>JADLZK010001107.1:0-1222235 GCA_015847255.1 Hyparrhenia diplandra
ACGCTAATTCTCGTGTTTTCTCATAAGTCCCTCGCAAATCACAACTTTACCAAAACTCACGGAAATCATTAGTATAAACCCCTCAATAAGGCTATCTAATTATATTTTAGTCCTTTCCATGTTTAGTTGACAATTAAAAGTATACGCTAACATGTGTCAACACTTGCCTTGGTTGTATACGCTGCTAGTTCGCACATGTAATCGTGGTTGCACTCCTCCGATAAAGGTCCTCAAGTATACTTCCACGCTCGTTAGATTATCAAATAAATATTAGGGCTTAATCTAATAGCGTATAAAAGTATCCATGTGATAATGAGTTTAAATCATGATAAACGGATAGAGCACCATTTTAGAAAAATATCGAAGTGGTTTGACCTAAATCGAGTTACGGATCGGAAGTTATGATTTTCCCAAGTTTACCCCGTATAATAAAACTCGGGATTTTTATGTCAATATTTCATTAACGGAAAAAATATAATAAAAATCATGACAATTATCTCCACGCATCCAGTTTATTTACATATTTTCGAATTTTTTCCTCGGACAACCTAAAATATACTTATAACATTCTGTACATTAGCCGCGGTGTACATAGATTTTACATCTCGTACACGCATCAGACATCACCAGGATCACCACTGGGTCCTGTGATCCTGGCTACGGCCTTGACGGGAAGGAACGGCGTGACGGGATGACACGCTACGGCCTCCTCGGTTGGCTCTGGCCGACGCCAAGTATGAAGTCTCCGACGGAAGTCGGGGCGCTTCCGTCTGCCGCGGCTCCGACGGGCGGGCGCTTTGCTGCCGCTCGGCCGAGCAGCCTTCCCGCCGTGAGCTTCGCCAGGGGTTCGTGAGGGTACCCCTCTGGCCATCGCCCGGACTCGGCGTGGTGGTGGTTCGGGCGGCGGAGCGTGGCTCACTCAATGCACGGCGCGGACAAGGGGCCGGGTGGCGACGGGCGCTCTCCAACCTACCGCTATGTCGCACAATAGTGGCTAATAAGATGGGGGAGGAGGAGGGGGTTGACGACATCGATCGCAATCACACGCTTCCTCGCGACAATCGCCGGCTCCTCGAACTCCTCAACCCGGGCGCGGTAAAATTGATTTGGGGGGGAACCCGTCTAGAGCGGAGTGGAGAAGAAGGGAGAGGGATTGGGCGAGCACCGGGGTGTTTCTAGCTCCCAGTGGAGTTTGCGCCGCCACAGCGGAATGGGGAGCCCGACGGGGCTATTTATAGCCCGCCGCGGCGCCCCTAAATACATCTTCTTCTCGCATTCCCCCCGATGTTTTCCTAAGCAGTGTGTCAAGGCCACGCGGGGCTCGCTGGTCCGTAATGCCGCCGTGGTGTATTAAGGCGATCCGCGACCGCACAGGCGGGAAACATATCATCACGGCTGCGGCATTGACGGGCGAAGTTCGGCTGCCTTTTGCGCGGCGCTGGCCGGGCGCCACCTGAGGGCAGCTCACTGCTGCCTAATGGCCGAGCCGCATGCGCCCGGCCGTATGCCGCTGTCGTTTAAAGCGATGGCGGCGGGGGCTCACGGCAGCGCTGAGTGGTCCGCTATGCGGCGGTCGCCGCCGCATACAGGCGCCCGACGCGGTGCCGAGCCACCGCCACAAGGCTTGTCCGCCGTGGCTCTGAACTCGTAGCTCCATCGCTCCACGGCTTCCGCTCGCCACGGTGACGGCGCAGGCGAAATGCAGTTCCCCTCGGCCGTGGCGCCGGCGCTGGTCGCCGGCCGCTGCTGGGGAAGAAGGTGGGGAAGAGGGGAGCGGTCCCGCGGCCGGCGAGCCAGGGAGGGGGAGACGGCCGGGGCGTAGTGGTGGCCTGGGCCGGGCCCGTCGGGCCGGGAAAGAAAAGAGAGGAGGAGGAGAGGAGGGAAAAAGTCGGGCCGGGCCTGTTTCCATTCTTCCTATTTTCTTTCTTTTCTTCTCCTTCCCTTTCCCTTCTAATTTCTTCTCCTTTATTTCTTTTCCCTCTTTCATTATTTCCCAAATATTTATCAACTCCTTTTTTGGTCTCAAAATAAAATATTCTATGGGTCCAAAATTCAAGGTGCTAGAATTTAATATTCTAGTCTTCGAAATTTCCAAATTAAATCATAAAATATTGTTAAGGCTTAAATATTAAATCGAGGTTTTCAAAAGTTTGAATTTTTAGCTTTAATTTTAAAAAATGGCTAAAATTCGTGGTGGTTACATTAACCGGAGCTAGAACACACGTGTCTCGCGCCCACCTCCTCTCCCCTTCTTCCTCTCCACTCTAGGCGGAGTTCCCCAAATCCAATTTTCGCCGCCCGACTAGGGTAATGACAGGAGCCGCCGCCGATTGGTCGTCGAGCAAAGGTAAATTGGCGACCTTAGTGAGTCGTCAAAACCCCTCCTCTACTCTTTCCCCAACTTATTATCCCACGCCGTGTAAATGAAGCGTGGATTGAGCGCCGCCGACGCCGACGACCGCCACCCCCACGCCGCAGGTGGGAGCCCCGCACCGCCGCCCCGGACACCCACCATCGAAGTCCGAGGCAGCGCGGGGAGTCCAAAGGACCCCCCGCGGGCGAGCCCGTGGCCGGGGGAAGGCCATTCCCGCCAAACGCCGAGGCGTCCGCGGGGAGCGGCGGGGGCGGCGCCACGACGCCGCCACCCCCGCCGCCACGCCGTTACCCGGAGCCAATCGGCAACCGCCACTGGGTCCATCCCGCCACGCCGCTCCTTCCTTCCCTACGGCCCACGGGCAAGCCGGGCCGCTGGTCAGCCTCTCTTGGCAACCACGTTGGAAAACAGAATAGAAAATGCTAGGTCCACCCGTGAACTGTACCCTAATGCTATAAGTACATGTTCTCGACCTTTAAAAATTTCAGGAAAATATGTAAATAAACTAGATCATGGGAGATAATTGTCAGGATTTTTATTATATTTTTACATTAATAAAATAATGACATAAAAATCCCACCTTTTTTATTAAGCGGAATTAAACTTGAGAAAATCATAACTTCCGAACCGTAACTCCAAATTGGGTCAAACCACTTCTGTTATTTTTCTAAATTTGAGCTTTATCCATTGTTACTGGTTTTATATATTATCACATGGTTCATTATGTTGCTATTCAATTGCCCTATTAATTTTGTGTAATCACCGCCGTACACGAGTAGCCATTTAAGACCTCCACCAGAACTAGACGATCCCGACTCACGTCCAGCCTGACGACAACGGTAACCAAAGGCAAGTCCTTACCCCCCTTTTTAATAATGTTGACCTAATTAATCAACCTACTCTTATAAGATGATGATTATGGTTTATCTTTGCTATGTGAACGATATAATGCATGACGCATATAATATGACTAAGTAAGACCAATGTAACTTAACTAATAATGTGAACCATCCAACAAAAGGTGAGTGGTGATAGTCTACATGGAGGTAGACTAGTCACAATCGGGGATGAATCCCGCTGAGAGATGCTTTCGCCTTCCCTAAGGACGGTTCATAGACCATCCCCTAGTACGATATTCGTATGTACCACACCGCCGAGATGGGACGCACCGATCTCACACCCCCGTTAGGTCAAAGTATAGTTTCTAACCTAGGAGGCCGGTGAAGGCAAGCGGTCTATCGTGAGCGTACGTGGGGAGAGTGACCCCATGATCCTGGTTGGCGTGGATGCCGAAAGTGATCTTCCACGTAAGTGTGTGGGCGCAGCGGGCGCATGCTAGAGGCACATATTTATGATTATGATTATGTGGTGTGTATTGAAGCCACATGGGCGTGGTGTGTATTGAAGCCACGCTGGATGTAGTGTGTATTGAAGCTACGCCTAGGATGATGCGCCATCCTTCCAATCCCCGAGAAACCGGGTGGGAACTATATGGAAACCTAGGATGGCTACCAAGCTGGTAATGGATCTTGTTGGACTATTCTTGCCCGCTGATCACGAGGAGAGTATGTCCATCGTGGTGGGGAAAATTGTACACCCTCCTCGCAAAGTTATTTAAATCTATTCGAATAGCCACGCCCTTGGAATGGGCAACCGCTAGGACGGATCATCTATAATTAGTTTAACTCGTTGATACTAACCGCTTGTGTCTTGTGAAGCGGCACCATATAATCCGATCGGGAACTAGTAAGGGCAGCTTTTAGAGACCCTCGCTAGGGCCCAAAACCCTTAATAACCACCAAACCCCGTGTTTGACTTGCCGAAAGTACCTTTGTACTCACCCGCTGATATTTTCGGACTTCGCTTAGAGAGGAGGACTTCCCCACGATGATCGTGGGAGGATTTCCCCGCGGGAGGATTAGGCGTGATGTTTTCGGCTTTGCTAGGACTATAATGTTGATACTAGAGTTTCGGCCTACGCCAAGTATGCTTGTGGGTGTGGTAGACTAGGACCACTAGATTTGAAAGTGCACTTCGATAAATAAAGTGCCACAAAGACTCTATGCCTACCTATCATTTGTGTAATAAGATTGTGGCCCTCGGGCTCTTATGTAAGACCTATTTATCCTATCAATAAAGCTTCGCACCTTTTTTAAATAAATCAGGTCCACTCTTGTTTCTAGCAATGTATTAGCTGCGTGATCCCGGCACTAATAATAAGGTTAAGGGACCCATTAAAGTGGGGGCTCGACATCTTGGGGCAAAAGCCCTAGTGCTTTGTATATCGATGGTGGCGCCCCCTCAGGATGTCATTTCCTTCCCCAAGGCATCGAGGATGTCATTTCCATCCGGAAGGCATCGACTCGTAGCACACCCGCACTCCACCATGGCCACTGCGGGCATCGACTCGGCTAACACCCGCACTCCGCCATGGCCACCGTGGGCCTCCCCGCCGTATGTATCCTTTCCACTTCTCTCGCCTTTTGTGTGCTTGGGTGAGACTAGCCTTGGCTTTTGATCGTTGTTGGCTTCATTCCGACAAGTGTCCTTCGGGCGCTTCGCTCCGCTCTGCGCCTCTCCTTGGTGGTGGCAAAAAAATCAAATGTTGGGTGGAGTTTCCACCACGCCACCATTCCCTCCAAGGTTTCCTCCCCTTGGATGACGTTGGATAGTGATACGTGGGCCCGGATGTTGGAGGATGTCCCCATCGGCTGAAGGGAGGTCGTGGTTCGGCGATCTTGGGTCTTTTGGGCTCGTTCACCACTTTTAGTCCCCATGCCACCGCTGGTCTTTCTATTTCCGTTCTAAGAGGGAGGCGGAAATGAGCAGCCGTAGCTACGAGGAGTGGTGCAGGGCACAAGGACCTTGGTGAAACCGGGCCGAGTATGCTATTCGGTAGATATAATAAATCGACGTTCGCCTGGTGACTTTCGGCTTAGTCGAGGGTTAGTCTAGGTCTATCCTTGTTGTTGTTGTTTGGTGTTGTTGTTATGTGTCGTGTTGTTGTAATCTTTCTTTTCTTTCCTCTCTTATACTTCCGCCCTTCAAGGGTCTCCGTTTGTAATCGATTGCCATGCACCCTTTCACCCACCGGCTTGGCGAATCTGTGAAATTAAAATAATCGGGGCTTTTCAGCCACATCGTTCTATCACCATAGACCTAGAAATCAAAATGTGTCCCTAAGATTAAATTCTTCGCTTGGTTGCTGTTGAATGACGGGTTGAATGCTAGGAACGTGTTGAGAAGAAACAAATTTATGGAAGAAGGATATAACTGTGTGCTTTTGCCAAGAAGGCATAGAGGAAACATTTGAACTTCTTTTTATTTGATTGTCCCTCTTCTGTGAGGAGTTGGTTTACTTCAGGGATCATAGGAAGAAGGGGTATAAATATTCATCAATAAATATACAGGGGCTTGTCAGAGTTTATGCAACCTTTCTTCATGGAAGTGTTTATGATAGGTGCGTGCATTTGGAATGAAAAGGAACGATCTTGGAAAGCGCCCAAACTTTGCCTCCTCGAAGACTGTATTCAAAAAGGAAGTTACAGCTCACCTCATCAGGATAAAAAGCCAGTTGGCATCACTCTATTTTTCTTTGGCCGGAAGCCTTGTAATTTTGCTCTTTTTTTTTTTTTTTTTCTTAGCCCTTGTCTGTTAATTTTCAGGTAGTTCCTTTTTTGTCTACCCGCTGGTTAGAATTTGGTTTTTTCTGCTTTTCTTTTAGCCGTTGTACCTTTGGACTCTATTTTGTTGTTTTTAATATAGTTGCCGGGGAGGTTTTGCCCCACGGTTTCAGTTAAAAAAAGAGAGAGAGAGCCCGCTCCACTCGCACCTGTCTTCTCCCTTGCTATCTTTTTCTCTCCTTCTCTCCGTGCCACCAACCTTCACACTTGTTTTTTGTCGCCCTTTCCTAACCTATTTGGTATCCTTGCTACCTCCCTTTCTTCTCGTTGTCGGCTGCCCACCCCTATATCACCTACCTAATTTGAATTAGAGAAGGAACCGATGATACTCTCCTCACTGCATGTTATCTCTTCCCAACTGGTTCTATTTCGTCCAATCATTAGGGATGTGCCCCTACCACCTCACTCACCACCATCGCCAATCCAGCCGCCCCCCTCCCTAGGCCCTCTTTCCTCTAAATTCACATAGCATTATTGGTTTCTCACCGACGCATCAAACCTTTGACCTTATGGCCAACGAAGACAATAGTGGGATGCCAGGAGAAAGGAAGAAAATCAACATGGGATGTTGATGACCAAAGATTCTTGTGATAAGACTATTGAGAGCCCTTATAAAGGGTGAAAATGGTGAACCGAAGATCTCATGGACAATGTTGATACTTGTGTGGATTCATAACATGGATACGCTGAGCCACCCCACCTATTTATTTTTTCTTTCCATGTACTAGCGAGCTTCCTCATTTCTAAATTACAAATTTTGTTTTTTATCATATATTTAAATATATATTTTGTCTAGATCATATTAATCTCTCTATTTATATTACTTTCTCGTCATCATAGGTCACAAGTCGATTTCTTTTCACTACTACCGCAAACATTTACCGTGGGTCCGCGGGCGGCTATTTTCATTGGCGTCACACCGGTGAGGTCACAATTAAGATTTTTCAAAAGTGGCGGCACTTTATATCCGGCCGGCGTAAATGATTTAAAAAATAAAAAGAAACCCTAACCCTAGCCAAATTTAACCGAGTCCCGCTTAGGCCGCGGCCACCGGATCCGCCGGGAGTGTCGCCGGAGCTCAGTGGAGCTCCTCCTCGCCAAATCTAGATGAATCGGGTGGAGTCACCGCCGTGGTGGAGCTCTTCATCGATCAAGCTCGCACCGCTCCTCCACTTAAGCGCGCCGCCTTCAGCCATGCCGCCGTCGACGGGGAGGAGGGAGGGTAATGCCGCGCCATCGCCGCCGATGGAGGCCCTGGGGGAGGATAGAGGGGGGCCGATGTGAGGGGTGCCATTGGGAAAGGCGAGAGCGAGGCCGAGGGCAAGGGTGCTCTGTCACTAGGAGATAGTGGAGGGAGGACGATCACGAGGAGATCAGAAGCGAGGGAAGAAAACTAACTCCCCTAGTGTATTTATAGACAAGATATCATGCTCATCTAGACCTATTAGGCCTTCCATCTTAGGTGGTGGGCCTTATTGCACGCCCTCTAAAAAATTGATTTTCTACGCAAGACACATTTTTAACTTGACCATCATGAAAAAATTGATTGTCTAGACAAAAAAAACGCACGCCCCAATTAATATTTAGTGTCTTGCAAAAATCATTTTTATAGTAGTGTTCGATTATTTTAATATATATATCTCGACACAGCCCTAATTTGGAACGGAGGGGCATAACAAACTTGTAGTCCCTGAACGAGATTAGTTTGGAACGAGGAATCAGGTTTACCTCCTCCGATTCCCAACAGTAGAATCTAACGTGTCAGAACAAGTCAACAACAAACTGACAAGACCCTTGATGGTGCCTGTGAGGCTCTGTGACTCTGACTGGCCTTCGTCTCCTTCACTGACGACGGATCGAGCACTCGAGCACGCAGTCGCAGGTGCCGTGGTGTAGTCGTCGGCTTGGGACGTCGTCGGGTTCGGGTCTCAGTCAGTCTCTCACACACACAACTCTTTCAAGATTCATCAAGAGAGGAAAGGTTGCTTTCCGGGCGGAAAGGGAAGCGAGCGCGAGCCCCCTGTGATCCCAATTAAGCGCCCAGCCGCGACGGCCCCAAAACGGCAACCTCCCCAGCCCGCCCGCCGTGCGCTCGCGATGCCACCCACGCCGCCGGAGACGGAGACGGAGCCGGAGTTCGCCGAGGGTGGACCCCACCGGCCGCTACGGGCGGGTAATGCCTCCCTTCCCTCCCTTTCTTCCTCCCCACCTCCCCGCTCGATTCGGCGGTCTCTGATCCCTCGCCACCCCGCTCCTGTGCTCACGCATTCCGCACTCTTGCAGTACACGGAGGTTCTTGGCAAGGGCGCCTTCAAGACGGTGTATCCTTTCATTCATTCCCCCTTGGGCCTTTGATGCCTGGGTCTGATTCGGAGTTGTTTGACTTGGCGCAATCGATTAAAGATCCCGTTTTTACGCGGTTCATGCCATGGGAGGGGATCGATTCTTAGGTTCTAGCCGATTTGGATCCGGTCCATGGGTTCTGATGTGCTCATTGCCCATGTATTGCCTTTTTGTTGGGAATTCTAATGCCCTTTCATTTAAAAAAATATACCTCACTGCATTGCTCTGCTCTGCTGTCACTGCTTGATGCATTGTCTCTATTAAGTTTACATTTTGGTATGGCCTTAGGTTCTCGGTGCTGTGTCCAGTGGTTGCATCACATCATTTGGATTGGTTCAATGCTTTTTGATACACTTATCAGTTATGGGTGTGTTTAGATCCCAAAATTTGGTGTAAAATTTTGGAGGAACGTCACATTTACATTCTGCTTGTTAGTGGTAAATATTATCCTACAATGGCGTAACTAGGCCAAAAGAATCGTCAAGAATGTACATTTAAACTGGTAATTAGTTTATTTTTTTACCTACATCGATAAATTGCCGCATTTTGATGTGATGGAGAATCTTCTTTTTGCATAGTGGAATTTGGAGAGGGAATTAGGGTGCTAAACACACCCTATCATCCACAATTCCTGCCCTGATGCCTCTAGGTGCAGCCTCTCGGGGCCTAGGCTACTCTTTCTGGCATATACTGTCGTTGTGTGCAAATCCTGATATTCTTTCATTTAAATACACTAACTCCTTGCTGTGTGCTGTGTTTGCTCAGTGCATTGTCTTCTTTTCAGTTTCCTGTTTCTTTTTTGTACATAATGTCCTAGGCTTATTAAGTTGACATTTTGGTATATGGATTCCAGCCTGTGGTTTGCGACTTGCATGTCTGTCATGATTATTTAGCTGCCTTTTTTTCTAGCAAGGAAAGTAATAAGTGCCATCTTTTGGACAACTATCATTTATGCCATCATTTAGTATGCTCGTAAGCATAAACCTGTCGTTTCCCCTTTTTCTGTGTACAGCACTACATTATCTTTAGTGTGTAAGTTTTCGTGGTAGCCATTCAAATTGCTTGGATACTTGAAATAACATTGCATGTACCAAATTAATGTTATGAATGTTGACGCATTTATCACTTGGACACTAGTTCCTAGCTGCTGGTAATTGAACCGTTTTCCATCCACTGTACAAAGTTCGGTTCTAGAAATTGTTTATTTCTGGTAAGACCAAGATCATGGGTGTATGTAGATTCTCTTAGTCAATCTTGATGGAAAGGCAAATCCAAGTTCCAACATTTTCTTTAGATGCCTAGACTTTTGCCTTATGTCCTGTTTCTAGTCCATGGAGATGTGCCATGGTGATAATCTCTATATGTCAATTAGCACTTATATCTGCTCCAGTTCTATCCGCTTGGGATCCTTGATTTAGATTTTATTGGCATAGATACAAGGCTTTTGATCAACTTGAAGGGCTAGAAGTTGCTTGGAATCAGATCAAAGTGGGAGATTTACTTCGAATAATGATGATTTGGAGAGGCTGAGATCAGAAGTGCGGTTGCTTAAAACCCTCAAACATAAAAAACATAATAAAGTTCTACAATTCATGGCTTGACAGAAGAAACAACAATATAAATTTCATCACAGAGGTCTTCACATCAGGGACGTTGCGCCAGTAAGTGCCTTTTTGATTATAATTGTTTTTCTTCAGATATTCTGTGCAAGCTGCATTAAGTAACTGAAACCATTTGGGTTAACATTTGTTGTTATCATCCAGTCACAATTCTAAGAGGACACAGCATTGATATCAACAAAATTTACAAGCTACATGCATTTTAGATCTTTGAAAATACATGACCCTTTTCTCTTGCTGAACCTTGTACCAATCTCTTCCTTTTTTGTTTAGGTATCGGATTAAGCACAAGAAGGTAGACATTAGAGCTTTAAAAAAATGGTCAAGGCAAATCTTGAGTGGTCTTGTCTACCTGCACAGCCATGATCCACCAGTAATCCATAGGGACTTAAAATGTGACAATATATTTGTAAATGGAAACCAGGGTGAGGTAAAGATTGGAGACCTTGGTTTAGCAACTATCTTGGACAATGCACGTTCAGCTCATAGCATCATTGGTAAGCAATCCATTGTATTTTATTGTTCCATTAGAAATTATATAATTGCTTGTGTAACCTTTGCTTCTTCTTAGGTACACCGAATTCATGGCACCAGAACTCTATGACGAGGAATATAATGAGCTTGTAGACATCTATGCTTTTGGGATGTGTTTACTGGAGCTTGTTACATTTGAGTACCCATATTGTGAATGTTCGAATGCTGCACAGATATACAAAAAAGTATCTGATGTTAGTTTACTTACCCTTCCAATTAATTTTAGTTATTTCTTTCAGAATGAAAATGACATAAAGATCTTGGCTAAATATGAAGCGAGGGTTATGAATTTAGTTTGGGCTTATCTTTGTACATTATTTTGTGACATAGTCTGTGACTTTTTTATGTTTAGGGTTAGTTATAAGAGCCACATGTTTTAAAACAAATAGTCACCTTTTTTCTAATGAAATCTGTGAGACTACTGATGCTGCAAATGGCTTCAACTGAAATAATGTAAGGTATTGGATCTGAATAAAAAGTTTTAAAAAGTGCACAGGCTATCTGACTCTGCTAATGTAGTTCTAGTTGAGTCAATACATCTATTTGAAGATCACTTTTACTTTCTCCACATGGAAAGATCTTGTAGGATTCAGTGGAAGGTATCTTTTTTAGGGTTAGAAACGAGCAAACCTGGTTATTCATCAATGAGTGTTGTATTGGAAGCATGGCTGTGCCTAGAAATTACATAAGAAACCGCTAGCATGATTTATTTGAAGTGTCATAATGTATTTGATGGATAAGACCTAAGCCATAGGCAGTGTGACATGTATCCCTATGGTTTTCTTGTCCTATACTATATGCCTGTGCTTTTAGTATTTTGGTTCATAGAAATTACATAAGCAAACCACTGTCATTTGTACCGACATAATGGATCAAGGGGTTAGTGGGCTAGTGGCTAGCTACAGCAACAAGTGTGACATCTGGCTCTGTGGTTGTCTTTTATTCTGCTACTAGTATGTTCATTATTTGCTCAACCTGGTATCAAACTGCTTATTTTGTCATACTGGTGGATTTATCATTCTAAAAGAGTTCATGCCTTTTCTTTTAACGCAAAAACACATACTATGTTCATTGGTAATGTTTTAGGAATATCCTTTCTTTGCCAGCTTTCTCTTTCTTGATTGGATTGAACACACCTGCAGTGGATGAACATACAGTCTACTCCAAAAGTGGACTTTATATTATTCATGCTCTGTATGTCCTAGGAAATGTATTCTTCCTTGAATCGATGTTCATGGTACAATGAAGTGACATTTCCCAGTTTCATAATTTCTTTATTTGTGGTATTTATGACAGGGTGAAAAGCCAGGTTCATTGGCTAAGATTGATGATCCTGAAGTAAAGTTATTTATAGAGAAATGCATTGCTAAAGCCACAAAAAGACTTTTTCGCCAAAGAACTCTTAATGGATCCTTTTCTCCTAGATGTTAGTGATGAAAAATATTCTATCCACTGCATCCAAATATTAATACATCAGGTATGTGACTGAATTGGAGATATCTCAAGTTACAGATACAGATTGCAGTACACTTTCTCGTTCCCACATAACCGTACTTCAGAATAAACATGACAGATACTGGTAGTCCAAAACCAAGCTCTAGTTTCAGATATGACAGAGTAGCATCATCTGTGGGCGCCATGATCGCTCAGGTATAGTCTTGAAAAGGTGTAATGAACGTGGCACCGATTTAATGATCCACCAGTACGCAGGCTCCTCTCCTTTTGATATGTCAACCTTATTGTGAAATGCAGGTAGCATGTCAGATTCACATCCTTCTGATAACTATGTTCATGATACCGTTAATCCACATGCTGCAATTGGTCAGTATCACAGTTGAGAGTCAACGGAAGGATTTGAATACGATATTTTTGAAGCTGCGCATTGCTGATTCAACAGGTTTTATGATAAAATATTGAAATCTAATTGAATTATCATGGTATTATTAATCTGACACTTATCCTCTATCCATTTTTTTATCCCAATACACAGGTCATGCCCAAAACATCCACTTTCCCTTTGACATTGAAGCGACACCTCAATCAGTGTTGCAACTGAGATGGTTGTTCAGCTGGATCTCACAGATCAAGATGTAACAGCGATTGCAGAAATGATAGATGCTGAAATACGTTCGCATATTCCTGATTGGGCAGCAGAGGAATCAATTGACAACCAAGGGGATGATGCTGCTCATTCTGAGACCAATAGTTCAGAAGGTGACGAGGGCACTTCTGAGTTCGTAATGAGGTTGATGCCTCACATAACGGCTTTGTTCAAGAACAGCTTCCTTCTGGAAGAAAGTACTGGTCAGACTCGCCCAGGAGAGACGGTGAAATTTCTCATTTGGTGGTGGAACCTGAAATTGGTGACAGTATTGCCAATGGAATACCAAAGAGGGGCAAAATAGGCGACATTGTGAGCTCTCCAAGAGATAAAGAGGATCAATCCTTCGGTTCTTCCATCCATCCTGTTGGACGGCATGTTTGAACGAATATCATCATCTATGGTCGACAACATGTCTAGGGAAGCTTCTGTTGGTAGCAGCCCTCGCTCTTCAGATGATGAGTGGGAGCACAATTCTGATCAGCATCTGGTAGCAGATGTCACTGAGAGGTTAATAGACCTGTTGGCTCAGCAGCAAGAGGAGCTTAGTGCGCTCCAAAGGAAGCATAAGGAAAACATAGAGGACATGTTGAAAACTGTACCTGCAGAGGATCGGGAAGAGACCTTAACTCGATGCCGCTTGAAGATGGAACAGAAAAACAGGGCCATCAAACCTTAGCTAAACTGTTTCCTGTGCATCTTCTCGGTGTGTTATTAGATTTACACATACTCACACCAAGGAGTTGTTTACAGTCGTTGTTGTGCAAAAGGGGATCTCTGTTGTGCAAAAGTTAGTATGAGCCTTTTTCATTGTTCTTTTTGATATAATGGAGAAGCTGGAAGTGCTTGTCTGGAGGTCTTTCAATTCACTGACCAAGCACTGAATAGTATTCAAACAGTGTGGAGGTTTTTGACGGCAAGATGAAGTTTCTGCTCACCAAATGAAATCTGCAGATACCACATGCCGCTGTGTGCCTGAATTAATGGTCCATAAGGAGTGCCTCCTTTCTTTTTTTTTTTCCTTTTTATTTTTTTTGTACTTTGACTTGCCAAGGATATACATCAGTGTTTGAGCTGTTCCAAACTTGCAATGACAGACTTAAAGTGTAATTATTTTCTGGATCACATGGTTCCCCAAGTTAACTCCAGCCTATGTTGATTGGAAGACTTTCTTGAGTCGTCTCAACATAGCCGGTCCCAAGCTTGGGGTAAAAGGAGGAGGGTTGCGTTAGGTTTGGCGAACCAGGCGAAAAAACCACCCACTCTAATGGATATGAAACCCATAAGAAATTCGTTTGGGCGTAACCCTCTTAGCGACGCCAGCTACATCGGAACCCGGTGTGGTGTCAAATGGGCAAGGGCCGGGTCGCCATCCCCTTAGTGGCGCGTCGTGATCGTGATCCGGTGCGATGAACAAAGGAGCAAGGGTCGGGTCGCCGCGAACCTTAGTGGCGCTGGCTACATCTGCTACCGTGTAGTGAAAAAATGAGCAAGGGTCTTTGCATTTTCCTCGACGGGTGCGAAGGGTAAGGAAGCCAGCCGCCCAACTAGGATTAGATCTAGGTAGCCGAACGTAGGGTCCCTAACGAGGTAAGTTGAGAGAGCTAGTCGATGCGGCAACTAGGAGGCGTGTAAATATTCTATGCGCTCAGAGACCAAATGGAAGGGCCGTAAGGCGAAAGAGGTGGAGGGCAATCGGCTTCAAGCTTTGGTACAGGGGACAACATCGGGTAGGAATGGTGTAGGTATCCCGATAGATAGGAGCCTTAAGGATGGAGTAGTGGATGTTAGGAGGCAAGGTGATCGGATTATCCTAGTTCGATTGGTCGTTGGAGACTCGGTCTTGAATGTGATCGTGCCTATGCCCCTCGGGTAGGTCTTAGTGAGAGCGCCAAGAGTCGGTTTGGGAGGACCTAGATAGCATGGTTAGTCTTGTGCCTATCGCGTGAGAAACTCTTCATAGGAGGAGACCTCAATGGCCATGTGGGTGCAACAAATGTAGGGTTTGAGCGAGTACACGGGGGGTTTCGTGCGGTAGTAGGAACTAAGAGGGGGAGGATGTTTTGAATTTTGCTTTGGCCTATGACTTGTTGTTAGCGAATACCCTCTTTAGAAAGAGGGAATCCCATTTAGTGACCTTCCGTAGTGGACAACACTTTCGAGCCGGATCGACTTTATCCTTGTAAGAAGGGAGGATAGGACCGCTTGCCTAGATTGTAAGGTGATACAGGGGAGTGTGCGGTCCCTCAACACAAGCTTGTAGTGGCGGACTTTCGTTTTGCGCGCGTGCCCCACCGACAAAGCGTGTCAAGATTACGAGGGACGAAGTGGTGGAAGCTTAGAGGGGAAGCGGCACAATCGTTTAAGGAGAGGATGCTAGGCGAGGGCCTTGGGAAGAAGGAGAAGATGCCGACGACATGTGGTCAAGATGACAACATGTGTACGGAAGGTGGCCCCGTAGTGTTGGGTGTGAGTAGGGGAGGCAAGAAGGAAGCGAAGGACACGGTGGTGGAACGACGAGGTACAAAAGGCTATTAAGGAGAAGAAGGAGTGCTTCAAGCGCCTCCATCTCGACAAGAGTGCACCAACATCGAGGGCTATAGGATAGCGAAGAGGGCTGCAAAGCGGCCGTGGAGTGTAGCAAAGGGTCGGGCTTTTGATGACCTTTACCAACGGCCAGGCACGAAGGAAGGGGGAGAAGGACATTTATAGGATCGCTAGGATACGTGAGAGGAAGACAAGGGACATAAACCAAATCAAATGCATCAAGGATGGGACAGATCGGATCAGCTGAAGGACGAGGAGATCAGGGACGGATGGCTTAGAGTACTTGATAAAGCTCGTTCAATGGGGAGAATGATAGTCCTACCTTTGAGTTGGATGACTCATTTGGACGATACTTTGTAGACGCTTTGTGAGGAGAATTCAGGAGGCGGAGATCGAGAGAGGCTTTGAAGAGGATGAAGGGAGGTAAAGCGATGGGCCCCGATGGCATCCCCATTGAGGTGTGGAGATGTCCGGGAGCGGAAGAGCGGTAGTATGGTGACTAAGCTTTTTAACCGAATTTTTCGGTCAAACAAGATGCCTAAAGAATGGAGGCGAAGTATATTAGTACCAATCTTCAAGAATAAGGGAGATGTTCAAAGTTGTACTAACTACCGGGGGATTAAGCCGATGAGCCATACGATGAAGGCGTGGGAGAGGGTTATTGAGCATCGCCTACTGAAGGTCGACAAGTGTGACCCAAAACCAATTTGGGTTCATGCCCGAGGTCGACCATGGAGGCTATTTTCTTAGTAATGGCAGTTGATGGAGAGATTTAGGGAGCAGAAGAAGGACTTGCACATGGTCTTTATTGACCTCGAGAAGGCGTATGACAAAGTACCGAGAAACGTCATGTGGTGGGCCTTAGAAAAACACAAAGTCCCAACTAAGTACATTACCCTCATCAAGGATATGTACAAAGATGCGACGACATGTGTTCGGACATGTGATGGCGATACCGGTGACTTTCCAATTAACATAGGACTACATCAAGGGTCAAGACTGAGCCCTTACTTATTTACTACGGTGATGGATGAGGTTACAAGGGATATACAGGGTGATATCCCTTGGTGTATGCTCTTTGCCGATGATGTGGTGCTAGTGGATGAGAGTAGAGCAGGGGTAAATAGGAAGTTGGCCGTGGAGGCACACGCTAGAGTCGAAAGGGTTCAGCATTGAGTAGGACCAAGACGAAAGTATATGATGTGTGACTTTAGCCCGACTAGGCACGAGGATGGGGATGTCACCCTGGATGGACAAGTGGTGGCCAAGAAGGATACTTTTCGGTATTTAGGATCTATGCTACAGAAGGATGGCGACATTGATGAAGATGTTAGACATAGAATCAAAGCAGGTTGGCTAAAGTGGCGTCAAGCTTCGGCATCCTATGTGACAAGAGGGTACCACAGAAGCTAAAAGGGAAGTTCTATAGGACAGCGATTCGCCCGGGCGATCTTTGTATGGTGCTGAATGTTGGCCTACAAAAAGCGACATGTCCAACAGCTAAGTGTGACCGAGATGCGTATGTTGCGTTGGTTTTGGCGGGCATACTAGAAGGGATAGAGTTCGAATGAAGATATTCGGGATAGGGTCGGGGTGGCCCCTATCGAGGGAGAAATTGATTCAACATCGGTTGAGATGGTTTGGACATGTTCAACGGAGGCCTCCCGAGCGCCCGGTGCGTAGTGGAGTTCTAGAGCGGTAGATAATGTAAAGAGAGGTAGAGGCCGACCTAGGACTGACTTGGGGACGAGGCGGTTAAGCGAGACCTTAAGGAGTGGAATATCTCCAAGGATTTAGCTTTGGATAGGAGCGCTTGGAGGCTAGCTATTAACGTGCACGAACCATGACTTTGTTTCCTTTTCTATCTACCCTAATCTTTATCCTTTGTCTTGTGCCTTTCTACGTTCTTTTTGTACTGTTTCATATGGGTTTCATCTCTAGCCTACCCCAACTAGCTTGGGACTAAAGGCTATGTTGTTGTTGTTGTTGTATGGTTCCCCAAGTTCTTAGAGCTGTACTATATGTGCGCACATACTGATGTATATACTTGATTCACTCATTTCTATTATTGTCTGCATACACACATATACAGATAGATGTATAATTTTTTTTCTGAATGTAAAGAGGCGGGATGTGACATTTATATTTTTAAAAAAGGGGAAGGATAGATGTATACATTTGTTAATTGCAAGTGTGCCGTGGAGGCTGCTGAAGCTGCGGAGGAAGTCTCCATGCACTCCCAGTGATGAGGTAGCAGATCTGGGTTCTGGGAGTGGGCAGTGGATGATAAACAAGCATTTGTGCAACACATGCATGCTCCAGATCTCCCACATGCATATGCCTCATGCCCCAGTTTTATTTATGCCTTTGTGCACTTCTTTTCAGTGGTGCATCTGAATCTGTGTACTTGAAACCTGAGGCTCTGCAACCCAGCTGGTTGGGTTAGGAATTGTGCACATAGAAATTGGATCTGTGCTACAGACTACAGTGGCAGGGCCACCCTCCAATGCTCTGTCACCGCATCTTGGGATCAATCCCCTTGATATACTGTATGCAGGAAGGAGAGGATGTGGAGACTTGTTGACCACTAGAGCTGGTTTTGGGGACTCAAATAAACAAGCAGCATCAGGAGAGGTGAGTCCATGACTTAGAATAGTAGTAGTACTAACAAAAGATTACAGAGCTGTTTGGTTGGAGGCCTCTGATCTCTAGCCCAGTCAGCAATCTCAGTCCCAGGTCTCCAAATTTGGGCACCTCGGATTCATGTCTGGATCAGGCAGTTTTGCCTGGTCTCAAACCAATCAGGCCCTAACCCAACCAGCTACTGTCAAACTCCAAATTGTTACTATCCTAGTAAGTGTTTTTCCCTCTCTGAGGTTATGGCATAATACTTGCATAAGTAGAGTATTGAGATATGATAAATTGCACATCTCTATCTCAAAAGGTTCATGTTAAATGATGATTGTGTGTATTACGTATATATTATGCGCCCCACAAGCAAAGCCTTTTTATGGATATGGTGCATGCATGAAACCAATAAGGAATGCAGTGCATGCTGTTGCTGTCCTCTCATTTTCACACGACAGCTAGCACTACTAGCCACAAAAGACTGCACCGACATCGATCAGCGCAAATCAAGGAACTGAAGTGGATACAAACAAACAAGAGAAACTAACACAACAGAAAATTCAATAGCAAAATCACCAAGCTGACTGGTTGCTATTATTATATATACATATATCGATATATATATTCAAAGATGATGATAATGATCCATCCATACATATTGTATATATACATGCATGTATGATGTATCCAACAAACAACCCATCATCCAACACATGAATCCAATGCAATTATGTAGCATTTTGCCTGTATCCAGCAGAGCCGATCGATCTGATGATCGAATAGAATAGTTTAGTGATGGCGAAAGGCATCGTAGCTCCATCATGATGATGATGAGTTCGTCACCCACCACCGTACCCTCTCATCCATGTTCCTTCGTCTTCCCCTCTCTGCAACCACCAAAGCTTGGTCCTCACTATATAAGCATCTCTTGTTCCTCCCCTGCGCCTTCCCTCTCTCTCTCCTTTTCTTCCCGTCCTCTCTCTCTCTCTACATGACGCTGTCGACGCTGTAGCAGAGTGTATATAGCCATGCTGGACCACCACGTGTCATCCTACACGTACCGGAGCGGCGGCGGCGGCGGCGTCGACCAGCCCACGGCGCCCTCACCCTGCGACCTGGCAGCCGTCGACGACGTCGCGAGCAACGGCAGCCACAAGCCAGGCAAGGCCGTGACGGCGTCCGTGTACCGTGCCAAGATCGCAGGCCACTCACGCGTCGTGACGGTGTCCTGGTCCCGCGACCTCCTGTCGCACGCGTTCGCCGTGGCCATCTCCGGCGCCGACGGCGCGTCCGCGGGAGTGCAGGGTAGAGCTCCGACCATGGCAGTTCTGGCGCCGCGCCGGTTCACGGCGCGTGGAGCTCTGTGGAGGCGCGTCGACGGCCCCGGCAGCCGTGCGCGTGCTGTGGGACCTCCGGAGGGCGCGGTTCGGCGCCGGGGTTCCCGAGCCACGGTCCGGGTACTTCGTGGCGCTAGAGGCGGCCGGCGAGGTGGTCCTGGTGCAGGGCGACATGCGGCGCGACGCGCTCCGGCGCGCCGCGCCGTGTCCCGCCGCGGAGGCCGAGGCCGTCCCGTGGCGCGGCGAGAACACGTGTTCGGGAAGCGGCGGTTCGTGGCCAAGGCGCGGTTCCATGACCAGGGCGACGTGCACGAGATCGCCATCGAGTGTGGTGGCGGTGGCGAGGGTGGTGACGCCGACGTCGAGATGACCATCGCCATTGACGGCGAGGAGGCGGTCCAGGTGAAGCATTTGCAGTGGAAGTTTCGGGGCAACCAGTCGCTCACTTTCAGCCGGGCAAAGGTGGAGGTGTTCTGGGACGTGCATGACTGGCTTTTCAGCGCCGGCACCAGGCCGGCGCTCTTCATCTTCAGGCCAATTGTGCTGTCCAGCGCATCGGCGCCAGCGGGGATGGCGGCAGGGATGCTCGACGGCACGGTGGCAGCCACCACCGGCTTCTGCTTGTACCTCTACGCGTGGAAGCTCGACTAAGCTGCTAGCTATGGGGACGGACATTGCTGTCTTCTCTGCTGCTGCTGCCGCCATGATTGTTGTTGATCGATCCATGAGACAGTACTTCTTCTGTGACTGTCAGCCAATGCAAAATGCATTCCTGTGAACTCAAATTGATGATGAGTAAGAATTTTTTCCCCTTTTTTCATTTTGTAATTTTGGAAAGAGATATATATAACTATTAATTGGGTATATAATTCTTCAATCAAAATAATAAAGAGGCCATTGCCACAACCCTGTTACATTGCAATTTGCAAATGTGATGAGCAATAAGAGATGCCTTGATCTCTCCCTCCCTAGTGAGCAGATGCTCCTCTGTTTTTCTCACCAGGAATAACGCCAGCAGTAAGAGAAGAGCAGTTACTGACTTACCTCTTGTAAAGTGGATAATTGACTTTGCTTATTATGCTACATCTGTTTATATATGTACAGAACAATATATTGTCATCCATGCATTGATGCTGCATGTGAAACATATTAGGGAACTTGTAAACTTTTGGAGAACAATTTACATCTGATTGACAGAGAGGGAGATTTTACTTACTGTACTGCCAGTACTAGTGTTCTATGATTAGGAAATGATATGAGAGAGATAAGGGAGGGAGACAGGTGGTCTGAAAATGTGTTGGGTGGGAGGCACATGGGAGGATGAGACGACAGGGAGTGGGTTCCAGTGCTGTGGTGTGGTGTGCTGCCTGCAGACTCAGCCTAGATCCAAGAAAATATATATTGCCACCGCAAAAGATGACAGATTGGATCCACCACCACCCTAATCTCCTCTTGCATGCCTCCACATACACTTGATTAGTTTTATAGGTTTATCATGTACTACCAGTTCACATTATTAACCTAGCTAGCAAGAAATCTGGGGCATCCTATGTGATGCATGATGTGAAAAGAACTCACATTGTGACCCTTCACCCACTGGGACATAAGTGAACAATTCTTATTAGATTTGGAATGTGAAAAAAAATCCAATATTTTAAATGGTGCCAGCGTGCCTGTCATGAAAAATTTGCAAGGCTGTATTCCCCATTTGTTCATCTGTGTGTATCGTATCGTCTACATAATCAGAGTGTGTTGGTGAGATGCCAAAAGGCTGTAAGATTCCATCATATATGGAAAATCAATGGAGGAAGACGTGGAAGTAAACAATGTGCATCCATTTTGTTCCCTTGTACGTACCAGCTTTGCGTGCATCTGTTTGATAGCTGGTGCCAATCATGCATGGCTAGCTACTTGTGATTGATATACCAATTGGAATTTGTGAGAATTGTATCGTTTCATTATTTGACAGTATAAAGTTTTTGTTTAATGAGAGGATAGAAGATCCTAATTGACATAATGCAAATCAAAACCTAACCAAATTTGGGTTTTATTGAACAAAGTGTCCTCTGCTGGCCGTATGGACGGCAAATTTTTTTTTGAAATTTCCTCAGAACGTACAAGCAAATAAAGCAATTGTGTTTAAGTTAAACCTATGTCTGTGAACAATGTGGCAGACACATGCACTGCAGCTCAAGGCTGAAGCTACGCCCATAAAAGGCTGTAGATAGCTTGGAACAAATTAAATAAGAATAAAACGATACAATGTTCCCTAATAAGAATAGTAATCCATAAAACAAAATTTACTTTTTGTTTGAAATTAAGAAAACAAGATATATAGAAAGGTCAAGTCGCATTGCAATTGCCCTGGTCAAAGATGATACCACTGTCGTTATGACAAATCTTGCTAAACAAAGCACCTTGTTTGTTGTAACCAATGCAGTTTTCTGACAGACCACACCAGTGGGTTCCTGAATTTATTTGACCCTTTATTTTTCTGCTGGAAGCTGTTTCAGAGTTCAGACTCGACACCTTGTTCGGTCAAAACTTGCGCTATGTACACACAGCAGTATTATTTAATAAACCTTGCAAATATATATCTACAGCGATATGTTTGACTTGACTTGCACCAATAAGGATAAATATATGAGGAAAAATATTTTGTGTAGAATATAGTGAAACAACTTGTTAACCTGTCCAGCAACAGAAAGCTAATTAAGGGGTCAAAATATATGCAAGTTATCCCAATGCACTAACATTATCATGTATATATTAGTGCAGCAGCAGAAGGAGGTGGAGGGTTAATAAAAACTAATAAGCTGCATCGAAGATATATATACACACTGCAGCGTGCATATATAGTTTAGGTATGTCAGGCAGGCTTGTGATCCAAGATAAGGGTTCCTGCAAGTCTAATTTGATGCTGCTCGCTCAAGATTGAAATTGCATGGGGATGTGTGAAGCTGTCTTGTTTAGTTTATACTCCTCCATATATGCATGGTTTGTGCCGGGATCAGCGGACAGGGGTCCCTTCTCTTCTCGTCCTTGCTTGTGTGTGGATTCCAGCAACCACTACCATCTGGCCATGTGCATGCACCGCCACCAGGGCCGCCACCCTGGTTGTTGCAAATCAGAATCAAATGGATGGATGGATGAATGGATAACCTTGTCCTCTTATGCCTCTGAGACTATACTAGAAGTATATCTTGATTCACTAGGCTCGGCATGCAAAGGAAATAGAACCCTGCTAGCAGTATTTCTTAGTTCTTACTACTACTCTACATGGCAATGGCATGCAACCTTAATGCAAACAGTGGCATGCATATATCACTACTGCCTAAAGGAATTGTAAGGTTACTGTATAGGCGGCTCTGCTCTTCATCTCTACAAATCAACGATTTATAGAGGCTCTACTAATCGATTCTAGAGACGGATCAAAATAGAAGCCACATCTACAAATAATTTTATAAATCAGGCCTAAAATTTAGTAAAATGCCTCTTTAATTCCATGAGACTCCATCAAACAGCCACATGGACACAGTCGCAAGTCACGCGATTTAGAGCCAGGTTTAGAGGCATCGGTTTTAGAGCCACATGCCTTTTAAATTTGAAGAACCATTTGTGGAGATGGTTATAGACTGAGCAGCCCCTGTTAAAAAGAAGACGTTTCTACAAATCAAACATGTAGTAGTGTATGTTGTGTATATAGGAAGTTTATTAATTTACACGCGTGCATTGTTGCTCTCCACTCGTTACTGTACTTCAGTCTACGCAAATGTATATCTGATCAGCAACTCAGCGTACAGCTAGCTAGCCTATGCACACGTCATCAAGCTTATATATATGTACAAGTATTTAGTTTTATATTTATAGTACCTTGTATATTACTCGTATTATCCAAAATTATATATATGTATGTATGTGTTGGACCGTGCATGCTGCCATTGGTCGACTATATTTTTTTTTTAGATAATGGATTAAAAAAAATCTGGCCTCTACATTCGGGGATGTACACAAAAAAAAAATATAAAATAGATAGAAAATACAACAAGAGAAAAGTCATAGCAATCCATATTAGTCCACTATATATATGATGGTGATGATTCAGATAGAAATATTTGATTGAAAAGAACTACTGTGGCTCCATCCATAACAATCCATATGTGTAAAGAAACAATTGTTAACGAAAAGAGAAGAAGTTGTTTTCCATTGGCATATATATATATATATGATGATATAGACTCATATAGTATTATGAGGCATAGGAATATAATCTTAGTAATGTAATGAAAAGGTACAATATTGTTTTGTTGATGCACATTGGATGCCTTTGGCCCAGCCGCCGCCTTACAAAACAAGATGGGCCATTTGCTACACGTCGCCCTGCCGGAGACCTTTTACAGGCCAAAGCTTTCAACGCTAATAAAGTGCTCGATTTCGTGGGTCTTTTTGCACATTAAGTTTCTTTCCAATAAATCTAAAAAAAAGTGTCTTTCCAACAATTCAAAATTAAAGCTTGGACACAACTAACTGCCTACAGTACATCTAGTAATAATCACATTCTAGCTAGCTTTATTAAGGTAATTCCACTGGAAAACGTCCTCCAACAACATATGCAAACATATACCCAAATCGGGTCACCTAAAGGAGGAAGCCCAAATTTGCCTACTCTTTCTCCTCGACCCATGTGTGGCGTCGTCAATCTCTGGTGGGGCCGTAGGGGCTTTTAACGCTGCGAGTCGTCAGCATGACCATGTGTAGCAAGGCTGACTCAACCGCCGGCGACCTGCAGCAGGGCTGCTCCCGTGCCTCCTGCGCCAGCAACCACGCACCGTTGCGGGCTTCCTCCACCGGCGACCACACCCCATCACGGCCTTCCTCCGCGCAGCGCTATGAGCTTTTTATGCCACTCCACAGCAGGGCGTCCCAACCTCACTGGCGTCGGCGTACGCATAGGGGCTGCGCGCGGAGCAGCGGGCCAATGTAGCGCGCCGCGATGGGGCCACGCTGGCGAGGTGGCGGATGACATGGAGGCACCGGGCGGCGAGGAAGCGGTTGCCGCTATAAAAAAAAACTCGATCTGGAGGGACGACGTCCCACCAGTATGATGATCTTAATACCGGATCGAAAACCCCCGAACCTCGATCTCCATAGGGCCAACGAGGGATTTTTACCCCTAAGCCCCTGAAATTCACCTCATATTTGCCTGCAAATGTGCGTGGCCTGGGGATTGAACTCAGGCCCCTAGGAGGGTGTCTCAGGGGAGCAGCCAGAACCAACTGGACTACGCACCCTTTGACAAGCGGTTGCCGCTATGGTTCAGATCCAAGTGTCGTGCACATGGAAGCCATGGATGAGCACGAGGCGGACTCGATGGTGTGGTGCTGGTGGGCCGGGAGTCGGATGTGGACCGGGAAGGAGATTTGCCTTCTCTAGATTTGCATTCACGGCCGGAGACAGGTAAGTTTTGAGTAGGAATCCTTTTCCTATGCATCACCCAAACCCTGAAATAGGTTTCCAATTTGAGTCCTCATTGTTGGAGATAGTCTTAGTAGTTACACTATCAAGTTTGTGCAGTGTGGGAGCGCAACAAGCGTAATCAAGTTTGTACACGGATTTTTATTTTTATTTTATTTTTGAACGGCATGTTGAGCTTGAGCGAAGCAAACACCAGCCAGTGTGGACTCTGAAGTGCTTCCCAACACCAGCAGACAACATGGACCGGACTCGGACCCGTTTGTAATAAACTAGTAGACTGGGCGCTTTTTGCGCCTAAACTGAAAGCTGTGGAAGGGTCGAGATGGGGACTAGAGGGGGTGAATAGTCCCTTTTAAAAACTAATCGCACCGCTAACTGAAAACAAATGTGGAATTAAACTTATCGGTCTAGCCAAGACTTCACCCCTCTAACTAAGACTCTAAATCACCTCACAAAAGATCCTACACAAGAAAGGTGAGGTGACAAGCCTAGCTTGAGCTCCTAATCAATTCTAATGCAAGGTCACACAAACCTAAGCACTAGTACTTCAACCACAAGGAGCTCCTACACAATTCTAGTAAGCGCAAGCACAAAGCCTCTAAGCTCACTAGATGCACAATGAACAAGGCAACACACGCCTAACCCAAAGGCTCAAATTACCTAGCTACACAAGCTAAGCAAAGTAACTAATCAAGCTACACAAGCTAGATAGTTACAACTACTCTACTCAAGCACAAGCACAATATATATATATGAATGTAAGAACAAAGCTTGAGCGAAGAGAATGCAAACCACCGCGAAGTGTGGACACAAGATGACACCGGTGATTTTTACCGAGGTCTCGGGAAGCTTGCCAACTTCCCCCTACTCCTCGTTGTGTCGACCAACACTTTAGTGGTTCCACGGTTTTGGCCGAATCACCCGTGATGATTCTCAAGCTTAATGGCCGTGCCAAATCCCACGGTGGGAGCTCGATCGAGACACTCACCAATGTGAGTTCTCTAGCCAATCCCTCGAGAGGGTACCGTGTGAACCCCACACACAAGTGTGGTAGCTCAATGACACGCTCCACTAGAGTTGCTCTTCACGATCCCCGCGAGGTGAGCACGAACCTCTCACAATCTCTTCTTCGGAGCACCGCACAAGCTTCCTTTGCGTGCTTCACGAAGCCTCTTGCCACCAAGCCGTCTAGGAGGTGGCAACCTCCAAGAGAGAAACAAGCACACCGCTTGCAACACGAACACCTAGTGCCCACGAATCGCGATCTCTCAACGCGAACGCACTAGAACTTCGATCTCTCACTCAATCGGATGAGCGATATCAAGCATATGTGAGTGGGAGGGCTCTCAAGCACTCTCAAGCATGGACACAAAGTCCCCAAGGTGCTAAGCTACTGCCATGGCCGAACACACCATCTATTTATAGCCCCCAAGCCAAATAGAGCCGTTGGTGCTTCAAACCCGCGGTTTTACAGCAAGATTGACGGGCGCGCAGACCGACCGGACTCACCGGCCGGAGTCCGATCGCGGGTCCGGTCAGCCGCTCGGTCACTACCGACAAGGAACGGGCCCCAGGCTGGCACCCTCCTCGGCGCGGCCGGTCGTCGCCCGGTCGAGCACGGGAAGCATCCGTCCGGCGTCCGTCCTGCGTCCGGCCAAAACCGCCTGCGGGGCTCTACGCGAGACGCACCCACGGGGCGTCCGGTCAACAAAGCATGCTTCCGTCGGTCGCGCCCCGTCACCGTTTTTCCCGCGAAAACTCCACCGAAACACCGACGCCTTCTCTTCGACATACTACCCATCAAGTATACCAAACTTGAGCACGAGGAATAGCATGTTTTCATCTCCAACTTGCATCCGCGCAATAGAAAATATGCATCTCATTTTCACGAAAGCGCCGAATCCCGCCTCGCAAGCTCGGCGGGAGGATGAGCGGTCCCCAAACCCAACTCAACCCCGCAATCACCACCGCCTTTGCAAATGTGCCAACACCACCAAGTGTACATCACCATGTGCAAGTATGTTAGCATTTTCACAATCATTTCAAAGGGCGGGTTAGCTCTTTGTCACGCCACTCGATCCTAACACATCGCAAAAGTTAGATCGCTCAAGTGGCACTAGATGACCGATATGCAAACAAGTTTGCCCCTCTTGATAGTACGGCCATCTATCCTAAACCGGTCATAAACTTCTCTAAGCTCCTCATGACCGCGAAATGAAATGCCCTATAGGTTATACCTTTGCCTTGCGCATTTCCATTCCGCTCCATCTTCTAAGTGCCGATGCAACACATGCACCAACACGATCAAGAATGATATGATCCATTTCATATCATCACATGACCTTCTTGGTCCATCGATCTTGACCTCACTTGCTCTTCGCCGCTTGCGCCGGTCCATCGGCGCCAAGTCCATGACTTGCCCTTCACACTTGCAACGGTCCATCAAGCCAAGCCTTTGTCTTGATCTTCACCACCTCGGTCACATGACTCCATGTCATGTTTCATATGCAATAAGCTCCTTCATTGCATCATCACATGTGTGAACTAATTTCCTGTGTATTATCTCAATCACACATATTAGTTCACCTAAGGTTGACACTCAATTACCAAAAACCACAAGGGACCTTTCAAGCTGGTCGTGGATGATGTATATTCAAGGTAGAATGCCACATGGATGATGTATATTCAAGGTAGAATGCTACATAGATACATGTGACGCATATATGTGTAGTTAAGAAGTGTACGAACATTAGGCATGTACAAAGGCAACATACATAATTATTAGTTGACACTAATACGGCAAAAAGCTGAAGATATTGTTGGCATGAGCTTGTTTGTAAACGCGGTAGTTGGTGGGATCGGTGTGTGTTCCTTCCATATGTTTGGAGTTGATGCGAACTGTGAGCAGCTATTCCATCTCTGGAGGTCAAGCGATGTATGGCCTGCAAATGTATTAAATGTGTGGTGTAACATCTCTGAGAACAAAGATATTCAGACCTAGTAAGAGAACTTGAGTTCCTTACCTTGGTTCCTCGACATGTTTTAACATCACATATTTTATATAAAGCCAAACAAATATTAGGAGACTTAAAATAGATGACACAGGTACAATGGCAAGGACCGTCACTTTAGGATTAGGCAACTGCTGATAGCTTGTGCTAGGAGAAGGCAAGAATCGAGCGTGTTGCTCAGCTGAAATCGGAAAACAATACCCTAACGGGAACTAAATACTGTACAACAAAGGCATGTAGATAGGATATTAATTGATTCCATCATGCACAGGGTACATCTATGCAGAAAGAAGCATTGCAAGAAAGAATTGAAGAGGCTACTCCTGAATTTATTTGGAAGTCCATAACTAGAAGCACAAAAAAAAAAAATGGTGGGAACCTATACCTCTTCCAATGGATGGTTGTGCCTTGGTTGACCAAAGCAAATGTATTTATTAAAGGAAACTTATGGCCATCTTAGAAATTAAGGTTTGAAATAACTGCAACATTCAGGCATCTTGATGAATATACAGGAGGCAATTCACTGGGGCATCTAAATGTAAAAAAAATTATGAATAAAGAACAGAAGAAAGTAACAAATAAAAGCACCAAAAAAAGACTTGTTTCTGTTAGTTAGCTGATGTTAATCTGGATATACTTAGTTGGCCAAGCTACTATATGAGCAATACGCATAATTTGAAGAATTGAAATTTTCGACAGGGGCATACCTGTGTAGCCAACCTTCGTGTTTTTCTCCCACGTTCTCACAGGCAGAATGAGAAGCCCCCTCTGCTCAGTACCTTGAGAACACAACATAAGACAAACCTGAATACAGGTAAATGTTGACATACTGGTAGCTGTGTGATGATCGACAAGCGAATGTTGACAGAATGCAGGTATTCTTCCCTGCAGATTTCCGCAAGATGTTCGCCTACACCAAGTTCACCAATATCATGTATGGGTTCATGAGGCTATGTGTTTACTTGGCTATGCTGAATCTGATGTACAGAGATCAACGGGGATGGGAAGGGCAAGCTACTTGTCTTCACTCCAAGGTTGTTAGCTAGTGTTTGGATCAGAAGTGCAGGTATCATTTCTAACTAAAATCACCCAGAGCAGCTGTTCATCATAGAACGGCAGTACAAAGTGAGATGATCATATAGTGTCAGAGGTTTTGAGAAAATGACACAGTTTGTTGCTCTGCTCCAAGTTCAGAACCATAAAACAAATGTGAAAGTCCTAAATATATCTGGGAAGATATCCAGCCAATATGGTAAAAGAAAATGGCACAGGTCAAGCAAATATGTTATCTAGTAAATGGAAAGAGCACAAAGAGAATTAACATGAGCTATTTAAAGGTAGTTGTTAGCTAGTGAAGGGCATTAGGCATTTAGAAAATCAGCTCATGACCTGAAAAGGGCATTAAGTATTTGAAAATGTTTTCCAACAATAGCTCGAAAGCATGAAAAGTGGTCTCAAAAAGGCAATGGGACCATTTGGGCAACGGATAGTAATTGCTTGTAAGACACTAAAAAACAATCTAAAATATCTCCTTTCATGGTCAGTCTGCATAAAGTAGAATAGCATATAATCTAAGATTAACTGTGCTGTGAAATGCCAGGAAGACATGAGCCATGGGGAATAGATAAAGCATACCACTATAATGATGCATCTGGTGCATGTGAATTTAGAAGGCAATTCAGACTCAGCAGATAATTATCACTGCCATTTTTGGCATAAGCTATCTTGATTTGATTTTGATCCAATGGGGATCTAGAATGCCTTGTTGGAAAGGCAACACTCAGGGAGTGAATCCAATGGTATGGTTATCTACGATTGATCTGCATTTGGTTAACCTTCTTTTCATTGTGGCCATTCCCTCCCAAGATAGGGATGTTACGTAGAGGGCTGGCTCACTTCAAGGAAAGGAATGCAAGTTAGGGACTGAAAAAAATATAGATGACAGGAAAGTAGAGCATAAAGCGGTAACAACAGGCGCTAATTCTCAAATGATGTGATCTAAAATTTCTTGTCAGGCCCTACCTAAGGTGGCACAACTTTGTTCAGTTAAGCAGTAATTGAGTTAATCTGTTCAGATATTCATATGAAGGGCAAACAAACTCCATTCTCTGCCATTGCTATCCTTCTAGTCCGATTAATAAAGCCAATCATCCAGCCATAACACATTGTGTAACTAAAATTCTCCAGCCACGCATTCAATTGTGAGACTCCTTAAAGAAAGGAACTATCTGTTTGTCTGGAGAAAAATGACTAAAATCATATCTTTTTTATATTCAACCATCGATTTTCCTAGGTGGTAGGGTATGTCAACCCTAGCAATGTAGAACCTCACATCAATGAAAGTAGTCCTTTCCAAATATCAAACCAGAAGCATCCAAGCAAGAACCGTAAGCAAATTTTGAAAGTGTCGACACAACGTTCTGTAATATGCATTGGTTTTATATCGACATTTCTCCTGGCATCATTTATATATACAGTGTACAGAATAGTTCTTTTTGTGTCAACCAAAATAAAGCACAACAGTTTAAAAGAGGGTGAAAATGCACTTACGTTAGAGATACATATTAATTGCATGGTTCAAAAATCCAATTCCAGGAACTACATTCAATAGTGAAGTGACCGGTATAAAGGACATTGAGATAACATCGGGCTTTGCTTCAATGGTATTAAGCCACTCGCTGTGAGATATAAATTCTTTATACCTCCCACCTCTTCGGGTAGGCATCATCACCAAATCCTGAGATAGGGCAAACAAAAATGTGTACCATGCTAAGACATCCAGATAAGTTAATATAAATATAATTTGTTTGAGGTATGATGAGTGTTTGAACATTATGAACACAAAGCTCTATACCTCAGCTGACAATTAAGAATTCAATGGACTGGACGGGACAATTGTCAGCTGTTGCTCTCTGATATCACTCTGTAACAATGTTAAGGAAGAAAAATGTAAGATGAGAACATATTTGTCCAGCCAGAATTCTTACATGATAAAATATACATGACAGTACCCCAAACAAGAACCCTAGAAATTAGAATCCCCAAATACCAGAATCTTACACTCAAAGAAGACAAAAATTCATGAGCAAGAACCTACTAAACTGCTTAATGTGATATATCACATTTTCTAGCAAGAATAAAGAAGCCAATGTAATAAGCTATTTCAGGTCTTGGGACTACATGAGCAATGCTGTAGAGTTTTTTTTTTTCATTCATGGTAATAACCAGACCATTGACAGGAAGTATTAATATTTTTCTCTAAAGCCGTAGGAATTAGAAGTTGAAAGAAGGAAACGACATTTACCCTACCTATGTATTTGTGTCTTCCTGGCTGCCAAAATCTGGACATTCAGGCAGGTATGGCAAATCTGAACACATGGGGCTCTAAGAGAAGCGGCATCACAGCTGGACTGAAGGAAAAAAACAATGTCATATTTAAGTTGCTGAATATCTATAAACCATCTATTTTGTTCTGAGTATCGAAAAAAAAAATTCTGTGATTGCAGCAGACACCATCCAGGCATCCGCATAGCTGCACAATAGTAAACAAAGTTTGTTTTTATTGTCCAAATTCTAGTGTCCCGCCACACTATAGAAGCATAAAAGATGGCCTAAAACAATAAGATCTATACTAAGACAACAATAAGTAGTAGAACTGACAATAAGCCAATGACAACATTTTTTAGACGTTAAACTTACCATGCCACTTTCGTTTCCCTCAAACATGTAAATAGTGTCCTCTCTTTATTCTGTCAGAGTGTGAGTAAACATTAGACAAATAGAATTGTCTACATTAGTGGGCTAGAGTATAGCAATAAGATAAAATTGGTTGATGAAAGGTGATATATGAAAATAAAAGTAATACTTGCAAAGTCTTTTGATAACTGAAAAAAGTCTCCGCAGACCTTGCCTCTCCAAAGACGTCTTAAAATAATAGGAAAGCTTTTAGACAGCACTATATTAAAATGACAGACAATCTAAAGAGGGTCACAGTCCATACATTTAAGTGGAAATGCCAAAGTTTTCCCTTTTTAACCAGTTATAATTATTTATGAAATGTATTGCACCAAAAACAGAGGTTTCTGATAATCCATTGACCAGTAGACTGGAGGACAATGCAACTCTCTTCAGATGGACAATTCATCAGGTAGCTACCAGGCCAGCGCTCATATTAACGGCTGAAGATAGCAAACCAACCTAATGTATCTTCAAGAGTTGATATTAAGCCAATAGCCTAATATTAGAAAAATCAAATCTTACATGAATTACAACATTTATTTGTGGCTAGATAGTGCATTTTCATAACAAAACCAAAACCATCTAATCTATAAGCACATCAATGGGCGAGCCAAAACGAAGCCAACATGCTAATACTATGTTTTTATGTCATGTTTAACCTCATACAATGAGAAAATGAATATGAAAAGAATTACTCGGCACATGCAAATAGGCCTGTAAATAGGACAACACAAAAAAGAGGTATGTATATAGCAGATTTCTCATAATTACTATTTAGCAATGAAAACACATAGTACCCAAGGTGCAACAAGAACCAAATTTCATTCCCTAAACAGGAAAGCAATTTGGACAAGCAAATGCAAATCAATAGAGCGAACAACAAAAAAAATTGGAGTTTTGTAGGACAGTTATTTAATTCTTTGTTCCACATTCTCTTTCACACGTTGCTTTAATCCCAAATGATAGTGTGACCAATAGAGGACGCATTGAAGACAGATGATCACGTACCACATCATCCCAAAACTAAAACGTGTAGAGGATCAACAAGGCCATATTCCTCAATCACCACAGGGGCTCAAAAGCAGAATTAGGAGAGTTCATTTATCACCTCGGACGTAAAAGTCTGAATACAAGCAGCTGCAACTAATCATTTGGCCTGTAAGATATGAAACACTAATTAATTAAGTCATCTGAATATTATGAAGTTGACTATTTCAATTCTAGCATCATGCTTGCCTGCATGGAAGTTTACCCCATGCTTGCGTTCCAATTTGTTTCTGCTACATCTATATAGTGCAAATATGAAGCTTGCAAACATACACAGATACGAAACACTGACTAATTAATTAAATCATAATAGACACACTTTCGATGGGGATCCCCAACAAAACATTGGGAAGAGGTAGCCAACATCATTCGAGCATGAGCTGATAAGTAAGCCAAAATCAGAAAGTCGGACATGAGAATAGAAGGGGTGTGAGGAGGCCATTCCAACTTTTGTTCAGTTATCAGGGACAGGGAAAAAGTAGAAAAGATGTAAACTGTGCAGCAGTGGCCCATGATCACTACAATCAAATAGTAAACTATGGTCTATGATGGAACCATCAGCCATAACAACAACAACCCAGTCCATGAAAATTAATCCAATACCAAGAGCAAAGTGCAGTTATCATTGCACATAAGGAAACATAGCTCAATTTCATGGGGATTAGGTGATTACAGTAGACAAAAAGGAGAGGTTTTCCCTTGCCTGAGAAGGACGCGCAGGCCTAAGTCCATCATCAAGATGGAGTAGCTGAGCACCGAGAAAGTGTTCAACAATCATGACCCTGCAAACAAATCCAAGGTAATCAAAATCTAATCTAAGACGGTCTCCTGTAACAAAGTAGTTAGGGTTAGGGATGGGGGAGGACCCCTAGGGTTTCCTGTAGCAGAAAACAGAATGTGGAGGGGAGGGAGGAGGCGGCGCCGGCAAGCATCCACGGCGGCGGCGTGGAGGGGGGAGAGGAGGGCGACCGCAGCCGCACCACCCTGCTGTGCTGACGCACGGTGGGCTGCCATGGCCGCCGACGCAGCAGAGGGAGCCAGGCGAGAGCGAGGGAGAGGAGAGGAGGGCCACCGGGGAGGGAGAGCAGAGGAGGAGGAAGCCGCCGCCGCCGCCTCTCCGTCGCCGCCGCTACTTCAGCGCCACCGTCGCCGCCGCTCGCGCAAGGCGCCGCCGCCCTGCCCGGTCGGGAAGCACGGGGAGAGGGAGGGATCCATGGGGAGGAGAGAGGAGGCCGAGAGGGCGGCGCTTGGGGAGGAGGGGGAGGAGGACTACCGGGGAGGACGGTGGGGGAGGAGGGGGCGCCGCCATCGCTGGCCCGCCCGTGGGAGAGAAGGCCGCGGGAGGAGCACGGGAAGAGGTGGTGGCGTGAGTGTTTTTTTTTTTTTTTTTTTTTTTTGAGAAGAGGGAGCCAGTATATATTTGGTCGTGGAGGCGGGGGTGTTTTCACAAAATTGAAAGGCGGGCGGGAAACAGTAAAATTTACATAAACTCCGAATTTTGTCTTCTTCAGATGTAGGACGTTGACTAATACGTAGGGTAAAATGTAAAAAGTGAAACTAATTTACATGCGGCAGCAGGGGCTTGAGTGGGTTATCTCGGGATTTCACTAAAAGATAGGGACTTTTTCGCAAAAAAAATCCTGACCAATCACAGGAGTGGGGGCGACGTGGATAGCCTACTTGGGCTCCAAAACTTTGGTCCACACGGTTTTTAATAAATATAATAATTTTCCATTTTTATTTATTGCAAAAACTGCGGTGTTAAATTGCAAAACTAGGGCGGTCCGTGGGCTGCGAATACGGGGCTTCGTGGTTGGACGAGGAAGCCCACAGGCCCAACATCTCTCTCTACTTTCCCTTCGTCAAACAAGGAGACGGAGGCCGGAGAAAGAAAGAAACTAGGAATAGAGAGACAAGAGGAGCGGCGGCGACGGCGAGGTAGGACCGGCTTCAGCCCGCCTTGAGCGCCCGTGGACGTGGAGGACCCGATCCGAAGCGGGAGGCCTGAGAGCTGCAGCTGCGAGGGACGCGGGACCACGACGAGCGTCGTCGACGCCAGGCAACGGTGAGGTGAGGCCGTCCCCGATCTGAACCTTTTTCTTTTGTTTTCCTTTTTTCTCAATCGACGTGGTGACAGCAAGAGAGTTGGGAGTTGGGATCAATCATGGAAAGGGCCACTTCCTCCTCCGATTCAACTGACCTCGGTTGAGTTGATGACTGGCGGGTCTTCTTGCCGCTACGGAGAGAGAGCCTGTTTATTGTTTGCCAATTACTATGTGCTGCTGGAATCCCTGTGTGTCCTGCAGATGTTCGGTGTAATTCGTGCTTAGAATTTACAAGATAATACGTGCTGAAATTATTTGCCAAAGAAACATGCCTAACTTTTTTTTCCTTACCCACGCAATTGATTAGACCAATCAAATACAACAACACTTTTGTCCCAACTAGCTAGTTGGGGTGATGAAACCATAGGAAACAAGTATAGAAGAAACACTTAGACCAATCAAATCAAACCAAAAGGAAACAAAGGAAACATATTTGTCTACTACTCCCTCCGTTTCAAATTATAGTTCACTTTGGTTTTTCTAGATACATTGCTTTTGTTATGCACCTAGTTATACACTACGTCTAGATGCATAGCAAAACGAATGCATCTAGAAAAACCAAAAACGACCTACAATTTGGAACAGAGAAAGTACTATTCATGCTATCAGGATGATATTCTGCGTTTATCCTCATGGAGGTAAAAGACAATTGGAGAAGGCACATACTGTGCTCATTCTGTGGTCAGCAAGGCAGGGCAGGACAGAATTTTTGCTAGTCATAGGTATTCTGGAAATACTGAAATAACATCCTCGCAACTTGTATGATGGTAGTTGCAGGAATCATGGCCTCATGGCAAGGTAGTTTAGTTTAGATTTGGTCCTCCTGTGATCATGATGCCTCAGCATGGCCTCATGGCAATGGACGCCCAGTCGACGCTTTACGTCATGCACCCCAGTTCGAGCTAAAGAGCAAGTTCCGGAAGCACTTCGGGCGACGGGCGGTTCACCCGCAAAACCACAGCGGCCGCGCGAGATCTTCCCCCATACTGCGGATTGGTGCGTTGGCGGCACCGGTGGGAGATCCTGAGCTGGAGCCGTAGGCCCGTAGCCGCGGACGCGCCCCTCAGCCAACTTCATCGTGCAATAGTTTTACTTTTTAGTACATCCGCACCGCGCCACCGCTGAAGCCGGCGATTCTTGTTAGTGTGCTTTCGTACGCTCCGGCCAATTCTTTTGGCTAAGGTGTGCGACGTGTAAAACTCTATTTTCCCTTAATACAATACGTACCAATGGTACGCTTTCGAAAAAATGATGCCTCAATCCTCTCGCGGTATGGGGAGAAATTTGTTGACCCTTTATTTGTTCCTTCAAACAATCTTCATTCCTAAGTAATACTATGGTTGCAGCTGGATCCACAATCACTGCATTACCAGTTTATCACCTTTATATAGTCTGCACTGTACTTATGCTGCTTGCTACTCCAACTAACACTGTTTGTTTGCCAATAACCAGGTATTTTTCTTGTTCGGAGCACAGATCACAAGATGGTTAACGCAATCAAGGGGTTGTTCATCTCCTGGTAAGCTCCTGATACAGCTGAAAAATCCGTCGTTTTTATTTCTTCTTCCCTTCCTTTACAGTTGTCAATACATGATTATCATTCCTCTGTTTTCCTCCACCACAGTGATATACCAATGGCGCAGTTCATCGTTAACCTGAATGCCTCGTTGCCACCGTCAGAGAGGTTCATCGTGCACATGCTTGATCCTACCAACATGTTTGTGCAGCCTCATGTGGCGCACATGATCAGGAGCAAGATTGGGGAGTTCAGGGATCAGAATAGCTACGAGAAGCCGCAGTGAAGGATCGCTTTCTACCTCAGCAATTGGCTTCGTTCCCTCTTCTCCTTCAAAGATGCATGCCATACCATACCATTTTCTGTGGAGCTGCTATAGAAGAGTTGGTGGCTGGATGGCCAGCATTGTCATGTCTCACTTATGGTGGTCTAGAATAATATCTAGTCGTGTTGGGTACTGTCAGAAAATGCTGCATTGCAGTGGCTTGCTTGCTCTGTATCCGGATCGAACCATTTTTACTAGTGTTGGGGATGGGATAAATTGAAGCTACAATCTGTTGCCTTTGAGGCTTTGAGGAGATTACATCTTGCATATATTTCTGTTGTGATGATACCCTCAAGAGAAAGAAATGAGTATGCCTAATAGAGCACTTGTGGCCTTGAAAGATAGGTATTGATTTTATAAGTACAAACTGCATCCATGATGATTTTCTTATATAAGAGAGAAACTGCTTTCAGAATTTGGGTCAGAGGAAACTGCGACCTCCTGTCCTGATTCTTAAGAAAGAAACTGCATTCACAGTTGGGCTGAATAGCGGCAATGATGGCCCAGCCGAGGGCAACATGCACGTTTCACTCTCTGTTTCCCACATACCCCAACAACCAGTACCTTCTTTTTTTTTTCGAAACCAGGCACTTGCCCGTTCTGCATTAAGAGAAGTTAGAAAGTTTTTACAGCCTTGTGAGAACCCTAGCGAGATGCACGGACGCACACAAGACGGGCACACTAACACAAGGCACCGGCTCAAACGGTGGTGCGTCGACAGGTGTTTCTAAGGAATAAACTAAATGTGCGATCGAAGGTAGCCTAAACCGCGAGGTCGCCGGTCAGCGCCAGTGAGGCCTCGCCGCGACGGGGCGGCGCGACGGGAAGAGCACACCCACAGCCCGGCGCTTGTGATCCGGGACGGTCCCTGAAGTGACCGAGGAGTCGCCCGCCACCGCTGGGCCATCGGGGTGGATGAGGAAGCGTTGTCGGACGACCCTCCTCCCACTTATTGAGGAGCACCCGCTGGGCCCTCCTCTCCTGGCCGCTGGTCCCCGAAGATGGACTTGGCCGCCAGCGGAGCTACGGGGGAGCCACCGTCGACCCGGAGGTGCGCAGAGGCGGCGGCGGCGAGATGAGCGGCTGCTCCAAAGGCAGCCTGAAGGAGTCGACGAGGCCGCGATGGCGGCCGGGCGGGTGGAGGTGCCCGGGCGCCGCCGGTCGGGCGATGGCGGGTCCGCCGATGGGTCGCCGTCGCGGACGTCAGCGGGTAGAGGTGTCGGCTGCACAGGTGGCGAGGTGGGCGATCATCCACCGTTGTGGTCATGAACTCGCCGATGAGGTCACCCCACTGGGCCAATCGGGTTTGGGCGCAGTTTATGGCGTCTAGGCGAGCCGGCGACGTGGTGGACGCCCGCACTTCCAGGGCCACGGGTCCGTCCGCACCGCCGCCAAGGACGTCCGGGGCTGGGCTGGGCGGCGCGGAGACGGTAGCGGAACCTCCAAGACATCAGGAACCATCAATCCTCCGCCTCGCGAAGCCGAAGCGCCGACTACGCGCAGGGGCGGAAGGTGGCCCGACCGTAGTGGCAGGGGTGGCACCGAGGTGGAGGCCGCGAGCTCATCGATCATCGGGTCCGCACGAGTCGCGGGCACCACGCCAACAAGCATGTCGAGCGCGAGCGGGTCGACCGCAGTCGGGCGTGCCCACTTCAGCGACGCCCGCCGCCAACCTTAGCCGGGCCGGGTCGAAATCGAGGGGAACGGACACAAGATCCGCCCGACGAGGAGGGAGGTACCGCGACCCGCCCCCAAGGAGTCCAGTCCCGGCGTGGTCGGGCGCATTATTAATCGCGTCACGAAAGCACGATGTGGAGGCCCCGGCCGGAGGCTCGCCGCGACCGCGCGACGCGGAGTGCCGACGACATGCGCAGTTCCCGCCGCCCCGGTCGCGTTGCGGCAGGTGAGGCAAATGGACGGTGCGGAACAACGGCGGCGACATGATCCCCCGCCCGTGCAATTGAAGCATAGCCCGACGAGGGATGGCAGACAGTCGCCGACGACGGGCCGGGCGAGGCACGCCGTGCCCATGCCGGCGCCCGACGAGAGTGAAGCCGCCTGTCGACAGGGGCGCTGACGATGGGGGGGACCCCGGCAAGGCCGAACTCGACGACGACGAAGGTGGTCGAGCCAAACGGCGGAGGTTCGCAGCCGACGGCCAAGCCGCTGGTGAGCGGGACGTGCGGCGGCAGTCGGCCGGGCCTCTGGGGTGCCGCACCCTAGCGTAAGGAAGAGGGCGCACCGCATGGGAGCCCGTGGACGGCCGACGGCGACGACGACACCGCTCGCGCCGTGTCGGCGCTGGATCCGCACCGCGACGCTGCCCGCGCCGCCGCCAGTTAGGGGCGTAGCCGGCCCCCCGCCACGACGGGTCCAGGCGCCCCCGGCGAGTAGGGGACGGACACCGCTCCGCACGACGGTGGGGGCCCTCCGGCCGACGAAATCCTCCTCGTTGTCCGAGCGCCGGAGAAGAAGCCCGCCCACCCACTCATACCCTTGGGTCGCCCGACCAAGGGAGATGGGTGGTGGGACGCCGGCGAAGTTCGGAGCAGCTTGGGTGGACGGGAGTCAACGAGTGCCGGGTCGACGGAGGCGGCGACGGGTCGGAGCCGAGGGCCGACGAGCCAACCTCTCGCCCCCACCATCGGGCGACGCCGAGGAGGCCGGAAGCGTGGAGGATGGGTCAGGGAAGGCGCGCCCCGCCCACCTCCCGGCCTCCGGGGAGGGGAGGGGTGGGGCGCGCCCGCTGACGAGGGCCGCGGGCCGGCAGCTGGGCGCTGGCAGCCCGCGCGCGCAACCGGGTCCGGGAGGCGGCGGAGAGAAGACGGCAAGAGGTCTGGGGACGGGCGGAGCCGTGTGCAGCGGCGGAGCAGCGCGCCGGCGGGTCGGCCTCGCTCGCCGGCGACGGTGACGGGAGGGGGGGGTGAGCGGTGCCGCGAGGCCCGTGTGTGCAGGCTGGCGGGGCGTGACCGCGACGGGCGACGCAGGAGGAAGGTAGGAGGGGCGCCACGGGCCCATCAACGCCGGGGCGGCACGCCGCCCGGCGCGCGTCGGGGCCGGCAGGGCGGCCGCCGGGCTCTGGGCCGCGGGCGATGGGGTCACTAGCGTGGCCGCCGCCATCCACGCGCTGCACGGACGAGAGACGGAGCGGCCCGCACTGCGCGGCCGCCGGCGCTGGGCTACGCGCGACGGGCGCTAAGGGCGCCAAGGAGCGCCGGGCTTGAGGGGCCCGCGAGAGGACCGCCGGATCCGCCATGGCGCCGCCGGGATCCGTGGTCCCGCAAAGGGCGGGAAGTGGGCGGCGGCCACCGGCGGTGGAGGGGCGGCGCCGCGAAGCGGACCGCCCCAGTGCACGGCTTCGGGGCGGAGGCGGGGGAGCAGGGGCTGCTGGAGCAGAGGAGGGGGAGGGGGAAGCAGAGGCACGGGCGCGGGCGCGGCGCCGGGCCGGGCCGCCGCTGCCGGGCGACGACGGGCGGGTCGCTGGTCCGCCAGGGAGCTCCCGAGAGCAACGGTCAGGTCGCGTGATAGTGATTGTATCTACGGCCCGCCTTCAGCGGTAATAACCAAACTCTCACAACCAGTACCTTCTCAGGCTCTTTTGCTAAGCAAAGCACAGATTAGCGTCTTCATCCTTGCACCCCTTTCCTTCAGCGCATCCATCAGAAAGAAGTAGAACTTGGTAAGCGCCTGTGGGTGGCAAAGCTTGCTAGTGTCCACAGGGTCATCAAGCTTGACCCACCGGAACTTCTTGGCACTCCGTATGAACCCTGTCTTAGTAACTGCCGAGCTTCCTTGCCTCAAAATCGCCCTCTGAATCTCAATTGCAGACTGCATCCCTTTCCGCAACTGATCAACATTGCTGAGCGACAATGCTGAGTATGCAACCCAAAACTGTTCTGCAGCAGAAGACTCCTTTGAGCCCTTGGATCACTCGGCATTCAGAGATTCAAGCAAAGCTGTGATTTCAGATACACAACGTCTGCAGCCGAAGCCGAAATCTTGAACCTGTACCCGTGTACCCTCAGGAAACTCCGGTAGTAGAACTCGGTGAGGCCATACTCAGGCAGGAAGCGATCAAACTCATCCCGCATCTTGCGCTTGACCTCCATGCTCATGTACTCGAAGTTCTTCTGGCAGTCAGCGAGCGAGAACCCCATCCTGGCGAGCAGCAGCTTGAGCTTCTTGAGGCCGTTGTCGGTCCACGTCCTGAGCTTGGTAGCGACGTAGGAGGAGCAGAGCATGGAGTCGAAGAGGCTCCACTCCCGCAGCAGCATGAGCCTCGGCTCGTCCTCGTAGGCGATGCGGGACGCCTCTGGCGACCGGACCTTGGTGCCGTCCTTGAGCGTGACGACCGACGGGTCGAGGTTGCCCGAGCCGCTGATGATGTGCTGCTCCAGCTCCATGACCCCCCCCAGCTTGGCAACGGGTACAAACCCGATGGATACTAACCATCCATACCGCACCCGCCAGATCAAATCCCGCACCGTCGGGTTACCCACGAAAAGCCCATGGATACCGATTTCATTCCATACCCGTACCCGATGGTAATTTTACCCAACGGGTAATCCATACCCGAGTTCAGCCTACTAAATGCTTATCCGGGCCAATTTTCTTGGGCCATATGTTTAGTTGGGCTGAAATTGTAGAGTCCAACAATACATTTGTGCGGGTATTTTTTACCCATGGGTACACAGATATGGATACTACACTTCCATGCCCGTACCCGCCCCATACCCATTGGATACCGATTGTACCCAATAATGTATCCATGGATACCAAATGCGTTCCATACCGCCACTTTATCGGGTAAAACCCATCGGGTTTCGGGTTTAATCGGGTACCGCTTCGTTGGTGATGCGGTCGTGGGACGAACTGGTCCGTGAGCGCGACGCCAGCGAGCCACAGGAGCTCACCGCTGTTGCGGCACAGCGTGTGGGCTAGCTTCGTACATCAGGCACCCTCCGGCGCCTCTTCCTCCTGTTGCCGCCGCCGACATCATCGGAGTCGGAGTCGGATGCGCCGGAACCGCAAGCGCGCGGAGGGGTCGGCGTCGGCGTCGAGGTCGGAGGCGTTGGCGAGCGTGGCGAGGTCGGTCATAGGAGAGGTCGGCGGCTTGCTCGTCGTCATCGGTGAAGAGGACGACGACGCGGCCGTTGCCGGGCGGAGAGGTTGTGGAGGTGGACGGGCGGTGAGAGTCGACGAAGGCGGTGGCGGTCTCGTGCAAGACGGTTGCGCGACCCGATTGACGAGGACGACGCAGAGCGGCGGGCGCGGAGGCCGAGGCTGAGAAGGAGGCGAGGAGCGCCCTTTGCGGCGGCCGCGGAGGCGACGGGGTAGACGGAGAAGTCTGAAGGTCCTAGATGGCTAGAGGGGAGGTGAATAGCCTATAAAAATTTTCTACAAGCTCAACCAAACAAACCGATTAGTATAAAACACGGCAGAAAGCGGTTTGCACTAGCTCTAGTGGTCTTGCAAGCCTTCTAGTGACAAGACTAAATAATTCTATGATCTCTAGTCCACACAAAGTCTATGTCACTACTCTACCTAAAAAGCAATCCTAATAAGGTCCTTATGCTAGCAAGAACAACTACACAAAATAAACTAGGAATGTAAAGCACGAGTGAGAAGCTTGTTATACCGACGTGTAGAGGATGTCAACCAATCACCGGGAAGTAGATAATCTATCAATCACTCGAAGGTGATGATCCACACACGAAGACAATGAACAAGTCGATTTGTTCACCCGGAGTTCACTTGTACACCGACAAGCTAGTCTCTCGGGTTGTGCCGACCAACACAAGGATGGTGTTTGAGCTAGGCGGTGCCCTTGCTAGCCTCAACACACCACTCAACAAGTGTGGTACCCAAGACACGAGCAATGTATTCCTCGCACTTTGTCTTCCCGACGAGGAGTGCGTAATCCTCTCACAAAACAACCGGAGGTGGCCAAGAAACAATCACCTCTTCTTGCCAACGCCTCCACCACTTCACCAAGCCGGCTAGGAGCGGTGCCTCCAAGAGAAACGGGAAATCCACCGTCTCACAACGATCCCCAAGTGCCTCTAGATGCAAGAACTTGATGCAATGCTCTTGGATCACTCTTCTCTCAAGAATGAAGCTCAAATCAAGAATGAGAGAGGAGGGAGGCTTGCTTGCTTGCTCAAAGATGTTAGGAATGATTCAAATGACCAAGAGAGAGAGCAAGGGGCAGTCAAGGGGGTATAAATACCCCACACCACGAAATGTGGCCGTTGGGAGGAAACCCACGGTTTTCGCGGCGACCGAACAAGATCGACCGGACTCACCAGTGAGTCCGGTCGGTGGATCCGGTCACAACCGACAAGTTAAACCGACCGCTGAAACCCCGCCTCCGATGCGTCCGGTCGGCAAGATCCGGTCGATCGCGTCCGGTCCAGCACGGAAGCTTCCCGGTCGGTGGGTCCGGTCACCCGTCGACCCCGACCCGAAACATGCTCTGCCAGACGCACTCACCGGAGCGTCCGGTCACTTTCGGCCTGCTTCCGGTCGGTGCGTCCGGTCACGCCAGAGCTGCGAATTTTCGTCGTTTCGTCGCCGTTCCTTCGCCTTTGCTCCAAGCCGACTTCCGTCACTTGTTTCTTGTTGCCGACACGTCGAAGAACACCTCGACACCATGTGTTAGCATTTTGAAAATATTTTCACCAAGTGCGGAGTTAGCTCTTTAGGTTAGAATCCATGAAAAAATAGCGGCGCTATAGCGGCGAAATAGCGCTAATAGCGGCCAGAAGCACCTGTCGCGATGCCAAATAGCACGCTATAGCACGCTATAGCGCCAAATAGCGCGCTAATAGCGCCGCTATTGCGTTTTGGCCAACCTCCCGCTAAATTCTATAGCCCGCGATTTTTTTCATGGGTTAGAATGCATGCATATGAATCTTGAACCTAAAGGCACATGAGGATCGATATGTACGAAAGTTTTCCCCTCTTTATAGTACGGCTTATCGATCCTATAACCACCCACACCCTCTATGGTGTCTTGGGTGTGAAATCAAAAGCCCTATGGTTATACCTTTGCCTTGGGACCTTTGATCTCCAAACCACACCGAATTGGATGCTTGATCAAACTTTTGGATCACCTCGATCCATCCTCCATGATCATCGCGGCACCAACTTCCGCACGACCAATCTCCAATCTAGTCAAACACTTAGCATCGAGAGATTAGTCCTTAGGTGTCACTAATTAGCTAAAACCAAACAAGAGATCTTCGAAGCTGAAGCGGGCGGAGGCGACGGGTAGACGGAGAAGCGGACGGAGTCGGTGGCGGGGCGGGACGCGCGCCGCCACCCCGCACGCGCAGATCGAGTCGGCGGCCGGGCGGCCGACGGAGGATCGGGAGTGGCGACGTGGAGGAGCCTGGCCAGTGGCGGCAGCGGCGCTGAAGCGCGTAGAAGGCATCGACGCCAGAAGCTCGCGACGATCGCCCGCCGACGGGGAATGGGGAATCCGAGGATGGATGGAGGTGGAGAGAGATTGGAATTTGGTGAATTTGGTGGGATTGGAATTTGAAATTGTTTCGGGTTTGGGAGGGGAAAACGTTTCGAAACGATCGAGGGAGCGTAGTTACAATACGCTAGCCGAAGTTGGGCCAAGTCAACTTGGGCTGCAGTCCCTTCGCCTTTTTGGCCCGCTAGGTCCATGTGCACTCACGAGGTTTGTCGCGGACCCGCGGACCTCACGAGGTCTTTCACTCTTTTGGTGGCAAGTATGGCCACGGGGCTTTTATTGCTCCTTTATTATCGGCTGCTAAGGTTAACAGGGAAGAATGAAGTTCATCTGTTTAGGGCACGTACAGCGCGTCGATTTCTCCCGTCGGTATACCGGTGATTTTGCATATTGCCCCCCGCATGCGCCTACAGACGCCACGAGCGCCGCCTCCGAGTCGACGACCGTGTACCGTTCCCGATGCCGAGTAGACAGCCCACCGCCGGGTTGTACAAGCCCGTCGCCCCAAATCGCCGGCGAGGGCAGGATCCCGCGTGCGGCGCCCGCGCCTCCCTCCTCCCGCCAAAACCTCCTTCCGCCCGCCCCTCCCGCCAAAAAGCTCCCGGGGCATCTCATATCGCCGCCAACAAATCCCCTTCCGCATCTCGCCACCCAGCTCTTCTTCGCCGCAGCCGCTCGCTCATTGCGCCGCTGTTGATTCTCGCCGAGTAGGGTGCGGCGAGATGACCACCGCCGCGCAGCTCGGAGGAAGAACGGATCGACATCGCCGCGCGGCGGCCCCGAGCCAAACCCTAGGTCGCGGTGTCGGGATGACGGGCGGGCGTCGGCAAAGCAGGTCGTGGTGGCGGCTCAGCCATGGCCCGTTCTCTCAGTCGTGGTGTTGGGTTACCGCCGCCCCGTTCCTTCACGCGGACGCGGTGCAAAGCAGCGACGACCCTCCCGGAGGCGGCACCATTCCGAGGGGGACGACCCTCCCGCCGACGGCACCATTCCCAGCTCGTCGGTGTCCATGGAAGGATTCCCGTTCCCTCCTGGATCGTCTCCACCTTTGTTTGATGTTGCCGGCGGTGATCCCTCATGTCCCTCATGGTAATCCCTCGACTATGAATTTTGTGCTGTGTACGAATGTCACTGTCTTAGCAATCTCTTGTAGATAAGAGGATGCATGTTTGTGAATGCCAAACTGAATGTTTGTGAATGTTATATTTAATCTGAATGTGGCCTAGGATTTGTTTCTTGCTTATCCTTGTTTGATGGACAAGGCTGCTACTATTTGAATGCTTATGTCTGTGCAAACTGAATTTTTAGCAAACTGAATGTCTGTGCAAAACTGAAACAAAGATCGGAGTCCGAATGTCTCGGGCAAACTGAATTTTTCTAGCTGTTAGTTCGGAGATGGGAGCTAGCCGTGGCAATGCTTGAGCCGATTGTAGCTCCTTTTTGCCTAGTGTTATTTACTGAAATTTCTGATTGTAGTCCAATTTATTATGCTGCATTTTTTGAATGTGAATGTGAACTTTGTGCCACTATTTCCTGCAGGATGAACCCATCCGTGGTTTCATGAGCTACTTCAACAACCGCCACATAACTCTCATTTGGTTGGTGCAATGAACCCACCGCCTCAGACAATGTTGATGCTTCACCTCAAGAAGCGGAAAACATATTGGGCAATGACAACGACCCTGTTAGGAACCGAGAAGAGGATCATGTGGCCCGAGGACGAGGATGTTAGCCCGATGAGCGCTTTGATAAAACACTCAACCGACTCTACCCGTGGAGCGTATAAGAGTGGTGGCCAATATTGGGGTGAGGTTGTCGAAACGTACAACAAGACTACCTCTCCACTTCGAAGAAGAAGTGTGAAGCAATGTAAGGATAGATGGCACAAAGTTAACAGGTGGACAAACCTCTTTGAATGTGCTTATGTTAAGGCTCGTTTATTATTTACTAGTGGATATTCGCATGAAATGTGGATGGATGCAGCAAAGAAGTTCTATGTGGTGGACAACAAAGAAAACAAAGAAGTTACTGGACCTTTTACGTTGTTTGAGGTTTGGAAAATTTGCCGAGAGGAGACAAAGTGGAAAACATACAACGCAAACCTGAAGAATGCACGTAAAAGGAAATCATTTCACCTGGAAGGAGACTCTGACGACAAAGATGATGACACGCCGCAGCGACCAATTGGTCAGAAGGCAGCTAAAAAGGCAGCTCTAGCTGCTAAAAAGGGTTCCAAGAGTACTGATGATGGTCACTCAAAGGAGTCTCCTATTGATTTAGAAAAATTTGATAGGTATACCAAGTTCCAGGAGGAAAACAATGAGAAGCGCATGAAGTTATTGGATAGGCAGGAAAAGATTGGTTCGGATAAGCTAGAGGCCACCAAAATTGCCCAACTTGCAGCAAAAGATTACAAAGAAGGAAGAAAGCTTGAGAAAGAGACAAAGATGATGGAGACTTATAACAACCTCGCCTCACAAGATACGAGTTCAATGTCCGATGAGGAAAAGGCGCAAGCGAAGTTAGTATGATGAAGTGTCTTATGAAGGCCCTTTTCCTCGAATCTGATTGAAAAGGTGAACCAAAGTGAACCTTTATTTTTCTCCTATCTGAATGCAACCTGCTATTATTTGCATATCGAATGATGCCTGTGAATGTCTCTGAATCTCAATTTTGCTTGATATAATTGCTACTGCCTGAGTACTTGTTGTTATATGAAACTATCATTACCTTTTAATCCTGAATGAGATACATACATGAGCTTATTTTGTATATACCTTTTCATTCAGTCATTGCTTTTTGCAACTCAGATTGTGACCGAATGTTTCGCCCTTCTATCTGAATGAATGTGTTGAAACTAAAACCACCCTTCTATCTATGCACAGGTGGACTGACCACTTTGAGTTGCAGAACCGAGAACCTTGCTGGATGGAATTTCTTCTTTGCTATCTCGAATTTGGAACCGTTATCCGAATGTTCAGCTTCGTGGCACCGGTAGTGTGTGTGTGTGTTATCGAAAGTAGTGCGTGTGTGTGTTGACAATTTTGCCTTCTTCGTGAGTGTAAGTGCATCCCGGTACTTGTTAATGCTACTGCATGTGTGTGTTGAATCTCCCTGCTCGTTTATCCGAATGCTACTTGGTTCTAATCAAGTATGAGTGACAACCGCTTGTTCAAATCTGGATGCTACCTTGTTCTGCCGATTGTGGAGTTGCTGCATGTATCCCACTAGTGCTCCACTAGTCATCGATTGTACTCATCGATTGTGCTCCACTAGTAACCGATTGTGAATGTGATCTTGTTGGATGCTTGATATTATGCAATCAAATAGCCACAAAATGGTATACATAAATGGATATGTAGTTGATCTTAAGGTACATGCAAAGCATTAAAAAAAGCTTACGACGGGTCATCGGTCGTGGGTTGTATGAGTTGTCTTTATATAAATGCTGTATGCTAAATTGAGGTTCTACAGACGACGGGTCGCCTGTGGGTTGTACATGCCCTTATATACGGAATTGATTATGAGAATAAACTAATCAAATATATTTAAATCAGAGATGTTTATGGATATTCGTGAAAAGCAAAGGAGAGATTAAACAACCGAGGTGCAAGGAAAGAAGATATATTTGTAATAGAAAAAAAAGGAAAGTTCAGTAGACTATATGCAAAAAACACTACAACAAAAAAATCTTTTACAAGACCTTTTTATTTTATTAATCATGGCGGTTTTTTAAAAACCCACCATGGTAAATGCTTTGAATAACCATGGTGGCTTTTTAATTCACTGCGGGCGCGGTAATAAAAACGTCACAAGAAATCTATTAACCGTGACAGTTTTTATAAGAAAGTCCGCCACAGAAAATGACCCATTAACCATGGAGGTTTTTATAAAAGGCCCGAGCCCGAGACCATTTTAATTCCTAGAAGCCCACTCGGCCCGGAACTAACCTCTCCATATAAAAACGATTCCTCTCCTCACCTATCCTAACCCTAACCCTACCCCATTCACAACTCGCCTGCCCCGGGCAAATTCTCCCTCCCTCCCTCCTCCCACTCTCCGCCGCCTCACCCCTTTTTACACCCTCTCACTCTGCCGACCCCTCACGCGCCCCACGGTGGGCTCCTCCCTCCCTCCCCGGTCCTCCTCGGCCATAGTGGCACGGTGCGGTCGCGGGCGGCACGCGGGGTGGAGTGGAGGCGAGCCACGACGCGTGGGCCGATCCGACGGCGTGGGATGGTTGCGCCAGGATCCGGCGGCGAGAGGAGGGGGGCACCGATAGCGGCGCGGCTGGATCCGGCGACGGCGGCACGGATCCGACGACGGCAGCACGGATCCGGCCGCCCGGTGGAGGAGGGGCCACCGCAAAGAACGACGGCAGATCTAGGGCAACTAAGGAAAGACATCCAAGGTAACACAAATTCGCCAATAGCCACAACTAAGGAAAGCGAACAATTGGTTTTTTTAAAAAAAAGGAAAAATGAACGGTTTCGATAGCACCAATCTAGAAAATTGCAATGGCATGCATCAATCAAATTGATTTGTTTTAGTTTAGGGGTAAATGCCGTCTTTTTTCCCTTTTCACTTGCCAAAAATAAATTTATATTCCTATAATTAATGACATTAGAGGATTAATCTGCATGGCACATCTATATTTGGGCATGCAGCTCGAGCCCTGTGAGCCCCCAACAAGAGGCCTATATTTTTGGCCTAGCACAAGCACGACACAATCCGATGACCAACGGGCCCGATTTGGAATGGCTCGGGGGTGCAAGTCGTGCCTAGGTGTGGCACCATGGCACGGCCCACTCCCCAATGGCAGGCCCGTAGGCGTCCCATTACTCCCCGCTACACCCCTGTCATGCCCCGACCCCGTATATATAACACGGACGCCCCCTCACTCCCCAAACCCTAAATCAAAATCCCTTACCCCGCCCGCGGCGCTCTCATCTCTCCCCCCCCCCTCCTCTCGTCTTTGTCTCTCCTCTCAAGTCTCGACTGTCGTTCCCGTTTCCGGTGACCTCACCGACGTTCCTCCAACCTCATTGGCTCACCCTCACTACCTGAGTTCCCCGATCCCCTCTACTCTCCCTATCCCTCCTCTCTCCACTCGGCGACCATGTGAGTTTGTCTATACAAGACCCAATAACAAATATATATGCCCAGAAGCGAGGCATGCAATTGCCTTCATATGGACACATTCACAAAGGTGTCTCATGCACGTCTATTTTTGAGCCAAGTAGTAACCATAGATGAAAACATTTGAGAGCCTAAATGGGCAAACATTTGAGAGCCCACAAAACTTTCATGCAAGGACGAAGGCTGAAGCCGTCGCATAAGTTGCTTTGAAGTCCTTACCTCAAGATGTAATCCCCCAATCGTTGGTTAGTCAATTTTTCTTTCTTTTTTTTTTTTTTTTTTTTGCTTTTGGAGAATTAGGTAATGTGGAACTCACCTGTTTACGGCTACTGACACACTTTAATATTTTTTGTGTATTTTCACTTAAGATCCAACAAACTAACTTTTAAATGTCCCTTAAATCGGCACCAATGATATTTTGTATTAGGATTATTGTACAACTATTGTATTGTCTATTTATAGCTAGTGTATTGTACATATTGTACTTGTACATGCCTTCATATATAGAGAGAGTCATGTACAAGTACAATGTGTACAATACACTAGCTATAAATAGACAATACAATAGCTGTACAATAATCCTAATAGTTTGGCCTACAAGTGACAGATATGGAAGGACATTGTTTAGTATCAAGTGAGTTTGCTGGATCTTAAAGGAAAATAGAAAAAAAAATATTGAAGTGTGTGTATCGTAAACAAGTGAGTTCCAAATTATCTAATGCTCCATATGTGAAAAAAAGAGAGAGAAAAGAAATGGACTAACTGACGATTACTATAGTGTCATTGCTTCTTGAGGTAAGGATTTCATGGCAACGATAGCTTCAGCCCCCTCCTTGCATGACAGATTGTGGGCTCTCAAATATTTGGCCATCTATGGCTACTTCTAAATTGAATAGAGGTGCATGATGAGAAGGACCAGATAATTTGCAATGGCATGCATCAATCAAATTGATTTGTTTTAGTTCATGAGGTAAATGGCTTTTTCCTTTTTCACTTGCCAAAAACAAATTTATATTCCTATAATTAATGAAATTAAAGGATTAATCTCCACAACACATCTATAGCTGGGCATGCAGCCCAAGCCTGCGGAGCCCGACACGAGGCTGGATTTTTGGCCTAGCCCAAGCACCGCACGGGATGGCACGGCTCTCGGGCAGGTCGTAGGCGGCCCATTACTCCCCCGCCACACGCCTGTCGTGCCCCGACCCCCGTATATAATGCGAACACCCTCTTACTCTCCAAGCCCTAAATCAGAATCCCCTACCCTCGCCCGACGCTCTCGGCTCTCCCCTCTCGTCTTTGTCTCTCCTCCCAAGTCTCGATCGTCATCCCCGGCCCGGTGACCTCACCACCGCTCCCCCAACCTCACCGGCTCACCCTAACTCCCTGAGTTCCCTTATCCCCTCTACTCTCCCTATTCCTCCTTGTCCTCTTGACGACCATGTGAGTTTGTCCGTACAAGACCCAACTACAAATATATGCTCGAAGCGAGGCAAGCAACTACCTTCGTATGGACACTTTCACGAAGGTGTCTCATGCACCTATATTCGAGTCAGTAGTAACCGTAGATGGGCAAACATTTGAGAGCCTAGATGGGCAAACATTCGAGACCCACAAAGCTTTCATGCAAGGACGGAGGCTCAAGCTATCGCAAAAAGTTGCTTTGAAATCCTTACCTCAAAATGCAATCCCACCAATCTCGTTGGTTAGTCAATTTCTTCTTTCCTTTTTTCACTTTTTTGGAGAATTAGGTAATCTGGAACTCACCTGTTTACTATTACCGACACATTTTAATATATTTATTTTTGTGTATTTTCACTTAAGATCCAGCAAACCAACTTTTAAATGCCCCTTACATCTGGCATCAATGACAGTTTGGCCTATAGTGACAGATATGGAAGGACATTCTTTTTATCGCAAGTATCAAGTGAGTTTGCTGGATCTTAAATGAAAATAGGAAAAAAATTGAAGTGTGTGTTGGTAATCATAAACAAGTGAGTTTCAAACTACCTAATGCTCCGTAAGTGTAAAAAGGAAAGAAAAGAAATGGACTAATCGATGATTACTGTAGTACCATTGCTTCTTGCGGTAAATGACTTCAGAGCAACTTTAATTTTGCAATGACAGCTTCAGCCTCCTCCTTGCATGACAGTATTGTGAGCTCTCAAATGTTTGACCATCTATGGTTACTTCTGACTTGAACAGAGGTGCATGAGAAGGACCTTCCTGAATGCGTCGATACGAAGGAAACTTTTTTTTTTTTTTTGGCTTGCTTTGAGCATATATATATATGTAATTGTTTTTTGTCTGAAACGTGGGTCTCTAAATAAACAAAATAGTGTATGAGATAGACAAAGCAAAAACATCCCTCCGTCCTATTTTTATTTTCGCTGAAGCTACAGCTTGTCCCAAAATTGTGGTCGCTGCCTACTATTTTCGCTAGGCCTTACAAACTACAAAGTAGCAGACTAGCAAGCCATGCAGCATGCAGCACCGAGCACAGAGTAGCACAGCATGCAGCACCCTCGGAGCAACCACACGAAATTACCTAAAAAATTATGCGGTGCAGTAATGTAATCATTGGTGTAGGGGTTGTAGGGTCTTTTACCACCCACCTTGTAATTGGATCAGTTCTCCCGACGACTGTAAAATGGGGACAGAGAGAGTACACAATTCATGATCTAGCACGGTAGCACTGCAGCTGCCAGCTGCAGATAGGGAGTGCCAGTGTCAGAGGCTACAATTCATGATCTAGCACGTAGCACTGCAGCTGCCAGCTGCAGATAGGGAGTGCCAGAGGCTAGAGCAGGAGCTAGGCCGGTCGGTGGCTGCCATGGTGCGGCTGACAAGAGCTTAGAGCGACCGAGGAGACATTACTACATAAATCACTTCCGTGGTGGGCATTTTTTATTTTTCATGGTGGACACCGTAGCCCGTCACGGTGGTATGATCACGGTAAATCGTGGCCTTATCACGGCGGGGCTATAGTGCCCGCCATAGAAAATGATTAACCAAGGCGGCCACGTAAAACACGTTCGGAATTTTTAAAAAAGCCCACAGGTCCGGTAGCCCACCGAGCCTCGTTGTGCACCGCTGGAAGACGCCGCCGCAGCTCGAGGATCCATGCCGGGATCCGCTCGAGGAGGCGTCATGCTCAGAGTAGAAGACAGATGACAGATCCGCCGACAGCGCTTTGTCGGTGAAAGCAGATCCGCGTGCGCCACCTCCAACGAGCTGACTGCAAGCGAGAGGGAGGGAGAGGGTGAGAGGGCCTCTTGCGCCCTAAATTTGATAGAGGAGAGAGGACGAGGAACATACATTGCCACGAGTGGGACGGAGAGGGCCTCTTGCGCAGATCGGCCTCCCCGGCCTCGCCCGGAGGAAAAGGGCCTCCCGCGCCGCTGTCATCAAGGGAGGGAGGGAGGGGCCATCGCCCCTCGGTCTCGCTCCACCCTTGCCTCGCGCCGCCACCACCCGCCCCCCCACCGTGTCCCACGAGGAGGAGGGAGGCCGCTGCCGCTGGATTCCGCTATTGCTAGGACGTCATGAAGTTCTAGGAATTTACGTTAGTCTTTGTTGCTGGTTGTAATGAACTATTTTGAATTTTCATGGTTTGTAATAAATTAATTTACATGAACTATGATATATTTCCTTTTTACGTTCTTTTATCTTTGTTTCATATGGGTTTCATCTCTAGCCTACCCCAACTAGCTTGGGACTAAATGCTATGTTGTTGTTGTTGTAACTATGATATATTTGCATAAACTTTGGGGAGCTACTAGGACGTTTTGGATGAAGGTGTCATGAATTATTGGCGCGAAGATCTTTCCAATTGCAAAGAAATAGAAAACGAAATAAGAAAGAAAAAGAGAAAATAAAATAAAAATAAAAAGGGATATGAAGTACTAGCCTAGAGCATCATTTAGTATCGTTTCGTATGCCCATCCGGACTAAAGGATCAACTTTAATCCCAGTTTGGACGGCCGAGACTAGAGGTGGCTTTCCAACTGTGATTATATCCCATTCGTGTACTAGTGTCCTCTCTGTGTGGAATACTCGAGTGTTTCGTAGGTTCAGTGACCACTTTGCAGTCAACACTGTCATTGAGAGGCCTGTTCAAGGAGCATGCACTTTCAATCTGTGGTACAGGGGTCGAATCCTAATATAATGACTGAATTTGTTCTGCTGTTTATTAAGGAAAAAAATCTTTGTCTCACTCATTATGATGTGATAATACTCATTGTCACAAATTAAGTGAAACCATCTTGCCTCTTTCGTGTAATCTTGAAATATACTACCTGGAAAGTGTTTGGATTTGGCGCCAGCTGCACAAACTGGTGTAAAAAAAAAAAAAAAAAAAAAAACAGGCTATCAGGGTATGATTTTCTGACGACTAATGCCTAGCATTGGTTTAGTGTTTTGCCAGGGAGGCTGAACTGATGTGTGAGATGCTGAAGCATGCATGGTGCTAAGCCTTGGGCCTTGGCCTTGTGAACCTCAAAGGGACCAATCTATTGCTTCTGCCGCTCATGCCCTTCTGGACATTCGTTATTGTATTTGTACAGTAGGTTCACATACTAGTCATCTTTGTTGGTCAGTAAACATTTTGTAAATTGTAATATATATACTTTTTCATTCATGCTTCGGAGATTGGATGCCCTTCCCATAGCTCAGCTCACTAATGCACGCCACCGCAGCTTGCTGCTCATACATCATCCCTTGCAGCCGCGACTGCGGTGAGGCTGTCTGGATTTTTGCTGCATGGACCAGGCAGCTTTGCCAGGGTCAGCAAACGGGCCCAGACCTGTTTTTTTTGTCACTGCCAACATTGCATAAACTGTGGTAAAATGTGGAGATTTCTACAGTCCTCATTTTGTTTCTAGCATAAAATTTCACATGGATACAGTGCCTATATACATGGAATGGGATCTCTGAAGAAAGGGAAGCGATACACATACACACTGTCAGCCGCAAGCTAAGGAACCGAACGTCACCAGGCACCAAAACATTGTGAAACGCCCATTCTCCCAGCTGAAGAACAAATTGCACATGCAGATTGCAACGCCTTCATGCTCTTATTTGTAAGATTAACTACTCTGTCCATGAGCACACAGTTTTAAAATAGGCTTTCTTGCCCAAAAAGGATAAACAACAGTAGAGTTCAGGGTAAGCTTGAATAACCAGATCTTCTCTACTTTCTCTACTAAAAATCTTGTGTCAAAAGATAAACAGCATGATCACTCTCAAAGAAAACTTAGCATTCCAAAAAAAAATCATAAAGCATTGCTCTCAAGGTAAACTTAGCATGGCAGGTTCAGAACACATATATAAACATAACATGTAAAGTATAATTGTCAATTGCATATATACAGGAATGGTCAAAGTTATTTGGCTATTTGAACAAATCTGTACCCATACTGATTTAGTTGATTTTCGTCTCACATGAAAATTCCATTAGCTTGGTTTCTTTATAGTCACAAGGCACCAAAAGTCATTGGTTTTTATTTTTCTCAAATTTCATCACAGTAGGCAATCTAATAATCTTCTTGTGCCAGTTTCTATAGAAAACTAAATGACAATTCCAAGTTAAATCCCCAAATTATTTTGCCACTGAATTATTTCACTAAGATGTGGCTCAAAGAGTTATATAGCAGCACAAAAGAACTTTGCTAAAAGCCAACAAGTCCATCAGATGAGCAATCATGTGTTTGTCATAACAATTGCCAAACAATTTCTAAACTGATAAATGAGGGTCATCCCATTGCAGTAAACAAGTTACAAAATATATACTAATAACACGATGCTTTGTTAAATGGAGAGCTCTGTTAAGTGGAGAGCAAAGAAAAATTGTTGGATAGCACAATACTTCATAATGAATAAAAACTGAAAAAGACATGCATTTACACCATGCAATCCAGAAATGAGTGGTGATTCTCAAAAAAAGTTAGCTAATCTTTAGCAAGATGTGGTATCTCCTACCCCTACCTTAAATTAATAGGCAGAAGAAATAACAAGTTTCCCACTATGCAGCAGAACAGATTCTCAAAAACCCTCGTTTCACATGTCTACTTGAACAGTCTCAACATTGAGGGCAGCCGTGCATCTTTAGTTCACAACTTTTCAAAGATCTTGTCACTTTGTGGATATTTTTCACCTCCAGCTGCAAACTCATGAAAACGCTCATTCAGCTCATCCAACTCAATCCTGCTTCTTTTTTGAGACCCGTGGAGTTTCATTACTTCCCACGCCTCGTGAGCATCGCGTTCAAGTTATCAGATTTCATGTGTATCTTCGATAAAAGCACGGATGCTCCGTCATGATTAGGATCCAACTGCAAAATTTTCTTGGCAGCAAATGCGCCGAGCTTGAGATCGCCATGCACCCAGCATGCAGCTAACAGAGATCCCCAGACAGGCACATTAGGCCCTAAGTGCATTGACTCTATGAGATTAACTGCTTCTTGCATAAGTTTAGCCCTTCCTAGAAGATCCACCATACAACCATAGTGCTCATGCTTGGGTTCAATCCTGTATTCTTGAACCATAGACCTAAACAATGAACGGCCTTCATGAACTAGACCAGCATGACAACAAGCATAAAGTAAATTAAGAACTGTCACTTCATTGGGTTCAATTTGGTTTTGCGGGCATACTAGAAGGGATAGAGTTCGAATTAAGATATTCGGGATAGGGTCGGGATGGCTCCTATCGAGGAGAAATTGATTCAACATCGGTTGAGATGGTTTGGACATGTTCAACGGAGGCCTCCCGAGGCGCCGGTGCGTAGTGGAGTTCTAGAGCGGGTAGATAATGTAAAGAAAGGTAGAGGTCGACCTAGACTGACTTGGGACGAGGCGGTTAAGAGAGACCTTAAGGAGTGGAATATCTCCAAGGATTTAGCTTTGGACAGGGGCGCTTGGAGGCTAGCTATCAACGTGCCACGAACCATGACTTTGTTTCCTTTTCTATCTACCCTATCTTTATCCTTTTGTCTTGTGCCTTTTACGTTCTTTTTGTCTGTTTTATATGGGTTTCATCTCTAGCCTACCCCAACTAGCTTGGGACTAAAGGCTATGTTGTTGTTGTTGTTGTTGTTGTTGTCACTTCATTGGGTTCAATGCCTTCATTTCTCATCTGCTCAAACAGACATAGGGCAGATTTTCCATCACCGTGCATAGCAAAAGCAGTAATCATACTTGTCCAGGTGATGACATTCTTTTTTGAGGCATTTCATTGAAAATGTTCAATGCAAGGTTAATATCCCCACATTTATGAACATATCAATAAGAGCATTGCAAATGTGCAATATCTTATTGAACCCATTATTCTTAATGAAGGAATGGATCAGTTTGGCTTTATCAAGGGAACCTAAATTAGCACAGGCAGATATGACACTTAACATGGTAACTTCATCAGGCCTGATACCACACTCTTGCATATCATTGAACAGACTCAATGCTTCATTAGGCTGGTTATTATCGATATATCCTGATATCATAGCACTCCAAGATACCACATCCTTCTCTGGCATTCCATCAAATATAGAGCGAGCAATCTCAACTTTTCTGTTCCTGGCGTACCCAAAAACCATGGCAGTTGATGATACCAAGTCCTTTCTTGGCATCTCATAATATAGCTTTTCTGCCATCTCCATGTTCGCACAACTAGCATACAAGTTTATGAGAGCACTACTGAGGTGGGCGCTGATAAGAATGTCTGACACCAACATGTATGAGTGGATAGCTCTCCCAGTTCTCAAATGTCTTATGTGCCCACAGGCTGATAGAACAGTAGCAAGGACCAATTGGTCTGGAAGAACTCCAGAATTCTTCATCTTAGCAAATAGAAGCAAAGCTTCTTTATAGTTCCGAGTGTGACAATAACTGCCAATTGATGTGAAAGAGGTATATGATAGTTTGTATGAAAATGAAACTGCCAAGTAGAATGTAGAATGGAGAATACAGACTAGCAGCAAACAAATATTTGTAAAGATGGCCGCATTAAATGGAATTTTGCTATTCATAGACTTTCTGCATGGTAAACAGAGATGTTTGAAAAATTTAAATGTTGATTATCACTATGCCATTTGTAAAGTATATGAATCATGGATAATGCACAGAGTATATTCTACTTTCTTAAGGGTTCCTTGATTGCATCAGCTTGGAAATTACCATGTTAAAAAATGGAGAAATCTGACAAGAAACCCTGTTTTTGTAAAGGTCTGAGAACTTCACAAACTGAGTAGAGCTGATCTTAATCCTGATTGAATGCGAACCCAGTTAACTTTGCACGCAACATCAACTTGTTCCAATTGTTAGGGCCAAAAAAAAACTTGTTCCAATTTTCAAACACAACCGCAGAAACAAACATGTTGGCTCAGGGGGAGTATACAATTGCAGAAACAAACATGTTGGCTCAGGCGAGTATACCTGTCAAGCATGACACCCCAGGAGATGACGTCTCGCACAGCCATTCCATCAAACACTTTCCGCGCGTCCCCACGCATCCGCACGCCACATACGCCCCAACCAGTGCAGTTCCAACAAACCCATCCTCCAGTGACCCAACCCTGACGGCCAGCGCGTGCGCGCCCCCGACGTACGCGCCAGCACCCTCGCAGCGAGCAGCGGAGCGGAGCAGCGCTGGTAGCGCTCGTGGCCCTGGCGGGGGCAGGCCGGCGCGGCGGAGGCAGGCGCAGGCAGCGAGCACAAGGCGTGGGGTGGAGGCGGTGGCGGCGGCACGGATGGTGGCGAGGTGGGCTCGGTCAGGGTCCGGGTGAGTCGCCGGCGGTGGCGGGAATGGGTGGCCGCGGCGGAGGAGGACGGCTTGGAGCTGACGCAGGTGGTGGTGGTGGTGTGCTTGTGGGTTCATTGGTGCTAGTTTATCGCTGAGCCGTCCGATGGTGCCTTTGGATGGCCGAGATCGATTAAGCTGTTGGTAGTTGATTGCTAACTGCAGAATAAGTGACAACTGTATAGTATCTAAAAGGTCAGATAATAAATTAAATTAAACTCAACAAATAAGTTTCAATTCAAAACGTGTGTAAATGACAATATAAATTGTTCAAGCATAAGATACGATCTTACATGAATAGAAGATTTACATGAATAGAAGATTTAATGGCTAGTCTAAGGATATGATGTGTTTGCAATGAATTGTTCAAGGCTTTTTGCTTTACGTGCATCATTTTTGGCAATTAGATATGATGTGCTTGCAATGCATCCTTCAACAAAATCTTACCATTTCCGGCGCCCGCTGGCCCAAGACAATAGTATTTTGTTTTTGCAAAATCTTTCTCCGATGATTTTGGGTGTTAGTTCGCAGACTGAGCGTTATTTCATTCTCATTCTCAGGCAGAGCAGCTGCTGGTCCTCGCCGACGTGCGTGGCTGCGTGGACGGTGAGGTTCCTCGTCTCGCCGCCCTGGCCGTCAGGGATCATCTGCCGCCGATGGAGAAGCTGCATGCGATCCAGGTACCCGGCGATGCGCGGGGCGTTTCTCGTCCCAGCAAGCGCAAAAGTTGAGCAGCAGCAGTACAAAAGGCTACACATCACGAATCCTTTTTTTCTCCATCTTTCAGTAAAGTTCGATAAACAGCAATATGCATGTCTTCATCAGCATCAGCTTGCAAAATACGAGAAAAGCGGCTAACAGTTTCAAGAGACATTTACTGATACAGTGATACTGTCCGAAAAAAAAAAACTTGTTTAACAATCGTCTATATACCCTGTTTTAACACTGGCTCATGAATAAAAATACCAAAGCTTCAACTTTCATGAACAAAATACAAAACATATTGGATCTCAACATTTAAGATCTGCTAGCACTTTGAAGATCTCATACATTATGGTTCAATGGTTCATAAAAAGAAACACATAATAATGCATAAAAAAGTGCCTAGGTGACAACTTGGCGTGTTAGTCCTTAGGTGCATATAACACGTTGAGACCGTTCTCGTATCGGTAAAATTTCATGCATACTCCAGGCCTAGAGAAAATCTGAAATATTTGATACAGATCCTTGGCATCGACTTCAGAGATTGAACAATGGAAATTTACACTCATCTCTTTAAGTTTTGTCCCAAAATCAAACAGGCGTTTCACAAAAGCAACTTCATGTTCAGTTCCTCTACATCCACTGATCTCTACTTCTTCAAGGTGATTCAACAAAAGTTCCTCTGTTTCCCACTCTACTAGCTCAACGCATATGCAATCATATGAGCATACAGCTTGGGCCTGACACCAGAAAGTATCAACTTAATAAAATTAAATGATGATTGAATGACAAAAATGAGAGAGCAAATTGTTAGTATACTTTTGAGGTGCGCTAATGTGTTGATATCAACAACTAAAAAAATAATTCATCCTAGTAACTTGTTGTAGCAATACAATTTTCTACTAAGAGAAAAGATAACACATAAGAGCATAATTTCTGTTTATAAAATCACATAGAATTCCATGTAATAACATGCTATCAACTGCCCAAAATTAAGGAGCTTTTGAATCAATCTTAGTGCATAGGCTTTGAATGGACATAAAGATCCTTTATATTTTTCACTTAAGCTAATTACTCCTTCAACTTTCTGTTCACTACCATATTATTTCCTAATCTGATATACAATACCAAGGTTGATCTGCTTTATTTCCATCCAAGGTTGATCTGCTTTATTTCCTAATCTTATATTATTTCCAGAACTGTATATTTCAAAAGCAGGCTAACAATAACTAGAAAGAGAATAACTATTTACAGCCCACATAGTATACAATAGTTAAATCTACAGAGTAAAAGTGCTACCATTGGGATATCAAATAAACCATGCATCTGACAAAAAAAATGCAAATGCAGCTTTCTACCCATTACTTCCATGGAAACTTAAATATTGTTTTACCTAAGGACCATGTCTAACCAAATACAAATGCATGTTTTTCATAAAAACAGCATGGATCAATCTACCATGAAAAATAGTTTCATGGTGCTTTAAATTCATTTGGCTTTTCGATATATACTTCAACAGAAATTAATCGTCAAAAAATGTGCCTTTTAGGAACCAAAATGTTACCCTTTTTCTGTGTCTGGAGAGACAGAGAGTATTGTGTAAACAAAGAATAGGAGTATTGTGTAAACAAAGAATAGGTTTACCTCTGATACAGTATTAACTAACTCCAGCTCCAACCTTCTTATACCAGTACACAATCTGAGAACATGGAATGCGCTGGCCCCAAAGGCATGTCCATTTGCTATTACCATCAGGCCCAAAAATGTAATGTTTGGGAGCACTGCCATGTCTTCCATCATGTAGTCATAGTTCTCTATACTCTGTGTGTTTTCATAGGAAGTAAAACAAAGGGGGTCATATGTCAGAGTTAGAAGGGGAATGAAACCTAAAGCTGTTTCAGTGATTGTTGCTAGCTAACCATTGTTGTGAGCACGCACGAAACTGTCGCTATAACCTAACAAGTTCATTATGGATTTCTTACACAAAGCATGGCCATTGTGAGCTGCTTAAAAGACTAGACTGCTTGTTCTCTAGAAAATACTTTAGCTCTCATGTTTCTTGAAGGTATAATGGAAGACAGTAATTAATCAGTGTGCTTAGCAATGTCAGAAGGACCTAAGGTCCTAAGCAAACCAAAACATGCAATGACTTCTACCAATGGTGGCTTCTTGATATCAAAATCTAGACAATGTGACATAAAGTCAAATAGTGGAATGAAACATTCTTTCAAGTAAGCCATTTGGTTCAATACACAAGTCAACTTATTTTATCCTAAACAAGACTCATAATTAATATGACTGAAGTACTTTATTTACTTGCTTTTATATGTTTGCTTGACCCTTTGGAGTTAAGCTGTTATTTAAAAAAAAAGCATTGATTAGTCAGCATATCACATAGGAACATTGGATTGATAGACTAGCATGGTATGGTACTACGATGGCAGCATGGTATGGTACTACGATGGCATAATGGTTCTAGAAAATAGAAGTGAGAACTCACCCGTGGATACACCAGCATTAGAAAAAGACTTTTGATGGTCCCAAAGCGCTGCAAGAAACTTAAACAAGACGCATTTTCCATGAAACCACCCATTCCATAAACAAGATAATAGGCATTTCCCAGCCATTGAAGACGTATCATGTTGCCAAGGTGGACAGAGCTCGGGTCATATATATCAGCCCACTCAAGTTTTGTCAGCAGAGGGGCCGAAATGTTGGCGACCGGTGGATTTTTGACAAAACAAGATCGCACAGTTAACTCCATGAGCGCCGGTGCCACAACGGTGAGCCGAGACAAGGCACAAGATCGCACAGTTAACTCCATGAGCGCCGGTGCCACAACGGTGAGCCGAGACAAGGCCTGCAAGCTCCTGAGGTCCATCCACAACATAGACTCCGAATGTATGGCAAGATCCCTCAGCCCACGGGCGTTCTCAATGCGGAGCCTCTGCAGACAGGGGCACCGCGGCGAGGACACAGCGTCGCCTAGCTCACCTGGGCCATGGAACCAGACGTAGATCAGGTTGAGCTCGGTGAGGCGAGCGAAGACGCCTGTGACAGGCACGGCGAGGCCCTGATAATAACGCAGGAAGAAGGAGATCTTGGTTGCCTTGTCGAAGATGGGGAACTCAAAAGCGCTTCTCTGCGTGGCTTCCTCCTCCTCGCTGTCATAGTCCTCCAAATCTTGCAACGGAAAGGTTCCAACAAAGAGGAAGCCGGAGACGCGGCGCGCGGCAGCGGGGAGCCAGACCCCTAGAGACTCGGGGGTGGCGCCGTTGTTGACCCAGACGGTGAGTTCACGGAGGTGCACGTTGTGGGCGTCGAGGGTGTCGCGCAACCGGTGGGGCTCTGGGGGCTTAAAGAAGTGGAGCGCCGGGAGGAGAGCCCAGATGCGGCGCCAGCGGTGGGAGAGGACGCGAGTCTGGGCGGCGGCTTTGGTGCTGAGCTTGTTGAGGATGAGGACGAGGGTGTCGTCGGGGAGCGCGCTGAGCCGGTCCTCGCTTGCTGCGGCGCCCTCGGCGCCGCCACCCAGCTCCATCGAGGAATAGGAATGGGGTGGGAATTGGGGATTTACGTCACGGACGCTAGCATTGCGGCCGTGCTCATCTGCCGGTGGTGCAGGGACCGAGGAGGTGCGCCGGCCGGCGGTGCGGGGTGGGGGCGGGCAGTGGCAGGAAGCAGCGAAAGGAAGGAGAAGCGGGCTAGGGTTATTAGGCGTGACTCTCTTTCCTATGGGCTCTTCATGGACTAAATTCCAATCGGCCCACCTCCGGCCCTGGATGCAAAGCACGCATAGCAGTGGCGAACACTGGCCCAGGACACTAATTTGTTTATGCAAAAATCTCTCGGATGATTTTGTGCGAGCTCAGTGTAAACGTGTTGGTTTTCAAAAAAAAAAAAAAAAAAATAGTAGGGTGTCTGCACTGGTTCTCAGACTGAGCGTCTTTTAAGCCGTTGGTAGTTGATTGCTGACTGCATAATAATAAGTGACAATTATATAGTATCTAAAAGGTCTCATAATAAATTAAATTAAACTCAACAAATAAGTTTGAATTCAAAACGTGCGTACATGGCAATATAAACTGTTCAAGCATAAGATACGATCTTAAATAAATAGAAGATTTCATTGCTAGTCTAAGGCTTTACCTACATCATTTTTAGAAGCATAAGCACACACGAAGGGCCAACCCATCCACACAACGCGGAAGAGCACACAACTACCACGAGTCATCGTTGCCAAGCATGATTGCAAAGCAACCAGCAGCTCCGACTTCCCATGATGACCTCGGACAAACCAAACGAAAAACAAGCAGACAGCCGGTTTAAATGCCACAACAGGTCATCGTTGCCCAGCTTTCGGATGAAGAGCAGCTCCGACTTCCAATCCCCGAACCTTCGCCCCTCCCAGCTCTTGCCCGACTTTCGAAGTAGACCGGATAACAAAGAAAGGGGGTTAAGCCTGCGTGTCATCGTTCACTACAAGAAACCTGATCTTCTATGATGAAATTCCACTTGTTATAAACTTATAGAATTTCCAGACACTTGGTGGATACAATAAATGTTCTCAATCATGTTTATGCAGTTAAAGATACAAATATCGATTGTCTCACATAAAAAGAAAGTAAACAAATATACCTTCCCCTCTAAGTTAGAACCAGGTTCGCATTTGAATCAACAGATCTATCATTCACTAATAGGGGAGTTAAAACAGAGGAAAACCCTCTTCTCAATTTCTGAAGGCGTGATCCTTAATTAGGCAGCTCAAACTTAGCAAAGCAGGATGCTTGTCAGGCTGTTTTCCCTACATTATTGAAATGGGAGGTGGAATGGTACTTCGAAAAGTACATGTCATGTACCACCTGGCCTCAAGCAACTTGGTTCTGACTTCTGAGAGAAGAGAATGGTGCTGAGTGTGCCATCTTGAGACCTGAAAGAATCACCCACGTAATACAAGATCATTCCATCTGATCACAGCTTGTCTGTTAGCCGAATCATGAAAGAACTTGTTAGAATTTATATATATGAATAAGTTCCCCTAAAATTCATATGAAGAAATTCTCGATAAATCTCAAAGGCCCAATATTTGTGTTCCCTAATGGGCTTTATTGTTTTAGCCCATGAGCAAAGGTGGGAGGTGCAATATCAATTAGTACCATATTACTAGTTGATATGGAGATAGGGAGTTTTCCTCCCTATATATTTGTACCAAGACTCTTGGGAATAGACACAATATAACAACTAAAATTGGGAGTTTCAATTAGAAAATCCTAAAGTAGTAAAATAGTATTTTCCTCTTCATTTCTTCGCTGCGCTGCCGTTGCCAATTTCCAGCCCGATCGTTAGCGTGCACCAGCGACCGGGCGAAAGCAGGTCTCCGGAACCGTCGTCTTTGCGATCCCGCACGGGAGAAGGCGAATAAGGTTTTTGGGAAGCTCCGCGACCGCTCCCCAAATCTTCTACAACTACTTCATCAACAAGTCATCTCGTCGGCTAAACTCGAGTGATCGCCGACTACTTCTTCACCACCAAGTACTTCTACATCGGCAGGTATACATCTGTGATCTAATTCTATTGTTTTATCATGCTCAATCTATCCAATTTCTATGGTGTGCTAATTGTTCTTACACCTATTACTATGATCATGCTATGCTTGCTATGCTATATGATATTAAATCATGCTATGATACGTGATATGAGTTTCTATCATGCTAGTTTGTTAAACATGCTTAATCTAGTCTTTCAATTTGTCATGATTTATATTATAGAATTAACTGAAATTGCCTAATATTCCAACAATCCAAAACCTTATTATAGGCTTTTTCTTGATTTAACTATGGCTGTTTTCAGCGACGTGCTGAGACTAGAAAAATTTTCTAGTGCACATTTTAAGAGATGGCGAGTTAAGGTCATACTCTGGCTAGAGGCTAAAATGTTCTGGATTACTGTTGGATCACCTCAGGGAAATATCTCTAAAGATAAGAGAAGATTCCGGGGAGACAACATTATCTTTAGAAGAACAATCCTAAATAGTCTTGCTAGTCATCTAGAAGATGCAAACTTGCATTTCCAAGATGAGAATGCATTGTGGGATCAACTGAATGCAACCATTGGTACATCTGAGTTGTACATTATGGAGAGCTTTTATGACTACAAGATGGTTGCTAACCAGTCTATAGTCAAGCAAGTGCATGAGGTTCAACACATGGCAAGAGAACTTGAACTCCTTAAGTATGTCATACCCAATAAGTTTGTAGCCGGATGCAATATTGCTAAGTTGCCTTCTTCATGGAAGAGCTTGGCACAATTCTTAAACACAAGAGACAGAAAATATCGGTTGTAAACCCGATAGCATCTCTTGATGTTGAGAAAAAGATTCGGGTGAAGAATACTATTGATAAGGGGAACAAGAACCATTCTAGCACTAATTTTGTGCAGAAAAAAACCCACATGGCAAGAACAAAGGGAATAAATCTTCCAATGCCAAATTAACAACTAACTTTGAGAAGAAGAAAAATAATGATGAGGTGCTTTGCTTCACTTGTGGACAGCTTAGTCACTTTTCCAATGGGAATAATAAGAATGTCAACCTCGTGACTATTAGCAATGTTGATGAGGAGTACAAGAATGTTCCTCTTTTGTACTATCGGTATTTCAATCACCAAGTTGGTGGGTTGATACAGGTGCTAATATTCATGTGTGTGCTGACATCTCTTTGTTTTCTTCTTATAAAGAGCTACAAGGTTCTTCCTGTCCTAATGGGGAATGGGTCACATGCTTCGTTCGTGGCGTTGGCACGGTAGATCCGAAGTTTACTTCAGGGGAAAATTGTGCTTGGTGAAGAATGTGCAAAGCATGTCCCAACTATTCGCAAGAACCTTGTTAGTGTTTCCCTTCTTTTAAGAGATGGGTTTAAGGTAGTGATGGAGTCCAATAAAGTAGTTATGTCTAAGCATGGACAGTTTATTGGTAAAGGTTATGATTTGTGGTGGCTTGTTCGCCTAAGTTTGGCTAATTTTTGTAATAAGTCGCTGAATCATATTTGTGGCACAATTGATGATAATTCAAGTGTTTGGCATTCTCGTTTATGTCATGTGAATTTTGGTTTGATGTCACATTTATCTAGCTTGCGGTTAATTCAGATTTCACCATTGCCAAAGGTTCTAAGTGCCATAGTTGTGTGCAATCTAAGCAACCTCGAAAGCCTCACAAGGCGTAGGGGAGGAGAGACACTTGGCACCTCTAGAGCTCATACATTCGATCTATGCGAGATGAATGGTGTGTTGACTAAAGGTGGAAAGAGATATTTCATGACGTTAATTGATGATGCTTCTAGATATTGCTATATTTACTTGCTGAAAACTAAAGATGAAGCATTAGACTACTTTAAAATCTTTAAGGCTGAAGTTGAAAATCAACTAGAAAGAAAGATTAAATGTCTAAGGTCGATCGTGGTGGTGAATATTTTCCTATAACATTTGATGAGTTTTGTGTGGAACATGGTATTATTCATGAGAGGACACCTCCCTATTCGCCCGAATCCAATGGTGTTGCCGAGAGGAAAAATCGACGCCGACCGACTTGGTTAACGCCATGTTAGACACCGCTTTGGTTTATCTAAGGCATGGTGGGGGAAGCTATATTGATTGTGAGTCATGTCCACGAATAGAATTCCAAACAGAAATAAAGAGACAACACCATATGAGATATGGGTTGGAAGGAAACCATCACTTTCATACTTGCGCACGTGGGGATGCTTGGCGAAAGTCAATGTTCCAATTAATAAGAAGCGTAAGCTTGGACCAAAGACGGTAGATTGTGTCTTTCTTGGATATGCTCACAACAGCATTGCCTATCGATTTTTAGTAGTAAAATCTGAAGTTTCTGATATGCATGTTGATACTATCTTTGAATCTCGTGATGCTATATTTTTTGAGAATATATTTCCTGTAAAAGATATGCATAGCAATGCTAAGTTTTTCTTTGAATTAGCTCCCGATATTACTATACCTATCGAGTCTCCTATTGAGTCGTTTGAGCAACCACTTGAGGAGGATGACAATGAAGTTCCTGTGAGGAACAAGAGACAAAGGATTGCAAAATCTTTTGGTGATGATTTCATTGTGTACCTTGTGGATGATACTCCCACCTCTATTTCAGAGGCATATGCATCTCCAGATGCAGATGATTGGAAAGAAGCTGTTCGTAGTGAGATGGACTCAATTCTTTCTAATGGAACTTGGGAGCTCTCTGAACTACCTTTTGGCTATAAACCAATTGGTTGTAAGTGGGTATTCAAGAAGAAGCTTAGACCTGATGGTACTATTGACAAGTACAAGGCTCGGCTTGTGGCCAAGGGCTACACTCAAAAGGAAGGAGAAGATTTCTTTGATACTTATTCACCTGTTGCTAGAATGACCACTATTCGAACACTACTATCCTTGGCTGCCTCATATGGTCTGATCATTCATCAAATGGATGTGAAGACAGCTTTTTTTAATGGAGAGTTGGATGAGGAGATCTATATGGATCAGGCGATGGGTTTGTAGTAAAAGGTGAAGAACAGAAGGTGTGTAAATTATTGAAGTCTTTGTATGGCTTGAAGCAAGCACCTAAACAATGGCATGAGAAGTTTGACACTACGTTAACTAGTGCCGGCTATATTGTTAATGAAGCTGATAGGTGTGTGTATTATCGACATGGTGGGGGCGAATCAGTTATATTATGTTTATATGTTGACGATATTCTAATCTTTGGAACAAACATGGATGTTATAAATGAGGTCAAGTCTTTCTTGTCAAAGAATTTTGATATGAAAGATCTAGGAGAGGTCGATGTAATTCTAAACATTAAGCTTATTAAGGAAGAGAGTGGGATTACTTTATCGCAATCTCACTATGTTGAGAAGGTCCTGAGCCGTTTTGGCTTTATGGATAGAAAGCCTTCTCCAACACCTTATGATCCTAGTGTGACATTGCGAAAAGAATAAGAAGCGTACTAGAGATCAACTCAAGTACTCTCAGATTGTTGGTTCACTCATGTATCTAGCTTAATGCAAACTGCACGGAGATATCTCTTTTGCTGTGAGCAAGTTGAGTAGATATATGTCCAACCCGGGTGATGATCATTGGCATGTACTAGAAAGGGTCTTGTGCTATCTTAAAGGTACAATGAGCTATGGAATTCACTATTCAGGCACCCAAATTGTGCTAGAGGGATATAGTGATGCGAACTGGATTTCTGATATTGCTCAAATCTACGCCACAAGTGGGTATGTATTTACTCTTGGAGGTGGCGCAGTGTCATGGAGGTCTTGTAAACAGACTATTTTGACTAAGTCAACCATGGAAGCAGAACTTACTGCTTTAGAAACAAAGATCCGGCAGAGGCGAGTGGTCTGCGTGAGCTCTTGTCCGACTTGCTTGGGTGGTTGAAAAACCAAGACCGAGCTATCCTTATGAACTGTGATAATCAAACAGTGATCACTAAAGTGAATAGTGCAAAGGATAATTCAAAGTCAACAAGACACGTTAAAAGACGTTTGAAGACTGTCAGGAAATTGAGAAACTCCGGAGTAATAACTGTATCCTATATACAGACAGATAAAAACCTGGCAGATCCCTTTACTAAAGGGCTATCACGTAATGTGATAGAAATTGCATCTAGGGAGATGGGTATGAGACCCATATGAGTTTTCAGTAGTAGTAACCCAACCTTTTTTATCGGAGATCCCGTGACTAAGGACCTGAGAAGAACAAGCTATTGGTAAACTGAGGAGAGTAAACTAATAAACCCTCTCTATGTGAAGATGCAATACTCTCAAGAGGAAAGAGGCTCTGTATGGTAGGTTGGCGAGAATGTCTTAATATGTCCTATTGACTTTATAAGTAAAGATGCTGTCCTACAGAGCAATCTTGAAAGGGCATACCTATATGAGTTATTTGTTAAACGCTTAGTCTATGAGATTTGGGTAATCTCTAGTAAGCTCATGAAGAGACTAAGGAGTATGACGTATATGCTCCACCCACGGAGAAAGGCTACTGGCAGCCAAGTACTAGTTTGACTTTGAGCAAAACTTATTCACACAAAACTTGCAATTCAAGGCGTAGTCCATTGTTCAAGTTGTGAATGAGTAGAACTTGAAGCTCTAGGCGGATGTTCAACTTAACAGTCTCTGCTGAAACACTAGTATATAAAACAGTAGTGAGATAAGGAAAATATCTATATTGGGCAGTTGAGATCTGGTGGGGATTGTTAGAATTTATATATATGAATAAGTTCCCTAAAATTCATATGAAGAAATTTCGATAAATCTCAAAGGCCCAATATTTGTGTTCCCTAATGGGCTTTATTGTTTTAGCCCATGAGCAAAGGTGGGAGGTGCAATATCAATTAGTACCATATTACTAGTTGATATGGAGATAGGGAGTTTTCCTCCCTATATATTTGTACCAAGACTCTTGGGAATAGACACAATATAACAACTACAATTGAGAGTTTCAATTAGAAAATCCTAAAGTAGTAAAATAGTATTTTCCTCTTCTCGCTGCTGCGCCGCCGTTGCCAATTTCCAGCCCGATCGTTCGCGTGCACCAGCGACCGGGCGAGCAGGTCTCCGGAACCGTCGTCTTTGCGATCCTGCACCGGGAGAAGGCGAATAAGGTTTTTGGGAAGCGCTCTTCGCGCGACTGCTCCCAAATCTTCTACAACTACTTCATCAACAAGTCATCTCGTCGGCTAAACTCGAGTGATCGCCGACTGCTTCTTCACCACCAAGTACTTCTACATCGGCAGGTATACATCTGTGATCTAATTCTATTGTTTTATCATGCTCAATCTATCCAATTTCTATGGTGTGCTAATTGTTCTTACACCTATTACTATGATCATGCTATGCTTGCTATGCTATATGATATTAAATCATGCTATGATCTGTGATATGAGTTTCTATCATGCTAGTTTGTTAAACATGCTTAATCTAGTCTTTCAATTTGTCATGATTTATATTATGGAATTAATCTGGAAATTGCCTAATATTCCAACAGAACTGACAGCAACAACATCCAGAACAATCCATGCATGATGACTGAAACATGTCATGGCAATAGTCTGCACCGATCTCCTCTGCCGCTAATCTGAATGCATTACCAAACACATGAGATACGCCATGTCTACATATATACAGAATAAAAATGCATTTAAAAAACCAAGATGTACTTTTTCACCGTTCTGAGAGAGGGGTGGGGGGGGGGGGGAGGGAGTGTTTGAGACAATTTAGGAGGAACAGGATCTCTTGTTTTTGGTAGTCAGTGTGTTTTGTTCTGAGGGGGTTGATCGAGCTGTTGTGTGTGGTGTGACCTGGTATATGGTAAGTTAACCCCAGCAGTACTACTACTAATATACTATGTTTAAGCAATTAAGCTTTCAATCAAATAATTAAAAAGCTAGTAGTGGGTAAAGGTGACAAGTGACAAGTTGTTTGGTCCAAAGAAATTAAGCTTTGTTTCAGTGTCAGCTACGTACTCAGCTCCGCGTAACGAAAATGGAGCCCCGGCCCCCACACACGTCTTGGGCACAGTTGGTGGACTGTGGCCAATGGCCATGGCGCCGGCGGCTTTCGCTCGTACGTTTGTTTGACGACTCTACCTGAACGATAAACCAATCCCAATCCCAGAGCAAAAATATATTAAACCGGCCAGCCGGGAGCAGATCAAGATCGGAGAGCGAGCCAATCGAGGAAGAAGCTTGAAAGAAGCCTCCCTTCTTCCACCCTGCTGAGCTCAAGATTGAGCTGAGAGTGACAAGGGCAGTGCCATCCATCGATCTGTTAGCTAGCCACCACACCCCACACAACTCAAAGATCCAGCAGTGAAGATAAGAAGGAACTGATAATCGATCGCGATGGACATGGCGGAACCGATGACACCGGCGTCACCCCACGGCGGCGACGGCCAGGCGCCGGCTTCTTCCATGCAAGCGATGTCATCGTCCCTATTCTGGGGCGACCACGCGGTGGTGCTGTTCTCAGGCTGGCCCGGCACACGAGGCCTCGGCTCCTACCTCCTCTCCCTACTCTTCGTTCTCGCCCTCGCCGCGCTCGCCGAGGCGCTCCACTTGGTGTCCACCTACGTCGCGCACCGCCGCCGTCGCCGATACCACGGCGACGGTGCTTCCGCGTTCGACGTCCCCGCGCTGCTGCTGACGGCGGTCCACGCGGCGAGGATGGGCGCGGGGTACCTACTCATGCTCGCCGTCATGTCGTTCAACGGCGGCGTGCTCCTCGCTGCCGTGGTTGGTCATGCGCTCGGATTCCTCCTGACGCGGAGCTGGGCTAGGATCGAGGAGATGGAGGCTGGACATGGAGACGGCGGCGGTGCCGGCCGTGGCCGCGACCGAGTCCCTCCTTGGACGTCGGCAAGGCCTAGATTGCGTGCAAATCAATAAACAAATGGATGTATCTATCGTGTGCGCTTGGAAATATTGGCATTATATATTGTCCATGTCATTTTATTTTTCCTTTTCTTTTTGGTAGATATAAATGAATCCATGTCATTTTCTTTTTTGTGTTATATTATGATGAATAGATGCTTTTGTATTGTTATTAGATACCACGGCCATTGTAACAAAAGTTTCCAGTGTGGATTGCTATGTGCTGCTTTGAGGAGTGTCCCCACTGATCAGTCACGATCCAGAAGATCGATTTGATTAACTTATTATTTTTTTGAAAGCGTATATTGTCATTAAATGTGGCTAACTTACTATTGCTTACTACTCTCTCTATGCGAAAATTCTAATTCGTTTTAGTTATGCTAAATCAAACGTGTAAACTAACTTTATATATAGAAAATACATCAGCATTTATAATACAAAATTAATTATATTAAGTTGCTAGTATGTGGCCATGGTGACGATCGTAATTGTCCGATGCACCTGGACTTGATACCGACGACGCTAGCTCTTGTTGCTGCAATGTGGCGGCCGATAGTGCAAAAGCACTCCAAGCACGTCTTTCCAGTTTCCAGCACTAGAGGAGGATCGGATCGAGGCATTTAATTTGTACCAATCATGTAGTTTTGGGACCTAATAAGATTACCTACTAGTATTGGCTTTCCAGCAGAAATTGCGTCCATCTATGAATGAATGAAAAATCTTGTACCAAGAAAGAAACTGCATTCGGAATTGGGCCCAGCCGGAGATTGGGCCGAATAGCAGCAGCTAGCAAGGGCGGTAGCTACAAAAGGAATGCGAATTGGCTTGGTCCAATGGTAGGGACGGCCCAGGTGGGGCGCTACCCACCGGGGTTCAAATCCTGGTGCTTCGTGACCTTTCTTGGGATTTTAAAGGGATTTTCCGGCGTTATGCATTAAGTGGTAGCGACGTTCCCGTCGACGACGAGGCGCCTACGGTGACTTCGAGAATCTCCAGATCTGCCGGCTGCCCAGTCCTTGGGGAGGTGCTCATAGGGGTAGGGTTTGTGTGCGTGTGTTCATAGGGGTGAGTGTGCGTGCGTGTTGTGAGTGTCTGCGTTGTACTCGTGTCATTCTCAAAAAAAAAAAAAAAAAAAGCTACAAAAGGAATCGTTTCCTGCTCGGATACGTTGTTGGATCAATCGGAATACCCAGCCAGCCCAGCCCAGCATAAATAAATACAAACTGTAGCCGTACCTTAGCCTACCCCAACAAAAGCTGATCGAGTTCCTTTCCTTGCGAGCAACCCAGCACTCGATCCATTCATTCATTCATTCAGAAACAAAACAAACATGGTTAACGCAATCAGGGGCCTCTTCATATCATGGTAATTAAACTCCTTCATATTTGACGACGCTCTTTTCCATCAATGGTCATCATCATAATACTAGTAACAGTAACTACTAATCAACACGTACTGTTGCATCGCATTGTCTGATCAATACATGCATCCAGGGATGCGCCCATGGCGGAGTTGATCGTCACGCTGAACGACTCCATGCCTGAATCCCATAGGTTCATCATGTACAGGCTCGACGACACACACATGTTCATGTACGTGCTGCCTCACGCCGCGGCCATCATCAGCCGCGAGATCGCAGAGTGCACCAAGCGTAATGACTTCAGTAACTTTTGGACCACGACGCAGCTGCAGACAAAGAAAACCACTGTCAAATCCAAGTTCTTCCAGGATGCTTGATATATGTAAAGAAACTTTTGATTACTCGATCGCCGCCTCTTCGATCTTACCCGTGCATATGCTGCATGTCGTAGTAGGAGTTTATGAATTGGGACGACTGTTACAGAATGGATGGCATTATTAGCTGAGCGGATAAATTAGATATGTACTACTTGGATCAATGGATGTTTTTTTTCGAAGAGGTGTGCCCGATTTGGATTTCAGACACGGTCGACCCCTTACTGTACGTAGCAGCAAGCGAATCATACACACTCCTATGCCGGTGCTACTTTTAGTATGTCCTGCGGCAACTGAAACTCTGAAAGAGTAGATAGGATCGTGCCAAACACAGCACGATGTGTGCACATGACGCATGCATGCACTGTGATGATCGATGCAGATGCCCCTATTTTACTCCAAAGAGATGGATGGATGGATCGATAACGTGTCCTTTTTCTGAAACAGAAAGACCTGGAAACAGAATACTCTGCTTCTGTGTGCCATGTTGAGCAGAGACAGGAACCATCATCTCGCCTGCAAAGGACTCGAGGCCATTCACAAAGATATATCGTCCATTCATGATCCATCTGCGCTAGCTTGGTCTTACGTACAGGGAGGGCTATTCGGAGCAAGTTCAGACGTGAACCATCTTGCATGCATTTCTTTCTCTGAAAGCGAGCGTTGGTTGTTCAGAGTCATGGAGATTCCACTCTCAACTTTGCAGCCAAACCAGCATTGCTCTGCAGTCTGCACCCGGCATGCTTGGAAGCAAAGTCTCGGATTCTCAGAGATAGATCAAAGCTTCAAGGCTTGGCATCATTCAGGAAACACTCATTGCATGCCTGTGGCCTGTGGCCGGCCGTCCACATTTCGATTTCCCATTCCCCTTTCGAGCAGAGCACTCTTGGCTTTGCTTCCAAGCGATGATGGATCGACTCGGCATGCACCACATTTTACTTTCCCCATGAGTATATATACGTGCATTGTTCCATCGATCTGCAAACAGCAACCTCCATCTCAATCTGCCTCTCCTTCCTCGTTCTGATCGAATCCTGAGCAATGGCTTCGTCCTGTGCTCGTCCGACGAGCGCCGTCCTCCTTCTGTGCCTGCTATGCGGCGGCGCGGCATGGCTGCAGGCGGTGGAGGCGGAGGCGCGTCCTCACCAGACGATGGACAGCGACGCAGACGACTTCTTCTCCATCGTCGGGTACTCGCCGGAGGACCTGGTCCACCACGACCGTCTCATCAAGCTGTTCGAGGAGTGGGTGGCCAAGTACCGCAAGGCGTACGCGAGCTTCGAGGAGAAGCTGCACCGCTTCGAGGTGTTCAAGGACAACCTCCACCACATCGACGAGACCAACAAGAAGGTCACCAACTACTGGCTCGGCCTCAACGCCTTCGCCGACCTCACTCACGACGAGTTCAAGGCCACCTACCTCGGCCTCATCCGCCAGCCGGAGACGACGAAGACGACGAGCAGCAGCGGTTCCGGTGGTCGTTTTAGGTACGGCGGCTTGGCTGACGACGACGTGCCCAAGGCCGTGGACTGGCGAAAGAACGGCGCGGTGACGGACGTGAAGAACCAGGGGCAGTGTGGAAGCTGCTGGGCTTTCTCGACGGTGGCGGCGGTGGAAGGGATCAACGCGATCGTGACGGGGAACCTCACGTCGTTGTCGGAGCAGGAGCTGGTGGACTGCAGCACCGACGGGAACAATGGCTGCAACGGCGGCGTCATGGACAACGCCTTCTCGTACATCGCGTCTAGTGGCGGACTCCGCACCGAGGAGGCTTACCCGTACCTCATGGAGGAAGGGGATTGTGATGATAAGGCACGTGATGGCGAGCAGGTCGTCACCATCTCCGGATACGAGGACGTGCCGGCCAACGATGAACAGGCGCTGGTTAAGGCCCTCGCGCATCAGCCACTCAGCGTCGCCATTGAAGCGTCCGGCAGGCACTTCCAGTTCTACAGCGGGGTATGTATGTAGACGTAGCTAGCCATTGGTGTCCATTACTACTACCAACTCGATCCATCCATCCATCCGCCATTGTTGTAGTGCTAGCTAGGTCTGGAGCAAGATCGATCAATGATGCATGTACGTATGGCATTGCAGGGGGTGTTCGATGGCCCGTGCGGGGCGGAGCTGGACCATGGCGTGGCGGCGGTGGGGTACGGCACCAGCAAGGGGCAGGACTACATCATCGTGAAGAACTCGTGGGGAAGCCATTGGGGGAGAAAGGGTACATCCGGATGAAGAGGGGCACCGGCAAGCCGGAGGACTCTGCGGCATCAACAAGATGGCGTCCTACCCAACCAAGGACAAGTAGTCATCTTTTCTGATGACGATCGATGCCATGCATGAACTGAATGATGGATAGACGATCATATGTGTCTTCACTTTCCCTCTCATCTGACTGTTTTCGATCAGTTATTTCCCCTTTAATTTCCTGAATGTGTTTTGTATTAAGCAATCTCTCGATCGACGACATGCATGCATGGACGACCGATCGAGGGAAAACGTACGAGACAAACATGCAGTCATTGACGACGAGCTATGTTTGTTTGTGTTTCAGCTTGAAATGATGGATGGAATAAAGTGGTTTTTGTCTTGCAGCATAAATACATATGAAATGAAATTTATTATTTTCGTATACGACCTTTTCTAGTTTAAATTTGCAGCATAAATAAATACATGGAGCTTCTTCATGATTCGCCGCCTTTCCTCAACGTACGTCAGCCAATCCGCAGTTGCAAAGACCCTGTCAAGAGGGGCAACTCCTCAGTCATGTAAATTTCGTCGAGCTGAGCTCTGTGGATCATGTTGAAGTCGCCACAGATAAGCCATGGGCCGGGCTCTGAAACTGAGGAGCTCGTCCAGGAACTCAACTTTGTGCGCATCTTGTTGCGGCCCATACACGACAGTAAAGGATTCCACCGGCCGCCCCTTCTGAAGGAAGACAACAACACTCGTACCCAGCCCCGAAGATTTCGTTAGACAACACATTATCGAGATTTCGGATGGTCGCGATTTTATATGACCTCAAGTTTGAAAAGTTGGTCGTTTTTCGATCAATTTTTAGACTTGTGCTCTTATAATTTTGTGGTCCGTCACACCGGGAAAGCAGGGGCAGCTGGGCTCCTGCCCGCGGGCGGTATGGCGGGAGCGCCCGCGACCGCGTCCACGCCCCACTGCGCCGGGTTCGCCACTCCAGCTGGCCTCCCCTAACCGCGTCGGGATGGACGTGCCTGCGGGGCACGTACTCCACCCGCGTTGGAGCCGCTTCGCTGCCGGAGGAGAAGGGAACAAAGGCGGTAGGCCGAGCCGACTGGAGCTGTGGAGCGGTCGCGCAGCTCGGAGAAGCGGCGGAGTGGAGGAGGCTTCGAGGAGATGGTGGCGGCGATGGAAGCCCTGGAAGGGTTGGGAGCGACGACGTCGTATGATATGGGCCGTTTACGAGCCCGATCCAACGGCCGAGAAAAGCGGCGACGTGGCCACACTCGTGGCCTTCTTTTGGTGGCTTAATTCGTAGGGAGAAAGATTTGTTGTGTGCTTGACGAGAAAAAAAAAAATAGCTATAACTTGTGCTGTTTTAAATGTCACCGCAATTATGTGTTTCTTGTAAAAAAAAGACGCGATGCAGTGGATTTATTACCCCGCGAACAACACGCGCGCTTCGAAGTCGCCATCGCTCCTAGATAACGAGCACTTGACGGAATATCTCCAATGTAGCACACAAATAAATCACTAATGATAATGGAGAGTGGGAAGGTTGATGATTGATTGATGATGATCACCCTGACGGTGATGGTTGGACTTGTTCCAATAGCATAGGATTGATTGTATCATATTACTACTTATTATAGAATAGATGCAAATTAATCTCTATATTATGGCAATTGAATTGATACAAGTTAAATTGAGTAGTACTTAATTATACCTTTATGCAAATGAGTCAAGCTAGCTCCACTTATAAAGCCTTGCATGATCCTTGGTGTCTTTTTATTTGAGTTATTGTCGGGTAAGTCTAGCTGAGTACATCCTCGTACTTAGGGTTAATTCCCAACTGTTGCAGGTGGTGAGGTACCATGGTTGCTGCAAGAGTTGATGGACTCCTACCATAGCGGAGGAGTTAGATCATGGGCTTCATCATTCTTAGTTATCTTTTCTATAATAATTTTGTGTGATGTGATCAAGACCCTGGCAATGTAACCTGTTCAGTTTAAGCACTTAGGTTTTTAAAAGAAATTGCTTTCGCTACTTTCAAAATTGATTTGTAATAATAAATGAGATTCCGATGTATGGTAAGTAATTATCTATGTTGTAACCTGTGATGGCAAACAATGTGATACATTGAATCATTACGATCCTGTAAGTTGCGATGTTGGTTTGAAATCCTTCGAGATTTCGGATGGTCGCGATTTTATATGACCTCAAGTTTGAAAATTTGGTCATTTTTCGATCAATTTTAGACTTGTGCTCTTATAATGTTGCGTCCGTCACACCGGGAAGCAGGGGCAGCTGGGGCTCCTGCCTGCGCCTGGTTCGCCGCTCAGCCTGGCCTCCCTAACCGCGCCGGGATGGACGCGCCCGCGGCACACGTACCCCACCCGTGTTGGAGCCGCCGCTGCCGGAGGAGAAGGGAACAATGGCGGTAGGCCGAGCCTCCTGGAGCCGTGGAGCGGTCGTGCAGCTCGAGAAGCGGGCGGAGTGGAGGAGGCTTCGAGGAGGTGGTGGCGGCGGCGATGGAAGCCTGGAAGGGTCGGGAGCGACGACGTCGTATGATCCGGGGCCGTTCACGAGCCCGATCCAACGACCGAGAAAAGCGGCGACGTGGCCACACTCCGTGGCCTTCTTTTGGTGGCGAATTCGTAGGGAGAAAGATTTGCTGTGTGCTTGACGAGGAAAAAAAATAGCTATAACTTGTGCTGTTTATAAATGTCACCGGCAATATATGTGTTTCTTGTAAAAAAAAAAAAAGACGCGATGCAGTGGATTTATTACCCCGCGAACAACACGCGCGCGCATGGCGAGCACGGCGATCGGCTGCATGCGCACTAACTAAAATCTCAAACGGAATCAAGACTTGAAAAACAAGCTTCTGTAGATATTCGGCAACAGGCTTATATATCTAACATTGAGATGCACGTGTCGTTTGGGGAGAAGGGGCCGGGTCCTGTCCAATTTGCTTCCGCCTAGCCATGCATGTAGACTTGGAAGTGTGGGAGATGATCTGAGGAAGTGTGGGCGAGCGAGTCGTCATGCGCACGATGAGGAGTCGGGGCGAGCGGGCATACGGACGATGAGCGAGTCCGTTGCAGGCGATATGCCCGGCGACGTGGTTCTGCCGCCACCCACGGCTCCTCCTCCCCACCCCAACTCCTTTTAATCTCCAATCCGCGCCCACCACCAGCCGCCGCCCCGGCAACTGTCCCCGACAGCGGCATGGACGCGCTCCCGCTAGGCGTCCTGCAGGACATCCTCTCGCATCTCAGCAACGCCCGCGACGTGGCCTCCTGCGCCGCCGTCGCCCGAAGCTTGCGCGACTGCAGGCCGTTCCTCCCGTCGCTCTACTTCCTGCAGGACGCCTTCGACACCGTGGCGGCGGCCGACGACGCCATCGGCCGGATGGTCGACGGCGCCGCGCGCCTCGAGAAGCTCGTCGTGTACTGCCGCTTCTCCGCGTCGTTGCTCCCGCGCTGGGTCGCGGCGCGGGCCGCCAGCGCTGCGCGTGCTCGAGCTCGGGCTGACGCTGGACCTTGCCGACGAGCCGGGCATCCTCGACTCCATCAGGTGGCCGCGGGCCTCGAGGTGCTCAGGCTGAGGGGTGCATCATGGTGGCGCGCACCCCCGCGTGGGGCATCATGGAGCGGCTCCGCGTGCTGGAGGTCGAATGCTTCCTCCTAAAAATCGCCACGGTCAACGGCGTCGTCGCCGCCTGCGCCAACCTCACTGACCTCAGGCTGGTCGGGCTGGTGCACACCGGAGAGGTGGTCGTCTCGCTCGCCCTGCTCGAGCGGTGCCAACTCTACTTATTCAGCTCTCGCGACTTCTCTCTCAGGTTCGCCGCGCCCCGCGTCGAGTCCCTTGAGATCCATGGCTTCGCCTCAATCTCTCTGCAAGGCACCCACCGTCTCAAACGTCTCGAAATCTCTAACAAAGACACTAGTACGCCTCCATCTTTAATTTGCGTTCCCCTGCCCTGGTTTGCTCCGCGTCCGCCTGATCGATGATGGTTACTTATGTACAGACACAGTATTATATCATGTCGACATGGGGAAGCTCCCGCTCCCGGAGTTGGATCACCTCGTGCTACTCGGCAAAAGCTGGACCTGGGACGCAATCAGATCTGTGCTGCAGTGCGCTGGCGAGGTAAAACAACTGGTGATCAAGGTTGAGTCCTGCGCTGATTATGACACGCTGCAGCCATCCCCGGAGATTGAATTCACCCAATTCATAAACAGCCACCCCAAGCTTCGCAGGCTTCAGATACATGGCGCCATGTTTGCGTTGCTTTGTCAGAAGAACAGCCTAAACAAGGTAAGCCATGCACCTTCTATGTTTGCAATGTTTTGCTTATGGATAACTCTTCTCTGTCAATGCATGCAGTTGGACTCAAGGTTCGTGCGCCGTGTTATGGAAAAAGGGCTAGATTTGCAAGTTCACCCAGCTTAGGATAATTTAATTGGATAAATTTGTTGTTTGTTTTCTTCTTCACCCAGCCTAGCTGAATGTATCTACACTTCAGGCTCGAAATTTTTGTTTCTATTTTTCATTAGTCTATGTTTTGGTGATTCCTGAAATGTTATAATAAGCCTTTAATGTTTTATTGATAACCTTTTTTTTTTTTTTCAATTGTTACAATCTACTTTGACATGGAAATATATAGCACATTGTTCATTGGCTGGTTGGCTTTATTGACAGATCGAATTGTAATCTACTACGGAGTACATTGCATCCAACACAATTTGCATCAGAAACTGCATGACGATAATGTGTCACATTGTGCTGATTGTGTCATTATCAATCTGTATAAACATCTAATGAATCTTTTGGGATTGCTATCTGCTTCTGTGGTCCTGCTATCTGCTTCTGTGGTCCTGTTGATCTATTCTGTGAGCTTGCCACCGTAATGGTGTCTTGTTGGGGAGGTAGCAAACTTTTAAATTTGATCAATCTTAATCATCGTTATGTTGAATCTTCTGTGCTCCCTCCATAGTTGAAAAGAAAAATGTTTTGGAAAAGGTTTGGGTCAAACATTGAGAATATAAATCATGAATAACTTTTAAGTCGTTGAGTTTATAAATGTGAAAATCATATCAATAGATTTGTCTTGAAAAATACTTTAATAAAAGTATACATATATAATTTTTTAATAAATATTTTTATAGAAAAGAGAAGTCAAAGTTGCGCTTTGGAGACCGTGTCGCCGTCCTAACGTCTTTCTTTTCAACTATGAAGTAGTATGTGTTATGTTCTATGACATAAGGGGTTTATAGTGTCGTTTCAGATTTTGGGGTGGAATAGTGTAACACCATAAAATCTGCTTCTTTGAAAATAGAGTTAAAATGATTTATTTTGTATTTTTGTGCTCATGAAAATAAATTAACATTTACCATAGGAAGTAGAAACGTGTTTGAGCATTCATGCTGGCGCATTATTCTATTTTGTGATGTATGGCTTTTGCTGAAGTTGAAAAGGATTTCAAATTCCTCTTGAAAATCTATTTTAAAGTGGTTCAAATAAAAGGAAACGTTTTTCTTTTCTCCCTCTCGGTTGGAGCCCGATGTCGTCCTCGTGCAGCCATCCGCCCGGCCTCCTCGCCTACCCCCTTCGCTGCTGCGTTGGTGGATGTGGGAGCCCCCGCTGCTGAAGAGCTCATCGCCATCGGGGACGTCTCCAATGAAGACGTGAGCCGTAGGCCCCGTGTCGGTCTCTTTCCCTTCCTCCGTTGGCGGGCCGAAGCAACTTCGCTGGTGTGACTCCTCTAGCAATGAGAGGAGGAACTTGAACCCCAGCCCCGTTACGCCGCCTCGCCCTCGGCCTTGGCCCATGGTGTGAGCACCACCGCCGGCGGTACATCCCCTCCGTGGGGACTGCGGTTGGTGGACGGGCGACACGCAGCCGTCGCCGATGTCGGCGACATAAAAGGACCATTGCGGCCTCGGGCGTGTGCTGCGCTTCATCGCCTTGGTCGATGCCTTCGCCAAGATCCCAAAGATAGCCGGCGCCTTCGTCCACCTCCCCTTCGGGCGCCACGTCCCCCATGCAGTTTGCTCGTCGACGCCGATGGTTTCACGCTTGTTGTAAGCCGTCGGCGTGGCGTCGCCTCCTCCGCGCCACCTCGCCATCGGCGGCCGGTTACGAGCTCACTCGTCGGTCTTTGCTTTAACCGCTTGGCGGAAGGGCACATCGTCGCCCAATGCACCTCCCGTCCACGCCGCCTCCTCCGCTTCGGGGACACTTGACCGGACTAGGGACTGCAAGCGGCCACCACCGTCGTCATCCTCGGCGCCTTTCGGGCGAGCCGTGCGCAGGTGGATCTCGGTGCGCCCGGCCACATGTGGCTCCGATCCGTGTTGGACAGATTCTCTGTCCACCCCTCGACAACGACCACGCAGCACCCGTGGGCGCAAATTCGACATCAACGACGCAGGCGCTGTGCGGGCGCCACCGTCGGCGCGCAGACAAGGGCCTACACGGGCACGGGCCGCCGACGCCATGCGCGAGGCGACGAGGAGGCATCAACGCCCGTCGTGCCATGCCACCACAGGACATCTCCGTGTCCCTCCCCGAACCGCTAGCTGGCGGGTGTGCGAGAGGGTGGAGTCTCGGGTTTGGGTCAACCCAATGCTTGATGAGCTCGCTGTCCCCCTCGTCGCACGCTTGTCTACTACACGGCCACTACCGAGGCGACGCCATCGGAAAGCCGCCGTCGCCCAGCGGATGACCCGACTCGCTGCCGAGATGGTGAGACTTCCATGGGAGCCGGGCGATGACAGACCAGCCTTGCTCCCCACAATCGATCATCCCCGTTGCTGCGGCATTGGTGGCGGATGATGAGGACGCTATGGCACCACTAGAGTTCCGATCCCCGCTGCCGACGCCAGCGCAAGAGGTTGAAGATCGGAATGGGGCGGCTCCTCGCACCCACTGCTGATGACCCTCGACAACTACAACGCCATTGTTCGGCACGCACAGTGGCCTCGTGTGGGCGTTCTCGAATCTCTCAAGCTTCATTTGGAGCAGCCACTCATCGGCTCGCCCCAAGACTCTGTGTCACGCGCGTGCCGACTCCCAGACGCAGCGACCGCCTTGCTGCCAAGAGCGCCTACAGAGTGGGATGGTAGGCCAGAGGGCGTCCCCTCGCAGACTCCAGACCCTAAGATCGCGGAGAGGTTCAACAGCCACTTTGTCGGCGAGGTCCCCCAACACAAGCGCCAGGTGTTGGATGTACTTATCCCTATAGACGCCAGCCGTGGGCGCCCTAGACCACATACGGTTGATCGTCGCCACTTCTTCGTCGCACATTTGTTTCCTCGCTTAGTACACCACTCTAAGCTCCATCATTGTAGCCGATGCCTTGCGTTAGTGTTTCGCCTAGTTGCTCTTCCTGGCAGCTCGCCACGGGGGACACCTAGGTTGTAATTCAACTTTCTAACTTCTCTTAATGCATATCGGGCATGAGCCCGCTTTCGGAAAAAAAATATACATATATAACTTTTCAATAATTACTTTTTAAAAAAGAGAAATCAAAGTTATGATTTTGGAGACCGTGTCGTTATCCTAAAGCCCATCTATTTGCGATATGGAGAGTGACTTAAGGAAAAGCGAATGCCTTTTTTTTTTTTTAACCAAACGAGTAGGCTTCCGATAGCTGAACTTGTCAACTCTAACTACCGTTGTGATATGTGAATATACTGGTCAATTGTGGCAGCCGTGCATGCAGTCGCCAAAAGTTAGTTGGACCGTGTTAGCAAGAAAGAAGCACACAACAGAAATCCGGGGGCGCATCGCATGGCACCCACCAGCCGACTGTAGCAGCAACTGGTTCTGTTTCGCCGGCAAGTCAATCGCCGCCTACGTTCATGTTGCCCAACTACCGTGCATCTACTACTGCTCCTCCCTCTAGAAGCTTCTTTCTACTATACTAGAGTATTCAGCAGCGTATATATATTTGCACAACAAAAATGCACATTAGATACATGCATGTCTCTTTTAGAGTTGTTTTTATTTGTACTTTCCGGCCACGAGGAAGAGCACGTCTTTATGAAATGGCAGTGCGGCCACATTACCTTCGATTCTGCCGTATTCATTATTCATCCGTGTCGACCCAAGCAAGATCTGGATCTAAGAAAGGACGAGGCTCCAGATTTGGGAAAAATAATATATTTTGAAATTAAATCGATCGAGCTATACAGATTATCTAACTTCGAAGCTAAACTTCAGCATGATTTTTTTGCCCTTCTCATGTTGGTCTTTAAAAGACCAGTACTAGCTGATATATTGGACATGTATACTTCACTCATTGCCGCTACTCCCATAGTTCATGTTACATTAATCCCATGCCAAATGTCAATGTACCTACTTCCAATCAAGTACTATCAATCTTTAATTTCCGCTATACTACATTACTTGCAGAACCCCAATGAAGTTAGACGGCAGGGCAACGATGGTGGTGAAGAAGCTCCAGTTGCTCGACACGCCGCGCCCGCTCCTCACCAACTACAGCTTGAGGATGAACTGGAGGCCGCGTGGATGTGCTGCTGTAGCCAAATTCCGGCGGTGGCAGGGGACGGTCTCCGCGCGGCGGGTAGGTGTGCGTCGTGGCGTGGGGACGGGCAGCGGTAAGTGTGGGTGACGGGGTGGCGGCGGTGTCGGTGGCGGCGGGCGCTCCTCCTGCGCGGCGCGGGCGGCTTCACAGAGGTCGCGCCTAGGACTACCGGCGGCACCTCGAGGATGAACGGAGGCTGCGTGTGCGTCTTTCTTTGTGGCCAAATCCGGGCGGTGGCGGTGGACAGTCTTCGCGCGGCGTGTGGGTGTGCCTCGCGCCATCGGCGACGGGCGGCGGTGGGCTTGGGCGACGGGGCGGGGCGGGCGTGAGCTGCGGGGAGGCGGAGCGGGGGATTGGGTGCGGGTCCCGGGGCGGGGGAAGAGAGGGGCGGGCGCGGTAGGGGGAGCCGGGGGTAAAAGAGTGGGGTGAATCGATGGGAGCCGGGGAGGCGATATCGTTTGGGTTGTTTTATGAGTAGAGATGTGCTCATCCGACTCGCTCTGTTGTGATGAGTACAATGTGATGTTTTTTGGGTTGAGCCATTAAACTAACTATGGCATGAGTTAGGTTCTCGCAACATGTCTCTTGGGTGATGGGAAGCTCTAGGTGCGTAGCCAAGTTAGGGGCTCGAGCCCCAGCCCCGGTGGCAGATCCGCCTCTGGCGCAACGCACACCAAAATGTTTTTCTACACCAATCATTGGTCACTGTGGCGATTTAGACAGATGCGGCGATTGAATCGTAATGAGGATTAGTCACATGAGCAAAATTACAGGCATGAGACTAACATCCCCGATTCGGTTTGTAACCAAAAATGGAACACTGGGATAATACATGAGGCCTCATAATAAATCCGTGGTTCAAATTTGGCCTTGTCATGGCTCGACCCCAATCATTTTTTTGAATTCTCAGATAATGACCCCACAGTGAAGGGTCATCACTGTCAGCTCGTTTAAAACCAACAATGATGGGTCGACACCGATTGCCAGTTCTGTAGTAATGATATACTTCCTCCATCATAAAAAGAGTGCAATTTTAATGTTGAAGTAAGTCAATCACTCTCGAGTTTGACTATAGAGAAAACATTATCGATTTTTTTATATAACTCCAAATTAGATAGGGTAGCTATGAAATTGTTTTCCATATTTTTAATCATAATGGTACTTATTCGTTATCATAAATAAACACATATTTGTATTTGTGTACATATGTTTAGACAAACTCGAGGTACAGTGACTTAAGGAAAAGCTAGTAGATTGTTTTTCGAAACGAGTAGGCTTGGGTCTGCGCTGTAACGTAGAAATAATGTGAGGGGAATAAAGCTGGATCATTTGCAATAAACATGAAATAGATGTAAAGATAGCTGAAGTGCTTGTCAACTCTAACTACCGTCGTGATGTGATTATACTAGGTCAATTGTGGCAGCCGTGTAGTCGCGAAAAAGTTGGTTGGACCGTAAGCAAGAAAGAAGCACACAACACAAATTTATCCGGGGGCGCATGGCACCCACCACCCACCTGGTTCTGTTTCGCCGGCCGGCAAGTCAATATCGCCGCCAAAACGCACTCTCGTACGTAATGTTGCCCAACTACCGTTCATCTACTACTGCTCCTCACTCTAGAAGCTTCCTTCTACTATACTCCCTCCGTCCCGAGTTTATCACCCCGAATTCCGCCATTTTTTTTTAATCTTGCCTTATTCAAAATTTTTTAGACAAATATAATTTATTTTGTTATCACTTATTTTATCAATAAAGATACTTAAATATTGATTAATTTATTTTATGATTTGTATAAATATTTTGAATAAGACGGATGGTCAAAACATGAAATTCAAAAAGTCAAAAAACGATAAACTCTATAGGACAGATGGTAAGGAGAGTAGAGAAACAAATAAAAATTTCTCCTTTGAAATTAAATCGATCGACCTAGACAAGCTAAACTTGAGCATGATTTTCCCCCCTTCTCATGTTGGTCTTTAAAAGACCAGTACTAGCTGATATATTGGACATGTATACCTCACTCCTTGCAACTACGAGTAATCCCATGGCAAATGTCAACGTAGCTACTTCCAATCAAGTACTATCAATCTTTAATTTCCGCTATACTACATTACTTGCAGAACCGCAATGAAGTTAGACGTATATATCATGGACTCTGCTTGCTGGTATTAATAATACTCGCTTAGTGGCCAGTCCTACCTATGAATGCTAATTGTATGTTGAAATATTTATCACACAAGATCATTGACTTTTATGGTAAGGAAACTAGAGACAAATAAAAATTTCTCCTTTCAACCCCAATCAAGTGTACTATCAATCTTTAATTTCCGCTATACTACATTACTTGCAGAACCCCAATGAAGTTAGACGTACTACTATATAATCATGGACTCTGCTTGCTGGTATTAATAATACTCGCTTAGTGGCCGGTCCTACCTATGAATGCTAATTGTATGTTGAAATATTTATCACACAAGATCATTGACTTTTATGGTAAGGAAACTAGAGAAACAAATAAAAATTTCTCCTTTCAACCCCAATCAAGTGTACTATCAATCTTTAATTTCCGCTATACTACATTACTTGCAGAACCCCAATGAAGTTAGACGTACTACTATATAATCATGGACTCTGCTTGCTGGTATTAATAATACTCGCTTAGTGGCCGGTCCTACCTATGAAAGCTAATTGTATGTTGAAATATTTATCACACGTATGGATCATTGACTTTTATGGTAAGGAAACTAGAGAAACAAATAAAAATTTCTCCTTTCAACCCCAATCAAGTGTACTATCAATCTTTAATTTCCGCTATACTACATTACTTGCAGAACCCCAATGAAGTTAGACGTATATATCATGGACTCTGCTTGCTGGTATTAATAATACTCGCTTAGTGGCCTGTCCTACCTATGAAAGCTAATTGTATGTTGACATTGATGAGGTTGAAAGCATAAACTAGCTAGCTCCTTCTCCACGCTTTTTATTTTTTATTGTTGAGCATATACATATATGTTTTTCACAGAAAAGCCATAAAAAAGAACCAAAATATATAAACCCAATGTGACACGGTGTATATATACATATTATACTTGTATACTCTGCCGCTGACAGGTGGGTCCGGCGAGGGAGGGTGTTTGGTGTGTTGTGGGGGTGGGGTAGGTGGCAGGAGTCGGAGCAGACGAAATTCGCTAGTCGGGATCCGAGTGAAGGGAAGCCGGCGGATTTGTGGCTGGCGCTGGCGGAGGTGGACTGCGACTGCGATTGCGTTCCTGCCTCCTGTCCTGCCGCCGCGGTTTTAAAAGGAAATCCCCTCCGTCTCTTCCACCTCGCGCAACCACCCACCTCGCTCGATTCGCCATCGACCTCCACCCATCCAGCCGGCGCCGCCACCGCAGCAGCAGCAGCCATGTCCAAGGTCTTCACCCTCGAGGACGTCGCCAAGCACAACACCAAGGATGATTGCTGGCTCATCATCGGCGGCAAGGTATTATATAATAACACATCTCCCTCTCCCCTTCCCCTTCCCCTTCCCCTTCTCTTCCTCCCCCAGTCAGCAGCCATGGTTCCCTCGGTTGATCGGATCCCCCGAGTCCCGATCCAAAGATTAGATTTTGTTGCTAGGCGGCCTTGTTTTGTCCAAGATGGATTCTTGATTCTGCATATGCTGGCGACGATCCCGCAGATCCGGCGGAATCCATGGTGATTGGTTGGTCCGGTGCTTGTTTCCCGCCTAAACTCTTGTGCTAGCGCTAATCTTTGCTCTCGCGACGGCCGATTCAGTCAGAATCAGACAGCCTCTACTTGTGTCAGGCTGTGTTCACAGTTCAGTTCCTGCCCACCTACAAATCGAATCGAATCGAATCGAATCTGCGTGTTTGGTTGTATCTGCAAGCAGACACCCACCCACGTTTAGTTGGTGTATACTTGGCAAATGCCTGCGTCTTTCTACTTGTGATGTCATCTTTTATCCTCTCATGTCTCGTTGCAACGTGGAAATTCCTTTTGTGAAAAAGTGCGGTAGTACGGTCAGCTGTGTATAGCTAATCGTTTCACGTCATGGCATCACTGGCAGTCTGTACTTTATCAGTCTTTGCGACAGAGATTTCACCATGCCCTGTGTCAGTCCATCTTGTTTGCTAGAGGTCAATGAAACATCAGTAACAAGCTACTTGGTAGAAATGCATGTTAAACCTTTCCAGATGTTTTGCTTGCCCCCCAAAAATTCAGTTATCAACATCAAATTAAATGTCCATGATTCTACTAGGTGGGTTTGTAGACTTGTAGTACGATTAGTTTTGAAAGACATTGGGTTTGTAGACTTGCAGTACGATTAATTTTGAAAGGGATTAGTATCCTCCCTCTTGAATCTATCTTGTTTGCTAGATGAAATTGAAACATCAGTAACAAATCCTTGAAGTAATGTGTATTAAACCTTTCCAGATGCTTTGCCCCCCAAAACAAATCAGTAGCCAATAATGTTATCAACATCGGATTGTTTATTATTCTGCTATAAGTGGCTTCACAGACTTTTTTATTACGTTACTTCCGAAGTTCATTGTAAATTGTGAATTCTGTTCATCGAAGGTGCCACTGCTAGGGAAAGCAAGCACCTTGCACATTGTCTTGAACTAGCTGTGTTATTTTGTCGTAACATTGATATAAGCATGTAAGTCGATTCAGTAGAATTGTAATCCATGGGGTAGAATTTTTTTTAAAGACTGATAAAGTACAAGTTTAGTCCCTTGGTTGCTGACCAATCATATATAGCATATAGATGTTTCCTATTGCCTTTTTTCGAAGATTGATGGATTTCTTACCTTATTAGATAAGACATGCTACTTAACCTTTATGAAGCTTGTTATGTCTGCTTAGCCTCATTGGAAACCTGAAGGTTTCATTTGCACAACATTGTTTCACAATGACATGTTGATTATCTCTTATCACTTGTTTTTATGGTCCTGCCCCTTTTTCTGGTGGGCGCTATTCCAGCTATGTCATTAATGTTTGTAGAATCTGGTTTAATCCTATTTAATCCTTTTCTTTGTAATAACCTCACCAGCTCTGTGTTTTGTTGTGGAATAGGTATATGATGTGACGAAGTTTTTGGACGACCACCCAGGGGGTGATGATGTTCTGTTGTCTTCAACTGGTATGCCTTCTTCTCTTTACGTACCAGGCTACCAGCAGTGCCACTAACCAATGCCTGATCAAGGTCACGAAAGATATGCGGTAACATACAATCCATTTGAACATTATACAGGCAAGGATGCGACTGATGATTTTGAGGGCGTTGGGCACAGCAACACTGCACGTGCGATGATGGATGAGTACTTGGTGGGTGAAATCGATGCATCGACGATCCCTTCTAAGACAGTATGTTCCCCCAAGCAACCGCATTACAACCAGGACAAGACCCCGAGTTTGTCATCAAGATCCTTCAGTTTTTGGTTCCCCTGGCAATCCTGGGCTTGGCTGTTGCTGTTAGGATGTACACCAAGTCTGAATCTGCTTAGGATGTACCTTCGGGTTTGTAAGAGTTGAACTTGTCGAATAAACTAGCAAGAGTTTTGTGAGGTTTTATTACATGTGTAACTTGTGATGACATTCATTGAATGTTCTGAGCTGCTGTGGATTCTGTGGTCCTTGGATATCCATTTTGTGCTTAAAGTGTGATCGAAATGTACTCACTTAACTAGATTTTTTTGTCATCTCAGTTGAGCAGGTAACTCTGCACATTTCTATGGTCGCTGATTGTTTGAAACCAGCAGCTATCAGCTGTTCCTCTTGGTTTAGTTGAGTTGGCTGCTGTGGGTTACACAAGCCAATATTGTACCGCCAGTTCTGATTATCTGAGTTTATTTATCTGATAATAACATGACTAGCGGGTTATGTAGTAGTTGCACAATGTTTGCAAGCTTCCCTTCTGATTTGCTAGACAGCACTTACTATCAGCAACCCGGAAGCAGGGCCAGTTAAGATGAAGTCATTATCAAGGGAAAGAGTTTACAAAACTCATCAGCATGTATCCGAATGTAATATCTGTCAGAATGTAGTTTATGAACGATAGTTTCTTTCATTTTTCCTAGAAGGAAAGTATGAAATTCTGCTGCATTCTTTGTAGAATTGAATAACACCAATAAATGGAAATTTGATCTCCAGATGGGCGATACACGCAAATTGCCGACTTTCAGATGTCTGTGTTGTACTGTTGTATAAGGACCAGAGTAGGAGCTATTTACATCAATCAATAATTATATATATATACAGAATGCTTGTAAATTATCTGCTGCAAGGTTTGAAATCATATCTTCTTGATACGAGGTTCTATTTATGTACTAACACCTAATAATAGGCGCTAAAATGTTGTTTTATTTGAGATGACTGCTATAATTTTTTTTTGAACTCGGAAAAGCAGACTGCTATAATATTGGTATATATGATCAGCTGCATTTTGCTTGCTGAACTAAATCACACAGAGCTATCTTGTTCTTCCATTTTTACAGAAAAGAGAATAAAATCTTACTGCAACTACCGAATACTAGCCCCACTTCCCGGTGAATAAAAAAAATACTTATGGATACTCCCTTTGGTGTATTCTAGTATTTTAGGACAGATTAAGAGAGGACATAAAAAATACTAAATCCGTTCTAGATTATAGTTCGTTTGACTTTTTTAACCCTAAGTTTGACCACTCGTCTTATCAAAAATTTGTGTAAAATATCTTTTTTTTTGTGGCATGCTTTATTAACAAAAGGTCTTTAAGAATGACTAAAATTTAACTATTTTTGCATAATTTTTTTTTTGAATAAGATGAGTGGTCAATCTTAGGGTTTGAAAAACTCAAATGAATTATAATTTGAACGGAGGGAGTACATGTGTTTCCACTTTTTTTCCTAATCATACCCCAACATCAACAACAACCCACAAGCTTCGGCGGGACAGGCCGGTGGCGTTTGGATGGCCCTTTCCCGGAGGGGCGTAGGTGTGATGACTCTTGACAGTCTAGAAGCCATTGGCGACATTGGACCCTCGGCGGGGCTGCCGAGACGCGCGCGAGGGACCAACGCCCCCGGTGCTTTCGCCGAGGCGTAGGTGCACTGCAGTTTGGTCGGTTTGCGGTTCAAAAGTGCCCAATCTGAGCGAAATGTTTGAGTTTGCTTTCAGTATACTTTTTGGGACCTTTTCCTCATATTTTACGGAGAAAATATCTTATTTATATTTCATGAAAATTACAATAGAGACTGCCTTGTTAAAAAACCACTCACCCTTTGAAGGGCTTCCCTTGAGTGGAAAAAGAGTGCAACTCGTTTAAATTGAAATTCGAAAAACATTACTTATAAGAATGAAGAACAAGGAGAGGAGAAACCCCTAACAAGCCATCCTAGGATCGGGCGGCCACACTACAGATATCTTACTATAACCCTGATCTGATTAGATCCTTTGTTGTTGCCCGTCTTATTCTGTTGCCTTAGCTTCTCCGGTTCAATTTCCATTGACTTGTTGCTTTTCTTACCGATGAACTGCGCCTCCTTAAGGCTTGTCAGGTTCTCGATTCCAAACAATGTTTGCATATGATAATCATGAAATTCTACCACAAGCTTTTCAAGCTTTGGCATGGATTCCGTCTCAAATCGGTAAAATTCAGGATGTACATAATTTCTGGTGAGTCTCAGTTCCGTAAGTGCTTTGAAGGGTTGTCCAGTTTTTGCAACTACCTCTTTATCAGCCATGAAGGATGTCTCGAGAGTCAGCATCTTGAGCTTGGGCAACGTACACAGGACGTCGAATAGGGTGTCACCACGAAGGTGTGAATGAGCAATGGTAAAGTCAACAAGGTTAGCCAGTAACCCAACTGAGTGAATATACTGGTCAGGCTCACCAGAAAAGGCACCACATAGCCTAAGGTGTGTGAGCAGTCGTGGTGGCGACTTGAACTGATGTAGAAAGTTGGGCGTCCATTTTTCGCCTATCATTTCAATGTTGAGGCGTCGGAGGAGGTGTAAGCTACCAAGGGAGGTGTTAAGCTTCTCCTGAGCATCTACAGAAATGTCTCTATGGACACAGATAACTAAGTCTTGAAGCTGCTCCAGCTTACCGATGTCCTTGATGACTTGAGTGTTGGATCTGATAGTCACAGTCTGCAACTTGCGTAGGGCCTTCATTTTTCCTAGGCCGTTTGGATCTTCCCATTGGACGCCCCAGTATTCACGCTTTCTGGAAGACTGTAGACTCTCAAGTTTCTCCAGCTGTGTCACAGAATTTGGTAGAGTTTTTGAGTTGTGTGAGGCGTACATCAAGGGTCTGCAAGTGCTCTAGCTGACCAATTTCCAAAGGCAGGGCACTGATATTGGTGCCCTTGAAGCTCAAGAACTTTAGAAGGTACATCCGGCAGATAGAACGCAAATGCTTGTTCTCTAAGCACATGCACTCTTCCAGATCAAGCACCCTCAGTAGAGTGAACTCACCTATACGGTCGAGTAGCTTGTGCCTGTCTGCTTGAAGCCCAAACATGCTCAGTGATCGTACATGCTGCACATTCAACTCCTTGTTGGACGACGATGACGGAGGCTCTGCATCTCCTACTTCATGGTCACCATGGACGGAGAGGCGGCGAACCCTATCATACGACATCCCTTCAAACTGCCCACCTATTAGGCTTACAAAGTTTGCCTCAAGAGACTTGGACACCATGACCTCAAGCATCATGTCATGCACACGACACGTCTCATCTCTCCCGTCTGCCAAGTTACTGACTATATCTTCTGCCTGATTGATCATGCTTCTACTCACCAGATCATTGAAGTAGTCTTCCGCAACCTCCATTAGAGTCAAGCCTCGCTTCTCTGATACCAATCCTTCAGCAATCCATCTCCTCAACAGTCTGTCCTTGCCGATTATGTAATCCTCAGGAAAAATACTAAGATACATCATGCAACTCTTAAGGTGATGAGGCAAGTGGTCTAAGCTAAGGGTGATTATTTGCCACATCCCCTCAAGGGAAGGGTGGCTTTCCATCTGTGAACCAATTGACTTCAATACTGTTTGCCACATTTCAGGAGATCTGTAGCTTGCCAGAAGGCTGGCAATGCTTATAATGGCCAATGGCAGTCCACCACATTTTCTTAAAACTTGTCCCATAACATCTTCCAGCTCAGTGGGGCAAGGGTCAGAGCCAAATGCTCTGCTGAGGAACAACATCTTGGAGTTTTCTTCATTGAGCTTCTGGATACGATGGATGTACTGATCATCAATAGCACTCGAGCATGCCTTGGCCACAGTTTCTATCCGAGTGGTCACAATGATTCTGCTGCCGTGATTGCTCTCTGGTGGTAACTTGGATAGAATCACTTCCCAAGCTGCTACGGTCCAAACATCATCGACCAAAATGAGGTACCTAGATTCACCAATATATACATGTTAGAGTTATATATAAAGAATGGAAGTTGCTATATTGAGATGTCTGATCGATGTTTTAGAAAATGTCAAGCAAAAACCTTACACGATCAACTAATCCAGTACAATTAAATTGTTAGCTCACAAAAGATAGTTCACATTTTCTTTTTATAGTCAAAACAATAATGAGGTACCTAGATTCACCAATATATACACACAGATTAAATATGCATGAGCCAATTGAAGATCTCTAGATTGGTTTTGGCTAATTGATGACATCCTTAGGACTAATCTCTCTATGCTAAGTGTTGATTTAGTTGGAGATTGGTCAAGCCAAGGTTTGTGCATGATGGTCATGATGGATGGATCGAGATGGTTCAATTGATGATCAAGTGCATGACTTGGAAAGGATCGTGGATCAAAATGGGCTCAAGGCAAAGGTATATCATAGGGCCATTTTGATTTTACACTCAAGACACCATAGAGGGTGTGAGTGATTATAGGATCGATAAGCCGTACTATAAAGAGGGAAAAACTATCGTACATATCGATCCTCATGTGCCTCTAGGTTCAAAATCATTTGCATGCATTCTAACCTAGAGAGCTATCTCCGTACTTGATGGAAAATGTTTCGAAAATGCTAACACATGGTGTCGGGGTGTTCTTCGACGTGTCGGCAACAAGAATCAAGTGACGGAAGTCGGTTTGGAGCAAAAGGCGAAGGAGCGGCGACAAAGCGACGGAATTTCACAGCTCGAAGGTGGCCGGACTCGGCCCAGGAAGCACGAGCTTCTGACGAACGCACCGGTGACCGCGTCCGGCAGAGAGCATGTTTTCGTGACTTCGGCTCAGAAGTGACCGGACGCACCGACCGGATGCATCCGGTGCTGACCGGACGCACCGATCGGACGCGTGGACGGACGGCGTTCAGCTGGGGGTTGGCGGTCCGGTGGGGTTTGTCGGTTGTGGCCGGACCCACCGGCCGGACTCACGGGTGAGTCCGGTCAATGCGTCGGTCGGGGCTGATTTGTGCGTGATTTGCACCCCAACAGCCACATTTCGTGGTGGGGGTATTTATACCCCTTTGGCCGGTTCTAGGAGTCCTCTTGGTCATTTTGAATCAATCCTAACACCTCTAGAGCTGAGCACACATCCTCCTCCTCACTCCTTTGCTTGAGAGCATCCATTCTAGTGAGTTGAGGTGATTCAAGTGCACTTTGCTTTGATCGTTGCATCTAGTGGCGCTTGTGGATCGTTGTGAGCCGGTGGATTTATTTTTGCTCTTGGAGAGCACCACTCCTAGCCGGCTTGGTGATTGGTGGAGGCGTTGGCAAGAGTTGGTGATTGTTCTTGGCCACCTCCGGTGATTTGTGAGAGGATCACACACTCCTCGTCGGGAAGACAAAGTGTGAGTAATCTATTGCTCGTGTCTTGGGTACCTCTCATTTGCATTGGGTGCGATAAGCCTAAAGGCATTTGGCTTGGAGTGAGCTCCACATCGACCCACACGTGAGAAGGTCGGCACAACGGAGATTAGCTTGAGGGTGCTCAAGTGAACTTCGGGTTAAATCGTGTGTCTCCACTTGTCTCTTGGTGATTGGCTTCAATTTGGTTATCATATTGATTCACTCCCGGTGATTGGATTGACTAGCCTCGACATTGTGGTATATCATCTCTACACTCTTGCATTACTTTCTTGTAGCTTGTGCTAGTGTAGTTTTGAGTAGTCTTGTTTAGTTGCTAGAGTAAATAGCTTGTTCACCTAGTGGTAAAGTAGCGACTTAGCCCTTGAGTGTGAACTAGAGATCATAGCAACTAGAATTGTCAATAGGAGGCTTGCCGACAAGTAGAAACTAGAGCAAACGCGGTTATCGCCTTTTGTTATTCTAACAAGTTTGTCTAGTGTTTTGTAGAAATTTTTATTAGGCTATTCACCCCCTCTAGCCATTTAGGACCTTTCACCAATAACATCACTTCTTTTGGCAACCAGCAGTCAAGCATTCTAAGGCCGGTCTCAATGAAGGTTTCATGAATGTTTCATGCACATTAAATCTGGCGCCACATCGGCAAAAGTTTACTTTTTGCATGAAACGTCTAGGAGAGAGAAGGAAAAAAGTTTCACTATGTTGAAACCTTTGAGTACTGATTTCATATGAGTTGGAAATGGGATGAAACCCCCATTGAGGTAAATTGAGTTTCACCATGAACTATGCAATTAAACCTTGCAATGAGAGAGAGGTTGTGAGACCCTTGAGCTATGAAACTGTGCGTTGAGGAAGGCGACTATTTCAAGCCAAAGTTTCACATCTTGGAAACCGAGAGATGAAACTCTCCATTGAGACTTCGCCTAAGGCCGGTCTCAGTGGTGAGTTTCATGGCACTGTTTCCAAAACCGCCATGTTATGTGAAATGAAATGAAACTTGGGCTGTGTTAGTACCCAGAACTTCCCATCATATTGTCTGAATTTTTCATCACATTGAATATTTGGACGCATATATGGAGTATGAAATTTAGGTAAACAAAAATAACTAATTGGAAAATTTGAATGTGACGAATCTTTACCTATTTAGACCATGGTAGGACAATATTACCATAAACAAACGAAAAATGTTACAGTGTCAAATTCAGTGCAACAAAGTGAAAATTTCAAGGTACTAAACACAGCTTTGGATGAAATACCTACTCTCAATGGAGAGTTTATTTTGTGGTTTCATATGCATTTAATTTCATGACTCGGAGGAGTTGATATTCGTGCCAAGAGAGTTTCACATTTCTTCTCTCTTTTTCTTAAACTAGGTGAATACCCAGCGTGTTGCTACGGGGATTAGAAATAATTTAAAAGAAATTAGACTATTTTTTTGTCTAAAATTATATGAATGAAACTATCTTGAATTAATTTTATGGACAACTAAATGCATGTTAGTGGATGAAGAGAAACTATCATAATTACATATGCTAGTTCGATATAATTGCAACTTCTCTTTGGAATGTTGAGTGGCTGTTGATGGATGTCTTGCATGTTGAGAGAAATACCTTAGTGGGGTTTATCTTTATAGGAGTACTAGATACACTGTCATGTCGTCAAAAATGCCTACGTGACAGCCTAGTTAAAACAAATGAAACTCTCATGACACCCAAACTGGCCCAATGGCGGAGCCACTAGTATGGCGAGGTCTGGCCTCCGCAACACCTAAAATTTAGATGAAACACTGGTATATGTGCGTATACGTTAACACTAATATATATCTGTATATATGTATACGTGAAAGTGAAAAATGAAACATAATGGATGTTGGCTGATACATGGATGGGCTAGTATAGCAGTATCTCATGGGCCTAATCAAGAGCCCATGGTCACATAGGAAACTAGCGTACTCGTCTTCTTGCCTTCCTAGCGGCTGCTCCATATTTCAGTTTCCACGCTCGATGACTGATGCGACGATTCCTATTTTCTGGAGAGTTTTTACCACGCTTGGGATTAATATGGGCCCTCCATTTGGCCCGATCCGATGGTTAAAAAGTTAGAGGAACCACGTGAGAGGAACCAAGTGGCACGCGAGGAACCATAAGATTTGGAACCGAATTATAATTAATATTGAAGGGTACGATAGTCCTTTTAGTCTGATGAGGAGCAACTTCTGCTTCCTCGTCGGCCGCGTGTCCTCGCCCCGACCAAGCCCCGTCGTCCTCCGACCTCGCCCAGAACCATGACATCCCGACGTCGTCGTGTCTCTGCTGTCCACCACGCCGCCCTTTCTTCCTCACGGGCAGCAGAACAACACCGGTCGTGCCTTCACCTCGTCGGACAGCAGCAGGAGCCGCCGGTGAACACGCTCATGCCCCTTCCTTTCTTCATGCCTTGCCGTACTGCCCGGCCTTCGAGCCGGCTTGTTGGCATCGCCACACGCACAGACCAGGAACACCTGCACGGCGCACGCAGACATAGACCACACGACACTCAGCAATCCACGGCACACGCGCACGCGAACACCGACGAGCAGCGGAGCAAGCAGCTTCGATCTTGTTAGCTTGCTGGCATCTATATGAAATCATGATGATATCATCATGATTTAAGGCCGTTTTTCTTTAGGAAAACAAATCTAGAAATACAATGGAAATACACCCTTCCGGATCACAATACAAGACCTGTCCGTGGAACCCGTTTCTGTTGCCGGCTATCACCCGTCGAGCCACGACACAAGGCTCGCCGCCGGCATCCAGTCCTGCACACGCACGGCCACCGCCATCGGCAAGGTGCGGCGATCACCACAGCCTGGTCTCACCTAGAGCACGGAAGCCAACAAGGCGAAGCCTTTTATGGATCGGGTCGGTGAGGTTGCAGGAGGCGAGGCCGAGCACGGTGAGGTTCCCAAGCTCGCCTCGCACGCCATGCCGGCCCAGGAACAGAACCCCGACGTGTCAGCACCGGCGCCGGCGCTGGCGTTGCAGCCCGCCAAGACACCCTGGGGATCGTCGACGAACGCATTCTTCACCTACAGCAGCATGTCGTCGTCGTCCGCCGCCGCCAAGCATGAATGCAAATTCCATGGCGGTGCGGCGGGGACCGCGTCGGCCACCAGCTCGAGGATGTGGACTGTGGAGGACCACGTCGTCGTCCAGGCCACTGATTAGGTCATCGCCGTCTATGGCGTCACGAGCCGACGACGAGGCCACCCGGGTCCTCGACGAGCCTGCCCTGTCACCAGGTATAGGCCATGCTCGCCCTCATAATGGAGCCTGGCCGCTGGCCGCAGTTTGTTTGTATGGGACGACCAGCAGGCATGCGAGATGCGAGCAGGGCTCCCACAGCGACATGCGGACCAGCGCAGGGGCACTCAGGCGAGCGCGGCATAGCGGCCGTAGCGGCGGCGCGAGCAAGCGGACGCGACGGGGAAGAGCGATGCGTGGAGCTAGGATGCGGAAGCATAGGAGCGGTATTGCTAACAAAAATACTAAACTACCCTTAATCTATAATTGGGGAGGAACCGGTTAGAACCACGTTAACGGGAGGAACCGCCGGTTCCTCTCAAGCACAGTAAAATTCTCTATTTTCTAAAACCAAAACCAATCAGCTACCGCACATCAAAAACATAGGTGCGTCAAGAGCAAAGGCGGCAAGCCGACTATCGACGACCCCTGACGCTATGGATGACTTGATGATGAAGCAGCCATGAAGCGCTTTCAAGCCATGTAAGATCAGAGGGTGAATCTTTCTCCGATAGCTCGCCGTACTTAGTGTTTTTACGTGTGTTCATGAGCTGATATATAGTAAATTTATGTATATTCTACGATTATGTTTTTTTATATAAATGAGTGGTGATAGGTTCACCATATGTAGATTTTAATCCTGGCTCCTGAACTGGCCTAACGCCAACCCTTGGTATGGCCACGCTGTGCATGTTAACAACTAGCCTCAACAAGCCGACCCGCCCTATATTGAATCAAAAGTAAATTGCACCCACCATATACCAACTTGTTAAGTGGGTGTAGATTGGTCCAACAACTTGTAATATGCTCAATCTACTACGGTAACTTATCAAGTGGGTGTGGATTGGTCCAATAAGTTGTAAAGTGCTCAATTTATTACAATAACTTATCGAATGCGTTCAAATTGGTCCAAAATCATGTAAAATAATCAATTTATTATAATAATTTGTGAAATGCGTGTAAATTGGTCTAAAACCATGTAAAATGCTCAATTTAGCGTACTACCTTGACAAAATGGTGCACCTATAGTCCAAAATTACAAATGACAAAATATTAAACAAATCAGATAGCATTCAAATTTTCTTCTAACCAATAATTTTTTTTTGTCAATTAAGTTGCTAATTGTGAATCAACTATGTATTTTACTTATTTATTCATTAGTTAAAATTGAATCAAATTTTAGATTTACACCATTAGATTACTGAGAGACCAGTACATGAGACTTTAAAAATATTTATGAAAAAAAATTCTAAAAGATATTAATTGTTAGTACATACTTGATTCTAAGTGCTAGTTTTACATGAGACTAAACCAATCTACACCCACTTAACAAGTTGTCATATGACAATAATTTTAGAGTATTATCATATTTGATTTTTTAGCTAAATAGAAGTGCATATAATGAAACTTGAAATCAATATTGAATATGAAATTAAAATTTCTTTATTAGAATTTTAATCTTTGTATAAATATAGTTAACGAAAATATAACAATAATAATTTTCTAAACACCGAAGGTTCTACTCTTAATGAATATGTTACTATCACTACAAAAATATCAATTGTCAAATAATACACAATAAGTTGTTCGACGTGAATATACTCTTGTTCATATTAGAAACTATATTGTTTATGATAATATTTGGACTGCATCGATTTGACACTAAGTTAAGCATTTTACAAGTTTTTGGACTAGCTAGTTTGCACCCAACTACAAATTATTGTATTAGATTGACCATTTTTATAACTTGTTGTACCAACCTGCACCCACTTATCAAGATACTATACTAGATTGAGCATATTAAAATTTATTGAACTAATCTTCACCCATCGACAAATTGTTATATGATGGACTTAATTTACTCTTGAACCAAAAGATAACGGAGGGAGTAGTGAGAAAGTCTAAGTGCTAGTTTTTGTTTTTAACATTAGAAGTATAGTAATAAGTTAACAAAAGCTAAATCACCATGACGATGAAATACGGCTGTTTCTATATATATACATAACCGGAGATTTAGAACCTCGACAAATAATAATCAAAAAATAGATGACGCGGTATGTGCGTATGAAATCGTACCTCTTGTTTGTGAGAGTCTTTTTGAGCTCTTCTCCGAGCTCCTCAACTTGCATGCTGTCGATGTCGACCTGCAGGGGATGGGCTTGCTCATTGCTATTTACCACACGACGATCTTTTACTTTGACCTCGATGATCTGCTGCAGCACGCGCTTCAGAAGTCCCTTGAGGTCAAAAACCTGGGACACGGACACTTGCGCTTGGGTTGGGAAGTCCACTTCCAGCTGCCGGCAGACCTCCATGGCCAGCGTGGTCTTCCCGAGCCCACCGAACCCAACGATGGAGAACACCTTGAGCTTCTTGTCGTCACTCGCCAGCTTCTTTATTCTGTCGGACAGGCTGGTAGCCTGCTCTTCGATGCCGACTAACTGACTTGGACTGGAGCCATCGGTACGGTGCAGGGGAGCATGCCTGGAGGCTGCCACTGGCGGAGAAGCAGCAGCAGGGCGGCGCAGTCGCTCGAGGCTGAGGCCATAGCGAGCATGCTGCTCGTTGGTGGCCGCGGCAAGGGCGCGGAGGTCCCTGATGTCACCGGCAAGGCGACGGCGAGCCCAAAGGGTGCCCAGGAGCCGTTTCCACTGCACTAGAAGGGGTCGCTGGACCGGCGCCTGACGCGGCACCGGTACAGGTCGACGTAGTCCTCGGCGTCGTAGCCCACCTCGCGCAGCTGCTTCATCCACTCCCGGAGGAAGTGGTCCACTGCGCCCTCGTCGGCTTCACACTGCATGCGGAGCAGGGCGTTAATGGTGGCCAGCTCGTTCCTCAGCCGGGCCACCTCGCCGCCCACGCCTCGCAGATTCCGGAACTCCTCCCCTACCAGCTGACCAATGTTCACAAGAGTTTTCGCTGCCTCCTCCATTGCTTCTCTCCGATCGATCTCTTGGTAATCACAAGACGAAGGATGGGTTTTAATAGAGCCGCTATAGAAGCACAAATTATGGATCCTGTGCTCGATGCCATGGATCCCATTTTTGTCTTGTTAGGGCTTCTCCAGTGGGGAGAAAAAAATGCGTGACGTGGAGAACGAATAAGTCGACTCAACCACCGGAGTAGTTGAATCACAACGAAAAAGAGATGAATCGGTTCAGGTTTGTGAGTCAACTACAATGAAACCGCCGGACACACCGTCCCCCAACTTGCTACTATTGCAACATTCTTTAATTTTTTTCTATGGGCCCCATAGTACTGTTGCAACGTTGTTTAATTTTTCTACGTGCCCCATGATACTATTGGGTGTGAGTCGATTCCTGGTTTCAGTCTACGTGGCTGTCTTTGTCAGGGTAAACCGACTCAACCACTACAGTTGTCCTTAGAGCAAGGTCAATAAGACTTGGCTATAAGCCAAGCTAAGTCATCAGTAGCCAAGTTAAGAGCCTGATACATACAATAGATAGTCTATTTCTCTACTTCAAATATTATTTTTTATTCAAATGAGAAGGGAAGAGGGAGGATGTGGCATTACTGAGTGAAGGCTCACCTGCAAAGCAGTCTCGGGCTCCGCGGCGACGCCCGGTGGCGAAGCAACGCCAAGCTTGGCCATCTCTCCCCTCCACCTCGGCCAGGCAGCTGACGTGTTGGGCTTAATCGCCCATTGTTGTACCTGCCCTTATATACATGTGCACCATGGCGCACCCAACCAGTCACTCCCTCGGACTTGCTGCCACCGCACGCGCTGCCCACGCGCCCTGATCCCTACGCGTCGACCCGGCCGCCACGCTACCCAGCGCCCGATCGCTACGGTCGACCTGCTTTATGCGCCCCACGCGTCTGATCCCTACGGCGTATGCAATGAATGCGTCTTGGTCTCTGTAACATTCCTTCCCGCGCCACTCGTCTTGTCTCTATCGTAGTATGGGCCACTTGCCTCTATCGTAGAATTTATTTGTTCCTGTATCATAGTATGAGCCACTCATAGGATGAAAACGGATCAAATACGAATGGATATATTTGATATCATATTTGTTTTCATATTTCTGCTTTCGGATTCGGATTCGAACATGAATAGTTATCGGATACATATACGAATGTGGATTGCCTCGATTCTGAATACGAATAACGAGTATCGAATACGGGTATGAATCGGATTCAAAAAATGTCGAATATAAATATCTTTTAGGATACTGAGTAAAAGTAACATATACTCCCTCCATATTGGAAATGGAAGGCGTTTTGCATAAGGTTTGGGTCAAACATTGGGAATATAAATCATGAATAACTTTTAAGTCGTTGAGTTTGGAAATGTGAAAATCATATCAATAGATTTGTCTTGAAAATTACTTTCATAAAAATATACATATATAACTTTTCAATAAATATTTTTATATAAAAGATAAGTACTTGATTGTTTTTTTTTTGGAGACGTGTGTCGTTGTCCTAAACGTCTTTCTTTTCAAGTATGGAGGGAGTATATATCAAACAGGTGCCCAAACCATTAAACCACTCTATGAGTCTATAATCCATCTATATCCCTGTTTTTAATAGCTAGCTATGCAAAATAGCGGCACCAATTTTTCAGAAGCTACGTAGCTATAGCGAAGCTATGCCAGAATAGCGTTTTTATAAAAGATATGAAAAACACCAATAATCAAAGCCAAAAACATGAAAAATATCAAATTTGATGAACATAAATATGTTTCTAAGGTTCCACAAGTCTAAATTATATTACAACATGACATTACAACATGGTTCATGAAAGTTTGGTTGTCCAAAATATCAAATTAGTAGCAAATGATAACTGATAAGTAGGAAATACCAATTAAATTTCAAGCACACAAGTGCAATCTAGTCTGAGATTGAGTTTTGGAAATAGCTAGCTATTTAAAAACGCTAAACTATGCAACTTAAGCGCAGCTATAGCGGCAAATTGTGGGGAAAATTGTCATAGGGAAAAAAGGCGAATAGCTTAGCGCCGTGGCTCTAGAAAAGCTATAGCGCAGCTAACGAGGGATCTATATTTTAACAAACAAATGTATTGATGAAATCAGTTTGGGCTCAGCCAAGAAATACTAGGGCAGGCCTGCCCCATTTGCCTATGCGCTGCACCTCCTTCACTACTCCACTTACGCTTTGGCCTCCTCATGCCCAGTGCTGCCACACGCGCACATGCCATTAGTACCACATCGCCACCCAGAGCATCACCCCCAGAGCGGAGTGGAGCACGCAGGAAGGAAGCTATAAAATGAAGGGCGGCACAACACCGTGACATTTCAGCTATATCCGTTTTTACCCGGATTATCCGCATCCGCCGGATACTTGGCGATATTAAATTTGTATTTGATATCGTGTAACTGTAAACTACCCGTTTAAGTATCTGTATTTGGGTAAAAATTCGGATATCTACATAATTATCCATTTAAGTGTTCATATTTGTTCGGTCTAATGGATGATCGGAGAAATATCCATACCATTTTCATTGCTAGCCACTTGTCGACGTAGTCCTCAGCATCGTAGCCCAAGTTAGGTGTAAGGTTATTTACACCCATCTCTCAGCCTACTTAAAATCTCAAAAAAATATAAATTAATCTAAAAAAATTAGTTACTCCACTTTACAACATGCTATTGTTCTTGCTCTTGGCATAATGTCAAGTCCCCTCAAAATAATTATCGTTCTCGCTTCTCAAAAAAATAACTTTAATTAAATATATATTAAAATATATTAATATTTATGTTACACAATTAATATCATCGGAAAGATCTTTTAATCTAGTTTTTTTAACAAATTTATTTTGAAATTCAAATCTTGTGCATATTTTCTACAAACCGAGTCAAACATATGGCACGAACACCCAAAAGCGACATTTAATTTGGGGACGGAGGGAGTATGAGGTTACAATCCAGTTCTTCTTTCTCTTCCCTTTTCTTCTCCACGTCAGTATTCAGCCAGACTTCTTTGCATGCTATTATTATTTCTCTTGGCATAATGTCAAGTGCGTCATGTTTTGTTTGATCGTTGTGTTGGCCAAATAGCATCACATATTAGCTCAGTAGAAAATGATAAACACTACGGTAAAATCCTCTTTGCCGGCGCCAAATACAGGGCGCTCGACAAAGTCTGTTTTTGCCGACGGTCGCTCCCATTAGCGCTAAACTCTTTTTAATGCTTCACGGCGCAATGACAAAGGCCATTGGTTGGGGGCTTCCACCCGGGGTTCAAATCACGGGTGCGACACATTGTTTTGGATTTATTCCGGGATTTTCGGCGCTATGCATTAAGTGGTAGGCGACGTCACCGTCGATAGCGAGGCGTCTGTGGTGACTTCGTGAACTTCAAGATTTGCTAGCTCAGTCCTTCGAAGGTGCTCATAGGAATAGGGTTTGTGTATGTGTGTTCATAGGGGTGAGTGCGCGTACGTGTTGAGCGTATGCATTGTACTGTGTAATCTAAAAAAAAAAAAACATATATTCTGATACATCCCCGTATATTCTCATACAATAAAAGTTAAAACTACTGATCAAAATTCTTCAACCACGGCTATTTCGTTCATTCAAGGCGAATATGAGCGTGTTCTCGGGTCGACACTCCCAACGAGCACATTATTTAAACCAATTTGTCTTGGGTCTCCAGTGCTCCGCGGCCCCTTCATGCATGTACTAGGCATCACATCACTGTGATACACTCTATAATACTGTACGAAGCTAAAAAAAACTGGCTCTAGCTCTACATAAAAGATCGAACAAAGGAAAAGGACGAACCGTTGGAGCTAGAGTTTTTGGGGTCCGTGGGCTCCCCTACAAAACAAGCGTATGAAGAAAAAGAGCACATCAGCAGCCAACGACAGCAAAGCAAGTCCAGATCTGTTGTCACAAAAAAAAAAAAAAAAGCAAGTCCAGATCCGTATGCAGTCACTTTTTTCTCGTGCTAGCTTTTGGCAACCGAACCTACGACTCAAGATGAATGAGAACAACAGTGGTAGGAGTAGGTTCCATTCAATGGACTTGGAAAAATAAAGGAAAAAGTCCACATTCCCTTCCCCAATTATCACACAAGTTCACTTTTCCTCCCTCAACTCCAAAACCGGACAAATCACCTCCCTCAACTTTTCAAACCATGCATTTTACCTCCATCGAGCGGTTTTGAAGGCGGTTTTGCTACGATAAACCGCGGGTTGCTACAGTAACCGCAGGCTTGCTTACCCGTGCCTTTGCCTTTTTTTTTTTTTTAAAGTAAATCATAGAAAAATCATAAAATGAAAAATCTAGTTTTGTTGGACTCCACATGAGTAGATTTTACACAGTGAATATATAATATGATATGCTTTAGTACAAAGTTTTTGCTACGAAGGTTTTGTCTTTTTTTCTTTTTTATTTATTTGGCTGAATCTTTTAAAAATTATAGTAAATCACAGAAAAATCATAAAATAGAAAATCCAATTTTTGTTAGACTCCACATGAGTAGATCTACACAGTGAATATATAATATGATATATGCTTTAGTACAAAGTTCTATACAGTGAATATATAATTAATTAAAATAATTTGTAGTTTGCAACTTCTATAATTATTTTGTTGAACTAAAGTATACCATATTATATATTCACTGTGTAGATCTAATCATGTGGAGTTCAACAAAAACTAGATTTTTCATTTTATGATTTTTCTATTATTTACTATGATTTTTCAAAGATTCAACCGGAAAAAAAAAAAAAAGGACAAAGGCACTGGTACTGTAGCAAACCCGCGGTTACTGTAGCAAAACCGCCTTCAAAACCGCTCGAGGGAGGTAAAATGCATGGTTTGAAAAGTTGATGGAGGTGATATGTCCGGTTTTGGAGTTGAGGGAGGAAAAGTGAACTTGTGTGATAGTTGGGGAGGTAATGTGGACTTTTTCCAAAAATAAATAGCCTACAGCAGCAGGACTATAGCTGAAGTGGGCCCATTTGCGCTCGTTCATCTATAGACAGCCCATGAGACCCATAGACTGCATCTGCATCTGGCCTTCATTGAAAAAGAAAAATCTCGTTGGAGGAGCAGGCCAGGCCGCCAGGGCAACGCGTCAAAGCCACCACAGCCCACAGGAAGTTTGGCTGCACTTTCACGCACGCACGACGTCCAATCCTACCTGGGCTGGGAGCAAGAGGGGAATGGGTGACAGGGTTTGGGTCCGAGAGTGTTTATGGGAAAGTGACAGGATTTATTCTTTTCTGGATTTGATTTGACTCATCAAGCTAAACACTTGAATTGGAGTTAGAAAGGGTTTCAAAAATGGCTATTGCCCAACTAAATTTCCAAGAAACATGTTTAAAAGAATGCATTTGGTCAAATGTTATGCAAGGTTTAAAAATAATTTGCTGAGGTTGAATTTGCTAAGGTTGACGAAGTCAGAGTGTATCTTGGGTAAAGTAGGTGGATCCCCGCTTGGGATCATTGGACTTAATTAACCCCAGGCTTGCAAACTCCTCTTCATCAGGTTCAATAATAATAATAAAAAAACTCCTTGCGAACACATGGTTGATTTAGGTCACATGTGTTTAGTTTTGTGATTGAGTGATTGTCAACGCTCAACACTTTACCTCTATTTTCTTTTATCTCTTATGCTTGGCTATGTTCACGGGCACACGTGGAGTGTGTCAAGACGTATCTCTTGGTTCGTGTTGTGCGGGTGTGGAGCTCGGAGATGGTAGCCGAGGCGAGGTGAAGGGGCCAAGGAGGGGGGCGTGCGGGCCGACGGACGCGGAGGTGAAGGACGGACGTGAGGCTTGGACCGAGGGACCGGGCGGGCGGCTAGCCATGGTGGTGACACACAGGACATCGGCGAATGCAAGAGGGCGTGGCGGGACCGTGTCGATCGGGTCAAGAGGCGGCGTGCAAGCGAGCGGGGAGCTCTCGGACGACTTGGCGACTTCGGGCGGTCAAGGCGGCGATGATACGTGTCGAGGAGGTTTGGTGGTTTGCCCTCAAAACCATCGGCGGGTTTGGTGGTTTGGGCCTCAAAACCATCGGCGGGCGGGTTTCGCGGGTTTGGGCCTCAAAACCCGGGCGGATGTTCCGGTGGACGGAAGGGCGGCACGTGGCGGCATCGGGGAGGTTGCGTGGATGCAAGGCTACCGATGAGGAGGCGCGGTGGCCGTCGGGAAAAAAATATCGAGTCGACCAAAATAGCCCTAGGGTTAGTGGTTTGGCTCATATGTATCGGAGGGCAAAATAGGGACTAGAAATAAGGACTATAAATAGAGGATGGCAGCCATCCTCCCCCCTTGCCTCTTCCATTTTCGTTTTTTATTTTCCCCAAATTTTAGGGTTCTTGTTTAGAGGTCCAAGAACAAATTTGTGGAGATTTTGTGGTGATTTTCGTTGGGGAAGGGGAGCCCCAATCCTCCCTGTCGTCTCCGACGATTTGGATCAATCTTCTTCTTCTTTCTTTGTGATTTTTGTTGGAGATTTTGGATCTTGTTTGTGGATTTCGGTTTGGTATTTTTGTTCCTCTGCTTTGTTTGTGCGGGAGCGCGCCGGCGCAGAACCTGCAGGCCGGCGTGCAGCGCGGCAGCTAGACCAAGCACCGAGCGGTGCTAGCTCTCCGAGCCGGGCCACCGAGAGCGCTTCATCCCCGGCTAAGCGCCGCGGGGCCGAGGCAAGCGGCGGCCGCGCTCAGCGCCGCTGCCAGCCGTGCCTTGCGCCGGATCAAAGATGGTGGCGTCGGACCGGCTCAGGTTTTCTGGCGCTTCGGGCAAGCACCCGGGCTCCGGCTCCCGGGCCCCGCCGGGCGGCTCGGCCCGAGGCCGGGCTTGGCGCGCCGGCGCCACGCCGCGGCAGAGGAGCCGCCGGCTGTCGGGAGCGCCTGGCCAAGAGCGCGCAGTTCCTCCTTGAGCGTGGGGAGGCCACCACCTGCTCCTCCGGCAAAGACCCAGGCCACGCGACGGACGGCGGTCAAGCACACGCTCAGTTTCTTCGCCCAAGGTCGATTCTTTCTTCTTGCGTGAATTGGCCTTGAGCCAATCTTTCTCTTCTTGTGCGGGGTAGCTAGATCGAACTTTGCTTGTGAAAATTCCCAGCTTTAATTCATCTCTTCTAGTTCTTGTTTTCCTCGCGCCCGTAGATGTTCGATGAAATGTCTAAGTAGTTGTTTCTCCTAGTTTTTTTCGTCATTTCTCTTGCTAGAATTGTTCTAGGCACTAGTTTAATTTCTTCTTGTTTTCCCTGCAGTTTATTTTAGTCATAGACTTTTAGTTTTTGCAATCGATTTATTTTCTTGTCTTTTTAACTAAGTTCTTGTTAATTAAAAATCCAAAAAGATCAACTAAAATTTAGTTTTTAGTTTCTTTATCTAGTCTAGTTTGCTCTCGTATTTCCTTCTAGCAATTTCCTCTTAGAGTTTTTAATCAATTGTTTTTTACTTTGCTCTATCTCGACTTGAGTGGATTTTGCGTTGGATTTTCTTTCTATCTTTTTATTCCGTGATTATTTCTTTCGAGCTCCGTTTTGCAATCCGTCTTTTGCAATGGAATTCTATCACGCCGAGGATTTTGTCTAGTTACTCGTCACAAGTTGGCGTTGGTAATCTAGTTCGGGAACCCGCTTCTTCTTGATAGAAGTGGGGAATCTCGCTTTTGTCTCTCTGTTGAGGTTGGGGGTTGAGCCGATGACCTGAAATTGAAAAGAAAAATCGAGGCTCCCATTCACCCCCCCTCGGGTCGCCTTTTCGGTCCTTCAATTGGTATCGGAGCCGGTTAGGGATCATATCCACCTTAATCGGTCCGTGATCCGAGAAGGCGACATGGAGAGGTTTGGTCACTATGGTGGCAAGCCTTGCCCGGAAGTTTGATGGTACCAATTATCCCTATTGGAAGATTAAAATGCAGGCACATCTTATGGGGATGGATTGGAGAGTGTGGGAAATTGTTGAGCATGAGAACTACCAAGTGCTAGCAGCTCGAGTGGGTGAGGAACAAATTGCCCAACACAATGCCAACAACCGAGCGAGGAGTGTTTTGTTCTCTAGCCTCAAAGATACTGAGTTCGAGAGAGTTGCCACTTGTGAGACTCGCTCGTGAGGTGTGGAAAACGCTTGAGAGCTACCACGAGGGAACCCCACAAGTCAAGGCCCGCCTATATGAGACCTACAAGAGAGAGTATAACAACCTAATCCAACTTGATGGCGAGTCCATCGATTCTCTTTGCAAGGTTTCGCACGATCCGCAACAAGCGGGCTTAACAAGCCGTCGGGAGAGGCTTGACGAGCACGAGAAGGCGATGAGGCTCTTGTACGCCTGGATCGGAAGGTGTGGGGCGTGAAGGTGTCCGCGATCATGGAGTCCGCCAACTATGACACCCTCACGCCCCGACGAGCTCTACAAAGAAGCTCAAGTCCTCCGAGATCGAGGCCCGTCGATCCAGCGGCTCAAGAACCCATCTGCGCCAAACGTTGCACTCGTCTCGGGTAAGGGCAGTTCAAGTTCTTTCGCTAACCCTTCACGCCGGACTTTCGCCTTGTCTTCTTTGGTGTCCGTGACGCAGGAGCGAGATGGAGTGCTCGGGGACGACGAGTTGGCTCGTCATCGGCCGATTCTCGCGGTTCCATAACAACCGCTTGAACCGTCGGCGTGGCGGTGCTTCCAAGGGCGGATGCTTCGAGTGTGGCGATCCAGGACCACTTCATCGCCCGCGTGCCCCAAGAAGAACAAGGACAAGTACTCCGGCGAGAAGCACTACGATCGCGGCAAGCGCAAGGACAAGCGCGAGTACACCGCCTGGCAAGTACAAGTCCAAGAAAAGCTTCGACAAGGAGGCGATCAAGAAAAAGTACCTCAAGCGCCAAGGAGCGAGGAAGCATGCCTTCCTCGCCTCCCTCGGCGATCTCGACGACGACTCCGACGACGGGCAAACTTCTTCGAGCGACGAGGAGTCCGGCGCGCAAGATTGAAGACAAGCTGAACGGACTTTGCTTCTTCGCCGACTCAAGCACGGGGGTTCTTGCACCATGGCCCTCGACGGAGCCGTGGATCGGCGGCGTCGAGCCACATGGCGGCGACTCTTCCTCCGAGGTACCTCCTACAATCGAATCTCTTCCGATGAGGTTGACTCCTTGGGCGATGCGCTTTTGTGTGTCGGGAGAAGTTGCTCAAGCGGCGGCTAGAGAGAGAAAGGAGTTTAAGGAGAAGTGGGAAATGGCTATGGTTGAGATAGAGTTGCTTAGGAAGCCTTGTGGATGTGTCCGATGAGACCGAGTGTGACGCTTGTGCTATGCATATGTCTAACATCATTTCTTTGCAATCCAAGTACTCGCTTTACTAGATGAGCACGTTGAGCTGAAGGCTAGGCCTATGTTGTTGAGTGCGTGCAAGTCTTGTCCCGCTTGCAATCCGAGTTGGCGAGAGAAGGTTGCCAAGCTTGCTATGCTTGAGAAGGCCAGCTCGATAGCACTGTCTTTGAAGTGTGCTAAGTGTTAAGCTTTGGAGATGGAGGTCATGTCTTGTAGGCATGACAAGGAGAGAGTCGAAGAGGAGAACAAGTACCTTCGCTACGTCCCGAGTTGGGTGTCTAGTGGAGAGCCACGGCTTGGTATGATGATGAGTCGGTTCAAGAGGGGGACCGACACATCGGGATTAGGCTTTGCTATAGGTGGGAAGGGTGAAGTCATTTATGGCAAGGTTGGTCAAGGTAGTGGTTTGAGCTCGAGTGAGAAACCCACAAACACTCCCAAGTTGACCAAGATCACCCCACCGAGCCCGCTAAGACCATTGTGAAAGATGGCATTCTCCAAGAGACCCCAAAGACTCCACCTCCCAAACAAGTGTGGCTTCCCAAACCAAACCACCTCAAGAACCCACTTGACACTTTGCCCAAGATCCCCGAGGAAACCCTTCCTAAAGCCAAAGCTCCAACAAAAAGTAAACCATCCACCCAAGAGAGTGAAACCAAACAACCACCCAAGAGAGAGGTGAGGTATCTTTGTGAGTATTGCCGGAGAGATGGTCACTTGGTTGAGTTTTGCTTTAGGAGGAAGAGGATGCTAGGCGTCAAGTTGAGTTTGAGAACCGTGACTTGTATCACCCACCACTTGGCATGTATGAGAGGGGTGTGCGGTCGGTTCGAGAGACGCTTTTCTTTGGGCCTAGAGGTAGAATGCCTCGAGAGAGCTAGGCAGCAGATTTGTGAGACCTCGTGATGGTCGTGCTCGCGTGTGGATGTTGATCCCCGCTTTGGAAACTTTGAGTTTGACATGAGGGAGAGCACGCGCTTTTTGTTGCGCGTGGTGAGCACTTCGGTAAGAAGATGGGTCGTGGGATGTTTGTTTTGCCTAACGCCTATCTTGGGCAAGATGGTCAACACTGGTATTCCTCCAAGTTTACTAATCCCAGTGTTGTGCCATTTGCTCATCCCATGTACTATTGTTGATGCAGGATGGGAGGTTGGAGACCATGTGGCTGATAGACTCGGGCTGCTCACGGCACATGACAGGCAACTCGAGTTGGTTTTCCAGCCTCACCCCCATGAAGAGTAAGGAGTACATCACTTTCGGGGATAGCAACAGAGGAAAGATTGTGTCTCGAGGATCAATCAGGATCAATGAGCATTTTGTGCTCAAGGACGTAGCACTCGTCTCGCAACCTCCACTTCAATTTCTTTCATCCGTCTCTCGGCTCATGGCGGATGGTTTTGAGGTACGATTCAAAGTTGGTCATTCCGAGTTTTGGATTCTCATGGTAATCTTATTTCTTTGGATTGTGCCTTTTGGTCAAGTTTTTTCGAGCTGACTTTTCTCGATCTTTTGGTACCTCTCGGTGCTTGGTGGCTCGGTCTTCTTCAGACTTGTGGAAGTGGCATAGGAGATTGGGACATTTGAGCTTTGACCTTCTTGCAAGGTTGAGTTCAATGGACCTCATCCGAGGATTGCCTAAGCTCAAGTTTGAGAAAGACTTGGTTTGCCATCCCCGCCGCCACGGGAAAATGGTAGCCGCTTCTCACCCTCCGGTCAACCGGATCATGACCTCACGACCGGAGAGATTTTACACATGGACCTTTGTTGGTCCATCTCGGGTCCGGTCTTACGGTGGGAAGTGGTCTTGTTTAGTGATCGTGGATGACTTTTCGAGGTATTCATGGGTCTTTTTCATGGAAAGCAAGGATGAAGCATTTGGTTTTGCACGAGATTTGATTTTGAGGTTCTTGGACTGAGTTGACAGATACCGCCATTCGAGCTATCTGCAGATGACAATGGCACGAGAATTCAAAAACACTCGGTTCGAAACCTTTTGTACTAACCATGGTCTCGAGCACCGGTTCTCTAGTCCTTATGTGCCTCGAGAATGGAATTGTTGAGAGGAAGAACCGGACGCTTGTGGAGATGGTGAGGACCATGCTCGATGAACACAAGACTCGAGGAGGTGCTTGGGCTGAGGCAATCAACACGGCGTGCCATGTCTCCAACCGCGTTTTCCTTCGAGCTTTCACCAAGAAGACATCATATGAGCTGCGGTTTGGGAGATTGCCCAAGGTAAGCCACTTCCGTGTGTTTGGATGCAAGTGCTTCATCCTCAAGCAAGGTAATCTCGACAAGTTTGAGTCTCGATCGGTGATGGCATCTTTCTTGGCTATGCTTTACACTCACATGCATATAGAGTTCTTAATCTTGAGACTAACCGTGTTGTAGAGACATGTGAGGTTACCTTCGATGAGGCGCGCCTTGTTCCTCTTCTCGTATTTGAGTGTGCGAGAAAAGGAAGAGATGGGGGGGAGAGCATCTTTGTGGAGGAGGAGCAGGAAGATGTTGGCTGGGGTGATCTCGAAGCGACTCCACCGCTTGCCCCGATCGACCTGCGACGACGACGGCGGCCACGGACCGGACCCTACTACCACTACTTCTGTGGTCCCGTGGAGCATCCCCTCAGGCCGAGCCGTACTCGAGGAGGCCCCCTCTCCGGTCGAGGGGATGCGACATCTTCGCGCGGCGCCTCAAAGACATTCAGCGTCGCCACCCTCGGGAGACCATGATTGGAGGGCTCAATCAAAGGGTAACTCGCTCCAAATCCTATGCCATGTGTCATTTTGCTCATTACGCTTTTGTTTCCACTCTTGAGCCCAAAGATGTTGACACGGCTTTTATCGATTCGGATTGGGTCAATGCCATGCATGAGGAGTTGCAAAACTTTGAGAGAAACCAAGTGCGGGTTTTAGTGCCACCCTGGCGAGTGTCATCCCATAGGTACCAAGTGGGTGTTTAAGAACAAAGCAGTGAGGATGGGGTGGTTGTGAGAAACAAAGCCAGATTAGTTGCCCGGGGGGTTTTGTCGAGAAAGAGGGAATAGACTATGAAGAAACCTTTGCTCCGTAGCTCGCATAGAAGCCATTAGGATTTTGCTTGCTTTTTGCGGCCTCAAAGGGTTTTAAGCTATACGGATGGATGTCAAGAGTGCTTTCCTAAATGGGTTCATTGAGGAGGAGGTGTATGTGAGGCAACCTCGGGGTTTGTGAATCCCCAAACGACCGGACTATGTGTACAAGTTGCACAAAGCCCCTCATGCGGTTTAAAACAAGCCCCCAGGCGTGGTATGAGAGGTTGAAAGCTTTTCTCTTAGGTAAGGGGGTTCGTGATGGGGACCGTAGACAAGACCTGTTTACGCTTAGAAAAGGCAATGACATTCTTCTCGTTCGGATATATGTGGATGATATCATCTTTGGTGGCTCTTCCCACGCTTTGGTATCTAGTTTTGCGAGATGATGATGAGCGGGGAATTTGAGATGAGCATGATGGGCGAGTTGACCTCCTTCCTTGGACTCCAAATCAAGCAAACCAAGGCCGGGATCTTCGTACACCGGGGCAAGTACACGAAGGACATCATCCGCCAAGTTTCACATGGGTGAGGCCAAGCCTCTTTTCGGCGCCCATGTCGACAACGGCGGCCACGGGCGAGGACAAGGATGGAGAAGCCTGTGGACCAAAGGGAGTTGAAGCATGATTGGCTATTTCTTTGTACACGACGGCAACACGCGCCCGACATCCGGTTTGCGGTTTGCCTCTGCTTGGCGCTTTCGGTCTTCACCGCGCACCTCTCACCTTCGGTTGTGAAGAGGATTTTTGGTACTTGCAGTTTACTCCCGAGTTTGGCCTTTGGTATTTTCGGCTTCTTCTACCCTCTCCCACGATTGGTTACTCGATTCGATTATCTTTGGTGATCGTATGCATAGAAAGTCTACCTACGGTACTTGTCGGTTTCTTGGTACTTCTCTAGTGTCTTGGTCGTCTCATAAGCGATCACGGTGTCGCTTCGGTCGGACGGTTTGGCGGAGTATGTAGGCTGCTTGCCGCTTGTTGTTCCGATTCTTTGTGGATGGTTGCCACTTTGAGAGACTTTGGCTTGAGTTACTCTCGTGTACCTTTGTTGTGTGATAGCATGGGAGCTGTGAGTGTTGCCAAAACCCTATCCTTCACTCCCGGACCAAACACATAGAGGTGAGGTACCACTTCTTGAGAGATCACCGGGAGAAAGGGGATATAGATGTTCGACATGTGTACACGAGAAACAGATTGTGGACATTTTCACAAAACCACTAGACCAAGTCCGTTTTGCTTTCGGTCGTGGAGAGTTGGGTGTTTGCTACCCCTTTTGAGGGGAAGCTTTGTAGTTGATGTACAGACGTAGTTTTAGCTTTGTTTTTGCCTTTTGTATCATACTTGCATATCATGAGCTTCACTTTTATATTGACTTGAATGAGGTTGTGCTCTTAGTAGTATCAATATGTCAGTGCCTCTAGCTTTAGCTCTTTTTAATCATGTGATGTATGTTATGAGCTGAGCAACCTTTTTCGACATGTGAACTTGACTAATGAATGATGAAATCAAATTATTTGGTTCACCCTTGAGCTAGCTTCTATCATGAGTAGGATGTTGAGATCCTTTGAGCTTTCATGTGTATTCTTGGTGGCTATGTCTCATGCCTTGATTCATTCACTTGCTTAGATTTTCTTGATAATACCTTGCTAAAACTTGAAATCTAAGTGAAGTGATGAAAAGATCGAGTGGGTCCATTTTGCCACACTTTGAAGTTTGAGACTGCTTTCACTTGCACTCTTGAATGAACTTGGACTTCATTGTGTTTGACCTGGACCATTGTCTTAAGCTAATCATTGCTCACGCATAGGCTTGACATGGTTGATTAGTAAGGCAAGGCAAATGTGGATAACCACTCGCATGCTCTTTTATACCTTGTGAACCGCTGCAAACTCCGAATAAAAATGAAAATCACAAGTGTATGGAAAGATCTCTAGCATGATGTGTGAACTTGTCTTGGGGTAGTTTACTCGGTTTACATGTTTAAGCACTTAGTTGATCTCCTACCTACTTGTGCTAGGTGCTATGTTTAATGGTGAACCTCCTCTTTTGCAAAATGATTAAAATTTGCTCAAATGCTAAGTGCCATATTTCATATCACTTGATTAGCTTGAGCTCTTGCTAGCACTTGTACTTTGTTGCTATGGTACCATTTTGAGCACTTTCTCATTCAGTTGAATATAATCTTGAAGCTTTGCATTGTATCATTTTGCATTTCATAGCTTGATTAGTGCATTTGCCAACAAGGGGGAGAAAGTTTCAAAGACAGTGACTGCATTTGTCCAGGGGGAGTAGCACTTTGAGCTAGATGTGTTGAGCCTTTTGCCTCTGTCTTGAGGGTCTAGCTGTGTGTGTGTGAAAGTAATTGCTTTGGAGCTAGCTAGTGGTGTTGAGCCTGTTCTACCTCTTCTTGAGGGCTAGCGGTTGGTTTAGCTTGGTTGTGTCGAGCCTTTTGCCCATGTCTTTGGGAACCAAGCGTTTGCTCAAAGTTTGCTATCCGATGATTTTGCCTTAGCTTTTGTCTAGCTTGTGCTTACATGGATGTGCTATCTTCTACCTTCTTCTGTCTTTGTGTTGAATGTTGACAATGCACTCATCAAGGGGGAGATTGCGAACACATGGTTGATTTAGGTCACATGTGTTTAGTTTTGTGATTGAGTGATTGTCAACGCTCAACACTTTACCTCTATTTTCTTTTATCTCTTATGCTTCGGCTATGTTCACCGGCACACGTGGAGTGTGTCGAAGACGTATCTCTTGGTTCGTGTTGTACAGGTGTGGAGCTCGGAGATGGTAGGCGACGGCGAGGTGAAGGGGCCAAGGAGGGGACGTGCCGGGCCCGACGGACCGCGGAGGTGAAGGACGGACGTGAGGCTTGGACCGAGGGACCGGAGCGGCTGGGCGGCTAGCCATGGTGGGTGACACACAGGACATCGGCGAATGCAAGAGGGCGTGGCGGGACCGTGTCGTCGGGTCAAAGGCGGCGGCGTGCAAGCGAGCGGGGAGCTCGGACGACTTGGCGACTTCGGGCGGTCAAGGCGGGCGATGATACGTGTCGAGGAGGTTTGGTGGTTTGCCCTCAAAACCATCGGCGCGGGTTTGGTGGTTTGGGCCTCAAAACCATCGGCGGCCCGGGTTTCGCGGGTTTGGGGCCTCAAAACCGGGCGGATGTTCCGGTGGACGGAAGGGCGGCACGTGGCGGCATCGGGGAGGTTGCGTGGATGCAAGGCTACCGATGAGGAGGCGCGGTGGCCGTCGGATCGAAAAATATCGAGTCGACCAAAATAGCCCTAGGGTTAGTGGTTTGGCTCATATGTATCGGAGGGCAAAATAGGGACTAGAAATAAGGACTATAAATAGAGGATGGCAGCCATCCTCCCCTCCTTGCCTCTTCCATTTTCGTTTTTATTTTCCCCAAATTTTAGGGTTCTTGTTTAGAGGTCCAAGAACAAATTTGTGGAGATTTTGTGGTGATTTTCGTTGGGGAAGGGAGCCCCAATCCTCCCTGTAGTCTCTCAGACGATTTGGATCAATCTTCTTCTTCTTTCTTTGTGATTTTTGTTGGAGATTTTGGATCTTGTTTGTGGATTTCGGTTTGGTATTTTTCGTTTCCTCTTTTTGTTTGTGCGGGGGGCGCAAGCGGGCACATTGCCGGGGCGCGTGCAAAGAGCTAGACCAAGCACCGGCGGTGCCAGCTCTCGAGGCCCGGGCCACGGAGGCGCTTCATCCTTCGGCTAGCGCACGGGGACGAGGCAAGCGGCGGCCAAGCGGCTCGGCGCCCGGCGGCCGCTTTCGTGCCCAGCGGATCAAGGCGGCGGCGTCGGCCGCTCGGGTTTTTGGCGACTTCGGCAAGCACCCAGCTCGGCGCTCCCGAGCTCCAGCGCTCGGCGGCAGCGCGGCGGAGGGCGGGCTTAGCGCGCCAGCGGCCACGCACGGCGAGGAGCCCCGCCGCTTTGTCGAGAGCGCTGGCCAGAGCGCGGGTTCCTCCTTGGAGCGCGTGCGAGGAGGCCACCAGCTGCTCCTCGGCAGCACCCAGGCCACGCGGACGGACAGCGGTCAAGCACACGCTCGGTTTCTTCGTCCAAGGTCGATTCTTCTCTTCTTTGTGGGTGGCCTTGAGCCAATCTTTCTCTTCTTGTGCAGGGTAGCTAGATCGAACTTTGCTTGTGAAAATTCCCAGCTTTAATTCATCTCTTCTAGTTCTTGTTTTCCTGCGCCCGTAGATGTTCGATGAAATGTCTAAGTAGTTGTTTCTCCTAGTTTTTTCGTCATTTCTCTTGCTAGAATTGTTCTAGGCACTAGTTTAATTTCTTCTTGTTTTCCTGCAGTTTATTTTAGTCATAGACTTTTAGTTTTTGCAATCGATTTATTTTCTTGTCTTTTTAACTAAGTTCTTGTTAATTAAAAATCCAAAAAGATCAACTAAAATTTAGTTTTTAGTTTCTTTATCTAGTCTAGTTTGCTCTCGTATTTCCTTCTAGCAATTTCCTCTTAGAGTTTTTAATCAATTGTTTTTACTTTGCTCTATCTCGACTTGAGTGGATTTGCGTTGGATTTTCTTTCTATCTTTTTATTCCGTGATTATTTCTTTCGAGCTCCGTTTTGCAATCCGTCTTTTGCAATGGAATTCTATCACGCCGAGGATTTTGTCTAGTTACTCTCGTCACAAGTTGGCGTTGGTAATCTAGTTCCGGGAACCCGCTTCTTCTTGATAGAAGTGGGGAATCTCGCTTTGTCTCTCTGTTGAGGTTGGGGGTTGAGCCGATGACCCGAAATTGAAAAGAAAAATCGAGGCTCCCATTCACCCCCTCACGGTCGCCTTTTCGGTCCTTCACTCCTCTTCATCATCATCGTCGTTATATTTGTTCGACGTCGATGTGGAGTGGCCAGGTTAACCCTATTAGTGGAATAGTGGATATCATGCATTGGACCAGGAGATGCTGTGGTACTAGAAAAACAAAGTGAAAATTAAGGAAATCCTATTAATTACTGCAAGAACACAAGTCAAAAAATAATGAATTAAGATTGAAAGCAAACAAAATGAGATGAGATTCATGAATATCTGATTCAGAAATTATATATGATTACCGCCACCGCGGCCCTGCACCAGAACGTAATCCAGAAGAGGAACTAACCCTTTGGAAACTCGTCGCAGCTGCTGCCCAAACCCGAACGGAATTATGTGCATACTTACAAAATTTTTACGGTGCTTGGGAGGAACCATGGTTCCTCCAGTTAACGTGTTTTTCCGCCAGATCCTTTCTTTAAATTATAATTAGGGGTGGGTTAGTACTTTTGCTAATTATATATTCTCAGCTCCATATTATAATAGTAATTCCAGTATCCACGGACTACTCTCCGCCGCTGCGACCACGAATGGATGAATTGCTCCTCGCAACCGTCTATTCTGCTCCGGCCGGTGGCCTCCACGCACTGCGCCTTTTCCCGCCTTCCATTTCCGCACCTAGACCACCAATGTACCCGTCAGCGTCGCAATTGCCACGGTCGCGGGCACAACGCTTCTTGTCCGCTTCTCCGGCACCGCTGCCGCTACGACTGGCTTGGCAGGAGCACGTGGCGGCGGCGCTTCAACAAGCTGACGTCTCCGCCGTCGTGGCGGCTACCTCGCCATGGCGTATGCGTAGTGGCGAAGCAACATTCAGCCACCGGGGTCGGCTGACATCGACGGTTTTGAGCGAGCTTCACGTACGCATCAAATACTCACCAGCTTAGACCCCAGTAAAAAATACATGCGACCCCGTCAGCTTGGTAGTCCAGCATCGTAGCTCCAGCCCATCGGCCTAGTCTACACGCGAAGGCAACAATTGTGGAAGAGCTTGCACGTGCAGGCTAGACGGCCCACTTTTAGTTTCATGACTCTACACGTCTATACAGGCCCACAAGTCCAAACGTATCCTCGAGAGTCTTGAATAGTACTACTACGGAGTACGAAGTGTACAACTCACAACCCTTTTCCCCTCGCAGCTTGGAAGTCCAGCATTATATAATGATAACTAATGATCTATTTTCTTGATCTATAAACATATATATTGATGTCTGTTGTCTCCACTTTATTGGTTTATGAAGTCTAAATTGTAAGGTCTTTGGGCTTAGTTTTTTTTTTTTTCAGTTTATAATGTGATGTTCTACAACCTTAATTCAGAGCTAAGATTCTGTTGCTTTGCATTGCAGTAGAGAATTGTCTACTTTAATATGGCTTCTATTACAGTATTTACATTAGCCTACGTGCTACTAATCTATACCCTGGGTCTAGCGAAAATTCTACACCAACTAGTTATTGTTGCGCGCGATTACTGAACGCAGCCTGGTTCACTAATCCTACGATGTTACAAACCAGATCGATCTGGCGTGACAAGTGGTCGACGCGCCCTTGGGGGCAGCGCTACGCGGGGGGCGGCAGGCGGTGGTGGCGGCGTCGGTGACGGAGGGGAGGGGCGGCGCCCTTGGTGCGCGGGGTTGGAGCGGGACGCGCGGCGGGCGTGGGAGAGGGGGCGGCGAGGGGAGGGAGAGGAGAGTTGAGATAATTTTTCTTTATTGCTTGTTGCCCTGAAAGATTACAGACCCCCTACTTTTATAGCCCGGCTAGTGGGACTTCTATCGCAAGCAATCTCTCTAAACGGTTTCCTTATAGATTGGAATACCTTTTTACAAGCATATCCTATTTATTTTTCTAATAAGGGTCTTCATTATACATGGAATATCCTTTTGCACACCAAAAAGCCTAAGATAATCCTAATGAATTTCCTTCTTTATTTCTGAATTAATTGCCGAAGAAACCGCGGAAGGGAGGCGGCAGCGGCGCCTGCCACGGCGGCTTGCGCTGGCCCCTCGGGCCACGGTGGGTCTGTCCTTCTGCGCCCTATCTCCCGGGTCATGACACGCGATTTGGTTCAGTAACATTGATCAATTGATTTGATAGATTCTACACCTGGGGTGTAGAATACCTCTGTCGTTTTACATTAGTGTTTAATTATATGATTAATTTGATAGGGAATCAAAGCACATTAGAACGATTTTTGAAAAAGAAAATTACCCCCACAAATTGAAATAATTGGGGACCGACCGGGGCCCCTCCCCGTGGTTCAAGTTTTTTTAGTTAGCACTGTGGGTCTGTTCAGACCCCGGCAACACTTAATCCTGGCGCACTCCCAGTCCAGGAGCGAGCAGTCAGACACCTCTGATCATGGATCTGCATCACACGTGAAGGAAAAGCGTTGTCGACGGCGACTGGATCACACATCCTAGCGGCCGGTTGGCCACCAAATCTGCCTTCCGCGATCAGAGGTAGGCGCGGTGTGTCTTGATGAACAAGTGGGCAGGGCGATCCGAGCACGTGGTGTCTAATACCTCGGACTCCACGATCACTGTGAGGTTCCACGAGGCGTTTCGTGATGCTGTCCTGTTTACTAGGCGGGAGAACGTCGCGCAAGATCCTCTCCTTGTTCGCCGTCCACTTTGCGGGGAGGATGCGGAAGGTTCAGACGAGCCACGACGGCTCAGGTGTCGTTTTTAGTCACACATTAGTCTCCTACCCTAGTACAAACCCCTAAATTCCACCGTTCGAGAGCTGGTGATCATTGTTAGTGTTCAACCTGTGTGGCTGATGGCTGCTCGCCATTTTGCCCCAGGCAATGTAAACTTTATTCTAGCTTTCTTAAAGTAGGACATGCAATGCACGCTTTCGAAAAAAAACAAGGTGTGAACCTCTAGGACATGAATCCAGTATCCTTCAAACATATCCTTCTATGTATCTTTTAGCCAGCCTCTCCAAAGAATTAAAGCATCACTTGTTCAAGATGCCTGCAACCTTAAATCAAAATCCCTCTGTCGTGGTCGAATATGGCAGATATATCACGGACACAGTAAAATCGTATGGCTCGTGTGGGACTTCGATGGCCTAGCTCAAGGGACACAAGGTTTATACTGGTTCGGGGAAATCGGGGACCCTAGTCCAGTCTCGATTCATGATCACTATGTGCCCGAGCTCAAATACTCGTATCGGGGAGAATACAAGCTGGTCGAGAGAGGAGAGAAGCTCCAAGTCTCTGGGTGATTGAGGCAAGTGCCGATGTCCTAGAGTGGTGTGTGTGCCAAGTGTTTCGTGGATCCGGCCTCGCCCCCCCCCTTTCTCCCGCGGCCCTCATGTCCCTTTTATAGTGCAAGGGCTCACAGGGAGGCGCCGTGGAGAGAGGCGTCGTGGTGTGGGATTCCGCTTCGTGGGTCGCCGTGGGCGGGATCTCCAATTTTCCTCGGGGCTGCTGACCCCGTAATCCCTACTGGCGTGTGCCGTGTCGGTAGCCAGGTCGGTACTCGACTATGGCTACGTGGTTATCCAAATAGGCGGACGGGGCCCGATGCGGATTCTGCGATTTGACGGGGCGAGGATACGCCCGCCTCTGGGTCGAGGTGATGATCTCTTTTTGTCTTGTAGTGGTTGTCCGTAGCGGTTGGCGAGATGCGGCCTGATGGGCGGGCAACCACGCCGCGCATGCCGGGGATTCACATATCTGCGGCGTAGAGCGTAGGCATAGAGAGTAGGTGTGGCGCTCGATTATGCCTAGTCGTAGAGCCTGCGGCACGCCTGACTCTTTCCCGTTCCTTCATTCAGACGGGAAATGAGATGGACCGGTGAGGCCCAAGGTCTTGTGAGCTTGCGGGCTTTAGGCCGCCGCGACCCGAGGTCGTGCGAGTTGGTGATAAGCTGCGTGGCCTCCGAAGCCATGCGACACGTACCGATAGGAGCGCGAGCTCTCAATCTCGTGAGCTCGGGACGGCACGTCCTCCGAGTCATACGAGTCGGAAGCTAGGACGTTCTATCCTGACATGACCGTGAGTTGCCAAGCTCGGAGCTCAGGGCCAACCGATTGCGCGCCTCATCTTAGTGGGACCACAGGCTCCCGAGCTCGGAGCTCGGGCTTCCGTGGCCTTGAGCTCGTCGAGGTGGGGTTGGGGTGTGTTATCATGACGGAACCATGAGCTGCCGAGCTCGCGGATCGCAGCTTCGGGACCCGTAGGTCGTGTGTCCCGCCCCTGGTGGGACCGCGGGCTCGGAGCTCGGAGCTCGGAGACCCGTTCGAGCTCGGGGACCCGCACGTCGTGCGATTCGGAGTTGGGATGCGGTTAAGGTTTGTTTTGATTTCGCGTGTTTTGTGGGTAGCATTAATATCGGTATCCGACACCCTCTCTCTTTCCTCTTTAGATATGGGACCATCTTCGATCCAATAAGCAAACATTTCTATTCAACCCTAAAACCCAACATATAGCTTCTATCCCCACAATTATTTGATTTCTTATACCTGGAGCAATACTCCTTATCCAAGATCCAAACAGATGAGTCGTGCTATGTGGTTTATGAATGTTGAAAGTAATGAAAAGCAGATTCCAAATAAATCGAGCCACCCTGCAATCAAGCTATGTGGTTTATGAATGTTGAAAGTAATGAAAAAGCAGATTCCAAATAAATCGAGCCACCCTGCAATCAAAACAGACATGCTGAATGGTTTCTTCTAGTCCACAAAAGTTACACTTGGAATCACCATTCCACTTTCTTTTTAGCAAGTTGTCTTTTGTTAAAACCACTCCTCTTTTTAAGATCCAGAGAAAAAAAAAAAATATTGTCAATGGTATTTTTGCTTTCGAGAACATCTCTTTTACACCTATTCTTCCCTCTTTCATGAACTCTACAACGATTGAGTTGTCAAGTTCCCATCTCTCTTTATTAGCCAAATAAATTTATTTCTGTTATTGTTTTAAAGAGATTGGCACCACTAGATTAACTAGCCTGAGCCACTCTTCCAGCCTTTCCCCACTAACGCTCGCCTAAACGAAATGTTTAGAGGGTAGAGTTTTACACTTTTTCTATAGAAACATCCTTTTTTCCTCACCAAACTGTAAAGGTTTGGGAATCTTTGTCTTAGCGGTCTGTTACCCACCCACACGTCCTCCAATAACCTAACTCAGTGACCATTGTTCACCTTAAATCTTCCATGGGTCGATGCAGATGCTGGAATATTAATATATTCTCTTTCTAAAATACACATACATCGTGCCAACAAATAGAACCCTAGAACGTTGCTTCATCCACAAATGCAAGCGCAACTTAACAACAAACTCCATGATTTCATGATTAACAGCATACAACACGAAATATGGGTAGGGAGGAGCAGTGAGAGGGTTTGGATTGTCGGTAATCCTTGGATTACTTGCTAGTTCTTTGTATCCATGTTTCGCCTTTCCTCTTAATAAAAGCGGGTAAACGACCCCATCATGAAAAAAAATTTAGGGAAGTAAAAACTCAAAATAAGCTCCATAGACACTCCATGCAGCAGTATAGATGGTGCATGCAAAGTGGCAGGCTACTACAAAAATAGTGCTGTTAATTTTGAGGATAAATTTAGAAAACTATATATGAGCACTCTTGCTGAGTCTAGCTAGGACAAAAAATCCAAAGCAGATAAAGCTCCTCAACAAGAAATCTGATATAGTAATAATCTATACATAATATACCTAGTTTGTGCGCTTTAATTATGTGGTATTCCTCCTTCCGATAAAAATGCCCCCACATGTAAGTATATTATTGTCGTGGTGCATTCGTTGGTAATAAGGGAGGATTGTTAGTCCGTTGGTTGGTAAGAGGAAGGAAAGAGGCACTAACAAGGAATGAAGTAGTTTTTGACAAATGCAAACCAAAATCTCTTTTGCAGGTAATGTTCCGAGGAACCCATTGGCTCGACGGTGGGCAAGCTTGCAGCGGAATGAAGATCTTCAGGATCAATTAATCTCCGCAGCACAACACCTAGAAGTGTCAGCGCTATCTTTCTTCGGCTCTAGTGGGTGGCTTTCACGAGAGACATGTCGGTTATGTTTAGTCAAAGACTTTTATTTCCATGTTTCGTTAGCAGTGAGTGTGGCTGGAAGTTGTATCCAGCAAAACTGAAATTTGATTTCAATTCTGTAATAATTGGCCTGATTCTATCCACGGATAGATGAAGCCGGATTTTTTTTATCCTTTGTCCAAAAAAAAAAAAGGAAAGAGGCACTAAGCTTCGTGTACACATGTAAGTAAAAGCCCCTTTGTACAAGCAAAGTAATCTGGACTAATAAGCTACAAGCACTCGTAGGCGAAACCATTATCTAAGGAATGATAGGTGGATTGCTGTGTAGTGTTGTGGTCTATAGATAAGTAAAATAAAGAACGGACGTCCAGTTGCTTCTTTATTTATAATATAATAAAGCAAGGGGAATAAGAAAAAGAAGACCAACAAAAGAGGTCAATAACCATTATATATCATCACAGCTCGTCAATAAGAAAAAGGAACCAGCAATAAGCAGGCTCCAGAAAGAGACGGCTCCACTTACTCCACTAGAAAAGAAGCAAGGTGTGCATATAAAAGTCGCTTTAGCATGATAGCAGTGACTACATCATGGTCGACCCTGATATAATTTGAAAAAGGATAACATCATAGCCACCTAGGTTTGTCTAATATATACGATCATCTAGAGAATGACCAAGTATACAATTGTTGAGGTCAAGCAAAGGTTCTGTTGCGCACGCACCTATACCTTTGGCCCTCCTTTTAGGTTGTAGTGCTACTCCTCTCATTCTCATTGGACGCACTGGAGAGAAAGGAGGGGTCCACGGCGCAGGTGCAGGGAAAAAATTCTGTGCAAATCAGGTGCTGTGGCAGCGGTGGAGAGGAGCAGGAGTTATGGCAGGCGCGGCGTGGTGGCAGCAGCTTGCGAGACAAATGGAAATTGTTTTACTACACTCGAGTTTCTTCTTCACATCTATAGATGATGGTATGAACTATGAACTATGAAGTTCGTTTGAGGCCAGGCAAGCAGTACTATTTGTAGGACGCAACAAGCAGTAAACCGAAAAGGGGGAAACAAGATTGAAACTTTAGGCAGTCTTGGCCAGGAGTTCAGAGCTTCAATTGCTCATGCTTGTTTCCTCTGTCGCTTGTGCGAGCACTTTGCTAACATCGTGGCAAAACAACCTTATTACAAAGGAAACAAATGATGCACGAGGTGGAGATATTTTTCAAACAAATGGAATGAATTGTTCCATTCCACCTGATTTAGGTACGGGGGGGGCTTGAAATGGGAACTTCGTTTTACGATTCGAATTGGAGAGAGTGGAAGCTAGAGAGCAATACAAATAAATGAAACGGTCGGTCCAGCAATATACTATATATGCGCAACAAGACAATAAGCTACAAAACAACACATGTGAGGAAGATCATGGTAATCAAACACAAGCCGAGCACTTGGAATATATAGAGCTGACGACAAGACGATTACAACGGGAAAAAATCAGGGAGAAAGAGACACACACAGTACACCAGTAGTAATAATATATATAGTAATCACTAGTGCTGCTAACTTACAACAAAGTCCGGAAATTGAAGTGCACTCGTAGGGACTTGTTTAATTTTATGTTGCTGTCGTATTTTGGGTGGGGGAGCATGTATTTTGGGTGGGGAAGCATGTATCATCAGTGCGCGTCGCCATATACACCAACTCTATCGCAGCTACTGCCAAACACAAGTGTGTGCAAACACACGCAGCCTTGGAGGTCCAGATGGCCGCGTTTTGCTTGAAGTGAGAAAAGAACCTCCATCCGACGCCAAAGATGACATACAAGGCAGCGGTGACTAGGAAAGCACGGGTGCAGGTACTGAGATCGCCACCACCACGGAAGCTCGGTGACGAGATGGTCAGGAAAGCAGCGAAGGTCACCTTGGTCATCTCCAGCGAAGCTGGCTTAAGTTCGTCGGCGGCGTCTTTCGGGCCTTCAGAGTGACATAAACATAAAACGTAGCACAGGAAGTGGGCTAAAATTGCAAAGCAGGCCAAGCTGGTTCCCATTATTACGGCCTCTTTTTCTGTGCCTCTTGAGTACTAGGAACACGAGGAACACGACCACCACCACGGCCAAGCACAGAGCTACCAGCGCACACAAGACGTGTATAACCTTGCGCACACGATCCTTTTTAGGGTCCATGGGAGCGGCCGTCACCACCAGCGTGACAACGCTAGCGAACACACAACAGCAGAACGTGGTGGTGACGGGCGCACGAAGGTCGGTGTCTAGGTCTTTACCGACTTTGATCGGGCCCTCCAGCGCCATGACTTCTAGCCCCAGGAAGAGGCTGGAAGTCACCGCGGAGGACAGGTCCAGTGACAGCTCCAGGACCTTGTCCCACCGGTGCTGTTGGTAAACTCCCGCCCGTTGTTGGCCACCTCTGCCTTCCTGCTGTTGGCCACCTCCTTCACGCTGTTGGCCACCTCCGCCTTCCTGCCCTTGGTGACCTCCTTCCCGCGGCTGGCGACCTCCGCCTTCCTGCTGTTGGCCACCTCCGCCTTCCTGCCCTTGGTGACCTCCTTCCCGCGGCTGGCGACCTCCGCCTTCCCGCTGTTGGCCACCTCCTTCACGCTGTTGGCCACCTCTGCCTTCCTGCCCTTGGTGACCTCCTTCCCGTGGCTGGCGACCTCCGTCTTCCCGCTGTTGGCGACCTCCGCCTTCCTGCTCTTGGTGACCTCCTTCACGCTGTTGGCCACCTCCGCCTTCCTGCCCTTGGTGACCTCCTTCCCGCGGCTGGCGACCTCCGTCTTCCCGCTGTTGGCGACCTCCGCCTTCCTGCTCTTGGTGACCTCCTTCCCAATTCTCCACTCCTTTACGACGTGTAATTCTTTTTACCACATAGCACCCCAAGATTATGACTACAGCACACCAAAAGGCCAACCAGAGAAATGATACTACTCCCAATTTCACGGTGATGAAAAGGAAGATCATGTAGGCGAGCAACATCTGCAAGATCGCACTAACATGGACTAGAGACTTCGTGACGCCAAGAATCCAGAGCTTTGTTAAGGGTTGATCATTAGGATTGTTGATATTGTTGTCGTGATCTTGAAGTCCCCACATGCGTCTGAGCCCGCTTCCGATCCAGAGTACAAGGAAGGCCGCTGGACACAGGACCAAACTGATAGCCGCGAGTGAGGGGATACCATGCCCGACCGCAGGATAATTTCCCTCACTGCTGATGTTCACTTTCTTAGTTGCAACGGCCAGAAGCACTGGGCACGCCATCACGAAAGTGCACTCCGTGAAACCTCCAACACGATCCTTGAGGACATCCTATAAAAGTTAAGCCATGCGTTGAAAAACGGTGATGCTTTATTTATTACATATATTAGAGAGAGAGAGGGAGAAAATACAAAACATTATTATTAATAATAATTATTAACTAATACGCTAATTATCAACATTTTCCTTTGCATTGAGTCGCGACTACTACGTACCTCGATCCCACTGTTTCATAAAAAGTCAATATGAGACCTGTGCTGATCAAACTTTTTCAAATTTGACTAGATTTATAGAAAATATATATTGATAATAATTATATCTTCAATAAAATTAATTATAAAATATATTCAATGATATATCTATGATTGATATAAACTATGTATTGTAAATATTAATATTGTTAGACCTATATTATTTAGTCAAAGTTAAAGATATTTGACTTCCCACGAAGGGAGAAAGATACTTTTATGGGACTGAGGTGTAATTCAGAGCCTGCGCTATATATGACATGTGTACTGTCACATATAGATTTGATTGATGACTTATATTATATATGACGAAATCTAATATATTCTACACCCTAGGCAGTATATGCCACCATCGTTTGCAAAATTGTAAATCTTTTACAAACAAAATGAAGACCCAAACCTCAGCGAATATTCAATGATGATTGGAAGAACATACCATATGTGCCTCGGACAATCGACGCCGATTCCGTTGATGCAGGCAATCGTCCCAGCAGCTAGCTCAAGACTACACAGGAAGCTAGGTTTCGTCAAGACACCAAGGCCACGGTATAGCTAGCTAGCACACACCAACAGACTGCCAACCGTTGCAATATATAGGGCACGGAGACCACGGCGACCACAGTTGACGAGACGCAGTGGTGGAGCTCATCAATTTAAATGCCTGCAGCAACCATCAAAATGTATATATAGATCCAGCACATGATTAAAATCGCTCGCAAAGCAGGGTAAAAATACCACCCACACTAGCTAGGTCAAATATATATATCTATAGATAACAAAACTTACTTATAAATACATAGATAGATTATATTCCAGTTTCGTACAATTAATGTGAACATTAAAGTGGTAAAAAATACCTAACTGATGATGGTTTTGGTTCGCCGTCGCCTTTCATATCTTCATACAAACATATGAACTTAAACCTATACATTGATTTGATATTTTAAAATTACCAATAATGCAGTTCATATAATAAAATTGACCATTCGACAAAAATGGTGTGTTAATGGTGGTACAATTATTGACCTAGCAGCAGGAGAAAGAAAAAGATTTTAATTCCTTGATCCTCTTCATTGTGCATCTGTACATACTACAAAAATTGACATAATGCCATAATCAATTAATCATTCATGGAATTTCTAGATTGCTAAGAGGAGTCGAAATACAAGAAACCATGACAGTTTCTGTAGTAGGATAACATACAAGGAACTATATGTATTCACTGTGTTTCTCTATACCAGACGCCGCAGCTGGGAAGCGTAGGCGCCGGAGCGCCTCGAAGCAGCAGAAGCCGACAGGGACAGCTAGCTAGCATATGGGGACAACTAGTTAGCAGCTCTTTAAACTTGAATATGCACCACACCATGCCGAGCTCTCGACGAGTTCATCCATCATCTGGTGGTGGAAAGGAAGGATTGTTTGGCTGCTCATCAGTCATCAACCAAGGTGCACGGCCTTCCTCCTGCGTGTCCACGGTCGATTCCATGGCGGCGCCACGCGGCAGTAGTTGGAGCGGCGCTGACAGCGAGCGCTGGGCAGCCTAGCTCGAGATCCGCGTCTTGAAGGGCGAAAAATGTTAGTATATGAGCACTCCCAATGCAGACTCTATCATTAGTTTCTATCTCATTTATTACCCTTTTATTTATTGTTTTTTTGCTGATATGACATTGTATTTATTGAAAAGAAAGAAAAAAAACATAAGAAACCAAGTCTAACCAAGAAACCAAGTATTCACGCAAAACCAAGACAATCTGTGAGAGTGACAAGTAGGTTATGTAACATCATGATAGAAAATGCATTATGAAAGATAGTTTCTTGACACTATTTCCAATACTATAAAATCCATGATAGTTTGTTGCATTGTGAATGCCCTAACTCATGCAAATTGCCATTTGGAATAGGAAGCAAATGAGCCTAGCATGAGCAATAAATGTTAGTATAACTAAAAGTTGTATGGGTGCATGTGTCAAAAGGAGCAGAAAGTGCGCCGCCCCTAGACTTTTAGAAAAAAAATGGCTACACCTTGGATGGTGGGACGGAGGAGTATTGTTATTAGAGCATCTCTAGTCATGGCCTCTAAATTGGGACCCTAAAACTTAATTTGGAGGCCGGACAAAAAAAAATAGGGTCCCGAATTAGCATCCAACTCCAGTGGAACAAGGAACACCGAGACCCTATCTGCAAAAGCAGAGGCCCGCCATGAACGTCGAGCTCCGCGCCCAGCCCGGCGACCCGCGGCGTCGTGCCCTCCTTCCTTCAGCGCAGGCGCTACACGGCCGCCAAGGCGCGCTCGGACTCCCCGGCCGCCCGCCGCACGCCCGGCGCCCGGGCGCTGCTGGCGGTTCTCTGGCAGCGGCAGCGCGAACACGCCCTAGATCCCGACGGCCGCGGCGCGTGTGGACCCGGCTGCCGTGCCTCCGGCTCCCGACACCGCCTCTTCGGGCCGCCGCTGCCATGGATGGCGACGCTGAGAGCTCCCGGCACACCCGTACTCACGCCTTGAGGACGGCGTCCGGGAGCGACATATCGCTGTGGCTTGAGCCGTGCCGCCATTTGGCCGCCTGGCCGCCGGCCGCGCCCGCTCCACCAGGGCCGATCGCGCCGCGCCGAACACCGCTGCTTGGGGCCGCGTTGTGTTCCGCCGACGCCCGTGAGGTCGCGGAACCCGACGGACCTGGCCGGCATGCGTGCTCATGCCGACGCCGTCGTGCCGTCTTTCGCCGTCGGGGCCTCCGCGCGCTCTCCTCCGTGTCGCCCGCAGCCGCCTCCGTGCCAGAAGCGAGAGGCGGCGGCGTCGCCGCGCCGCCGGAGGAGGAAGAGGGACGATGAGCAGCGAGGCGACGCCAGCGGCGGCGTCTTGGGCGTGTCGTTCGCCAAGCGCCGCGGCACCCGGCGGCGGTGCGTGAGCTGCGGCGTCGAGCCCATGCACGGCCGGGAGAATCCATGCTGCGCGTCTTTGGTGGCCCTTGCGGCGGAGGATGACGCCGCGCCGGGCGCCATCGCCACGCCGGAGGACAGCCCGCATGGCGCCCGGCGCCCGAGGGCCATTGACTTGGGCGCGGCCGCCCGGTCGCGCGAAGGCTGCGGGAGCTGCGCCATGAAGGCGTTCTTGAACCTCCTCGGGGTATGCATTGGTGGCTGCTAGGACCGGGTGGCTGGTGTCGGGCCCCGCTTGTGCTAGCGACGAACAAGCAAAGCAATAGCTAGCTAGCTTGGTTCCTTTGCATCCTCGCCGATCCCGCCGGGTGCCGTCAAGGTTGACGTCCATCTCGTCGGCGTCCATGGATGGTGGCGAGATTCGGGTGGGGATTGGAGAGTGGCGAGGCGGCGCGGCGTGCGTGGGTGGGAGGGGCGGGGGGGGGAAGGGGGGAAGAAAGTGTGGTGGGACCCTTTGGATGGGGGTTTACGGATCTAGGGGCCGACATTATAATTTAGGGTGGCATGAAAAATAGGGGTCTAAGTAGGGCTCCACCTGGAGTTGATTTTTGTCCAAACCCCTAAAATTTAGGGTAGGGGCTCAAATAGGGGTGGGCTGGAGTTGCTCTTAGTACTGCAGACAACATGGAGTTGTTAGTACAGGCAAGAGCCTGCTTTTCGGGAAAAAAAACATGGAGTTGTTACTTGTTAGTGCATTATTGTTGGTCGGTAGGAGGGAAAGATGCAGTAAGCTTCGTTAAGCTTCGTGCACACTCCATGCGGTTCCAGCTTTAGACAAAGCTACTCCATCCCGATGGGCGTTTACATAAACTTTAGGTATTTTATTGTTACGATGCATTAGTGGAAGCGGTTATTATATTTGGGAAACAAAGCTCAGAAAAGCACTTTCATCATAGTGTAGATGCTCACCTCTATAAACATGCAAGGAATCAACTGGCATCGTTTGCTTTGGAATATACTATACATGAGCAGTCTTGGTGAGTCTTGCTAAGACTAAAATATCCAAGTACGGAGATCCATAAGCTACTCACAAGAAATCTAATCGACTAATCTAAATTATACGAAGTTTATGCGCTTCATGTGGGTATTGCTTTGCGATTAAAGTACTTAATTGCAACCTGTCTCAGAATGCACGCACATGTAAGTATTATCATTGTTGTGGTGCATTCGTTAGTAAAATCTCTTTTGTACAACAGTACAAGTAATTAGAATTAAGTAGTACAATCACGCGTAGGCAACAGACACATTGTCTAATTCGAAAGGTAATAGATTGCTGAGTGGTGATATGGTCTACATAAGTAAAAAAAAAAAAAAAAAGAAGAAGAGACATCAACTTGCTTCTATACAATATAAAGTAAGGGGAATAAGAAAAGAAGATCAACAAAAGAGGTCAGTAGCCATTATCACTAGCACATGTCATCAATAAAAAAATCGCCACTATCAAAAGCAAGGTGGAGAGACTCAACTAGAAAAGAGACGAACAAGCCGGCAAGATGTTCACAACCATACTAACCTGCTCACCGGAATCAATCGATGAGTCCCAGAAGCCAGTAAGTGTATGCGTCCTGTGAGAGAGTGCGAACACATGAGTGTTTGTTCTTCTTGGCTTAGAAGTTCGGCATAATTTTCATTCGGGGAAAGGGAACGTACCTTGGCCGGAGGAGCAAGATAGGAAGCAACCCAATCAAGCTACTACATCTGATCTGACTAATATAAGGTAGATGTTGTCTCTGCTACTATACGCTCTATTTTTCACATTAATTTATATCTACATAGCTAGCTCCCTGTGTGATGCAAATCAATCATTAGTGAAAAGGAACAAATAGATCCATATCCACGTTTCTATTAATTTGGACATTATTTCCGAAGAAAAAAAAAGAAGGATTTTCTTGCCCTGTGCATCAATTAAGTTTGACCATTCAGTAGATGTAGTAGAAGTTGTCATTGATATGGTCTTCCTTGTTTGCTTGAATCCAGCTTATTAACATGTCAGGAGTCATGCTGGAGAGTTTCCTCCCAGAATTCGTCACTTGTTGTCTCAGTATTCTCCCGGGCACAACACATAGTTTTGGACCAGCTACTACCATGGTGCACCCTGCAGATATTTATGGTCATACTGCTTGCTGCCTTGTGTTAATGTTTATACACATATTGAGATTTACTGTCCCTTCAGAAACAATAGCTTTATTCGGGCGGAGCAAATTTATTCGCAGTTCTCTTACCTGTTTCTATGGTTTGGCTAACCTATGGATAATATTTGGAAATTTACTCATGATAGATGAAAGATACATCAGTGTGGCCATCATTCTCATCATCATGTGGATTTTCATCGTATCATTGTTCCTAATAGTTGTCATCTCTCCAAACCCAAAGGGTCACCAGAAGGGTGATGGTAATGATAATGCTAAACGCAAGGTGGATGATGGTATTATTACTAGCAAAGTTGGTGGCAGAAAAGGAGGGGTGGTTGGAGAGGATGAAGAAATTGAAACTAAGGGTCATACACGAAAGAAAGAATCTAGTGATGATGAGGATCACAAAGGGAGGAAGAAACTGACAGGAGAAGAAGAAGAGAGAGGGGAGGTTGGAGTGGGGGGACGCTAGAGGAGGAGGAGGAGGAGAAGAAGAAGAAGAAGAGAGAGGCGAGGTTGGAGTGGATGAAGTTAGGGGAGGAGGAGATGAAGAAGGAGAAGAAATAAAAGAAGAAGAGAGAGGGGAGGTTGGAGTGGGGGGACGCTAGAGGAGGAGGAGGAGGAGGAGGAGAAGAAGAAGAAGAAGAAGAAGAAGAGAGAGGGGAGGTTGGAGTGGATGAAGTTAGGGGAGGAGGAGATGAAGAAGGAGAAGAAATAAAAGAAGAAGAGAGAGGGGAGGATGGAGTGGAGGAAGGTAGGGGAGAAGGAGACGAAGGAAGGGAAATAAAAGATGAAGAGATAGAGGAGGTTAGAGTGGAGGAAGTTAGGGGAGAAGGAGACGAAGGAAGGGAAACAAAAGATGAAGAGATAGAGGAGGTTAGAGTGGAGGAAGTTAGGGGAGAAGAAGAAGAGATAGCAGAGTTTGGACTGGAGGAAGTTAGTGCAGAAGAAGAAAAGAGAGCAAAGGTTGGAGTGGATGAAGTTAGGGGAGGAAGAGATGAAGGAGGAGAAGAAATAGAAGAAGAAGAAGAAGAGAGAGGGGAGGTCGGAGTGGAGAAAGTTAGGGGAGAAGGAGAAGAAACAAAAGAAGAAGAGAGAGGGGAGGTTGGAGTGGAGGAAGTTAGGGGAGAAGCAGCAGCAGAAGAAGAATCAGAAGAAGAAGAAGAAGAGAGAGCGAAGGTTGGAATGGAGATGGAACAAGAACCAAGCCCTTCCCATGATAAATTTCCACTCTATAATATTACTAAAGATGATGAAACTAAGGGTGACCACACAGGAAAGAAGGAATTGAGGTTAGCAGGAGGAGTTGGAAAAAAAAGAGTGCCACCCCACCTATTATGGGTATATCGACTGCCATGCATGTTACTATGCCTCATGAGATATTTTAGCGACATGGAGATGGAGTTGACAAATTGCCTTCTCTTCGTCAGCTGCTCCTTGGGTGAGCTTACACTGATGATGTTGAAGTTTCGTGATTCCAAAGATATCCAAGTAGTGCAGCCGGCCATTGACGTTGTCCACAAGGCCTTTCTCGTGATGGAGCTGCTGACAGCGCACGCCATGGCAGCGGAACTGCTGGGTGAAGGCGTGGTGCTTGTTTGCATGCAGGAGATTGTTGCAGCACTAGTTTGGCTTACCATCTACTTGGGCAGTGACGACGACCACACTGTTGCTTCAGCCGTCCGTACCGTTGAGGCATGGGTCCACAAAACTGAGAGGCCACTCATCGTTTTATTTTCTACAGTTCCCCTTGGATTCGGTGTGGTCATCGCACCCATAGACACGGACATATATGAGGCGGAAGTGGCGATGTTTGATCTGGCATTAAGCATCGTGTCGTCAATCGTTGTTGTTCATATAATTCTGCCATTTGTTTGCATTTACGTGGTGCGTCAGTGGTCTAGGCCAACTGTTAGAATTGAGTGGGCGATCCGGCTTTTGAGATTGTTCCATTATGGTCCGTGGACTCCAGCAATAGTTCCAACTGTCGTAGCTAAGCAGCTGATGTTTTTAGCACATAAAATATCTATGTACCTTTTGGCTAGAAGCCTTTGTGTAATCTTTATGATTCACTTCTCCACATTTTTTTGTTTCGTGATTTGTAACTTCAGACCTTTGTTATATTCAATAAAATTCCACTAGGAGTGTAATTATAAACCCCCTGTTCCATCAAAAACATATGCGCACCTTCCTGTTTGATTTTGTTATAATAATGGGATGTCGAAATACCCTGACGGTTTCGATTTTTTTAGCATTTTCATGCACACACAAAGTTGAATGAATGAATGCACACACACATGCATTCCACTTGGGTCATCTGAAATGAATGGACGCCTACTCCGGCAGCTCATCTGTTAGAAATGTGTCGAATATTTTTGTACTAATGGGGTTCTGAGTGGACTTGAGTTGTAATTAGCAAGACAGGGTTAGATGAGCTAGGTGTTGGCTCTTGTAACCCGGCCCCTCTATAAAAGGAGGAGGGGGCTGCAGTTGTAACCAACCTTATTCACGAGAGTGAGTGGCAACACAGAGTGACAGGCACGTAGGGAGCGCAGGTGATTTTGGCTGGTGCCCCGGGCAGTTGGTGTCACGGTCGGGGAGGAGCGCCCGTAAGCATGCCCCGGGGGCGTAGGCTTTGCCGAACCTCGTTACCAAACATCGAGTCTCCTGTGTGTGGTGTGTGCTATCTCTCGTGAGCATCTCGCCGGAAGATTGAAAGGTCCTAAATGGCTAGAGGGGGGTGAATAGCCTAATAAAATTTTCTACAAAACACTAGACAAACTTGTTAGAATAACAAAAGGCGATAAGCGTTTGCTCTAGCTCTACTTGTCGGCAAGCCTCCTATTGACAATTCTAGTTGCTATGATCTCTAGTTCACATACAAAGGCTAAGTCGCTACTTTACCAACTAGGTGAACAAGCTACTTACTCTAGCAACTAAGCAAGTCTACTCAAACTACACTAGCACACTAACTAAGAAAGTAATGCAAGAGTGTAGAAAGGTTGTACCACAATGTCGAGGCTAGTCAATCCAATCACCGGGGATGAATCAATGTGATAACCAAGATGAAGCCAATCACCAAGAGACAAGTGGAGACACACGATTTAACCCCAAGTTCACTTGAGCACCCTCAAGCTAATCTCCGTTGTGCCGACCTTCTCACGTGTGGGTCGATGTGGAGCTCACTCCAAGCCAATTGCCTTTAGGCTTATCGCACCCAAAGCAAATGAGAGGTACCCAAGACACGAGCAATAGATTTCTCACACTTTGTCTTCCCGACGAGGAGTGTGTGACCCTCTCACAAATCACCGGAGGTGGCCAAGAACAATCACTAACTCTTGCCAACGCCTCCACCAATCACCAAGCCGGCTAGGGGTGGTGCTCCCCAAGAGCAACAAGAAATCCACCGGCTCACAACGATCCACAAGTGCCACTAGATGCAAAGATCAAAGCAATGTGCACTTGAATCACCTCAACTCACTAGAATGATGCTCTCAAGCAAAGGGAGTGAGGAGAAGGATGTGTGCTCAGCTCTAGAGGGTGTTAGAATGATTTCAAATGACCAAGAGACCTCCCATGGCCGGCCAAGGGGGTATTTATAGCCAACACCTCGAAATAGAGCCGTTACTTTCGAATCCGTCGAAAAATACACCTGCGTCGGACGCGCCCAGCGCCGCGCAAACCGGCGCCGGGCACGCAGCGGCACAACATCGCCGGATCGCGCCGGGCACTTCGCGCCCGTATCGTCGGCGCCGCGCCCGGGCGACCTCCCGTGACATGCTCTACGGACTGCGTCCGGGCGCCGGACGCGCCGCGAGAAGCGTCGGCGCCGTTCAACCGAACCTTGTCGAGAACCTCGCCCGGCGGCGCCGGACAAGGACTCATCGAGCCCGCGCGTCGCGGCGTGGGGCGCCGACGCGCGCGTCGCGGCGCCCGTCAACCCACAACATCTTGGCCGGGGCCGCGCCCAGGCGCTTCCACGCCCGGCCGCGTCAAAGTGCAGGTCACTTTGGCCGAGGTTGTTGTTTTTCATCGTTTCGATTTTGTTCCAACTTCCGTCACTTGTCTTATGTTACCAACATGTCAAAGAACACCCGACACCATGTGTTAGCATTTTCAAAACATTTTTCCATCAAGTACGGAGTTAGCTCTCTAGGTTAGAATGCATGCAAATGATTTTGAACCTAGAGGCACATGAGGATCGATATATGCGATAGTTTTCCCCTCTTTATAGTACGGCTTATCGATCCTATAATCACTCACACCCTCTATGGTGTCTTGAGTGTAAAAACAAAATGGCCCTATGGATATACCTTTGCCTTGAGCCCATTTTGATCCACCACCCACTCCAAGTCATGCACATGATCATCAATTGAATCATCTCGATCCATCCACCATGACCACCATGCATCATCCTTGGCTTGACCAATCTCCAACTAATACAAACACTTAGTGTAGAGAGATTAGTCCTAAGGATGTCATCAATTAGCCAAAACCAATCTAGAGATCTTCAATCTCCCCTTTTTTGGTAATTGGTGACAACCCGCATAAAAGATTTCATGATTAAGGGTTTTGAACCTATCATGGTTGTCCAAGCATTTTGCTTACAATCATAGGATTGGACAAACATAATAAGCTCGGGTTTTTGGTAGCATGAGCTCCCCTACATGTATGCCTAGAGTTTGGTATAGGCTTTGCATACATGTATGAATATTGAAATTAGGGAGTGAGCCATGTTACCAAATGATGCTTAAGGTGAAAGAATGGACCTTTGAAGCGTGATACCAATCGAGTTGCGCCTTTCTCACCATACAAGCATCATGGATAACTAGATATTTCATCAAAAACTCAAAGTACCTCGTGAGATCATATTATAAGCATAGGTACTTTAATTTAGAGCGAAATCAAAATATCTAGCTACCACCTAAGCATGCTAGTTGATCAATCATCAATCAAGTTACCACTAGCATACATCACACAAGCATGTATATATGGAATTTAAATACATGTGCAAGAGCAAGTCATATGTTAGTGCACAAACAAATGCAACAAAGGGCTTATGAGCTTGCTCCCCCTATTTGTGTGCTTCCAAAAATTTTGATCCCCTTCTAATCTTTATGCACTAATCTCTCCCCCTTTGTCAACAATTGACATAAAAGGATTGACCAGGTTCTTTTGATATTGGAAAGATTAGTTTTCAAATTTGGCCAAATTTGGATAGCTTCTTGTTGACGGTAACAACAGCAAATTAAACACCGTCAACACAACACCAAAACAACCTAGAAATAGGGATTTCAACTAACATATTCTAAAGTTTTGGTGTTTATTTGGACTTACAGGTGCCAACTCAAGGATGATCACTTTGGGCTAAAAAGATAAAGAAAAAGAAATAAAATCAACAAATAGAAAAAGGCCCAAAGGAGCAAATGGCAAGCCCAAACAAGAATCGGGACAAAACGTCAAAACCAGGCGGGCCAAGACCACCTCACAACTTTTCACGGCAAAAAGGAAGCCCCGACTGCCGGAGCGAGCGAGGCGGGCCCCGGAAGTCTTGTAGCGCGCGCACCACTGGTGCGGCCGCACCAGGCCGAGGTGGTTCGGGCCCGGCCGGGGAGGCGGTTTGTTACCTTCCAAAACCGACACTACCGATGTTGGATGGTCAGTTTTAGTAGATTAGTAAGGTATTCCCAGGTCGGTTTAGGTGATTTTAGCACTTAGGCCCCTCCCCTTGTGTATAAATAGCTCCCTCCTTCACCTCTCTACACAACAATTCCAAGGAGAAACCAGTCCACTTGTGCAAGAGAGTAGAATTAGTTCTTCTTCTTCTATTCTATCTTCTAATTCTAGAGAGTGAGAGAGGGAAAAGCTAGAAAGAAGCTTTGTTCTTTCTACCGGGAGCTGCTTAGGTTAAGCCCCTCGGTGTCCCGCGGTTCCTAGGAGGATCGGAGTCTTGGGACTTGTCGGTACCGCTTCGGCTTGTACCTCACGCAAGCTACTTACACTTTGGTGAGGAGTCTTGTGATTATCTTGCAGACTACTTAATTTCTTTTCGTATATTTCTTAGTTGTTGTAGACTTGCGGGATCGGTAGATTGTCTCGTTAAGAGCGTTAGTTCTTGGTGAAGGAACTCTTTGACCAGGGAACCTTGGCCAACATCGAAGCGTGACCAATAGTGCAAACGTGGTGTTTGGACTAGCGTTCACCTACCTTTTATGGCGCATCCCACGGTTGAGGGGGTAGGTGTTGGCATTTCTTAGCGCAATCAAAGGAAGCGGTATAAAACCCATCCCCAATAAAAGCGCCCGAGAAATGCGCCGTGACATTCCCAGTAAAACCACCATGTCGGTGATCCGGAAGGGATTGTCAGCGGGATAGATATTGCCATCTTAGATGTTTCATACGCAAGCGCCACGGATCTATCATTGTAGCATTTCACCCGAAAAGTATTCGGGGTATCGTTATTTATATTTTCCCAAAGGAAGGCATGTGTTTAATAAGCTAGCATGGCATCCGAATAGAGGAACATGTGTTTGCTTAGACCAAATTGTTCATAACAGGGGTAAGCAATAACGGTTTTATAAAACACATTTTTTAAAAAATATACCCCTTTTTTTACTTTTAAAATATACCCCATTTTTTTTTGAGCAGATTATTTATAGTTAGCCTGTCGACTCTCCCACCTTCTTGGCGGGGAAGCACGCTCGTGGGTCTCGGAGTCAGATCCTTCAACACTCCACACCGGCTTTGATGATGATGATGTCCGGGTGTGTTGTTGTATGTACCCGATGAATGGGCACTTTACCGCCTTGTCTTTGATATGGAAGACAATGAAGCCCTTCTGGGGCATCGATGTCGGCTTTGGCCATATAGAGAAATGGTCTCCCCGAGAGGAGAGACACATCTTCTTTTGGGCCCATGTCTAGGACCACAAAGTTTGCGGGGATGTACTCATCTTGGATTTTAATCAACATGTCATCGAGAATTCCCTTGGGCGCGCCGTGTTGTTTGGTGCGCCATTTGGAGGACAAATCTTGCGAGAGCAAGTGTCCCTCCATGGATTACGTCGAAGGTGGCCTTGGACATCACGTTGATACTAGCCCCCAAGTCACAAAATGCATTGGCGAAGTTGTGGGGCCAATGGCACAACTAATAATCGGACGCCCGGGGTCTCCCTTCTTGGCAATAAATGGCGAGTCCATAGGGATCTTCTTTAACTCTTTGGGTTGGATCGAGCCTCGGAGATATCATGTTAACGGACTCGTGTGGAACCTCGGGTTGCCACGGGATCCTTCCCGAGTCGTTCAGCGGCACTTTGGGCGGCAATCTGGGCTAGGCTGTGTCTCTATCATTTTATTGAAGCTCGGTGATTCTTCACGGTGATGTCAACCCTTCGAGCTTGTTATTCACACCTTCAAGGATTTTTGTCTTGATGGCTCATCTTTTTGGTGAGATTTTCGTTAATTTTGGCCTGGCCCGAGTGCAGGTCCTTTAATGATGGCTGACGAGTTATAGTTGAGTTGTACCCCTGGTTGCCTTGGAATGATGGCTGGACTGGTTATTCTAGCCCGCTAAGGTTGGCGATACCGTTCTTTGTTGTTGATGAAGGCAACTTCTTCCACGGTCTCGAGGCGATTATCCCCGAATGGCCAACTTTACCACACGTCTCACAGGTCATGTGAGCGTCGTGGCGTAAAGCGGGCGGCTGGCGTGCGATAGAGTCGTCGTGGCCGCGCTCCTCCGGTTTCTTCAGAGAAGATCCATTTTGCGGCAAGCATATCCGCCTCCTTCACGGTATGCATGCCTTTTTGTGGTTTGGTTAGAGCTCTGTCTTTGCCCGGCTACGGTTTGCCACCATTTTATCAATCGGGGTTGTTGCCCGATCGATGGTGGCGATAAGAATGCGCCACCAGCAGCGGCGTCGAGGTGCCCCCGATATGGCCGTGAGACCATTGTAGAAGTTCTGGAGCACCGGCCCAGTTCTCCATTCCGTGGTGCGGGCATGCTAGAATGTATTCTGCGGCCTCTCCCACGCCTCCGGAATGGGTTCCATTGAATTCTCGCCGAAATTGGCGATCCTCCCCTCGTGGCGTTGGTTTTGCCCATGGGGAAGAACTTAGCCGCGGGAACGCCGCGAGCACTTGGCCCACGTCTCGGCGACTTCCTTGTCCTTGTAGAACCACTGTTTCGCCTTCCCCACGAGGGAGAAAGGAAACAGACGGACTGATGACGCCTCGTGCGGCGTCCTTGATGGCGATAGTGTCGCCACAGCTCAAGGAAGTCTTTGGAGATGGCGTTGGCGTCCTCGCGGGCGATCCACGAGAATGGACTGGTTTGCACCATGGTGATCGGCCCGATGACGCGGCTCAAAGTTTTTGTCGCCACATTCACCACCGCCCGATGGGCACGTTGGTGACGGCGGGAGTAGAGAAATCGCATTTGATGACTTCGGGCCATGGCTTGAGATGCGGTTGGTGCAGGGATGTCGGTCTCAACTGGCGGGGTTCGGTAGAAGAAGAAACGACACGAGACCTGCTCTTCCTTAGGAGTGCCTCGGATCGGAGATGAAGTTTTCCGTTGTAGGAAACCGACATGCACTATCCTGTTTTCATCCACAACGAGGAGAAAACATTAAAAGATTAACTTGTGCGAGCAAATGGTAGCCACGCACCACAGTTCATATTCATAGCCGGCTATTTTTTTTTTTCACAATGCCTTCCCCGCAACGGCGCCAGAAATACTTGTTGGCATTTCTTAGCGCAATCAAAGGAAAACAGTATAAAACCCATCCCCAATAAAAGCGCCCGAGAAATACGCACGACATTCCCCGATAAAACCACCATATCGGTGATCCAGGAAGGGATTGTCAGCGGGATAGATCTTGCCATCTTAGATGTTTCATCCGCAAAGCGTACGGATCTATCATTGTAGCATTTCACCCGGAAGTATTCAGGGGTATCGTTATTTATATTTTCCCAAAGGAAGGCATGTGTTTAATAAGCTAGCATGGCATCGAATAGAGGAACATGTGTTTGCTTAGACCAAATTGTTCATAACAGGGGTAAGCAATAACGGTTTTTGGATAGTGTGACACACACTTTAGAATCCACCAGCAAAAGGATAAAGAAAATAGATAAAGAATAAATGAATAACCTAATGAAGTAATTCTAATGTATCTAGTCATGGCCATACAAATGAATAGTTAGGATCATATGCAAACTGATTTAATCATGGTTAGGTCTAGGATAATGGGGAGACTCCCCGGATACCATACGGCCCAATGGGAAGCATTTACGAACTCCTACAAGCACACACGAGCGTGGGGATTTCAAAGAGACGGTCAAGGCTTGTCACGACCAAGCCGCCTACCCCCTCAACCGTGGCATGCACTCATATTCGCGGGTGTCGTAATGCCGGGCACCATGCCCGCATATCGAGCACTACTCTTGTCCCCTAGGATCCCCACTCGTCGAATGGACGGACTAGAACAAGAGCAAACCCGAAGGAACAACGAACCGTTATCCTACCTCTAATCAAGTTAGGCATATGATGATCGATGATGAACTGAGATGAACATGTCAAGATTATGATATGTAAACTATATGCTAGTTCATATACCAACACAAGAACATGAACAAGACTATACTCTAGTTCATAAGTTAGGCCAAGAACATAGATATAGGACTTGCAAATAGAAGAATGCTCCATAGAGAAGATGTATTACCAAAGCACTTTCTTCTTCTAGGAGACAAGCCCTCCTTGTAGCTCTTCTACTCCAAGTGCTAACCAAGAACTAAGAAGAAGAAAGAAGAAGAAGAAAGAAGAAGTAGAAGAAGAGAGAGAGGTAGAGGTGGTAAAGAGGAGAAGATTGCTGGTTTGCTGGACTCCAAGTGGTGTGTGTTGAGAGAGGGAGAGAGGGGGGCCTACTTATACACTTGGAGGAGGGGTCTAAGTGCTAATTTACACCAAAACCGACCTGATAAACCTTCCTAATCAGAGCAAACCGACCATCCAAGGGCGGGAATCCCCATTTGGCAGGTGCACGAACCGCCTCCCCGAGGCTGGGCCGAAACCGCCTCAGGGAGGGTGCGGCCGCACCAGGTGGTGCGCGCGCACCCCGGGCTCGCCCGGCCGGGTCTTGGTGGGGTGTCGTCTTCCGTCCCGAAAAGTTGTGGGTCGGGCTTGGCTCGGCCCAATTTTGATGTTTTGGGTCGATTTGCTATTGGGCTTGAGTTTTGCAATAATGCGCTTTCCGGATGGCGTACTTTGGTCGATTTTCCACTTGCTTTTTATTATAAATCTGCAAAATAAAATACTAGACACTATAAGTGGAATTTATTAGTGATAAATGCATATGAATATAAAAAGGTATAGTTTTACTCCCTTTATGGTAGTAAGTTGACGGAAAAAATATGTCGTTAGTGACCGTCAACGATAGGCGGCTTGGTCGTGACAAGCCTTGTCCGTCCCTTGAAATCCCCCCACGTTCGGGTGTGGCGCGGTGCTAATTGCCGGACACCGTCCCTTTGGGCGTGGGCGGTGCCCGAAGTGAGTAGACAAATGGACTTTAGAAATCCTTTGCACGGAAAACTTAGCCTATAGATACCTCGCTACTCTTAGAAAACAAACCCTTGCCTTAGGTTGACACACAGACGAGAAAAGCCTTTCTGGCGTGGACCGTCCTTGTGTAAAATACGATACCCGCTTACCACCGGGTGAAGTGCTACAATGGTATTTCCGTGCGCTTGCGGATTTCTCTCGGTAATGCGTAAGAAACACCAACACTAGCCACACATGTAATTCGGTTTGAACCAAAAACAAGCTTCTTCACACCTCAATTGAGGGTTATCATGTCTATGTTGAATCACATATTTGACAATATATCCAAATTCAACACTTGAGATTGCAAGCCCACAAGCATGTCATATGTCATCACTAGATCAATCAAGCATGTAAGACAATAGTGATGGCACATATACATTGAAATTCATTGCTTTTCCATGAATGCGACCTAAAGGACGAGTTGTATGTCTATATGATCTAGCAAGTCCTTAGATATTATGATGACATGTCAAACAATTTCACCTTTGCTTTGGCTCGGTGGAGAGGCATGTCACATATGTGGGGTGCATTCAACTCATATTGGAGAAGTCAAGAATATTCAATTCATTTCTAAGCTTGCAAAATCTCTTCTCATCAAGTGGCTTGGTAAAGATATCGGCAAGTTGATCTTCGGTACCAATTGGATGGATTGCAATATCTCCTTGTTGTTGATGCTCTCTAATGAAATGGTGCCTTATATCAATGTGCTTGGTTCTAGTATGTTGCACCGGATTTTGAGTCATCTTGCAAGCACTCTCATTGTCACAATACAAGGGTACTTTGTTGAAGTCAAATCCATAATCCTTCAATGTGGACCTCATCCAAAGTAGTTGACAACAACAACTCCCCGCACTAACATATTCGGCTTCGGCGGTAGAGGGTGTCACACTTGTTTGCTTCTTTGAGGACCATGAGACAAGTGATCTTCCAAGGAATTGACATGTCCCACTAGTGCTTCTTCTATTGATCTTGCAACCACCATAGTCGGAGTCCGAATATCCAGTAAGCTCAAAGCTAGACCCCTTGGGATACCATAAGCCAACATCTTGTGTATGCTTCAAGTACCTCAATATTCTCTTTGCGGCCTTGTAATGACTCTCTCTTGGTGAGGATTGAAATCTTGCACACAAGCACACACTAAACATGACATCCGGTCTTGATGCGGTCACATAGAGTAGACTACCAATCAATGACCGAAATAGCTTTTGATCAACCATGTTGCCTTTGAGATCTTGGTCTAAGGTGCCACTTGTACCCATTAGTGTTGTTATGCCCTTTGCATCTTGCATGTCAAACTTCTTGAGCATGTCTCTTATGTATTTGCCTTGACTTATGAAAGTGCCATTCTTCATTTGCTTGATTTGAAGTCCAAGGAAATAAGTTAGCTCTCCAAGCATAGACATTTCAAACTCTTTGGCCATCATTTTAGCAAACTCTTCACAATATGCTTGATTTGTTGATCCAAATATGATATCATCCACATATATTTACAAGATGAACAAATCCTTGCCAATCTTCTTGGTGAAGAGAGTAGTGTCGGCCTTTCCCATCTTGAAGCCTTTTTTGAGTAAGAAGTCTCTCAACCTCTCATACCATGCTCTAGGTGCTTGCTTCAAGCCATAAAATGCCTTCTTCAACTTGTACACATGATTTGGCTTGTGATAGTCTTCAAAACCGGGAGGTTGCTCAACATATACAAGCTCATTGATGAAGCCATTGAGAAATGCACTCTTCACATCCATTTGGTATAGCTTGATGTCATGGGCACATGCATAGGCTAATAGAATTCTAATTGCCTCTAATCTTGCCACCGGAGCATATGTTTCACCAAAGTCAAGACCCTCAACTTGAGTGTAGCCTTGTGCAACTAGTCTTGCTTTGTTTCTAACCACAATGCCATCTTGATCTTGCTTATTCTTGAACACCGACTTGGTTCCAATGACATTATAGTTGGTTGGCCTTTCCACCAACTCCCAAACTTCATTTCTTTCAAAGTTATTTAGCTCCTCTTGCATTGCCAATACCCATTCTTCATCTTTCATGGCATCATCAATCTTCTCCGGCTCTTCTTGTGACACAAATGCAAAGTGCTCACAAAATGCCGCAAGTCTTCCTCTTGTTTGTACTCCACTAGCAATGTCACCAACAATTTGATCAATTGGGTGATCTCTAGCAACACTTGTATTTTAGAGTATTGGTAGTTGATTGCTTGAACTTGGTTGAACACTTGATGTGCCTTGCACTTGAGAAGATGTACTAGCTTGTTGATCTTGCACTTGAGAACCACTAGCTTGACCCATAGGAGATGAGAGCACTTGATCTTTATCATCATCAACGTCAATCACTTGAGTTGGCTTGATGTGTCCAATGTCCATGTTCTTCATTGCATCTACCAATTGGGTTCCACCAACATCATTGTGATTTTCTTCTTGTTGACGGTAGAAACACCATGTTTTTACATAGTCAAAACCGTCAACAACGTACCCTTTTTGGAAGCCAACATACATATAAATAATGATTTCTTGTACAAATAACCTAGTTCCACATGTAGATATCATTATTTGTATGCGATGTGAAACCGAGGAAATAAATTTGAAATAACACATTTGGTCATCATCCGGTCGACACTCCAAGTATGACCAATGGACAAATTGACATGACCATCATGATCTCCATGTTCTAGGATGCTTCCACACAAAATTTGAAGTCATTTGGCCACAAGACCTACATCGGCCGATGCATGACCATTTCATCCCGAGACATCGACATGTGGGGACACCTTCTAGAAGAGTTGGAGAAGGCCGGGGCCCAATGGACCTGCATCGGCCGACCATAGACCTTAGGCCCAAACTCTTCCAACGCGACCTTCCACGTCACTAATCCGTGGGAGAACAAAAGAAGGCACTGATTGGTCCGTCAAGACGTCACATGGATCATAGTGGTACAAAAGCGAGATGTCACGGCAAGTTCCGGACTCAAGACACGTAAACCGACAAGTGGGGCCAACATTCAAAGACCGGGGGTGGCCCACAGGTCATGGACCATGGTCGGCCGACCATGGCCCATTTGGCCACCAACGCCCCCCCGCACGCCTACCACATTGTCCACGTGATTATTTCATCCGTACCGTTGATTCTAAGGCGGTTTATCCAAGGGCTACGAGGTGGGATCACGCGGATCGATGACATGGCGTTGGAGTAGCCCCTACTCCACCCGGGGCTATAAATACCCCCTACCCCTTCACTTTCAAGACATGACCACAAGGAAGATCTCCACTCCTATGTAGTAGGCTAAGCCCCGCTCCTTTAGTGTATCAAGAGAGTGAGAGAGAGAGAAGTCTTCGAGGAAGCCCCTGATCTGTCGGGAATCTCCTCCAAGGTGTATCTCTGAGGGTGTACTTCTTCTAGTAAGTAATATATCCTAAGTTCTTCTATAGTTCGCATATCCGGTTTAGTATAATAGCTATTCACTGCGTCTTCATTGGTATATTGCTTTACTTTAAGTAATTTACTTACTTCTAGTAGAGTGCTCTAGCTTTTGATCGCAGATTAGAGTAATAATAGCGTAGACGTGGTGTCTAGGTTATTCTTATCAATATTTGCCGCTTCTTTGCTCGGATGGATTGTGATAGCCAGAAGGTAGTGACAGCCCTTCGGTCGGTCTCGTATAAATCACCACGAGTCTAAGCAAGTTCTAAAAAGGTAAGGCTCAAAGAAAAGAGTAGTTTGGTAGTGGTGATTGTTATCACCAGTTATCACCCACTTTGCCTCCGTGATCGAGGGCCGACAAAGCCACGTTTAGCTATCTAGCCTATCCGGATATCATAGCTATAGAAAACCTCTCAACTCAACTACCAAATACACACCTTGTGTCATCATAGGACGAGTCTTGATTCTTTGTTAGTTCACTTCACGTTCCTCGTGGAAATCGATACCGGAATACTCCCGGTGAAAAGCTACACCGACAGCCGTGCACTTGCGGTTTACCGATTTGCCATACGTAGGTGTATCACCCTTTAGTGGTAACACTAAAGAACTGTCAACAAGCTTTTTTCCTTTGGCCGATTCTCGGGAACGGTAGCTGTCTTAACTAGAATCGGGTCGTCCAAATTATCTTTTCTTTTTCTTTCTTTTTATTTAATTTTTAAACCATGGATTCAACACCTATCTTTGAATTCGCGGCTCCAATGGGCGCAAGATTGAGCCGCCACAATCATCTAAAGCCATTTTGGCAGTTCGTTATGAGCTTCGCCCAAGTCTCATAGCAATGGTTCAGGAGAAATCCTTTTCTGGGGATGAAGATGAAAGCCCCTACACGCACTTGCGTGAATTCGAGCAATTGTGTTCCCGTGTCCACATCCGGGCATGACATGAGATACCCTTCGATGGAAACTCTTTCCGTTCTCATTAACGGGAAGAGCCAAGCGATGGTATGCTCGATTCGTAGAAAGTGTAGGAGGGAATGGGAAAAGCTTCAAAGCAAGTTTTGTCTTGCCTTTTTCCCATTACCCGTGTCGTCAATCTTCGAATGGAGGTCCTAGCATTCAAACAAATAAAGAAGGAACCTCTCGGGCATAGCCTGGGCTCAGTATCACCGATTTAGCATCATCCGGCCCCGACCTTGGTATTTCCGACCCAAAGCATTATTGCAACAATTCTATTGCGGTCTTAACAAGGAATCAGCCCAACTCCTTGATAATGCTTCAGGGGTGCATTTTTGTACCTCCCCCGTTAGTGAGGGAAAGCGGATGCTCGCCAAAATTTTGGAGAACACCCCTACACTAACGTTTATGATGAAGCTCTAGAGGAGGAACCTATCCCCAAATTAGAAATAGACCCCTCGATAGCTGAACCTACGGCCTCATCATCTCAAGAACCACCCATCGAGCTTCGAACCTAAACTACCAATAGGGGAAGAGGAAACTCAACCCCCAAACTTTCTCTATGATATCGAGGATGACTTGTTTTTTGATTTTGGAAACACCTCGAATCAACCTCGTGCGTAAGAAGTCTTACGCTAGAAAAGCTTCGAACCTACACATAGCGGCTCAACTTGAGGAATGCTACCTCAAGGAGACGATTCAAGAGCTTTCATCTATTATGAGCTCCGAGTGGTTTGAGGAAGCAGAAAGTACGTCTGAAGTAATTCAACTTCTTTCATTTGCCACAACCATACAATGCTCTATCAATAGAACAGCCTTAGACTCCCTCTATGATCCCGCAGTTGGAGTGTGCATCATGTCAAAATCTTTGGCTGATGTCCTCCTAGGTAACGAACCCCTATGCTCAACCAATAAATTTTTAAAACTACCATCTGGACAATTGGTTGCTAGGCTGGCGGGATCGCACAAAATATTGCAACCATAATCAACAAAATTTCGATCCTCTTTAACTTCTACATCTTTGATATAGAGGAATTCGACCTGTTGATTGGGCACCTGCTCATGAAATTCCTTGCCAAATATCATGAAGGGAGCCTAGATATCAGCCTCAGAAAAAGCATTAAGCTCTCAGTCCCATTTCTTAATTCTACAAACACCAAACTAGAGCTATATCCCGAGCCTGATCCAATGGAGGAAGTGGTGGCTACAACTCTCCTAGAAGCGTCTCAGCCCAATCTGGAAGAGCTCGCTGAAGACTTCATTCAGGAAGACGCTGACCCAGAAGAACCAATAAGCCTAGAAGAGTCTGAGCCACCACCAAAACCTCCAATCGAACTCAAACCCCTTCCCTCTGGACTCAAATACGCTTTTCTCAATGGTGACCGAGGTGCCCCCGTAATCATTAGCGATACACTTTTCGCGGAGGAAACCTTTAAACTCCTCACCATTTTAGAAAAACATCAACTGTCTTAGGCTACTCTCTCCAGGATCTCAAGGGAATTAGTCCCGCTCTCGCACCCATCGCATTCCAATAGACCCCCGAATTCGCACCCTCTAGGGAGCCTCAAAGAAGGCTAAATAATGCAATGAGAGAGGTAGTTAAGAAAGAGGTCTTGAAATTACTACATGCGGGCATAATCTATCCAGTACCTAATAGCGAATGGGTAAGCCCCGTGCAAGTAGTACCAAAGAAGGGAGGAATGACAAGTAGTCGAAATGAGAAAAATGAACTAATTCCTCAACGAATCGTCACTGATGGATGGAGAATGTGCATAGACTACCGAAAACTCAATAAAGCCACTAAGAAAGATCACTTCCGTTGCCATTCATTGATGAAATATTGGAACGGCTTGCCAAACACTCTTTCTTTTGCTTTCTTGATGGTTATTCGGGATACCACCAAATACCTATCCATCGATGACGAGTAAAACCACTTTTACATGCTCCTATGGGACATATGCATATAGACGAATGTCTTTCGGTCTATGCAATGCCCCCGCTTCCTTTCAAAGATGCATGATGTCCATATTCTCGATATGATAGAAGAAATCATGGAAGTTTTCATGGACGACTTTTTCCGTCTATGGGAAAACCTTCAATGATTGTTTAGAAAACCTGGACCGAGTCTTACAAAGATGCGAAGAAAAACACTTAGTCTTGAATTGGGAGAAATGCCATTTCATGGTTCGGGAAGGCATAGTGCTAGGGCATAGAGTGTCAGAACGTGGTATAGAGGTGGATAGAGCTAAGATAGAAGTTATAGAGCGGCTTCCACCTCCCACAAATGTCAAGGGGATTCGTAGCTTTCTTGGCCACGCAGGTTTTTATAGACGCTTTATAAAGGATTTTTCTCAAATAGCTCGTCCATTAACAAACTTGCTTGCAAAAGATGCTCCCTTTGAATTTAATGATGAGTGCTTAGATGCCTTTTACTACCTTAAGAAAGCACTTGTCTCGCGCCAATTATACAACCCCCGATTGGACTCTCCCTTTTGAGATAATGTGTGATGCTAGCGATTATCTTTTGTCGGTGCCGTTCTAGGTCAAACAAAGGATAAGAAACATCATGCAATCTCATATGCTAGCAAAACCTTAACAGGGCCACAATTAAACTATGCAACTACTGAAAAAGAATTATTGGCCGTTGTTTTTGCCATTGACAAGTTTAGATCTTACTTAGTAGGAGCAAAGGTAATAATTTACACTGACCATGCTGCTCTAAAATACTTGCTCACTAAGAAAGATGCTAAACCTCGTTTAATAAGATGGATCCTACTCCTCCAAGAATTTGATCTTGAAATAAAAGATAAAAAGGGAGTAGAGAAGTGCATTTGCCGATCATTTGTCTAGAATGCATTTTAAAGACGCACAGGATTTGCCCATCAACGACTTCCTTCGAGATGATACACTCCTACGGGTCACAGACTCCAACCCCTGGTACGCAAATATTGTTAATTTTATGGTCACAGGTTATGTGCCGCCAGGAGCAGACAAGAAGAAACTCATACAGGAAAGTAGAGTGCATCTCTGGGATGAACCATACTTATATCGAGTCTGCAATGATGGAATATTAAGGAGATGTGTCCCAATGAATGAAGCAATCAAGATCATGGATAGATGTCATGGGGAGAGTATGGAGGCCATTATGGAGCATTCAGAACTCATGCCAAAAATCGGCAAAGTGGATTTTATTGGCCAACAATGTACAAAGACACACAAGACTTTGTGAAGAAATGTGGAAGATGCCAAAGACACGGGAACATCAATACCCGTGATGCAATGCCGCTCACTAACAACCTTCAGATTGAATTATTTGACGTTTGGGGCATTGATTATATGGGACCATTCCCCAAATCACAAGGGTATGAGCACATCTTAGTGGCAGTGGATTATGTATCCAAGTGAGTAGAGGCACTACCCCTCGTCAGTCTTTGCCGGCTCAAGGAAGATGTTCTATGAAATCATTTTCCCAAGATTTGGCACTCCAAGAATGGTGATAAGTGACGGAGGAACTCACTTCACTGATAGAGGGTTCCGCAACTTTTTGAAGCAACAAGGTATAAAGCACAATGTAGCGACTCCTACCATCCACAAACAAGCGGCCAAGCGAAACTTCCAATAAGCGGATCAAGAACATCCCGCAAAAGACAAGTTGAACGAGATGGGTACAAAGATGGAAGAGCAAGTTACCTGATGCACTTTGGGCATATAGGACCGCGTACAAGACACCAATTGGTATGACCCCATACCAACTTGTATACGGAAAGACTTGCCACTTGCCCGTTGAGTTGGAATTCAGAGCCCATTGGGCCATCAAAAGGTGGAATATGGATCTACGGGCCGCAAGGATGAATAGAAAAATGCAAATCTCAGAGTTAGAAGAATGGAGGGAAAGAGCATATCACAACGCCGTAATATACAAGGAAAGAACCAAGAGGTGGCATGACAAAAGGATCAAGCAAAAGGAGTTTACACCCGCGACAAGGTCCTTTTTGTTCAACTCAAGGTTCAAGCTTATTCGGGCATGGGAAGCTCAGGAGCAAATGGGAAGGACCATACCTTGTCGTCAATGCCTCAACTCATGGAGCCATCACACTTCAGGACGACGACGGGAACATCTTTAAGGTAAATGGTCAACGTCTTAAAGTCTTTCATGAGCATTCTTTACCTGAACCAGAAGTAGACATGATAGACCTTATGCCACGCACCTGACCGCTTTTAAATAAACTTGTCAATTTTGTACATAGTAATAATTCAAAAAATAGATAATACCCTTTCATGATCCTAACTTTCACTACACCTGTTTTGAGCTATTTTTACTAATTTTGGCACATCGGCCGACCTGGTGTTTGGGTCTTCTGGACCCAAGCGCTAGGGGAATGTGCATCTAAGAGCCCCTAAAAGACGCCCCAGTATCCAGGATCGACTCGTTGGGTTAGGCCCGCATCGGCCGATGCGTGACCATAAGCCCTTGGGCCTACGGATAGGTGGAACATCCTTTAGAAACCTTCTAGAAAGCAACTAGAACGTTGGGAAGGCCTAGCTCTAAAATTAGTGCATCGGCCGATGCGGTGCATTTGCCTCAAAACGGTCACTTAACGTTAACTTTCATCCTTATCTCGGTTAGAGGAGCGTCTCACCTCGGATTTGAACCAGGAGACGTTGGAACCCATTTCTATTTAAACTCCTCTTCCTCCTCTGTACTCCTACACTTCCTTCTTCCATTCCTGCCATTTAAGACTCCTTGCATTCACATTCAACCATCCATGGCCCCAACCAAGAACACCGATAAGGGAAAGATCCCAATGGCACCCCAATCCGACAATCCCTTTCGCCTACCCTTGGTAGATCCCATCTCAGGCACAGCCATAGTGAGAGATCACTCCAAAGAAGGTCCTAGTGATCTGATGGCAGTAGAGGTCATTGAGGCGACTCCGATCGCCGTTCTGCCACCACCCAGGTGTTCACCGACAACCAGAGATGTGTCTGTGGATTTGACCCTTGGTCGGCCGATGCGTACCATGACGCCCGGTCGCACCAGGGGTGTCCCCCGAACTCTCTCACCACGTCGTGGGGTGTCCAAGCCACGTCCGATGACTCCAAGACGGCCAACGACGCGCCAACTTGCACCTCGGGTACCGCCATCAACCTCTCCAGGACTGCACACCCCACCAGGAAGCATCCCAAGCCTCTCCTTGTCCTACACGCCGTCTACTCCAACAAATCGGCATGTAGTGGCAATAGGAGTGGGGCGAGGAAGGTGGTGCAGCCACCGCTCACATCCCGAGGAGCGGAATGCAGCACCCTCCTTTGGCTCGTCAAGACGGTCCGGCGGACAAGCGACCCACCATCTATCAACGGTCCGCCAGGGCAATTCGAAGATGAAGATCAGAAAGAAGAAGTAGATCGTCTCCTAGGCGTCGTGGCATCACTTAGGGAGAAGAATAGAAAATTAGAAGAGAAGGTTGCTAAGATTCATATGGGCCATTGGGAGTTAGAGGATAAGTTTTCGCACTTTGCGCATCGGCATGTGTGCGAAACTTAAGCGTCTTGCTAACGTATTTGTGGCGGCCATGAGGAGGCATTAGAGCCACCTTCTCCATAAATCTCCCTAATCAAATAAGTTAGGCACTAGGATAGGTTTCCCTTTCTCACATATTTGCTTGATTAAATTTTCCCTTTTGTAAATGTGCCTAAAGAAAAGAAGAATTAATGAAGAATTTTTTGTTCTGCTGGCGTTTTTCCCACCAAATAGACACCCGCACTTGACATTTCGTATTGATGTGTCACGCATCGCGCGAAAGCCGGTAGGGGGAGCATCGGCCGACGTGCCAAGTTAAGGATCTAAATACTTTAATCCCGTCCACGCTGATCACCTTCACGCCAAGATCATCCAGGAAAAATTTCAGCCTGAACGGCCACAAAAGTGACATCGGCCGATGCAACAACTTTTCAAAATAAGAAAACGGTCAGTAGAAAATAGATCCATCAGATGAGAGGAGGAGAACCACGGTGGCCGATTTGCCAGGAGCTCCAAAAGTGGCATCGGCCGATGCCACCTTGGACCCCTGGACCCACCTGTCAGCATCCAGGACATCCACACGCTGGTTTGATATATTTCTCCCCTCTGTTTTTATATTTATTTCGTATTTAATTAGTTACTTCTCTAAGTTATGAATAAAATAAAGCTAGAAGAAACACCTGAAAAATAAAACTTTAATGAAGTAACATTTACATGACATCTTGAAGATAGAACTTATCATAAGGTTTATTTCTTGAGCAAACTTATGTTTGTGGGAAGAACACATTATTAGAAAAAAAATATCATATTGACTAAGGTATTGTGACTTGTGATATAGTTCAAGCTTATGCATCATCCTCTTGCACTCAAAGTGCTTGGAGATTTGTTTTAATGACATAAAAACCATAGTATCACATACTCCTCAATGATGAAATACCTATCAAAGCCATATACATTACTCTTACATATTCAAAGCTCATATAAGCTACTTGCAAGTTGTATTGAGTTGTGGCAAACCTAGTGACCCTTGTTGAGAATCATATCATGCTCCCAAGATCAAGATCACATACACTCCATATCAATATGCCGCTTCTACACACAGAAGTACGCACCACATGCTTTTTCAGTCCCCACCATTAAAGTTGCTCTATGATTTAAATGTGATCTCTCTTTACATAAATAGATGATCAAAAGAGACATGAGCTATGCAAAAATATTTAAAGAGAGGAAATAATGGACACAAGTCCGAGGGTGAGTAGAACCCACCTCTTCTATAAAAAAAAAAAAAAAAGAAAAGGGTATATATATTTATGATAGCCATGTCTCAAATATAATAAAGTAGAAGGAGAGATCATATGTAAAAACGAGCAAAACAAAAATCATCCACACACACACATGCACATTCTTGATCTAAGATCATGATGTTGTTCCCCCTAGGATCCTAGTTTTGACTTTACAAAATATGCAATGCAAAGTAAGCAAACATGTTTATCCCCACCTTAGCTCCACATAGACCTTTGTAGTAAAAGGATGAAACACAAAGGGCATTTTTATGCTATGCCTTGGTGAGGATCTATACACCATTGAGTGACTTGAGAGTACCCAATTGAGGAGTATAAGTGATCTATGTGATCTTATTTTTCAATGTATATTAAAAAACTCCAAGTACTAAGATGTGAATAAGGAAGATGATTAGCTTTGAACTGTTCCATTTCCCAATTCCTCAAGGATTTATGCTAGACACGACCACATATCCCACTCACATAAGAAATGTTCAGAAATAATTTTTATGAAAGTTCAATATCTTAGAAGTGTTATGATTATGTTTACTTCAACCTCCTTCCTTTGCTTGAGGACAAGCAAAGATGTAAGTGTGGGGGATCTTGTTGTGGTAGAAACACCATATTTTTACATAGTCAAAACCGTCAACAACGTACCCTTTTTGGAAGCCAACATACATATAAATAATGATTTCTTGTACAAATAACCTAGTTCCACATGTAGATGTCATTATTTGTATGCGAGATGTGAAACTGGAGGAAATCATTTGAAATAACACATTTGGTCATCATCCGCCGACACTCCAAGTATGACCAATGGACAAATTGACATGACCATCATGATCTCCATGTTCTAGGATGCTTCCACACAAAATTTGAAGTCATTTGGCCACAAGACCTACATCGGCCGATGCATGACCATTTCATCCCGAGACATCGACATGTGGGGACACCTTCTAGAAGAGTTGGAGAAGGCCGGGGCCCAATGGACTGCATCGGGCCGACCATAGACCTTAGGCCCAAACTCTTCCAACGCGACCTTCCACGTCACTAATCCATGGGAGAACAAAAGAAGGCACCTGATTGGTCCGTCAAGACGTCACATGGATCATAGTGGTACAAAACAGATGTCACGGCAAGTTCCGGACTCAAGACACGTAAACCGGCGGTGGGGCCAACATTCCCAAAGAGGGGGTGGTACGGTCATGGACCATGGTCGGCCGACCATGGCCCATTTGGCCACCAACGTTCCCCACGCCTACCACATTGTCCACGTGATTATTTCATCCACCGTTGATTCTAAGGCAGTTTATCCAAGGGCTACGAGGTGGGATCACGCAGATCGATGACATGGCGCTGGAGTAGCCCCTACTCCACCCTGGGGCTATAAATACCCCCTACCCCTTCACTTTCAAGACATGACCACAAGGAAGATCTCCACTCCTATGTAGTAGGCGAAGCCCTGCTCCTTTAGTGTATCAGTAGAGAGTGAGAGAGAGAGAAGTCTTCGGGAGGAAGCCCCGGATCTGTCGGGAATCTCCTCCAAGGTGTATCTCTGAGGGTGTACTTCTTCTAGTAAGTAATATATCCTAAGTTCTTCTATAGTTCGCATATCTGGTTTAGTATAATAGCTATTCACTCGTCTTCATTGGTATATTGCTTTACTTTAAGTAATTTACTTACTTCTAGTAGAGTGCTCTAGCTTTTGATCGCAGTTAGAGTAATAATAGCGTAGACGTGGTGTCTAGGTTATTCTTATCGTATTATTTGCCGCTTCTTTCTTTCGGATGGATTGTGATAGCCAAGAAGGTAGTGACAGCCCTTCCGGTCTCTCGTATAAATCACCACGAGTCTAAGCAAGTTCTAAAAAGGTAAGGCTCGAAAAAAAGAGTAGTTTGGTAGTGGTGATTGTTATCACGGTTATCACCTACTGCCTCCGTGATCGGTCGACAAAGCCACGTTTAGCTATCTAGCCTATCCGGATATCATAGCTATAGAAAACCTCTCAACTCAACTACCAAATACACACCTTGTGTCATCATAGGACGAGTCTTGATTCTTTGTTAGTTCACTTCACGTTCCTCGTGGAAATCGATACTGGAATACTCCCGGTGAAAAGCTACACCGGCAACCGTAAACTGCGGTTTACCGTTGCCATACTTAGGTGTATCAGTCCTTTAGTGGTAACACTAAAGAACTGTCAACACTTCTTCATCTTGAGACCCATTGGTTTCATCAAACTCTACATCATGCACTTCTTCAAGTTGACCCCTAGTGCTATTCCACACTCTATATGCTTTGCTTGTAGTGGAATAACCAAGCAAGAAACCCTCATCACACTTCTTGTCAAACTTGCCCAATCTAGTGCCTTTCTTTAATATGTAGCATTTGCAACCAAAGACTCTAAAGTAAGCAATGCTTGGCTTTCTTCCATTCAAGAGCTCATAGGGTGTCATGCCCATCATTGGATGACAATATAACCGGTTGATGTAGTAGCATGCCGTGTTGATTGCTTCGGCCCAAAATGATTGACTCACATCATATTCACTAAGCATTGACCTTGCCATATCCATGAGAGTCCTATTCTTCCTCTCAACCAAGCCATTGGATTGTGGTGTGTAGGTAGGTGAGAATTCATGTTTGATGCCATAATCATTGCATAGCTCTTCAATTCTTGTGTTCTTGAACTCACTACCATTATCACTTCTCACTTTCTTGATGGTAACATCATACTCATTGCACACTTGCTTGAGAAATGTCTTAAAAATTGAATATGTGTCACTCTTGTCATTGAGAAAGAATACCCATGTGTATCTAGTGAAATCATCCACAATCACAAATCCATACTTGTTGCCTCCAATGCTAGTGTATGTGGTTGGGCCAAATAAATCCATGTGCATCAACTCAAATGGCTTGCAAGTGCTCATGAAATTCTTCTTAGGATGAGTGTTGCCCACTTGCTTGCCGGCTTGACATGCACCACATAGCTTGTCCTTCTCAAACTCAACTCCATCCAAGCCTCTCACTAGGTTGTGCTTCACAAGCTTGTTCAATTGCTTCATGCCAACATGTCCTAGCCTTCTATGCCATAGCCAACCCATGCTTGATTTGGAGAGCAAGCATGTACTCAATTTTGCTTCACTTGTGCCAAAGTCAACTAGATAGAGGTTGTCATGCCTAAAGCCTTTGAACATCAACTTTGAATCTTTCATGCTAACAACCTCAATGTCATCAACCCCAAATATACACTTGAAACCAAGATCACAAAGTTGTGCTACCGAGAGCAAGTTGAAATTCACCTTGTCAACATGTGCCACATTAGATATGCTCAAATCACTTGTGATCTCAATCTTGCCATGACCCTTGATCTTGCCTCTACCATTATCACCAAATGTGATGCTACCCCCACTTTTGCTTGTATCAAAAGAGTTGAACATTCTTGCATCACCGGTCATGTGTTGAGTGCACCCACCATCAAGAATCCAATGCCTCCCTCCGGACTTGTAATCAACCTACAAATCAAATCAATGAGATTTAGGTACCCATCCATGCTTGGGTCCTTGGAGGTTAGTCACCAAAGCCTTTGGCACCCAAATGGACTTCTTCTTTGGTCCCACAATTGGTGTACCAATGAACTTTGCCTTCACACCATTCTCCCTCTTGGTAAGCAAATAGCAAGAATCAAAACAAATAGAGTGCACTTTGTTTGCTTTCTTGTTGGTGTTCATTTTAGTGCATTTTTGCTCTAGATGCCCAACTTGCTTGCATCTTTGGCAATAAGAACCGTTTCTCTTCACAAAGCTAGGCTTTGGAGTAGCAAAAGCTTTCTTGCCCTTCTTGGGGATACACCCTAGACCTTCCTTGTCAAGAGAAAATCTTTGGCTACCCAAGCACTTTAGCAATTTGGCATCCCCACCATATGCCTTACCCAAGGCGTGGGTGAGCTCATCCACCTCTCTCTTGAGAGTCTCATTCTCAACTAATAATGATGAATCTAAAACCTTTTCATCACTACTAGTGGAGGTAGAGTGGGTTGGTGTGGATGTGGAGGGTATGTTTGGTTCTTCAACATCAACCATGAATGGTTCATGTATAATGTCACATGTTGAACCAACATTCCTCTTGGATACCAAGACAACCTTGTCACTCTTAGCTACTAGCAAGGAATGAGCTTTCTCAAGCTTGGTGTGAGCAAGTTGAAGATCCTCATGTTCTTTCTTTAAACATTCATAGGATGCTTCTTGCTCCCTAAGGTTCTTTTCAAGAGAGGCAACTCTCTTTTCCAAGGCCATACATTCCTTTGCTTTAGCTATGAGAACAATGTTAGCTTGCTCTATTGCCTCAAACATCTCATCTTTAGTGGGTTTATTTGATTCATCATATTCTTCCTCACTATCATATTTTACTTCATTAGAGGATGATTCATCATATACCTTGGTGGCCTTAGCCATGAAGCATGAACCGGAGGATGAATCAAATAGAGAGGGCTTGTCTTGATCAACTAGAGCCATCATAGCCTTGCCCTCTTCTTCTTCTTCGGACTCATCACCACAACAAATGCTCCATCCTTGCCTTGCTTGAAGGTGGCCTTGTTCTTGCCCCTTCTACGGTCCTTGTTGTTGTTCTTGTCCTTCCTATGAGGACAATCCTCAAAGATGTGATCGGGACTATCACACTTCCAACATAGCCTCTTGTCATCATTGCCCTTGGAAGTGTCCTTCTTCTTGTATTTCCCAAATCTTCTCTTGTACTTGAGCGTGGTGCCAAATTTCTTGACAACTAAGGCAAGAGCTTTATCAGCCTCTTCTAGACCGGATACATCACATTCTTCTTCTTGTGCTTTTGCCTTGCCCTTGTTTGAGGTGGAAGATGCCTTGAATGCAACGGCTTTCTTCTCCTCAACCTTCTTCTCTTCCTTCTTCTCCTTCTCATCAATGTTGTGATCATACTTGTCAAATGTCAACACCTCTCCAAGTAGATCATTTGGCTTCTTTGAATCAAGCCCATCTCTTTGTAGCATGAGGATCAACATCTTAAATCTTGAGGGTAGGCTAATCAAGAATTTATGACAAAAGTCTTGATCTTGTGTCTTGTAGCCCAATGTCTTGAGATCATTGACAATCACTTGTAGACGATGAAACATCTCAAGAATTGTTTCACCATCCTTCATCTTGAAGGTCTCGAACTCACTCTTGAGGCCATATAGCTTGGCACTCTTGACAACTTTTGTGCCCTCATATGTTTCACTTAGCCTTGTCCACACTTCACTTGCACGGTCCAAGTCCTTAATACCCTCAAATATCTTGGCATCAATGGCATTGTAGATAGTATTGAGTGCCATCCGATTGCAAGTGCGGTTTGCTCTATCCTCATCGGTGAGCTTGGCGGGATCAAGTATGACATAGTCATTCTCCGTCACCTCCAATACTCTCTCATGTATAGATCCAAGGTACATTGTCATCTTTCTCTTCCAATGATCAAAAGAACTCTCACCATCAAAGTGAGGTGGCTTTCCCCCAACATGGTTGAACACTACAGTAGTCATATCTTGCACCGAAGGGTGTTAATCCTTGCTTAAACGGTGACCACGGCTCCGATACCACTTGAAAGGTCCTAAATGGCTAGAGGGGGGGTGAATAGCCTAATAAAATTTTCTACAAAACACTAGACAAACTTGTTAGAATAACAAAAGGCGATAAACGCGTTTGCTCTAGCTCTACTTGTCGGCAAGCCTCCTATTGACAATTCTAGTTGCTATGATATCTAGTTCACACACAAAGGCTAAGTCGCTACTTTACCAACTAGGTGAACAAGCTACTTACTCTAGCAACTAAGCAAGTCTACTCAAACTACACTAGCACACTAACTAAGAAAGTAATGCAAGAGTGTAGAAAGGTTATACCATAATGTCGAGGCTAGTCAATCCAATCACCGGGGATGAATCAATATGATAACCAAGATGAAGCCAATCACCAAGAGACAAGTGGAGACACACGATTTAACCCGAAGTTCACTTGAGCACCCTCAAGCTAATCTCCGTTGCAGCCGACCTTCTCACGTGTGGGTCGATGTGGAGCTCACTCCAAGCCAATTGCCTTTAGGCTTATCACACCCAAAGCAAATGAGAGGTACCCAAGACATGAGCAATAGATTTCACACACTTTGTCTTCCCGACGAGGAGTGTGTGACCCTCTCACAAATCACCCGGAGGTGGCCAAGAACAATCACCAACTCTTGCCAATGCCTCCACCAATCACCAAGCCGGCTAGGGGTGGTGCTCCCCAAGAGCAACAAGAAATCCACCGGCTCACAACGATCCACAAGTGCCACTAGATGCAAAGATCAAAGCAATGTGCACTTGAATCACCTCAACTCACTAGAATGATGCTCTCAAGCAAAGGGAGTGAGGAGGAGGATGTGTGCTCAGCTCTAGAGGGTGTTAGAATGATTTCAAATGACCAAGAGACCTCCCATGGCCGGCCAAGGGGGTATTTATAGCCAACACCTCGAAATAGAGCCGTTATTTTTGAATCCGCCGAAAAATACATCATGCGGCCGGCTGGCGCCAGCGCCGCACAAACCGACGCCGGGCACCGCAGCGGCACAACGTCGCCGACGCCGCCAGCGCCAGCGCCGCGCTGCGGCGCCGGGCGCGCAGCGTCCGTGGCGAGCCCCCCGTGACATGCTCTCGGATCGCGTCCGGCGCGACGCCCGGACGCGCCAGCGCAGCGCCGGCGCGTTCAACCGAACCTTGTCGAACCTCGCCGGCGGCGCCGGACGCTGACTCATCGAAGCCAGCGTCGGGCGTGGGGCGCTGGGACGCGTCGGCGCGCCGTCCCGCCCCACAACACTGCGCCGGACGCGCCAGGCGCTTCACGCCGGCCGCGTCAGGCGCAGGTCACTTTGCGCTGAGGTTGTTGTTTTTCATCGTTTCGATTTTGTTCCAACTTCCGTCACTTGTCTTATGTTACCAACACGTCGAAGAACACCCCGACACCATGTGTTAGCATTTTCAAAACATTTTTCCATCAAGTACGGAGTTAGCTCTCTAGGTTAGAATGCATGCAAATGATTTTGAACCTAGAGGCACATGAGGATCGATATGTACGATAGTTTTCCCCTCTTTATAGTACGGCTTATCAATCCTATAATCACTCACACCCTCTATGATGTCTTGATTGTAAAAACAAAATGGCCCTATGGATATACCTTTGTCTTGAGCCCATTTTGATCCACCATCCACTCCAAGTCATGCACATGATCATCAATTGAATCATCTCGATCCATCCACCATGACCACCATGCATCATCCTTGGCTTGACCAATCTCCAACTAATACAAACACTTAGTGTAGAGAGATTAGTCCTAAGGATGTCATCAATTAGCCAAAACCAATCTAGAGATCTTCAAAGATCCATGCAATCGCTTCCGCACTAGCGCCGATATAACAACATCATCCGAAACGAAAACTCCATTTCAGCCTCTAGTTGAGTTCAGAAACATAATAATATATAAGTTTGTTTTTGTTCAGGAAAAGGGAGAAAACTCTCTTGGATTTCTATGGAGCCGAATACAATCAATGGCGATATTTGTCTAAGATTTCATAACTTTTATTGATTGCCTCACTTAGTTCTAAGGGTAACAAGGAATTGGAGGGTCAAGGTATCATCAGCCCGGATCTTGCTCACCGTCGGGAAAGCACCAAAGAACTAAAACAGAACAATGAAGTAGGGTCTTTGCAGGGGCATCACAATGGTTTTTCCTTTCTTGAAGGAGCATGAATCACTCTCATAGTCTCGAAAGAAATAGTATCAAATTTGATATTTGAAATCAAGATTTTTATAAACAAGGAGTTGCTAGTGGATATGTCAGGTTGGGCTTACGGAAATTCAGAATTGCTCTTGTGCTTGTTGATGTCGGGATCCCGACACTCACTTGGGCGCCTCTCGAACATTTGAAATGCCAAAGACAAAACAATATAATCCTGATCCTCGCAACCAAAATTGGAGCGATCATGGTTGGCCGTCTCGCTGACACTTTATTGAGAAGCTACCGTTTTTTAAGGACCTGGAGGGGCCATGTGCAAGTGTGCATCCACTCTTCTCATCAGGGGCGGGCCCGGTATTGATGCATGGGTATTTAATTGAATATCCAAAATTTTTGACAAACAAATTTGCATACATAGTATATAACATGTATAAGTATTAAAAATAGAAAATAGCATCACAAAAACAGACTTCCCAATTTCATATTGCCTCTTGGGCTCAAATGGCTCACTTCCTAATCTCATTTTGGTATTCAATTATGTCTATACTTGCTGCCAAAGATTTCTTTCAACTTTTCAAAATTTTGAAAACCCATACCCCAATTCCCGAGCCCGCCCTTGCTTCTCATTAGCGTTGTTTGGGTCAAGTAAGAGTTCGTGCTTGTTTCTCTTGGTGATCGCCATCACTTAGACGATTTGGTGGTGATTCGATTGCTTGAAGATCATCCGGTGGAGTTTTTGGATGACTCAAGCTTTGGTGTGAGTAGTTGTGGGCGATTCACCGCGACGGAGTGTCAAAGAATCAGCCCAGAGAGCACTTAGTCCTTGAGTAGACTAAGGGGAGTGATACTCTTGCGAAAGTGCTCCAACGAGGATTAGTGGGGAGTGACGACTATCGATACCTTGGAAAAACATCGCGCGTTCTTCTTCCTCTCTTTACTTTGAGCATTTACTTTCTTGCAATTCAATTCGTGTCTTTAAATTCCTATAATTGTCATGCTAAGTAGAAATTGGAACCTGGGGTGCAAAACTTTTTGTGCGGTAGAATAGAAACACACTTAGGCACGAGAGGGTGAATATGAGCTAATAGGTTTATTTATTGCTAAAATTTTTAGATTAGCCCAAATCACCACCCTCTTGGGCATCTTGATCCTTTCAGCGGCCAGCAACGGCCCCTACCTCGAAAACACTAGATCCGGATCCGGATGCAGATCTAGATCCGGAGGTGGCCGATCCGATGAAGGTGGCCCGGATCTGGGTCCATTAGGGTTTGGTCGGGCTTTTTTTTTTTTTTTATTAACAGTGGCGGTTAGTTCGAAAAAAATCATCACAGTTAATCAATTGATTAATCGTGACCTTTCGTTGGCCATGGTAAATCTAATAACACCACCACGGTTAATGATTTGGGTAGTTGTGATATCCTCCTATATAGATGGTTGGAAAGTGGTGTTGTTTTGGCTTAGGTGCGACTGTCGCCGGCATCTCACCCTGTTCTTGGCTTGGGCGGTGTTTAGTTGGTGAAATATTTGGGTTCGGCTACCGTAGTACTTTTTCGTTTGTATTTGATAATTATTGTCCAATTATGGACTAAGTAGGCTCAAAAGATTCGTCTCGCACTTTTAAGTCAAACTGTGCAATTAGTTTTTTGTTTATCTACATTTAATGCTCTAAACATGCATCAAGAGATTTAATATGACGAATACTGTAGCTTCTTTTGGGTTTGTTTTTGGGTTGCATTGGAAGTAAACACCCCGTTGGTATCCTGCTGCAGTTGGCGGTATTGCAACCTGTTAGCTGCCGCCACTGCTGCTTCAATTCTGCCAACTCTACATGAAATGCTTGCGAATCTCCAGAGCGACAGCGATTTGGAGGCCGCAGTAATATGGTAGCTCCTGCTGCTGTTACCGTGGTGCGTTGGTACTCCCACCGTCTCAAAACAAACGTATTTTTTTTATTTTTAAAAACTATGTTTGAGCTCGACTTATTCAAATTTTTTTATGTAAATTATAAAACAAATAAAATATTATTATAATATTTTTAGTGATGTAATAAGTTATAACAAAAGTGATAATATTTATAATAAAAAGTTGAATAAGATAAAAGATCAAAACACAATTTTTACGAGTCAAAGAATTACGTTTATTTTGGGACGGAGTGAGTACTGGAGGAGACGGTGGCCATTGCACGTTAAGGACTGATCCGTACAGTATCTCGAAGTGACTGCCGTTCGTCTATTTATAAAGTTGGTGTCTGATAATTAATGATATTAATTTGTGTAAAAAACTGCAGACACGAGGCACACGAGTCAAGTTGTTAATGATTTGAGAAGAAGCGAGTGTTGGCGAAAGAGACAAGATGGAGAAAGAGACAGCGCCTAGACACGAGGAACACGAGGTGACCCATCAACAGTGTGATGATCTTTTTACAAACGGTTGGTTAATAATAATCCAAGAAAACAACTTCAGAAAGAAAAAACAACTTCAGTTTACCAACTATTGCTAAAGCACGGTGATCGATTTTTTTCTCATTAACTTCGTGTGTGTAGATTTTTTCTCGATTCAAACTTTTAATGAAAACCCTGCTTCACCCCTCCTGGCTCCTTACATACAAATATAGTACAACAAAATTACTTGTTACCAAACACAGAATCTAGATTTCTATTAAATTTAACCGTTTTTTTAATAAAATATTTTGGTCTCTTAATCAGGACAAAGGGGAGTCGAACGCAGATAGAGATAGGGAGATACACAGGGCAACCCGGCGGCCGGCGAGCTGGACCGAGGCCGACATGGTAGCGCATGAATTGACTTGTGGCCCACCTAGTAAACCAATTCCCGGGCCTTGTTTAGTTGGCAAATTTTTCTAAGCCAAATGTTAGAAAGTTAGAATTTGACACTGAAGCACGTTTCGTTTGTTTGTGGCAAATATTGTCCAATCATTGATTAAGTAGGTTTGAAAGATTCGTCTCCTAATTTAGAACCAAACTGTGTAATTAGTTACTTTTTTTACCTATATTTACTGCTCCATTTATGTGTCCAAAAATTGATGTGATATTGATGTGATGGAGAGAGATTCAAAAAAAATTACCAACTAAACAAGGCCCCGGTCCATTGAGGTTAGCTGGATCTATTGGTGTTATTTAGGTTAGACAGTTTCAAATTACGCTCATGCTCACTTATGCGGTATATATTTGCTACCTATACATTGTGCAATTATACTTATACACCCAAAAAGCTTATACCACCCACCCTCAAAATCCGGGGCCCGCAACCGCCTCGTGGTGGACCCCATCCATATGAATTCAAGTCCTTAACACAATGCCTGTATTTTCTAGATTTATTATATGATGATATTATTTAAGTGGTAGGTGAGGTTTACTGTTTTCTTGATCTGCTACTATCCTGCGTTTTAAAGCTTCTGGTGAGGATAGAGTTTTACTTCCTATGTTCCAAATTGCAGGTCGTTATGGCTTTTTCTAGATGCATTTCTTTTTGCTATGCATCTAGCCATAGTGTATATAACTAGGCGTAGAAAAAAAATAATGTATCTAGAAAAGCCAAAGTGAACTTTAATGTAGAACCGAGGGAGTACGTCGGGAAAAAGGCTCTATTTAATTAACACAATGAAGCATCTCTCATAGAAAGCAGCATTTATGGGGTTCAGTTCTCAGCTTATTTGAGAATGTTCTCGCGTTTTCTGAGTTTATGTCACGACAAGCCATCTTAGTCTTATTCAGTCTAGACAGGGAATCTAACATTGTTCACACAAATTGGACAGTAATAATATGTTTCTTACAACGGCACATAGTGCTAAATGAGGATCTTAAATGATTCGACCAACAACGAATGGATGGTGTCCTTTAGATTGCGGCAGTTTGTGAAATGTTCTCCTTTGTTGTACATGAATTCCATTGTCCTTGTCAAATTGAATATCCGCTCTAGTAGCTGCTTTGGATATGCATTATTGTGCAGGTTAAGCCACTCGCTGTTAAAATCTTTCCATGATTCCTCTTTGAGTACGTGTATCTGCCCACGTGCAACCTCAATGGATACATTGTGCTCCTTCATGTAGCTATCGATTGTCGAAGCAACATGAGGGATCAGGTGCTCTCGCTGCATGAAGTTTAATATTCAAATATATTAGTAAGGGAGAAAGGCAAACTCATGCCAATAAGCAATATTCTAATACTAAAGAATTTCAGGGCATCATCTGTTTACATCACCGGCGGTCAAATACTTCCACCATAAATAGGTTTCTAGAGGCGGTCACGAGGCAGAGCCATATTAGTGGAACTGCCTCTATTTCCTATACAGTTGTTTTTAGGAAAGTGAATACATTAAGATCACAACCTCTACATGGATGCATATAGCTATTTCTTATTAGTCACAACACTTCAAACTCACACAAACTCGAACCCAAGGTGTGCACACCAAAGTTTGATCTCGACCTAGTTAACTCATCAAAATACAAAAGTGCTACACATGTCCTCCAGCAAGTGTAAAGCAATAGCGAGTACAAACTAGCATTTACTCCCTATGTTTGAAATTATAAGTCTGTTTGACTTTTTGGTACATATATTTTGCTATGCAACAAGATATAAAATATGTCTACACACATAGGAAAATGGACGAGCTAAAAGAGTCAAATTGACTTAAAATTTCGAATGGAGGGAGTATTTTTTTAGTAAAGGTTTTTTTTTTTTGCCTATTTGGAACCATACAATTCCACATATTTTCTACATATTTCCGCCAGTGAAAATGGATATTTTTACATGCTTTTTTTGGCTAACCGTTTGCACACCCTGTATAATGCTTATTCCACGACCAATATAGAAACACGATTCATAATAATGTAAGTAGTTTGTCATCAAATTCTTTCTATGTTGCTTCATTGTATAAAGCAATGCTATGTGCAAAGTATCAAACTCAAATTCCATACTAAAAAATGGCAATTATGAGCCTTCTATTGGCCTTCAAAAATTATCATATAAACTTTAAGATAATTAATGAGGGATATTACCTCATATGACTCAAGGTCATCTACCGGTCTCAGAATCACGGAAAGTGCCCGCACCATTTTAGGTTCACTAGAAACCCAATCAAAGCAATCCTCTGTTGCTATATCATCCATCCCAATGAAGGAAGCACATGACAAAAAAGGGACATCCGCCGATTATTGTTGAAATCTTCAAATGTTCATCAACAGACTTTGGAATGTATCCTTCTTGGAGCATTTTTGCCTCCTTGTTGTAGCCTCTAACCAGGTCTTTTTGTCTGTAAATTGAAGATATTAAAGATATGGATTTTCACCATATCAAAAGGCTAGCTTGAGTATGCGTTTATAAACATGTTGTGATGGTAGCATCAAGTTGCATGCAAGGCGCACTATGAGCTAGATAAATATACACCTAATGATTTCCCGGATAATCATTCAGATTGAGACCAAAAGAAACACAAGTATTTAGGTAAGTAAGGCAACTTACAAAATATTTTAGATATGGCATGCGATATTTCTCCTCCTGGTAGAGCATATTTTCAATGGTTTTATAGCTATCCAATATTTTCTCCAAAGCAAATTTCATGCACTCTGGAAGGTCATGAGCCCCCATTGAATCCCAGCTGGAATTGATAAGTCATGCAAAACTTGTTAGTTATATATGATTACAATGATATAAAAATATTACTACATAATAATGATACAAAAATGTTAGTACATACCATGCACTATGTAATTATTCGTTATATGCACTCACTACTGCAAAAACAAAGTTGTGACACACTCGACTCTGCTGACAGAGGTGGGCCTCTTGAGAACTTTAATTTTAATAAGTTATGAGTTCTTCAACTAATCTTCGATATTATTTACATGGTCTATACCAAAGTTTTAGCTCAGTGATCTTTAGTCCACAAGTTTTTATTTTGGAAATTTTATAGCACTATATATCCATTTTAAATTATCAAAATTTGAAATTAAAACTTTTAATTTTCATAGTGTATACCGAAGTTGCAGCCCAAAGATTGGTAACTTGTAATTTGTGTTTTATTTTGTTGAGATAGTTTGGGACCCTAAATATTTGGTTTAATTTCTCAATTTATAAGTTTTGAAATTTTAAATTCAAATCTTGTCTACAATTGTTGTATTTCCTACCAAGCTAGACTCAAGTACCATTAATTTATGACCTAAGCCAAAGATTAACTGAAAAAGACGTAACTCATATCTTTTCACCTCAAGGAAACAATATATACTCTATTTGTTCCAACATCATATATAGAGAACTTTGACTTTTTTTTCTAATCACAAACGCAAACATATAAATTATAGGTACCCAATAATGTATAGTATGGATTTTTATTTATTATTCTTCCATGCAAATTTCACATAAAGATAGATATGAACTAATTCTGTGAACCTAAGATAAACATACTTTTAAGTAGGGCACTACGAACCTTTCCATGCACTTGGTAAATAATTCACATTCCTCTGGAGTTGCATAAGAATCAAAAATATCATCCACAATGGTCGCAATAGCAATATTCATTGTCAATATTATGCGCCCTCGCGAATAACATGGTTCATAGTATACTCCTAATATCCACAAGTAGCACTCGACGATCCTATCTCGAGCAAATGGAAGGTTCATTCCAATATCTATATCCTTCCACCACCTATAAAATTTATTAGAGGTAATATCATCAGTAATGGAACAGGTGATTTGTAAGTTGAAATATAATTAGGAAATAAAGTTGTTATTTAAAAGTGTCCCTTCACCTTGAAATAATATCCAGTTCATGTTGGTGATGGAGTTGCATAATATTTGAGTTCAACTTTGCAAGTTGCAACACCTTGTCATGCACCGTGGCTTCTTCGTCATATGTAGAGATGTAATACTTTGACTCATAAATTCTAACTCTTCTAGGGTGGGGGATCTCAAGTGCAGATTTTATTTCATGTGCTAATGACCCTTCCAAACAGGGTATGATTGTTTCTAAACGCCTTTGGCTGAATAGTATGGCTTCATCAAGTATTATCTCTCCATGAGTCCTCATATGCGCAGCATTGTAAAGGTTGAGTAGATCTTTAGGACTGTCCACTAGAAAACCACCTTCTTCATCTTTGAACCTCAGAAACACATCTGAAATATATATGCCACGGGATTGTTCGGCTTGAATTTCGAGAATTAGAAGAAACTACTCCCTCCATCCCCAAAAACATGCAATTCTCGCTTCCCGATAAGTGAACCCATTCTAACTTTGACTAAATCTATATAAAGTTTTACTTACACTTATAATACAAAATTAGTACCAATAGATTCATGATGGAATATTTTTTTTTTAATAAATTTTGTTTGGGACGTAAGTATTAATACTAATTACTATAAACTTAGTTAAACTTTAGTCAAGTTGACCGGCATGATTCCCATAGTTACATGTATTTTTTTGGATGGAGGGAGTATAAATTTTTTTTTCGTAATTGGGCCGTTCACCCGTGTTTCATTAAGAGGGAGAGAAAACCAAATCCAACCAAATTACAAACTAACAAATGATGCCGAGCAGACATCGAAACCAAAAAGGAAACTAGGGAAAAGACATGAAAAGCAGTAACTAAAGTGCTAACTAAGCAATTATTGGAAAGTTTGCCGCGACCAGACCGAGAGAGTATAAACTAGGGAAAAGACATGAAAGCTTTATTTAAAGTTGCATTGCTTGCAGTGTGTCTGTGTGTGTATATATGGGTATGTTGGCTGCTATACCTGGCGAGACCGTGTATCGATGTTTCCGAAGGAGACAAAACCACAGTGCTACCGTTTCAAGATCCCAGTCACTAACATCAGCAGTCTCAATTTGTTCAAGTATAGCACTGATCTCTTCTTCGAACAGGTGATCCAAGCATAGACGCTCCAATGCATCAATGAGGTGGAGCCTACTGCTAGCAGTAGTTGAACTTGCTATCATTCTGGCCACTTCTTCCCTGAGTTTGTCCACTCGTTCTTGCATCTGGATCTGCTGATAATAGTAAATTACAAATCCAGATGAAAAGGAAATACTACGTACAGATTGTGGCCACTTACTAATTACTACTATTCCATCAGAAGAAAATTCTTAGAATCTATCTCATCATTAATTAGTTTCTTTATGTATTTAGGTATAGAACAAGAAAAGGAAATACATGTGTAATAAATAGCGAGACCTGTTGTGATGAAGCTGCTGATGGGTTGGAGTAACCGAGGAAGAAATCTGCCCAGATAGATGGCTGGAAAATGCCGGTGTTCTGTCTCAGGCGGTTGTAGTCACCATCTTCAAGGCCTCGCTGTGGTCGTGCGGCGGAACATTGCAATCTGCTGGACCGCCGCCTTGAAATGCCGCTGGGAGATTGCCTGAGTATCGGTGGCGGCGATGCCACAAGAATAGCAGAAATATGGTTGGAGCTCCTCATGCTGGTGCTGCTGCTGCTGGATGCTGGTGCTACTGATGTACTCTCGTGTTTAGAGAAGCTGCCGGTTGTGTATATATATAGAGAGAGAAATTTTACTGCTGCTGTTCATCTTCCAAACTATATTTTAATTTCTTACTTGCTCTCTGAGGTACATATATATGTCTAATCTAGATTCTAGGACACGCTATACACGTTATGCATGTAAAACGCCTCCGTGTGCCCCCTTGCTTGTTTCCGATGATTATTGGTGCCATACCTGTGAACAGAAAAAATACTGTACGGTATGTCTTACCTATTTCGGTACGTACGTGTCAACAAGGCATGTGAGTGCGTGGACCCACGTACCACTGTGCTGCGTGGAAGAGAACTGTTTCCTCGATCCGTGAAAAAATCGTGTCCCAATCTCGCCTCGCGCTCATTTGTTGCAATCGTCGCCTTGTGCACAATCATCGCGCTCAACCTCAATCAACGGCCTACTCCAGTTTTTCCACGCTACAACAGACGGTTACTGTCACTAGCTACTGATCTTATCTTCACTGCTGCCTTGGTCACCGCCGGAATTATAAGACCGGGCAGTCAAGACCCTTTCATGGCTTCCGAACCAAAAAATAATTGAGACTAGTCAATATCCGGCAGTGAAAATTCACATAAATACTCGACAGTGAATAGCAATATTGCAGGGTTTTAACCGGAACCCGACAATGATAAGGTGTCCGGACCCAAAAATAAAATGAAATGCAATGAAGTCACGCCTCAAATCCAGTTAAGTCCAGAGACTCAATCCCGATGCCAACCCATCTCTCGCTCTCTCCGCCTCTCTGGTCTCTCTCTCTATCCCAAAATATCCAATTCCTCTCTCGTTCTCTCCCGTTCATCTCTCCTTCTCTCTCCCATTCATCCTCCAAATAGCCACCGATGGCATGCGAGCGCACACTACTACAAAATTGATTTTACATGGTGTTCCAATTTTATTTTCCGTGGCGGGCATTTAAAAGACCGCCACGGAAAATAGGTGGCTCGCACCCCTCCGGCCGGGGAAAAACCGCCACGGTTAATCGATTAACCGTGACGGACATTGTAAAATAACCGCCACGGTTAATCCCTTATTAACCGTGGCGGGCATTGTAAAAAAACCGCCACGGTAAATGGATTAACCGTGGCGGTTTTTCTAATTAGCCCGCCATGGAAAATCAGGTCCAGCCCATCGGCCCAAAAGCCCATTCCATGGTCACAAATATATATACGTGTACTTCACTCTCTAGGGTTTCAGGTCACTCACCTCTCCACCTCCCTCCCGTCGCTCTCATTCCCCTCCCAAGCCAGCGGCGCCCTACCCCACTCGACCCCGTCCGTCCCCTCTCTCCCTCCCCGGTCTTCTCTCCCTCCCGACCCAGCGGCGAGGCACCCCGTGGCCGCGAGCTCTTGGGGCAGCGCGGCGCGAGGCATCCGGCGGCCGCGCCCCCGAGCACGGGTGTGGTGGTGGCGCTTCCACGAGCTCGGATTCGACGGCGGGCGCGGCGTCCACGCCCTCGGGGGGCGGCGGCGGATCTCGCCCCCACGGGCGGATCCGGCGCCCACGCCCTCGGCGTCCACCTCCCTCCACCTCGAGCTTCAAGCATGGCGGCGGATCCGTCCCCCACGGCGGATCCGGGTCCCGGCGGCGCGGCGGCGGCGGATCTCGCCCCCACGGCGGCGGATCCGGGGTCCGGCGTGCAGGCGGCGGTGGAGCTGTCCCCACGGCGGCGGAGGCGGCGGAGCTCGTGGCGGAATCCTAACGGCCCGGCGGCCCGGATCCGGGGCCCGTTAGGGTTCCAGATCGGGCTTTTCTTTTTTTTTTTTTTTTATTATTTACCATGGCGGGCAATTTGTCCACCACGGAAAATGGCTATTTACCGTGACCCTACCATGGTGGCGGGCAAAAAACCGCCACCGAAAATGGATTTTGCCCGCCACCAAAAATCATCTTTGTAGTAGTGGAACTCCCCCCACCCCGATGTTTCCCCCTCCCTCCCTCTCGCATCGACTCGGGCCCACTACGGGGCAGCGCTCCTCGTGCTCCTCCCTCTCCACCTCAAGCACGGTCTCACTCCTCCCGGGCATGATGGCGGCGGATCTAACACTCCTAGCTTTGATGGCGGCGGCTCCCAGCTTTGATGGCCACGGCCGCCCCTCCCGACCACGACGGCGGCGGCCGCCCGTCCCGATGTGTCCATGCGGGCGCCGCGGCACGGTTGGCGGCGAGCGGCATGAGCTGGTCGGCGATTCACCTCGGCACGACCATGAGTCCTCCACGGCCCTGTCAGGCGGTGACGGGCGTGAGCACTGGTGGCTAGTTCTTCTTCCAGCAGGTCTCACGATATGCTTAATTTCTCTCCCCACGTGCTATACCTACCTTGCTATTTCTCCTCTGTCACACTCTCTCATTAGATCTGCCGTTGGAGTAGCGAGGGGCAGCATAGGGAGGATAAGAAGTGAGTTCATTCTCTCAAGATGGATTTGTAGATGATTTGGGATGTGTGAACCTGAAATTTCATGTTTGGTTTTGGCAATTGATGCAACCTAATTATGCTAATCCTCTACACTAAGTGTGCTTATGAGATAGGATAGCATGGATGGTGTGGAGTTACGTTATCATGAACATGAACTATAATGATGGAGATGATGGATCATCAAGCTCACTTGTTGGAAAAGCAAAGACCTGGAGACCAAGGGAAAGGTATACTTGATAGGTTTTTGACTTTTGGTGACTAAGACACTATAGAGAGTGTGATCACATGTTGGATAGATAGACTACTATCAAGAGGGGAATTCAACTGCTAATCCGAATTTGAAGTGCCTCTAGGTTCTTTGTGACTTGCATATGCATTAGAATCTAGCGCACTAACTTTGCATTTTAAATTGATTGTGAAAATGCTAACACATATGCACATAGAGATGTACACTTTGTGGTGTTGGCACTTTTGCAAAGGCGGTGGTGTTTGCGGGGGTTGAGCTGGGTTTGGAGTGGGGATTCGACACTTTTGAGAAAATGAGATGCCTATTTTCTATTGTGTCGGATGCAATTTGTCGGAGAAATTTGGTATACTTGTTGGGTAGCAAGTTGAAGCGAAGGCGACGATGATATGACGAAAAAACCCGGCGAGAACGTCACGCAAGACGCACTACTACTCATCCGATTTTTTCGGTGGCGGGCAAAAATCTTTTTTTCCGTGGCGGTTTTCATAACCGCCACCAACGTAGGGTCACGGTAAATCGACGATTTACCGGGCGTTTTATGAGAGGTCAAATAACCGCAACCGAAAAATACAGGAAAAAACAAAAAAAAAGAAAGAAAACCGCCGCCGCCGCCGCCGCCGCTAGGGAGCCGCCCGGGAGGCGTCCGCCTGAGCCGGATCCGCCATGGGGGGACGGGATCCGCAACGCCGGGGCCGATCCGCCACCGGGGGCCCCGGATCCGCCACGAGGGGACAGGAAATGCGACGCCGGGCCGGATCCGCCGCCGCCGAAGGCCGCCCCGCGCCCGCGAGATCCACCGTTGTCGGGCGCGGAGCTTGATCCGCCGCCGCCCGGCGTGTCCGGAGCCGCCGCCGCCGCCGCACGCACTGCGTCGGCCCGCCGCCACGGGCGCGTGTATGGAGATCCGCCGCCGCCAGCGCGTGGGTCATGCTTGTAGAGAGAAGTGGCCGGAGAGAGAAGTGAGGGAGGGAGAGGGTGAGGTGAGGTGAGATTAGGGTTTGTCTCAGATTTATATCTTTGGAGGTATTATTGGGCTTGGCGCCTGGCATAATTTTAATGATGGATGAGGCATTTGGTTTCTTACAGGTTGCGTACGGCTAGATTTATTTGTAATTAGTAGCCAATGAAGGCAAGGCAACTGCAATGCAGTGCAAACAAGGGTGATCAACTATGCAGCACAGCAGCACCTAACCGATGCGTGTTATGCCCAAAAAATAATTGTGAAACAAGGGTTTTCAATAAAATCTGTTATGAAACATGTCGTTAGCGGTTAGGACCTTCCCTCTCCGTCTCTCATGATCAATACCGAGAAGTAGAACAAATAGACACAAGGTAGGGAGACTATTCTTTATTCATCTGAATATTGATCATGAGAGACGGAGAGGGGAAGGTCCCTGACCAACGACAACATGTTATTTCTATAGAAGGAAAATGATCTTAAGAGAAAATATTCCTTAGAACTTGAAGCAGGAATAGTATCACACACTAAGTCATACAATAGTTTGACTAATGCTCTTGTGAAGCCTGAAGCAGAGCATATGCCAGATATTTTTGAAATGAGAGGAGTAACTTGAAGTTATGAACTAGAAGTTGTGTTATATACTATCAATCTAAAATCTACGGGGACGCCTGTGGGTTCTAGTTTAGCGTATACACGTTAAATAGAAAAGAAATGGAACTCCTCTATTCTCATGAAGAGAACGCCTCATGAAGAAGGTTAAGCACCTCATGAAGAGGATCATCATGAAGATGACATCCAACACAATAAGCGCGCACCTCACTAGTGTTGGGTATGCGGGAACAATATACCATCTCTTATTTAGGAAACGCGACGAGAGAAAATATTCTTACATTGTGAGAGTACTTTGGGAGAAAGAAAATAGTTGTCGACAAACTACCTCTTTAATTGCAAATGTTTCTCTTATGAGAACCCGGATCCGGAAAAAAAGTCCATGGCAAAATCGCGTATAGCGATTATATCGGGTCAATGAAGAAAGCAATTGAGGTTGAATCTACTATTAAGAAGAAATGAATGTTACCGCTATATCTCCGCTAAAATGAAATGAATGAGTATCGAATATGCAGTTAATATTGGATTATGAAAATCCATATAATTCGAAGAATATAAATAGCAACTTGTAGAAATCTCATACTAAGTATTAAAGTCTAAGGTATATATATTCTGAATGAATATTCAAGTCTCAAGAAGAGCATGTCCTAGAACGATTGCAATCATTAAATGATTTTATAGTGAATAACGCCATGTCATTGCGTATATCACTCATCTCTCATGCAAGAGAGAATGTATCTCATAGAAGAGAATTATTAATTCATTAAGAATGAATGTACATCGTTGAAGGAATTAATCCATGAAGGATTTACAAGTCAATTTTTGAATAAACACCATTCAACCCTAAAGTGAATATAGACCCGAGAGAAAGAAAATGAGGAATCTTAAATACCGTGAAGGTGTCATCAAAACACTTAGAAAGTGTATGAAAAGCTAGCAATGTAGTGTTAATATCCTCTATATACCATGGAAGGTATAAGAATAATGGTGGTTTTGGCAATTGAATTATCCCCTAAATGCCAAATGCAAGGCTGGATTTGTACAATCAAAATCTCGAAGATTTATACAATACATTTTGAAAATCCACTAAGGATTAATTATAAGTATCCAAACTCTAGTATAAGTTTGATATACTATTTAGAAGATATTGAATATTAATTTATTTAACCCCATAATCCTCCTCGAAAGGATCTATTTCTCTCGAAGGATAATATTTATTTGTTTTGCATAACTAATTGGTGGTCATTATGCATGAAGCATATTGCTCCCATATAATTCATAGAAGAATTATGAGCCAACTTTTATTTACATATGTTTATGAAAAGTGTAGTTTGAACAATGAAGTTCAAAGTTTGGCTTTATGAGGGGAGCATATTTTATTGAATCTGCCTCTAAGGTAAACCACTAGAATTACAAAGATCGAGAAGATCATATTTGCTAAAAAAACTGAAGTTTATACGTAGATTATGAAGATCAATATCTATTCATGAAGAATAGAATATCCTGAAGAATATATGATCAAGAAGGTTAAATGTTGTACTCTTTTTTTCCTATGTGAGTTTTTACTCGAAGGTTGCTCACATAAGGTTTTTAATGAGACAACATGTGCAATATAATTAACGAATGTGATGTACTCTTTTCTCCAAGAACCGTTTTTTCCCACTCGGGTTTTCGGATGAAGTTTTTGATGAGGCATATGCATATCGTGGTAATCGCCCAAGGGGGAGTGTTGTAAAACACACGAGACTGCTCTCCTAGAAGGAAAGGAGAAGGAGGAATCCTAATCCTAGTCCGTTTGTATGTGGGCTCTTATCGAAACTCTTAGGCCTTGGCAGGGACTATATATACGTGGGATCTCTATGTTGTAATGATCAATACTGAGAAGTAGAACAAATAGACACAAGGTAGGGAGACTATACTTCTTTCATCCAATGTGTGATCATGAGAGACGGAGAGGGAAGGTCCTAACCGCTGACGACGCGTTTCACAACAAAAACAAAGGATTTGATTAATTCACCGGTCGCTGTAACAATGCAAGCACACAACTAATGTCGTCAATCCTAAAACAAATCACTTTCTATATGTACTTCACTACTTAAGCTCCTCCAACCAGACAAAGACATAGGTAGGGGCAAGAACTAGTTAACATAACACATTTAGCCTCTCCTTCAATAAAATATTTACAGCTACTGTAATTATAGCATAGGTGTTTAACGTCTTACCAGATGAACACGCGCGGGGAGGGGGGTGTGGCTCGGGCCCTGCTAGCCCCCTTAGTTTCGTCATAGCCTCTATCTTCGCTTTTCCTTTCTGTTCCTTCACTCTTCCATCTTCATCCTATGCGCTACCGCGCCAAAGCAAATCGCCTGGGTACGGCGGCGACGATAGTGTGCAATGGCTTTCTCAACTTCTGCATAGGAAGGTAAGGAAGCGGCAGTGGTGGCAGTGGCGTCTCAGTTGTCAGCCTATCATCATTGCTGCCATCACCAGCGCCGCTGTGCACCCATCTGTCGGCAGTGTAAGCGCTAACTGCTTAGCTACCTCACCGGCCTCACCAGAGTGAGGCGTCTGCTCAGCCCCAAATGCCCTATTGGCAAACATACCTAAGGAAAAAATAACGACATTAGTGACAAAGATTGAGAATAAGAGAGAGTGGCAGTAGCAGTACCCAGAGAGGAGTGTTCTCTAGATCGAGTATCGGCAGAGCCAGCGATTGGCGCGGGGGCTCAAGCCCCCCTACCACCGTAATTCCAACATAGCACTAACTCCAAGTCAAGAAATTAAATTAAATTATTAAAAGAGAGATATTAAATTAAGTTAAATAAAAACGATAATGAGATGCAACTAATAGCAGGTATATGTTTATATTACATTATGTTATTCTGATACATCCCCATATATGAGAAGATCACAATAATGTTGGCTTGTCAAATATATATAATAGTAAAGATAAAAGTTTTTTTTGAAACCGGGACATTGCCCTTCATTGAGCATGTTCGGTTTCGAGGCCTAACACCCCATTCTTCGAATTGATTTCTGACCGTTATCTAGAGTGGTAAGGGTCGATACTCCCAACGAGAACATTATTTAAATCAGTTGGTACTCGATCCTACTGTTTTGCCCGGCCGGCTGGTTTCTTGCGTGCATGCAGCACTTGAATCGAGTATGTGGCCCATTGTGGCGATAACCGGGAGCAGTGGCCCATTACCGAACAGTGGTAGGAGTAGGTTCCATTAATGATATCAAAGTGTTGAGATTGAATCTAGTGTTGCTTATGACAGGCGTCATCTGGAATTGGTCAAACAGTCTCTTGGACTTCTTTGGAGCCGAATACAATCAATGCCAGTATTTGTCTTTCATAACTTTTATTCATTGCCTCACGCAGTTCTATGGGTAACGAGGAATTAGAGGGTCAAGGTATCATCAGCCCAGAGCTTGGTCGATCACCATCAGGAAAGCACCTGCAACAAAACAAAACACGAAGCAGGGTGCTACTGCAGGCGTAACATTTTTTTTTTTTTTTTTTCTTGAAGGTGAGCATGAATCACTCTGAATCACTCTCAGTCTCGAAAGAAATAGTATCAAATTTTATATTTTTTTCAAACCAAGATTTTCATAAACCAGGAGTTGCTAGTGGACTGTAACTGAAGTTATTATATGATTGTTAACTGGCACAACTCACAGTTATAGGATTGTAACTGCATAATCTTTATTTTTAGGCTGTTTCACGTGCCTAAGCTTCAATCTACACAACTGACAAGTGTGCAAGAGGATGAGGTAATTAACCCAACCTTATACACATATATATTACACAGTAATAATTTATTTGTTACAATAGGACATAGTGCTAGCTAAACAGGGATCGTAAATGGTTCGGCCAACAACAATTGTTGGACAAAATCCTCTAGATTGCGGCAGTTTGTGAAATTGTCTTCCTGGTTGTACATGAATTCCATTGTCCTCGTCAAGTTGAATATCCGCTCCAATACCTGCCTTGGGTAAGCATTGGCTGCCTTAAGCCACTCGCTGTTAAAATCTTTCCACGATTCCTCTTTGAGTATGTGTATCTGCTCACGTGCAACTTCAATCGAGACATTGTGCTCCTTCATGTAGCTATCGATTGTGGAAGCAACATGAGAAATCAGCTGCTCTCTCTGCACAAAGTTAAGTATCAAATAAATTAGTAAGATAAAGGTAGGCAAACTCACGGAAAACAATATCATAATAATAAGAATATATACTGTTGAAACCGATTTTGAGATGATCGAGGCATCATTTGCAGGCGGTTAGAAATTGTTGCTGGTGGTGGTGTAGTAATTAATAAGCCAGAGTGGAACATGGCCAAAAACTACCACTGGAAAGAGCTTTCCAGAGGCGGTGAACAAAGCAGAGTTGTCACTCTGTAAATGCCCCTATATATATCCTATACTATACTTGTAAATGTAAGCAACAACAAGTACAAGTTAACATTTAATTTTCCCTGGTGGATTCGTCCATGTAGGGTATCATTGGATTCTCTCTATGTCGCTTCGTTGTGTATAAAACAATGTAATTTAAGAAATATCAAATTCAAATTCCAAACTAAAAAAAGGGAATTAATTATGATCCTTTTATATTAGGCTTTAAAGATTATCTTATACACTTTAACATAAATAGTGATGGATATTACCTCATATGACTCGAGATCATCTCCTAGCCTGAGAATCACAGAAAGTGCTTGGACCATTTTAGGTACACCAGAAACCCAATCAAAACAGTCCACTGTTGCTACATCATGCATCCCAACGAAGGAAGCACACGACAAAATGGGACATCCGCCAGTTCTTAATGAAACTTTTAGATGCTCCTCCACAGACTTCGGAATGTATCCTTCTTGAAGCATTTTAACCTCCATGTTGAAACTTCTAACAAGGTCTTTTGTCTGTAAATAGTTGGCAATAGTGAATAATATGTTTGTGGTCACAGCATCAAGTGAATATATGGTTTCCTGGATAATCATTCATACCTAGACCTAAAAAGTTGAAACATTTCAATGAGGAACATAACTTACAAAGTATCTTAGATATGGCATACGATATTTCTCCTCCTGGTGGAGCATATTTTCAATGGTTTCATAGCTATTCAATATTTTCTCCAAAGCGAATTTCATGCACTCAGGGAGGTCTTGAGCCCCCTTTGAATCCCAGCTGGACATGATAAATTACAAAAACTTGTGAGTTCTTTTTTTTTATCACAATGATAAAAAAAAATGTTACTACATACACATGCAAAATAATTTCAAACAATTAAGCTATCTTATGATATGTTAAACACACTCACTACTACACACAAAAACAAATTTGTGACGACACTAGAGTTTGTTTACAATGGTGGACCTATTGATCTAATGTCTCTAGAAATCATTAGGGCACAAGGGCAGTGGCCTACCTCTAGAAATCAATTGTTAGAGGCGAGTCTCTTAAGAAACCATTCTATACCAAAAATGTGTCTTTTTTTAGAGGTGTGTCTTTTGCCTTTGTAAATAGATATCACAAAAAGAATTTATAGTATTTTCATCTGAAGTTAGATAAAGCCAAACTTATTTCAAAATTGTAGATCTCAAAGGGATCTACCTTTTTTTTGTAGATGACCACTTTTCTGGTTTGAGTTCATGTGGAGATCCAAATATTTGTTTTAAATATCATATTTTTAATTAAAAATTATGAAGTTTCAAAAGACATCAAATGTGGACATGTCTTATATCAAAGTTGTAGGACGGATCTATATCTTTATATAGTTTGTTTTTTTTTATTTATTTATTTATGATATTTTATAGTCCTAAATATTTATTCTAAATTATCAAATTTTGAAACTCAAAATTTCAATTTTTGAACTACCTCGGATATTGACATTGTCTATGCCAACGTTGGTGCTCTCAACATAATCTACAAATTTGTAGAAATTTCTTGTTTGATGGAGTTTAGGGTCCCAAATATTTGGTTTAATAAGTGATGGATTCTGCAAATTTCAACTTTGTCTCCATTTGTTGGATTTCCCCCTAGCTAGATGGAATTTCCAAGTATGATGACATGATGAACTATCTAACCAGAGATTTTGACCCCTTTTAGTGAAACACATACATACAACTTATATCTAGAAAAAGTAGCGTAGATTTTTCTTTACTCTTCCTTGAGAACTTAACGGTAAAGATAGACAAGGAAGTTTAGTGAACCTAAGATAAAGAAATTTTTAAGGAGGGAAGCAATACAAACCTTTGAATACACTTGGTAAGTAATTCACATTCTTCGGAGTTGCATAAGAATCGTAAATATCATCCAAAAGGGTCACAATGGCGATAATCATTGTTAATATTATTCGGGCTCGTGAATAACATGGTTCATAGTATACTCCTAATATCCAGAAATAGCACTCCACGACTCTATCTCGAGCAAATGGAAGCCTTGATTCAATCTGCATATCCTTCCACCACCTATAAATTTATTGATATTGACAGCAACATAATTAGTTTGTAATAATTTGAAATATAGCTAGGTATTAAATTTGTAATGAAAACAGTTGCTTCACCTTGTAATGATAGCCAGCTCGTGTTGATGACCGAGCTGCATAATATTTGAGTTCAACTTTGCAAGTTGCAACACCTTGTTATGCACCGTGGCATCTTTTTCATATGCAGAGATGTAATACTTTGACTCATAAATTCTAACTCTTCTAGGGAGAGGGATCTCAAGTGCAGATTTTATTTCACGTGCTAATGACCCTTCTATGTGGGGTATCATTGCTTCTAAACGCCTCTGGCTGAATAGCTTGGCTTCCTCAAGAATTACCTCTCCGTGGGTCCTCATGTGTGCAGCATTGTAAAGGTTCAGTAGGTCTCTAGGACTGTCTGCTAGAAAATCGCCTCCATCTTTGAACCTCACAAACACATCTAAAATATGAAATGGAACTTTTCAGCTTCAATTTCTAGAATGAGAAGAAAGTATAATATATATGCTGTATTTTAAGACTTTTTTTTCATCATATTTCTTACAAAGGGATGTTATATATTAAGAAAAGCATTATTGCTGCAGTGAGTTCAACACCAAATAAATAAATAAATAAACTGAGAGATGACTAGACATTCATGTGTATTGCTTCTCTATCAGGCACAATAATGGTTGTAAGATGTAACGTCAGAGACATGAAGTGACAAATTGGAATGCATATTCTTTTAACATTAATATGGTCTTCGGATGTTTATAAGGTTAGCATGTTAGTTATAGATGCATAGAAATTGGCCGTTCAGTTAGAACTATAGAAGGTGCATGTAGTGTTTATATATTTTCGGATGCTACGTACCTGGCGAGACCCTGTATCGGTGTTTCCGGAGTAGACAAAACCACAGTGCAACCGTTCCAAGATCATAGCCACCAACATCAGCAGTCTCAATCTCTTCTAGTGCAGCACTGATCTCTTGTTCGAACAGGTGATCCAAGCATAGACGCTCCAGCGCATCGATGAGATGCAGCCTACTAGCAAGAGTGGAAGTTGAGCTTGCTATCATTTCGGCCACTTCTTCCCTGAGTTTGTTCGCTCGTTCTTCCATCTGAATCTGCTGAAAACAATACGATGGAACTCAACATAATTAATGCAGAAAATTAATCAAAGCACCTATCACATCATTAATTAGTTTCAAGATTTTGGTCACAATCATGAACGTACAGACCTGTTGTTGCGATGATTTAGCTGCAGCTGGGTCGGAGTAGACGAGGAAGCGATCTCCCCAGATAGATGGGTGGAAGATGCCGGAGTTCTCGATGAGGCGGTTGTCATCTTCGTCGTCAAGGCCATCATGTCGTGTTTTTTCGGTGGAATAACCCTGTTGTAACGACGACTGGCGGCATTGCAACGGCCGGCTGTGCCGCCGCCACGAAATGCTGCGTGGCCATTGCTTGACCGGCGGCGATGCAAAAGCAACAGCAGAAATATGGCTGCTGCAGCTCCTCATCATGCTGCTGCTGCTGCACTCTTGTGGTTTCAAGGAGAAGCTACTGGCCTGCTGTGTGCCTGCTTGCTCCGTTGCTCGAGTGGTGGTGCCATCATACTGAATGCAAATGGATTATATATAGAGGAGAGACTAGAGAGTTAAGCGCGTGAAAAATGCACATGCATAGTAATTTTGATTAGTCAACAAACTCACCATGGTGCTGGCACACATCTATGCAGATGCAGAGTACCCACAAGAAGCACATGGATAACAGGACACATGGACCATGACACATTGAGAGAGAGTTCTCTTTTTAGTGTTGATTTCTTTGACGAAATAAAAGAGTTTAAGGTACAATATTTGGAATATTTTACTCTTAATTTTAGGTTAGTTACGACTACACATGCTTCTACTATTTGCAAGTGCGCTTGCTTTTACGACTAACCACACATGCTTCTACTATTTGCAAGTGCGCTTGCTTTTACTTTGCTCAAATTATTCCAAGTTCCGAACAAAAACTCGTGAAAATTGAATCCCATGATGTTGCAAATGATGACATACGACAACCAGTATAGCTTTATCGTACTCGTTCTCGTCTGCCTCTGCCGACAGCAGTGTGCACGTAGTGATCGATTAGACGCTTAAAAAGCATTTAAGTGCAATTTGTATATGTACAGTGAAAAACTTTACACTATAAATGAAACTTTTATCAACATATGCATGTTGCTACAATAAACGGTAAGATATTGTTACTAAAAGAATAATTTTCATCTCGATGTGTACTATTTTTTTTTATTTTGATTTAACGAAAACAATAAAAAGTCGTAGAGAAGCCAATGTTTACCGCTGTTGTTTCCTTAAATACCATCCCAAATTATAAGTGATTTCAAGAATCCTGGAGAGTGAAACCATCTTAAGTTTGACCAAATTTTTATGATAAGATAATAATATTTAGGATGTCAACGGAGTATTATTGGATTCTTTGTTAATTATATTTTGATAGTATACCTATTAGATATCGTAAATCTTTATAGTTCTCTCTATACTTTTGGTCAGACTTGAATTACTTTAACTATCTAAGATTCTTAGAATCACTTACAATTTGGAATGGAGGTAGTAATAAACATTGGGTCTAAGTGAGTTTTGTATTGTTGTCACTTGCATAAAAACATAAGGGCAGGTACCTATACGTGAGCGGTCTCATGTGCCGTCTCATGCATTGCCACGTAAGATTTTTGATAATGTGGAGGAAAGAGAGCAGTGAGAGAGAATGAGGTATAGTTGCTTCGCGAAACAACCACCTCATGAGCTAAAATTTAAGACTATGAGACAACTATTTTACCATTGTATTAGTTGTTGCTGTCATACACCTCACAATCTTATTTTCACTTTCTCCATAAATTAAAGAAATGCGAGTTGTTATAAAGATAATTTAGAAAGACAACCATTGTAGTAATGGTACGGTGTTGTTTAGGACTTAGTGTTGATTTCTTTGACGAAATAAAAGAGTTTAAGGTATTACTCTTAATTTTAGGTTAGTTACGACTACACATGCTTCTACTATTTACAAGTGCGCTTGCTTTTACGACTAACCACACATGCTTCTACTATTTGCAAGTGCGCTTGCTTTTTACTTTGCTCAAAAATTATTCCAAGTTCCGAAAAGCTTGTGAAAATTGAATCCCATGATGTTGCAAATGATGACATACGACAACCAGTATAGCTTTATCGTACTCGTTCTCGTCTGCCTCTGCCGACAGCAGTGTTCACGTAGTGATCGATTAGACGCTTAAAAGCATTTAAGTGCAATTTGTATATGTACAGTGAAAAACTTTACACTATAAATGAAACTTTTATCAACATATGCATATTGCTACAATAAACGGTAACATATTGTTACTAAAAAAATAATTTTCATCTCGATGTGTACTATTTTTTTTATTTTGATTTAACGAAAACAATAAAAAGTCGTAGAGAAGCCAATGTTTACTGCTGTTGTTTCCTTAAATACCATCCCAAATGAAAAGTGATTTCAAGAATCACGGAGAGTGAAACCATCTCAAGTTGGACCAAATTTTTATGATAAGATAATAATATTTAGAATGTCAACTGAGTATTATTGGATTCTTTGTTAATTATATTTTGATAGTATACCTATTAGATATCGTAAATCTTTATAGTTCTCTCTATACTTTTTGGTCAGACTTGAATTACTTTAACTATCTAAGATTCTTAGAATCACTTACAATTTGGAATGGAGGTAGTAATAAACATTGGGTCTAAGTGAGTTTTGTATTGTTGTCACTTGCATAAAAACATAAGGGCAGGTACCTATACATGAGCGGTCTCATGCGCCGTCTCATGCATCGTCACGTAAGATTTTTGATAATGTGGAGGAAAGAGAGCAGTGAGAGAGAATGAGGTATAGTTGATTTTCTTGAAACAACCACCTAATGAGCTAAAATTTAGAACTATGAGACAACTATTTTACCATTGTATTAGTTTTTTTGTCATGCACCTCACAATCCTATTTTTACTCTCTACATAAATTAAAGAAATGTGAGTTGTTATAAACATAATTTAGAAAGACAACCATCGTACGTGTAGTTGTACATGTGGCCTATTAAGTTGTCTTAAATTACATTGATACTTATATGAGACCGGCCATAAGACAACACCAATATACTTTGTCCTAATGGGGTAGGCCGAGATCGACGGCCCACCGCACTATAACGCCTCTCTCCAACCCGGCCTTATTCACTGTCCATCCAACGAGAAGCACATGCATCATATGCATTCATGCATGCTAGGACATTATCGTACCTCTGTCTAGCGTAAGTTTGAAACGAGCAGACACGTGCATGGCGTGCCTACTAATTTGACATATATATGGGCCCACTTTTAAAAAAAAGAGGGTAACCCCATTTCCATTACCATTAGGAATTAATGGGTCCACTTTTCTACTCTTCCCAAGAGAGAACGTGATTAATATTGATGTTGAGATCATTACCTTAATTTAACTAATAATCCTGTCACAGCTCACGGCAATCACATGTGTACGAGGTCGGAAACTGGCCGTGGAGTGGCCAGTGGGCAGTGCGCCAGTTCCACAGTCCTTGTCCCAGAAGAAGACGACGACGGGCAGAGAAAGATAATTGAAAATCTCTACCTCCAGCCTAGTCACGCCGGACTGCGATTGCGATTTCCACCTGTCGTCAAGCCCACGCAACCGGCCCAGTAATCTAGAAGACGCAACAGCTTCTGTCACACGACGGTGGTGAGTCTCTGTAATCCAATTTGTATGTCTAAATAAATTTATTGTAAAATAGATTTAATGATCTATCTAATACTAATTATATACTATAAATATTGAGAGTTTTTTATGGTGCTTGGAAGGAACCGGTGGTTCCTCCCTTGAATCTATTTTTTAGCCGGTTCCTCTTACTTAATTATGATTAAAGGGTAGTTTAGTACTTTGAGAAATTAACTTTGATCTTGCTCGCCGGGTACCCTCTGGTCGCGCTGCTCGGCGCCGCCTTCTTTGCCCTGTCTGACGAAGACCGGGACGCGAGGGCGCCGCGCTCCAGGAAGACCCGGATCTCCTCGACGGCGTAGGGGTTGGCCAGCGACACCGTCGTGACCACGACCACGGCCGCCAAGGCCGCGTCCATGGCCACCCGCGCGGCCGCGAGAGCGATCGCGCGTCGCTGCACCGGCGCCGGTCCGATGCGACGCAGGGCACGCCCAGCAGCTCCAGCGCGCAGCCAGGCTGCCACTGATGATAGTGGCGGCAGCTGTTCTTCTTTCATGCATGGCGGCGGCAGACGACGGCGACATGTGCTGTAGGTGAAGAGTGCGTTCGTCGACGATCCCCAGGGTGTCTTGGCGGGCTGGAACGCCAGCGCCGGCGCCGACGCGTCGGGGTTCTGTTCCTGGGCCGGCGTGGCGTGCGAGGCGAGCTTGGGAACCTCACCGTGTTCGGCCTCGCCTCCTGCAACCTCACCGACCTGATCCATAAAAGGCTTCGTCTTGTTGGCTTCCATGCTCTAGGTAAGACCAGGTTGTGGTGGTCCTCGCACCTTGCCGATGGTGGTGGTCGTGCGGTGCGCAGGACTGGATGTCGGCGGCGAGCCTTGTGCCGTGGCTCGACGGGTGATAGCCGGCAACAGAAACAGGTTCCACGGACAAGTCTTGTATTGTGATCCGGAAGGGTGTATTTCCATTGTATTTCTGGATTTGTTTTCCTAAAGAAAAACGGCCTTAAATCATGATGATGTCATCATGATTTCATATTGATGCCAGCAAGCTAACAAGATCGAAGCAGGGCACCGCACGGCGAGGCTGCTTTGCTCCGCTGCTCGTCGGTGTCATGTGTTCGCGTACGCGTGCTCACCGGCGGCTGCTGCTACTGTCCGACGAGGTGAAGGAACGGCCGGTGCTGGTCTGCTGCCCGTCGAGGAAGAAAGGGCGGCGTGGTGGACAGCAGAGACGTCGGGATGTCGGCCGTGGTTCTGGGCGCGACGCGGCTTGGACGGGCGAGGACACGCGGCCGACGAGGAAGGAGAAGTTGCTAAAAAGACCATCATACCCTTCAATATTCATTCTAATTCGGTTCAGGTCCATGGTTCCTCCCCGCCAAGCTTGGTTCCTCTCATTATGGTTCGCATTACTTTTTAACAATTAGATCGGGGCCAAATGGAGGCTATATTAATCCCAAGCGTGGTAAAAACCCTCATAAATATTAATACTTTGTTGCATATATTTGATCAAAATTAAAATTATTTGACTCTCGAGAAGCTTGAGAATGACACTTATTTTGAGACACTTATTATAAATATTTGTCTCAAAGTATTTTACCTTCTCATTTTTCCAATATCCTGAGGGAATATACATTTCTCCTTTTTTTAATACATATTTATTTCTACCTCTCTCGATCTCTCTCTTTTTTTTAACCTTACCTCTATCTCTCTTGGCTTTTTCTACTTTTCTTTTGTCCTCTTAATTAACTTCCGTGTATATCCAAACTTCGACCTTGTTTAGATGGCTAAAATTTTAGCAAAAGTCACTGTTCTAGCTCCTGTAGCACACTGTAGCACGTTTCGTTTGTTTGTGGTAAATATTGTCTAATTATGGATTAAAAGCGTGTAAGTAGTTATTTTTATACTTACATTTACTGCTTTCGAACTATCGAACATATGTCTTTTGGTGTATTTAATGTGATGTGATAGAGAGAGTCTAAAAATTTTATAAATTTTTTGGCAAAATTTTAGCCATCTAAACCAGGCGTTCATCTAATTTTGAGACGAGCGCGCTTTGATGGACACGACGGTGTAGCTAAGTCCCGTCACATATATATTGATGGATGGGATGGGTGTGTTCTTGGGTCCATCGATCGGACAAGATCGCCACGCCCAAATAAACAGGCGTGTAATGTGATGTGATTACTCGGCGGGACTATAGATAACGACACATCATCTGCTTGTTTTTCCATATGGTCTGTTATGAAATGCAGAGCGCTCTATTTATCGCTGATAGCATCCCTGTCCGATCGACTATCTCGTCATCGCTGATGTCTATCTGCATTATCACGTCCAACCAAACCAAGTCTACAATGGTGATCCCACCAATCAAACCCAAGTGAGTGAGATCAATTTTCGATTATGTTACTTAGGTCCTGTTTGGTTACTTAGAGACTAAACTTTTTTAGTCCAGGGACTAATAAAAAAAAGTCTCTCCAATAGAGTCTTTTAGGGACTAATAGAGGAATAGTCTCAAAAAGTCCCTCCTATTTAGTTTGGTAGGGACTAAAAGGGACTTTTTTTAGTCCCAAGGACTAAAAAGTCCCTAAACCAAACAGGACCTTAAGAACGAAACACACGATTCCAAAGATGTAGGAGTAGCTATTTAATTTGCATTCAATATATGGCTTGGCACATGTTACATTTCAGTATTTCACGAATATTAAAAAGCGTATCCTACTACTCCCTCCTCCGTAGGGAAAAAGAAAAATAAGAAATTTTGACGTCGCTAGGGATTGGCACATGTTACACACATTTGTCTTTCCTACTTTTTGCACCAAGTAGCGACTTACCCGTCGCCACGCCTTTCGTCGCCTCGCTAGGGATTGCGAGTGGCCCGAGGCAGGGCGGCATCGGCGACGAAGGATGGCACCGGGGGGACCCGCTCATGGCGGCAACCGGCCCCGACCTCAAAGACGCGGCCCACGGGTTGAGCCACTGGCGTCGCCAAATGCGGTTGGGGGCGGTGGTGGAGGGTCTTTGCCGTCGGAGGAGACAACCGAGGGGGCACGACACGCTGCAACTCCACTCATCGCCACCATCCCCGTTGTCGAGAAGGTCACGACGAGCCAACTAGCGAGACACGCCACATATGGTGCCTCTCCGACCTCAATCGAACTCACATCACCATGTCGGCCGGTTTGGTGGTGTCGGGTTCAAAATCCTCCGATGAATGGGGTTTATGCATTGAGCGGGTAGTGTTGTGCTGCTCTCACTAGTAACCATCTACTTTTAGGTGGCGGGCACTTTTAATTTTACATGCCGGGCGAAGGTGCCCGTCACCCACGTGAGGTCACGGTAAATGGTGGCCTCATTGTGGCGAGGTGACCATCACGGTTAATAGCACTCACCGTGGCGGGCGTTTTACGATGCCCATCCGCGGTTGACAATTTCAAAAAAAAAAAAAACCAAAAAGCGCCCAAGCCGTTGAGCCCATCGGCGGGCCCGTCGAGCCATCAGCGGGGTGCCACCGGCCGGCTGCGGTCGGGGAGAGCGAGCCACGCCACCGACGGGATTTCGGGGAGGAGGACGCGCCGCCGCCGGGTCTCGAGGGGGAGGGGAGCCATGCCGCCCAGGGAGCTTGAGGCGCCACGCCTCACGTCGCCGTTGGGATCTTGAGGGGAGGGATGACACGCCGCCCGGGGGGGATCTCGAAGGGGGTGGGCGGCGCCGCCGCTGAATCTTGAGGGGAGGAGGTGCGAACACATGGTTGATTTAGGTCACATGTGTTTAGTTTTGTGATTGAGTGATTGTCAACGTTCAACATTTTACCTCTATTTTCTTTTATCTTTTTATGCTTCGGCTATGTTCGCAAGACACGCAGCGTAGTGTGTCGAAGGCGTATCTCTTGGTTCGTGTTGTACAGGTGTGGAGCTCGGAGATGGTAGGCGGCGGGCGAGGTGAAGGGGCCAAGGAGGGACGTCTTTGGGCCGACGGACCGAGGAGGTGAAGGACGGACGTGAGGCTTGGACCAGGGGGAGGGAGCGGGAGGCGGCTAGCCATGGTGGGCGACACACAGGACATCGGCGAATGCAAGAGGGCGTGGCGGGGACCGTGTCGATCGGGTCAAGGCGACGAAGTGCAAAAGCGCGGGGAGCTCGGGCGACTTGGCGACTTTCGGCGGTCAAGGCGGCGATGACGCGATGTCGAGGAGGTTTGGTGGTTTGCCCTCAAAACCATCGGCGCGGGTTTGGTGGTTTGGGCCTCAAAACCATCGGCGGCGGGGAGTAACACCCACAGTGTTACTTTCACTAAAATATGACATGTGTTGGTATTTCTAATGTCACTAACTAGTAATGGCATCTAGAAAGAATATCGAGATGTTGCTTGAGATAAAACTAAAAGAAATATTCATTGCGAGTTCATAGCATATCGAAAAGGTTGTCATCCCTATAGTTAAACTACTAATATGCAAGGAATATAATATTCGTACTATGCCTTGATAACTTCTTAATAAGTAAATAAACAATTATAGCTGGGTATCATAGTTTACAGAGATATGAATATATACCATTGTAGCATTTTAACCGGGAGTAATAACCGAGGTCTTGAATTTATATTCTACCACGGGGAAAGAAGTCATTATCTTGAATTAACTAAGTATAGATCTTAATCTAACCATCTCTCATGTGCAAGACATCAGCATTAATCTCATCAATTACTTAAGCAAGGATCAAAGTTCATAATAAAGATAATGATAAAGTTCTAGATAAGCAGATTTGACCAAAAATCACGTTGGTTGGCGAGAAAGTGTCTAACAATGGGCGATAGCAATTCATAGGCTAGCTAGCATTAGAAACTCAATATGTAACTCTAAACTAAATGTTAGGATCTACCTAATTATGCAATACAAATAACAATCATTGAAGAAAGACTAATTAAATCCAAACATGAGGACGAGAATCCGTGAAGACTAAGGCGAAACTTAGAACAACCCGAAATCTAACATCCGCTAGGCCTACATACGGGGATGGATTGCAAAGGACTCAATGGTCTTTTTTGTCACCACCACGATCTACCCACACGACCGGCACATAGGGTGCAAACGCAGAGTAAATAAGATCTAATCACCATGATTACATCGTCTCTACCACTCACCTTCCGATCTAGATGATGAGCGCTATACGAATCCATGCATGAACATAACTTGATAATTCAACTATGCTAAATGTGTAATTAAAGTAAATACTAGAACAAATAATCTCAAATATAAACATGATCAAGATATTCATATTAAGCATGTGTGCAGGACTTGAAAACTACTTACAATGAAGAACTTACAAGAACGAGGCCCGATCTTGAGTGGCCTCAGACGATCCGGAGCGGATTTCTCCCTTCCTACTAGTTCTAATCTTGATTGCTACTCTTCCGAAAGCGATGTTTCTCTAGCGTTGAATATGACTTGGTATTTTAATTAGAAATATCTTTGTTATAGAACTTGATGATCTAAGAAGGGGGTCTAGGGGTCCTAATATATCGGTCTTCGTCTGTCTCTCCATCTTCATCGAGGCGATGTGGTATTAACCTTGAATCAATCCCGCACTTCTACGTCGCCCTCGGATCAAACCGACTCAAATCAAGCGGGTTTAGATCGAGTCTTAGAGGCGGTGGAGGAAGCTTCCGGCGAGCGAGGCGGCGGCTGGCGAGGGCCGTCGGCCCCATTATTGGGCCGATCGGCCCAGGGCTCCCTCACGGGTCCCGGTCGTGCGTCAGCGTGTTGCGAGTCTTCTAGATGATGTATTTCTTGGTTCGAAGTTAGTTCACGTCGGGATTAATCGAAGCCTTCTAGACTTGTTTGAGTTGGATTGCGTTGCGTTACGTCGGCCGTATGCCACGTCATCTCTGCTGATTTTCTGTTAAGTCCACGCAAATCACAACTTTACCAAAACTGATGGAATTATGTTAGTGACACCCTATTCTAGGTTGTTATTATTATTTATACCCCTTTCTCATGTTTAATTAATTAAAAATTTTATATGATAACAAGTGTCAACAACATGTCATCATGATCATTGCAAAGCATGCATGTTTAGCCCACCATGTGTTGCATTGAACTAAAATAAGTTTATTTTTATGATTGGTTACGTTGTCGGTCAAAAAGACGCGAGAGGAATCAGATTAGGAAGTTACCCCCCTTGTCGGAAACCCTAATTTTTGAACCCTAGTTTGTCCTCTTCTCTTTTATTCAAAATTTATCAAGATTTTGGGTATGGTTATTAAAGCAAAAAGGTAGATATTTCAAAATTGAACAAAGTTGATATTTTGAGTTTTCAAAGTTTAGTTCAAAATTTTAAAGTAATTTTGAATTAGACAAAACCCTTTCTACCCCCTTTTCTCTATTTCAAAATCTAAGCAAAATTTGAGAAAACTTCCAAAAGTTAGTTTGTAGATCTTGCTGAGATGAACAAAAGTTATGTACAAAGTTTTTCAAGTTTCTACATAATTTTAAAAGTAATTTTGAATTCAAATTTCAAACTTTTTGACCCCATTTCAAAAAGTCATATTTAGAGGCCGAATTTGAAAATCTCCCAATTGTGAAAATTGTAGATCTTGAAAAATTAAGGCAAGTTGCTTTTTGGAAATTTTTGAGTTCAGTTCAAAATTTGAGAGTAATTTTGAAAATTCAAAGTTAGGGTTAAGGGAGCTACGGTACTCCACCCAATCTCCTCTGCCACCGCCGTTGAGGCTCGCGCCGCCGCCCACCATTGCGCGCCTTCCAGCGCCCGCGCCCGCGGCAGCTTCGCGACGACCCGGCCACCTGTCCGGCCTCCCCCTCCTATAAATAGGACGCCGAGGGGTCGCCGTTTTCTTTTTCGAAAACCGCCGCCCGCCGGACTCGTCCGCCCGCCGTCGTTCGTCGCCGTCGTGCCATTTTTTCATTAAACCAACTCCTTCAGCAGCTTCACAACTTCCTTACCTTCCCCTAGAACCCGGCCGTGACCCCTTTAGCCGCCGGAATCGCCACCGCGAGAGCCGTCTTCGCTTCGCCGCCCGTTCGGAGCGCCGCCGCTTGTCACTCCATCATCGCGGCCGATTCCGGTGAGCTTCGAGGCGGGTTAGTTTAGCGTTATCGTGTTGCCTTGACATCGTGGTCGTGAACGACTCATTGGTTTTCACGGTTGGAGCCCCGACGTGCGGGAACGTCATGTCCGGCGCCGCCGCCGCCCGCCGTCGTCAGCCGCAACCCATCTCCGCCTCGTCCTTGATGTAACCAAGCCTCGTCCCAAGCTCGGTGAGCCCTGGCCGCCCTCCTTCTCTCGTTTTTCTCTTTAGTCCACCGACGACGCCGAACGCCGACCCGGCGCGCCAGCGCGGTGAGAGCACAGCGTCGGCGACTGGCGAAGCGCGCGTCCGGGCTTGGCATCGGCGATGCGAAGGCCGGGCACATTCTTATTCACTAGGTAGGCCCAATATCGTTCTAGCGGCCGTCACTATTCATACCAGGCGGTCCACCATGCACAGTAGCAGGCCGTGAACAATTACAGGCCGTACGATTGTCGGGCCAGATTCAACCCAGAACCCTTTTTCATTTATGAAATGTTTTATTCAATTTCATTTATTTGAATAGTGTCGATTTTTCCAAATTTTGTATAAATTCAAATACTAGTTTAAAAATTCTGAAAATTTTTGTGTAGCCTTCCCATGGGTATGTCTATCCAAGAAAAATATGAAACTTGAATTTTGAATACTTTTGACATGATTTAAAAATACAAAATTTAATTGAAAAATGCATTTTCCTTGATTTTTAATAATTATTTTATTTATCTAAAAATCATGAAAATTATTTTGACACTGTTTTATGGCATGATCTACCTGTACAAAAAATTTGAGCTTGTTTTAAGAAAATTAAAATATTTATTATTTCATGCCCTATTATTTTATGTGTTAAACAAATAGTTTAATGTTTTATAACTTAGGATTTTGGGTGAATTTTGGGTTGTTTTATGAACCTTAAACCATACCACTATCAGATGGTCCCCGAGAACTCCTTAGGCAATGGTGATGATATCTCGTAGAGTTGTTCAACAAGTTGGTTTTGTTGGGTTCCAACTTTATCGTGAAGGAAAGTTGTACTCAAGTGTTTATCATTTCATGCACTCTCGCCTCATGTTTATATGCACGGTATCATGTTAAGCATATGTTATTTTTTCGTATAGTGAGCGAAGGTGATCGAGAAGTCGTTGATCAAGTCTCCGAAGAGGGCTATCTTGTTGACCCGAGTTCTGAATATTGTGAGCCATCGTCCGAAGTCGGGTTACTTCGTCAAGTCAAGGCAAGCCCGGTTCATTTAAACATTCCTTGTGCTTTACAAAGCTTTATATCACCTTTGCTTAATCTTTTTGCATTAGGTGATAGGAGTTGAGTGACAACCTAATTGATGCATTATCCATCCTTGATTATTTCAATATCTACCTTGAGAACCCGTTTTGATAAAATACCTAGAAATGCTTAGCCATGCTAAACTAGATAGACTTTTGAGTCAAAATATGACAAGTCTCTTATGATAGCCCGAATGGGCATTTGATGAACAAGGATGCTATATGATGAAACCATCTTTGGGATATGGTATTGAAGTTGAGACCGGTCGGGTAATTTGCACTGAGAATGGAGTCTCAGGTGTAGTATTCCCGACTTTGTCGATTAAGGACCGTTCGTTGTAAGCAATGTGGATGAGACTATGGAACGCATAATCGCCTGAGGTCTTTTGACCAATGGCACGCGTCTATACGGGGCGTCGCCCCGGGGACGGTCGAAACTAGTTACGGACACATACTCCGGTAAGCCCGATCTCGGGGGTGTCAAATCGGAAACGTACAACCGCGCACTGGGAGTGGAGAGATGGCGGGAGCAGCGTGTACACTCGTGGGTTAAATTCCTGGATGCCTGTGGGTTAGATTCCCAAGGTGTGAGGTGTCTTGTGCTCTCTCGGGTGGCGTGGGGACGCGGTTTCGTTTTTGAGTATCCAAGAAAGGGTTGATATATGCAAGCTTAAGTGCTACATATGTCGTGTGGAAAGAACTCCCCAGCTGGGTTAATCGATTTCGAAATCGCCGTGCTTCTCGGATATGGAGACTCGGTTTCCCCCTTACATCGTAGTTTAATTATGAAACAGTGAAGAGTTGGAATAAGTGATGGAATATCTACAAAGTGTGTGCTCTAGTATAAGATCACCTAGAGTAGGTGAGAAACTAAATTGGGATTAAAATATTGAAAGTAAGGATTCACTACTAGAAAGCTTTTCGCAAAAGAGTCCTTGATTCTTGCTAAAAGCCTTATCTTGAATCCTATTAGACCAACATTCCTGAGTCTTCTCCTATTTTCTTTAGTCGGGTATGTCTTGTTGAGTACTCCGTACTCGGGGTTTGTTAACCCATGTTGCGGGACCAGGTAGTCATGTCCAGACTGGACCTTGTTGTATGACGATCCATCAAGAGGATAGTGACGATGAGTGAAAAGTGAGACCCGTGGGGTGGTGCATTAGTGTATTATATGTAACAAACTTTTCGCTACTCCCGCTTATATATTGTAAAACCTGTTTTAAATATATGGTTGTAAAATTATTGTAATATATAAGTCTTCCATTTGTTTTACTCGATTATGTATGAAAACTGTTGTATCTTTGCAATGACCTCGTAACGGATCTTGGTTGGAATAGTTAACAGTACTTTTCAGGCTACGGGTGCACACATGTGACTATTAAAGGTCGTTGTACCGATAATTAGTACATGTGAGCCCCTGTAATTTGGAAGGTTACATTACGGTATCATCGAGAGCCTCCGTTACGGTGTTATTCTTGTAGCATTACTTTACAAAATTTCAAAAGGATTTGGGTCAAACTAATTTTATTCTTACTTTGGTCCAAATTGCTTGTTCTCTTGTCTTATTCTATTGAAAAATTTTCTTATCCAATTTCAAAGGAATATAAGTGGAGTAGCATTATATATTGCCTTACTTATAAAATTCTTTTAATGCAAAAAGTCTTTATTGATTGTTACGTAAGTTCGATTCATGCATCATGTTTAAATCACATGTTAATGTTTACCTTCCCCTTTAATGTGGTTTGGGTTAAGTTGTACCAACCCTATTCTTGCTAACCTTTAGATCCTCCTACCTAAATCTTGGTAATCCGATCATAACTATTCTGAGGATGGCCCGTACTAAAATAACTCCTAGGAAGAAGACGGGACCAAAAGGCGTCCCTCGTCACCAACTCATGAGAAGAAATGATCTTGAAGCAAGCACCAGTCATACTAAAACTCATGAAGAAAGCGGTAGTAAGTCCAAGAAAGATCTTCAAAAGAGATTGAGCGCCTGACCAAAGAATTGGATCAAGCTACCAGAGATAGATGCCGTGATGCAATTCAAATTGGAAAACTGCAAGTCGAGTTGGAGCGACGCGCTCAAAACTACGGAAAATGTAGTCAGGCCTTGATTGAGACGGTCCACGAGAAGACAGAGCTTCAGCATCAGTGTCATCATCTAATTCAAGATAATCAGAATCTGGTGGCTTATGCGATTCAACTGGAAGCTCAAGGAGTCAATCTGAATATACAAATTCAGCATATGAATGATCTCCTCAACCCAAATCACCAACCTCAGGCAGTACAAGATGATTTGGGTATAGTAATCCAAGAGGAAGATCCAGAAGAGGTGGAGCCTCACGTTAGTGACAATGAGTCAGAGAATGACCCTTGAGTAGGAACAAGATTTTGTAGAATATGTAATATAGCCTTGTTTAATAGTAAGCTACTTAGATGAGCCCTAGGTAGACTTGAGAATGGGAACCTTGTTTTATGGATAAGTTATATGTGTTGTTTTACGTTTTGTATTTCTTTTGAAGTTCAATAAATCTGGTTGGGTGTTATATAGTTTTGTTTTAAAAGCAGATGTCGCACAACAACAATACTAGCTCCCAGAATAGGAATGACATTCCAAACCCCCCACCAGTCCCAACTAACTTTGGCCGATGCCATTACGGCTTTGGTTCAAGCCACATCGAGAACTCTCGTCGATACAGAAGTAGCTCAGCAGAATCAGAATAATCATCGTGGGGCAGCGAGAGATAGACATGATCATCAGGGATGAAACCTCCGATCCGGACTTTTTGCCACTAAACCTCCGGGTTTTCAACAAAGCCGATGAACCCCTAGAGGCGGATGATTGGCTCACCGCACAATGGACCGAAATTTGAGTTGATTACGCACCGAATACCAAAAGCCATATTTTGCGGCCCAACAACTCCGCAATGCAGCCGGAGCTTGGTGGAAAAACTTTAAAGCGGAGCAGCCGCCAGAGCATCGATTACTTGGATCGAAGTTCAAAAATGCTTTTCGAGCTCATTTTATTCCTAAGGGAATAATGGCTAGAAAGTTGGATGAATTTCTGGCCCTAATGCAAGGAGAAGAGTCAGTAATGCAATATGTTGGGAAGTTTAATCATCCATCACAATATGCCACCGCCCATGTAGATACTGATGAAAAGAAGAAAAATTGGTTCATTCGAGGTCTCAACCCTAGACTGCAAGCCATGATGAATGTACGAGACACGGATACTTATCACGAGGTAGTAAATATGGCTATCTCTTCAGAGGAAAAGTATCGTGCTCTCCGGGAATATGAAAATAAGGATAGACAGGGAAAGAAAAAGTTTGGTGGACCTTCTGGTGGCAAAGCACAACGCCCAAAAATTTCTTATCATCCTATGAACCACAATCGTCCATTCTATCGTCCCCAGTATCAACAAAGAGTGCCCCGAGCATTCGCCCTCCACCACCTCAAAATCCCAATTACACCTGTTTTAATTGTGGAAAGGCTGGTCATATGGCTCGGGAATGCCCCAATCCCCGACAGTATAACCCAAACTATCAGGGAGTTTCTGGGAATCCGCAGCAACCCAAGCAGAAAGATCAGAAGGGAAAGGGTGAGAAGAAAACCAAAAAAGTGTACTACACCAATGTGGAAGAGATACCTGCAGGGGAACCGATCATGATGGGTATGTTCCCCGTCGCTAAACACCCTGCAGTAATGTTATTTGATTCAGGTGCATCGCATACATTTATCGAGAAAAACATTTGTGGTGAAACATGAGATAGTTATTAGGAAAATGAAAGATGAATTCATTATACACTCACCCGGGGGACGTATGAGTACTAAAGAAGTGGTATATCAGATCCCCATAACATTAGGTGGATATGATTTCCCCACCAATATGATAGTTCTAAAGGATCAAGATATAGATGTGATCCTTGGTATGAACTGGCTGTACCGTTATGGTACTATTATAGACACTCTCAATAGAACTATCAAAGTAAAATTACCCGAGGAAAATTTTGAACTCCTTATTCAACTTCCAATTGTAAAGAGGGCAGTTGAAAAAGTATGTGCAACCTGTGTTAAAGAGATCAAAGACATCCCAGTAGTATGTGAGTTTCCGGATGTATTTCCAGATGATTTACCTGGACTACCACCGGAGAGAGATGTTCAATTCAGTATAGAATTGAAACCAGGAACTGCCCCCATCTCTCGAAGAGCTTACAGAATGGCACCAAAGGAATTGGCCGAAATGAAAACTCAGTTACAAGAGTTATTAGAAAAAGGATTTATTAGACCAAGTTCTTCACCTTGGGGATGTTCAGCTATTTTTGTGAAAAAGAAGGATCAAACTTTGAGAATGTGTATAGATTATCGTCCACTTAATGAAGTGACGATCAAAAACAAGTACCCTTTGCCCCGGATTGATTTGCTCTTTGATCAGTTAGCCGGAGCTAAAGTCTTTTCCAAGATTGATCTGAGATCGGGGTATCATCAAATCAGGATTAAACCCGAAGATATTCCAAAGACCGCATTTACCACCAGATACGGTCTTTACGAATATTTGGTTATGTCTTTTGGTTTAACAAATGCCCCGGCTCATTTCATGTACTTGATGAATACAGTGTTTATGTCAGAATTGGATAAGTTCGTGGTGGTATTTATTGATGATATCCTTGTCTATTCCAAGAATGAAGAAGAGCATGCGCGAGCATCTCGAGAATAGTTTTAAAACGATTGAGAGACCATCAATTATATGCTAAATTTAGCAAGTGTGCCTTTTGGGTGAAAGAAGTACAATTCGGGTCATGTGCTATCATCTGAAGGAGTTGCCGTTGACCCAAGCAAAGTGAAAGATATCCTCAACTGGAAACCACCAACGACTGTTCATGAGGTTCGTAGTTTCCTTGGAATGGCGGGATATTATCGTCGATTCATTCTTGACTTTTCTAGAGTAGCAAAGCCTATCACGGAGTTGCTAAAGAATCAGACTAAGTTTGTTTGGTCACCAGAGTGTGAGCAGGCTTTTCAGACATTGAAGAAAGCACTAACCACTGCCCCAGTTTTAGCCCAACCAGACATTGAAAAGCCATTTGACGTCTTCTGTGACGCATCTGGTATTGGTATTGGTTGTGTGTTAATGCAAGAAGGCAAAGTCATTGCCTATGCATCACGCCAACTAAAGCGACATGAAGAGCATTATCCAACCCATGATCTAGAGCTAGCAGCAGTGGTCCATGCTCTAAAAATCTGGCGTCATTATCTACTGGGTAATACTTGTCATGTTTATACGGACCATAAAAGTCTGAAGTATATCTTTACCCAGTCAGATTTGAATATGCGCCAAAGAAGATGGCTAGAGTTAATTAAGGACTACGACATAGAAGTGCATTACCATCCTGGAAAGGCAAATGTTGTTGCCGATGCACTCAGTCAAAATCCTCAATGTAATTGTCTTATGGCCAACATAAGGGATAAAACTCTATGTCAAGAACTGGAGAAACTGAATATAGGAATTGTTGAACATGGTATGGTAACCAATGCTACCGTAGAATCAACTATCAAGTATCAGATTATTGATGCCCAGAAGATAAGCAAAGGCATAGCACATATCAAGGAAAAAGTAAGAAGTGGAAAACCCACTTGTTTCAGAATTGATGAGTCAGATGTGCTATGGTTTAAGGATCGATTGGTGGTACCAAAGAATCCTGAGTTACGTCAACAAATCCTGGATGAGGCTCATCTGACCAGATATTCTATTCATCCCGGAAGTACCAAGATGTATCAGGATTTGAAACAGAGATTTTGGTGGACAAAAATAAAAATTGAGATTGCCCAGTATGTAGCTGAGTGTGACACTTGTCAGCGAGTAAAAGCTGTGCACATGAAAGCTGCAGGGCAATTACATCCTTTGCCTGTCCCCTCTTGGAAGTGGGAAGAAATCAGTATGGACTTTATTGTCGGATTACCCCGAACAGCAAAAGGGTTCAACTCTATCTGGGTTATAGTTGATCGACTTACCAAGATAGCCCATTTTCTACCAGTAAATGATAAGTATAAAGCAATAGATTATGCCAAGTTATATGTCCATCGAATTTTCAGTTTACATGGAGCACCAAGACACGTTGTAACAGATAGAGGTTCTTTGTTTATGTCCAAATTTTGGAAACAGATGCAAAAGTCACTTGGTACCAAATTAAATCATAGTTCGGGTTATCATCCCCAGACGGCAGGACAGACGGAAAGAGTTAATCAGATTCTAGAAGATATGTTGAGAGCGTATGTTCTCAATTATTCGAAAAAGTGGGATGATTTGTTTACCATTCGCAGAGTTTGCCTACAATACTTGGTTATCAAGAAAGTATTCAAATGACACCGTTTGAAGCTCAGATGGTCGCAGATGTAGAACCCCATTACATTGGTGAGAACCCGGAGAAAGATGGTTCTACGAAGTAGATTTAGTAAATGAAGCCGAAGAAAAAGTGAGATTTGTGCAAGATAAATTAAAAGAGGCACAATCTCGACAAAAGAATTATGCAGATAAAAGGCGTAAATTTTTGGAATTTGAAGTAGGGGATTATGTGTATTTGAAAGTATCACCCATGAAAGGAGTAAATCGTTTTGGAATTAAAGGTAAACTGGCACCCCGATACATCGGTCCATTTCAAATCTTGGAAAAACAGGGACCAGTTGCCTATCGACTTGGATTGCCAGAAAGATTATCAGCAGTGCATGATGTCTTCCATGTATCTCAGTTGAAGAAATGCCTATGAGTACCGGATCGTGTGGTTGATTTTGAAGACGTTAAATTAGAATCGATCGACCTACTCACGAATATCCTATTCGGATCCTAGATCGTAAAGCTCGAGTCACCCGAAGCGTAACTATCGATGGTACAAGATCCAATGGAGCCAACATTCGAAGAAGAAGCTACCGGGAATCGGAAGACTTTCTAACGGAATATTTTCCCAAATTCTCGCTTTCTTAATCCATGTAAATGTAAGACCTCTTCTTGTTTTATGAACTAGTTTGAAATGTGTTTGCTTGACACATTTCCTTTGCCATACTAAACCCTAGGCTTCAAATCTCGGGGACGAGATTTCTTTAGGGAAGGGTGTAACACCCCGGTGTTACTTTCACTAAAATATGACATGTCATCATGATCATTGCAAAGCATGCATGTTTAGCCCACCATGTGTTGCATTGAACTAAAATAAGTTTATTTTTATGATTGGTTACGTTGTCGGTCAAAAGACGCGAGAGGAATCAGATTAGGAAGTTACCCCCCCCTTGTCGGAAACCCTAATTTTTGAACCCTAGTTTGTCCTCTTCTCTTTTATTCAAAATTTATCAAGATTTTGGGTATGGTTATTAAAGCAAAAAGGTAGATATTTCAAAATTGAACAAAGTTGGTATTTTGAGTTTTCAAAGTTTAGTTCAAAATTTTAAAGTAATTTTGAATTCGACAAAACCCTTTCTACCCCCTTTTCTCTATTTCAAAATCTAAGCAAAATTTGAGAAAACTTTCAAAAGTTAGTTTGTAGATCTTGCTGAGATGAACAAAAGTTATGTACAAAGTTTTTCAAGTTTCTACATAATTTTAAAAGTAATTTTGAATTCAAATTTCAAACTTTTTGACCCCATTTCAAAAGTCATATTTAGAGGACGAATTTGAAAATCTCCCAATTGTGAAAATTGTAGATCCTGAAAAATTAAGGCAAGTTGCTTTTGGAAATTTTTGAGTTCAGTTCAAAATTTGAGAGTAATTTTGAAAATTCAAAGTTAGGGTTAGGGAGCTCTGATTACTCCACCCAATCTCCCTCTCGCCACCGCCGGCGTTGAGGCTCGCGCCGCCCGTCCACCGCCGCGCCTTCCAGCGTCCGTGCCCGCGAGCAGCTTAGCGACGACCCCGGCCACCTGTCCGGCCTCCCCCTCCTATAAATAGGGACGCCGAGGGTCGCCGTTTTCTTTTCGAAAACCGCCGCCGCCGGGTTCGTCCCGCCCGCCGCCCGTCGTTCGTCGCCCGTCGTGCCATTTTTCATTAAACCAACTCCTTCAGCAGCCGCAACTTCCTTACCTTCCCCTAGAACCCGGCCGCGACCCCATTAGCCGCCGGAATCGCCACCGCGAGCCCGTCTTCCTCGCCGCCGTTCGGGCCGCCGCCGCTTGTCACCCCATCGTCGTCACCGATTCCGGTGAGCTTCGAGGCGAATTAGTTAGCGTTATCGTGTTGCCTTGACATCGTGGTCGTGAACGACTCGTTGGTTTTCACGTTGGAGCCCCGACGCACGGAACGCGTCGTGTCCGGCGCCGCCGTCCGCCGCCGTCGCCGGCAACCCATCTCCGCCTCGTCCTTGACGTAACCAAGACTTCGTCCCAAGCTCCCGGTGAGCCCTCGCCGCCCTCCTTCTCTCCGTTTTTTTCTCTTTAGTCCACCGACGACGCCGAACGCGAGCGGCGCGCATGGCGCCTTGGCGGTGAGCACCGCGCCGACGCCCGGCGAGTGCGTCCCAGCCCGGCCTCCGGCATCGACGATAACAGGCCGGGCCCATTCTTATTCACCGGGCCGGCCCATCTTGTTCTAGCAGCCGGCTTGTCACTATTCATACCGAGGCGGTCCACCATGCACGCGTAGCAGGCCGTGAACAATTCTGGGCCGTGCACAGTGTCGGGCCAGATTCAACCCAGAACCCTTTTTTTTCATTTATGAAATGTTTTATTCAATTTCATTTATTTGAATAGTGTCGATTTTTCCAAATTTTGTATAAATTCAAATACTAGTTCAAAAATTCTGAAAATTTTTGTGTAGCCTTCCCATGGGTATGTCTATCCATGAAAAATATGAAACTTGAATTTTGAATACTTTTGACATGATTTAAAAATACAAAATTTAATTGAAAAATGCATCTTCCTTGATTTTTAATAATTATTTTATTTATCTAAAAATCATGAAAATTATTTTGACACTGTTTTATGGCATGATCTACCTGTACAAAAATTTTGAGCTTGTTTTAAGAAAATTAAAATATTTATTATTTTATGCCCTATTATTTCATGTGTTAAACAAATAGTTTAATGTTTTATAACTTAGGATTTTGGGTGAATTTTGGGTTGTTTTATGAACCTTAAACCATACCACTATCAGATGGTCCCCTGAGAACTCCTTAGGCAATGGTGATGATATCTCGTAGAGTTGTTCAACAAGTTGGTTTTGTTGGGTTGCAACTTTATCGTGAAGGAAAGTTGTACTCAAGTGTTTATCATTTCATGCACTCGCGCCTCATGTTTATATGCACGGCATCATGTTAAGCATATGTTATTCTTTCATATAGTGAGCGAAGGTGATCGAGAAGTCGTTGATCAAGTCTCCGAAGAGGGCTATCTTGTTGACCCGAGTTCTCGAATATTGTGAGCCATCGTCCGAGTCGGGTTACTTCGTCGAGTCAAGGCAAGCCCGGTTCATTTAAACATTCCTTGTGTTTTACAAAGCTTTATATCACCTTTGCTTAATCTTTTGCATTAGGTGATAGGAGTTGAGTGACAACCTAATTGATGCATTATCCATCCTTGATTATTTCAATATCTACCTTGAGAACCCGTTTTGATAAAATACCTAGAAATGCTTAGCCATGCTAAACAAGATAGACTTTTGAGTCAAAATATGACAAGTCTCTTATGATAGCCCGAATGGGCATTTGATGAACAAGGATGCTATATGATGAAACCATTTGGGGATATGGTATTGAAGTTGAGACCGGTCGGGTAATTTGCATCGAGAATGGAGTCTCAGTGTAGTATTTCCGGCTTGTCGATTAAGGACCGTTCGTTGTAAGCAATGTGGACTGAGACTATGGAACGCAATCTACGCCTGAGGTCTTTTGACCAATGGCACGTCTGCGTTCGGGCGTCGCCCGGGACGATTGAAACTAGTTACGGACACATACTCCGGTAAGCCCGATCTCGGGGTGTCAAATCGGAAACGCATACAACCGCGCCGGGAGTGGAGAGATGGCGGGAGCAGCGTGTACACTCGTGGGTTAAATTCCGGATGCACGTGGGTTAGATTCCCAAGGTGTGAGGTGTACTTTGTGCTCTCGGGTGGCGTGGGACGCGGTTCCGTTTTGAGTATCCAAGAAAGGGTTGATATATGCAAGCTTAAGTGCTACATATGTCGTGTGGAAAGAACTCCCCAATTTGGGTTAATCGATTTCGAAATCGCCGTGCTTCTCGGATATGGAGACTCGGTTTCCCCCTTATATCGTAGTTTAATTATGAAACAGTGAAGAGTTGGAATAAGTGATGGAATATCTATAAAGTGTGTGCTCTAGTATAAGATCACCTAGAGTAGGTGAGAAACTAAATTGGGATTAAAATATTGAAAGTAAGGATTCACTACTAGAAAGCTTTTACGCAAAAAGAGTCCTTAATTCTTGCTAAAAGCCTTATCTTGAATCCTATTAGACCAAAGATTCCCGAGTCTTCTCCTATTTTCTTTAGTCGGGTAAGTCTTGTTGAGTACTCCCGTACTCAGGGTTTGTTAACCCATGTTGCAGGACCAGGTAGTCATGTCTGCACTGGACCTTGTTGTATGACGATCCATCAAGAGGATAGTGACGATGAGTGAAAAGTGAGACCCGTGGGCAGGGTCTGTTAGTGTATTATATGTAAGAAACTTTCTGCTACTCCTGCTTATATATTGTAAAACCTGTTTTAAATATATGGTTGTAAAATTATTGTAATATATAAGTCTTAAATTTGTTTTACTTTGATTATGTATGAAAACCGTTGTATCTTTCGCAATGACCTCGTAACGGATCCTGGTTGGAATAGTTAACAGTACTTTTCAGGCTACGGGTGCACACATGTGACTATTAAAGGTCGTTGTACCGATAATTAGTACATGTGGGCCCTGTAATTGGAAGGTTCTGTTACAAATGGTTTCAGCGGGTTTGGGCCTCAAAACCCGGGCGGGACGTTCCGGTGGACGGAAGGACGGCACGTGGCGGTATCGGGGAGGTTGCGTGGATGCAAGGCTATCGATGAGGAGGCGCGGTGGCCGTCGGATCGAAAAATATCGAGTCGACCAAAAAATAGCCCTAGGGTTAGTGGTTTGACTCATATGTATCGGAGGGCAAGCAAAATAGGGATGAAAAATAAGGGACCATATATAGAGGATGGCAGCCATCCTCCCCTCTTTGCCTCTCTTTCATTTTCGTTTTTCCCCTTCTAGCTAGGGTTTCGTGAGAGAGGTCCACAGGTGAAATTTGTATTTGAAATGGAGATTGTGAACCCGTGATTCTTGAGTGGGCAAGGGCTAGCCCTAAGTAGCCTGTGCCATGGTGGCTGTTTGGATTTAGCTCGAGTCTTTTTGGTCTGTGCCGCTGTGTGCTCTTTGTTCTCCCGTTTTTCCTCTTTTCGCTCATAGCTGTGATCTGCGTTTGCAAGAGTTTGGTTTGATTCCAGGCTACGATTTTTTTGGAGGATAGGTTCGTCCCTAGGTCGATTTCATCTGTGCCAAATTTGAGAGCCTTTCCTTTGGTATTTTTGGGTCGCACTTTTTCTGTTCGTGCGTTCAGGCGTCTGTTCTAGTTCGTCGTTCTGTGTGCTTGCTCTTGGGGAACCGGGACCGATTGGAGAGCAGTCTGTGTCGATTTCTTGCAGGTGTTTTTTTTCTTTTACGGATCAAAGGGAAGGAGCTGGTCGGCCAGCGTCACCAACGCTGATGCTCAGGCATCACGCGCGCTCGGTAGAGCGGTGCTGCTCCTGTTATTTCTTTCTGATTGATTTGCGTCAGGAGAGCAGGTTCAAGCTGTGACGGTGAGCAAGCAACGAAGTGCTCGGTCTGTGGTGATTTGATTTCTCAAATCTTGTGTTGTCCTTTTCAAGCTACAGGAGGATTTGATTTTTCAATTCATTCTCAAGCAATTTGGTGCTTTGCTTCCGTGTGCAATTTGGCAAGGTGCAAGTGTTAGTTTTTCTTTTCTCTGTCTCGCTGTTCAGCAGGTCCTAGGCAAGCTTCGATCTTGTTTTTGCATTAGCTTGAGCAGAGCTCCGCATCTTCAGCTTGTGTGTGCTCCAGCACCAGTCGGAGAACAAGTTGCAGCGCAGAGCAGCACCCGACGCTTACCATCCTCGTTGCAGGCGCTCGTTCGTCAGGATTCGATCACTCCAGCGCTGAGCCTCAAGCAGTCTGCAGCAGCTCGTCATCAAGCTACAGCTCGTTAGCTCCCGTTCTGCAGTTTCCTCAACATACACAGCAGGCGCCAGGTTTGTTAATCGGCAAGTGGAGTATGTCAAGTTCAGAATCATTTCATTTTCTTGCATACGTGACTTACTACTCCTAGCAATGATAAGCTAATCATTAGTGCATTAATTTATCTCATTTGCTTAGAGTACAATTAACGCTTTGCAAATTCCTGCTAGTTATAATTGCGCATGTGCTTCATATCTGCAGGTACAGAGCTCATTGTTTGAGATCATTTTCAGCTTGCATATTTTGTCCGTAGTTTTCGAATCTGAGCTCCAGTTTGTGATCCGGATTTTGCAATGACATTCTATTGATCCGAGAAATTTTGTCTAGTTACTCTCATCACGGGTTGGCGTTGGTAATCTAGTTCCGGGAACCCGCTTCTTTTCGATAGAAGTTGGGAATCTCATCTCTTTGTCTCTCTTTTGAGGTTGGGGGTTGGAGCCGATGACCGAAATTGAAAAGGAAAATCGAGGCTCCCATTCACACCCCCTCAGTCGCCGCGGTCTCGGAGGGAGGGGACGCGTCGCCGCCTGGATCTTGAGGGGAGGGGAGCCACACCGCCACCGGGAGTTTGAGGCGCCCCGCCCCACGCCGCCATCGGGATCTCGAGGGGAAGGGGGGACGCGTCACCCCAGGAGGGGAGGACGCGCAGCGCCGGATCTCGAGGCCGGAGGACGCACCACCACGGTAGGGGATCTCGAGGGAGAGGAGGTCGCGCGGCTTTTTTTTTGAGAGAGAGAGGGTGGCGGGCATGCAGAGGAGGGAGGGGAGGCGAGTGAGTGAGGCGGCACAGTCAAAGGAGTGGGAAAACCCTAGAAACCTGTATTTATATCCGGCGAAGGATATCAGGCCTTCCTGGGCCTGTTTGGCCTGCTCCTTTCGTGTGGCAGGCCTTTTATAACGCCACCACGGTTAACATTTTTTCCGTGGCGGGCATTTTAATGCGCCCGCCACGGTTCCGTGAAGGGCGTTTTTATTATGCCCGCCACGGAAAATTGTGACGAGCAAAACCGGATGCCCGCCACGAAAAAGATTTTGCACCATCACGTAAAATCATTTCGTTACTAGTGTCTGGGGTAAAGTCAAGAACATTTTAGTTCGCTTCTCACCACATCAGTAGGCCTATCACCTAGTGCAACCGTAATCACTTTAGAGCTCTGAAAGGAGATTGGGTCTTTTTTTAAAAAAAATGCAAGAGATTTGGGTCATTTTGATAAAAAAAAATAACATGAATATCAAGCATCCACTAAATGGACAATTACCTCCTCGACCTAATAACGAAAAGATAATAGTTCTGGCTGCTCATAGGTGTGGCATGGCTACATATGCAAGAGGCAAGTGTGACAGTGTCTCGGCGACAACAGGTTTGCCTGCATCGGTGGTTTCAGCAGTGAAGGCAGCGCGCCCTGTTGTGGTGGTGCTGGGCTGCATCGGTTCTTGGGTCCGCGTTGTGCATAGGATGGCATCGCTAAAGGCCCGTGTTTCAGCAGTGATGTATTCAGGCACTGGGCAATGGGCCTTCCAGGGATTCTCAGCCCAACGTCCTCGTCTCAGGCTCCGAATGGATTAGCCTTGCAGGGATTCTCGCAAAAAAAGTTCCTTAAAATAAATTGGTAAATTAATAAAATTTTTATCCCGCAAAAAAAAAAAAAAAAATCAAGTAGCTAAAAATGTTGGAAGCATTGTTGACTTTCTCTAACCGTTTATAAAATCTCACTCATAAAATATATAAGACAATTGTACATAATGAATTCTGGACTATTTTGAAATCATATTTATCATGTTCAAAAAAAAAAAAAAAATCATATCTATCACTTTTACACTTCTTTGTCTCTTGTATATTGGACTAGAAAGACTATCCTTTTTCCTTATTCCTTCCTATATCATTCCACCTCTAGATTAGCAAACCGATACGGCGTGTATATTTCCTCACGGTTGGGTCGATTTAATTTTCCAATTGTGGGCTTTTAAAATTCTTGGAGATGCTCATGAGGGGCATAATTTGGAGAACAGCGCGCTCTGAAACGAGATAGAAAATTCGTAAACTTTGAATCATCATTCATCTTTCTGAACTACATCATCTTGCTTTGTCCGCCATTCCCATTGCTCAAGTCTTTTCCTACGAGAGCTAAAGTTCTTTTTGATCACATCAATATCATATTGTGATACTTGTTTTTGAAATTTTCACCAGGGGAATGATCCCAAACTGAATATATATTAAAAAAGGCCCAAAATGAAAGATCTACAAAAGGTTTGGGAAAAACAACATGTGCCCACCGCAACGGCAAAAAGAGAAGAAATAAAATGCTGAGACTACCACACCAAATCGCACGAGCTCTTCAACGATGCCTCCATATATAGGTGAATGACGCCAAAACGTAATCATCGTCAGCCAAGCAGGAGCTTGGGAAGGCATTCACCCGAACCATGTATGGGGGTAGCAGCATTGATCGGGTCGATCTTGGAGAAACAACAAAAGGTTCTTCAGTGACGCCTTTAAGAAGGAGACTCTCGTCACCGGTCCAGACCCATACTGATCTAAGCTGAGCTTGAGCTTTTCGCCCAGAACCTTTGAAGGTGCTCCCGTTGATCCGCCTGTGAAGAGTGAGCACGCCTAGAGAGAGTTGTCGGCTGCCGTCACACCGAGTAGAGCCGTTTATTATTTATACATTACATTTCAAGAAAGAAAGTGAAGGAAATGTCGTTTTCACCCAAGTCTTCAAATATCTTTCTTAACCATCTTCAAATATGCACGTGTCTGACACTTTTTGCTGACTGCCGTTAACACAAAGAAAAGAACTGATCCCGTTTGATATATTCATTCGTGCAGAGGATGACGGACACTTTGATACATTTATTTATGCAAGAACGATGCCATTATTCGGTTATAGTTTATAGTAGGGAAGAAGCACGCACATACATCCATTATTCGGCAGATCACTGACATGCATACATGATACATGGCACGTCTGCGTTATATTTTATTCAGTTCCGGAGCAATGCAAGGCAGGCACCGGCTAGCTTATCTCAGCCGACATGGGGCGTCTCGGCGACGGTGTTGACGAAGATGCGGACGCGGTCAGGGCGGTAATCCTTGGTCACCGGCGAGCCGACGGGCAGCACGACGATGTCGGCGTCGGGCTTGTCCTTGAGGATCACCTTCTTGGCTTCCTCCACGCTGAGCCCGACCACCTCCGGCCACGACGTCTTGGCACCGCCGGACTCCGGTGCTGCCGCCGTGGAGCTCATGGTCGTCGTCGGTTGTAAGCTGGGAATAGTATAGCTAGATCAGTTGATGATGCTGTGGCCTACAAATTGAAAGGAAACAAACTACCACTTATATTATTGCAAAAAACAACTTAAGGTATATATAGCTAGGTAGCACACTCACGGTGTGGTGTGAAGGCTTATTATATATGGTGCTTCTTGTACTGCTGCTGGTTAAACGAGCTATGAACCGGTGAGGTATTTATAGATCGAGAGCTGCAGATACAATGCATGTGTGTGTTCATCAGGATAGCCTTTAGATAGCTATGCATATAATATAATTAAACAAAAAACAAAAAGACGATAATGTTGATGGACGGTGCCAAGAAATCGTAGCTGCTCCACTGCTTAACAATCATGCATATATACGCACGAGGCACACGAGGTGGCCCCCTGCAGCCGGCCAGTAAAAAACAAACAAAAAAAAAAAGATAGCAACGCTGCAGAAACATCCAAAAGGATAAGCAAAGCTAAGATAGGATAGGACTGCCGCTTGCATCTCGAATTCTCGGTGGATGGCCAGCTCAACAATAATGCATCAGGCATGCCACTAGTACAAAATTTATTTTGCCGGACACACTCTAAATCATTCCATGAGCCCACCATGCCGTCCTTGTCACTTGCAGGGCCATCCTTGGCCATGTGTAGGAAGAGCGACCGCGCAGGGCCTCCAAATCCTGTGGGCTTCCAAATTTATACATAATATATGCAATAGTACAACACTAATGCAGCAGCTTTGGCTCATTAGCAAGCTAATTACGGCAGCCAATGTACAAAAACCGGCCGCTGGTTCGATCTCAACTCAATTCAATTGCCGATCAGTACTATGCTGATCTCAGACCCATTCCAGTTACGAGTTAGGTCTCCCGTCTCCTGGTCCTCGCTACTGTTGCCAGCAATCCAGCACTCGACGCCTCGCCTTGATTGGCTGCTGACCACGTATCGCGAGTGTGACGAAGTGGGAACGGACGGCAACTGCGAGCGAGACCCTGAGGCCCTGAAGGTAATATCAATCTTTCATTTGTTTTCAAGTCACACACATTACAATGTAGTAGGTCGATCTCTAAATTTTGTTCTTTTGATCTTTTCATCTAGCCATGTCTTTTGCAAATCGTTCTAGAAAATTTAAATCGGGTTCGCAAAAGCGTAAGAAAAAACAAAAAATAGAGGAATTGATCCAATCTCAACAAGAATATACTCCTGTCATATCGTACATTTTGTCCTATTTTTCCTAACCTAGTAGGCCTCATTCTTTTTTTGTTTCGTACAGGGCCTCCAATTTTCCCGGGACGACCCTGGTCACTTATTCTTCTATTTTGATTGATCAATATGAAAATTTATAAAAAGATGGCATAATAGGGAGTTAACAGAATCAAGATGTAGCGTGATTTTACAGTATTGTTTGAACTCTAGATGAGATCACCCGCCGTTTTTAATGAAAGAAACTGAAAACAATTGATCCCACTTTCATATATTCATTCGTGCAAGGATGGACGACATTTTGACACAATGATTTACGCATGCAAGAGCGATGCATTATTATTAGAAATTATTATGAAGTGACAACACAGGGTACACACAGACACATGACATGCATACATGGCATGCTCGCGTTTATTCGTCGTTTTTTATTCAAGTTCTGGAGCGAGGAGCGAAGGAAGCTGCTGGGCAAGCATGCACCAGAAGCAGCGGCGAGCTTATCAGCCGACGTGGGGCGCCTCGGCGACGGTGTCGACGAAGACGCGAACGCGGTTGGTGCGGTAATCATAGGTCACCGGCGAGCCGACGGGCAAGACGACGACGTCGGCGTCGGGCTTGTCCTTGAGGATCACCTTCTTGGCTTCCTCCACACTCTTCCCGACCACCTCCGGCCACGACGTCTTATTGGTGGCGCCGCCGCACTCCGGTGCCTCCGTCGCCGTGGAGCTCATGTTCGTCGGTTGTCGGTGACGTATTGAAACTGCAAATCAGTTGATGACGGTATTGACGATGCTCTTGAAATTAACAAAACTACTGATGATTTACGAAAAGGGGGAAGGCACACTCACGGACAAGTGTGGCTTGTTATTGTGCCTCTTTCTTGTGCTGCTGGTGAAGCGAGTATGCACTGGTGCAGTATTTATAGAGCTGCTGCAGCCTACAGGCAGGACGATGCTATAATTCAAAAAAAAAAAATCGTAGCTAGTCAGCAGAGCTTCAGACCTTGAGTAAGTGCAGCTGACACTGACAGAAACTTGACAATTAGTGAACGGTCCCTCCACACGTTTTTCTCGTATATTCTTCTCCTCTCGTCGACAACGAAGCTGATCAGCTCGTGGATCTTTAGCTACACATATAGTGTTTTTTCCCCTTTTTTGAAGCAAGCTACACATGTAGTTGCTCCTGCTAGATTATTACAAGATCTATTCCTAAGTCCCCTAGGGATAGATTGTTCAGAGGTAACCTGAATATGGAGAAACCAATAAGTTACCGACCGCGATTGGTGCGTGGAGGATCTATCGACTCGACCGATCACTTAAACTGTCTTTTTAATTGACCCCAAATGCTCTCTATATGCTTGTGGCACGCTGGCAGAATTTTTCTTCCATAATCTGAAGAAGTTTCTATTAACTTTCAATAGCGCTGTCGGTTTCGAGTGACCAGAATCGGAACTCGGTGTGCTCAAGGAGCTTAATTGCTTAGTTTTGTTATGCTCGATCTATCTATCTCTTTCTTCTTTTGCTTGTTCTCCTTTCTGTGTACATGTGTGTTTCGTTGTATCCTCTAGAACCTTCCAGCATTCATCGTGTGCTAGCTACTTAGAGCTGTTATTTGACACAGCTTCACCAATAGTTTCTTTAAGCTATATTGTTTTTTTTTTTTTGCTCAACACACTTTTTTTTTTTTAAAAAAAAAAAATAGCTTCATGAATGAAGTTATTTTTTACGCCACCACATAGAAATGGAGTATTCGTCACCATGATGGTCATATATGTCCTGCTATGGGACAAGGTAGACACCGTGCAACTGCAGAAGGGAACCCCGGACCGCTTCATCTGGAAGTGGTCGCCAGACGACGCATACCAGGCCTCCTTCGTCGGCTCCTCCAGTTTGGGCGGAGCGAAGGAGGTGTGGCAGGCCTCGACTCAGCCAAAGGTCAAGCTCATAATCTGGCTGGCCTTGCATGGCCGTCTCTGGACGTCCAAAAAGAGACGGCGTCATGGCCTCCAAGCTGCCACAGACAGAGCGCTTTGCTCATTGGAAGACGAGTCAGCGGATCACCTTCTTCTCTCATGTGTTCTCAGGCGAGGTTTGGTTCTGCATCCTAGGCTACGCCAGTCTACAACACCTCTCCTCAACGCTGGAATCCCGCTTGGTCAACTAGTGGCTAGCCATCCATTTGCAGCTGCAGTTGATCACTTCTGTCGTGGCTTCGACTCCCTCGTTCGATCTGTTGGTAACTTGGGAAATCTAGAAGGAGCACAACCGAAAGAACATTCGATGGCATCAGCAACTGTCTCCCAGATGCTCGCCCGCGTCCACGAAGAAGCTGACTCCTGGATTGCTTCAGGTTTCAGGAAACTTGCGGCGCTAATTGCTACGACAATCTAGTTTCAAGATTCTAACAAGCCGTCAAATAGTTCGTTGGTTTAGCACAACATTTGAAGCGGCGCCGTTTGAGCCGGTGATGTATGTTAGTGTGGACACCTGTTAGCCTGTTCTATGTTCGAGACAACTCACCGTCGAGCTTGGCAGACTATGTAACTTTGTTCTAATTTCTCTTAATGTAGAACGTGCTAAGCACGCTTTCGAAAAAAAAAAAAAAATGTTTTGCTAACATTTTCCTAAAACAGCTCGACTTGAGCCAGAAATCTGCCTGTGCCAAACGGGACCTTAGTAATCGTTAAGTAATACTTGTTGGTTGCTGACAATTACCAACTACATCAAGTTGATACACCATCCTGAAAACACTTGCTCTGCCTCTGCGCATAGCCTTTATTTAGAAATTGTAGAGATCATATATTCATTCGTGCAGGGATGGGTGACATTTTGATACATGTATTTATGCAAGAAACGAAGCCATTATTCTGTAACAATTTGTAGGAAAAAAAACACGTTACAAATCCATTATTTGGCAGATACACGGACATGAATACATAGCATGTCCACGTTATTCATTTAATAGAATATTCAGTTGTGTGGCAAGTAAGGGACCAAGCTAGGCATCAACCTGCCTCTTATCAGCCAACGCGGGGCGTCTGGGCGACGGTGTCGACGAAGATGCGGACGCGGTCAGGGGCTATAATCCGCGGTCACAATGGAGCCGACGGGCAGCACGACGATGTCGGCGTCAGGCTTGTCCTTGAGGACCACCTTCTTGGCTTCCTCCACGCTGAGCCCGACCACCTCCGGCCACGATGTCTTGGCGCCGCCCGCCGCCGTCGTAGCCGTGGAGCTCATGGTGGTCGTCACTCGTCGTCGGTCGGCGGGGGAACTGCGAATTGAACAGTCGATCGATGATGCTTAATTTGGACTGAGATCTGAAAGGAAATTTACAAACTACTACTTGTATATCGTTGCAAGAAACTTATAGAAAGACACACTCACGGGCAACTGTTGCTTGTTATCGTGCTTCTTAATTTGTACTGCTGCTGATGCCTGCTGAGTATGCACCGTGAGGTATTTATAGAGAGCTGTGTTAGCTGCAGGCAAGATATATATATGTGTGTGTTCATTTGCAACAAAAAATAAAATGTTGATGGATGGTGCCCAGAAATCGTAGCAGCTCCACCGCTCAACAATGTATTTACGCACGAGGCAAACAAGGTGGCCCTGGATTGGCCCCAACAACAGCCAAAAAAAAAAAAAAAGATAGCAACGCTGCAGAAACATCTCCCTTGCAGCCAAGTGATATTATTGCTTGTAGCCACATATGGAGTAGCCAGCAGTACGTGTAGCTGGCACTGTTATTGAGTAGTGCCAAAAACCTCCAGCCACCACGTCTTCTTCACAACATGTATTCTTATCCTCTCGTCGACAACTATCGCGAGTACTAGTATCGGTTTAAGCTCATTTTTATTGCCTACATACTCCGTGTATTATTGCTCATGCTTAATTAATTTAATCAAATAGAAAGGGTCAGGTGATCCACAATGCTATTTCTGTTCTTGTGATGAAAATATTGAACATCTCTTCTTCCAGTGTAGTACTGCTAAGACAATTTGGGCCACCTTTGCTACATGTTTAAGTGCATCCAATATTCTTGGTAATCTTGAGCAGGCTTGGAAATAGTTTATGGTCTGGATGCCTAATAATCAACTGTTTCATACTCTGGGCCTTGCAGCTCTTTGTTGGGCTATCTGGTGAGCCAGAAATAGTGTTTGCTTTGATAAAAAGAGAATTCTGAGCCCTCTTGCAATCATTTGTCATATTTGTGCCCTAATAAGTTACTGGGCAGGTTTTTACTCCGAATCTGAGAAGCAAGCATTACAAGATGGGGTTAATACTATGATGGAGATTGCGGTCAGACTGTTAAGCAAGAAGCCAAAACAGGACGATGCAGGGAAGCAACTCAATTCCAATGAAGACCTTGAAGACTGAAGACATGATTCTGAAGGTTGCGGGCTATGTGAAGAAGTTACTCTGTCCAAGACGTGGGTGCTGGATTATTGGTCTGATGAACTACCTAAAAACTGTTTGTCTTTTCTGGTTGCCAGGATAAATGATTCCTGATGGTCTATAATAAGTAGCACTTTTGGCTCTTCCGTAGCCTGGTACTTACTTACGTTAAGGCGTAGTCTCTTGTGGTACGCTAGCATCAGGTTTTAGTAACCTCGTTGCTTTTTTTTCTGAACCCTATCCTGGTCTTTGTAACAAACTCTGTTTGGTATTTCCGTTGCTTAATGGAAATGGGGTTTCCTCGTTCAAAAAAAAAAAAAAAAAACTCCATGAATCGAAGCGCAAATTTCGCACGGATGAAATCTAACTAGCTACGAACGGATTCCCCAAAGAATCATAACCTGAAACCTACTCAAACTCTAGGAATATCAGATCGAGCCATGACGAAAAAGTGAAGAAAACTACTTTCACAGAGCAGCGAAAAATCACGGATCAAAAAGACAAACCCCAGAGGAAACAAGAAGGTTTGGGGCTGCTCTTCCCACTCAAGAATCACAGGTTCACAATCGACGGGAACCCTAAAGGGGAAGGGGATAATGCAGTAAAAAAAAAACGGGAATGAATCACCGGGATCCGAGAGAAATCGAGGAACAGAGGAGACATGATGGAAGGAGGGCAAGCAAAACCGAGTCGAATCAACATCTACACAACTAATTAGAGGTAATTGATGGCGAAAATGGATGGAATTGAAGAAGAATCACGAACCCTAGCAAAATCGCCTCCCTCGTCGCCCTTTGGGAAGAACTCAGGCGAAATGAAGAGGAGAGAGAGAGGGGGAAATGAAACGGCGATATAAACAGTGACTCTGCGATGCGGGGACCAAAAGACAGAACGAAGACAAGAAGACATCACAGCAGAGCGCAGGATGCGTCCGATGCAGATCGAAGCGACACGAGAAATCTGGGTGAGCAGCAAGCCTGTTTCACCCGTGTGAAATATAGATTTCCCGAAATTATTTAGTTAGGCCATTTTCAATGGGAGTTCCATTAGAGTTAAGCTACCACACATACTTCCTCTGTCCCGCAATTCTTGTCGTTCAAAAAACTGTACCCCTCTCTCATTCTCGGTTCTTGGCGACCACAAAAAGGGACGGAGGGAGTAAGTGTTTTTGATGATGTGGTTGTCGAGTAAAGAAGCCTCGGAAAATCAGACCCCTCGATACAGTGATGCTCTTACAAATTGTCCTTCAGCCTTCATCAAATCAATAATTTTGTTTTTTAAGTACACAGTACAACGCAACACTCACCACACGAACGCACACTTTCCCTTATAAATACACTTTACACAAACCCTACCCCTATAAACACCTACGAAGAACTAGACAAGGCACTGTTGGACTATTTGCCATGTCTTGATTGAGGCCCTAAAAACAAATAGTCACACGACCACTCTAGGCCAGCCAATCTCACGTTGCTGGCCTTGGGTCTTGCTCCCCTCCTGGATACGTCCTCCTGGTATCTTCTCACTCGTGCGAGGATGGACATACGTTTCCATATGACAAACATTCCTTTTCTTAAGGTCTGATAAACGTGGTTTGGCAGTTTTGTCTTGACATTAGTGATCATATTCTAGAGGAGTTGACATTACGGATAAGCCTTTGTTTGTCGCGTAGAACTAGCCCATTGCTAGGATGTAACTTTTCACGTCAATTTTCTTCTTTTTAGGACTACTTGAGCCCATTGCTAGGATGTAACTTTTCACGTCAATTTCCTTCTTTTTATTTCTCTTATTGTAATATTTTGGTCTGATTCTACCCATGGGTAGATGAAGCCGGATAGTTTATATCATTTATCTAAAAAAATTTGTTTATGCAAAAACAATACCATTTATTTTATTTTATTTAGATTGATTTGTATAGAAATGAAACAAACAAGCACGTACGTACATATATAAGTCCATTATTGGCAGGTATATAGAGCGAGGGACATGATAGAATACACATGGCATGTCCGAGTTACATTATTCATGCATTTTTATTACATTTTATTTATAGAGCAAGGATGCATGGAATTGATACTGATGCTAGCTATAGCCGCCAGCAGCCAGGTAGCCTCGATGTACGTTATCAGCCAACGCGGGGCGTCTCGGCGACGGTGTCGACGAAGATGCGCACGCGGTTGGGGACATAATCACCGGTCACCGGCGTGCCGAGGGGCAGCACGACGATGTCAGCGTCGGGCTTGTCCTTGAGGATCACCTTCTTGGCTTCCTCAATGCTGAGCCCGACCACCTCCGGCCACGACGTCTTGAGGCCGCCGCTCCCTGGTGCTATCGTCACCTCCGCCGTGGAGCTCATGGTCGTCGTCGTCGTGGGTCGCAAATTGAACTGCCAATCATTCAAAAAAACGTTACTACTAAATTATTGCCAAAAAAGAAGAAGAAGAAGAAGGATAGTATAGAAAGGCAGCAGGCACACTCACGGGCAAAGATGTTGCTTATTATAGTGCTTCTTCGACTGCTGCTGGTTATATGAAGAGAGTATGCACCGGTGAGGTATTTATAGAGCTGCTGCGGCCTGCAGGATATCGATGGAGATGAATAACCGATGGGATGACCTGTTTTGATTTCCTCTGAAAGTCTGAACGTAGAGATCCCAATCCACACAAGCAATCGTGTGTTGACAATTAGTCAGAAGCCACGCAAGCTTCACGTGAAATCTATCTTGTGATCTTGTACTGAACACAAGCATGGCTCGTATATATGCTTGTACTAGTGGTACGTTCTAGCTACCTGTGGTAAGCCAATGCATCATGTATAGTTTATTCACATCACTGATAGAGACACCACACACCAAGATGCAGCACAGAATCGAAGTTGGCTTCTTATATTAACTAACGTATTGGACATGCAAACAGGATAATCCAGCGATGTAATTGAACAACATTATCTGTAAGGAATATCGATCGTGGAAGATGAAGGACACGTACTTGTCAAAGCCGAATGCGTGTATCGCGCATCGCGGGAACGAATTTCCAATCCTCTTGTCAACACGACCGTGCAGATTTCAAAGTTTTAAAAAACGACTTTGTCTCTATTATCTGTAAGTGATTGAGAAGTTCTTTCTTTCCAGTTCAACGTTGCCTTTACAGTTTAGCCGATTGAGACATCTGAGACTTTGATGCCATTAAAATTTACAAAGTATTCAGAGCCCAAAGGTCCGCACTTACAGTAGATATATATAATTAAAGACCGAAAGCAGCGACCAGAGAGGTTAAATAGGAGAATCAATTTTCTTTCGAAATCTGATCGCAAGAAAGGAAAATCTTTCAAAATATTCAACCATTGTCAAAAGGAATAAAAACGCAAAAACAATAATTGAACAAAATACTTTACCGCCAAACACAAAAACGAAATACCGTAATGTCCACGACCCAAGTGACCGACAAATTTTTTTTTTTGCGTAGTACCGGTGGGTATCTAGGAAAATCGCCGCTAATAAAGGTTTCTACAAGTCGGTTGTATAAGCTACCGATAGACAAACGGTATTAACACTGGCAGTTATATGACCGCCAGTGGTATTCATCTTTATCAGTGGCCTTTGCCATTCGCGGCTGAGCATTGTGCCACTAAAGATGGCTATGAAGCCGCTTACTTACACTATGGACAATAATTGAACGCTATATAGGGACTGGAAATACGATTGACAATTCAACACGAGTAAAAACCGAGAGAGGCAGCAGGCAGGTTGATCGTTGATGCGCATGCACTGCTACACAAACAGACAGAGTATCTGCTGCTGGCAAATTTGACAAGAAGCACAGACCTGCAAAGCGAACTGAGAAGAGAGAGCACGCACGGCACAACACTATGGTCCCTGTAGCTTGAAAAATGACAATTCAGGATTTGGAAAATCAAAACACAAACAACCTCTGCATTTGTTGCTTTCACTCAAGGTTTGGAAAATCAAATCATAAACAAGCTTTCACGGTCACTGCATGAACTTGCACTTCTGACGGCAACGAATCAGAACAGAGGGGCTGTACTCCGACGCAACAGATAGAGCAAGTGGAATTTCACGGAAGCAAAAAAGCAAGCTAATAGGAAGCACCCATCCAACGTAATTTAACTACTCCATTTAATACTAGCTCAATACACATGGAATATTTGATTCACTGTAGCTTGATGAAGACACAATCAAAAGATGAGCAGCTAAAAGATTATTAAGGCAAAGACACATGCTGCAGCTGCTACGAAATGCAAAAGGCAGAGCGTAAGATCAGATGCCGAGGAGACCAGGCTGCCTGAGGCTAGGCTCAGTGGTGGGTTTTATTTCCCTGTTTTTTGATGTGATAGATAAATAATAAATTTTAGAGCGAGAAATGAGGGAACTAAACATAGCTGTATGGAGCACTAAATATAGGTAAATATAAGTAAATATAAAATATAGGTAAATATACCCTAGGGCTGTGTTTAGTTCCCTCATTTCTCGCTCCAAAATTCACTAGTCATCTATCACATCAAATCTTTTGCTTCGTGTATGGAGCACTAAATATAGGTAAATAAAAAAAACTAATTACATAGTTTTGATGTACACTACGAGACGAATCTCTTAAGCTTAGTTAGGTCATGATAGGACAACAATTACCACAAACAAACGAAAAATACTACAGTGTCTGATGTGATATTTTTTTTCCCAAACTTCATCCATCTAAACACAGCCGATTTGCTTTGCAGATTTAGGATGACAAATGAAACAGACCCTCTCAATGGAGGGTTTCATTTTACTGTTTTGAAGGCAACCTTGAAGACAACCACTCGGGCAAGGATGAAGGATGGGCACACATATATGTTTATATAAGAACAGTACCATTATTTAGGTGTTTGGATGCAGCCAATTTCTAGCAATGTCACCTCGAATGTCACGTGAGGTTGTGTTGCATTGGGTGTTCGGATATTAAAAAAAAATATAATTTCTTAGTACTCCACGAGACGAATTAACTAAGTATATATTCAATCCGTCATTAGCACATGTTTACTGTAACACCACCTTGTCAAATTATGAACTAATTAGGCTTAAAAATTATCATCTCGCATAAGTAGGTGTGCTAAACTTTAGCAGGGAAACCAAACACCTTCATAGTAATAATTTGTACAGTAATAAAGAAAGAAGTACATACTTCCATTATTCGGCAGGTACAGGGACATGTATACATGTGCCAGCATGTCCGAGTTACATTATTCATTTTATTTTTCTACAGCAAGGATGGAGCTGATATATACTGAAGCCAAGCCTCTCGATCTTATCAGCCGACGCGGGGCGTCTCAGCGACGATGTCGACGAAGATGCGCACGCGGTTGGGCACAAAATCCTCGGTCACAATCGTGCCGACGGGCAGCACGACGATGTCGGCGTCAGGCTTGTCCTTGAGGATCACCTTCTTGGCTTCCTCCACGCAGAGCCCAACCACCTCTGGCCATGACGTCTTGAGGCCGCCGCTCCCTGGTGCCGTCGTCACCGCCGCCGTCGTGGAGCTCATGGTCGTCGTGGGTCGTGAACGTAATAACTGCAAATCAGTTTAACGATGATGATGATGCAAAAAGGAAACAGTCTGCTACCAAATTATTACACAAAAACGCACACCAAGGTATAGAAAGGCAGCAGGAACACTCACGGGCAAATATGTTGCTTGTTATTGTGCTTCTTGGACTGCTGCTAGCTGGTTATATGAAGAGAGTATGCACCGGTGAGGTATTTATAGAGCTGCTGCAGCCTGCAGGATATCGATGGAGATGAATAACCGATCGGATAACCTGTTCTGATTTCCTATGAAAGTCTTAACGTAGAGATCCCCAATCCACACAAGCAATCGTGTGTGTTGACAATTAGTCAGAAGCCACGCAAGCTTAACGTGCAATCTATCTTTTGAACTTTCAGTTGAACACATGGCAGGCTTATATGCTACTAGTCGTACGTTCTAGGTACCTGTGGTACGGCTACATGAATGGGCATGTCATATGTATAGTTTATTCACCATATCATTGATAAGAGACATGCAAACACGACTGTGCATATATTTGAAAGTTAAATATAGGACTCTGTCTCTACAAACTTGGGATTGAACTTCTTTTCTTTCCGGTTGAAGTTACCTTACAGTTTAGGCACGCGACTGAGACATCTGAAAGTTTGATTCCATTAAAAACGTACAAAGTAGCCAGAGCTCTGCACTTTAAAAACAGAGCATGTAGTTAAATAGTTTTTCTGTAGTAGTCGAGACAAAGAGAGATTATATGTGCTATACCCTGGTAATTGTTACAAAAAACAGAAGACAGAAGCTGAAGATTTTAGGGCCTACTATGGTGAAAACTTTGACTATCAACCAGCTCTAGAGATTGATGAGAAGCCTCTCTCCATAGATATGAAGATTAGAAGAATTGCGACTTGGCCTATGAAAGATGTCTTGATTTCAGTTATGGCTATTGTCATTGTTTTTCTTATTTGGAAGTTGGTGTCCTAGTGGAGTTAGTGTTATGTAACCTTTGAACCATGTAATGTTTTGCCGATTTTTAATGTATATATATATATATATATATATATATATATATATATATATATATATATATATATATATATATATGATGCTTTTATGGGTTTAAAATAGCTGATTTCCACAAATAAATTCAATTTTTAAAAAATTTAAAACAAAAACACCGGGTGGCATGGCCCGACAGTGAATGAGAAATAAATCGGTAGTGTAACTACACCAAACACTGTCGGGTTTGAATTATATACCGTAATCTATGACAGAAACATCACCGTCGTTACGCATTAATCAACCGATAGTCTCCACTCTAATAACGCTGCCGGGTTGAAATTAGCCGACAGTGTTCACGTAAAGTTCAGCGACGGGTCTAAAGTAAACCGACATTGTTAGGTCTTCGATATACTGTCGGCTCAATCTAACCCGATAGTGTTATCCCTCAGTTCTGTCGGTTCGTTAAAGCCCGACGGTGCTCTCAATATCAACTCTGTCGGCTGACTTCGAAACGGCATTGCTTGGATAAAAAAATATTGCCGGTCTGTGGTACACCGCATGCGGTGTTCAGTGATAGTGCACTACCGGTTCGATATTAAACTGGCAGTCTCTCCTCGAATCACCGCCGGTCTTTTGACCCGGTAGTGTTTCGAACCCCACATCACTACCACTATGGTTGAGCGATTCTGTAGTAGTGACAGGTTGGAGTCCTGGAAATCCCAACAAAGTTTCGAGAAGTCTTGTATAAGATGATTTGCAGTTGTACGTGTGAAAGCTATTTCAGAGACTGGCGCGCTGATGGAGAGTATGGTGATAACTTGGAAACCTCTGATTTCAAGAGCATATAGCAATTGTGGGAAAACCGGTATGATCTAGCAAGATGGCTGGTGTAACCATATTCTGAGAATCAGCTCACCAGAACCGTTCTCCTTTGCAAAAAAAAAAAATAGCATAATACCTCTGATACAAAAAGCCTATAACCAACATGATTTCAGATAGATCACTCCACCAAAAAAAATTATTGCTGATTCACCAAAAGGAAATACTGCTGATTATTGCTCACTGCAGTTCGAAAACCGACACACCACGATATGGTCGGAGCACTGTACGTCAGTGCCCTTGCTTATTTTAATTAATTATTATTAAAAAAACACATCTGGATCCATACAGAAAAGGTGCATTATTTGCCCTTGCTTATTTGATTTAATTATTATTATTAAAAAGCCACATCTAGATCCATCCAGAAAAGCTGCATTATTTGATCGTCGTCTTGTCATACATATGCGGGTATGCAGCATCGGCTAGCCGATATGGGGCGTCTCGGCGACGGTATCGACGAAGATGCGGACGCGGTTGGGACGGTAATCATAGGTCACCGGCGAGCCGACGGGCAGCACGAATATGTCGGCATCGGGCTTGTCTTTGAGGATCACCTTCTTGGCCTCCTCCACGCTCAGTCCGACCACCTCTGGCCATGAATGCTTGACGCCTCTAACCTCCGCTTCCATCGAGGTGCTCATCGTCGCCATACGTACCTTAGCTCTGGTGGTAGATGGTCGTCATTCGAAATAAATAAACGAGCTATATAAATAAGGTGGTAAGTAATTATTACTTACATAATGGTACTTAAATGCCGAGTACTTGAGTTGACGATGAATTCCTTGATGACCCTATGCTTGTACCGTTGGCTAATAAGCACGGGTACATAGAGTATTTATAGAGCTATTGTATTAGTAGCTAGCTATAGCTAGCCACTCTAAGCAGGTTTTTGTATGGGATCGGGATGAGGATTGATTTAGGATAGTCATGCTACCGTGGATTTGACTGTGCAAGTACATGTGCCACACGCATGAACCGTCAAGTCATGCTATGATGTGGACTAAACTGTGCATGCACGTGTGCCACACGCACATGAACCACCAAGTCATGCTACGGTGTGGACTTGACTGTGGATGCACGTGTGCCACACGTGCACAAACTTCCATGTCATGCTACGGTGGACTTGGCTGTGAATGCATGCGTGCTACACGCACACGAACCGCTAAAGAGCCTCGAAATCTATTTTGAAGTAGCTCCGCTTGCTTCTTAGTTTTTACATGTTTGAAAGGACATCAAAAGGCTAAAGGAAAGGACATAAAAATAGGCCAGGTATGAGTAGGACATAAAAAGTCCAAAGGAAAGGATACACGACACGATACAACAACATAGTAAAATCTAGTGTGGAAAGAAAAATCGATGCATGATACGTTGCACAGACACTATGCATGTCAAAAAAAAAACACACATTGACACACTCACACATGTAAGGATGAGATCACACCACATTACGTAGTTAATCGGACACTATAAATCTGTTTCCAAAATTAATTGTGGATAGTAAATGACTCTACCAACGAGGAATGAATTGTATCCTTGAGGTTGTGGCAGTTCGTGAAATTGTCCTCTTGGTTGGACATGAATTCCATCGTCCTTGCCAAGTTGAATATCCCTGTCTAATAGTTGCTTTGGATACACGTTGCTGGGATTTAGCCACTCGCTATTTAGATCTTTCCACGAGTCCTCTTTCAGTTTGTGTATCTGTTCCCGTGCCACTTCAATTGAGACTTTGTTTTTTTTTTTTTTTCATGTAGCTATCGATTGTGGAAGCTACATGCATGAGGGATTAGTTGCTCTCGCTGCATCAAGTCAAAAATAAAATGAAAATACTGGTAAGAAATAAAATTCCTCATTGTTGTTAACCTAAGATCATTTAGTTAGATTACTAGAAATCTTCACGGCGTTGCCGTGTATGGCCAGTTGGTGTAGCCATTGTTGATTACAACGAGGTAATGCTCAGATACAAAGTAGTATCATTGCAGATTGCTGATATTCAGAAGGCAACATGGTAATTTAGTAGCAAAGGTTTAGTTCCTTAACTGAAGAACTAACAAACTTGGCATTACTTGCATAAACTAACAAACGCGGCAACGGCGTGTGGGGGAGAGGGCGGCACGCGGGGAGAGAGGAGAGGAGTTGGGATAAAATTTCTTTATTGCTTGTTGCCCCTGAAAAATTACAGACCCTTACTTTTATAGACTGGCTAGTGGGACTTGTATCGTAAGCAATCTCTCTAAAAGGTTTCCTTATAGATTGGAATACCTTTTTACAAGCATATCCTATTTATTTTCCTAATAAGGGTGTTCCTTATAGATGGAATATCCCCCACTACTAGAGTTCACGTGTTTCCCTAGGGTTAATATTCCTAGGGAAACCCTTTAAAACCGTAGGGAAACATGTTCCCTAGGGTTTTTCGTAGGGAAATGCCCCTAGGGAGGATTTCGACGGGAAACCGAGCATTTCCCTACGGTTTTCGGGCATACCCTAGGGAACCATTCTTTCCCTAGGGGTTCCATCCCCTAGGGAAACTGCCTTGCATGTCAGAACCCCCATGCCAGCGTGCCAACGTGTGAAGGTGATCAGGTTCGAGGGACGGTTTCCCTAGGAATCTCAACCCTAGGGAAACATTATATCATATATAACAGATTCAAATTCAAATGTACAAATTCAAATGCACAAATATTTCAAATTCAAATTCACTTTCAAATGGACCATAATTAAGCACTCATTTCATCCAATCCATAAAACAAATCCATACATTTAGATTTATAATCTTATCACAAATCCATACAATCCGATCACAAATCCATACATTTAGAGTATAATATTACAACAAATCCTTAACACAAATCCAAAAGAAGTTGTCCACATGCGAACGAGCTGATTAACTACAACTCATGGTTTCAAAAGAATGGAAATTGTTCTTCCTGTGCAGGAGGAGAGTATGTGCCTCCACCACTTCTTGCACCACTTGCAGATCCATGGACTCCACTTGTAATCTCATTTGCCCCAGGACTTGTCCCACTCGGATGGCCACGAAATGCTCCAGAAGCGATCCTACTTATTATTTCATCCGGAGTTTCCGCTCGAACAGATGAGCCATTGGTACCAGCCTGTCAGATTAAGCAAAGTCTACATTAGTAAAATGTTGAACTGTGCAAATCATGGAATTAGCAAGTCACTTGAAGTACAACTCCACGAGGCTATAATCAGCAGGAATATCTCTTTATAGAAATAAAAAGATGGTCAAAAGTCTCTACCGGTGTTCAGTTGTATATTAGTAAGCATTCACCATTATTTTGTAAGCATATAGCCACACGATCAGCTAGTGATCAAGAACTCACTCTACTGAACAGTTTCAATTTCTTCTCAAATACTTCTAACATCACATACAGGTAGGATATCTTGAGATTCTTAAAACTTTGGGTGGCCACCACTACATTCATCACACTTTCATTGGCGACAAATTCAAGGCAAGCCTCCTTAAGCCTGTTGCAGCCATGCTGATAGGGCTAAAACCAACGTAGTTGACACATTTTCCACATCAAGGTTGTTGCAAAGAATGCTTTGACATACTAAATTCAGCCTGTCCACAGCATATCTATCAGCAGCCTAAGTAAATGCTAGATCATTTCACAGTTACTAGTACCTCCACCCCCACCATGATTGTCCACATGCAAGGAATCATTATAGATAAAATACAGCAGGGCCCTAAACACAGCAGGTTATAAGCATACAGCCACGTGATCAGCTAGCAATAGACAGTGAGTCCCACGCAACACAATATTTGATAATATCATTTTTAGGGGAGAACAACAATATCCTATTTGAACAATATTGTGAGAAGTAGCTCAATAACAGTATGTCACTAGCAATATCCTGTTTGGAGTTACACACAATCAACATATATGGAATATAGGGGAAAAGTGGAGTCGGTATCAAACTTACATTGTCATGAGAGGGGTTTGGAGTTGGCAAAAAAGCATACATGGAGGGTCGGGTGGGGAGCCATTGGAGCAGGAACTTCTATGTCTGGCATACCAGTGTGCAAAGCAACACACTGCAATTTAACAATATAGGTTACACACAGTAAAAAAGTTGCTAGATTGACACCTGAAATAACACACAAGGATGCAGATGACACCTCACCTCTATAAACCTTTGTAAACTTGCAATGTGGGAATGCACCCCCCTTCCCCAGTCCAACATTTTTTGGGCGTAGTCCTTAGCCAAACGGTTGTCACTAGCTTCTTGCCTCATACGGTCCTCCTCTTCTTGACGTTGTCTCCTAGCAGCCATGGCTGAGGCATGGCTTCTTTTCAAGTCAGCTAGAGCTTCATTGTCATTGATGGCCCCATTAAATAAGGCCCACTTTCCATGTGGTCGGCCACAACTGCATTGATAGAGTGCTCTGGTATCTATTGGAGAGTGTAGCCAATCAAAATCTGGTCCATTTAACTCAATGGCCTTTCCTTTGTATTTTTCCTGTGTGAGCATATGCAAATAGCCAAATAACATCAAAGATATTTAAAATAACACCAAAATTGTACAAAATAACAAATAAGCATAATTAGTAATTACCAAACAAGTAGTGGCTTCTTCAGTGTTCAGTGAAGTAATGTCTTCAGGATTTGAGCCACTATGAGTATGGACCCATGCCTCAATAGCACTCACTTCTCTTCCTAGTTTCTTAGACTACATTAAACAGTAAGCCAAATTACTTGTGTATTTCCTACAACAGAATATCTAATAGAAAAAACAACAACTGAATACTAACCAACTTCTGTCGTATCGTTGCAATAGAGTTGGATCCTCCTTTGTGGGGTTTAAATTTGCTGCTGCAACGATTTGCACGATTATTCTCAGACTTCTTCTTGAATTCAGGACTACTCCATTCTGTAGCCAAAACTTCCCAGCAATCTCGTTTAAACCAAGTAGGTTGCTGTCCAAGATACTCCTCCCGTGTCAAATAGAATTGTCCGGCTACCTTGTCACAAATTTTTCTCTTCTCCACATTGCGAAAATGATCTATTGTAGCTGTAATTCTTAAATAATACATTATGCTCCCAAGGAGTTGTGAGCAGCACACACCAACATGTTCTCTGGAAACATCTTCTTTGGATGGATTGAATCTAAACCTTAACTACAAAAGTAAATAAAAATGTGAAACCTATATATGATAGCTACATTAATTTCCAAAGGATTGTACAACTTCTTTTCTCATATGTACAGAAGTAGCTAGATACCATGATTGCTGTGTATATTCTAGGAAACATGTATATTGCCTAATACAACGGGGCTAATAACTACTTATTCATTCTGTATTTTCTCATAATGATAAGTTTACAGTGTGGAGAATCATGTATATGGCCTAATACAAGGGGCCCGAGAAGGCCAACAGCCAGCCGACATAGGAGAGTAAATAGGAGACAAAGTAATAAATAGCAGACAAGATATTTAATCGGAGAGAATTACCCAAAAGGCTTCAGCAACAACATCAGCTTTGGATTTTCCAGAGTTGTCCTTTGCTGCTTGGTAATGTTTCCATGTCGATGCCACCACAGTCTTGCCTTTGTACTCAACCAAACCAGGATGATTCCGCTTCAGTAAGACTGTTAAAATACTTGAAGGAGTCCTTCCCTCCACATGAGTCCAGGACCTTGCAATATAATCAAACAGATCAGTCAACATATGCCATGAGTGTTGATTTTCATAATAAAAATAACAATGCAAGTTAATACTCACGATTTCCCTTCTGGCTCAATCAATGGACGATTTTGCTCAATGGGAATAGCGGGGGGGAGCTCTGCACCACCTCTCAAGTGGAACTCTCCTACTTGCTGATCTTCTGCCTCAATATCAGGAGCATTCTCACTCGAAATTGCATCCTGTCTAGCAACACTAGCAACAGAAGCTGAAGCAGATTGACTACGTGTCCTATGTGTGATTGGCATCCCTGAAAACAAAAGGCAGCATAGCATTAGCAATAGTATTGGAAAAGGTAGACAGAAAATGACAGAAAACATTGCTATAGTTTAAGACTAAATAGGAGTATTACTTCTCCAACTAAAAATCATCAGGATCTTGGTATTCCACTTCCGTGGCATCAAGAAAATATTCTGTATTATATCCCTCATGTTCTTGAACTGGTGTTTCATCTTCTACTGTCACACCATTACGTTGTTTGATCAACATGGAAATGTCTTTTGGATCATTAACTGGATCAAATCCATCAATAATTGTCACATCATCTAAGCCAAGTCCGAGGTCTACGATGAATTCACCATCTAAACCATCTTCTTGAAAGGTATCCATAGATGGTGGTTCTTCATTATCATACTCATCCATTGATGGAATAGACAGATTTGCAAGGGGGCTGACCTTGTGTGCAACCCACCAATCATTTAGGCTGGCATCAAACTTACATGCATATGGAAGATAATACACCTGCTTTACTTGGCTACCAAGAACAAAAGGTTCGTTCGCTGGATTACATGAAGCATGGGCAACTTCAACTAGTCCAAACCTTTCTAAGTGCCTCACTCCATTAGTTGGGTGGAACCAATGACAGTCAAATAAAACAAGGCTGAATTCACTATCCCCATCAAACTTCAACTCAATTATGTCTTTGATAATTCCGTAGTACTCAAGCTCATTGTTGTTGCTATCAACACCATGTAAGCACCCCCTGTGTTTGTTGTAGTTAGGTTCCCTCTAGATTTTTCATACCTCTCAGATCTAAATCTGTACCCATTAACTTCATAAATATCATATGACTTGACCTTGAGGCCACAACCACGTGATAAACGACGTAGGTCACTAGGTATACTTGCATCAATGTCACACTGCAATATTATAATTGAAACTGACATGTAATTTCATGTTTTATTAGAATGTAGGAACCAGTACAAAAAAGATAGAAAACAGGTAGTACCAATTTGCTAAACCAATCCAACAAATTTGGTTTGCCATGGCCAGCACCATTCATGCGTAAATTATCTAGTTGTTTAGAATTAGGTGGTCTTGGACGTCTCCATTGCTCTTGTTCAAATTTTCTACGCATGTAAATACAGACTGAATTATGGTCATGATAAATGTCAGTATGTTTATTTCTAAACTTAGTATACTTACTGCACAAATTCATTCATTTCAGCCATGTTTGTGAAGATATAAATCATTGCTGTCTTGTACTCTTCAACAGTTAGAAACCTGCTCACTCCTCTACCACTCTTCCATCCACGCACTTGAAACAAGCTTAGGGTACAATTAGATGGAGGACCATTTAGAGCATAACGTTGGGGACGATTACGAGAGCTCGATACGAGTTGAGGCAAGTATAATGATATGAAGTGAGATATCTCCTCAACAAGGCATCCTTCTACTATTGAGGCTTCAACATGAGCCTTGTTACGGACTTTTGCCCTAACTTTTTTTAACAGCCTACATGAAATTCAGTTAGAATTAGTTAGTTTCTGCCTCTAACAAGGTACAGTGCTAAAGAACAGAACAAGAAAAGAAGATCACCTCTCAACTCCATACATCCATGTATACTTGACAGGGCCTCCTACCCTAACTTGATATGGAAGGTGCACCATAAGATGCTCCATCGAATTGAACCAACTTTGGTGGAAAGATTTTCTCCAATTTGCAAAGTAAAATAGGTATGTTTGCTTCCAATTGACATATGCGGGTACGATCAACTTCCTTGGCACAAAGCACTCTAAAAAAGTAGCTTAGCTCGCCTAATGCTTCCCATATGTCATTCTTGACAAAACCTCGCATCATTGAAGGCAGTAGACGCTCAATGAATATATGGAAGTCATGACTCTTCATGCCATTTATCCTCAGTGTATCCATGTTTACCCCTTTCCTTAAGTTTGCTGCATAGCCATCCGGGAATTTTATGTCCATAAACCACCGCATAACATCCTTTTTCTGGTCTCTCGTTAGGCAAAAAGGTGCTCTAGGTCTATCCCACTTATCATTTGGCTTCTCAACTAGATTGAGATGTCTTCTATTGCACATCAAAGCTTGGTCGAGGCGAGCCTTGGGATTATCTTTGGATTTATCGGCAATATCAAGACATGTATAAAAAGTAGCTTCTGATACATTTTTTTTTCGTATGCATAACATCAATGTTATGTGGGCGCAAAAGTAGCTGGAAATATGGCAACTCCCACAGGTATGGGATGTGAGTCCAATTGTGGGTTTTCCCATAACCATCAAAAGATGCATCTTTGACTGCATTCATGTATGCATACACCTCTTGCCCAGTTAATCGGCGTGGAGGTGGATCATGCACTACTACACCCTTTCTGAATGCATTCTTTTGGTTCCTAAAAGCATGGTCAGGTGGTAGAAATTTTCTATGGCAATCAAACCAACTAAACTTGTGCCCATTTGGTAGCCAAGTGCTATCCACATCTGCCATACAGTCATAACAGGCCAAGCCACCATGTGTAGACCATCCAGAGAACATACCAAATCCAGGATAGTCATGAATAGAATTATGGAATGAAACCCTCATTGTAAAATTTCTCTTAGAGAAGCTGTCATATGTTTGTACTCCACCCCAACCTACCTTCATCTCATCAATTAGTGGTCGCATGAAGACATTCATATTCTTCCCAGGATGTTCTGGTCCAGGAATCACTAGACTAAGAAATGTATATTCCTCCTTCATACAAAGAGCCGGGGGCAAGTTCAAAGGCATCACAAAAACAGGCCAGCAAGAATATTGGGCTTTTCCAAAGCCAAATGGGTTGAAGCCATCCGTAGCCATAGCAACACGAACATTTCTAGCATCCATATTGAAATCTGGGCAGACCGCATTGAAATGTGTCCACGCTTCAGCATCAGAGGGGTGGACCATAACATTCGGGTTAGCACGTCTACCCTCCTTGTGCCACCGCATGTGTTTTGCAGTTTCTGGCTCCATATACAGCCGCTGCAGCCTTGGTATGATTGGGAGATAACGCAAAACCTTGCGTGGAATTGGCTTTCGTTTACGCCCTAGTGATGGTTCACCAACTACATATCGGCTTTCCCCACAGATATCACATTTTTCCTTCTTTTCATCATCTGGTCCATAGTATATCATACAATTGTTTTCACAGGCATCTATCTTAACATATGGCATTTTTAGACCTTTCAGAAGACTCATGCACTCATAAAGTGTCTTCGGCATTTTATGGTTCTCAGGCAAGACATCATCAAACAGATTCAATATTTTGTTAATGCACTCTACGCTAAGGTTGTGTTGTGACTTAACTGCCATCAAGCGTGTCACTGCAGTTAGTCGGGCAACACTAGTGGAACCATGGAGTGGCTCTTGTGAAGCTTCCAGCATGGCATAAAATGCCTTTGCATCAGCTGTTGGTTCATCTTCTATATCATCCGTGGCCATTGCATCACCTATGTCAGCTAACATTGCATCTATGCCATCACGGGTATCATTGGCATGTTCCAGTGTAGGCTCTCTATAAGGTTGCTCCCCATGTTTGGTCCATATAGTGTACCCAGAAATAAAACCTCTTTTACACAAATGCATGGTCATGACAGGTTTTCTCCGTCTAACTCTATTTCCACACTCCAAACATGGACAAAGTACTCCAAATTTTTCAGAATTAGCCACAGCATTGAAAGCACGCTCTATGAAAGCATTTGTATTTCGCACCCACTCCTCTGAATGACAACCATTGTTATTCCAACCTTCGTACATCCAACTACGGTCTTCTCTTGCGACATATCTAGTTATTATAGCAACAACAAACCCCATTGTTCAATATCTAAAACTCTTAGCAAACACTATAAGCTAATAGTGTGGTACTACAAGGAGCACAATGTACATAAGAGAAGAAGGTAGACAAAAATCATTTCTCACCTTCAAGCTTTGCTTGCACAATGGCACAAATGCAGATTTGAGCCTTTTTCCACCCCTCTCCAACCTTCCTTCTAAAATCAAGATCTCACCACACTTGAATCAAAATGTTGAGATCAATAATACAAATTTATAACATTTGCTACTAGAAAAGCACAATGTATTAACGAGATGACACAAGATAAATTGGAACAATATGAACATGACACGATTTTTGAGGATGGAGGGAGCAAATTGGTGTAGAGGTTGGAGGAGCAACAAATGGTGGTACTCTAAATGAGTGGTGCAGAGGTTGGAGGGAGCAGCTCAAGAAGAGTTATAACAAGTGTATTTTAGATTTATTTTTGACTTGTTTAATTATACTAGGTACAACTGATCCTAAGACATCAAAGTAGAGAGAATGCATCTTGAATTGCAATTCTTTTTCAGTTGCCGCATTCATAGTCGAGTGCACCCTCACCATTCATTAGTAATCACTGTGAGATATAAGAGCACTTTGCTCGAGAAATAATATGATTTAGTCTAGACATATGGAACTACGAAGCTTTCAATGGCTAGTAATAGTTTCTGGATATATAGCTGCTGGTCATTTGATAATTCTAACTGAATAGCAATTATCTTTTGTGGAAGGAACTACTTAAATGTCATGATGATATCTTGTTGCTATAAACAAATGGAGCTGTTAGTGGAAGTTGAATGGTTCTTAAACGAAATTGATGTTTTTGGCTTGGTCTATCTGTATTGATTGCAGGCAAGAGAGGGAAAAGCTCATCGATCCATCTGCCTACAGCCAACCATAGCCATCTTCATGGTGAGGCGCAAGTGAATAATACCTTCGGTGGTAGTGCTCACCTTGCTCACTAGCACTCTGGCGACCAAATCACCTTTTGCCGGGCGGAGGGAACTCAGTGGCAGCGGCCGGAGAGAGGAGCCCGAGCTCGACGAGGTGTGGCAAAGAGTGGCAACCCAGGGCGGCCGCCGAGAGGAGCTGGACCAGGCGCCGCGGCGCCGCGGCGTGCCGCGCCCAAAGCATTAGCTCGGTTGGCGGCGGGCGACCCTGGGGCGGTCGCCGAGAGGAGGTGCTCGACGAGGTCGTTGCCGCCTGGCCCTTGCGGCGCGCCCGGTGGCGGCTTACGGCGGCGGATGGCGGGTGGCGTGCCGGGCGACGGGCGGATGACGGCGGGGCGGCGTACCGGGCGGCGGCTGGCGTAAATGTCGGCGCGGCGGGTGGTGGCGGGTGGCGTCGGCGGGCGGTGGTGGCGTGGTGGCGTCGGCGCGGCGTCGGCGGCAGGATGGGGGCGGCGGCCGTCGAGGATAGGATAGGGTTTGGTTTATTTTGTTTTGTTTTTTTTTTTTTTACACTTGGTGATGGGGCCGAGCGTGGAAATTTGGAGATGGGGCCGGCGTGGAGATGGGGCCGAGCGCCCGATGGAGGGAAATTTGGGCCGATTCAGGCGCCATCTCGTGAAATTTCGTCGGGAGCAAATTCGTGGGAAGGAAATTCCTAGGGAAACCGACATCTAGGCATGGAGGTGGGTGGGGTGGACTGTTCGATTCGACTCTTCCGACGGAAACGCCTTTTCGAGGGAAAAACACCTTTCCCTAGGGTTTTGCTAACGGTTCCTAGGGAAATCTATGTTTCCCTTGGGTGCTCATAAAACCCTAGGGAAATGAAAAAACCCTAGGGAAAGTGGTGAATTCAAGTAGTGCCCTTACACACCAAAAAGCCTAAGATAATCCTAATGAATTTCCTTCTTTATTTGTAAATTAATTGTCGAAGAGTCGGAAGGGAGGCGGAGGCGCGCGCCTGCCCGACGGCGCCATGCTGCCCCCCCGGGCCACATGGGCTTGTCCTTCTGGTTCCTATTTCTTGGGTCATGACAGAGATAATATTTGACGAAGTCACAATATTCACAAGAAGTCGTTTGGAGATAATATTGCCTTACTTGCAAGGGTCATTAGCATATGAAGTAAAATCTGCACTCGAGATCCTGCTCCCTAGAAGGGTTAGAATCTATGAGTCAAAGTATTATTATATCTCGACATATGAGAAAGATGGAACACGCATCGAAGGTATTGCAACTTGCGAAGTTGAGTTCAAATATTTTGCAGCTCCATCATCGTGTGAGCTAAATATCCTTACAAGGTGAAGTGGCTGCATGTGTTAAGTTTTTTTACAATACCTAGAGTTCCGCTACACAAAAACAAAAATATTTATTTAAAATAAAAAATTTTTAACCATAATAATTAATATGAAGAAAAAAATGTTTAGGTTTCAAAACTTCACTTTATTTGTTTTACAAGCTTAATTTTTTGAAGATATAGATCTATGACAATTGTATGTTATGCATGTACAAATGGTGGGAGGATATTAAGGTAGGATCAAAACTTCCTTTTGTGTGAGATAGAATAGTGGAGTGTTTTTTATGGATCTTAGGAGTATACTATGATCCATGTCATTCAAGAGCCCGGATAACATTGACAATGATTATTGCCATTGTAACACTCCGGGACGATATTTTTGATTCTTATGCAACTCGGAAGAATGTGGATTACTAACTAATTGCATTGAAAGGTTTGTATTAACTTTCCTAGCTTGCAAATATTCTTTTTATCCCAAGTATGCATGAGTTCATGTCACTGCTGACATAAAATTTGTAAAGAACAATAAAGAAAAGTGTGTGCTATTTTAACTTGTAAGTTGTATATATATATGTATGTATAGCTAGAAAATACGATCAAAGTTCTTTATACAAGAAGATAGAAAATAGTGTATATTATTTAATTTAGATTACAATATTATATTGGTAACTAATGATGTCTTTTTTTGTTATTATCATGCATGGAAAATACTATCTAGCTCGCCAGAAAACCAATAAATGTATTGGATGTTCAAACTGTGTGATCGATGAATAATTCCACATTTAAATTACCTAACAATATTGTTTCAGTGTTTTTTACCATAGTGCGGTAGTCTAGAATTCATCACCTATTTCCCGTTTGCTATGTTTAGCTGAGATCCCAAAGGGGCTCAAGACCTCCCTGGTTGCATGAAATTTGCTTTGGGGAAAGTATTGGATAGCTATGAAACTATTATGAATATGCTCCGCCAAGAGAGGTCTTGAGCCCCTTTGGAGGTCTTGAAACTAAGTTAGCTTACAAAGTATTGTAGATACGACATGATACTTCTCCTCTTGGCGGAGCATATTCTTAATAGTTCCATAGCTATCCAATACTTTCCCCAAAGCAAATTTCATGCAACCAGGGAGGTCTTGAGCCCCTTTGGGATCCCAGCTGAACATAACAAACGGGAAATAGGTGATGAATTCTAGACTACCACGCTACGGTAAAAAAAAAAAAAAAACAAAAAAAATATTGTTAGGTAATTTAAATGTGGAATTGTTCATCGATCACATAGTTTGAACATCCAATACATTTGTTGGATTTTCTGGCAAGCTAGATAGTATTTTCCATGCATGATAATAACAAAAGAAGACATCATTAGTTACCAATATAATAAGGTATAGTAGAAATTTGATCATGGATGACGTTCACCTTTGGTCACTGTATGTGTCAGGAAGGTCACACAGTTTAGCCTATGACGACCTTGTGACCAAAATAATATCGTCACAGGGGTCGCGTCACATTTGATAATGTGTGACGAAATGTCAAATTTGGTCACAGATGTTGTTTCATTAAGTTGTGCAAGCATTCTGTGACGAGCTGGTTTGGTCATGTATATGACGCTGTGGTCGATCACAATACGCCGTTTGACGGGCGTCTTGACGGCACCGTTAACGGGCGCCGCTCGCCCTATGACGCTAGGAATTGGTCATCAATTGCTTTATTGTATCGTCATTAGTGGTTGTGTTTGCCACATAGGATGCTGACGTGGCTGATGATGTGTCATGTTACGTGGCAGCTACAGCGCTGGTGTTCATTGGTCCACGTGGAGCAATTAGGATCTGCCATGTGGCTGGTTATAATCGGTTCATTTATCGTCACAGGTAGCACTTTAAAATCGTCAATAAAGGTTGCATAGTTTTGGTCACAAATTATAGTTTTGACATAAAAAATTTTGGTCACAGAATTGCAGATAAATAAACAAATTGCAATTTGCAATTGGGAGTAGGAAGACCACATAATTCCATTGTTCAAATAAAACCCGTATTTGCACCGAAAGTGCCCAGCACCACCACTTGAGCATAAACTCAGTTCACAGCACACATTTAAATATGTTTGCACAAAGAAAACAGGAAATACTAAAAGTTCACACCACAGGCAACTTAAGTTTGTCGCTAGCCAAAATGAGCGGCCAAACATACCAACACTGATCTGCAGCCTTCATGTAGAAGGAGGATCAACACTTTCGACGAGGAGCTTGAGGTTCAAGATCTGCCTGAGCAGCAACCTATTCTCCTCCATCTCCTTCCTATTCTGCTCTCTATTCTCCTCCATCTCCTTCCTGTTCTGCTCTGTCAGCTTCTTGTACTCGTCCAATTCATTTTGTTGCCTGAGCAGCCTTTCTTCAGCATCTTTTCTTCTTGAGTTCCTCGAGTTCACCTTGAACAGCAGCCCTTGCTTCAGCTGCAAGTTGTTCCCGAAGCTCGCTTTCATTTGATGTTGCTGAATTGGAGGGATGTGGTGTTTTGATGCCAACACTCTTCAGGAAATGTTGAGAGCTGGTTTTGGAGAGCACAACGGACACCACGATCCACGGCGCCTTCGGTTGCATAACCCGCACCCCTAAGGTCCTGGCTCATAGACTCCATTTCAGATCGAAAAACATGGGCAAAACCAGTTAGATGTTTTGTTAAGACTGCTATAGAGTAAACACAAGACATGGCAAAGCAATTTTTGACACAGTGTAAAGTGTAAACCAATCAAGTACTATATATGGTTAACCATGTAGCAGCACAAGGAACATTCACCACTCTAGAAATATTACTCTGTGGGGGTGTATCTGCCATACTGTAGTATGTGCAGCAAACACAATTGACCAAGAGTATGTGCAGCAAATTGGCACATACTGTAGTATCTACCATACTGTAGTATCTGCCATACTGTAGTATGTTAAGTTCTAGAATAGTAATGCAAATTGGCACATACTGTAGTATGTGCAGCAAACACAATTGACCAAGAGTTTCTAGTATGTCTGAACATCATCAAACAAAATTAAATAAACGAATTACTTTTCTGCCTCCCGGGATATGAATATCCTGACAAATCAAGCTTGGTTGCTACCTTTGAATTTACACATCCAAAGGATTCTTGTAGCTGACAGATCCAAATCAGCTCAGGAAAATTATTGTATTCTCTTATAAACATCAAGAGTAGAACTATAAACTCCAGTCAAGCTACTACAACATAACTTCAAGACTAACACCATTTGAATAAGTACCTTTCTGTTTCTATTATTTTCAAATACCAAGTTGGTGCAACACAAGACTCCCTCAGGCTTATGCATTCAGAGTACAAGAAATATATTGATTGAAAGCAAGAGCAAATGCGAGACAAAATCTTCATTCAAAGAAATATATACCGATGATAATCTGTAAAAAGATGCACGAGGCGACACTATATCGAAATTTAGAGAAATGATAATCAGCTCATGCGGACATTGTTTTGAGAGCAGTACCACATGCGCACATTGTTTTGACATTGACAGGAATGAAAATTAGGGCCACAACAAAGTGGCCCGACAAAACAAACAGTGCCAATGAACATCATATGATATGATAAAATTGCATTGAATAAATCAAACTAGGATCTTACAAGTGCTTCTCTTGCAGGTTCACTCATGCCACATTTGGAGCTGGTGTGGCGGTCTTGAAGGCCTCCACCGCATCTAATTCTTCATCATATCTAAGCTGGGTTCTTCCCTTTTTCTCTTTTGCCTCTGTTCCATGCATAAACATTGACATAAAAGTTGTCTCAAATCTAGTGCAAAGGCAGCTAATTCATGGAAACGTCTGTGTAATCGTACAAGGAAATTTGCACTTACATAATCATATAGGTGTGCCTCAGAGCGGAGAAACAAGAGTCCGATGATATTTCACCCTATTGCGGTTCTCGCTTGTTCTTTTCACATGTTTCCTACAAGAGAAACTAGATGTCAGATGGGATCATAGATTGAAAATGAGAAGATCCTGTGCAAACTGAATGTGATATAATAATATATGACAAGATACCCATACCATGTTTTTTGGATCAGTCCACTTTGCAACTAGTGCCTTCCCTTTGTTTATCAGTCATGTAAGAAACAGGTGAAGTTGTCGGGACCTCATTTGCGGCTACACCATTGAAGTATTTTGCCTTGAGCCTATATCGCTGGTTCTTTATTACGGTGCGCATCGATCAATTACAAGCTTCTTTTGTTGGGTTGTCTTTAGTCTTAATGGTCAAGCGCCCCTATGCATTTGTGAACTCCATAGTTAGTTAGATAATTAAGGTGAAGTAGTATAAAAGTTTACATTACAAATAGCACTTATAGAAAGCTCTCCCTCAAATTTGTCGTAGTATTTTGTGTCATTCTTGTAGTCTTTCCAATGTGGTAGGACAGGCATGCTTTTCGAACGATGATGCCACCCTCGATGCAAACTTGGTCGCTTGAACAGGGTCATGTGGCCTTCTTTTCCTTTTCGTCAACAACAATGGGCAGTCTTCTTCGCATAGCTTGAGTCATCTTGTCTAGTCATTTTCCCCACGTTGGTCCTCTTTTTTTTCCTTGGTGCTTGCCGTGCTGCAGCCTACAAAATAGGTATCATTTAATGGAATGGTCTACTTTCATTCAAATGAGCAAAATAGATGTCTTATTTATTGAAAAGTTACTTGCCTTCGCCAGCTCTAGTTTCATTTATGCACTTTGATTGTCATGAGCAGCAGGTGCCATGGCTTCATCTCCACCTTTGCTCAAATGATCATCAAGTCCAAGTGTAGTAGAGCCATGCGCTATGCCATCATGAGCTTACGTTGGCTGCACAACATTGTGGTCATCCGTCATGCGTAGCTTGAAGGCTCTTTGAAGAGATCTGTTTTGGTTAGAGCAGGCCGTTCCTCCTTTTGTCGAGCTGCCCTCACTCTCTTTTTTGGACCGAGATCCCGGAGGCATGGTGGCTTTTGTTGTCTTTTTTGTACAAATGATTTTCTTAGAATACTGAAAAAAAAAATAAGAAAAGTCAAGTGCATTAATAAGCTAGACCGTATATTAAATGTTAGGTATGAACTATAGAACATGAATATAAAAGCAGGACCATATATGAAACAACAAACTAAAAACACTTATATGCAATGCATTCCCCATGCACTACTAGGGTGATAGAATAATCACCTTAAATGTTTTTGGTTACGGCAGCTCATCGATTCGGTGTCATCATCATCATCACTATCTCCTTGATCATCATCGTCAAGGAGATACTCGATGAATCTGAATCTTCACTATGTGTTTTTTTTACCCCCTTCGTTGCAGAGAAGATTCAGTACTGATTTATTAAACTCGGCGGCAATAGTTCGCAGTCCTAGTTCTTGCATCTTCTTGTTATTGTTAGCCACGGCGTATATCCCGCTTCTCTCATAATCAGTTATTGTAGGTTCAACTACTTGCAAGATAGATAAGAACAAGCACAAAGTGTGTATTAGAAAAATAAAATGGAGTTTAATAAGACTGAACGAACCATACCATAAGACACCGGTATTGAAAATAGCATAATGGATTTGAGTAATTATTTCCTTTCTTCTTGATTCTTATGTTTCGGGCCGAAGTTATAGAATCAAATTAAATTTAAGCAGAAGGTACAAAGCACATATGAAAGTGCAAGAAACTACATAGCAGAACTATCGTGAAGATGGAAAAAAAAAATGAAGGTGTTCCTTCTCTCGAATTGATTTCAGACCAAATGAATTGGATTCCCAACTTAAAGATCTATACCCTCGTTTGCAGACAAGAAATGAAGAGAAATTCTACAACACATAACCAGGCCCTCTCGGAACCACATAACCAAGCCAAATAAAAACACCACCACATAAAATTTATGCATTATTGGACTTGTGGGAGTGAGCGCATTGCATACTTTACACTAAAACCATTAGATTCATTAGATTAGAAAATGGATGTGGATTTTACCTTCGTTTCTTGTGAAGATTGCTTTTTTTCTTTGGCCCCTTGTTGCCAACATCGAGGTCGCCAAAGCCTGCGACGAGAGAGACGAGATGGAATTAGAGCGGGGGCGGGAGGGATGCAAAGATGAGCAGAGGATCGGAGACATCTCCCGCCGAGATGCGGGCGAGTCGGCGGCGGCGGCATAGGTCCGGATGTGTTTCCCGGCGGTGGTGGCTATGTGTGTGGGGAGGGAGGAGCTCGTCGTAGGCGCGCCGAATCAATGGTGGGTGATGAGGTACCGGTCCGCGTGGGGGAGGGAGAAGCTCCTCGACGGCGGCGGTTCTCGCCCCCGGTGGCTAGGGGCTGGAGGAATGCTTTGTGAGGAGGTGAGAAGGAGACGAGTGGGGAAGTGTTTGACCGGAGGGGAAGAAAAAAAAAAAAGGATGTTGGTGGCGCTACTTTTTTTCGGGATTAGGCCTGTTTTTTCGCTTCTTTTTTTTCGGGGTTAGCGCCGGTGTTGCCGCTTGTTTTTCACAAGCACACGATTGAAATTGAGTGAAATAAGATTGGGTAATTTGTTATTGTTTTTAGGATATTTTTTTTTTTGAGGAAAGTTTTTTAGGATAATAAAGTGGTAGTACAATTAAGTTTAGCATATACATTACAAACTTCCCTAGAATCATTTCAATTTTTTTTTTTACAACATTAACAAGCAAAATGAAATGTCGTTGCCGGTTTTCAGATTTTTCTAAGAACATTATGGTATTTTTACATTTATTTGTCAAGTAAAACAAGAAAAATTTATATTAAATGGAAAACAAGGTCTAAAATTTGTGCAGATGCACACAACAAATTTGCACACCTTCACGAGCACACACAAAAAAAAAGATTCACATGAGTTCGAGATGGTCGTCTTTGCACGTCTATCAAACTAAAGAGATTCTCCCACGAAGTGATATGAACAAGTCTAAGAGAGCAATGCCTTTTGAGCATATGCAAATCAAACTTTCTCGAAATCATTTCAAATTTTTTTACAACATTAACAAGCAAAATAAAATGTCCTTGCCAGGTTTTCAGATTTTTCTAAGAACATTATGGTATTTTTACATTTATTTGTCAATAAAACAAGAAAAAATTATATTAAATGGAAAAGGAAGGTCTAAATTTTTGCGCAGATGCACACAACATATTTGCACACTTTTTGAGCACACCAAAAAAGATTCGCATGATTTCGAGATGGTCGTCTTGCACCTCTATCAAACGAAAGAGATTCTCCCACGATGTGATGTGAACAAGACTAAGAGAGCAATGCCTTTTGAGCATATGCAAATCAAACTTTCTCGAAATCATTTCAATTTTTTTACAACATTAACAAGCAAAATGAAATGTCCTTGCCGGTTCTCAGATTTTTCTAAGAACATTATGGTATTTTTACATTTATTTGTCAAGTAAAACAAGAAAAAATTATATTAAATGGAAAAAGAAGGTCTAAATTTTGTGCAGATGCACACAACATATTTGCACACCTTCACGAGCACACCAAAAAAAAGATTCGCATGATTTCGAGATGGTCGTCTTCAAGACGCCTACCAAACGAGAGAGATTCTCTCACCGGAGTGATGTGAACAAGTCTAAGAGAGCAATGCCTTTTGAGCATATGCAAATCAAACTTTCTCGAAATCATTTCAAAATTTTTTTTTACAACATTAACAATCAAAATGAAGTGTCATTGCCGGTTTTTCTGATTTTTCTAGGCACCACATGGTATTTTTACATTTATTTGTCCCTAAAACAAAGAAAAGTGGCATTAACAAAAAAAGAAATATTTGAGGAAACAATAAATTTTAGATGTATTTGTGAGTAAATGAAAGAAATGGCATTAAAAAAGAAATATGAAAATATTTGAGGAGATAAATATTTTTACATTTATTTGTGAGTAAATAAAAAAAATGGCATTAGAAATTAGCAATTTCGAAATAACAAAAAAAACCCGCCTATACGGGTTCGAACCTGCATCTGCAGTGTTTCAAAGTACTTGTGGGTGTTACCATTGCGCTATAGAGGAATATTCGTCGAAGTGCATCCTTTTTCTATTTATCGACAAAGTCCATATTGTGTATTAAAAGGAAACGAAAACCCGGCTTGTGGTCAGCCCGGGCACGCATCCTTTTTCCCCACCTCGTCCCCTATCTCATTCACCCCACCCCTTCCACCACCACCACATCCGCCGACGCCGACGCCGCATCCACATCCGCCGGCACCACATCCGCCGCCCAGACGCCGCGCCGCCATGCCATGGCTAAGGGCCAGCCCGCGACCCTCGCGACGGGGTTTCTCCCCAAGCAAGCCAAGGTGAAGGGTGGCAAGCACACACGAAGGGCAAGGTGAAGGGTTGCAAGCACACGAAGGCCAAGTTCCCGTCGCCGTCTCCCTCTTCATGGAGGTGAGTTTAGGTTTTGTTTATTGTGGATTGGGATTGGATTGGGATTGGGTGAGTTGGTCATTCGGATTGGGATTGGGTTTAGGGTTCACCAAGGCAAAATTGAAGCTTGGTCATTGATCTCGAATCTTGTGTAGGCATGCATGACTAGTCACGATCCATGGCTTGGAAAAATTGAAATGTAATGAGTGTTGAAACAAGATATTTTCCGGCCTTTGCTTTCCTGATGTCTGTAGCTTTACCGTTTCCTGTTGGCTATTATATACCCTTTTGTTGTTGGCTATTAATTATATACTCATAAGAAAGAATGTGGACGTTAAACTTCATAAAAAAGAATGTGGACGTTCAGTTTGTGGTCTGATGAAAGAGAGGGGATGTTACTATATAGTATTCAGTGATCATTTATGGACACTTGAAGGACTAATTCTGGAGCAGAAAATTGATGCTAGACTTACCAGTGTCGACCCTTTGATCCATTGTCTGTGTGATATTGCTTTCAGCCACCTCGATGCGTTGCATTGCAGTTTTGGGAAGACAAACTGGTCTCACCTAGGAGACTAGCTAACTAGAATATGCTGGAGCAGAAAATTGATGCTACATTGTCCTGGTACCAGAATATGTTGAATTTTTTAGATGTTAGACCAGTTCTCCAAAACATGTTTCCCAGAGGTTATACAGCTTTGCTCCTTGGCCGTGTTAATGAGCTTTCCTGTTTTGGTAATAGATGTAGTTACAGCTAGATGCATCAGTGTCAGGATTATGATCTGCTCTGCTTGGTTTACACTTTGCACTGTGTCAAATTGCAGATAGCTGCATGTTGAAACCTATGCCTTGTGATGCGGATAGTCGCATGTTGAAACCAATGTGCGTTTTTATCTCGTATTTGATTGACTGAGACTTGTTTATAACCTGTTCTCCTTTGTTAATTTCAGATGCAAGAACAACAGAAGGTAATGATGAAGAAAATGTATGCTCTTGAGAAGAAGATGCAAGAACAACAGAATGCAAAGCAGAAGATGAATATGATGGAGAAGCATGTGAAGGAGATCGCTGACCAGTGCGTGGCGAACCTGATCAAGCTTCTCGAGCTTGGACGACAAGTTCGAGGGCAAAATCTTCAAGAATGCTATCGAAGTCATGAGAAGATTTGAAGGCTTAAGGACAAAGTTATCGCGACAAACCGCAAGAGGACCCGTGAAATCGAAGGAGAAGAAATAAGGATCCGCAAGACTATTATGTAGCACCTTCTATGTCTTTTGTTTAGTTTTCTCGGATGTACTGTATATGTGGTGCTGTTATGTAGTCTTTTAGGTACTGGTTATGCATGTATGAACTTAGCTGTTGAATGTCGGATGTCGGAACTTAAGTCGCACTTCAAATTGGATGTAAGAACCTAATAGCAATATCTAATCAGGATATGGCTTTTGTTCTATAATGATGCCTTGTCTCATAGCATCCTGATGGGTTGCTTTGTTTCTTTCGTATAAATAAAAGCTTGTTTTCTGCTGGAACAGCACAATGCTGAATGAGAGTGTTAGTGTGTACCGTGGTTTGTACAAGTAAACATATAACCATATTATTCTGTGAAATAGGATTAATGCTGACAAAGTGCAGTATTGAGAAGAGAACCACAGAATCAAAACACATAAACACTAGTATGTACTTGGCATCACTGGTCACCACATGCTGACACCTCACTCAGAATTTTTTTTAGCACATTGGCGACAAATGGAAGCTGTAGTATTAAAGACTCTCACAGGAGACGCAAGGTACACTGAAACAAAAAACATAACTCATATAATTACGTGATGTCAAATAATAAAAAATATAAATCTGATAAGATATACTAAACTGAACTAAAAAACTCCCTTAGATAGTAGCGCCTGAATGATTCTCTAAATTTTACTATGATTCTCTAAATTGGACTATGAAACACCAAACTCTAAGTACGTAACACCAAACTCTAAGTACGTAACACCGGCTCATCGGATGAGTCCTTTTGCAACATTCACCATCACTAGTCATCGTCTTTCGCCGATGCGTGGACATGACATCATTGTTGTCATCGCCACCATCACTACAATATTGCAGCACTGTATCATCCTCATCCTCGCCCCTCATCCTCTTCAAGATTAATAGCATCTTCCTTCTTGTTTCTTATAAGTTCCGTAGAATTGCCTTCAATTATTGTGTTTTCTCCACCAAATGACATTGGGCATAGCCTCATTGTCGTCACCTTCTTGCACTACATGCTCGATGTCGTAACAAGTAATCATCCCGATGCACTTCATGACTACCCCTGTTCTTTTTCAGCCACATCATAGATATTCCTATGTTCAAATTTTTGACAACTCGAAATCGACCATTGTGGAGTTGTGTCTTGCGGTGTAAAATATTTTGTTTGCTTGCTCGCCAAGATGAAAGGATCGATCTTGTACCAAAATGACTTCACATTGATGGATTTGAAATGTTTGTCATCTCGAAGGCCCTGATCTTGCCTTCTTGGTTGTACCAATCGCATCGAAATATAACCACCGTCCGACGAACTTCATAATTTGAGGGGTATAGCAACTCAAAAACCTCTTTAAGGACACCATAAAAATCTATGGGCTTTCTATTATGTGTACCTTCGGTCATTACACCACTATTTTGTGTCTGCAAGGAACTTTTCGCGATCCACGGTGCTATACCGCACTCCATTAATCTTGCAACCCGCAGCGATCTTAACTTCGCCCGAATGGGACCACGGGGACGGTGCCCACGGTCCTTCGCTAACCGATCCCCGGATCCTCACTGCGCGCTTCTTCTCAATGCATTTGCGAAAAAAAATACTCGGTTCAACATTTGCATATGGATAATAATGCATTTACTATTCCTATAGTCAAAATGCCGAAAGTGACTTACATGGGACTTAAACCATTTTGCAAATCCCTTTTCAACCATTACATCTACTTCATTTGGATCTGCACCTTTGCTGCACTAGCCCATCCTTGTACAAACTGTAAAAAAAAAATCAAAACATAAGAATAATTTCAAAATTTTAAAATAAAACATAAATTAAATCACAAAAGTACTTACTTCCTATATTCATCCGCTTCATCGGCATTATGTAGCACATACCAAATTAACTTATTCATGACAAAGCATCTTCAATGTACTCGGTCCTACTCGCTCCAACAAGAGTAGCACCATGCTTAAAAACAGATATGTCATCGGGCAATGGCATCTTTGTACCACTATGGTTGTCCCTGGTTAAATTTAGTGTCAACATCCTCCATGTACCTAGAACAAAAGGTCAAGGTGTCACTTGCCATATATGCCTCAAGAATGGATCCTTCCGGCCTAGCCCTTTCCTTACAAAATTCTTCAAAGTGCCTAGTCGCCTTTCTATTGGGTACATCCATCCATCTTGAAGCAGGTCCTCTAAGGAGTGCCTCATCGGGAAGGTGGACAGCCAAGTGCACCATGACATCAAAAAAATGCAGGAGGAAAGATTTTCTCAAGCTTGCATAGGATCAATGGAATTTCTGTTTTCAGCCGTTTCACAACATCTACCTTTAGATTTCTACCGCAGAGTTCCCCGAAGAAGGTCCCGAAGCTCGCAATTGCTTCATATACATCCTTCCTCACTAGTCCTCTTAGGCCAGCTGGTATGATTCTTTGTAGGAGTATGTGGCAAGAATGTGTCTTCAGCTTTCCGACCACCCTTGAACCGTCATCGCTTATGTATCTTCCTAGGTTAGCCGCATATCCATCAGGAAACTTGATACCTTTGAGATACTTGCGTAACTCGACTTTTCGATCCTTCCCCAACACATATGGAGCTAGAGGTGCCCCTGCAGACCGAAGTTGCCGTCCTCCTGCCAGTGCAGTTCATGTCTTATGCCCATATCATACAAATCTAGCCTAGCATTCTGTGTGTCCTTGGACTTGCCTAGTATGTTGAGTAATGTGCCAAGAATATTTTCACAAATATTCTTCTCTATATGCATGACATCGAGATTATGTGGAAGCTTCAAATGTTTCCAATATGGCAACCTCCACAATGCACTTTTGTGGCTATAAATCTTTGGACCGTCACTTTTCTTCCTTTTTATTTCAAAGTAATGTCGCTTTTACCCGGCCCGACATCCGTCACCTTCTCTAGCTCCCTGCTCGACCTCCTCCATGGTAAACTTGCCAGCTGAACTCGTTTTTCACGCCTACCATCCAAAGTCAAATTCTGTTTCGCCATTTATGTGACAATGGAAGGTAACGACGATGTCCAATGTAGCATAACTTGCCCCTAATACGCCGAGACAACGGATCCTTGTCACAATGAATACATGCATAATACCCTTTTGTTGTTCGCCCAGATAACGTGCTCGGCTGGATTTGGATAATCATGTATACACCAAAGCAAAGAAGACGAAGCTTGAACTTCTACCCGTACATGCATCTAAGGTCCATACCCCCTGCCATAGATCGAGCAGTTCTTCGATTAGGGGTTCAAGGAACACATCAAAATCCTTTCCTGGAGATCTTGGACCTGGGATGAGTAAAGACATAAAGCAGTTTGCTGGATCCACAGTTTCCCATGGTGGGAGATTCAGCGGGGTCAGAAGCACTGGCCACATACTGTACTGTGTACTCATGTTGCCAAATGGATTGAATCCGTCGGTAGCTAACGCAAGCCTCAGGTTCCTCGGATCTGCCGCAAAGGATGGTTCCCTCTGTCAAAGTCTTTCCATGCTTCCCCATCATTTGGATGACTCATTACACCCTCGACTGGCTTCCTCACGTTCTTGTGCCATTGAGTTTCCTCAGAAGTTCGCTTTGATGCAAAAATTCTCTTCAACCTTGGCAAGAGTGGAAAATGCCTCAATACCTTATGTGGAACCTGCTTTGTCCCAGTTTCGTCTTTCCATCTAGACTCCTTGCAGACTGGGCACGCACTCAACTTAGCATACTTGGTTGTTTTCGAATCCCGAAACAACACACAATTGTTCTTGCACACATGGATGTTCTGATATGCGAGCCCCAATTCTTTAAGATATTTCTTGGCCTCGTCATATGATGTCGGCAACTCACTCTCAGGGTGTCCATCTGATATCAGCTTCATCATCGCGGTGAACCCTTTGTTGGAGAGTCGATAACGAGACTTCATATACAACATCCTCACCATAAAAGAAAATTTTGAATGTTTAGAACCCGGGCTGAGCATCGTCTTCGCATCTTGCAAAACTGTTGCAAATGTTGGTGTTTCTCCATCAGCCTCTGCTGCTGCAAACAATTCTCCTATCATCTCTGGTACTCCATGATCATCATCGTCAACATCATCGTTCTCATCCACATGTATCCCAAATTCATGATCATGTCCTTCTACCTCCTGCTCTATACCCTCATTAATTACAACATCTGCAGCCTCCCCATGATGAATCCACCTGGTGTATGTAGGTGAAATTCCATAAATGTGCAGATGACGTTCTACTTGATCCTGATGTATCAGCCTTCGATTATGACAATTAATGCACGGACAACGAATATGTTCGTCTTCATGGTACCTTTCACTAACAAATTTCATAAACTCTTCAACTCCCTTGACATAATCAGTTGTGAATTTTTTCCCAAATACCCAACTTCTATCCATCTGTCTTGACAAAAAAATAGTATGAACTACCTAACTGTGATTAAACTAAACAAAATACTATTGCATATAGCAAACAAAATTCAAACACAAAAAAAAAAATAAACCTTGAAGTGCGTAGCCACTGTTGTGCCGCCCGTGCCTGGCCCTGATCGCTGCACACACTGCTGTGCCGCCCGTGCCTGGCCACGATCAATGGAGATCCTGCTCCAAACCTCACAATCTTGCGCTGCCGAGGAGTATTGCGTCGAGAACACGTCCACGATCCTGTGCCGCCGAGAAGACTTTGTGCGCCGTCTGCGCCGTCGAGAACACGATCCTGCGCCGCGAGTATTGCGTGGACTACCCTACGCGAGCGATCTGTCCTTGCCACGATCTCTGATCCATTAAAGTTTAGGGCCCAAGCAAAAAAAAAGTTTATGGCCCAACCTTTCAATTATCAAGTTCAGCACTTACATATATATACTCTAAGTTGCATTGTTTCTTCAAAAGCCGTGGAGTAGTCTAGTGGTAACTAAGGCTTATGAGTTGTGGCAGGTCGCGGGATCAAAGCCATGCGGCCGCATTTTTTGCCACAAATATTTGGTCCACAAATCTAGCAGCGTCAAGTCTTCAGGTGGGCCAAACCACACACGTGAGAATCACATGATAATCAAGTTTAATATGTGACCATTATGTTTCATCATTACGTGCGCGAAAAAACGATGCAGCACATGAGAATCACAACCTGTGACGATGTTATTCTATTATTACGTGTCGTTACTTTCATTATCGTCATTATACTTTAAGCGAAATTTTGGTCCCTTGAAATGTATGACGAAGAATAAAATTTGGTCATAGAATGATATCATTCCATGACCAAAGTAACCAGCGTCACTAGCAAAAGGTCACAGATGATCATATTTCTACTAGTGTAATATAAAGTAAATAATATACACTATTTTCTATCTTCTTGTATAAAGAACTTTGATCTTATTTTCTAGTTATACATACATATATATACAACTTACAAGTTAAAATAGCACACTTTTTTTTTATTGTTCTTTACAAATTTTATGTCAGCAGTGACATGAACTCATGCAAACTTGGGATAAAAAGAATATTTGCAAGCTAAGAAAGTTAATACAAACCTTTCAATGCAATTAGTGAGTAATCCACATTCTTCTCGAGTCGCATAAGAATCAAAAATATCATCCAGGAGTGTCACAATGGCAATAATCATTGTCAATATTATCCGGGCTCTTGAATGACATGGTTCATAGTATACTCCTAAGATCCATAAAAAAACACTCCACTATTCTATCTTGGACAAAAGGAAGTTTTGATCCTACCTTAATGTCCTCCCACCATCTGTACATGCATAACATACAATTGTCATAGATCTATATCTTCAAAAAATTATTAAGCTTGAAAAACAAATAAAGTGAACTTTTGAAACCTAAACATTTTGTCTTCATATTAATTATTATGGTTAAACATTTTTTTATTTTAAATAAATATTTTGTTTTTGTGTAACGGAACTCTAGGTATTGTAAAAACTTAACACATGCAGCCACTTCACCTTGTAAGGATATTTAGCTCTCGCTGATGATGGAGCTGCAGAATATTTGAACTCAACTTCGCAAGTTGCAATACCTTCTCATGCAGTGTTCCATCTTTCTCATATGTCGAGATATAGTACTTTGACTCGTAGATTCTAACCCTTCTAGGGAGCGGGATCTCGAGTGCAGATTTTACTTCATATGCTAATGACCCTTGCAAGTAAGGCAATATTATCTCCAAACGACTTATTGTGAATATTGTGGCTTCGTCAAGTATTATCTCCCCATGGGTCCTAAAATGTGCGGCATTGTAGAGCCTCAGTAGGTCTATAGGTTTGTCCGCTAAGAAACCTCCCTCCGCATTTTTGAACCTCACAAACACATCTGCGGCAATGGCACGAAATTTGTTGCTAGTAGAAGAAAGTTTATATTTGGAATTAAAAGCAATTACTTCAAGAGCCAAAAAGAAATAACATTGTATAGAGAGCCTAAACATGGATCATTGACTCAACTATGAATTGAGTAACATGACTTTGTGATTTTTATACCGATAGGAGTGAAGTGTTCTTTTGGGCTTCATTTGGTTTTATTGTGGTTATTTAAAGTGTAACACCCTAGCCTATTGTACATGTTGAATGGACGAGACTTACTAATTAACTCTCTTGCGCTTTGTCCGTTGCTTCAAAGAAAGCCTCCCAGGCTGAAGCTTTTAAGCTGGTTTACTAGTTGCTCTCAAATTCAAATTCTTCAATATGTATGGTACTAAACTTGGCTAGCTACAATACCAAAAATTAGGCCTGGCCCAATGGGCTAGGTGTCTCTCAGGGAGCTCACCGAGCTTTAAAGGGTTTTAACCTCTGTGCAAATCCAGCCCAGGAACTCCCTAATAATATTATTCTGAATAGCATTATTGATGCTCCAATCTAGTATTATCTCCATTCCAAATTATAAGACTTTTTTATCTTTTCTAAATTTATTTCTTTTTACTGTATATCTGAACATAGTATATAAGTAGGTGCATAGTAAAAGAAATGTATCTAGAAAGACCACAACGTCTTATAATTTGGAACGGATAGAGTACTTAGCAATACATTTGCTAGAATATTAGGTAATATGAAATTAGCTTAATTGGTTCGGTGTGAAAATATTATTTACAGAAATTAGTTAACATGGACACTGTTATAGCAAGACGATGCAGACAGTATTAACAAAAAACAACCGATATGCATGGTTTCATTAGCTTCTGCATGTCCATGTCAGAGCATCATTTGAGGACGCTCCTTTCTTATATTCATGCATGGCTGGCCTAACATTTCCTTCATGGGTAAAAGAAGACGTACTACATACTACAATCACACAAACAGTACTCATGATTATTTAAAATTTTATGGCCAGCCGGTGGTTAAAATAAATTTACCTGATGAAACCCTGCATCGGTGTTTCCGAAGTAGATGAAACCAGAGAGAGATACTGTCCCAATGTCACAGTCACTAACGTCAGCAGACTCAATCTCTGCTAGTGCAGCACTGATCTCTTCTTCGAACAGGTAATCCAAGCACAGACGCTCCAACGCATCTACGAAATGCAGCCTCTCATGCAGGCTTTGGCCCATACTTGAATTTGGTGCTACCATTAGAGCCACTTCTTCCTTCAGTTCATCAGCTCGTTCCATCCAAGTCTAATATGAAACAATAAATACTGAAGCTATATAAGGCATAACTACAAGCACACAAGAACTAACAGGTCTCAAACTTTCAATGGTCTTAATAATATAGATCATGCTCAAATTGACTAGAAAAATAAAATCTGTATATTACATAGATAGATATCGAAAAAGTAATCGATCCATAAATAAATTAACCTTTTGTTGGGACGAAGCTTCAGGGCTAGAGTAACCAAGGAAGAAATCCCCCCATATCGATGGGTGGAAAATGCCAGTGTTTTGGCTCAGGCGGCTGTCACCCTCATCGTCAAGATCTTGCTCTCTTCTTGGGTTGAAATCTTGCTGCCGTTGTTGGCAGCGTTGTTGCAACCCTCTGTGCTTCTTCCAACTCCATGAAATGCTTCCAGATCGCCTGAGCGACTTCGATTCGGAGGCAGTAATTAGAATATGGTAGATCCTGCTGCTACTGTGGTGCCGTGGTTCGAAGGAGAAGGTGGCCATAGTATATTACAGCTCCGAGTCTCCGAATTGACATAACTTGTGTGCCACAAACCATCTGTTTAATATAAGCTAGAGGAGATAACTTGTGCAAAAGAGGAAAGCTACGTGCTCTGGCCTTGCTTGTTTTCTGATAGGTGAGATATAGCCGTACTTTAATCGGTAACGCTATCACGAGGCACACGAGTTGGAAAAAGAGGCAACTCCTACCTGCCCCAAGCAGACACGAGGGACACAAGGTGGCCCAAGACAACTCTCCATTGTTAATGATTTTTAGAACACCAAAGGAAAGCCCTGAAAATAAAGAATTACAAAATATTTTTATCTTATTATAATACAAGAAGCCTGCTAACTAATTTTTAATAAGTACGGTGATCGATTTTTCAGACAAACTTCGTATGTGTAGGTTTCATGGGATTCGTTCAAACCTTTGACTAACCTAAAGCCTTGCGTCACCCCTCCTTATATAAATATACCATGGCATGACATTCTTTGGTATTAACTTTAAGAATTTTTTTATTTAATATTTAGGTCTCTAAACGATCTCAAATAAAAAAGTTAACTTCTTTTCACAAAGTGTTAGCCTCGAACACAACAACTTTGCAGTGGAACATATCTCCATCTGAAGTTGTTCAAAAAAATTAAATTTAGAATTTTAAAATCTAAGAACTTAAAATTAATATTTAGGAAGAACGTATCATGTGCACACCAGACTTACATGCAACCATGCATTCTTCTAATCTAGGTCATAGGATGCTGATCTAAGGGTTAGGTATTTACACTTAACTCCTGCTCTAATCATTTTACAAATCCCTCCTCCCACCTCCCCATTGGTTATCACCTCGTGTCCCTTGGATCAATATCCTGTGTCCCAGATTAGAAGTGTGCATGATTACATATAAGTCTCGTGTGCACATGATACGTTCTCAAGTTATAAATAGCGTTGAGAACAACAATTTTTATATAGACCATGTCAACATCCAAGGTCATTTGAAAAGTAGAAAATTTAAATTTCAAAATGTGAGAACATGAAGCAAATATTTGAAAGCTATTGATAACGTCGGGCTCTACAATTTTGATCTAAAGTTTGTCTTCATCCAAATTCCTATGAAAGTATATGGATTTTTTTTTTTTTTTTTACTCCCCACGAGTCCCCGTTGGAGCACCTCACAAGGTATTGCTCCCCTTGATCCATACAATGACCAACTGCTCTTTGGCAATAGTGAATCACTCACAACCATTTACAAAATGACTTCAGTCTCTCACTATTGCCACCGAGAGATCACCGGCTCCGATCCTCAACACCATCAACCTAGCAATCTAGATGATGCCTATGAACCAAAGTAACAAGCACAAATTGTCACTTGACCTAAAAAAATTCTAACAAGATATGTAGTATGTCTTGTTAAAAATCCAACCAAAAAGCTATTGGTTGAAAGATTAAATATTATTCATTTGCTTACTTTGTTTTTCTTGCCTCATTAAAAACCTCATGTGAGAAACATCATGTAAGACTCCAAAATATATTCCTATCAAGTATTGTACTCATGGTTGAGCTTGTGTTGGAAAGTTTCTTCATTATGAAATCTATATAATTTTTAATTCTAAGCGGTCAATAGGAGAAGATTCAAAAAGTTGATTGTGGATCCCTATCGGCCCATGGAGAACTAAAAGGTCCCCCTATTGGTGTTAAGAACAGGGGAGTCCAAAGAGTCCAACTAGTAAAAATATTGTGTGTTCCCCCAACCGGATGCATGGTTGTGCGAGAAGGACACAAGAAGAAAGTGACGCGAGGATTTATCCTGGTTTAGGCATGAATGCCCTACGTCCAGCAGTGTCTACCTAGCTTGTATTATCTCGCACGGAAGGTTCTTGTAGTAGCGGATACAAACGGGCGAGAGAGGAGCTGGGACTCCAAGTCTCCGTGAAGGCGAGATGGGTAAGACGAATAGTGTTCGGTGGTGTGGAGGAGCACTTGAACATGTAGAACCTGAGCCGGGTAGGATCCCGGTCGCCCCCTTTTATAGTCGAAGGGGAGGACACGAGTTACATAGAGGCGGATTTGTTTATTGTATAAGGTACATCCAAGGTCCGTTTGCCCTAGGATATACCGGTGTGTGGTCGCTATCCGGATAGGACCACCGTCCTTGCCATCTTGACCCCGTGGCAATCGTCCGAGGCTCGGGGCGTCCTTCCAAAACAGGTACAGTGAGACATTGGTCCCCCGATCATCCTTGCTTGCTTGCTCGAGGCCTGAAATAAGAGTCTTGATGGGGACGGCGCGGTGCCGTCACATCCGCCGCAAAAAAGCATGAGTCGGTGATGATGAAGAATTGCGTAAGACTGGCTTGCCCATTCCGCCAGTCTGCCAGTAAAGCCTGGCCTGGTCAGCGGTGGTGCTAAAGGCAACAGCAGGATTCACGGGTGCGTTAGAGGTGCAATGAATGCTCCTCTCGCTTATCCAAACACCGGTGTTGTGGGCAAGGGTTCTCCCGAGCCCCCCTTCCCATTCCTTCGAGTGGAAGTAAAATGGGGGCTCGGGGCAACGCTTTCGTCTAAGCATGGTCGAGTTTGGTGTCCCTGAGGCTCGGGCGAGGCGGAGGCTTCGCCCAAGGCTCATCCCAGCGTCGGGATCTCTTTTCCCCTGTGGCGCAGAGGGGAACAGAGGCGCCCAACTTGGTTATTTTTCCTTAAGGGTGATTTCCCTAGATTGTGCCTAGGATTTCATCTCTGTGAGACTAATAGTAATTTAGGTAGCTAATCTGGTCCCCATAATTACGGGTACCAACAGTAGCCCCCAAGGCTTCGGGTGAGATGCTTGCATTCGCCCAAAGCCTTATCTCGCTAGTCGATCTAGGGGTTAGCTCAGGCTTCATTTTGTCCGATTTACCTTCACCTCTATAAGCTTACTTCAGACATTGGATGGCACCTAGTCTGCCAGCTAATATCAGCCTCCAGTTCTACTCTGTAGTCGAACGTGGAGGAGTACAAGGACGAATAGGGCTATCACCACCTGTCGCCTACCTCACTATCGTGGGCTACACAACTAACGAAGGTGACTTATAGCTTAGACACCATGTCCACGTTATTTGCCACTACTCTAGTGTTGGCCAGGAACATGCATCTTTATCAGGAGTCCTCTACTAGAGCAATCATCCAGGGACGAACAACGAGCCCGTAACTTGTAAAGAGAATAATAACTTGAACTTAAAGATAACAACTTGAACACAGAACACGAGCATCTTACTCAAAGTAGTATGACGACCATAGAGGTACAAGTGTAGAGACGGGAGCCAACAAATCCGGCACTCCGTCCACCCGATGTACAAGAGCGAGGCCGATGTACACGAAGTAGAGGGGGTTGCTACTCAGCTCTTCCTCAACACTCTTTCCCTCTCTCACTCCCTTCTAGATAGAATCTACTCTAAGGAAGTGGCACTACTCCTCTTCTCAATTATGTATCTGGAATGGAATTGAAGAATGAATCATGTTTGACGAAGAGCTTGAGCCATCCTTAAGTAGTAGTGGGAGGTCAGTTTGCGCAGGTATGTTAGGAAAGCACCCCATGCAACCGCCTCTTCTTGCATTAATTGTACCACCAGAAGAAGGGAGGTTTGAAACGGAGGTTTTGTGGGTCCAACCGGACCCACCGGTCCAATCGGACCTGGGATGGCCCCGTTTGCATCCGCCTTTCGGTGGTGGGCTGCTGGGATGGCCTATGTCGAGGATTCAAGGGTGCTTTGGTCCCTTTGTATCTTGAAGTGTTGGGCTTCTTCATGTTTGCTTGTTCACGCCTTCTGGAAAGCGTACTTTGGTGATTTTCAGGCTTGTCCCTGCAAAACATGTAATATAGCAAAAGTGGAAGTGTTATTCCAAAATCCCTATTCTAGAGTTTTGGAGAATATTTACCATGTTTTGTTCTTATAATGTTGGCGGTAGAAAGGTAGTTAAGGATCGCCAACACCGAGTAGGCAAGCCGTGCACCGGTTGGGGGCGCGACCGCTTGCACGCGCCCTTCATCTTCTCGAGGCTCGCGCCACCCCAACCCCGGTCCTGCCAGCCATGGCCCGAGCCACCGTTGCAGCGGCGGGTAGGCCCCTCGGGGCACGCAGTAGACTTCAGTGGCCGACGGGTTACCTCAAGCTAGGATAAGGGCCGCCCATCGTCAAGCGTGTCGTCGTCGTTGTCCACCCACTAGCGCAGCTTCGAGCGCCGACCTGAAGGGGTCGCATCAGGGGAAAGGGAGGACCTAGCTTGGGGCCAACGGCGATGGCGCCCGACACGGATAGCCGCCGCAGCAGCACTAGGGCAGCAATCGTGTCCTCGACCTCACCATCCAAGGCGTCCTCAACAATGACTAGGGACTCATCCTCGATGCACTCCATCGGCGTCAACGTGGTCAATGCCGGGGAGGCACTCACGTCTTCACCCCTCATCCTCGACGGGGTTACGGCACGGGCGCCGCAGGAAGCGAGGGGCCACCATTCGGCCGTGGGGGGGTTGTGTAGACGCAGCAGACATGCCAGTGTCATCAGGTCCTAGCGATGTCAGCACGGCGCTGAGGGCGCCCACGTCCGCAGCCACCGGTCTTGACGGGCTGCAGCACCAGAGACTTGCGTAGCAGAGCATCCCAGGGTCCTCGACAAGTGTAAAAACTTCATAACTTTACAACTTTACAGGTGTTTAGATGGGAGTCAAAATTCTTCAAAAGTTAACCAAAAAATCTAACATCCAAAATCCTAAAACTTTACCCATTCTTCAAATTTTGGCTTGTTTAGATCCATTCTTCAAAAAACAGTGGCCCCATTTCAAAAACTTTTGGAATTTTGAAGGGATCTAAACACAGCCTAGCAATAGGAACAAGCACCGCCACTGCGTCAGGTAGGCACCGCTCTAGGGAGCGCGCTCGGCACCAGAGTGTCGGTGTACGTTGATGTCGTTACTGCTGCACTCTGCTTGGACGTCCCCCATGCTTAGCCCTCCTCGCGATATATGAAATTTTATTTGTCAATTCTGGCACTTTTCAAAAACTTATGCGACATGGCTACTTTTTTTCATAATTTAGCACATTTGGGCGTGTGACACGTGTCAGAGGTCACGGCGCGACAAACAATACTACCTCTGTGCCATATATCTGGGCGCAGTGGGGCTGCCACCGTGGCCACCAACGAGACCGCTGTCCGTTGACGTGGCAAGCCAGCAACGCCACGACTGGGCCACATACCAGTCGTGACCGCAGCCACCCCTTCCCCTTCCTCCCTCATTTTGTTTCGCCCGAACAGACACAAGGGGCGGACCGGAGGGCAACAGCAGCGCCATTGTTGGCCGGCTCTAGGCAGCCTACCCTCCCAAGCCTCCTCACTCCATGGCTTCCCCCCAAGCTTTTTCTCGGCATCAGTGAAGGTATTGTTCTCTTATTCGTTGGTTTAAACGATGGTTTCAAAAATTTAAATTGATACTAGGGTTTGGTTGGTAAATCAATTTTGGGAGTTACCGGGGGTTTAGAGTTAGGAGATTTAGATTAGTTAGATGGGGATTTGTGATTTAGAGTTAGGGTTTTAAGATCAGTTCCATATTTATTAGCTAATGTGTTGTCGGATGCTGCACAGCTTTTGGCTTCATGCATGCGCAAGTCAGATATAGTTTATTCACCATCATTGATAGAGAGATCACCAAGATGCTGCACAGCTTTTGGCTAACTAGTAACTTGTTGGACATGCAAACAGGATAACCCACCGATCTAAATAAATAAACAACTATTTCTTTGTGGTAAGGCGTACTGTATCTTGGAAGATGAAGAACGCACCAAATTGTCAAAGCTGAATTCGTGTAACGCGGGCACATCCTCTGTGTAAGAAACTAAGAACCTACGGCAGTCCGGGGTGCTAACAAATGTGCTGATTCACCAAAAGAAATTACTACTGATTATTGCTCACTGCAGTTCGAAAACCGACACACCAAGATATGGTCGGAGAACTGTACGTCAGTGCCCTTGCTTATTTTAATTAATTACTAGGAAACGTGTCCGTGCGTTGCAACGGGATTCTGGCGAGTGCCCAGGCAAACAATCAGTCGGACTCACTCACAATCAGTTTTTTTTACCTGTTGCACGGCTTGTATTTTCCTCGGCTCTATGTGTCGCAAGCTCCGTTGGTGTTGTCGTCGATGCACATACGCGCACTACCGCGTTCCAGGGGCACGCGGCCATGCCGCGTCGACCACGTTGCACGCCTGCCCCTGTCCTATTCGATCTCAAAGAGGGCGTAGTGGCTCCACTCGGACGACGCCTTGTTGTCGTCTCCACGACCCCACCCCCCCGCCGGCCTCGCTCGGGCACGCGACTCCTAAAAAAGCTCCATCCAGTCTGAGAATGAAAAGACGAGCAGCGGAGAGCCGGCAACGACGGCAAGCAGATTAGGCATCACTTACGGCCTCGAGGAGCATCCTGATCTCCGACTCCGGGACGGGCTGGCCGTTGATGTGGAGTCCCTCCATGAGCTGAGCTCCTCCATCATGTGAGGTTGTCGTTGTGGTGCTTGTCTATGAGGTGTGGAACATCTGCACGTACTTGTTGAGCTCCTCCACGGGCAGGTTCCGCGCCACCACGCCCAGCGCCTTCTTCTTGAACTTGTTTGTGGCGGAGAATTTCTGCAGCCACGAGCGCACCGCCTCGCCCTACGACATGTTCGGGGCGCCGTGTCCGCGTTATTCAGCCACGAGTGCTCTGCACGTACGCAAGCCATTGCAATTGCATTAATTCTCAACATCATCATATCATCATCGATCAGCACCTGAGGCTAGATAGGAGGATCGATGATGGCTTCCCAAGCACCTGCCTTGCCGTAAGGCGGGTGGGGTCGGGGTCAAGCATCAGGCGAATGATGTCCTCGGCGTTGGCGGACACCCTCAGCCATTGGCTACCGGTTGAAGTCGATGACGTCGCGGAGGACCGTCTGCGCGATCTTCTCTTCGTTGTTTGCATGCATTGTTCGATCATTGTTCGATCAGATCAAATCAACACCGGACTGGAGGAGGAACTCGCATGGACCATCGACGACGACCGTCGCCAGGATACGTGTATATACGATGGATTAATTGGAACCGAGCAACAATATATATTTATATACGGAACCGATATATATGTATATATACGATGGATTGAGTAGGAACGGAACCTGAGTAGAAACGGAATATATACGGAACCGATATATATGTATATATATGATGGATTGAGTAGGAACGGAACTTGAGTAGGAACGGAACCGAGCGGGATAACTACAGGAACCGAGATGGATATATATGTATATAAGACGGAACCGAACGGAATATATATCTGTATCTACGAATCAAGGAACGGAACCGAGTTGTACGATGGATTGAGTCAAGGAACGACCGAGCGGGATAACTAACCGGAACCAAGCACAGGCAGACGGAAAAAGAGGAAGAAAAAGTGGAAAAAGAGGTGGTATTGAAATTTTCTCTCTTTATTAAAGGCCCGGCAGAAAAAGGAGGTGAAAAGCCCGGTGAAAAGCCCGGCATAAAAGGAGGTGAAAAAAGAGGTGGGACTGAAATTTTCTCTCTTTATTAGTAGGGATAGATTATTAAAAACCCACATCAGGATCCATACAGAAAAGGTGTATTATTTGCCCTTGCTTATTTAATTTAATTATTATAAAAAAACCCACATCTGGATCGATCCATCCAAAAAAGGTGCATTATTTGATCAGCGCCTTGTCATACATATGCGGATCGATCGGTATGTAGCATCGGCTTAGCCGACATGGGGCGTCTGGGTGACGGTGTCGACGAAGATGCGGACGCGGTTGGGGCGATAATCCGCGGTCACAATCGAGCCGACGGGCAGCACGAAAATGTCGGCATCGGGCTTGTCTTTGAGGATCACCTTCTTGGCCTCCTCCACGCTCAGTCCGACCACCTCTGGCCATGAAAGCTTGGCGCCTCTAACCTCCACTTCTATCGAGGTGCTCATCGTCGCCATACGTACCTTAGCTGTGGTGGTAGATGGTCATCGTTCAAAATAATTAACTAAACGAGCTATATAAATATATACATACTACATGTAAAACTAAAGTTGGTAAGTAATTATTACTCACATAATGGTACTTAATGCCGAGTAGTTGAGTTGGTGATGAACTCGTTGATGACCCTATGCTTGTACTGCTGGCTAATAAGCACGGGCACATAGAGTATTTATAGAGCTACTGTATTAGTAGCTAGCTAGCCACTCCAAGCAGGGTTTTGGATGGGATCAGGATGAGGATTGATTTAGGATACTTATGCTACTGTGGACTTGACTGTGCATGCACGTGTGCCACACGCACATACTGCCAAGTCATGCTCGGTGTGGACTTGACTGTGGATGCATTTGTGCTATACGCGTACGAACCGCTAAGTCATGCTACGGTGGACTTGACTGTGCATGCACGTGTGCCACACGCACACGAACCGCCAAAGCGGCTTCACTGAGCCTCGAAATCTCTTTTGAAATAACTCTACTTGCTTCCCTTTTTACATGTTTAACAGGACATCAAAAGGCTAAAGGAAAGAACATAAAAATAGGCCAAAAATAGGCTAGGTATAAGCAGGACATAAAAAGTCCAAAGGAAAGGATGCACGACACGATACAACAATATAGTAAAATTAAAATCTAGTGTGAAAGGAAAAAATTGATGCATGGTAGGTTTTCAGACTGACACTATGCATGCCAAAAAAAACACATTGACACACTCACACACATAAGGATGAGAGCAAACACCACATTACATAGTTAACCATACACTATAAATCTGTTTCCAAAACTAATTGTGGATAGTATATGACTCTACCAACAAGGAATGAATGGTGTCCTTGAGGTTGTGGCAGTTCGTGAAATTGTCCTCTTGGTTGTACATGAATTCCATCGTCCTTGCCAAGTTGAATATCCTCACCAATAGTTGCTTTGGATACATGTTGTTGGGATTCAGCCACTCATTTGTTTAGATCTTTCCACGAGTCCTCTTTTAGTTTGTGTATCTGTTCTTGTGCCACTTCAATTGAGACTTTGTGGTTTTTCATGTAGCTATCAATTGTGGAAGCTACATGAGGGATTAGTTGCTCTCGCTGCATCAAGTCAAAAATAAAATGAAAATGCTGGTAAGAAATAAAATTCCTCATTGTTGTTAACCTAAGATCATTTAGTTAGATTATATGGTGAAACCTATTCGTCCACATTGATGTCCTAACACACATATATGCTTACATTTTGTAGATGAATTCAAGGAAAAAAAAACAACACTATTATTCCAGTGGTAGGTAGCATGCCCTCGATAGTAGGCATTTTTAGTGACTTCGACAATATTATGATCTGTGGTTCGTTTCAAAAAAAAAGAGACAATATTATGATCTGTCAGCTTAATCTATCAGAGTGAATGTGCATGTATATCTATGTGAGTGAACGCATATATATTGTGTAAGCATTGCTAGATACTAACAAAGCTATGTTTTGAGATTATCAATACCAAAGTCATCCCATAGTAAATTGAAAATGCATGGGGGCTCCAATTATATTATACTTAAAACATGTCCATCTTTCAGCTAAGGAATTATAGAAAATACCTCGTATGACCGGAGATCATCTACTAGCCTGAGAATTATAGAAAGTGCGCGCACCATTTTTGGGTACACTAGAAATCCAATCAAAGAAATCATTTGTTGCAATATCATGCATCCCAACAAAGGAAGCACATGACAAAATGGGACACCCACCAGTTCTTAATGAAACCTTAAGATGCTCTTCAACAGACTTCGGGACATAACCTTCTTGAAGCATTTTTACCTCCATGTTGAAGCCGCTCACTAGATCTTTTTGTCGTATATTAAAGATAGCAACTGTATTGAAATTTTCCAAATACTAAAAGCCAGAGATGTACGTGCTAAAAATGTTTGTTGACTGATAGAATCAAGCTAGCATGCAAGGCTACTAACTAAACTGATATATACCTCGGGGTTTCCTGATAATCATTCACTCTAAGAACCAGAAAAGATAAAATATGTAGAGGACAAAGGTAAGGTAGCTTACAAAATATTGTAGATACGTCATGCGATACTTCTCCTCTTGGTGGAGCATATTCGTAATAGTTTCATAGCTATCCAATACTTTCCCCAAAGCAAATTTCATGCAACCAGGGAGGTCTTGAACCCCTTTGGAATCCCAGCTGAACATAACAAATGGGAAATAGCTGATGAGTTCTAGACTACCATTATGGTAGAAAACACTAAAACAATATTGTTAGGTAATTTAAATGTGGAATTGTTTATCGATCACACAGTTTGAACATCCAATACATTTGTTGGATTTTCTGGCGAGCTAGATAGTATTTTCCATGCATGATAATAAAAAAAAGACATCATTAGTTACCAATATAATATGGTAATCTAAAGGAAATAATATACACTATTTTCTATCTTCTTGTATAAAGAACTTTGATCTTATTTTCTAGTTATACATATATATACAACTTACAATTAAAATAGCACACACTTTTCTTTATTTTCTTTAAAAAATTTATGTCAACAGTGACATAAACTCATGCAAACTTGGGATAAAAAGAATATTTTGCAAGCTAAGAAAGTTAATACAAACCTTTCAATGCAATTAGTGAGTAATCCACATTCTTCTGGAGTTGCATAAGAATCAAAAATATCATCCAAGAGTGTCACAATGGCAATAATCATTGTCAATATTATCCGGGCTCTTGAATGAAATGGTTCATAGTATACTCCTAAGATCCATAAAAAACACTCCACTATTCTATCTCGAGCAAAAGGAAGTTTTGATCCTACCTTAATATCCTCCCACCATCTGTACATGCATAGCATACAATTGTCATATATAGATCTATATCTTCAAAAAATTATTAAACTTGTAAAACAAATAAAGTGAAGTTTTGAGACCTAAACATTTTGTCTTCATATTAATTATTATGCTTAGTAATTTTTTATTTTAAATAAATATTTTTATGTAACGGAACTCTAGGTATTGTAACAACTTAGACTACCTTGGGGGAGCGGTACAACTTCCTCCGTATCGCGATGGCGTAAAAAATGCTGCAAGCGGGGTACTTTCGGTAGCTTCCGCCACGTCCCGTGCGGCTTGCGTTTCTGAGGGAAATTTGGCGAAGGCAGTGGGCGTACTTGGAGGAGCCAGGGGGGCCCGCGCCGTGATTGAGAGAGGGAAAAGGTACAGAGAGAGAGCTCATGCAGATTTAAAGTGGGACCCACAGTTTTAGTTACTAAAAAATATTATAACTTGCAAACTAAAAACCCAAATTAAATTCGATTGCACCATTGAATTTGTTTTAATAAACACTTCAAAACTAGATCTCGCTTGGATATATTTAGATAAAATTACAAGTGGACCCCACTGATGATAGTTGGTATAGAGTAGGGATATAAAGAAGGATGAGTGCGGAGAAATTACTGTAAAGGAGGAAATCTTGATGACTAGGATGTATAGAGAAGATAAATAGAGGAACATGAGTGCGGATAGTCTTATAACACATGCAGCCACTTCACCTTGTAAGGATATTTAGCTCTTGCTGATGATGGAGCTGCAGAATATTTGAACTCAACTTCGCAAGTTGCAATACCTTCTCATGCAGTGTACCATCTTTCTCATATGTCGAGATATAATACTTTGACTCATAGATTCTAACCCTTCTAGGGAGCGGGATCTCGAGTGCAGATTTTACTTCATACGCTAATGACCCTTGCAAGTGAGGCAATATTATCTCCAAATGACTTCTTGTGAATGTTGTAGCTTCGTCAAGTATTGTCTCCCCATGGGTACTAAAATGTGCGGCATTGTAGAGCCACAGTAGGTCTATAGGATTGTTCGCTAAGAAACCTCCCTCCGCATTTTTGAATCTCAGAAACACATCTGCGGCAATGGCATCAAATTTGTTGCTAGTAGAAGAAAGTTTATATTTGGAATTAAAAGCAGTTACTTCAAGAGCCAAAAAGAAATAACATTGTATAGAGAGCCTAAACAGGGATCATTGACTCAACTATGAATTGAGTAACATGACATTGTGATTTTTATGGCGATAGGAAGTGAAGTGTTCTTTTGGGCTTCATTTGGTTTTGTTGTGGTTAAGTGTAACACCCTAGCAAAATGGGATAATGAGAAATAACATGTTGAATGGTCGAGACTGGCTAATTAACTCTCTTGCGCTTTATCCGTTGCTTCACACAAAAGTATCAATCTAGAGTTAACAGCCTTCCAGGCTGAAGCTTTTAAGCCGGTTTACTAGTTGCTCTCAAATTCAAATTATTCAATATATATATATGGTACTAAACTTGGCTAGCTACAGTACCATGAATTTGGCCTGGCCCAATGGGCTAGGTGTCACTTAGGGAGCTATCACCGAGCTTTAAAAGGTTTTAACTCTGCAAATCCAGCCCAGGAACTCCCTAATAATATTATTCTGAATAGCATTATTGATGCTCCAATCTAGTATTACCTAATTCTCAAAAAAAATTCTAGTATTACCTCCATTCTAAATTATAAGACTTTTTTTTGGCTTTTCTAAATGCATTTTTTTACTATGTATCTAGACATAGTGTATAACTAGGTGTATAGTAAAAAAAAATGTATCTAGAAAAGCCGTAATGTCTTATAATTTCAAACGGAGGGAGTACTTTGCAATACATCTGCTAGAATATTAGGTAATATGATATTATCTTAATTGGTTCGGTGTCAAAATATTATTTACAGAAATTAGTTAACTTGGACAGTGTTGTAGCAAGATGATGCAGACAGTATTAACAAAAAACAACCGATGTGCACGGTTTCATTAGCTTCTGCATGTCCATGTCAGAGTACCATTTGAGGACGCTCCTTTCTAATATTCATGCATGGCTGGCCTAACATTTCCTTCATGGGTAAAAGAATACGTACCTACTACAATCACACAAACAGTACACATGATTATTTTAAATTTTATGGCCAGCCGGTGGTTAAAATAAATTTACCTGATGAAACCCTGCATCGGTGTTTCCGAAGTAGATGAAACCAGAGAGATACTGTCCCAATGTCACAGTCACTAACATCAGCAGTCTCAATCTCTGCTAGTGCAGCACTGATCTCTTCTTCGAACAGGTGATCCAAGCACAGACGCTCCAACGCATCTACGAAATGCAGCCTCTCATGCAGGCTTTGGCCCATACTTGACTTTTGTGCTACCATTAGAGCCACTTCTTCCTTCAGTTCATCTGCTCGTTCCATCCATGTCTAATGAAACAATAAATTAATACTGAAGCTATATAAGCATATAACTAGAAGCAGAAGAACTGTCTCAAACTTTCAATGGCCTTGATATAGATCATGCTCAAATTGGCTAGAAGAATGTTGATCCATAAATAAATTAACCTTTTGTTGGGACGAAGCTTCAGGGCTAGAGTAGCCAAGGAAGAAATCCCCCCATATCGATGGGTGGAAAATGCCAGTGTTTTGGCTCAGGCGGCTGTCACCCTCATCGTCAAGATCTTGCTCTCTTCTTGGGTTGAAATCTTGCAGCAGTTGGCAGCGTTGTTGCAACCCTCTGTACTTCTTCCGACTCCATGAAATGCTTCCAAATCGCCTGAGCGACTTCGATTCGGAGGCAGTAAGAATATGGTAGATCCTGCTGCTGCTGTGGTGCCGTGGTTTGAAGGAGAAGGTGGCCATAGTATATTACAGCTCGGAGTATCCGAATTGAGATAACTTGTGTGCCACAAACCATCTGTTTAATATAAGCTAGAGGAGATAACTTGTGCAAAAGAGGAAACCTACCTGCTCTAGCCTTACTTGTTTTCTGATAAGTGAGATATAGCCGTACTTTAATATACACGAGGCACACGAGTTCGAATTAAAAAGAAGCAACTCCTACCTGCCCCAAGCAGACACGAGGCACACGAGGTGGCCCAAGAAATAAAGGAAAGCCCTAAAAAATAAAAGAATTACAAAAGATTTTTATCCTATTACAAGAAGCCGTGTGTAACTAATTTATTACTAATTTATTATAAGTACCGTGATCGATTTTTGGGACAAACTTCGTGTGTATAGGTTTCATGGATTCGTTCAAACCTTTTGACTATAAATATATGCCATGGCATGATATTCTTTGGTATTAACTTTAAGAATTTTTTTATTTAATATTTAGGTCTCTAAACGATCTCACATAAAAAAAAATAACTTCTTTCAGAAAGTGTTAGCCTCGAGCACTTCAATAACTTTGCGGTGGAGCATGTCTCCATCTGAGGTCGTTTAAACAATTTTAAATTTGGAATTTTAAAATCTAAGAACTTAAAATTAATATTTAGGACTCTAAACAATTTCAAATTAGAAACTTATTAGCTATAAAGTTATAAATAGCATTGAGAACAACAATTTTTATATAGACCATGAAGCAAATATTTGAAAGCTATTGATAACGTCGGGCTCTACAATTTTGATCTAAAGTTTGTCTTCATCCAAATTTCTATGAAAGTATATGGATTTTTTTTTTTTTTTTGTACTCCCCACGAGTCTCCGTTGGAGCACCTCGCAAGGTATTGCTCCCTAGATCCATGCAATGACCAACTGCTCTCTGGCATAGTAAATCACTCACAACCGTTTACACAATGACTTGGGACTCTCACTATTGCCACCGAACTAGCTAATAACCACAAAAATCAAGATCACAAAATTCTGAACAATTCATGTTAAGGCACGTTCCTTGAAATCCGTACAAAATTTTGAATAATAAGCGGCCAACAAGAGAAGATTCAAAAAGTTGACTGCGACCCCTGTTGGCCTATGGAGAACTAAAAGGTCCTTCTCCCCTCTAATTTCGCCATTAGCGGCTAAACAAAGCCAAACCAGCTAATGACCACTAAAGATGAAATGTAAAGCATAAAATTTTGAACAATTCATATTAAGGCGCCTTAGTCAAAATTGTACAGATTTTGAATTAGGACAATAGGAGAAAATTCAAAAGGTTGACTGTGGACCCCTGTTGGCCCATGGAGAACTAAAAGGTCCCTCCCTCTAATCTCACCATTAGAGGCTAAACAAGGCCGAACCGGCTAATGATCACTAAAGATGAAATGTAGAGCATAAAAATTTGAACAATTCATATTTAGGCACATTGGTCGGAATCTTTTTTTATGACGTAGCTAATAGGCTAGCCAATCAAAAGGAAACCGAGAAATTCATGATTTATTAATAGAAAATATAAATAAAAGTAGACTTTCTTTATTGGGTAAGTCGAACTGTATCAGCCAACTGTTGGAGTCTTGGCGACGGTACCAACGAATATGCGAACACGATCAGGGCGAAGGTCCAGGGTCACAGGCGAACCAACAGGCAGCACCTGAATGTGCGCGTTGGGCATGTCTTTTAGAATGATCTCCGTTGCCTCCTTGATGGACATGCCCACAACCTCAGGCCATGATGTCTTCTTGTCACTGCTGTCTGCTGGTAGCATCCATGACAATGGAACTCATCTTCGTTGATGGATTATACTATTCCGTCGTTCGTCTACATGCACAAATATATGAACATACAGAAGGACGGGAATCAATTTAGCAAGAGAACTAGAGATCATCATCAGTGCTCAAGCATGTATATACTCAGTACTAGTGTATATTTGAAAACCTATCTGACCTGCCAGAGGGGAGTGCAATGATCTGTCGACATGGTTTCTGTTAACTTGCTATAGTGGACTTTCATATATGCCAAATGCCTTACAAAGATAAGGATGCCCACAAAAATACTAGTCAGCCCCGGCAACAAGCTTCATTTGTTCAATAGTTAGCTGGCCCCGATAAGGATCCTATTTGTAATCTAGTTGGCAAGTGCTTTCCATGTCATGACCATTTGTCATGAGCACAAAGGTACAACAACCACATAGATGATTATGACACGCACAACTATAGAAACATATCTCTCATTCTCTCTCATCCTTGGAGAAGAAACTTGTCGGATCTCACTGCCTACAAAAGCTCAAGCATACTGCATACATGGTGTGATACGATATGTAATACAAACAGGTCATCATATAATGGATGTGCCTGGATATGCACACCGTCAGTTTTTCCTAGATTACACTCTTTAACACTATTAGATAAGACAACACAGAACTCTAATAGTGCTCAGATTAAGTGCCGTTCGTTTCTAAATGTGCATTCTGATCAGCTGTTGTACATATCTAGTTAATCGTATCTAATTAGTCGTAGAGTTCATGTGCATTCTCTAATGTACGCTTAAAATATTTTGATTATCAAACAGAATATACAAAAAATATGTATACTCTGTTTGTAGAGTGGAGAGGAGAACAACAGGGTTAGGCAGACTGGAGAGGGTGTAGACACTAGTAACGAAACGATTTTGCGAGAAACTGAAAAATCTTTTCCGTGGCGGGCGTTTTTTTTGCCCGTCACGGAAAATATCCCGCCACGTGACAGTTTTATTTTCCATGGCGGGCGTCTTTTGACCGCCACGCAAAATGAAATTACCGTGGCGGGCATCCTAAAAGGCCCGCCACGCAAGATGGAGAGGCCCAACAGGCCCGATAACTTGTTCTCATATATACAGTGAGAGTTAGGGTTTGGGGGCCATCAATCCGCACTCAACTCTCTCGTCTCCTTCTCCTCGGTCGGTCGCACCCCTCTCTTCTCCACCCCCAAGCTCCGGCCGCCGCTCCCACCACCCCTCGCTCCATCTCGAGCTCGCGGCATGGCGGTGGCGTATCGGCGTCGGCCGCGGGCGGATCCGGGCGTGAAGGGCTCCCCCCCGGGCGGATCCGGGAGGGAGGAGGGCCCCGGCGGCGGATCGGACGGCGGCTTGGCGGATCCGGGAGGAGGAGCCCTCCGGCGCGTGGCGCGGATCCGGGAGGGAGGAGCCCTCCGGCGGGCGGATCCTCCGGCCGGCGGCCGGCGGATCCAGCGCGGGGGCCCGGCAGCGCGGATCCGGCGGCGACCTCCCTCCGGCGAGATGGCGGCCTCCTCCTCCCTCTCGGCGGCGGATCCGGGGCGGCAGCCCTACCGGCGGCGATCCCGCCGTGGCGGCCCCCCGGCGCGGCCGGATTCGGGCGCGGGGGCCGGGCCGGGCGACCTCCCTCTCCGGCGAGATGGCGCCCTCCCTCCTCCCCCCGGCGGGGCGATCCGGGCGCGGCCCTACCGGGCGCGGATCCGGCCGCTGGGCGGCCTGGCGGCGGCGGATCGGCGGGGCCTCGCGGCGGCAGATCCGGCGACCTCCCCTCTCCCGGCGAGATGGCGGCCCTCCCTCCTCCCTCTCGGCGGGATCAGGGGCGGCAGGCCTGGTCCGGCGGCGGATCCGGGGCTGGCGCCCCGCTGGGCGGCGGATCCGGGCGCTGGCTCGCCGGGCGGCGGACTGCGGTGACCTCCTCCGGCGCGGATCCGCCACCGAAGCGGCGAATCCGCCACCGAGCGGCGGATTTGGCATCCCACGCGGGCGTCGGCGGGGCCCGGTGGGCTATCGGGCCGGGCGGGCTCGGTGGCCTATTTTTTTTTTTTATTTTTAATTCAGTTGACGTGGCGGGCGTTTTTGCCCGTCACGCAAAAGGAAACATTATCCGTGACCTTTTTGCAGGCGGGCGCGTGTGCCCGCCACGCTAAATTTTTGGCCGCCACAAAAAGCTTTTAGGTACTAGTGAGAGTGCAGCCATGTGTATGGCTATTTGTAAAGCAGAAATGAACTCACAGGAACACAGTGCTACAGGTTGTTTAGATTTTCACTAGTAATTAGATTTCAATTTTGTTGAATTGGTGGAGATCCGGAAAAGGGCGATAGAACATGAGATGGAGAGCCTTCAAGTATTTTTTTTTTTTCCCCCTCACTGGAGCTCAACCGAAAAACTCACCAATTCATTTTGGGTGAGACAATTCTGGAAGAACAACAGGGTTGGGAAGTCTATTTTTTTTATGGAAGAGGCACTGTCTGTGAATGTGGGCTACTATAGAGAATTGAAATTGAAGATGGGTTGACGACTGGACTCCACCTTGCAAAAGGGAACCAAGGGGAGTATAGCAGATTACCAAACCTATCATTTAAACGTTGATGGCATGGTCAAAGTTGCACGTGAAGTTTATCAGCTTTTAATGAGCACGCAAGGTCATCACTTGAGAAGTGTTCGTTCACAACATCCTCCAGTAGCATCCTAGTGCTCACCTAGAAAAGAATTACTCCTTAACACAGTCACAAGAAGGTGCTCACATACACAAGGACGCATCTGCATGAGCAGCACTATCAAATACGCGCTCAGTTTACCCACCTCTGATTTGTGCTTCCTTCTAGTGTCTCTGATGTTAATGTATTTTTTGTGTTGTTATGCGGTAGTGATGATTGCATATCATTATTTATTTATTAGATATTCCATGAGGATTATATTTCTCATGACAACCATACGCATGGCACTTCTTGGTCCTCCTTTTGATGATGACATAGATAATAAGCTAAACCAATCAAGGCCAACCAAGAAAGGCATGATTTATTAACCAGGATACATAGACTTAGGCTCTGTTTATTTGGTAAATCATCCAGAGAAGGCATGCACTATATCAGCCAACTGTCGGAGTTTGAGCAACAATATCGACGAACACACGGACACGATCAAGACGGAGGTCTTGGGTCACCATCGAGCCAACAGGCAGAATTTCAATGTGGGCATTGGGCATGTCTTTAAGAATGATCTCTGTCGCCTCCTTAATGGACATTCCCACCACCTCAGGCCATGATGTCTTGTTGTTGCCACCGGTAGCACCCACAACAGTGGAACTCATCTTCAATGATGGATTGTATTTTTAATCAATCTGCGTGCACAAATATATGGACATATAGAAGTAGGGGAGTCAGTTTAGCAAGAGAAGTAAATAGTAATAGACATCATCACTGATCAGGACTGTATGTATACAAACTAGTTGAGCTCACCAAGGTGAACACTAACTGCTTGTCAATGAAAATGGTTATGTGTTCCGATGTTTTGGCAATGTGTGAGACTAGTGTAGTAGTGTATATTTATAGACCAATCCAACTGGCTAGAGGACAGGGCATTGATCATATCGACAAGGTTTTCATTAACTTGCTGCAGTGGACTTTCATGTATGCCAAATGTCTTATGAAGATAAGGATTGTACACTAAAGAACCAGTCAGCTAGCCCCGGTAACTTTGTTCGCTTGTTAGCAAATCTTGATAAGGATCCTATTGTCATATGTTGCCACAAGGTTTCCATGTCACCATTGGTCATTAGTTAGATATAGCTTTTATGTTCCCACATCAGGACAAAGGAACAAGAACCATATGGATGATTATGGCAAATATATACCAACCTTTCTCATCCACCACCACCAAGGAACCAGCTGGAATCTCACTGCGTATACAACCAGCTTCTTCCCTGCTCAGGAAGACCACAGAATCAGTCTACACCAATGGGCTGAGTTGGCCCAAATAGAAGCCCAACTACAATAACATTTTTTTTAACCATAAAATCGAGCACGCCTGCTACAACTGTCCGGATTGACCATGACATACAGCAACATGTACTGCAACAACAGGATGCATCCCATCCGAGTCTCCCTTGAAACTTCAACAAGAACGACAGCAACAAAGATTGCAACATAATGTTGCCAACATTGCTAGAAAAAAAATGGTCCACTAATCACCTCACCAGCAACAAGAACAAAAGAAAAACTATGTTTATGAGATAAAAACATTCAGACATCAGGACCACCAGGATTACATGAGACTCAACCATTAGCACAAGAAATGAACGAAGTCACATTACATACCAAACAAGTTCAGGAAAGCTGATACTAATAACTTCAGCTTAACTGTAAAAACGAAGGCCAGTGCGCCTCAGCTTTATGTTACAACAAAGGCTAGATAACAGGAGAGCCACAGCAGCTATACCAAGAGATGAACACAGGGTGCTGATGGCCTCAGATATTTTTTCCTTTTTAGACAGCTAACAGCTTACTTTCTCCTCGCTCTAAGAGCTAAGTTTAATTTGTACAGCAGCAGAGTAACTGACATGCTTCTTCTCACTCCTTCCATCTTCCTCTTTACAGCAGCCTTCAGATCGATCAGACTCAACACGCATCACTCCTCCCTTGATTCCGCCGCATGGGTGGGGATCTTTCTGCTACAGAATTAATGTACACTCTTCCGCGCAAACATACAGTATTTATTTTTCCGGCAAGGCCAAAAGGGGCCTTCATATAAGGTTTTAGTAGAGAAAAAAAGGTGAGTGCAAACCTAGCAACTGTTAGCTGTACAACTAGAGAGTTTGCCCTTCAGGCAGCGGTGCATGCTGGTTGAAGCCCAAGGCGCTTCTCTGTGACCACAACAAAATATACATCATGATTAGTCACTAAACAAACATAGTACACAAATAATGCCAAGTCCTTGACCATAAATGGAGATCGAACACATATACATACCTCCAGCAGCAACAAGCTTCTCTACACGGGCTACTATGTGCTTCCCGTAAGTGTACTTCTTCAGTGTGTTCAGGTGTGTCTTTATCCTTGTTAGGATCATCTCTCTCTGCTGATCGTCACAAGTTTCTAACACCTTCTGCACCACATAGTTTGCGAACTGGTCTTTCATCATTACCTAGCAACCACAATGCAACACATAGTTTATCAGTAAAGATCCTCAAAGACACATTACCCAGTTTATTGAGTGAACGAGCACTTGGCCAGTTCCGCTTCAACAAAAACATTTTATACAGAGAAAGAAAAGATTGAAACATCACCATACCTCAAGAGGTTCGCTTTCAGTAGTGGATCCAAGCATCTCACCAATCAGAACCTGACGCTCTACAGGATTTCCAAAGGCTAAGCACTTCTCAATGACATTTGAGGCAAACTTTTGCTGGCTCATTTGCACAATTTGGCCAATTAGCTTCTCAATAATAGCTGATCTCTCATGGGGTTTGCCATGTTCCAGAACATGCTGTAGAGTTCAGCAAGTCACTAGTGAGAAAATATCGAGAAACTAAACACCTAGCACAAACAAATCAAAGAAGGTCCCAAAGATCTCAGAATCATGACTAAAGCATATGGCAATCGTTACCCCATAAGACCTGCCCGCAACAGTTGACTCTGAATCAATGCCAAAGCAAGATTATGTGCACTGCTTACAGCAGTGGAAAATATAATAACCCATTGAATGTCTCCAGTCAAGCATTTCAAATTTTGGTAACAAAATCATTATGCTTACATTATTCCCCTAAAAAATAGTATCCATAGAATTATCCCCAGAAGTACATACATAATACCACAATTCACAAATAAAAATAAACGTTAGCAGCGAGTCATGTTAAAGACTACCTATCTCCATTACATTATTTACTTGTAACCTGCAGCGAGTAGTAACTAGTAGCACCATATCACCACAAAAAGAAAAATCCACCAAGTTCCCTACATATTAACTAGAGAAAACATAAAAGGAAACCACCTAGGGCATGTGAACAAGACTCCTGAGCAATGGATGACAACACTGAGTTCGCAAAACTCAATTTGTGTCCATCCAAATTGTTCAAATATTTGTAGAGAAATAGTGGCAAGTTACATGCAATGTTGTAGTTTACATGAATTGACTAAGAACTAATTACAGAAGCACTGTCATTGAGAAATATCAAGGCTCAAGGGTATACTAGAAGAAAGGTTGCACACTAGCACCATGAAATCATACACAAGAAGAAATATTTACTAGTCTCTTCTCTTCAGGAAGAGATTGCAAACTGTAATATACAATTTATAACCCAGGTATCACGGTGGTCCTGCAAGGTGTGGGAAATGAGTGTGCAAACAGGGGCGAATCCAGGATATCATGTCATTGGGGTCAAGCAATAAGCAACGGGGTCAACCACATGCTGATTATCTATTTGCAAGAGTAATTTGCAGGTGGATTAACGAACTTCAATTGATTTTCTGGCAAGTTACCGGGTCAATTGACCCCAATGAATACACATAGATTCGCCACTAGTAGCTCCATGAGTATCTGACTCCCATTACTACCCAATAAGGCGACTGAGTACCTGACTCCCATTACTACCCAATAAAGGCGACTGAGTACTGCCGCAACGGAGCCCCAAGTGGTGAAGCCAAGGACCGCCCGCAGTGACCTCTGCAACTCTGCCATCGCACCACGCCTGTTGAATTCCCAGCACCCACTTCTCCTTTGGCCTCCTCTTTGTCCATTCAACCAAACCCTAAAGTCTCTCCTAGTTTGCGTTAGGCCATTTAGCAGTAGCGTTAGGCCGTTTAGCAGTAGAAGGCCAGGCTGCCAGGTTCCGCGCCTCACCTCTCTTGTTGCTTCCTGCTCCACGTGGCAGCAAAGCACATGGGAGATGCAGCAGTACTGCAGAGCCAAGTCTGAATTCCCCAAGGCCAACTGGCCAAGCCCGATGTATGTTACAGACTTACTGTAACAGTAGTTACTAACTATATCAATTGATCCTCAAATTAGTTCAATAGATTGATACAGCCCGTAGATGTAGGAGGAAGTAACAAATTAGTTCAATAGATTGATACAGCCCCTAGATGTAGGAGGAAGACAATTATGGATTTATTTGTTACTATTTATGCATTGTGTACCTACTTGTTGAATTAAGACATATTATGCTATTTTTAGTACATGTAGTGTATACAGAATTACAAGACAAATTTTGGTGTTGTTGCTTACCAAATTGCTAGATAGATTTTACCGAACTACATGTGGAACTTTGGTGACAAAATCCTGGGTCCACCACTGCCTATGGTGTTGCCGTGTTGGGCTGGAGCAGTGTGGCTCCTAGAAGTTGCTCTTAAGGTCGATTGCCCTGGACATGTAACTCCGTGTACAGGTTGTGTCCACAATCTTAGCATGTGGCAAGCCAAATAGTCTTTTGCATGTGTTGGGGTGGGTTGAGAGTGAGTTGTGTGTTTGCGCGGAAGAGTGTACAAAATAACCCTAATGCTGATACAAAATAAGTCTACTTCACTGAAAGAGGAAAGGGGGTCCATGTTCACATTTCAGTATTGAATGATCCTAGTTATCAAGCAAACAACGTCCTAAGATCAACATAATAGCATAGAGATGTTACTGCACAACACAGCCCACCATCACAAAACCAGGTGGACAGGTAAAGGCATGTATCTCTTTCAAAACTGAACATGGCACTGACCTGAACAACATAGTTGCCATACTGGTCCTGAGCTAGCAAGCAAACAGACTGGAGAATCTCATCCATCATTATTTGCTGTGTCTTAGGATCATCACAATGCTCTAGAACCCTCTGTAGCAATTTGTGATACAATAATACTATAAGTTATAGTGTTACAACAGGTAAGCCTTTAAATGGATGAGCATGAAGCATGTAATTAGCATACCTGAATAACTCGACAACCATATGGATGAGTGGATAGCATTACAACTTGACCATAGAATGTGAAACAATAAACTCGATAGCATGCTGAGGAATGCACTCTATGCATTTCTGTATAACATGGTTCCCATTTTGATCACGTACACAGCGCATGACATGGCCCTCCAGCTCCAGAACCATTTTAGTCTGCAGATCCAAATCAACAACTTCTATAGCCTGCACATATATCATCAATAGCATCAGAAACAAAATGCCACTTGCTACAACCTCTCAGCCAATTATGTAAATTTCTAGAGGTACAAGGGTTAAACAATTGTATAAACAATGATCCAACATGAACTTCTCATATAGGAAAAAACAATGGACCAACAGTATACCACCAAATCAGGAAACCAGTGACTGATCACTAAGGAACAATATGAATTATTATGCAGGGTAAAATTACTGGAGCCATCAACACAGTTGCAAGTTCAAAAAGAAACAAAGCTCTACTTATTGAATAGACATGAAAACTAAAAACTATATACTGCATTTGTTGGGGAGATATTTCAATTGACAAGCACCTTCTGTATAACCCGGCACCCATACATCTGAAGACTAAGAGCAAGGACACGTCCAATAAGCTGACCAGCCAATTCCTTTATCTGAGCAGTGCTTCCGTGCTCAAAAAACTGAGAGAAAAAAAAAGAGAGCACTGAATTAAGAAAAGGTATAACACAGATATAATCACAAACAGATATCTGAGACCTCCATACTCCTACCTTTTGAACAACATAATTTCCAAATACATCAGTCATCAATGTGAGAGCTTGAGGCATGATTTCAGAAAAAAACCATGTCCTTTTCTTCAGTACTGGCTGTCTCTAGCTTCTGTTGTATGAACCGACTCCCATATTGATCAGCACTACAGAATATTCAGAAATTATTAGGGTAATTTGCATGTTACGACATTACATGATTATAGACACATCAAGAAAGAAGTGTACCTAAACTCAACAACATGGCCAGCTATTTCTGAGAGCTCATATGATTTACTTTTGTTGCTCTTGAATTCCTCCAGAAGTGAGGGCATCAAATTGGCATCCATCTTTCCACCCATGCCTGAATTCCATGAACCAAAGGAATTACTGAAGTTTCTCATGCCTGATGGAAAGCGCATGTTACGCTCACCATGCCTAAGTGGACTGCCTGGCGCAATAGGTGAAGAGGGAAGAACAGGACTTGTCAATGGACTTCCAGCATATCCAAGGTTAAATCCAAGATTGCCATAGTAACCATATTGCTTTTTTGTGACTGGAGTAAAGGGCCAAGGTTAGTTTTCTGAGTACCAAGTAAGTCCATGTAAGAACTTCCCAGATGGCCCCTGTCCATTAGAGGATCATCGCAGGTAGCTGCAAGTTGAGCAAGGTACTGGATATACGCTGGATCAATAGAGTTCTGAAGAGAAGGTGACGCAGTTGGACTTCCAATTCCATTATAGTTCAGCATGTTAGACATACCAGCTAAATTTTGTCGAGAAGATACAGTCCCTCCTGGGGATCTAGAACCAATCCTTGGGGAAGCAAAGCCAGATCCAAGGGACAAACTGTCAAAAGATGTGAAACTACCAGCATTAATCTGGTTTCCCATTGTAGATGAATTCCCCAAATTGCCAGAATATCCATCAGGTAACTTAGATTGTCCGTGCTCAGAACGCCTCATGTAGTGCTGTTGATTGCCATTTGTTTGATCACCCTGTCGATCAAAAAGGAACTTCTGTACATTATCGACATCCTGATAGAGCTGAGACTGGTCCATAGTTTGCCCACTCATTGCCCTAGATGATAAGTTCATCCCAGATAAAGCAGCCACCAGATCATCAGATTCTCCGATTGCGGATGAACTACGACGGAAAGAAGAGGAACCGCCATTGATCTTCTTATCAGGGTTACCAACTTTCACACCAATTGGAGGCAGGGATGGACTTGGGGCCCTCCTCACAAGCTCAGGATCTGGAGATGCACTCCTAGAAAGGGATGACCCTAAAATAGAAGCAAATGTATTTGATGGGAGATCATTGTTCTGAATTTCATCCAAGCTCCGTAAACTATTGCTAGAGTGCAGGCCTCCAATAGTTCCAGGTCCGCGATTTAGAGCATACTGTATTCCAGAAGAACCTAGTAGGTCATTACTATTGTGGCTGGCAGTCTGCCTATCCATATCACGCTGATACGAGTCCTCCTGCACCATTTTAAAAAAAGAAGTACAAGCCTGATGTTAGATCAAACGAAAGTCCAGGAAAAAAAGGAACCTGAAATATGATAGTGCTTACTGCAGGGTTTCAAGAATTTTACAATACATAATCATCAATAAATGAAGATTGACAAAGGGAACCACAAAATTTAGAAGCTTTCCTTTATGCACATATGCAGAATATAGCTCAACAGATGTATTGAAACAGATAGGCTGCAGTAACAGGTAACTATGCCATAGAGGTGCATCCAAGCATTTTGCAAGTGAAATATGGAACAATGTTTGCCGTTATCCATTAGACAGTTCTCAAAACAATAAAGCATGAAGTGCTCCGGAACTAGACTAGTTTATTCCATCATAAATGGAACAATGCTTGTCGTGAGCCAGTAGACATTTCTCAAAACCAGAAAGCATGAACTGCTCCGAACTAGATTAATTTATTCAATCATAACGTTTATTCCATCATAAATGGAACAATGCTTGTCGTGATCCAGCAGACATTTCTCAAAACCAGAAAGCATGAACTGATGCAGAAGTAGATTCGTTTCCATCATAACATCACTAGTAACGGTTTAACGTCGCAATCAAGAAAGTCAGCTGAAAATACTACTTAGGCCTCCAAAGTCAAATAGGGTAAGAAGGTTTTTTTTTTTTTCCGTTACTTTATGTTACATATCTTCATGCAAATAAATTTCTCTACGTATCGCGTTACCTATCTTCATGCAAATAAATTTCTCTACGTATCCATGACATGAAGCACGACTCCAACAAACCAATGGATCACATAACTGCAAGACAGAGACATCACACAGGTCTAAAGTGCAATCATGCATTCATACTGCAAAGAGTGCGCACAACAACTGGATACCTAATAAGTATATGTCAAACATAGCAAATCTACGGTACTTCAACGCTAGATATCTAGATACTCCACTATAAGTGGAGTGAACTCAAGACTTATCACTCATCAGTCAAAAACAGGAGCAACTAGTACAAGGTCAAAGGCTTTCTCAAAAAGACAAATATTAGCACAGAACGAAAGAAGTAAGGGGAGAAAAGATTCGATCTTTCAACCTGAAAGACGGTGGAGAAGCTCCTCTGTCGACCAAGATCGATCCCGGGCAGACCGACCGTCCCTTCAGCAGCCGACGCCTGCTGCCTCCTGCCGTCCCCGATCCCGCCGAAGCCCGCGGAGGAGCGGAGGCGGTGGTGCGAGGACCGCCAATCCTCCTTGGAGAGGAGCGGCGGCGGGAGGCGCGGGTTGAGGTGCGCATTGGAGTAGTAATAGCTCTGATACGCCGGGTCGGAGCGCAGTTCATCGTCCACAAGCAAACTACCGGCGGCGGCGGCGGCGCCTAGAGCGCCCTCGACGGTAGGCGGCGCGGAGCCGCTACGGAAGACCTCAAAGTCCCCACGGTCAGCATCCGCGGCCCCAAACGCCGCCTCGCCGCCACGCGCCGCCATCTCAGTCACCATCGCCGCCAGGGGGTGACTTGTGAGGGAGTAGCAGCAGCAGCAGCAAAAGTGAAAAGGGTAAAACCAAAAAAAGGCTAGATCTTCAAGTCCGCCGCGCTAGAACCCCGCCATTACCGCGGTCCGGCGGCCGGAAGGAAGCACGGAGGTGAATCTTTGGACGGTAACCTTTATCGCCGGAACGGAATGAGACGAGACGAGGCGGCGGCTGGTTGAGCTGCTCAGAGCAGGCGAATCGGGGATGGGCGTCCATCTGCTGGGTGGAGCGGCGTCCGAATTCGGCGGATTTGGGATGGATTGAGCTCCACTCCACCTCCGAGTGGGGGTGTGTGAGCAGTGGCGTGCTGGGGTAGTGGGGGGAAGGAGAAGAGTAGAGACTGGAGAAGAAATCAGTCAGCTGATTGCGGCTCGGTTAAGTACAACGGCCGGAGCGAGTTGCGCCGTTGGATCTGGGGATGGACGGCCCAGATCGCCTCAAGGGCTTTGGGTCCTCTAGGGTTTTGTTGTCTCACGGCACAGTCATCAGGGGTCTAGAGAGAGATTGAGAGGTGCCAAAGCCATTTTTGTTGTCTACTTGTACTTGTTTAGAAATGGAAACTTGGTGGTGGTAGGAGTACTTGTATAGGTGTTTTTTGTAGAAATGCATATGATGGTCCTGCTTTGGTGATTGAATGAAAGAAGGGAAATTTTTTGGGGGAGCAGTCAGCTTCAGTTATCCAAACCAATAGTGCAATCTTTGCTTTTTTTTTTTTTCCTTCAGATCAGGTGGTGTAGATTCTTCTCTCCTTTTTTGTGCATAGGATTATTTGGAGCAGATGTGTACATGATGCAATGTAGAGATGTGTCCTGTGTGCTGACAACGAGATTTAGATTGTTTGAGCATGGGATACTGACTTTTTTTTTTTTGAAATTCACCGCACAGGATTTAGATTGTGCGAGCATGGAAGATCAGAAATACTGACTCTGTCTGATTGAGGTGCTTTACGAGTGTTTAGGACTGATTTTAAATTATAGCTCCTTAGTTCTCCTATAACATAAATGGTTCGAACTCCTCTTTCTTCATATGTCAAAAAAAAAAAAGACGCTTCCTACATCTTCGAGCATTTATTATGGCTTCGTTGGCTCTTTCTCTAAAACTGTCATTAAAATAGGAGCCAAAACCATACAAATGGCATTTGACCTAGCTTTTGATCTGGATAAGTCTCATTGTGCCGACTAGGTTGCAAGGGCGTTTTTTGCCGAGCATATTGCAATGGAGCACGGGAAAGCTTATCATGCACCTAGGGTCGCCCCGGATCCGCCGGTGCACACGACCATGCTTGCTCTTATATATAGCTGGTGATTAGAGCACTACGAGTACATGTAATAGTCCTTTTAACCAGGACAATTGGGAATAAAATTAAGTTCCATTTGAAATAAAAATATATTGTAGGAAAAATGGGAATCCGGAATAGGAAAGGGGCAGTGATGATGAGTACGTGCAGCTAGGGTGCAGGCAGGCAGGACGAAGCTGCAGCTCAGCGCGTGCGTGCGTGCTGTCGGCGTGGCCACTCGACCCACCACGTGACTGACGTTAACACCCTCTGCATGGATTGGATGGATGGATTAACAGCGGTAACAAACCCAATAACAGTGGGTTAAAAGTGGGGCGGACGACTTTTCCTTAGCAGCGTGCATCTCGAGGCGTCTCTGCTCCGCCACTCACGTCCTCTCTCTCTCTCATGCTTTTTCTTATTCTTGCCATGCTTTTCTCCTTCAATTCATCATGTAGTAAACAAAGCAAATCAAGGAACGAAATATCTTCTGGCTCTTCTATAAGCTTGGATTAGTATCACAGAAAAGGGTAGAAAGCAATGGGCATGGAAATGACTTAATTGTTCGTACGTGTCGGGTTACTTATATTTGTCCCTCCTCAAAATAAGGATTTTTTTTTTTCACATGCTTATGACCGAGTAGAAGTACGTACTCTTTAGAAGCTAATAGCTAGCTATTGAGAAAAGTTATATATATATAGAGAGAGAGATCAACAAAGGAGTCAATGGCACATATAGCCAGTCGAGATGAACCGGCGTGCAAAGGTTTTTGCTATGGCCTATGGCAGTAAAATATGAGAGGAGTCAGGCCAAGCCCGCTCCTTTCAAAACAAATAGAATAAAATTTCTCGAGCATAGATATTTGGGCGTATCGCGTAACCAATGAGACAGTGAGGATTGGGTGCTGCAACAATAATTACCAAGAAAAAATAAACAATATTAGGGTAATAAGCTTTATCATAAGTAGGAAAGAAACGGGGATTCTCAATCTTTTTAGTTAGCATTGATTGATGAAGATTAGGTCAATCTTTATGAGCATATATATAGATTATGTGAAAGCAAATAACGAAACCTACGTGGGGTTTTGGGAATAATGGTAAGTGAATAAGCAATCATCCATGGCGATCTTGAGCTCCAAGAAGATATACTAGAGATAGAGACAAAGATATAGAGAGAGTATTTAGTTACCACTTTGCACTTTGTAATTAGCAAGTGGATCGACATTGTATAGAAGTGGTTTCAAACTTAATTGTACCATTTTATAAGCTTAGAGAGCTACTAATCTTTAAGTCATTTTTTGTATTGGAATCTAAGGGGGTACCATGAACAAACAAGCTTTAGTTACCACCTATGAATGTTCTCATTTTTTTCTAAACACAAAATGATGAAACTTTAGGAAAGCTTGGACAAACTGGGCCAGGAAATATAGATCCATCGTTACGGGCAAGCCCAATGCTTAGTAAAACCCATCCATCCGTTATTCGGGATTCAGGCCCATGATACCCGAGCGTGGTCATTATATGGGCCAAATTCGACATCAGTCGAGCATGCAGCCCAACTGTATCATCTTCTCACCACATCTCTTTCGATCAAGAATCTTATCTCCTGTTTTTCTTTTCTTTTTTTTTTTTTTTAAAAAAAACAAACTGGAGGGGTTTGCACTTCTACAGGGAATTTATTAAGCAAGAAAAGACGGCGTGTTTACAAGTGGCAAAAAATTATTGTTCCTTAAAACTAAGTAATGTTTACTGTAATCAACTACTAAGTAATAATTAAAGATTAAAAAAAAGATGCATGCTCCTGAGCAGCAAACGTCTCTACCACTGCTTGGTGGCTCCGCTTGTGTGAAAGTAAAACATTTGAGTACGTATAAGATGTACGGGTCCCGTGCATCCGTGCAATCATTACAAGTTTAGTTATAAGGATTACGATGATGGAAGCCTCCGACACGTACATTTCAAATTTTCAATCACTCATCCATCAATGAGGCAGTACACTATTGGAATCATGTATATCTCTACATTGCAAACCACACTCTTCTTGGTATATAAGAGATAACCTAAGACACATCCTAATAAGTATCGTGCACGGTTAATTATAGTTGTTTCAACGGTGTTATGTGAGAGAGAATAAGTTGAAAAAAAAAGCCAAAACAAGCCGGACCCGAAAGGAGGAAATGAGTTATAGATGTAGGAACTCAGAAATCTTCGGCTTGTTTGGTGGGAGCGAGAATTTAAGCGGGGAGGAAACAAGAGTTTAGAGGGTGAACTTTCACCAACCACTACTTAGGGAGAGAAGTGGTAATTGAGTGGGAATAGTGCTTTTAGAGTTTTATTTAGTCCGTAGATGAACTCATCCTCATTGTATATCATTACTTATAGTATATTGTAAAATTTTGTATTAAAAACCTCCACACATCAAGCAGGGGATATGAAGAATTGTCTAGTATAAGCTCTCACTCCCTTATTTTGCTCTAAAAAAAGTTACTCTCTTATTTCCATACACGAACCAAACAAGATCGAGATCATCATCATATCTTAATCCCCTTCGTCGACTTTCACAGCTAGCATACAAAGGTGTAATAACTATATTAGTTAATTTCCTCCAATCAAGGAACTAGCTGGCCAGTGTGACTATATATATAATGTGAAAGTGCCTGACGACCAACCTAGAGCGCCAAAACGTCCTTGTCTCGCTTGTATAATTAGTTATAATTAGTTATAATCGTGTATATAAGTAGTCAAAAACTTTGCTAAACTACGCTATAATATAGTCCAAATTGCACGGTTCCCAAAATAAACAATGTACCAAAGTGGTCCATGGTCAATTTTTTCAATAAAGTACAATCAGTAAACTTGTCAACATCTTGTTGCGCGGTCAATTAGATGACTTATTAATAGCTCGAAAAGCCTGTCTTAGAGTTGAACTAACTCGATCTGAACCATTTCTTTTCCAAATCATAAGGGCATAGCTAGGTTTATTTGGTGATCACATGTTCTAATTGGTTTTGAGATCAAGCTCCTACCATGCGTGCACGAACAGGGCTGTAGCCTGTAGGGAGTGAAGGACCACTGAAACGCTGTTTCTTCAAAAATCATCTTTGAGATCATGTCTCTCTGAACATGTTTCCCTCTAACTCTACGACATGGGGAGATGGATTGAACTTGGAATATTTTAGCTTGTGATGTGAGCAACTCCAAGAGTTCCGTAGAAATATGAACCATCAAAATTCTCTAGTGATGGAGGCTCTCCTAAATATGTTTGTTCCCACAAATTCAGTTCCTTCCACACTTGCTCCCTTCTGTTTTCCACCTAAAAATCATTCAAATCTACCATGTCATCATTTTGTTTGATGGGGAATTTCACTGAAATTATACGAGAAAGAATTTTATATGAATAAAAAATCTGTGTTCCAAACTGTTCCTTTCAAAAAAAAAAAAAAAAACCCCCGGGTGGATCACGGCTTTGTAACTCTGTATATCATGGATAAAGCAAAGACTGTTGTCAGCTATAAAATCCAAATATGCTACTGTATCTGCAGTTTTCGAACCAAAGGAACATGTCATTGCACTGATGGTATAGCTTATTATAAGCATAGAGTTTATATACTCATAATCAAATTAAATATTATAATTCTCCCAACCTTCGTTTCTGAACTAGCTCATTATATATTCAGGGTGAAGACTACGGACTGAATAGAAAATAGCTGTAGACTGTATGAAAAACGGCGTGCTTCAGTACAGCTTTAGCTTACCTATCCTTCAAATTTAAGAATTCTTTTATGTATGCATTGTGATCTGTGAACAGAAATCTAAACTAAATGACGTAGTGCTATTACTGATGCCTGAAATTTTCTAACCTTCCTTTATTAGCCAAAAGTTAGTTTTGGAACATGTAAAAACAGTCAAGACACTGTCGAGGTACAGCAGCAGGATTATTCAGGCAACTGACTTGCATTATTGATGGTAGCTATCATCCAACCAGCCGGCATCCATGTTAATATATGCATGATAAAAGGGCCTTGTTTCGGCTGGTCTTGGTGTTTGGTTGGTCTTGATTTGTTGTGAGAAAAAAAGATCTTGTTGGCTAGTTGGTACGCGGCGTCTTTGGTCTTTGGTTTTTACGTGAGAGGAAAACACTGTTGCTGGCTCAACCAGCCAGCCGAACAAGGCCATATATCCTTGCAAAAGCGCGCACACGCACGCACGGTTGGCAGCAGCAACCACTAACCAGCAAAGCCAGCAACTGGCCTGGGCCTAGTGGGACTGGGATAGCTTTTGGCGCTTATATTAGCTACATTTGACTGAATCATCGCATACACTAATAGTAGTATGTCACACTCGATCATCACACGTGTTTAAATAGGCATAAAAAGATAAAGTAGATGAGACCAAACTATATATATACTGGTAAGAAGAGCATATATACAGAGAGAGAATCAACGACTCGGCAACTTTTTTTTTTCTTTTGTTTCATTGGTGTGGACTAAAAAGTTTGCCAACAAAATTGCCAAAATTGTTCATATCTTCTAATAGGAGAACAGGAGGGGTTAGGCAGGCCACTACTGGAAGTTTATTATAAAAAAAGCGTGCCTGCAAAAACAGAATTGGAAGTTTATTACAGACAAAGCGGGCCTGAAAAAACAGGAAATCCCATACGTACAGACCAAAAACGCCAACCACCTTTCGTCAAAAAAAAAAAAAAACCGTCAACCACCACACTAAGAAGAAGAACTGGATTCCCCACTGGCCACGCACTGGTTGCGGCTGTGTTCATTCCAAACGTACATAAAAGACAATTTTATTATCCAACCATTTACAAAATTTGTTTGGTCCTAAAAATAAAAAGAAAATTTTATATCAGAAAATGAGACCATTTTCAAATCACTCAACCACTGGTATATTTTCTCTCTTATACATTTGTATTGAAAACTCTGTCCTTACTAGCTCTTTATTCTTCACTATATTTGTGTTTATATATTCCCACGTGATTGATTGGTGATTGGATCGATTTCTTCCAAATGCAAAAAGAAGATTAAGAATTGAGATAGAAGTTGTTGAAGAGTGTTTCTTAATCTTGTAAAAAAAAAAGATCAAGATCGCTGTAACTTTGGATAGATCAGAGTATGGCACCATGGATTAAGATTTAGTCTAAGGTGACATGTATAAGTATGTTAAACTTGACAAGTGGTCAGATGCTAATACTAACAGAGTTTGTTGTATAGGCATATGGCTCCTCTCATTGAGAGTAACAAAGCTATATATATGTCGCTTTATTTGGGGCTTTGACCTAGTAGTTATAGATTGAAGCTAAGCTTAACAAGAGCCAGGCGTTGTCAACGCGTCACAAGTCACGACTATGGGGGAAATAGAAAGTGTCACGATCTCACGGATCGGTATGGCTTGCAATTCGGCCGTACGCATTTTTCTTCGACACAAGAATTGAACAAAATATGTGTGTGTGTATGCAGTCCAGAATAGAATAGCTGTACTGTAGGTTGGTTGGAATGGGTCTACGAAGAGTGGAGAATCCAAAGTCGGGCCCCTCCTACTGTCCGAGTAGAGTAGAACCCTCCAACGTGGCAATGTCGCCTTCCTGTTCTGAGTGCAAGCAGCTGTCGGACAGGGTTCCCCTGAAAAGTTTTGTAGAGATCGTTTAGTAGTATTTTCCTTTTTTTTATGCATACAATACAGGAATTAATTAGTTACGTTTTTCATAGAAAAACATAATACTTTTTTTTGAAAAATACTCACGTGTACTTAAGGAGACCTGATTGGCCAAGTAATACATAGGCAGACTGCAGACCAGTCTGGTCGCCGGTCAACACGACGACCGGCCGGCGAGAGTCGGCATCATCCCATCCCTGCCCTCCTCTACAGAGTGGTAGTATGTGCACGTCAGCGTCGTCATGGCAGGTGAGGCCTTGCTTGAGTTGACCGACTCTGGCCCCTTTCCTCCCTGCTGCTGGACCTTTTCTTAAATGGGATCACGTTATCCTTGTTTCATCAGAGAGTGAGTCAAAGCAGCTTCACCAGATTGAGGTTATCTCATCTACTCCCTCCGTCCCATTTGAGTTTGTCGCCCCGGATTCCGTCTTGCCATCTTATTTGATCTTCGTCTTATTCAAATTTTTTACATAAATATAATTTATTTTGTTACGACTTATTTTATCAATGAAGATACTTGAATATTGATTAATTTATTTTATGATTTACATAAATATTTTGAATAAGACGGATGGTCAAACATGAAGTTCAAAAGTCAAAAACGACAAACTCCATGGGGACGAGAGGGAGTAGCTAAATATGATTGAGACAAATAGTTTTTTTAAAGTATGGGAAAGAACCGTGCTCTTAAAAGGTCGTGCCTGCACATCAACAGGATCCTTCTCTTCTTCTTCCCACCTGTATCTCCATTGTCCACGGCAAAGCATCGGGCGGAGGATCACGAGGGGCTCGCCGTCGATAATTTCCAATGGCAAGAGTGCCCCTTCCGCCCAAAAGGCGTTATCGGCTCTCAAGAGCACGCGTCGTTAGAGCAACACCAATGTATATGGACCAAGTAGTCCATGAGAGTGGGTCCGGTGTCGGTTGGTTGTAGCTATGCCTTTTATCACAATGTATATGGACCCAATAGTCCATAAGACGGACCCGCTTACGAGAAAAAAATACTAAAAAAATTTCCATCGTCCCCTTCCACCGTTGCGCTAGATCCCCTTCTCTCTTCCCGTCGGCATCCTTGCGGGGCCACATGGATGGCAGGTCCGGTGACGGGTATGGCGGTGGCGGCGAAAGCGATGGCAAGCTTCGTGGAGCAGCGGTGGCATCTAGCTTTCGGGCGACGGAGTGCAAGACAACAGTGGCATCTCTACGGCGGCGGGCGGCGAAGCGAGACAACGTTCGGTTAATTCGGGATTTCGGTTTGGTTTTGGAAAAAACCGAATCTAAAGCCGAACACCGAACAATACAAAAACAAAACCGATACCGAACCGAATTATCGAAAAACCGAAATTTCGGTTCGGTTCGGTGTTGGAAAAAAAAAAGTGCCCATGCTGACACCAGCCACCGTGTATGCTGCCCAATGCGCGTACACCTAGGAGCGAGCAGTGGACCAGCACCACACAAACACACCCAACCCAAAGTGTGATGCGTACCGCACGTGTGGTTGGTTAATAATCAATCAAGAAAACAACCTCAGAAAAAAAGAAAAACATAAAGAGGAATCAAGAATGAGAGTGACAGTAAAAACAAAACCAAGAGCTTTCCGTTGCTGCTGTTGTTGATGGTGATGATTAGTGAATGAAACACATGAACGCAACGAAACGCAACGCGGCCGGCCATGGTGATGATGAGAGGCAAGGAAGCTTCGCAACGCCACCGGCCGCCGCCGTGGAATTTCAGCGTGCTCGTCGCCGTTTCTTACCCCTTTTTTTTGTTCTCTAGGCAGGGCAGCCGATGAACCTCGTCTCATCACTCAGGCCTTGTTTACATGGCAAATATTTGGAACCGAATGTCACATCGCATTAATTGTAGCGTGTTTCGTTTGTTAGTGGTAAATATCATCCTATGTAGATGAATTGGAAAAAAAGAATCGCCTCCCATGATGTAGATCTAAACTATGTAATTAGTTATTTTTACCTACGTTTAATCTCTAAAACATATGTTTTTTTGATGTATTTAATGTGATGCGATGGATGGAAAGTGAGAAAAAGGTTAGAATTTCTAGCCATCTAAACAAGGCCTCACTCCACGCGGCGTCTGGTCTGAACGCAACAACACGCTTTCATTCAGTTTTCGCAGACTCCAGTACTTCCAATTCCTTTCGTTTGTTTTCTTTTTTGTTTTTAAATAAAAGTTTAAAAAAGTAAAAATGGCAACGCGGCATCGTTGAGCAGGCAACTTCCACGACCACCACCACCTCCCACTTTGGCTTGCTTGCTTTTTTTCCTACCCCACCGGCGCCTCTGGAGATCTTCCGCCGGTTAAAAGCCTCCTCCACCACCATCTCCGTCGGACCGCCCCGCATTTCTCCTCCACGCCACCCACCACCGGCCACTAGAGAGCAAGGAAGGGGAATCCATCCTCGTCTCATCGCCTCCAACCAACCCTCTCCTCCTCCGCCTCCGCCGCCGCCGGGAGCAGAAACCAGCTACCTTTTCCCATCCACCGCCGCCTCTGAGCGTACCAGCCAGCCGGCTGCCCTCCCGCCCCGGAGGATCGCCTGCCTGCCTTCCGCGTCGGCAACCTCCTCCTCGTCGTCCTCCAACCTTCGATTGGACCAACGCCGCCGGCCCAGATCTGCTCCATCCACCGATGGCCACACCATCTTCCCCTTCCCCAACCCACTCCCGTTCCCCATCCTCTTCCTCTTCCTCCTCCTCTTCCTACTGGTGCTACCAGTGCGACCGCTTCGTCCGCGCCGCCACCGCCACACCTTCCCCTCCTCCCCGTCCTGCCCTTCCTGCGGCGGCGGCTTCCTCGAAGAGATGTCCGGCGGCGCGCCACCTCCCCGCACACCCTTCCTCCGCCGCCCTCGCCCACACCACCACCACCACCACGACCTCCGTCCCCGCCGCGCCCGTCGCAGCGGCATCGCCGGCGCCGGTTCCACCACCACCACCGACGGCAACTCCAACTCCTCCCGTGCCTCACCTTTCAACCCCGTCATCGTCCTCCGCCGCTCCCCTCCCACCACAACCACCACCACCTCCCTGACCCCCCCTCCTCCTCCCCCCCACCGCCGCCACAACCACCACCACAACCACATCAACCTTCGAGCTCTTCTACGACGACGGCGCGGGTTCCGGACTCCGTCCACTCCCCCGACAGCATGTCGGACTTCCTCATGGGTTCCGGCTTCGAGCGTCTCCTGGACCAGCTCGCGCAGATCGAGGCCGGCGGTCTCGCCGCGGCGCGCGCACGCGAGACGCCGCCGGCGTCTAAGGCTGCCGTCGAGTCCATGCCCGTCGTCGCCGTCGACGCGGCCCACGTCGCCGCCGACGCCCACTGCGCCGTGTGCAAGGAGCCGTTCGAGCTCGGCGACGAGGCGAGAGATGCCGTGCGCGCATATCTACCACGCCGATTGTATCCTCCCGTGGCTCGCGCTCCGGAACTCATGTCCCGTTTGTCGTCACGAGATGCCCACCGACGCCGCCCCCAAACTGCCGCTGCTGCTGGTGCTGCTGGGGTGGGAGAGGAGGAGACGACGGTTGGGCTCACTATCTGGAGGCTTCCTGGTGGGGGATTCGCGGTCGGGAGGTTCGCTGGTGGACGGAGGCCAGAGGAGAGGGAGCTGCCCGTGGTGTACACGGAGATGGACGGCGGGTTCAACAGCGGCGGTGGTGCGCCGAGGAGGATCTCGTGGGGGTCAAGACAGACGGGGGCGTCCATGGATCGGGGCAGCACCGTTCGACGCTTCTTCCGCAACGTGTTCGCCTGCTTTGGAGGAGGACGTGCCTCGGCGGCGGCGGCGGCGAGGGCGCACGCCATGCCGGAGCTCGAAGGTGATGAGGAGTCTGATCATAGTGCGGCGTTCAGTCATGGGTCGAGGAGCCGGAGCACCAGCTGGAGACTCGAGGATGGACATGCCGACGCCATGGTACAGAGATGATGATGATGGACAGGATGTGAGAAGCTTGGTGATTTGTTTCATTCTTGTTGTATTTATCATACTAGCAGTACAATCTCCTGCTTTCTACTTAGAGGAAGGAGATGGAGAAGGAGGAGGAATTGGAGGATTTGATGAGTTTGTAGAACAGGGAAATTGGCAATTGGTGTTGTTGTAAGTACATACTGTAGGAAGGAAGGGGAGGGGAGGATAGCAGCATCTCGATCGAGTTTGATACCTCTCTCTTTGTTAGAGATTAGACCATGAGTTTGCATTGCAGGTGAGGTGGGGAATTGTTCTTCAGTTCACCAAGAAATGGTGATCGATCAACTGTTCTTTCATTATTGGTAGCAAATGCAATTCTATTCGATTCACTTCTTTTCTGTTCAGTTCAATGTTGCAGGCACCAATTTCTTTGCGTTTGTAACAATTCAATCAAATCGCTGGCAATTGTTGGATTCAACAAAAATCTTCTCTTCTCTGTCTATTGCTGGATTCAACGAAAAATCTTTATTCGCTGGCTATTGCTGGATTGAACAAAAGTTCTTTCTTGGCTGGTTATTGCTGGATTCAACAAAAATTCTTTCTTGGCTGGCTATTGCTGGATTCAACAAAAATTCTTTCTTGGCTGGCAGTTGCTGGATTCAACATAATTTCTTTCTTGGCTCCCACCCTCTTTCTGTTCTTATCTGTTGCAAGTCTTGCACCAGCTAGATGGATGGACACCTCCCTCATAGGTTGACCATTTCCTGGCTACCTTGCGTGTTGTTTATCACTATGATCAGTTCTCAATCAGCTTTCCCATTATTATTATATTATATACCGTGATGCATGCAATTATTTTGGGGGTCACAAGTCAACACCACCTCTTCGTGCCCATCTGTCCAAAAAGAAGAAGAAGATGCTCCGTTATCTACCTCTGTCTGTCCTCCTCCCCATGAATAGACTGCCTGACGGAATTTTGGAGGCATGCTGTGCCACATTCAGAACTTGGGATATTTTGCTTCTTTTTGATCCTACATACTCCTACAGTAGGAGTATACACTTTTTGTGAAGCAAGATATTTGGGTAAATCTGCCTCTTTTGTAGTAGTATCCTATTACCATAGTCCATCTATGATGGAGGAGGATATTTCAGCATGTAAGCGGTGGTGCTGGACGACTTTAGGCTAGTTGTAGGCAACAGCATCACTGTCCCGGTGTCTGTCCTGATGCAAGCCAAGCAATGAAGCAGGCAAAAAGCACAGAAAGCGGCATCTCCATGAATTTACTTGCCCTCTTTTTAGTTTCGTTACGATGACCGGCGTGGTGCCTTGCCCTTTATATGGGGATGGGGACGAAAACTGGAAAAGGACCTGCACACTGCACTGCGTTGTAGGTAAAATGAGGTCAAAGTAGATTCTCCTGATGGTTGACTTCCATGTTCCTCGCAGTGCTTATCATCTGCAAACCTTTGCTTGCAGTTTCATTGCAGACTTTGCAGAGCTCTGCTACTGCACTACTCCCTCCGTCCCAAAATAAACGACGTTTTGGATTTTCGTCGCCATGAAGTTTGACTCGATTTGTAGAAAATACGTAGAAGATTTAAATCTCCAAATAAATTTGTTAAAAAACTAGATCAAAAGATCTTTCCAATGATACTAATTATGTAATATAAATATTAATTCTATTTTTAAAATATAATTGCGGTAGATGTTTTCGGAACTAAAACGTCATTTATTTTTGGGACGGAGAAGTACTACTAGTACGAGAGCTGGAATTGGGGATTTGGGCAACACAATGACACATTTCGGCTGGCAACCCGGGTGTTTAGTTGATTCTACAGTAACCCAAAAGTCTATAGTTATTTGTCACATCGAATCTTTTAACGTATTTTTTAAAGCATTAAATGCGGGTAAATAAAAAACTAATTGCGGGGTTTGGTGAAAAGTGCGAGACAAATCTTTTTAATCTTAGTTAGTCTATGATTAGATATTAATTACCAAATACAAACGAAAAGTCTTCTGAGCCCAACCCAAAATATTTCACCAACTAAACACCTTGTGGCCAAAATGTGTCATTGTGTTGCCCAAATCCAAAAAAGTCTTCTGGTTTTTATCACATCAAATCTTTTAACACATGCTTGGTACATTAAATATAGATAAATAAAAAAAAACTAATTGCATAGTTTGGTTTGAAAAGTACGAGGCGAATCTTTTTTGGCTCAGTTAGTCTATGATAGGGACAATAATTATCAAATACAAACAAAAAGTCTACAATTGCCTGAACCCAAAATATTTCCGTCCTTCACTTCACTTGCACAGTCGATGGTCCATGCTATTGCTATCACGTCCATGTCCATGGATCTCTTCTGCTTCAGATGCTTAGCTGAGAGCAGAAACCCGGCCCCTCACCTCAAGGTGTTGATTCATTCATTCATGTTGGAGGCAGAAAGGAAGGCCCAGCGAAGCGAGGGATGGTGGTGATGATGAAGAAGCCGTGCAAGCAGATGGTGTCCCGTTGTCTCTTGTGCAGGTAGCTGAGCCGCAACGGCAACCGCGCGCACCGGAAATTGCGAGCTGAGAGGGACAGACAGAGAGGATCTTGGTGCGAGCAATTAGAGCAGGTACGGTGGCTAATCTAATCCTAGCTTGTCTGTAACTACATTGTAGGTGGATCGACAAGTGTTGCCACGAAATCTTTGATGCTATCATGCTGTCTCTTGTGTTGATAAGCTATCGATAGGTTCACCAATTATGTAGTACACTACACCCCATCTGTCCAAGAAGAAGAATGAAACTCTTCCTTCTTCAGGAACCAAACAATCCGAACATTCATAAAAGCCAGTCTCCACATTGCGATATCTAAATAGAGAGTTTATCATGAAAACATATTCCATGATCAATAATCTAGTTAGTTATAATCATTATGCACATAATAAATATTAGTAATTCGATTTCTCTTCTCTGTAGATATTTATGTATTTGACCAAATTCAGGATTTGTTTCTCCTTCAAAGGAAGCGAGATTTCATTCCAGCCGTTTCAGCCTTGCTCTGTCGAAATGCAAGCTTACTTTTTTGGTGACTTCATTTGGCTACCAACAGGTGCGTGGTAGGTAAGCACTAATCTACCAGAGTTGCCGGGGTTGATACGGACAGGACTGGCTTTTGTTTGCACTGCAATTTGCACATGTTGATCGAGTTGTGTGACTATTACAAGCAAGCAAAAGCATGTACATGTCCTGTGTCCGATCCGTGCCCACCCGGTTTTGTCATTGCCTCAAGAAACCTTTTCAACGTAATTGCTTCAAGAAACTGTTCAGGGTTCTTTCAGGGAGGAGATCTTCGATCGATTGATCGATCGTTCTTGCTAATGTCAGTCTTTTTTTTTTTTATGCAAAAGACTGTGGGGAGTTCCTCACAGTAAAAGACGTTTTTTTTTACATAAAAAGGAGGGTAGGAGTCATACGTACATGTTTAAACTAAATGCATCTAGCCAAACAAAAATGCTAATGTCAGTCTTGACCATTTATCCCCTTTCTGTGGCGTGTTTAGCATCCGCGGCTGGCGACGTGCTCGCTATATCGGCAACAATTAATTCAATTCAATTCGATTTTGATTCAGTCTCGAGGTGGTCCACCTGCTCCTTCACGCGTCTGTCGTGGTCGTGGCCCCAACGTGCAGCCACCGACGGAAATATATTCAATATTCAAAGTCGTTAATGTCTTGGGTTCATACTATCGTATATACTACTACTGCATTTGACTATTTTCTGGTATATATTACAAGAAGATTTAGAAGAGTAAAATTCCTGCTAAAATTAAGATCTTTCTTTCGTTACTAATGAATAACGCTATCTTGACAAAAGAAAAGGAAATGGCATGGAGATCCCGAATGCTATTTCTGTCATGATAATGAGAACATCAACACCTTTTCTTTAAATGTAACATAGCCAAAACTGTTTGGGCTACCTTTGCAACCTGTCCAGGTGCACCCAATATTTCTGGGGACATTAATCTGGCTTGGAGATAGTGTTGGTTTCTGTTTAGCTGTCTGAGTCTATGGGTGACATAAACTTTGTTCTGTATTTTCGTTCCTTAATGAAAATAGGGTTTACCTCGCTTCATTATTTTTGACTATTTTCTATACATTATTATTGGGAGCGGCGTTATTTATGAATTGCTCTCGCCATTCTAAGTATAAGATATTTTGGCTTTTCCATATGTATTTTTTTAAAAAACTATATATATATATATATATATATATATATATATATATATATATATATATATATATATATATATATATATATATAAAAAAATATCTTGCTTGCACCCATGTTTTCTATCCCCCATGGGTGTTATCTAACACCTCCCAAAACAGACCAAGCATAGGATGGACAGGTATTAGGACGTTGCAGACTTGCCCTCGCATGCATACATGCGTCCAAAGCAAGTGGTCCAAGGCTTCTAGTGCGTGCATATGGTACTCTGGAAGGAGAAAGTGACGTGATGAGAGCAAGGTGAGAGAAATTGAGAGGTGAGACACTGTGTCAAGACCAAGGAGAAATATTGCTTTTTTTTACCAAGCCATTTGTCTGATTTTTTTACCAAGCCATCTTTTGAGCAAGCCAGCTCGTACGAGATGCTCCACCCTAGCTGCTGGGACGTTGGAATTAGATGAGGACCTGGCTTGTCTGCTTGTTGTTGTGGTCCCTAACAAAAGCGTCCGGTTCCTCAAGGGCTCACACATATTGGAGCTTGCTGGTAGACATGGAGGAAGAGGAAGAGGACGATGAGCTGCATGACCATCTTGACCTCTTGCCATCAGCCAACTGCAGCGCATCTCCGGCCCCATGCACCGGTGGTGCTTAAAAAAATATGGAGTAAATGTTCTGAATGAACAAAACTTTCGGGTCCGAGGCCACTCTCGCTGCTAGGACACTCACACGTAGGCCTTGTTTAGATGGCTAAAAATTATAACCTTAGAATCTCACATCGCATTGTTTGTGAAGACGTTTCGTTTGTTAGTGGTAATATCATCCTATCGTAGATGGAAGAACAGCCAGAATGTAATCGCCATGATATACATCTAAAAGCGTGTAATTAGTTATTTTTTTACCTACATTTAATCTTTCCAAATATACGTCTTTTGGTGTATTTAATGTGATGTGATGGAGAGAAAGTGGAAAAAAAGTTAGAAATTTTAGCCATCTAAACAAGGCCCTAGTGCCTACACCCATCTCTTCCTCTGTGGTGTCATGCAGGAGTAAGGTCCTCCCGCGATGCCGCCGCCGGCCCACCGCGGCAGTAGCTCTTCCCACGCCGTCGCGGCCTATCCGGTCAGAAAGCTTCGCAAGTTCGCATGATGCACCAGGTTGCAGTTGCAACTTACGAATCCAGCCCGCCCAACGGCCCTGTTGTATGTTAGGCTGAGCTCAAGCTTATTAACATGCTCCGAATGTCGCCTGGTCAAAGCAGAAGCAGAGGAAACACGGGTACCACAGCGGCACCGCGGCCACGACTCATTCCGCATCCACATCGGGCAACAGCCACCGCCCGATGGCCAGGCTTGCTCGCTGGCGCCTTCCTTACTGCCGGCTCTGGATCTCCTGCGACCTGCGCCAGGGCAGTGGCCAGCGGCAAACCGACCAGCCGCGGCTCGTCACGGCGACGCCCACCCGGCTCTCCCGTCTCCAGCGGACACAGGTTGGTTGGGTATTGGCCGCTAGGCGCCAGCGAGGCACTGTGGAACCGTGGGGCATCAACAAACGCCAGCCACCCTTCTCTCTGGCCTTTGCAATCCGCATCGTCTCTATTGTGTAAATGAAAGTGATGTCTATGGAGATAGGCGAGACAAATGTGACAGCCTTCTGTGTTGGTTGTAGGGTCAGGGTACACACTCCGTAGTTCACAAATTAGACTGGCGTCCACAGGCCTTCTGGTTGGGTCGATACAAAATTTGCATTAGCACCTGAATCAGAGTAGCTAGGTTCAAAAAGGAGAAATGGTGTGTGGATTGCTATCCCGCCAGGCGCCCAGCTGCTTGGAGGTGAATTTATCGGATATTCTATGCATTATGGTGATGGAAAATAACCGGTATGTGGCCTGATCTGAAATGATGTGTCCCGGTTGAGGATGGCGGATGTTTTTGCCGAATATGATTCTGAAATTGGATGGACGAAACACTACTATTGTTGTATATAAATGAAGCCATACGTCTCTCCAGGATTAGCTTTGATGTTTTTTACATGAATACTACTATTGTTGCTGAGCGAGAGACTTTGTCGCACACTCGCACCCAAATGTTATATATATGTACCTAAAGCTACGAGCTCCATGTGGCTGCACGTGAAGTTTCTGGCCAACCAGAAGGTCTGGATGCGCCAAATTTTGAGTGGTCCAACCGTGGAGTTGCTTGCATTGCTGAAAATTTCTGGTGTTCAGAATGACATCAAACCGCTTTTTTGCAGGTCGTCTTGCCCATCGAGACTAGGGACAAGCCCGTACTCGTACAAATGCAAGGGCACCGGTTTGGCACTCGCGTGCGTACAAATGCAAGGGCACTCAGTCTGTAGCTGTATGGTGAGTTTTCAAGGCAACCAGTACTTTTAATTGGTGCATGCGCCAGCTTTGTCAGCCAGTGCATGCAGGAGCGAGGTATTGTGGTCCTGTTAACGCCCAAAATAGCCAGGCACGGGAATCTCTATGCACCCCTTGCTATATTGGTCAGTTGCTGATCCAACCACTCAAATGAACACGTGGCACAAATCGATGAAGGTATACAGCTATCCACCGTAGGAGGATAGAAAACATGGGTGTAAGAAAATTCACTCTAATATATATATATATATATATATATATATATAAACATAGCGTGTATCTAAGCAATATATATATATATATACGTATAGCAAAGGCTAAAACAACTTATAAATTATAAGAGAAAGTAATTTATAGTAACACCCCTCAATAATGTGTATTCTCCATTCCAAATGGTTACACTAGCTCGTTGTTTTAAGCGCAAAAGACAAATTAACAAGACAAAGTGTATTGGGGCAGGTCAACCAAATCTGGCCCATTTGCATGCCCAAGAGCAAGTGATGAACCTTGCTTCTGTCTCTTCTTGCGTGCGCAAGCATTATAGCTTTGGTTTGTGTTGCGACTATATCATGTTTGTACCATTCTTGAATGGAAGGCTGCCTTGTTCCATTATCTAAAGAAAATGATGACAAGTTGCTATATGGTCATACAACATTTGAGAAATAACATTATTTGAGGCAAAAGGGGGATCCCGGTAGCACAATGGAGCCTCTCTTCTCTATTCTTGTGGAAGAAGAAAGAAGAAGAGGAACAAGTAAGAAAAGAAAGTTTGGAGAAGAAAGAGGGGATGAAACAAAAGTTGATCCACAACCCACAAAGAAAGCTTCATTGTGAATGAATAATGAATCTTTTTTTTTTTTAAAAAAATAAAACATCGTCGGAGGAGTGAGTGGCCCCACCTTTTTTCCACTCGGGGAAACCCCATTTCCATTTCATTCAAACGGAAATACCAAATAGTTATGCGAGGATACGCATGTAAATCGAGAAAAGAGAAACCGGGAACTAACAGGTTCGATCAACCCGCCTTTAACCCTCCTTGCTAACTTCCTTAAAACCCGACTATGAGAACTGCCACCGAACCCTGCGAAGATGTTTAGAAACGATCGCAACGACCGCCTGAGAACTAGCCCGACAAAAAGAAACTTATTATAGTTTGGATTTGGGTATGTAACCAAAACACGATTTTTCAACATCAACTTCCTCTACTCGGCATTTGTTGTACTCCAAAAAGATGACAAAGCGCCAAATCTTCACCCTTCATGGTCTTCTTGATCTTCGCCAGACTTCATCTTCCAGGAAAGCATATCAATCTGGCTCTTTGGTCTCCTTTGTTAGGATATCTTTAGCAATTTGGAGCATCAAATTTGCTCCATTCACAAACAATTCTTTATCTTTGTCGGCATAAAGTCGACCAATATGTCATAAACGAATGAGCATGACAAATAATTTCTATTGGGTTTTTCAAAGGTCTTTTGTCAAATACAACTTTGTTCCTACATTTCCAAATAGCCCGACAAATTGCACCAATACCAACGGCATAAAATAAGTTTCCGGTTGGTAACCAAACCTTGCACAGTCCCAATATTGATTCAAACTAGATGGAATATTGTTTGCACCAAAAGATTTTGCAATAACGAGACCAAATGACTTTAGATACTGAGAACAAGTGAAAAATAAATGATCAATCGTTTCTAACTCATCACAAAAAGGCACATTTGGGATCACCAACCCAATTCCTTTTAACCATATTATCTTTGGTCAATATAGCGTTATTAGTGAAAGGTCCCTTGTGGTTTTGGTAATTGAGTGTCAACATTAGGTGAACTAATATGTGTGATTGAGATAATACACGGGAGATTAGTTCACTCATGATGACGCAATGAAGGAGCTTTATTGCATATGAAACATGACATGGAGTCATGTGACCAAGGTGGTGAAGATCAAGACAAGGCTTGGCTTGATGGACCGTTGCAAGTGTGAAGGGCAAGTCGAGGCGGTGAAGCGATGGACCGCGAGGCGTGTGAAGCTTGGGCAAGACTTGGCGCCGGACGGACCGAATTAACGGTGAAGAGCAAGTGAGGTCAAGATCGATGGACCAATAGTGTCACGTGATGATATGAAGTGGATCATATCATTTGGTGATCGTGTTGGTGCATGTGTTGCATCGGCACTTGGAGATGGAGCGGAATGGAAATGCGCAAGGCAAAGGTATAACCTATAGGGCATTTCATTTCGCCGGTCATAAGGAGCTTAGAGAAGTTTATGACCGGGTTTAGGATAGATGGCCGTACTATCAAGAGGGGCAAACTTGTTTGCATATCGGTCTTCTAGTGCCACTTGAGCGATCTAACTTTGCGATGTGTTAGGATCGAGTGGCGTGGTAAAGAGCTTAGGGCCTTTGAAATGATTGTGAAAATGCTAACACACATGCACATGGTGATGTACACTTGGTGGTGTTGGCACATTTGCAAAGGCGGCGGTGATTGCAGGGTTGAGTTGGGTTTGGGAACCGCTCATCCTCCCGTCGAGCTTGCGAGGCGGGATTCGGCGCCTTCGAGAAAATGTGATGCATATTTTCTATTGCGCCGGATGCAAGTTGGAGGTGAAAACATGCTATTCCTCGTGCTCAAGTTTGGTATACTTGATGGGTAGCATGTCGAAGAGAAGGAGTCGGTGTTTCGGTGGAGTTTTATTTGGAAAACGGTGATCGGACGCGACCGGCCGAAGAAGCGACCGACGCTCGACTTTCGGCCGGGACCCGGGCCGGTCGGTGCGTCGCAAAGCTCTGCGGCGGCGTTTTCACCGGGCCGCTGCGGCCGGACGCGAGGACCGGAAGCTTCCGGTGATGACCGGAAGCATGCACCGGACCTTCGGTTACCGTTGGCGGTGGGCGAAGCGTGTCGGTTAGACCGACGCCGCGACCGGTTATTTGGACCGGACTCGCTGGTGCGTCCGGTCGGCGCGATCGATCGGCCACGCTGGCCTAAGCCTGGGATTTCCTCCCAACGGCTCTATTTGACTTGGGGGCTATATATACACCACATACCCGACCTTGTTCGGGTGCCGAGCACAATTTGGGCCTTGGTGGCTTGTGTTGTGGTGCTTGAGAGCCCTCCCACTCACTCTAACTTGATAGTGTTCATCCGATTGAGTGAGTGAGCGCGATTCTAGTGCGATTGCTTTGAGAGATTGCATCGTGTGGCACTAGGTGATCGTGTTGCAAGCCGGTGTGCTTGTTTCTCTTGGAGGTTGCCACCTCCTAGACGGTTTGGTGGCAAGGGACTTCGTGAAGCACGCAACGGAGATTGTGCGGTGCTCGAAGGAGGATTTGTGAGAGGTTCGAGCTCACCTTGCGGGGATCGCGAAGAGCATCACTACTAGAGCGTGTCTTTGAGTTACCTCACTTGTGAGTGTGGTGTCTTGCGGTGCCTTGTGATAGGCTCACTTGAGAGTGGTGTCTTTGCGGTAAGCCTAAAGGCATTTGGCTTGGAACCGAAGAACCATCTAAGTGAAACACCAAAGGAACCACCCAAGGTGTTGGTCGACACAACGAGGAGTAGGGGAAGTTGGCAAGCTTCCCGATACCTCGCAAAAAAAAAAAATCCGGTGTCAACTTGTCTACTCTTCTCGGTGGTTTTGCATTCTCCAAATCACAAGCTTTGTATTTACTTTCATATATATCGTATGCTTGTGCTTGTGGAGTAGCTCTTGCAATTGCTAGCTTGTGTAGCTTGTTAGTTGCTTTGCTTAGTTTGTGTAGCTAAGTAATTTGAGCTTTTGGGTTAGGCGTGTGTCGCCTTGTCCATTGTGCATCTAGTGAGCTTAGGTTGGCTTTGTGCTTTTGCTCATTAGAATTGTGTAGGAGCTCACCTTTGTTTGAAGTACTAGTGCATAGGTTTGTGTGACCTTGCAATAGAAACGGTTAGGAGCTCAAGCTAGGCTTATCACCTCATTTGCTTTGTGTAGGATCTTTTGTGAGGTGATTTAGAGTCATAGCTAGAGGGGTGAAGTCTTGGCTAAAACGAATAGTTTCAATTCCGCATTATATTTGTTTAGCCGACGCAATTAGATTTAGAAAGGACTATTCACCCCCTCTAGTCCCCATCTCGACCCTACACGTGGTATATGAGCCGTGGTCTCTCTTTTAGTGGTCTTAACCGGCCGAGAGGATGGAAACTAGAGGGTTTAGTGATGATTGCTTGAGTGACACACATATTTTTGATGGCACACACTTTGCACGGTGGAAACACCATATGCTTGATCATTTTCGTGCCATGGGACCTAAAGCATGGTGGGTTGTCACAAGTGGTCTCACCTTCATGATGGACCATAAGAATCTCACCAAAGCTCAAAGGCCTCTTTTTGAACTTGATGCAAATGCTTTGTTGTATCTAATCAAATCCTTGAGCTTTGATGTGTTTGAGAAGGTGAACACTAGGGTGTCCGCACATATGTTGTGGGAGGACATCAAGCACACCTATGGCGATGCCTCAACATGGGATGATGGCAAGTTTGAGGATGAGGCGCCAAAGGAGGTGGCTCATGAGGATGTTGAGCAAGGTTGCTCCACCTCATGGTCAAGTGAAGATAATGAAAGACCTACCTCAAGTTCACTTGACAAGGATGATGATGATGCCACAAGTGTTGCAAGCAATGACTCTACCTCAAGCACACTTGATGGCAATGGTGATGGTTCATGCTCGGTTGATAATGCTACCACAAGCACATCAACTACATCGACATATTGCTTCATGTCACGAGGTGACACCAAGGTATCAAGTAGCAATATGGTTGATCATGTTGATTCATATGATGAGCTTGTTAGTAGACTTGCTAGCATGACCATGACTTTAGAAAATGAGAAAGCAAAAACAATGAATTTGGAAAATGAAATCTCTTTTCTAAAGAAAACATGTGAACAACAAGAGCATCTACTTTATGTTACTACTTGTTCACATGATGTGCTAAAATTGACTCATGAGGAACTTAGTGTTACTCATGATAACTTGGTACAAGAGCATGCTTTACTCACTAAGATGCTTTCAAATGAAAAATCTAAAACTAGTGAGAGCTCATCACATGGGTCACTTGATCAATCACATACTTGTGCTAACCCTTGTGATGTAGGCAAGAAGCATGTATCCACCTCATGTCATAATTCATTGGATATGCCATGTTCTTCTTCTTTAGATGATTGTTCTACTTCTATGTCTCGTGAGACTAACCTTTTGAAGGAGAACAATAAGCTCAAAAAGAGAATTGAAGAACTTGCTTGCCAAGCTACAAAGGTGCTACAATTCACAAGTCACCTTTGAGCACATATTGAAGACTCAAAGAAGCTATGGCAAGAGGCATGGACTTGGTTTCAAGGGTGGATTGACCAAGGATGAAAGAAAGAAGAAAAGTAAAGAAGCCAAGAAGGTAGAAAAGCTATCTCATGTCATGTGCTACCGATGCCATGAAATGGGACATCTTGCAAAGGCTTGCACAAGTGAAGAAAAGCTCAAGTTGAAGCAACAAGAAGAGCTTCAACCGAAACCCCAAGATCAAGTCAAGATCAACCATGAAGATAAAGTTGATGACTTGAAGATGAAGAAGAAAACAAGAAGGGGTGGAAGAGCTTATGCAAGGCATCCAACTCATACCCAAGATGCCAAGATGATGAGCAAGATTCAAGCTAAGAAAATAAAGTTTGCTCACATCAAGTGCCGTGAATGTGGAGACATGGGACACTTTGCCTCGGAGTGTCCTAGCAAGCTTGAGAAGAAGGATCAAGCAACTCATGAGAGGCAAGGCAAGAAGAAGCATCGAATGAGCAAGGAAGAATGGGCTCAACAAAAGAGAAGATGCTACTCATGCCGGGTAAGGGGACACATGGCTCATTCATGTCCCCTAGGTGATAATTCTAAGCCTATTTCAATTGATGATAATAATGTGCTTAGAAAGGATGACAATGGTACCTCATTGGTTGCTATTGCAAAACATCCCGCTACTCATACTAAGGCTTTGCCTAAGTATGTTGCACCTAACTTGAGAGGACCCAAACAAGTTTGGGTACCATCAAAAAGTGGATGATTGTTTGTAGGTACCATGGCATTGGAGGCTTGATTCAATTGAATTCATATTGTTCATCAATTCATTGAGTCAAGTATTGAAGCTTATTGCTATCTCATCCCAATGCCAAGCCATGACAAGTGAAGTCCAAATGAGCTACAACATACAAGTGCAATGATTCTAGTTGTGGTGATTCATTGGAATACTTGAAGGCTTGCAAATATTTGAAGATGAAGCTTGCTATGTGATGATCATGATCTACAAAGGTATACTTCTACTTGATCATACATATTTACATGCATATGAGATGATTGAATTGGATATATATGCATATGTTGCTTGCTATGAGATGCTTGAATGGATTTATTGCTTAGTGATCAAATTTGAGTTGGTTTGAATGGATATGATCATGAGATGACATTTAGTAAGTGATTTGAATGGATATATGTCTTGTGAGAGTATTCAAACAAGTTAGCATCAATTTTGATTCAAATTGGTGAAGCATAGCTCAATTGCTCAAATCTGTCCATTTTTACAAAATCTGAGTGAGCTGTGATCTTAGCCATGTTTGGATGATCAAATCTTATTGGAATGGCTTGAAATTTGGTATGCATGCTCTATACTTATGGTACAAGAGGCTGTAAAATTTTCATGATGATAGAACAAGGGATACTTCGGTTATGGAGTGGAACTTGACAGCTATATTGCAGCAGTTTTCAGCATGTAGTAGTGTGGAAAGGTGTGAAATCTGGTAGCAATCCATAAGGACTTTGAAGCTCAAATTTTTATGGCTGCTAGATGACTTAGTGTTGCACATCTCCACCAAATTTTGTGGCATTTCAACTTGTACATTGAGAGTTATGGACTATTCTTTTGAGATGTACAAAATCTGCCAGAAAAGTGACAAACATTGGATTGATCAAGAGTCACTTTGATTGAAAGGTCCTCAAGTTGGAATCATGATTATAAGTATTTGAGGCACCTAAGTTTGGTTTTGAATTGAGTTAGAAGCATGACAAGCAATGAGTACAAAAAGCCAATGTTTTGGGGAGTGTACCTTGTACACCTTTGGTACTCAAGTTGGAGATCAAGACCAAGCTCAAGATGGAGAGACAAGTTTGAATTCAAATGATCATCATGTCTCTTCAAGAAGAAAGAAAAGGACTTAAAGAAGATCTCAAGGTTACTCTCATATCAAGTCCATCACTTGAATCAATCAATCAAATTCAATTCAAGTTAGTGTCAAGGATAGTTCTTGGTGAGATCACTTCTCCCTAGAGAGGGCGTGCCGCCCATGAGTGGGATTGACAAGTTGGGATGCTTGGAGGGGCCAACATGGAAGTGATGATCTAGGAATGTTCAAGATGCTTAGTTGAAGAAATCAAAAGGGTTGATCAAGAAGAAGCAAGCAACATCCAAAAGAGAGAGCAACTCATACAAAATTCAAGTGATATTCTTTGTTGATTCTCTCATGCAAGCAAAGATCAATAGAAGGAGCAAGCCAACCACAACAATATAATGCACTTGATCATTAGTGGTTCTCATTTCACATGGGTGAAGCATGGTATTCATACTGGTATATTTTTGCCTTCACCAAGCTATTGAAATGGACTTCACATTGCTATTGCTTGAGTGATATTGGAATCATATTGACTATCCTCTACTCCAAGATAGCAAAGGTATCATTGTAATGTGCATGATCATTCCATTCCTTACTAGTATGCGGTTAGTGCATATAGTACATGCTTAATAGGGTCATGCATGACAAATGAAAGTTTTAAATTCATTGCTACCACTATTGCTTGAATGTTTATATGATCTAGTGGTTTGTACATGAATTTGTTCATGAGCTAGTGATCCCAAGTACTTGATCTATTTTGGATTGCTCACAAGTGACAAGTACAACATTGGCAAGATAACCCTTATACTTTATGAGGTGTGAAGAAGCTTGTCATTGGATCAAACCGGACTTGAAAGCTATGGCAAATCATTTAGTTCAAGTCATCAAGAAAGAAGCTCATGGATACAATATAGTTCAAGAATTGGTCATCAAGTGGCTACCATATTGCAAGATATATTATATTCCTACATGTGATATTCTTGCTCACACTCAAGTGGTACTTAATGTATCAATGGTGGTTCCACAAGTGATCCTCAACTTTAAGTGATCAACTCAAGAGAGCTACCCTCAAGAACTCAAGTGGATTGACATATGCCTTGACATAGGGGAGGTGCCCCACCTCAAGATCAAGGTCAAGGATCCTACAAGTGACCTACATGTGGCATTTCTAGGTGGTTTTCATGCTTCCACATGTGGTTGTTACAAGTGGTGTCATTCCAACATATGGTGATGTCCATCAAAAATGAAGAATCAAGACTCAACCATCTATCCCTAGTCACACCCCTTTGTATCAAAAGAGGCATACCTTTTATGGAAATTGATGACAAAGGGGGGAGAGATTGGAACAAAGATATGTATGGGGAGAGAATGGAACATGGACATGGACCATGAGGGAGCAAGATTGAAGATTAGAGAAGGATCAAAAATTCTTGGACATATGAGAAGCACACAAGTTGGGGGAGCAAGCTCATGAACTTGTTTGATTGCATTTGATATGTGCATATTCATGTGCTTGCTTGTATTTGCATAAGTTTTAAAATTTTATATGCAATGCTTGTGTGGTGTATGCTAGTTATAGAACTTGCTTGATGATATGATAACTAGCATGCATAGGTTGTAGTGTTAACCCTCCCAAAAGTTTCATATCTTTGTATGTGTGCAAACCTTGAATTCAAATCAATTGGGCACACATATAGGGGAGTTACCACTACCAAGTCGGGTTTTTATGGTGCTTATCCAAATCTTGACTTTGAGCTTAAATGTTGGATAAGTGACATAAAATCCAAACCAAGTTAGCAATTTATACTTGTATAAAGTGCTAGCTTGGAATCTAATCTTAAATTCCATATCTTTGTGGTGTTGCCATCAATTACCAAAAAGGGGGAGATTGAAAGGTCCCTTGTGGTTTTGGTAATTGAGTGTCAACATTAGGTGAACTAATATGTGTGATTGAGATAATACACGGGGAGATTAGTTCACTCATGATGACGCAATGAAGGAGCTTTATTGCATATGAAACATGACATGGAGTCATGTGACCAAGGTGGTGAAGATCAAGACAAGGCTTGGCTTGATGGACCGGTTGCAAGTGTGAAGGGCAAGTCGAGGCAGTGAAGCGATGGACCGCGAGGCGGTGAAGCTTAGGCAAGACTTGGCGCCGACGGACCGACGCAACGGTGAAGAGCAAGTGAGGTCAAGATCGATGGACCAATAGTGTCACGTGATGATATGAAGTGGATCATATCATTTGGTGATCGTGTTGGTGCATGTGTTGCATCGGCACTTGGAGATGGAGCGGAATGGAAATGCGCCAAGGCAAAGGTATAACCTATAGGGCATTTCATTTCGCCGGTCATAAGGAGCTTAGAGAAGTTTATGACCGGGTTTAGGATAGATGGCCGTACTATCAAGAGGGGCAAACTTGTTTGCATATCGGTCTTCTAGTGCCACTTGAGCGATCTAACTTTGCGATGTGTTAGGATCGAGTGGCGTGGTAAGAGCTAACCGGGCCTTTGAAATGATTGTGAAAATGCTAACACACATGCACATGGTGATGTACACTTGGTGGTGTTGGCACATTTGCAAAGGCGGCGGTGATTGCGAGGGGTTGAGTTGGGTTTGGGAACCGCTCATCCTCCCCGGTCGAGCTTGCGAGGGGCGGGATTCGCGCCCGAGAAAATGTGATGCATATTTTCTATTGCGCCGGATGCAAGTTGGAGGTGAAAACATGCTATTCCTCGTGCTCAAGTTTGGTATACTTGATGGGTAGCATGTCGAAGAGAAGGAGTCGGTGTTTCGGTGGAGTTTTATTTGAAAACGGTGATCGGACGCGCATCGGCCGGAAGCGACCGACGGCTTCGACTTTCGGCCGGGCGCTTCCGGTCGGTCGCGTCTCGCGTAAAGCTCGCGGCGTTTTTCACGGACGCGGCCGGACGCGCGAGGGACGGAAGCTTCCGGTGATGACCGGAAGCATGCACCGGACGCCGGGTTACCGTTGGCGGTGGGCGAAGCGTGTCGGTTGTGGCCGGACGCTGCGGCCGGACGCTTTTTGACCGGACTTCGGTAGTGCGTCCGGTCGGTAGCGTCATCGGCCCCGGCCGCTAAGCTGGGATTTCCTCCCAACGGCTCTATTTGACTTGGGGGCTATATATACACCACATACCCGACCTTGTTCGGGTGCTGAGCACACTTGGGCCTTGGTGGCTTGTGTTGTGGTGCTTGAGAGCCCTCCCACTCACTCTAACTTGATAGTGTTCATCCGATTGAGTGAGTGAGCGATTCTAGTGCGATTGCTTTGAGAGATTGCATCGTGTGGCACTAGGTGATCGTGTTGCAAGCCGGTGTGCTTGTTTCTCTTGGAGGTTGCCACCTCCTAGACGGCTTGGTGGCAAGGGACTTCGTGAAGCACGCAACGGAGATTGTGCGGTGCTCCGAAGGAGGATTTGTGAGAGGTTCGAGCTCACCTTGCGGGGATCGCGAAGAGCATCACTACTAGAGCGTGTCTTTGAGTTACCTCACTTGTGAGTGTGGTGTCTTGCGGTGCCTTGTGATAGGCTCACTTGAGAGTGGTGTCTTGCGGTAAGCCTAAAGGCATTTGGCTTGGAACCGAAGAACCATCTAAGTGAAACACCAAAGGAACCACCCAAGGTGTTGGTCGACACAACGAGGAGTAGGGGAAGTTGGCAAGCTTCCCGATACCTCGGTAAAAAAAAAAATCACCGGTGTCAACTTGTCTACTCTTCTCGGTGGTTTGCATTCTCCAAATCACAAGCTTTGTATTTACTTTCATATATATCGTATGCTTGTGCTTGTGGAGTAGCTCTTGCAATTGCTAGCTTGTGTAGCTTGTTAGTTGCTTTGCTTAGTTTGTGTAGCTAAGTAATTTGAGCTTTTGGGTTAGGCGTGTGTCGCCTTGTCCATTGTGCATCTAGTGAGCTTAGGTTGGCTTTGTGCTTTTGCTCATTAGAATTGTGTAGGAGCTCACCTTTGTTTGAAGTACTAGTGCATAGGTTTGTGTGACCTTGCAATAGAAACGGTTAGGAGCTCAAGCTAGGCTTATCACCTCATTTGCTTTGTGTAGGATCTTTTGTGAGGTGATTTAGAGTCATAGCTAGAGGGGTGAAGTCTTGGCTAAACGAATAGTTTCAATTCGCATTATATTTGTTTAGCCGACGCAATTAGATTTAGAAAGGACTATTCACCCCCTCTAGTCCCCATCTCGACCCTACAATTAGCCATCTGCCACAAAAAGATTTTAATTTTTTTCTCGAATTTTGCTCTTCCAGATTATTTTGTAGTAAATACCGAGTCGCCCATGGTAAGCAACTCATACACCGATTTGACGTAAAAACTTTTTATTTTTTGTTAGCTTCCATCTAACTTCATCGGGTTCATTCCTAGATCGCCACAAACAAACAATCATGACAGATTTCCTCCCATTTATGATTCAAAGGTTCAAATAGCCATCTTCTAAAAGAAATATCGAAGTATGCAATGCATCATACACGCAGAGATCTCCTTATTGCAAGATAAAGTGAACAAATCAAGCATGTAAACAAGCAATTGATTGGTCATATAACCATGGATCATGCCAAAATCTAGTCGAGATCCCCTTTATGAGTTATTATCTCTCTGCCATATAGATATATGTCTTTAACTTTCAACATGTGCCCACATGGGTGAGTTATTAACCCTATGGCTCACTTCATAAATGGTTTTATTCTCGCATGTATTTATATTTGATAATTGTCCGCCAAAGGCCTTCTTCCTTTTCGGCTTCCACCACCATTTACTGATTAGACTTATATTCATTTTCCTTGGGTTTTTGATCCCCAAACCCCCTTTCTTCTTACTCTTACTAATAATTTCCCATCTTATAAGGTGATATTTTCTCTTAATACTACCACCTTGCCAAAAAGAAAGATCTCATTTGTTTCTCCATTTCATTAACGGTACCTTTTGGCGTAGGTACACGGACATATGATAAATTCTTTGTATTGCTATAGCTTGATTCAATTAAAATTTTTCTACCAGCCTTTGACAATAAGCCTCCTTTCCAAATGTCCAGCTTTTTGCTCCCTTTTCAACAAGTGGTACCTAGTCTCTTAATTTGAGCCTACTAGGGCTCACAGAACTCCTAAATATTTTATAGGAAAGATACCAATTTGACAGTTAAAGATCTCTGCATATTTGGAGCCCCATTCTTCCCCATCATTAATCATGAAAAATTTCACTCTTATTAAAGTTTATTTTAAGACCAGCAATCATTTCAAAGAAATATAATAATAACTTCATGTTCATTGCATTCTCTATCCCGTGCTTCAAAAAAGACAATTGTATCATCGCATACTGCAGGAGAGAACCACCCCATTTGGGATTATATGACTAATCAAGCCTTTAATTCTACCCTCTTCTTGTGCTCGAAGCACCATTTAAAGTTAAACAATCGGCAACCAGATTAAACAAAATTGGTGACATAGGATCACCCCCGCCTCACTCCTTTGTAGCTTTTGATGTATTTGCCAATGTGGTTATTAATTTTCACACTCACAGTTCCCCGAAACTACTTGTTTAATCCATTTGCACCACCTTTCTTCAAAACCTCTCTTTTCCGACATTAATGAAATAACAACTTCCAATTCACCTTATCGTAAGCCTTTTCAAAATCTAGTTTTAAAATAACCCCAATTTCTCCTCTTCTTTTTGTTTCATGTAAAATTTCATGTAAGCAGGCAATGCGACACAATATTTCTGTTCTTCATAAAAGCGATGAGTGTAGTGGATAATGTGATCAACAAGCGATTCCAATCTCAAAGTTAACATCTTGGTAATCAACTTATAAATGCTATTTAACAAACAAATTGGTCTAAATCTTTGTATCTTCCGAGCATCCACTATCTTAGGTAGCAAAGTAATAATACCATAATTCATTCTACTAATATCAACTTTATGATTGTAAAGTCATCAAATAACCGTAAGATATCAGTTTTGACAATATCCCAGCAAGCTTGATAAAATTCTATTGGGATTTTATCGGTCCTGGGAGCCTTGTTTGCTTCGGTTGATTCAAAGCTTCTTTAATTTCTTTTTCAAGTAAAAGGGCAACACAGAATCATGTTATCATTTTGTGATATGTGAGGGATATTGTCCCAAAAACTTTCATCTAAAGAAACTTCATACACTTCTGATGGGCCAAAAAGCTCACTGTAATAATTTGTGGCATGTTCCAATAAATGATCAATACCCTCAATAGTCCCACCAGAATCTTCTAAACCGTATATAGTATTCTTCCTCTTTCTTCTGATGCACACTTATGAAAAAACGATGTATTACAGTCTCCTTTTAGTAACCAATTTTCATGACTTCTACTATACCAATAGGTCTCTTCTGTTCGGGCTATCAAGATTATTTTTCAACAAAAATGCTTTTCTATCAATTTGATTATGGGACAGAGACCAATGCTTTCTTCTATTTTTCTAGTTCCATCAACTCTTCTTGGTATTTCTTCCTTTGTTTCCTCCATTCACCTTGTTGATTAAATCCCCATCCTTTGAGATATTGTTTACAAAGTTTCAATTTCTGCTGAATTTTGTCCAGAGCTGTTTTAGCTCTACATGGTTGAACCCAAATTTCCTCCACTTTAGAAAAGAATTCTGGATTCTTAAGCCAATTCAAATCAAAGGAAAACTGAATGTTAACTCTCTTGACATTTACCCCCATAGATATTATTAAGGGGTTGTGATGCGAGACATCTCTAGGTAACTTCCTTACAATAGCTAGTGGGAACATATCTTCCCATTCTTTTGAAACTAAAATTCTATCAAGTTTTTCAAGTACAGGTGGATCTTGGTTATTTGACCAAGTAAAAGTTCCACCGAGACATAACTATTTCTCTTAACTCATAGAATTGTATAATGGAATTGAATAAAGGTGTGTGTCTATGCACTCCACCCAAACCACTTTTCTCACAAGAATATCTAATGATATTAAAGTCTCCCCCAACTAACATGGGTTCCTCGACTATGTGCACAAAAATTTGGCTTGACTACGCCGAGAAAAGTCAATTTTATTTTCTTCTGTGCGACCCCATAAACTACCGGCCAGATTCCACTTTGTTTTTAGGAACTTGTCCCATAAACTTACTTGAAGAATAAAATCACCCTCGCTTACGAGGATCCCATATCAAATCTTTCTAATTGAATTCCAACAAGAATTCCACCAGATTTTTCCTCTAGAAGGATTCCACTTCCATGCATATTCTTGATTTATATCAAGTTTCCTCAACAATCTTTTATCAAAGTCACTATCATTGTTTCTGTATCCCAATAAACTGGAACTTATTTTCCATAATGAGGTCATTAAGAAAGGTAGAAACACCTTTTTTTTTGATGCCCCTACGGTTCCATATCAAACCACTTATTTTTTTTCCTTTGTTTTTCTTTTTCTTTGAACTCACAAGAATAAATTTCTTGTGGTCGGACAAGCCGATTTTTTCTCGGTCTTGCTTACTCCCACTTGGGGAAACTTGCACTTTTTTCCTCCTACTTGGGGAAACTTGCTTTTTTCTTTTTCTAAAACTGACTTTTTCTCTTTGCCTTTTACAACCTGCAACTCTTCTAACTCATCATCAATATTGCTATCCATCTCATACTCTAGACACTCATTTTCAACTTGTAACTCCTCCACCTCTTCAGAAACAATAGTAGAAACAATTTTTTGGTTTTTAATATTTAAATTACTTCTCATAACATCTAAATCCTTAATCAAATCAAACACAAACAAAACTATTGGTATTAACAAAGAACACCCATACTCTTAGCTATAACATGCATATCAATATTTGATAAATTGGTTAAAGAGCCGAGTTGGGTTTGGTACCTTCCAAAGTTCTTTTCTTGGCCATTATTTCATTTTTCTCTTGTGTTGTCGGAAGAACATCCTTTTTCGACCTTTCACTCCTCCTCCTTTCCATCCGGTCCCAACTTACACATTTCTTCATCATTTGCTTCTTTTTCAAAGATAGGCTTCCTTCTGACTAACTTGCACATTCTTGATACTGTCTATATTACTGTCATCCATCTCTCCTTGTGATGGATTAACTATCCCTTCTCCTTCCTCTGTTGTTTTTCCTTTCTGAGCAAAAGCTTCAACTGGTTCAGTTGTTTTACCATCTTCAGTGATGGTACTCTCTTGTGATGCAATCATTACCTCACTCTCTTTAGCAAGTGCTTCAGAAAGACTAACCTGTCTCTTGATATCGGCATGCATAATACCCACATTGTCATTTTCCATTGCATTCGTAATCATATTGCAATCTTGTGTATCCTTATCCCCATCCACGACACTGGGATCCTAGGATATCTTACGCAACTAAACCAGAATTCGCAATTTCTCAAAGAACTCATCGGGATCGGTACAATCACAAGCATTGGCTCATGATCTTTATTGGTATCATCATCCTGATTTATCATTTTTTGAACTGACTTCCCAGCTGATTTATTTCCACCCCCAGACCCAGTTATCATATAGATGTGACTAGAGTCGCGGCTATTTGAGCACTCTTAGGAGTTTCTGCTTTGGACTTCTTAGGAGGGGGCTCTTTGTCTTCAACTCTAATACCACTAGACAGTGTTTTGATGGCTTGTCCTCCCTCCACTTCTCTTTCAAAGGTAAACACAAATCTGTGTATCCCCAGGTAAGCCTCAGCAGTAGCTGGAACCTTGAGCACATCTCTCGCATGCAATTTTACATCGACATATTCAGCTTTGTACCTTGTTGAGATATCCAACTCCATTATTTTGCCCACAAGCCCACAAACTTTTGCAATAGTTCTAAGACCTCTACGGTCACCGGTATTTCACCCACTCTAAACCATCCTTGCTGCAAAGATCCTTTAGCATTCATGGTAGCATCCCAAACTTCCACTGTCATGAAAGCTTCAGTGACATTCATGGCCAGACCCTTAGGTTTCTTCCAGTCACTCAGGGATTTAGCATTTGGAAACCTCATTACATAAGTGTTCTCATCAACCATACGGGCATTCCACTTCCAGGATGATTCTCCCTCCAGGAAAGTAAACTCTTCCTCAACTTGTCTTGCTGTTGCTTTGCCATGTAGAATTTTGACCACACCAATGCTGTCTCTCTGCTTGGAGACATTAGGGTCAATGCATTCCTCAATGAAGAAGAAGCTCTGTTCCTCTACTTGTGCAGCACATAGTTCTGGGCCAAAGTTCCAGGCTAAACACATCTGACAGTCAAAAGCAGTGTGATTAAGGTATCCACAAAGCTCACATCTCACTTTTCTACACTCTTTTGTAGTATGGTTGGTAAGTCCACGTTTTTCATTGGGGCTTTCGCTACCGAACTGTCATCGACCTTTCCTTCCTCTATCTTCCTCTTATCATTTTTGAGCCATCTACAATCCTTTGTTTCATGATTGAAGTAACCACGGTTTTTCACCTTTGTTTCTTGACAGGATTACTACCAACTTTCCCAGAACCAGAAGCACCCTCAGATTGAGTTGCCTTACCAGTGCCTTGCTCGACCAAAGAATCGGATGGCCCTTGGGACGCTTCCTCTTGGGCGCTTTCTCCCACTTCTCATTACTTGCACCTTGGCTTGGAGCGATTCAGCAGTTTTTTCCCCATCATGCATGTCCTTAGGGTTTGCTTCCCGATTGCCTCTTCCTCTTCCAAAGCACCTCTCGCCACCATCGGGATTTCCTCCCCATATCCCTTCCCCGGCCGCCGCCCTTGTTGCCCCATCCTCGACCTCCTCCCCTCCCCAACCTCTTCCTCCACCTCGGTTCATCTGAACCAGAACTACAGGAGCTACTCTTGTTCTGACTATAGCAGCGTAGGATTTTGGAGTTGGATCCCAAAAGTGTCGAACAAATTTGGAGATTGGGTTCGAGTGGTCGCGAGATCCGGATTGGGTAGAGTTTGGTGGTGGCGGCGTGGGATTGATTGGGTTTGCTTGCATCGAATCCTGATCGGGGTTGGTAGGGTTTGGCCCCCTGGTAAACCGACGCATATGCCCCTCCACTCACAGCCCGATCCTCGCCGCGTGGCTCGATCCACGGTGACTTTCCTAAGATGCCGGGGACTATTCGGACCTTCGGCGGAGGACGGAACCATGGTCGCCGATGAGTAGGACCCGCTTGTCTGGGTGGATTCTGCTTGAACTCTGTTGTCCCGCCATCTTCAACTCTGTTTCAATGGACTCCCATCGGAGCGAGATCGGCATCTCCCGAAGCTTGACCTCCTCCCGTCCAATAGCCTCGAATGGAATCGAATTCCTCGCGACCTTGCTTCTGAATCTCCTGTTGGAGACATCGATCGGGAAGCTCGCTCGCTTCTCCTTTTCACGCAACTTCCAGCTCTCAGCGGCAGAGGGATAGAGCAGCTCATAGTCCGGTGATCCAATCTCGACATCCACCTCCAGGTTAGGGTTTGGAATGGGAGCGCGAGGTGCGGACTCCTCGGCTATGGGGATGGTGGGAGAGAAAAGGGGTGGATGAATAGCTGAAGCGGGGACGGTGACCCCTGTAGGCTACCGGAGGTGGGGCAGGTGGTGGCACGGTGGCCTGAAAGTGTCGTCGCCGGCGGAGTCGCCCAAACTGTCAGGACGGGCGCCATCCTTGTCTTATGATGATGATGATGATGATCATGAGTGGCCCCACCTGAATGAGTTTTCTATATGGATGCCGGCAAATCGTTTGTATATGGATCCTGCACGAGAGACGAGGCGTGGACAGTTCGGAATTCGGATACATGCAAAGCTCATGCTAACTAGGACTGGCTGACTCATCAGAGGGTAAGGCATCGGTGCAGTGGTGCCCCACCAGGGAGAAGGAGATTGTTCTAACGGTGTGCAGCAGCATGGCCCACCTGACAGTGCAACGTGCCTTCCCCTCCCTCGCTTATCCGCGATCCACTTTTGTGAGGTCGCATTTCATCCTCGTCGCCACCACCTCCAACGACCTTAATCCTTCAAAAGCTACCCAGCCGGGCGGCCACCTCCATTCACTCCATCTCGATCGATCGATCAGTAGCCAACCAGCAGTAGGCAGCAGCTAGCTAGCAACAATGGCTGCCGTCGTCAACGCGCCAGCAACAACTGCTCGTTGCTCGGTCGCCGGGCCGCATCGTCTGCTGCCACCACGCGGTGCTGCGTCGTCGTCGTTTCTGCCACCGTCGATGATGAGGAAGAGGACGACGGGGGCGGCTGGGAGGCTTGTCGCAGTCTCGGCGGTGGGCGACGTCGCGGCGGAGGGCAACACCTACCTCATCGCCGGTGCGGTGGCCGTCGCGCTCGTGGGCACGGCCTTCCCCATACTCTTCTCGCGCAAGGACACGTAAGGCCGCAACCTCCCATGCGTCGATCGATCTACGAGCTTCAGTTCAATTCCATGCCTGCACAATCCATGGCCATGGGGAACTAATTAATGATGCTATATGTTGTTCACCGGCCGGCCGGACAGGTGCCCGGAGTGCGACGGCGCCGGGTTCATCCGGAAGGCTGGTCGAACGCTGCGTGCGAATGCTGCGAGGAAGGACGAGGCCCAGATCGTGTGCCCCAACTGCAACGGCCTCGGCAAGCTCGGACAGATCGACAAGTAGCCAGCTTATTTATTGCCCATCAGCCATGCATGCTAAGCTCACTCAATCTACATTGCCTGCTGCATCATACTTGCATATGCATATATAGAGAGAAACTGGAGTATATATGTATGTATATATGTGCACGCATGGACCAATCCGCTGTGCATGCTCATTTGAGTGAGCATACCCTTTCTGACAGGTTCTGAATGTATATGCTGAATGAGTGTGTTAATTTGGTCTGTAATATAATTGTTCCTTTGTCAGAAATGGTGTTGTATAATAACATTGTTATCAGTGTTGTATGTGTGCTAGTAATGTTTTAGGAGTATATGGGCAAAATATGTAGTGCAAACCACAACTATCATAAAAACCCGTGTAAACCACGGTGCAAAAGTCATCTAAATTCACAAAAAATCACGCATGTATATGACATGATGATACGCAACCACGTAAAATATCTTGTCCAAAATCAACTTCGTTTGTGAGATATAAAAATAACAAATTTCTAACAAATATGCTCCGTCACAACCAACTTTACCATTATTAGTAAGTTCGTCCTGCCACAATCGAAGCTGCTTATCAGTTTTTATTTACACTTTTTTAGAGCATCTCCAAGAAACATGTCATCTTTGTTTTGTATGCTATATTTTAGATTTTTAGAGCAAAAAGTGAACTCCAGAAGGTTATGCTATTTTTTTTGTTTTGGTTGTGCATGCTCATTTGAGTGAGAATAATGTATATATGTTGAATGAGTGTTAATTTGGTCAGTAATATAATTATTGCTTGTCAGAAACGTGGTTATCAGTGTTGTTTGTGTGCTAGTAATGTTTTATATATGCTCAGTCACAACCAACTTTACCATTATTAGTAAGTTGGTCCAGCTGCAGCCGCAATCGAAGCTACTTATCAGTTTTCATTTACAATTCTTAGAGCATCTCCAAGAGACATGCCATCTTTGTTTTGTATGCTATATTTTAGATTTATAGAGCAAAAAATGAACACCAACAGTTATGCTATCTTGTTTTGGTTGTGCATGCTCATTTGAGTGAGCATAATGTATATACGCTGAATGAGTGTTAATTTGGTCCATAATATAATTGTTGCTTTGTCACAAACGTTGTTGTATAATAACATCGTTACCAGTGTTGTATGTGTGCTAGTAATGTTTTATATATGCTCCATCACAACCAATTTTACCATTATTAGTAAGTTGGTCCAGCAACAATCGAAGCTGCTTATCAGTTTTCATTTACACTTCTTAGAGCATCTCCAAGAGACATGCCATCTTTATTTCAGTATGCTATATTTTAGATTTTTTAGAGCAAAAGGTGAACTCTAAAGGTTATGTTATCTTGTTTTGTAAAATAGCAAAGTGGCTATTCCTAAAATCTCGATCTATCTTTGCCATAGAAAGAATGTTTGAATTTTCTATTTTTATAAAGTTTTTCTATTTTAGAGGTTGACTAAATCATACATTTAGCAATCCATTTTACTAACTCTCTTGGAGTTGCGCTTAGTCCCTGTTTATTTGAGCCTTTTGGCTTTTAAAATGGTATAAAAAGTTGAATGGTGAATAAGATCACTTCCTTATAAGAGCATCTCCAACGGTTTGGTAAATCAAGGTTGGCATATTTAATTTTTGGCAAAAAAATGTTGGAGATGGACTATTATTTCATTTGCCATACCATTTGCCAAGTTGCCAAATTTTACCAACCAAATTTTGGCAACTGTTGGAGATGCTCTAAGTGATCAATTCTTATATGATCACTTTTTGCGCATGTCATGCTTCTCGTCATCTCGGCCGACCCGCCGCCACAAATGTGTAGGCACACTATGTTAGTTTGCGAAGACAATGATGAGGTAAGTTGCAAAGTTGATATATGGACATAGTTACCATTGCTCTAGAGCACGCATAAGTGACATGATGCATGCGACGTTACATAGTGTATCTCTAGCCGCCTCCAGCATTCATCACCATATCGGTACAATCGCCTCTCACGGCTATAGGCTGAGGCTATCATTGTTTTAGTAGTAAACACTTATGGTATAGTCATCACGATATCTATAACGTGTGGAGCATGATGTTCAACATGAGGTGACAAAAGAGTTGTTGAGACACACCTTTATCAAATTTCTAGTGAAGACATCACCACAAGGTTGAAAAAATATGATATAAGGGATCCCTTGTATAAGACCTTTATCAAATTTGGAGAACTTATTTTCTTCTCCATATTTAGATTTAGATTTAGGATGTGAAGAAGAAAATCCCTACTAACTTTGTTACATGCTTTTTAGTAATCTAATTTAAAAATGCTTCTTGGAATTTAATTTTTGTAAACACTATAAACAATCTCATGTGTTATTGCTACACTTCCCAGGGCAAATCTGCCCTTGATGAAAGCACTTTTTCGAAGCCCATATGTAATTTTAACAGCAATCGAGGCGGGCGACCAACCCTATACCCTCAAACTCCAGGTGACCGGATGACTAGGCTCCTGCATGCCATAGAGTATATGAGCTTCGCAAATGTTTTTGTTGCGGTCATCGTAGGTGCTCTACTAGTTGGAGGGTTCATTTATTTGTGGAGGAAAGTGAAAGCACAATTCAAAAGTCTTGTTGGTAATACAAACCCCATTTGATGTTCCAAAAATTTAATGAAGTATTAATAATATACTACTAACTACTATGTTTGCTTCAAAATACAGACTCAAGTTCGCACTACAGGGTATCGGGCGCGAGGAATGAATGTCAATGCTGTGAGAACTTGATCTTATTCTTGTATTGGAGTCGAAGTTCTTGCCCACCAAGACTGCGGCCTGAGAACAAAGAGCCAGAGCCAACGAGAGGGGTAACCGAGAAGGGTTCCATATTGGAGCTGTGGCAAGTTGATAATTACAATGATGTGCAATCTACAATCCATATGAAGGAGGTTGAAAGCTTTCAAGATGGTGATAAACTAAAAATCTCTTATATGATTGTCCCTAACACTATAAAAACGAAGTATCGGGTCAAGTTGTTTGTTTGAGGTGAAGACCGTTATATAGTCACTGGTATTAGGTCGTCAAACAATAAAAAATCTAGTACCACCCTAATAGCTAGGTGAAACGAAAGACAATAGATAACTTAAGTAAATACTTCTACAATCGCTAATGGATGACTAAAATGACATAACTTAAGCGGAACTAACCAAAATGGAAGAAGATACCTGGTTATTTCTAACACACTGAACAAATGTAGTAGACACATAAAAGTAAGAATGAAGCTAGCAAATAGCTGCCACTAGTTGCAAGTGTTCCAAGATCAAGAGGGATAGATGGGGGGAGAGAGAGATGGGAGGATTGAGAGGGGTGAGATGGTGAGAGGTAGGCGCGTGTTCTCCCCGAGCCCCCCCTCGCCCCACCAGCCCAAACACACCAAAGCTCGATGAAACGGGACATGGAATCAAAATGAGTATCAATAGTGTGGAGTCACTTGTATTCCGTTTTCCACTTACATCTCCCATTGGGGCACTATTTATACAAGCCCGTAGTCATTTACATGACCAAATTACTCTTCTATCTACTCAACATCTTAGAATATTCGCCTTGGGAGGCGGGTATTTTGGTCATCCATCTTGGGCTTCACCCGCCTCCCGTGGGTCCCAACTTAGCTCTGGGCCCACCGGTATGGAATACTTCCTTCACACCTGTCACAGAAAACAACAGATAATAATTAACCACAAGCTACCATATGCATACACCTTGTATCACCAGTATATATAGTTTCTTCTCATTTAAATCTTTGATGCGTTAATAAATTTGCTAGCTAGATATTAATGAGGAAAGAGAGCAACCGAGTTTCGTCAGGATGAAACACGCGTGTGTCGTCAGCATTACCAACGACTGAATAAAATGTGAAGAAACCTCCACCAAAGACCAATCTATTTCATTTTCACACGATCTTGGGGATCCTCTTGCATATATAGGGGCGCCTCCTCCTGGTTGATGACGCCTCTTGCTTCCCCTAGTCCCTTTGATGCCTACCCTTCCTATCCCATGGCTATTTCACACCTCTTTCCATATGCGTTTCTAGTCCGCGATAGTAGTGGGACCAAACTAGTGCGCAATGGGGGCGAACATCGATGTCGTCGTATTGCTAGTGGTGGAGCACTTTTAAAAAGAAGGTGAAGCGAGGCGCCTCAATCCCGAATGGTAAGACGGACGGGGTCACAGGAACAACAACATCAACAGGGGCGGCAAGATGAGGAATTTTGGGGCCGTGGACAAGGTGTGTATCTTGTGGGTGGAGTCCGCCGCCACCACAACGTCTGGAGTGAGGGTCAGTGCCATGCCGCGCCGCCGTGGAGCTCCATAAGATAGAGCCCAAGACTGGACTTGCCTTGGCGGCCAGTGATAGCCTCTTCTTCTTCTCCATCTATAGTACATGAAGTGGTATTGCCTTTCTTCTTTCTCCTGAATTAATAATTGAACCCTACACCATACTATATGTTAATATAATTTTTACATTTTTATTTGAAAAAACATGTACATTTATTTATTCGTGCATATGGCTATAATTGTTTTCCTAAACAAAATCTCCTCGGTTACTTTCTTTGTCGCGGCTACCTAGTTCAATTTAGATAGAATTTCAAATGGCCACATAGTTTATATGGCACATTTAATCACAACACCACGCAAAAATTAAATGTCCGGCTTATATATACCTGTAAAACAGTAAAATGAAACGCATGAGTGCACAACTCACTCTCACCTTGCATGCATGTTAATTCTGTCGTTCAGCCGCTGCCAGCTAATTTCCATATCCCAGCAAGTACAGTTCAATGCATGCATGCATTTTTGTCTAGTCCAGTCCAAACAACCACGTATGAAAGCCAGGAGAAAGCATTGCAGTTTCCATTTTTCTTTCCGCCGGCCGGATCTGTTACCGTTAGAGATTGATCTTCGACTAAGCCAGTTTTACTCCAAATTTTCTCATCGTTTATTTAATTTTATGGAAAAGAAACTACCAGTTTTATTTAATTCATGATTGAATTCCTATGAGTGATTGAAAACAGTAACAAATAAACCTTATGCGCTGCATGCTTGTCTCATTTCATGCATCATATATCACCGGCCAGCACCACATTCATCAGGATCGATGGATCAATTCTCGCGACAACAATTAATTAATGAACTGAACCTTGTCTATCACAAATTTAGAGAAATAATAATAAGAGACAAGCAACACGGAGGTACATGAACAATGATTCACTGTCACAGTTACAGTCAGTCACAGACGACGACATGCATGCGAATGCCGCCGGCGGGCGGCGGCGGCGGCTGTAGCTGCCGGTGGATCAATGCAAGTTCATATCGATAGATGCGACGTCCGGCCGGCCGGCGAAACAATCAAGCAAGCTAGTCGTCGTCGGCGTCGCGCCAGCAGACGAGCATGGCGACGCAGCGGCGCACGATGTAGAACCGCGTCCGGTGCTCCTTGATCTTCCGGGACAGACGTGCGCCGGCGCCACATCGCCTCCTCGGACGCTGCAGCTCCCCTCGCCCTCCCCTCCCGTGCTGCTTGCTCCTTCTGCTCCTGCTTCACGCCGCCGTCGTAGACAGCGACCGCGGCGGTGGTGGAATAGCTCCTACCGAGCACCGCGCCTGCGTTTGTGGCACCGCCGTCTGCCGTGGGCGTGGGCGTCACTGCCGCCGTCGCCGTCTCGATGTCCAGGTCCGTCGACGAAGACCACCTCCTGCCGTGCCCGCGCCCATGCACGGGCGTCGGCCAGCCCCATGCCGCGGCGCTCTTGCTGCCGCTAATCGGCAGCTTCTTCGCCGTCTCCACCTGCTTCTCGCTCCCCTCGCGGCCTTCCTCCATTGAATTCAGCCAAGGAGAGGAACTGGGGGTGGGGACCCACCGGGCAGTGTCACTTGAGACCAAGGGCGTGGCCTTTTATAGTAGCCACCGGTAACTGAACCCCCAACAGCTGAGCCTGCAGACAAACCCACAGCGCAGAAACACCGGGCACCCTAGCGCCCATTCTGTTGAGAAAGTAGGGGTCCATGTCTGCTATAGATTCCAAACCAAGGAATTCCATGGTGCCAATGTCGTCATCTTGGTTCGTGTCGCGCGTGAGAAGGATCACCCCTCGAACCAAACACAAAAAAGGATGCGAGGAGTGCACGCGCCTGTCATGCTTCTCTCGTCATCTCGTCGCCCCCCGCCGCCGCAAATGTGCAGGCACTATGGTAGTTTGCGAAGACAATGATGAGAGGTAAGTTCGAGAAGTTGGTATATGGACAGAGTTACCATTGCGCTAGAGCACGCATAAGCGGCATGATGCATGCGTACGTTACACGGTGTATCTCTAGCCGCCTCCAGCATTCATCACCATATCAATACGCAAAACCGCTCCACGGCTATAAGCTATTGTCTGCGCTGCTTTAATAATAACACATATGATACAGTGTCGTCACGAAATCTATAACGCGTGGAGGATGTTCAAAACGAGGTGACAAAAGAGCCGTTGAGACCCACCTTTATAAATTTTCTAGTCAAGACGTCACCACAAGGTTGAAAAGAATAGGAGAGATAGAATCCCTCTATAAGACCTTTATCAAATTTGAAGAACATAATTTCTTCTCCATTTAGATTTAGATTTAGATTCTAGGATGTGAATAAAATCCCAACTAACTTTGTTATATGCTTTTTGGTAATCTAATTTCAAAATGGCTATTTTAATTTAATTTTTGTAAACACTATATATATAAACAATCTCATGTGCTATTACTACATTGCACAGGATAAATCTACCCTTGATGAAAGTACTGTGTTGAGAAGAAACTAACCCCTGAGGCTGTGCTAACTTCCCAAGCCTATTAGTTAACATGTTGTTGGCTTTAGATTAGTTCAAAATTAAGGTTAACATAGCAAAAATAAACATTAAAGGATCCGCTTTTCCTTCACAAAAATCACTAAGGGCTCCTTTGGATGGTGGGTGGAACGCATGAGAAATGAAGGAATCAAATCTTATGGATCTCATGGCGTCATCATCTCTTTGGCAAGGCACGGGGTGAAACACAGGAAAACACAAAGGAATCGAATTCTATGGATTCGTTCACTCACAACCACACAGAGGAAAAAAAACATCCACTCGTAGCATGTTTTGGCAACTGTTGACATTGTGAAGGAAAGGAACCATTCATAGGAAATATCCCTATCCGCTTCTACATTCCTACATTTTCCCTTTGATTTTCCTACAAGCCAAAGGGCCCTAGATGGGTTGATTACTTCACTTTTGATAGTTTCTTAGAAGGTCTTAGGTAGGATGAAAAAGGATAGTCCACTTGGACTTGGAGCCCTTCAGCACAACAAGCTTTCTTAATGTCATAATTTCTACTAAAAATGAAAGGTTCCACTAACTTAGTATTATTTTTCCTCTCTAGTAACCTTATCTATTTAACTAAATTTTATCTATTTAACTTTACACTAAATAGAGATGGTTCCACAGATCAAAGCTTCTTTAAAACCTTCATTTTTGAACCACCATTCCCCAAAACTTAAAGATCTTGCTACCCACATACACATTTTGTCGAGGGGGTAACTCTAAGCTCTACATTAATTATATTCTATAAAAAAACTTGGATGTGTTTCATTGATTTTTTTCTTTGAGGATCGGATGTGTTTCATTGATTTCATTTTGAGGACGGATGTGTTTCATTGATGATAGGCCATGAACACCCTCACCCCCCAAAATAATAATAATCATAATGAATAATCTACAGAAATTGTTTTTTTTTAGCAGATAGAGGAAGTGATATTTTAAAGGACAGATATCGTAAAACCAAATTTTGCCATTTCAAGCAACGAAGCACACTCCCACAATAGTTAAAAAAAAAAAAAAACTGACAAAGCGGGCCTAATTCGAAGTGGGTATGGCCCACTGACACACATGCGGCCCAACAAGCGTAAACGGCCTTCATCCGTCGCAACCTCTCCGGAGAACCTTGGCTACGGCGGCGGTGGCGGCGGCGTGTGTGCGGGCGGGCTTCTCCGTTCACGACCCACCTCTCCGGATTCCCATCCACGTCATCTCAGCAAGTCGAGGACCTGGTCAGGAGGGCCTGGCTGGCCGTCACGGCGGCGGCGGCCGGCGGTGAGTCGCCGAGCACTGTGCTCGTCACCGGCGCCGGCGGCCGAACAGGTAGGTTTTCTCAAGTTCCGCTCATTTGGCATTTCTCTTCCGTACACAAATCCCTTGCCTTTTTTCCGTTAACTAATAGTAGAGTTGTTCACATTGTTCCTGATTCATCTCTCCGTTTGCAAAATTCCAGCTTTCCCCATTTGTGTACTGGTAATCCAGGCCAAATTGTGTACAAGAAGTTGAAGGAGAGGGCAGGCGAAGAGTTTGTGGGACGAGGCCTGGAAACTGGTCAGGACGGGAGAGAGCAAGGGCAAAATTGAGGCGGTGACGACGTGTTCGTCAGCGACATAAGAGACCCCGAGAGCATTGCTCCTGCAATTGAGGACATCGACGCGCTCATCATCATCACCAGCGCGGTCCCGAAGATGAAGCCGGGCTTTGATCCTATCAAAGGGGAGTTTTACTTTGAAGAAGTGGCTGAAACTGAAATTGTTTGACAATATAATGTGTACATTAAACTAATACAGTAGCTGTGTCAATTCTGATTTTGTTTGGAATTAACGCTCTGTATACTTTTTTTTAATCTCTGTTTCAAGGTGGATTGGATTGGCCAAAAGAATCAAATAGATGCTGGTAAATGTTATCCATTGTCTTGCATATATGTTGTTTATTTATTGAAGTCTCATAGGCAACCTGTGTTTTTATGCTAATCTGTTAAACTACTGATCATTTTAAAATGACTGTTCAGTCAAGCTGCCTTTTCTTTTCCTGGCAAACATAACTTTCTGTTTTTGTTTCTCAGATCTTTTTCCTTGCATGTTTACTCAACTAAGAGCATCGGTGCAAAGCACATAGTTTTAGTGGGATCCATGGGAGGAACAGATATCAATAACCCACTAAACAAGTTAGGAAATGGGAATATACTGGTACATAGCACATTTAGCTTTTATTCCAGTTTGTTCTATTCTATGTTTGTCTGTCCATGCACATGTGTTGTGTGCATGAGAACATCATTTGTGTGCCGCCGTGTCTGCATTGCCTGGGAACTTCCTTGTACTTTTCTTCTAAATTTTCAGGCGTGGAAGCTTTCACGGCTGAAGAGTACCTAGTGGACTCTGGTCTTCCATATGCAATTATAAGGTTGTAATACAAGGAGAGTTGCTAATATACTGTTCGTTTTTTCTTTTCCATGCAGAGATGGCGGTTTACAATATAAAGATGGGGGCTTGTGAGAGTTGATTGTTGGGAAGGATGATGAGATCCTGAAAACAAAAAACAAGAACTATTACCCAGGCCCAATGTCGCAGAAATTTGCATACAGGTAACTTCGTATAGTAGAGGACACATAACTGTAGATCTTGTGGTAAGTGCTAAATCTAGCGTTCGATTGATCTGTGACTTCCCTATACAGGCCTTGCTATTCAAAGAGGCAAAAGTTTAAGGCATTTGATCTGGCATCAAAACCAGAAGGTGAAGGGACGCCAACTACAGCCTTTAGGGCACTTTTTGCACAAATTAATAGTCGCTTCTAAAAAGATAAGATTGTCATTGCCAAGAAATTGAGGGCATTCTTTTATAAAGCAATATGAAATGTGTATTGAGTAAGGTTAGTTTCCTGTCTACTAAATTCCTAAAATATTTCCATTGTTCCATTTAGGATCCTTTTTTTAATCTCTCATTCTCTCTCTTTAGCTGTTTTTGGCTTCATTTTCTGTCTACACAGTGGATTCTGCACATAATGCTAATGAACTTTTATATAAAATAAGATTGCTAAGTTATCCATAATTTTCAAAAAGATAAGTCAGCACACATGTTATTTTTCTTGAACACGCATAATAGAGTTGCATAACTTTGTGTTAAGCTTCCATGTCTTTGGTCTTCTTGGGCTTGGACAGCAGCTCTCTCTGATTGAATGCCCTCCTCAGGCGCAACCAAGGCAGGCGCTAGCTCTATGAGGGAGTGACCATGAAGCCAATAATCAGTCCAAAAGGACGAGAACAGCATGTTGCGATCATTACCCACTTGAGCAGTAAATGAGAAGCAAACAATGTTGAAGTGTTGGCATGAATAGGTAACTGCAGTGCTGCCCAAGGTTGATCAGGTTGCATTTTTTGGAGCCACAACCAGCACATCCATAGACCACACTGAAGATTTACAGTATTATGAATACCCAAGCCTCTGAGCTTGCTTGCTATACATACTTTTTCCCCAGGCAACAAGATGGATACCTCCATTAATATCCTTTTCCAAAAGAAAAAGCTTGAAAAATCTTGTCAATAGCCGGAGTAGCCACTTAGGGACACCAGTTGCAATCAGAGGGTAGACAGGGAAGCTGTGGGGAGAACCTGAATCAATAGACCAGGGTGCTCATACTTGCTTTATCTGTTCATTCCTATATTACCCGTCATCTCTTTCCCAAAACTCATTATGCCTTGTTTAATGTGGCACTTACAGTTGTTCACAGGAGAGTCTAGACTAGTGGATATGTAAAAAGACAAAAAATGCAGTGTGTCTTTATCTAAGATTGTCTCTAATATCCACAAACATGAGAAGTAATTTGCTAAACTTAAAGCATTCTGCTGAAAATTGTCTAAAGGTCCTCACACCATCATTACAAATTTAGCTGGCTTGCTCACAAAGATCTACTTGGATCTTACTGATTGGTGTCTGATTCTTTTCGGTTTCCATGAGGATAACGCATGAATTATCCTCCCCTTCCATCCTTGTAGCAGCCATCTGCTATCTTCGTTGATAACAAATTCTTCATGATAATGCTTGTTTTTTTCATCTATTGATCTCTTCAGGATTGCTTCATTAACAGGAAGTTGCTTGAATCCAGCCTTGACACTTCTCATTTGCCATTGTTTGTAAGTCTCTGGCCTCTCGATCCTTTCTGCACCCTCACACGCTACAACGTTAAGGGCTTCTGCCCCAAGCAGATCCCTCTCTATCTGTATCCTATCTTCATGACTCTGGAGAGCAGTTGCAGCGAGCATGTCAAACATCGCAGAATAATGGTACAAAACCTCTCTAAATCGTGGCAGGAAGAATGGGGAGCTGTAGAACCCATTCACAATGCCAAGAATGAGAACCTCTGGGTTGATCCTCTGCATGGTACGCAGTACCCTATCCCTTGCACTATCTATGTCTTCTGTCTCATCGCCAAGATATTTTACCCTATCCCTTGCACTATCTATGTCTTCTGTCTCATCGCCAAGATATTTTGTTCCGTACATGCAGTTGACTATAAGCACCTCATCATTGTCAATATTGAGATTCTCGATGCAGATATCTTCCCATCGTGAGGCGATACCTTGGTACTCGAAAGGTACATGTAACATTTCTGCATACTCAGCCAGACGTTTTCCTGTCTCCTCAATATTGCATGGGGGCGAAAACCTGGCTGAGGTACATTTTATACCTGTGATACGAAGCTTTGGGGGGCCACCTTCTTGCTTTGCAAAACGCTGGATCAGCGATGGCCACTGAAAGCCAAACATGATGCCAAAATCAATGATATGCACCTTTGTCCGCCCGTTCAATAGGTCAGCAATTGTTTGGTTAGAGAAGTAGTATGATACCCTAGCAAAAGGGCACACTGCACTGAAAAGGCAGTAGGCCTTTAACATGTCTGTGGCCCTAGTTCGTTTCTCCATCAGTTTCTGATACACTTGACTCCCTGTCCCGGCCAAGCGTGCCTCAAGACTATTTGCAAAGTAAAATGCCAGCCTCTGAGAGCCATCTCCGTATGGTGAAGCATGGCGCCTTATCTTCTTCAGTAGCTCACTGGCAAATGGAAGGTTGTTTACTACTATTGCTTGTGCACACTGCATGAGATCAGCTCTGACGTCAAACCCCACCTCCTTATTTTTACCTCGTGCCTTCACCTGCTCTTGGCCATATCCTTTTCTCGAACATTCTGTGAACTGTTGTTTGCTTCTTTTGCCTTAATTTGTCTAAGATGAGCAGCATCACAATGGAACTGCCAATCACAGAGCAGAACACTGTCAAACATTTCATCCCGGGTTGTTTCACTAACCGAGATGGCCAAGTGCTTACTGCTCCTTGCTTCCACATGAGGACGACTCTGTATTTTGCTTACATGCTTGCCCTTTTTGTCCAATTGTTGCCTGTATCGTTTTGATTGGAATCAGAAAGACCATTGCTGTCCAGATCAACCAACTTCACAATACTGGGGACATACTTATTTGCTTCCTCAGCACCCTTTTCAAATTGCAAAGACAAATGGTTACATTCAGAAGCCCAATCTTTGGCTACCAGGTGCATACCTTGTGGCCCAAGAATATCAGTGAAAAAACTACCGCTGCATGCCTGTTCACTATAATTGTCTTGGGGACAATCTACTTGGGTATCTCTACTGATCATTGTCTCTTTAGGTGAAGATGGATATGCCTGTCCAAGAATATCATATAATGGCTTCTCAATGGCCAGAAGTGCATCATGTCGTTGGTATATGCTGGCCTTCTCATCAGTGCCTTCCTCCATTAACAGTCGGTTTATGTAGTCGAGAGTCGTATTTGAGTTTATCTCACAATACTCAAGACTTTTCATTGTGCTGGAGCTCTGCTAGATCTAGATGTTCTTGAAAACTTTGTGATCTACAGAAGATAGACACCACCTTTCACTTCTGTTTCTTGGCCATGCATAGAGGGATTTGCCTTCCAAAATATAATTGCCAAAAAAGCATCTTCAGAACTGAGATGTCCTGTTTAGTAGCTGCAACGAAAAAAGGATAAAAGTGGTCAGCATTCTGCTAGTTCTTCTGTCAACAGAACAGTGAAAGTCATGCTGACTCATTAGCTAGCTTGAAACTTTGTGCTTCACAGCTTTAGTCCTGTTTAACTCAAATTTGTGTCCCCTACTTCTAATTTACAGTACCACATAAGTTCTTATTTACAATGCAACATAAGTTCCTCCTAAGTCGGATAATTTTTTTTTTATTTGTGCCCCTTAAAGATCTGCATTTAGTTATCAATCATCGCATTCCTTTTGAGCAAGAATCCCAGAAGTAATCCCAAAGTTCACCAGCAGCTACATGTTGTTTGCAAGACCAACTATCCAACAAAAGCACAACTTCATCTATTAGACTATTACATGAAACGTAGGATAATTCTTCTAAAAGTTGTAGGGATGTTGTTTTATCCGCATAATGTTGTGTATAGATGTAGTGCTTACTTGTCTTGTAAAGTTATACATTGGCAATTATAAGCTTGAACTCTGGAAGAGCATCTCCTGTTGAGAAAAAAATGTTGATACGTCAAAATCTACGAACATAAAGTTATACATTCAAAGTTGCAAAGGAACATAAAGTTCAGACAGACTGTACTCGAAAAAGATGCAATTTATAAATAATAACACTTCTGCTTAGTTGATTGATGTGAATGCAGAAAATTACCTGACTAAGCACCTGATGAAGCACCTGATTAGCTTACTTCGATGTCTCTTAGCTCTAGTGGATGGTGATTGCTGAAGAAGGTTAAAAACCCATGAAATGAACTTGTTGCTTTACAGACATGGAGAGTATGGGTTGTTGTCTGGTGCTTAGGAAAGAGGCTGGGATTTCTTCTTGTGCTGATTATGAGCTTTTCTTGTTGATGCAATCAAGAAAATTATTTAATGCTGCTCTTGGATTTTACTTCTTGTCATCTTTTTTCTCAACATGTTTCTGTATGGATGCTAGCGGACCACGCGGGGCTCCGGCTAGTTAAAAAAGTATGATTGTGGCATGAAGCTAACAGAGTTTTCCATATGTCTTGTAGACTGGCGCTGCAGCTGGCCATTGATGAGCAGAAGACTAGCTCGCGGCCGAAGACAGACATGAGTCTGACGGCCTTCCTGCTCGTATACGCTTGTGCCACCAGTCCATGAGAGAAGGATGAGAATGATGGGGTGGTGCGGCGTCGCCACGTGCCGCATTCTGTACACAATAACGGCTCTGAATGAACTGCTATTATTTTTTAGTGGACTCTCATACAACTAAGAGGACCTAGGATCCAGGACAACGACCTTTTCAATAAGATCTCCTTGATTCACTCTAAGCCAGCCACATGACTGGTCAACATACTTACCCAGTCTACTATTCTATTTTAAGCTATATTCTAACAAGTTCATTGATGTGAATGGCAGAAAATTACCTGATGAAGCACCTGATTAGCTTTCTTCAATCTCTTAGCCCTAGTGGATGGTGAAGAAGGTTAAGAGCCATGAAATGAACTTGCTTTACAGACATGGAGAATATTGGTTGTTGTCTGGTGCTTAAGAAAGAGGCTGGGATTTCTTGTTGTGTTGATTATGAACTTTTCTTGTTGATGCAATTAAGAAAATTATTTAATGCTGCTCTTTCTCTTGGAGTTGGCTCCTTGTCATCTTTTTTCTCGACATGTTTCTGTATGGATGGGTTACATCACGTGGAAGCATCTTCTTGGCTTTCTGATATATTAAAATTTTAAAAATATGATTTTGGCATGAAGTTAACAGAGTTTTCCATATCTTGTGGGTAAATCATCTGTCACAAACTATGCAACATTGTTATTCAGCCATAATGGTTTTTTTTTCCCTCAGATGCTTGGAACGTGAAGATATAGAAAGCTGTAATAGAAGATTTTCTTTGTAGCTTGGGTTTTTGATAATTATAAATTAAAATAAATCAGAATAAATCTGTATATGTGTGTATCACATTTGTGTGATGACTGATGAACTTGAATTGTTTGACCCTGGCTATTGATTTCATGCATCTTTTGTGTCTTGTGTCCTTGGTATTTCCTTATTTTTCATGTTCATTTTACATATTACCCCTCCATTTCAAATTATAGTTCACTTTTGGCTTTTCTAGATACATTGATATTCTTCTCTGTGGCAGTTTCTGTGTATGTCTAAATACATAGTAAAAAAAATAAATCTAGAAAAGCCAAAGTGAACTACAATTTGGAACGGAGGAAGTATAAATTATGCAATTCATCTGTGGCTATGGCGTTGAGTTGTGAAGACTCTGTTGGCTTGTCCGTGAGAAACTCTCCTGCATAAATCATGAAGAATTACATCTGGTTGGCCATGATCTATTTCCTTCTGCTTTTCAGCTATGTGTTTTCTCTCGAACTATGCAGGCGAGCTGCATGTCATTCATTAAGAATAATAAAAGATACATAAGGGAGGGAAGTCAGTATCCCCCTCCACCCCACAGGGTTAGTTAATTCAGCACTCTAGAAACAAAACTAGGCCAACACGACCAGCAGCCTTAAACAACTAAGGACCTAGGGATCCAGGACCAACGACCTAGCAAGGAACTCGTGTAATGCCGAGGCTCTCGCCAGGCCAGACACCATAAATTACTCATTGGCCGCAGATGCTAGGCCTAGCACCTTAATAAACACAAGCATTTCGGTGCTTCATAATTCCCATGTAACTAGGATGATCAGACTATTGAGGCCTTTGCGTGAACCCCTTGGAACGCCTTTGATGGTGCTGCACCACCAACCAGAGAATTGAATTTTAGATCCTTGAGGAGCAAAAGTAAACAAGTCCAGCTTTTGTAAGCTTTTCAGCTATCTGAAGGTTCACAGCTATAACTGCACAAGTAAACATCACTTATGAGCTATAGATTTTATGAGAAATTTAGTGACTCTCTGGTATGGTTTTGCACCTTCTTTTTTATCTGTGAAGATGAAGCATAAATTAAAAGAATAAGAAAGTAAAAGTAGGCCCTTAGCATGGTCATTTGAGCACAGATGAATATTTGTGGCATTCCAAACCTGAGAAGACATCGGGCAGCAACAGAGAAGACGTCGCGACTAAAGGCAATTTTCCCCCCCTCTAACATGTGGGAGAACTGTGTATCATTGCACTAAGAAGGAATGAAGAGTTTATTACAGCTTACTGTCTGGTTTCAAAAGATGCATTTGCACTTGTTTATGAATTTATAACTACAGTAGCTTTAGAACTACCCACTACTCGCTACCAGAACAGTCAGGCCTTAGGCTGACCGAGCATCAGCAAAAACAGGTTACTAGGGTTTTGTGTATAATCACTGAACTTGGTAGTTCCCAACTGTAGTGCAACACTGGTTTTTGTCATTTTTAATTTAGCTCCATCCATTGTTCTTTGTAAAGGAGGATGATAAAATTAACTGCATTCCTAACATGTTATGCATAGGAAGTTAGGATTTAGGAACCTTGTGTTGATCAATGTAAGATATAATCTGCTGCTCCCCATCTCTTTGATAGCTGCAGATCAGGAGTTGGAAGATGGTCAGCTCTAGCTGTCCACTCCTAGGTGCTGTAGCAGTATGACGATAGTTGATGGCTTGCCTGCTTTGTACTTTAGAGTACTATAGGGGTAGGTAGTTGGTGTACTCACCATACCATACCTGGTAGAGGTTGTATATATTCTATGCCAATGCAATGGAGAAGGGCAGTTCAGCTACATCACATACTCAGTTCAGTTGCCACATTCAGAGCTCTCGGCCAGGGCTGAAGCCTGAGCAGGGGCTGTGTGTGTGCTGGTTGCAACACATTGTAGAGTTTGTGTGTGTGTGCTGTGCTCATCTTCTTCTACCTCTAGCCTAGTGAGTGAGAGTGAAGGTGAGCTTGTTGCTTACCTGAGCTGTGATTGCAGGGAACAACAATCAATACCACCTGCATCTTCTGACCAGAGGTGGCATTTGCTCTGAACATTGATGTCGTCAATTTTGAGAGGTAGTCAGTGCAATAATTACATTTTTCTGAAAGGCCAGATTAACTCAGCATCTTTCTGGAAGTCTGTTGGCAATAAAAGATTATTTTGTAGCTACACTTTTCTAAATATGTTTTTATTCTATGCATAAATTTTTACAAAATGGAGGAGTGTCAATAGTGTACCCCCATGTCTTCCCCTTTTGAGATAATCTCCTACATTCACCAGACAAAATAAGTAACTAGTACTCATCCTTAATCCAGATTTTTTTTTCTGGAATATGCAGGGGAGCTGCGTATCATTGCATTAAGAAAGGAGAGTCAAACGGCATAAAAAGCCAGTACAAAAGACACCACACACACACACAAGAATCAAGATTGCATAACTATATACAGGAAGCTGTAGTCGCGTTAAGCACCTACAAGTATGCATGCGAAGAACTGTTTGATGCTTTCTGATCAGCTTATGATTCATTAGGCTTCCATTTGGATATCACACAAATTACTATCCTTTTCCAACCTTGTAGCTGCCAGCGGCTGCCTTCATCAGCAACAAAACCCTCATGATAAATCCCTTTCTTTGTATCTGGTATTAAATTTAAGATAATTGGATTGACATGAAGTTCCTCAAAGCTTTGAGAAATTTTACCTGCCACTACTTAAGAAAAAGCCAATGTCTTGTATAATCATTTCAATATCAGTTCAGCGAACAGAAGAAGCAATTCGAGGTACTTTGAACCTTTCTGCTGAATATTGCAATAGCCAGCTTGGATGTTTCAAATTAACTAAAGTTTATCTCATCATCATTATTACAAGCTTAATTGACTTCTAAACAAAAGATTATCTTTGATCCTTCTTGTTAATCTATGAATCTTTAGGTTTCCAAGAAGACAGTGCATGCATTATCCTTCCTTTCCATCCTTGCAGCAACCAGCCACTATCTTCGTCGATGACAAAGTCTTCATGATAAAGCCCCTTTGTTTCTATTGAACTCTTTAGAATGGTCTGATTAACAGGGAGTTGCTTGAACCCAGCCTTGAGGATTCTTGCTTGCCATTGTTTGTAACTCTCTGGCCTCTCGATCCTCTCGGCACCTTCACATGCTACAACATTAAACACATCTGCCCCAAGGAGATCCCTCTCTATCAGGATCCTTGCCTCATGATTCTGTCAATAGTTGAATTTAGCATGTCAAACACTGATGAGTAATAGAACAAAGCCTCTCTGAATCGTGGTAGGAAGAACGGGGAGCTATATAACCCATTCATGACACCAGTTATGAGAACATTTGGATTCATCCTCTTCATGATACGCAGTACCCTATCCCTTGCACTATCTATGTCTTCTGTCTCATCGCCGAGGTTTTTCATTTTGTGCAAGCAGTTGACTATGAGCACCTCGTCCTTGTCAATGTTGAGATCTGAAATATATATGTCTTCCCATCGCGAGGCAACACCTTGATACTGAAAAGGTACATTGAACATTCTTGCATACTCAGCCAAACGCCTTCCTGTCTCCTCAATCTTTTTACAGGGGCGAAAACCTGTCTCGGGTACATCAATACCTGTGATGCGAAGTTGAGGGGGGCCACCTTCTCGCTTTGCAAGCTGCTGGATTAGTGATGGCCACTGAAAGCCAAACACGATGCCAAAATTAATTATGTGCACCCTTGGTCGATCCCCAATACATCAACGATTGTTTTATTGCCAAAGTAGTATGCTAATCTGACGAAAGGGCATGCTGCAATGAGAAGGCTGTAGGCCTTCAGCATGTCTGTGCTGCTTGTTCGCTTCACCACTAACTTCTTATACATTTGACTCCCAGTCCCAGCAACACGTGCTTCAAGAGCATCTGCAAAATAAACTGCCAGCCTTTGAGAACAATCTCCATATGGCGAAGAATGATGCCTGATCTTTTTCAGTAGCTCACTGGCAAATGGATGGTTGATAGATGATATTGCTTGTGCACACTGGATGAGAAGAGTCCTGAGATCAACCTCTTCTTTTTCTTGCTTCTTACACTGTGACTTCTCTTTTCCTTGGGCAGATCTTTTGTTTCGGACATACTGCAGAGTTATGTTTGCTTCTTTTGCCTTCATTTCTCTAAGATGAGCAACATCGCAATGATACTGCTCATCACAGAGCAGAACTCTGTCAAATATTTCATCCCGAATTATTTCACCAGTTGAGATTGCTAAATGCTTACTGTTCCTCCCTCCACTGACTCCATGTCGACATGAGGGTGGCTCCTTATTTTATTTGTATGCTTGCTACGTTGTTCAATTGTTGACTTGATTGTTTGCTTGGAACTGGAAAGGCCATTGCTCTCTGGATCAACCACCAATTTCTCAATACTGGGAACAAGCTTCTTTGCTTCCTCAGCAGTTCTGTTGAATTGCAAAGCCACATTGCATAGTTCAGAACCGTCATCTATGTCTACCAAGCACACACCCTTGGGCCCAAGAAGATCACTGACAGAGTTACCACTGAATTCCAGGTCATGATAATTGTTGTTAATATCATCAGGGGAAATCAGATTGACTACCACTATTCATCATAGTCTGTTTGGGTGAGGATGGATATGCCTTTCCAAGAATATCGGAGAAGCGCTTTTCCATGGCCTGGAGTGCATCATGATGTTTGTATGTGCTAATATTCTCATCAGCGGTTTCTTTCATCAATAGTTATATATATGGTTGAGAGTCATGTTTGAGTTTATCTCACAGTATTCGGGTTGTCCATTGCTCCAAAGTTTCACTGGTTATCTTTTCATGGAACACTTTATGATATACGTAAGATAGATCCAATCTTTAATAAGTGTTTCTTGACCACCCAATGGGGAATTTCCTTTCAAAAGTTATTACTGCAAAATGTACCTTGGAGTAGAAAACCAGCAACTTCGATTGGTGTCTACAGTGGAAAAGAATAAATGCATGAGAATGCTGCTATTTCTTCTGTATAGAACAGAACTGAACTGAAAGCTCCAAAAACAATTTATTTAACATGGAATTGCTCTTGTAGAAACAACCCCAAAAGAAGGAATGGAAGTTCCTTCTAATTTTTGTAATCCCTACTGATAGGAAGGTGTCAATAGTTTTTAAGACCAAGTGAGCTGGAAGCATTAAAGAAAAGATCTGCATTTAGTTATCAATCATCGCATTCCTTTTGAGCAAGAATCCCGGAAGTAATCCCAAAAGTTCACCAGCAGCTACATGTTGTTTTTGCAAGACCAACTAACCAACAAAAGCACAGCTTCATCTATTAGACTATTTATTACATGAAACGTAGAATAATTCTTTTCTAAAGTAGTACAGATGTTGTTTTATCCGCATAATGTTGTGTATAGATGTAGTGCTTACTTGTCTTGTAAAGTTATACGTTGGCAATTATAAGCTTGAACTCTGGAAGAGCATCTCCTGTTGAGAAAAAATTGTTGATACGTCAAAATCTAGGAACATAAAGTAGGTTACCCATAAAGTTATAGATTCGAAGTTGCAAAGGAACATAAAGTTCAGACAGACTGTACTCGAAAAAGATGCAATTATAAATAATAACACTTCTGCTTAGTTGATTGATGTGAATGCAGAAAATTACCTGATGAAGCACCTGATTAGCTTTCTTCAACCTCTCTTAGCTCTAGTGAATGGTGAAGAAGGTTAAAACCCATGAAATGAATTGTTGCTTTACAGACATGGCGAGTGTGGGTTGTTGTCTGGTGCTTAAGAAAGAGGCTGGGATTTCTTCTTGTGCTGATTATGAGCTTGTTGATGCAATCAAGAAAATTATTTAATGCTCCTCTTGGATTTTGCTTCTTGTCATCTTTTTCTCAACATGTTTCTGTATGGATGCTAGCGGACCACGCGGGGTTCCGGCTAGTTAAAAAGTATGATTGTGGCATGAAGCTAACAGAGTTTTCCATATGTCTTGTAGGCAGGCGCTGCAGCTGGCCATTGATGAGCAGAGACTAGCTCGCGGACGTAGACGACATGAGTCTGACGGCCTTCCTGCTCGTACGCTTGTGCCACCAGTCCATGAGAGAAGGATGAGAATGATGGGGTGGTGCGGCGTCGCCACGTGCCGCATTCTGTACACAATAACGGCTCTGAATGAACTGCTATTATTTTTTAGTGGACTCTCATACAACTAAGAGGACCTAGGATCCAGGACAACGACCTCAAGGAGCTCGTGTATGTATTGCCGATGCTCCCACCAGACACCATATATTACTCATTGGCCACAGATTGAAGCTAAACAGGGCCATTTCTATTCAAAAAGGGCTCCACTCAGCATTATTTTCCTCTCTTGTAACCTTCGCGGTTTAGTCTAGAAACTAGTATCTAGCATAGCACTGCCTCTATCCTAAAAACAAAGCAAGTTCAGCTCTATATTTATCATTCCTTGTTGGTCTTCCACTAGACCTTGAGACCCTCTGGAGCTTGAATTCTTTTCTATGTATTCCTTTGATTTGCTACAGCTTGAAAGTGCGTTGTGTTTCTACCCCCCTCAAAAATATTTATACCTAGATTAGTGTCCACCTTTAGTTTCCTCCTCGAGTGCCCCAAATCTTACAAGTTCTTTAGCTATCTGTAGCATTCTAGCCGTTTCATCCTTAGTCAAGTCTCAAGATGAATATTTTATTCCTTAGCAAAACTGGCTTTCTTGCTATTTAACTCCAAGACCATATTGATTGCCAGACCTCTAATTGATCTTCTTAGAATTCCTACCTTACATTGCAAATATCATATTATACTTCACACAAAGGACTTTTCTAGGCTTTGATCGCTAAACCTACGTTTTTGAACAACCAATTTTCAAAACTTACCAACAAAGTTCTACAATAATTCTCCTATATAAAAACACAGTACAACACGGACACTCAACACGCACTCACACTTACCCCGAGCACCTTCGAAGCTAAGCGGCCGACAATCTTGAAGTTCACGAAGTCACCACGACCACCTCGCATTTGTTGGGGGGCGTCACCTACCACTTAAAAGCAGTACTGGAAAATTCTTGAAGTTCGCGAAGTCACCACGGGCACCTCGCGAGTTGGCGGGGGCGTCACCTACCACTTAAAAGCGCGGCGTCGGAAAATTCGGAACAAATCAGGAATAATGTGTCACACCCCCGATTTGAGCGCGTGAGCCCCCCAACCAATGACCTTTGTCATACATTTTGTGAGCCCCCTCGACAATTACAAACTCCATTTGAAGGCTCAAAAACAAACAGATGTGTTTCATTGACTTTTTTTTTAGCAGAATATTTTTCATTGATAATAGGCCCTGAATAACAATCTACAGATTTTTTTTTTAAGCAGAACCGAAAGCGAAAGAATCAATTTTGGGCCATTTCCAGCAACGAAGACACACTCCCAAGATCCTGACAAAGCGGGCCCAATTCTCAGTGGGCATGGCCCACTGACACATGCGGCCCAAAAAGCCTAAACGGCCATCATCCATCGCAGGCACGAAAGCGATAAGGAGGCAGCGGTAGACTGACCAACTGCTCGCTGCCCACTCGCCGGAGAAGAGAACCATGGCCACGGCGGCGGCGTGTGTGCGGGTGGCTTCTCCCTTCACGGGCCCACCTCTCTGCCATCCCTGCCACGTCATCTCAGCGAGGCGGGGGTCCAGGAGGGCCGGGCTGGCCGTCACGGCGGCGGTGGCTGCAGGCGGTGAATCGCCGCGCACCGTGCTCGTCACCGGCGCCGGCGGCCGAACAGGTAGGTTTCCTCAAGTTCCGTTCATTTGGCATTTCTCATTTGTAGGCAAAGCTCCGGGTTTTTTGGCCGCTGATAGTGCGGTTCACATTGTTGCTGATTCATCTCTCCATTTGCAAAAAAGTTCAATTTTCCCCATTTGTGGTAATCCAGGCCAAATTGTGTACAAGAAGTTGAAGGAGAGGGCAGGCGAGTTTGTGGGACGAGGATTAGTCAGGACGGAAGAGAGCAAGGGCAAAATCGGAGGTGGTGACGACGTGTTTGTCGGCGACATAAGAGACCCCGAGAGCATTGCTCCTGCGATTGAGGGCATCGACGCGCTCATCATCCTCACCAGCGCGGTCCCCAAGATGAAGCCGGGGTTTGATCCTAGCAAAGAGGGGCGCCCTGAGTTTTACTTTGAAGAAGGGTGTTATCCTGAGCAGGTCTGAAATTGTTTGATGTAATGCTTACATTGCAGTAGCTGTGTCGATTCCTGATTTTGTTTGGATTAACGCTTTGTTTTGTTTGTATCTGTTCTGTTTTCTAGGTGGATTGGATTGGCCAAAAGAATCAAATAGATGCCGGTAAATGTTACCCCTTGTCTTGCAACCTGTGTTTTTATGCTAATCTGTTAAACTACTGACAATTTCAAAATGACCGTTCGGTGAAGCTGCCTTTTTTTTCCTGCTGGCAAACATAACTTTTTTTTGTTTCTCAGCTTGTTTTTCTTGAATGTTTATGCAGCTAAGAGCATCGGTGCAAAGCATATAGTTTTGGTGGGATCCATGGGAGGAACAGACATCAATCACCCACTAAACAAGTTAGGAAATGCGAATATTCTGGTACATAGCATATTTTGCTTTTCTTCCAATATGTTCTATTCTATGTTTGTCAGTCCATGCATATGTGTTGTGTGCATGAGAACATCATCTGCGTGCCTGCATTGTTTAGGAAATTCCTAGTAATTTTCTTCTAAATTTTCAGGTGTGGAAGCGCCAAGGCAGAACAGTACCTAGCAGACTCTGGTCTTCCATATACAATTATAAGGTTGTAATACAAGGAGAGTTGCTAAAGCTATAACTGTGAATGCTTATGTTACTAATATACTGTTCTTTATTCTTTTCATTGCAGAGCTGGCGGTTTACAAGATAAAGATGGTGGCTTGCGAGAGTTGATTGTTGGGAAGGATGATGAGATCCTGAAAACAGAAACAAGAACTATTGCCAGGGCCGATGTTGCAGAAGTTTGCATACAGGTAGCTTCGTACAGTGGAAAACACTTAACTGTAGATCCATGCTTTTCTCAAGCTCTTGTGTAACTCTAGCGTTTGATTAATCTGTGACTTTTCTGTGCAGGCCTTGCTATTCGAAGAGGCAAAGTTTAAGGCATTTGATCAGGCATCAAAACCAGAAGATGAAGGGACGCCAACTACAGATTTTAGGGCACTTTTTGCACAAGTTAATAGTCGCTTCTAAAAAGATAAGGTTGTTGTTGCCAAGAAATTGAGGGCATTCTTTTATAAAGCGATATGAAATGTGTATTGAGTAAGGTTAGTTTCCTGTTTACCAAGTTCCTAAAATATTACCGTTGTCCCATGTAGGATCCTTTTTTAAAAATTTCTCGCTCTCTTTAGCTATTTTGGCTTCATTTTCTATCTAGCTATTTTGATTTCATTTTCTGTCTAGACAGTGGATTCTGCACATAATGCTAATGAACTTTCATATCAAATAAGATTGCTCAGTTATCCATAATGTTCAAAAGATAAGTCAGTTCACATGCTTTCTTTTTCTTGAAAACACAATAGAGTTGCGTATCTTGGTGTTAAGATTCCAAGTCTTTGGTCTTCTAGGGCTTGTACAGCAGCTCTCTGATTGAATGCCCTCCTCAGAACGCAACCAAGGAAGGCACTAGCTCTATGGGGAGTGACCACGGAGCCGATGATCAGTCCAAAAGCTCCAAAACAGCGTGTTATGACATTACCCACTTAAGCAGTAATTGAGAAGCAAACAATGATGTGGCGGTAATTTCTGAAATTGGTGATGGTGCAAACACTCTTTTCTGGTCAGACCGGTGGCTCCATGGTCAATGCATTGCAGACCTTGCCCCTCGCCTTTTTGCGGCTATTCCCAAAAGGAGGGTCAAGCGACGCACCGTCAGGGATGCCCTCACTCACCAGTCCTGGATTTCTGACATTCATGGAGCTCGTACAGTTGGTGTGTTGGTGGAATATCTTCAATTATGGGATTTGTTGATGGACATTCAGCTACAGCCTGAGGTTGAGGATAGACACATCTGGAGGCTCTCCTCCAATGGACAATACTCGGCTAAGTCGGCTTATGAGGGATTTTTTTTGGGCTCTACTCTTTTTGGTCCATGGAAAAGAATTTGGAAGTCTTGGGCACCGCCCAAATGTCGCTTTTTTATGTGGCTGGTCGCACACAACAGGTGCTGGACGGCTGACCGCCTGGCACGTCGTGGGCTGCCTCACCCTGAGCTCTGTCCTCTGTGTGATCAAGAAGAGGAGACTATTGACCGTCTCCTTGTCCACTGCGTTTTTGCAAGGGATTTTTGGTTCAATTTATTTAGGCGGTTTGGTCTTCAAATCTTGGCCCCTCAACGTACAGAGATATCCTTCCTTGCTTGGTGGGAGAACGCTAATAGCAGCACTGGTGAAGGATTGTTAAGGCAAGGAGTTAATTCACTTATTATTCTGGGGGCTTGGATTCTCTGGAACCACCGCAACGGGTGTGTTTTCGATGGAGCAGCTCCAAACCTAGCTGCTGCCCTTATCCTAGCCAGCGAGGAACACCGCTTGTGGTCTATGGTAGGGGCTCGAGGGCTGTCTTCCTTGACCGCCGCCCTCCTTGGTGGTTAATGGCTTAGCTTAGATGTGGTCGTCTTGTATAATGGTGCCACCGGCGCGAATGTAATCCTACCATCTGTTGGGGCGTGAGTGTGTGTGTTGTGTGGGGTGTTGTATGGGCTCTTGCCCTCTTTTCTCTTCTTAATATAATGAAGCGCAGTTCTCCTGCGTTTTCGAGAAAAAAAAGAAGAAGCAAACAATGAATTGTTGGCATGAATAGGTAACTGCAGTCCCACCCAAAGTTGTTTAGGTTGCATTTTTCGGAACCACAACCAGCATATCCATAGACCGCATATAAGATTTACAAGATTATGAATACCCAACCCTCTGGGCTCGCTTTTGGCATACATACTTTTTTTCCCCAGGCAACAAGATGGACACCTCCATTGATCTTGTTTTCCAAAGAAACGCTTGACAAATCTTGTCAATAGCCAGAGTAGCCACTTATTAGGGACACCACAGTTGCAATCAGAGGGTAGATAGGGAAGGTGCGAGGACAACCTGAATCAATATACCCGGGTTCTTATACTTGCTATATCTATCCATTCCGATATTACCCATCAACTCTTTCCCAAAACTCATTTATGCCTTGTTTAATATGGTACTTACAGTTTTTCAAATGAGAGTCTACTCTAGAGGATATGTAAAATTCATGTTGCCCAAACATGGATCAGAATTGGGAACCCCAGAGGTCAGCTTGACCAATGGGCGCTTGGATTGAATTTAGATGCAATAGCTTGTTCTTACAAGAGGGTGGCTGCTGCTTATATAGGCAGAGCCCTTACCTACCCACTAAGCATATTCCTTGCATAAAGCAAGATGCTCTAATCTACTTGAGAGCCAAGGCATCTCATGATCATGTTGAGAGCCAAGGCACTCCTACTTTGCAGAGAATAGAAATGCAGGAAATTAAGATACAAGTGGTAGGATTAATACTGTCAATTCAAAATTTCAGTGTGTCTTTATCCAAGATTGTCTAATATCCACAAACATGAGAAGTAATTTGCGAAACTCAAAGCATTCTGCAGAAGACTGTCTAAAGGCACTCACACCATCATTACAAATTTAGCTGCCTTGCTCACAGAGATCTAATTGGATCTTACTGATTAGCGTATGATTCTTTCGGTTTCCATGAGGATAACGCATGTATTATCCTCCTCCTCCATCCTTGCAGCAGCCATCTGCTATCTTCGTCGATGACAAAGTCTTCATGATAATGCTTGTTTTTTTCCATCTACTGATCTCTTCAGGATTGCTTTATCAACAGGAAGTTGCCTGAACCCTGCCTTGAGACATCTTACTTGCCACTGTTTGTAAGTCTCTGGCCTCTCGATCCTTTCTGCACCCTCACACGCTACAACATTAAGTACTTCTGGCCCAAACAGACCCCTCTCTATCTGTATCCTATCTTCATGACTCTGGAGAGCAGTTGCATCGAGCATGTCAAACAGCGCAGAAAAATAGAATAAAACCTCTCTGAATCGTGGCAGGAAGAATGGGGAGCTATAGAACCCATTCACAATGCCAAGAATGAGAACCTCTGGGTTGATCCTCTTCATGGTACGCAGTACCCTATCCCTTGCACTATCTATGTCTTCTGTCTCATCCCCAAGATATTTTGTACGGTACATGCAGTTCACTATAAGCACCTCATCATTGTCAATATTGAGATTCTCGATGCAGATGTCTTCCCATCGTGAGGCGATACCTTGGTACTCCAAAGGTACATTGAACATTTCTGCATACTCAGCCAACCGTTTTCCTGTCGCCTCAATTATTGCATGGGGGTGAAAACCTGGCTGAGGTACATCTATGCCTGTGATACGTAGCTTAGGGTGGCCACCTTCTCGCTTCGCAAAGCGCTGGATTAGTGATGGCCACTGAAAGCCGAGTGTGATGCCAAAATCAATGATATGCACCTTTGGTTTTCTGTTCGATAGGTCAGCAATTGTTTGGTTGGAGAAGTAGTATGCAACCCTAGAGAATGGGCACACTGCAATGAAAAGGCGGTAGGCCTTTAACATGTCCGTGGCCCTTGTTCGTTTCTCCATCAGTTTCTGATACATTTGGTTCCCTGTCCCAGCCAAGCGTGCCTCAAGACCATTTGCAAAGTAAAGTGCCAGCCTCTGAGAGCTATCTCCATATGGTGAAGCGTGGCACCTTATCTTCTCCAGTAGCTCACTGGCAAATGGAAGGTTGTTTACTACTATTGCTTGTGCACACTGCATGAGATGAGCCCTGAGGTCAATCCCCTGCTCTTTCTTATTAACTCTTGACTTCACTTGCCCTTGACCATATCCTTTTCTGCGAACATTCTGTGAACTGTTGTTTGCTTCTTTTGCCTTAATTTCTCTAAGACGAGCAGCATCACAATGGAACTGTGAGTTACAGAGCAGAACACTGTCAAACATTTCATCCCGGGTTGTTTCACTAGCCGAGATGGCCAAATGCTTACTGTTCCTTGCTTCCAAAAACTCAAAGTCCACATGAGGATGGCTTCGTATTTTGCCTACATGCTTGCCCTTTTGTCCAATTGTTGCCTCTGTCATTTTATTGGAATCAGAAGGGCCATTACTATCCAGATCAACCAATTTCACAATACTGGGAACTAACTTATTTGCTTCCTCAGCTCCTCTCTTAAATTGCAAAGACAAGCGGTCACATTCAGAAGTCCAATCATTGTCTACCAGGTGCATACCTCGTGGCCCTAGAATATCACTGACAAAACTATCACTGCATGCCTGTTTACTATAATTGTCTTGGGGACAATCTACTTGGGTATCTCTACTGATCATTGTCTCCTTAGGTGAAGATGGATATTTCTGCCCAAGAATATCATAAAATGGCTTCTCCATGGCCTGAAGTGCATCAAACTGTTGGTATATGCTGTCCTCATCAGTGCCCTCCTCCATTAACAGTCGGTCTATGTGGTTGAGAGTTATATTTGAGTTTATCTCACAAGACTCAGGCCTTTCCATTGTGTTATAGCTCCACTAGATCTAGCTTTTCTTGAAAATTTCTGATGTACAAAAGATAACTCCACCTTCCAAAATATAGTTGTCAAAAATGTACCATCACAACTGAGATGTCCTGTTTAGTAGCTGCCGAAAAAAAAAGATAAAAGTGGTGAGCATGCTGCTAGTTCTTCTGTCAACAGAACAGTGAAAGTCCTGCTCACTCGTTAGCTAGCTTGAAACTTTGTGCCTCACAGCTTTAATCCTGTTTGACTCAAATTGATGTCCCTACAACTTCTAATTTACAGTGCCACATTCTTATTTACAATGACACATATGTTCCTCCTAAGTTGGATGATTTCTTTTATATGTGCCCCTTAGGTAGTTGATTAAAAGATCTGCAATTGGTTATCAATCATTGAATTCCTTTTGAGCAACAATCCCAGAAGTAATCCTAGAATTTACCGGCAGCTGCATGTTGTTTGCAAGACCAACTAACCAACAAAAAAACACAACAATCTATTGCATGAAACATATAATAATTCTTCTACAAGTTGTAGAGATCTTGTTTTATCCGCGTAATGTTGTGTATAGATGTAGTGCTTGCTTGGCTTGTAAAGTTATACATTGAAAATTATAAGCTTGAACTCTGGAAGAGCATCTCCTGTTGAGAAACATGTTGATGTGTTGAAATTTAGGAACATAAAGTTATACATTCGAAGTTGCATAGGAACATAAAGTTCAAACAGACCGCACTCGAAAAAAGATGCAATTATAAATAACACTTCTGCTTAGTTAATTGATGTGAATGGCAGAAAATTACCTGATGAAGCACCTGATTAGCTTTCTTCAATCTCTCTTAGCCCTAGTGGATGGTGAAGAAGGTTAAGAGCCATGAAATGAACTTGCTTTACAGACATGGAGAATATTGGTTGTTGTCTGGTGCTTAAGAAAGAGGCTGGGATTTCTTGTTGTGTTGATTATGGACTTTTCTTGTTGATGCAATTATGAAAATTATTTAATGCTGCTCTTGGAGTTTGCTTCTTGTCATCTTTTTCTCAACATGTTTCTGTATGGATGGGTTACATCACTTGGAAGCATCTTCTTGGCTTTCTGATATATTAAAAATTTAAAAATATGATAGTGGCATGAAGCTAACAGAGTTTTCCATATGTCTTGTGGGTAAATAATCTGTCACAAACTATGCAACATTGTTATTCAGCTATAATGGTTTTTTTTCCCCTCAGATGCTGGGAACGTAAGATATAGAAAGCTGTAATAGAAGATTTTCTTTGTAGCTTGGGTTTTTGATAATTATAAATTTAAATAAATCAGAATAAATCTGTATATGTGTGTATCACATTTGTGTGATGACTAATGAACTTGAATTGTTTGACCCTGGCTATTGATTTCATGCATCTTTTTTGTGTCTTGTGTCCTTCCGTGGTATTTCTATATTTTCATGTTCATTTTACATGTTACTCCCTCCATTTCAAATTATAGTTCACTTTGGCTTTTCTAGATACATTGATTTTGCTATGCGCCTAGTCACACATTATGTCTAAATACATAGTAAAAAAATAAATCTAGAAAAGCCAAAGTGAACTACAATTTGGAACGGAGGAAGTATAAATTATGCAATTCATCTGTCGCTATGGCGTTGAGTTGTCAAGACTCTGTTGGCTTGTCCGTGTGAAACTCTCCTGCATAAATCATGAAGAATTACATCTGGTTGGCCATGAACGCTTCAAAGATCTCCTCAACCTCCGCTATGGACCGCCCGCGATCGGGCGCCATTTGTTCGAGCTCGCCGAATGCCGGCGCACGGGTCTTGTCGAGGGAGTACCGGGATCGCTTCGGGCGCTTCCCCGCCCCGCGCTACGTCCGCTGGAGGAGGCCCAACGCGTCCAGCTCTTCACCGGGGGACTGCTCCCTCCGATCAGCAACCAAGTCCGCCTCCACAACCCCCAAACCCTAGCGGTGGCCATGAGTTTGGCGCGGGAAGTGGAGGTCATGGAGTGGGAGCGCCTGGTCCCCGCAGCTGCGCCATGCAGGTCAAGGTGGACCTGGGAGCCGCAACGCTGGTGGCCCTCCTTGACACGGGGTCCACCCACAACTTCATTGGGGAGGAAGCCGCGCGCCGCACGGGACTGGCCATCCAGCCTCGACCGCGCCCCGGCGACCCCATGATGGCCAACGGGGAGTGCATCCTATGCCGAGGGGTCATTCGGCGGAGCACCACTCATCATCGTCGGGAGTTCTTCGTGGACCTCTTCGTCATGCTCTCGCCGGCTATGATCCGTCGGGGGACGTAGTGGTTCGTCACCCTAGGCCGGATTGAGTGGGACTTCGAGCGCGCACCATGTCGTTCTCACGGCGGGGCCCGGGCGGTCTGTTGGACCGGCGTGGCGGCGATCCGGGCACCATGCCTCACGGCCCGGCGGCGGGCGGCGACTCCCTCGACGGGCTACTCGGGCGCGTTCGCCCGACGCGTCTTATTTTCTCGGCGGGGCTACCACCGGTGCGTGCTCGCGACCACGCCATCGTCCTCGCCGGGCGCCGGCGCCGTGGCTATCCGCCCTCTCGGTACCCGGGGCGCACAAGGATGAGTTGGGGCGTCGATGCACCGAGATGATGGGCCAAGGCATCGTCCCGCCGGAGTGACTCGGCGTTTCGTCGCCGGTCATCCTCATCAAGAAGCCGGACGGCTCTGGCGGTTCACGTCGACTTCTGGCGAACGCGCTCACCGTCAAGGGCGCCTTCCCGATTCCGTCGCCGACGAGCTGGCGTGGGCGAGCTCAACGGCGCCCGCTTGACCAAATTGGACCTGCAATCGGGGTACCATCAAGTGCGCATGAAGACGGCAGATATCCACAAGACGGCCTTCCATACCCACGATGGCCTCTACGAGTTTTTCGTCATGCCGTTCGGCTTATGCAACGCGCCGGCGACGTTCCAGCCCTCATGAGCGACGTTCTCCGGCCCTTCCTCCGTCGGTTTGTTCTCGTGTTTTTTGACGACATCTTGATATACGATTCATCATGGGTCGACCACCTGCGCCGCATTCGTGCGGTGTTGACGGTGCTGCAGCAGCACCAACTCTTTGTCAAGCAGTCCAAGTGCGCATTTGCCGCGGCGGTCGGTGGCATACAGGCCACGTCATCTCGGCGTCCGGCGCGGCCATGGATCCGGCCAAGGTGGAGGCGATCTGGGCCTGGCCACAGCCCCGCTCGGCGCGGGCGGTCAGGGGCTTCTTGGGCCTTGCGGGGTACTACCGCAAGTTCGTCCACGACTACGGCGTCATTGCAGAGCCCCTGATGGCGCTCCTTAAGAAGGAGGGCTTCTCTTGGACGGAGGAGGCCACTGTTGCGTTCTCCGCGCTGAAGGCAGCTATCACGTCGGCGCCGGTCCTCGCGCTTCCGGACTTCACCAAGCCGTTCATCGTCGAGTGCGACGCGTGGACCCACGGCTTTGGGGCGGTGCTGATCCAGGACGCCCACCCCATCACTTTCTTCAGCCGGCCCGTGGCACCCCGGCACCGCTCCCTCGCTGCATACGAGCGGGAGCTCATCGGCCTTGTCCACGCCGTACGTCACTAGCGACCGTACCTATGGGGGCGCCGGTTCATCGTCCGCACCGACCACTACAGCTTGAAGTTCCTCCTCGACCAACGGCTCGCCACCATCCCCCAACATCACTGTGTGGGCAAGCTGCTGGGGTTTGATTTCGGTGTGGAATACAAGCCCGGCGCCCAAAACGCGGTTGCGGACGCCCTGTCTCGCCGCGACACGCCAGATGGTGCGGTGCTCGCCATATCAGCGCCTCGCTTCGACTACATCGACCGGCTGCGACAAGAACAAGCCGGCAATCCGGCTTCGGTCGCCCTCAAGGACAAGCTGGCAGCAGGCTCGTGCGGCACTCCTTGGGCCATCGTCGACGGGCTGCTCACCTACGACGGGCGCCTCTTCGTTCCCTCGGCGTCGCCCCTACTCCAGGAGATCATGGCGGCTGTACATGGGGACGGCCACGAGGGCGTCATGATGGACCCTCCATCGCCTTCGCCGGGACTTCCACTTCACCGACATGCGCCGCGTGGTGCAGGAGTTCGTACGCGCATGCTCGACTTGCCAGCGCAACAAGTCGGAGCACCTCCTGCCGGCTGGGTTGCTGCTGCCCCTGCCGGTCCCGTCGGGCATGTGGACGAACATCGGCCTGGACTTCATCGAAGCTCTACCGCGAGTGCGCGGCAAGTCGGTCATACTGACCGTGGTGGACCGCTTCAGCAAGTACGCTCATTTCATTCCTCTGGCTCACCCATACTCTGCTGAGACTGTGGCACAGGCGTTCTTCTCCGACATTGTACGCCTCCACGAGATGCCACAGTCGATCGTCTCCGATCGCGATGCCGTCTTCACCTCTACATTCTGGCAAGAATTGATGCGGCTCATGGGTGCCAAGTTTCACATGACCTCGGCGTTTCACCCGGTCCGATGGCGGTCGGAGGCGGCCAACAAGGTCATCGCCATGTACCTCCGCGCCGCCGGGCGACGCGCGCGCGAAAGTGGCTCCAGCGGCTGCCACGGGCGGAGTATCGCGTACAACACGGCGTACCAGTCTTCACTCCGCGACATGCCGTTCCATGTGGTGTACGACCGGCATCCCCCATCCATCCGGTCCTATGAGGTGGGTGACACCCGCGTGGCGGCCGTGGCCAAGACGATGGCCGAGCGGGAGGTGTTCCTGGAGGATGTGCGCCACCACCTGGAGCAAGCTCAAGCGGTGCAGAAGAGGTTCTACGACAACAAGCACCGGCGGTGTCCTACAACGTCGGGGATTGGGTTCGCCGCGCCCTACGCGAACCGGCCGGTGGCATCCATGTCCCGGGCGCCGCGAGGGGAAGCTGCAGCCCCGGTTCTTCGAGCCCTACTGTGTCACCGAAATCATCAACGACGCTGCGGTCCGTCTCGCCCTTCCACCGCAGGCCAAGATCCATGATGTGTTCCATGTGGGACTGTTGAAGAAATGGGTGGGCATGTCGCCTGCCTCGACGCCGGAGCTGCCCGAGCTGCTGGATGGCGCGGTGGTGCCCGAGCTTGAACGCGTGGTGCGTTCCCGCCTCGCCAGGGGCATCAAGGAGGTGCTGGTGCGCTGGAAGGGACAACCGGCCTCTACTGCCACGTGGGAAGACTGGGAGGACTTCATCGCCAAGCACGTCGTTTCAGCTCGAGGACGAGCCGAGAGTCGAGGGGGGAGGGGGGAGAGATGGTCACGTGGGGTCTCCCCTATACGGCGTCGTAGGCGCGGGACATCGGGCGCGCCCCGCGAGAGCAGCAGCAGCCACGGTCACGCTGGCTCATGAGAAAGAAAGCCGGGAAGTTAGTGGCTAGAATAAGAAAGAGATTAGTTGAGATCCTAAATTATAGGAGATTAGTTTCCCCTCCTGGTGGAGGCACAGGCTATTAAGCCTTGTAATCGGCACTTGTCAAAGTAATCAAGAAAGAACACAATTATCTTCTTCCTCCTCTCTACCAATTCCCAAGCCTTCGGAAGAGGGGCAAAACCTAACCGGAGAAGACGGACCGAGGCTACGATCTACGTAGCCGAGGGCCTCCTACCCTAGATACTAAGGCCCTTGACAGTTTATTACAGCTTACTATCTGGTTTCAAAAGATACATTTGCGCTTGTTTATGAATTTAGAACTACAATAGCTTTAGAACAACCCACTACTCGCTACCAGAACAGCCAGGCCTTAGGCTGACCGAGCACCAGCAAAAACAGGTTACTAGGGTTTTGTGTATAATCACTGAACTTGGTAGTTCCCAACTGCAGTGCAACACTGTTTTTTGTCATTTTTAATTTAGCTCCATCCATTGTTCTTTGTAAAGGAGGATGATAAAATTAACTGCATTCCTAACATTATGCATAGGAAGTTAGGATTTAGGAACCTTGTGTTGATCAATGTAAGATATAATCTGTTGCTCCCCATCTCTTTGATTGCTGCAGATCAGGAGTTGGAAGATGGTCAGCTCTAGCTGTCCACTCCTAGGTGCTGTAGCAGTATGGCGATAGTTGATGGCTTGCCTCAGCCATGTAGTAGAGTATGGCTGAGTAATGCTTTGTACTTTAGAGTACTATAGGGGTAGGTAGTTGGTGTACTCACCATACCATCATGTATACCTGGTAGAGGTTGTATATATTCTATGCCAATGCAATGGAGAAGGGCAGTTCAGCTACATCACATACTCAGTTCAGTTGCCACATTCAGTGTTCAGAGCTCTCGGCCAGCGCTGAAGCCTGAGCAGGGGCTGTGTGTGGGTGCTGGTTGCAACACATTGTAGGGTTTGTGTGTGTGTGTGCTGTGCTCATCTTCTTCTACCTCTAGCCTAGTGAGTGAGAGTGAAGGTGAGCTTGTTGCTTACCTGAGCTGTGATTGCAGGGACCAACAATCAATACCACCTCCATCTTCTGACCAGATGTGGCATTTGCTCTGAACATTGATCTCGTCAATTTTGAGAGGTAATCAGTGCAATAATTATCTTTTTCAGAAAGGCCAGATTAACTCAGCATCTTTCTGGAAGTCTGTTGGCAATAAAAGATTATTTTGTAGCTACACTTTTCTAAATATGTTTTTATTCTATGCATAAATTTTTACAAAATGGAGGAGTGTCAATAGTGTACCCCCATGTCTTCCCCTTTTGAGATAATCTCCTACATTCACCAGACAAAATAAGTAACTAGTACTCATCCTTAATCCAGATTTTTTTTCTGGAATACGTAGGGGAGCTGCGTATCATTGCTTTAAGAAAGGAGAGTCAAACGGCATAAAAAGCCAGTACAAAAGACACCACACACACACACACAAGAATCAAGATTGCATAACTATATACAGGAAGCTGTAGTCGCGTTAAGCACCTACAAGTATGCATGCGAAGAACTGTTTGATGCTTTCTGATCAGCTTATGATTCATTGGGCTTCCATTTGGATATCACACAAATTGCTCTCCTTTTCCAACCTTGTAGCTGCCAGCGGCTGCCTTCATCAGCAACAAAACCCTCATGATAAACCCCTTTCTTTGTATCTGGTACTAAATTTAAGATCACTGGATTGACATGAAGCTGCTCGAAGCTTTGAGAAATTTTACCTGCCACTACTTGAGCAAAAGCCAATGTCTTGTATAATCATTTCAATATCAGTACAGCCAACAAAAAAGCAATTCGAGGTACTTTGAACCTTTCTGTTGAATATTGCAATAGCCAGCTTGGAGGTTTCAAATTAACTAAAGTTTATCTCATCATCATTATTACAAGTGTAATTGACTTCTAAACAAAAGATTATCTTTTGATCCTACTTGTTAATCTATGAATCTTTAGGTTTCCATGTAGACAGTGCATGCATTATCCTTCCTTTCCATCCTTGCAGCAACCAGCCACTATCTTCGTCGATGACAAAGTCTTCATGATAAAGCCCCTTTGTTTCTACTGAACTCTTTAGAATGGTCTGGTTAACAGGGAGTTGCTGGAACCCAGCCTTGAGGATTCTTGCTTGCCATTGTTTGTAACTCTCTGGCCTCTCGATCCTCTCGGCACCTTCACATGCTACAACATTAAACACATCTGCCCCAAGGAGATCCCTCTCTATCAGGATCCTTGCCTCATGATTCTGTCCAATAGTTGAATTTAGCATGTCAAACACTGATGAGTAATAGAACAAAGCCTCTCTGAATCGTGGTAGGAAGAACGGGGAGCTATACAATCCATTCATGACACCAGTTATGAGGACATTTGGATTCATCCTCTTCATGATACGCAGTACCCTATCCCTTGCACTATCTATGTCTTCTGTCTCATCACCGAGGTTTTTCATTTTGTGCAAGCAGTTGACTATGAGCACCTCGTCCTTGTCAATGTTGAGATCTGAAATATATATGTCTTCCCATCGCGAGGCAACACCTTGATACTGAAAAGGTACATTGAACATTCTTGCATACTCAGCCAAACGCCTTCCTGTCTCCTCAATCTTTTTACAGGGGCGAAAACCTGTCTCGGGTACATCAATACCTGTGATGCGAAGTTGAGGGGGCCACCTTCTCGCTTTGCAAGCTGCTGGATTAGTGATGGCCACTGAAAGCCAAACACGATGCGAAATTAATTATGTGCACCCTTGGTCGATCCCCCAATACATCAACGATTGTTTTATTGCCAAAGTAGTATGCTAATCTGACGAAAGGGCATGCTGCAATGAGAAGGCTGTAGGCCTTCAGCATGTCTGTGCTGCTTGTTCGCTTCACCACTAACTTCTTATACATTTCACTCCCAGTCCCAGCAACACGTGCCTCAAGAGCATCTGCAAAATAAACTGCCAGCCTTTGAGAACAATCTCCATATGGCGAAGAATGATGCCTGATCTTTTTCAGTAGCTCACTGGCAAATGGATGGTTGATAGATGATATTGCTTGTGCACACTGGATGAGAAGAGTCCTGAGATCAACCTCTTCTTTTTCTTGCTTCTTACACTGTGACTTCTCTTTTCCTTGGGCAGATCTTTTTGTTTGGACATACTGCAGAGTTATGTTTGCTTCTTTTGCCTTCATTTCTCTAAGATGAGCAACATCGCAATGATACTGCTCATCACAGAGCAGAACTCTGTCAAATATTTCATCCCGGATTATTTCACCAGTTGAGATTGCTAAATGCTTACTGTTCCTCCCCTCCACCGACTCCATGTCGACATGAGGGTGGCTCCTTATTTTATTTGTATGCTTGCTACGTTGTTCAATTGTTGACTCAATTGTTTGCTTGGAACTGGAAAGGCCATTGCTCTCTGGATCAACCACCAATTTCTCAATACTGGGAACAAGCTTCTTTGCTTCCTCAGCAGTTCTGTTGAATTGCAAAGCCACATTGCATAGTTCAGAACCGTCATCTATGTCCACCAAGCACACACCCTTGGGCCCAAGAAGATCACTGACAGAGTTACCACTGAATTCCAGGTCATGATAATTGTTGTTAATATCATCAGGGAAATCAGATTGACTACCACTATTCATCATAGTCTGTTTGGGTGAGGATGGATATGCCTTTCCAAGAATATCGGAGAAGCGCTTCTCCATGGCCTGGAGTGCATCATGATGTTTGTATGTGCTAATATTCTCATCAGCGGTTTCTTTCATCAATAGTTGGTATATATGGTTGAGAGTCATGTTTGAGTTTATCTCACAGTATTCGGGTTGTCCATTGCTCCAAAGTTTCACTGGTTATCTTTTCATGGAACACTTTATGATATACGTAAGATAGATCCAATCTTTAATAAGTGTTTCTTGACCACCCAATGGGGGAATTTCCTTTCAAAAGTTATTACTGCAAAATGTACCTTGGAGTAGAAAACCAGCAACTTCGATTGGTGTCTACAGTGGAAAAGAATAAATGCATGAGAATGCTGCTATTTCTTCTGTATAGAACAGAACTGAACTGAAAGCTCCAAAAACAATTTATTTAACATGGAATTGCTCTTGTAGAAACAACCCCAAAAGAAGGAATGGAAGTTCCTTCTAATTTTGTAATCCCTACTGATAGGAAGGTGTCAATAGTTTTTAAGACCAAGTGAGCTGGAAGCATTAAAGAAAAGATCTGCATTTAGTTATCAATCATCGCATTCCTTTTGAGCAAGAATCCCGGAAGTAATCCCAAAGTTCACCAGCAGCTACATGTTGTTTGCAAGACCAACTAACCAACAAAAGCACAGCTTCATCTATTAGACTATTTATTACATGAAACGTAGAATAATTCTTTCTAAAGTAGTACAGATGTTGTTTTATCCGCATAATGTTGTGTATAGATGTAGTGCTTACTTGTCTTGTAAAGTTATACGTTGGCAATTATAAGCTTGAACTCTGGAAGAGCATCTCCTGTTGAGAAAAATTGTTGATACGTCAAAATCTAGGAACATAAAGTAGGTTACCCATAAAGTTATAGATTCGAAGTTGCAAAGGAACATAAAGTTCAGACAGACTGTACTCGAAAAAGATGCAATTATAAATAATAACACTTCTGCTTAGTTGATTGATGTGATTTCAGAAAATTACCTGATGAAGCACCTGATTAGCTTTCTTCAATCTCTCTTAGCTCTAGTGAATGGTGAAGAAGGTTAAAACCCATGAAATGAACTTGTTGCTTGACAGACATGGAGAGTGTGGGTTGTTGTCTGGTGCTTAAGAAAGAGGCTGGGATCTCTTCTTGTGCTGATTATGAGCTTGTTGATGCAATCAAGAAAATTATTTAATGCTACTCTTGGATTTTGCTTCTTGTCATCTTTTTTCTCAACATGTTTCTGTATGGATGCTAGCGGACAACGCCGGGTTCGGCTAGTTAAAAAGTATGATTGTGGCATGAAGCTAACAGAGTTTTCCATATGTCTTGTAGGCTGGGGCTGCAGCTGGCCATTGATGAGCAGAGATGAGCAGATACGTGAGTCTGACGGCCTTATATGCTTGTGCCACCAGTCCATGAGAACGATGGGATGGTATGCCGAGGCGTCGCCACGCGCCGCATTCTGTACACACTAACAGCTCTGAAGGAACTGCTATTATTTTTAATGGACCCTCATACAACTAAGAGGACCTAGGATCCAGGACAACGACCTCAAGGAGCTCGTGTATTGCCGAGGCTCCCACCAGACACCATAAATTACTCATTGGCCACAGATAAACAGGGCTTTTTTAATTTCTATTAAAAAAAGGCTCCACTCAGCATTATTTTCCTCTGTAATAACCTTCTCGGTTCAGTCTAGAAACTAGTATCTAGCCTAGCACTGCCTCTATCCTAGAAAGAAAACAAGTTTAGCTCTATATTTATCATTCCTTGTTGGTCTTCCACTAGACCTTGAGACCCTCTGGAGCTTGAATTCTTTTCTATGTATTCCTTTGATTTGCTACAACTTGAAAGTGCGTTGTGTTTCTATCCCCCTCAATAATATTTATACCTAGATTAGTGTCCACCTTTAGTTTCCTCGAGTGCCCCAAATCTTACAAGTTCTTTAGCTATCTGTAGCATTCTAGCCGTTTCATCCTTAGTCAAGTCTCAAGATGAATATTTTATTCCTTAGCAAAACTGGCTTTCTTGCTATTTAACTCTAAGACCATATTGATTGCCAGACCTCTGATTGATCTTAGAATTCCTACCTTACATTGCAAATATCATACACTTCAAAAACATTGCAAATATCATAGTACTCTACTTCACACAAATGACTTTTCTAGGCTTTGATCGTTACTACTTTAAAACCTACGTTTTTGAACCACCATTTTTCAAAACTTAAAATTCTTCTTACCAACAAACACATTTATGGAGGTGCAAACAAGTTCTACAATAATTCTCCTCTATAAAAACCTTGGATGTGTTTCAGTGATTTTTTTTTTTTTTTAGATCGGATGTGCCTGTTTTTTAAACAATGAAAAGAAACTTTATTAATTGCAGCAAACCGCTACGATTGAATAGTACAGTACATATCAAAAAGTTGCATCATGCAAAGCCTGCTTGTTTCTGCAATTTCTATCACTAGGTAAATGCCAGTGCGTTGCAACGGAAAGCATAATAGCATGATAACGTTTGATCATTCGTAAATTGCCCTTAACGTTGGGCTTGCTGCTTACAAAGACCATAGTTCTTTCAACCGAAGAACAATACTTTTGGCAAGGTATTTGTAACATTCCCTTTGTAGCCAATTACCATTTCATTAGTTTTAATGAAGCATGTACAATTAAAATATGACTCAAGGTTTTATGTGAAATGAAAACAATCTAGGTGAGGCTATCAGAATCAACTCATCACTACTGTTTCTTATATAAATAGACCAATCTGTTTTCATTTAATTAAAATGTATACATGACAACATTTAGGATTACATCACCCCATAAGCACTTCATTCCCAAAAACATTCCAAAAGATTCCGCAATCACCGAGGTCAAGTGCGTGGTCACCTGCTCCCAGGCCAAAATAATTAACTGAGATTTTTTTTTTTTTTTTTTTTTGGAGATCACCATATTATACTATAATAAACTTGATCTTAGCAACACAATGTTTTGAGTCATAGTTAAAGCAGCACAAATAAAATGAAACTTTATTTGATTGATCGTAGTGAAATTAGTAGTACAGTGTATTGGCCTTCATGAGCAATTGGGAATCTAGAACCCGTCGAGTGGTGTCTCATGGTCCTTCATGTTTGTTGAAAGCAGGGAGCATTAAAAGAGACAAAAAGAAAAAAAAAAACAGGTATCTTGCCCCTGGACACCATAAAAGGCTGCAAAATCATGACTGAGCATTTGTATAAATTACAGTCAAGGGAAAAGAAAGCAAACATCCATCACACAGAGAAATTAGCAATTGTAAGTAGCAGAGAAACTATCATCCTAAATTTTGTAAGTAGTATGTGATCATTAAACAATTAGAACAGAGACAAAATTGTAATTGTAAGCTATCAAATTTTCAGTGAATGACCATTATTTCAAATACATGTGTACTTGGTTGTGGGGTCAACAAAAATTAGAAGATTGTACTCACTTGGAAGCAAAAATTAGAAGGGTCAACAAGAATCAACACACACCTGTATGAAGTGGTGGCCGCCTGAGAAGGAGGAACCTGAGGTGGCGTTGCACCTGTATCAGGGCAAAGAGTCATCAAGGTCAGATGAATTTAGGTGCCAATTTTTCAATCAGTAAACTATTAGTGACAGAAGAAAATGTTGGGAAATAATGCACATGGATAAGGAATCATAATTTCTGCTATGTGCACATAGGAAGATATTATGTTTTCATAATCATAACAACGGATGACAGTCATCACTTAATTAATAGACACATAAAGCCTAATCCATATGTTTCATCTTAGCAACTATAGACCAGCAATGCAAATTAGAATATTGTGTTTCTTTTAAACAGAGCAATACAAAAGACAGAAATGACTCATATGGCAGACACATAAAGCCTAATGCATATGTTATCAGATGCCCAAACAGCTGAATAGATTGAGTGTCGTTTGGCAGATGCTGAATTCTAAATTATGAACAATATATTCAGTTGTCCACACAAATGGACATAGCCAGCTGCAAAATACTGGGGGAAATTATTACCGCACCACATATAGAATATTTGAACTGAATCCATGCGACTTTGAGGCATACCTCCCTTCCACCGAGTGCACCAAGAACAATGATACACAGCTTGCAGTTAGAGAAGTCACGAAAGATTCTAGTCCCTTCCAGTATATGAAGGAAGTATCAAGGGTGCCAGAACAGGAGGCTGGAAGATGCAGTTTTCTTTCTTCCCAATATATGAAGGCAGTATAAGGGTGCAAGAACAGGACGCTGAAAGATGCAGTTTTCTTTCTTCCCAATAAACTCTACAACTTGGACAAACTGGGAAGTGAAGAATGGTGTCAGCCTTTAAAACTGGTGTAAAAATTGGACAGTTCAATTGCTTTCTTAATTTACTCCAGTGACATCCTGAGTATTCAGATTTCAAATGATTGAACCTAGTATGTGGTTATTTATTCAAAAATACTGCAATATCTGGCTTTCTGATTTCTAAGTAACTGGAAATTTAGTGAATCATCTATCCTCACACGCAGGAGAATTATTAGCCTGCAGCAGTAGGTATTTATGAATTTGTCATGAGCGAATGGAATTTATGTATTAGATAGATGACAAAAGCTCTTTTAAATAGCAGGTGAACCCAAATTGTTCCTTCAATTCAAGCTAACCTACTGGCAAAGAGATTTGGAAACTGTATATGCTTCTTCTTAAATAAAAGGAGAAAAACAAGTGGAGAGGCGTGTCGGCATAGAAACAAACACCTGGTGGGCAGAAATGGAAGCGGGCCATAGATTAGCACCCGATGCCTGTGATAGGCCTGGCCTTTGATGCTTACCACGGATGATTAGCACCCATGGATGCGTCTTCTCGATGGATCACAGGCGCTCAAAAACAGCATAGACGGGAAATGGAATCAAGAAGACAGACAATACGGAAGAAACCCGGCTCCCATTTACCTGTTTGGCGCTCGTCGCGGGTGGCGGCAGCGTCCGGCGGCGCCCCGTTCCGGGTTGAGTCGGCGATGTGGTGGCCGCTGCGCGTTCAGCGGCAGGCCGTCGCCGGCGGCATCCGGTGACAGCATGTCCGTGTTGACGAGACGGCGACGGCAGCCGTCGCAAGGCCGTGCCAAGCTCCCGAAGGGTGTTGTCGGCAACGTCAGCAGTAGCTAGGGAAGAGGAAGATAATACCAGAGCTTGAGGGAGGTGTGTGGCGGCGGGCGCTCCTCTTCCTCCTGCGCGCGCGGCGGCGGCGGTTGACGCTCCACCAACTCCTGCGCGCGGAGGCGGCGGTGGGCGCTCCTCCTGTGGCGGCGGCGGCTTCACGGTGGTCGCGCCTAGGACCGGCAGCTTCACGGAGGCGGCGCGAGCGGCGAAGGCGGGAGCCAGGGATGGGGTGCGGGTGTCGGGGAAGAGAGGGAGAGGGGCGCGGGTGCCGCGGAAGAGAGGGAGAGCGTCGCGGGAGAGGTGGGCGGCGGCTTCGAGTGGGGTGTTTCGAATTCGGGACGCATGAAGCAGGCGTTGGGGCTGGGTGAAGGGAGCGGAGGGACGATTCCTTTTGCAATGTTTTAGGCGCTCGTCGCGGGTGCCGGCAGCGTCCGGCGGCGCCCCGTTCCGGGTTGAGTCGGCGATGTGGTGGCCGCTGCGCGTTCAGCGTTCAGCGGCAGGCCGTCGCCGGCGGCATCCGGTGACAGCATGTCCGTGTTGACGAGACGGCGACGGCAGCCGTCGCAAGGCCGTGCCAAGCTCCCGAAGGGTGTTGTCGGCAACGTCAGCTCTAGCTAGGGAAGAGGAAGATAATACCAGAGCTTGAGGGACGTGTGTGGCGGCGGCTTCACGTGGTCGCGCCTAGGATTGGCAGCTTCACGGAGGCGGCGCGAGCGGCGAAGGCGGGAGCTGGGGATGGGGCGCGGGTGTCGGGGAAGAGAGGGAGAGCGTCGCGGGAGAGGTGGGCGGCGGCGTCAAGTGGGGTGTTTCGAATTCCGGACACGGGAAGCAGGCGTTGGGGCTGGGTGAAGGGAGCCGGGGAGCGTTTGTCGCAGGTGAAGTGAAGGGAGCGGGGACGATTCCTTTTGCAATGTTTTAGGGGTAGAGATGACAAGCGTTGTTGCAGGATACATGGAATTGTTTTTGGGTACCTAGAACTTTATTTATTTAGTAGGGGTAAGAATTACAAACTCTACCTGAAGTAAGGATGATAACGGTCGGGTATGGATCGGGTGGAGTCTCGGTGCACCCAAAACCGAAACCCGAACTCGAACCCTGAAAACTGATTTGGGTGAAAATTCATAACAAAACCAAACCCGCGAATACCGAAACCCGAATGTATAACCGAAACCCGAACTCGAACACGAAACCGATTCGGGTGAAAATTCATAACCAAAAAACAAACCAAACCCGCGGATACGTAAACCCGAATGTATAACCGAAACTCATGTATAAATATTTTTAATAAATATTTTCATGAGTCAAATTTGAATAATTTTAATAATCTAAGTAAACAAGTCATTATTAACATATTATAAATATAAGTTTTAATTCTAAATGATCTATTTTCGGATATCCATTGGATATCCACGGATGAAAAACTAAACCCGAAATCAAACCCGAACCCGAACCTGAAAACCGTGGTCGAAAAACCAACACCAAACCGAAACCCGCGGATACTGCCCCGAACCCGAACCCGATCCATTGTCATCCTTAAATTCTGAAGGCTCAAAAACCAAACAGATGTGTTTCATTGACTTTTTTTTTGAGCAGAATGTGTTTCATTGATAATAGGCCCTGAATAACAATCTACGTAAAAACTTTTTTTTAAGCAGAACCGAAAGCGACAAAAAAATCAATTTTTGGGCCATTTCCAGCAACGAAGCAGACACTCCCAAGATCCTGACAAAGCGGGCCCAATTCTCAGTGGGCATGGTCCACTGACACATGCGGCCCAACAAGCCTAAACGGCCATCATCCATCGCGGACACGAAAGCGATAAGGAGACCAACTGCTCGCTGCCCACTCGCCGGAGAAGAGAACCATGGCCACGGCGGCGGCGTGTGTGCGGGTGGCTTCTCCGTTCACAGGCGCACCTCTCCGCCATCCCTGCCACGTCATCTCAGCGAGGCGGGGGTCCAGGAAGGCCGGGCTGGCCGTCACGGCGGCGGTGGCTGCAAGCGGTGGGTCGAACAGGTAGGTTTCCTCAAGTTCCGTTCATTTGGCATTTCTCATCCGTAGGCAACGCTCTCGGTTTTTTTTGCCGCTGATAGTGCGGTTCACATTGTTGCTGATTCATCTCTCCGTTTGCAAAAAGTTCAATTTTCCCCATTTGTGGTAATCCAGGCCAAATTGTGTACAAGAAGTTGAAGGAGAGGGCAGGCGAGTTTGTGGGACGAGGATTAGTCAGGACGGAAGAGAGCAAGGGCAAAATCGGAGGCGGTGACGACGTGTTTGTCGGCGACATAAGAGACCCCGAGAGCATTGCTCCTGCGATTGAGGGCATCGACGCGCTCATCATCCTCACCAGCGCGCGGTCCCCAAGATGAAGCCGGGGTTTGATCCCAGCAAAGGGGAGCGCCCTGAGTTTTACTTTGAAGAAGGGTGTTATCCTGAGCAGGTCTGAAATTGTTTGATATAATGCTTACATTGCAGTAGCTGTGTCGATTCCTGATTTTGTTTGGATTAACGCTTTGTTTTGTTTGTATCTGTTCTGTTTTCAAGGTGGATTGGATTGGCCAAAAGAATCAAATAGATGCCGGTAAATGTTACCCCTTGTCTTGCAACCTGTGTTTTTATGCTAATCTGTTAAACTACTGACAATTTCAGAATGGCCGTTCGGTGAAGCTGCCTTTTTTTTTCCTGCTGGCAAACATAACTTTTTTGTTTCTCAGCTTGTTTTTCTTGAATGTTTATGCAGCTAAGAGCATCGGTGCAAAACATATAGTTTTGGTGAGATCCATGGGAGGAACAGACATCAATCACCCACTAAACAAGTTAGGAAATGCGAATATTCTGGTACATAGCATATTTTTCTTTTCTTCCAATATGTTCTATTCTATGTTTGTCAGTCCTGTAGAATAATAGAGGGAAACACCACACCCATAAGTGGGGGTTTGCTGGATAAATTTATAGGGCCACAATTAGTGGCTTTTCTAGCAATTTGAGAGAGGAGACCTTGACTGCCGTCAAGTCTCCCGCTGGTTGTTTCCAAGCAATTTATGAGAGAGGAGACCAGCAAATCAAGTCTCCCCGCCGGTTCCCGCTGGTTGTGCTTTCTTAGTAATATCTATCACCCGCCCAAGCCGAAGCGTCAGGATTCCGGATGCAATGCATCGGACCGAAAATCCTCAAACAATGCAGACAGAAGTCCTTCGTCATGATATCAGCGAACCGATATTGTGACGGCACATGGAGAACGCCAGATTTCGCCCGCAGCCACCTTCTCTCTGACAAAGTGGATGTCGATCTCAATGTGCCCGGTAATGGGCGGTGATGGACTAGGTTGGCGATCATGAAGACGGCGCCGACGTTGTCACAAAGAGACCACGGTGGCAACCTTCTGGAACATGTAGTTCCCGGAAGAAGCCGACGGCCAAGAACACCGGGCGACGACATGAGCAACAGCCGTACTCGCCTCCGCGACCGACCGACACCGCGGGTTTGTCGCTTAGACGATCAGACACTGTGTTGTCTCCGAGGAAGACACGTAGGCCTCGATGTAGAGCGGCGGGAATCTGGGCAAACAACCCGCCCGGGCCGAGTAAGCCACCGCTTTGTCGACCGCCCAAAGGCCGATGTGGAGGCCGGGCCGACAGTGGGACCCTTGACGAAGCGTAAGAATGCGCTTGATCGGGCCGCGAAGGTGAGGTTCCCCGATCGCATGAACAGCACACTTGCCAGATCGCATAAGCTAGATCCCGGCGAAGTCGGGCCCGAGGTACCGAGGGCGCCCGCGATACCCCAGATTCGGATCGGTCGGCGATCGCAAGACCATCGGTAGCGTAGAGCTTGGCACGAGTGTCAACAGTGTCGATGTCGAGTGACACTGGCCATGCCCGCCCGGCCAGAAGATCTGGGGCCAGATACCGCCGCCGACATGAAGAGCCCGTTTGAGGAGCGCTGTGGACGGAGATCCCGAGGAAGTGGTGGAGGTCGCCGAGATCCGTCATGGCGAACTCGAGTGTAGACGCCGCAATGCGCCAAGAAGAGCCGTGTCGAGGGCCGCCGTGATGATGTCGCCGACATAGAGGAGTTGTGTACGCCGTGTCACCCCCCACTTGGAGGACGAAGAGGGAGGTGTCGTGAGTCGAGGCGACGGAAGCCCAACCGCCAAGGAAAGTGGCGAAACGCCTGGTGCCAAGCACGGGGCCTACTTGAGGTCAGAGGGAGAGCCGCGTAAGACACACATGATCGATGAGCGGGTCGACGGCCCGGTGGTTGCTGGCAGACGGTCTGTCTGTGTGGCCATGAAGAAAGGCATTCTTCACGCCCGCTTGGGTGTATAGGCCAAAGGAGGGAGGCGACGCCGAGGACGACGCGAATCATTGCCGGCTTGACGACGGGCCGAAAGTCTCATTGTAGTCGATGCCATGCCCTGGTGAAGCCGCGGGACCACCCATCGCGCTTTGTGACGGGCTAGAGAGCCATCGGAGTGGAATTTATGCTTATAAATCCACTTGCCGTCACAACATTCGCGCCGGTGGTCGAGAACAAGCCGCCAGGTGTCGTTGTCGATGAGGGCTCGGTACTCATCCGCCATGGCTGAGACGCCACTGCGGATCGGGCGAGCGCTCGGGTAGTTCCCGGCAATGGGACACGACAGAGGGGGCGATAGCCACTGAGCCGCGGCGGCGCCGCCGGGGTTATATCGAACCACCGCTTTAGGGACCACCGCTTTAGGAGCCGGCCCGAAGCTCGGTGACAGCGGCCGGAGCCGCGACGGAGGGAGAGGCTAGGTCGACGGTGCCCGCCGGCCAGAGACACGCCCCAACGCGCCGGCCGTCGTTTCGGGAATGGCGGTGGCGCGACCGGCGCGCCAGAAGGCCGCGCGCAGCCACTACCGCAGCGCCGTGAGGGAGTCGAGGGTGGTGCCGCCGCCGGAGGCCGGCACCAGACGGGCCCGCGCATGAGAATGGCGGGTCGCCGTGGAGGTCCTCCGTGTGAGCACGGGCCGGTAATCGGGAACACAACCGTGGGGAGAGGTCGCTGCAAAGAAGCAGCAAAGGAATCGGGCGCGGCCGAGCCTCGCAAAGTAAAAACCCAAATCGCCGGAAGACGATCCGTGAGGTAAGACCAAACGGGAAGCATGTCTCATCGAAAAACCACATGGCGGGAGATGATGATGCGACGCGTGGGAAAGTCAAAACAAATGATACCCCTTATGGGAGGAGGGGTACCCGAGGAAGACGCAGTCGGGAACGGGTGCCAACTTGTGGCGAGCCGTGGCGGTCATATTGGGATAGCGAGGCACCCAAAGACACGGAGGTGAGAGTAGTCTCGGGTGGCGAACCATACAACAATGTGTAAGGGATGTTATTCTCGACAATGGAGCTTGGGCGCCTATTGAGCGTATAGGTCGCCGCGTGGCGAGGGCCTCAAATTTCAAAAGGAGGGAGGCATGTGAGCATGGAGAAGCATAGTGCGAATGATATTATTTAGTGTCCGGAGAATACGTTCGGCCTTGCCATTTTGTGGGGAGGTGTAAGGGCAGAGAGGCGTAAGTGAATGCCGCGGGGAGGCGAAGAGGGTGGTGAGGGCATTGTTTACGAACTCTTTGCCATTGTCACCAGTAGGGATTTAATGGGAAGGCTGAACTGGTCCGTACTAGGTTGCGTGTTGGAGATGTGGGTGGCTACCTCGGACTTGTGGCTGAGCGGAAATGTCCAGCAGAAATGAGTAAAATCATCGAGTAAGACGAGGTAAAACTGAGCTCCAAAGAACACTAGTGACGGGAGATGTCCAAACATCACGCTGAATGAGTTCGAATGGCATTGTAATCGATGAACGAGACACCGAAACGGGAGACGCACATGTTTCCCAAGTCGACATGAATGGCATAAGTCGTGGGCTGCCTTATTACAATGGATCAACTTATTATGCCTAAGAGTGTCGACGGCAGAGGAGCTAGGATGGCCAAGGCGATGATGCCGAGGTCGCTGGAGATGGCGAGGTGGGCGTGGGGGTGCCGAGGGGGGCTGCAGCATGGTGTAGAGGTCGCCAAAGACTATTGCAAATAAGCATCATGCGACGGGTCATCGCTGGTGCTCATGTGGGAAGTAGCACCGGAGTCCATGACCCAGATGCCCGGTTCTCGAACGGCCATCCGGCTGAGGGCAGCGATGAGCCCCGCCCGATCCCATGCCGATCGCCGCCGTTCCCACGCCGGTGGTGGCGGGAGACGGCAACGGGGCAAACGCCGTGATGTGCCCGAGGCACGGCCCAAGACGCCGACGCCACCGCCGGTGGGCTGCCCCGCCCGTGGCCTCGCCCCGCCGGGCCCCGTGGTGCCCAAGGATTATAGCAAATCCAGGGGCCCATGGGGCGGTAGGAGGAGCCGCCGCCGCCACCCCGCCGCTAGTCTTTTCTTCCACTTCGCTAGTCTTTTTCTTTCTCCCACCGCGCTCGGGCACTTCTTCCCCGTGCACATCCACCACTATTAGAGATATGTATCATCTTCTAGAGATGTGTATCAAGTATGCCATCTCCACTCCATCTTGAAGATGAAGAGAAGCATCGGACTTCGCCGCAAAGTGAACTGCTTGCGCACATAGGTGGCAAATCGCTGATGCCACGCCGAGGAGCCCGCTTGAGGCCATAAAGTGACTTCTCGCAAATGCATGCACATAGTCGTGTAGACGGGTCGATGAAACCAGCAGGCCGATGTGCATAGACGGTCTCCTCAAGGTCACCATGAAGAAAAGCATTCTTCACATCGAAGTTGATGAATCGGCCAGAGCGTGAGGCAAAGAATACTAAGGACAGTCCGAATGGTGGCGTGCTTGACGACCGGATCGAAGGTCTCATCATAGTCGACACCATGTCGCTTGGAGAAGCCACGGACAACCCAAGCCGAGCTTTGTGACGTGCAAGGACCCATCTCGCATGATATTTGTTCTTGAAGAGCCACTTGCAATGTCACAATGTTGGCACCGGTGGTCGAGGAACTAGACGCCATGTGTTATTGTTGAGAAGAGCCCGATACTCATCTCGTCATCGCAAAGACGCCAATTGGGATCACCAACGACCGCGATAATTAGGGGCAGCTGGAGAGGTGGATGTTGCAAACAAGCCTTTGTAGTTGACAGGTGGCACGCACTGCTCTGGCGCAGGCGTGTCATCATGCGACGGGTGGGGTTGGCCGGTGCAGCCCCCCGCATAGGCCGAGGAGAAGGTGCAGGGGCCGCAGCTCGCCCTCAGAGCCACACGTGCAGCGACGTACCGGACGCCGAGGTGCGTGCACGTGACGAGGTAGCGGAGGCCTACTAGCAATAGCCTGACGCCGAGGCCCGCCGGGTGGTGCCGCAGTGGCCGAGGAGGAGCCGGGCGTAGTGGTTGTACTAGCAGAAGCCGAAGAAGTAGACGCAACCGCTCTAGTGGACGGTTGAGCTTCAGCAGCACCGTGGATGAAGGTGATGAAGATCGAGCCGGCCGCGAAAACGCCGTCCGCCGGTGCCGGTTCCGTACAGGGGCCGACGCCGATAGGTGAGGCCAAACCGGTGAGTCCCGCCCGGAGGTGCATTAGGGGGGGAGGACTAGGTGGTCGCTCAGAGGACCACCGGCTGTAGTGGGAGACGAGGAGGGATAGACATGATGATAAATGGATCATCAAGGTCCGGGGCCACGGCCGCTTCAACCGAACAGAGGGAGCGACCGAGGTAACATCCCGCAAAAGAAAATCAAGTGAAGCCGGCACAAACGGAGTGGCGGCAAAGGGGAAAGTTGACTCATCAAAGACCACATGGCGGGATATAATGACGCCGAGTAGAAATGTCAAGACAACGATAACCCTTGTGGGAGGTGGGATAACCAATAAAGACACGGGCGTGGAGCGAGGTGCAAGTTTGTGGGGAGACGTGGCACCGAGATTGGGATAACAGAGGCAGCCAAACACACGGCCGAGAATAATCCGCATGTAGAACTCAACTCGGGCGCGAAGGCCGAGTGCGCCTGCTATGCGGAGGAGGAGGTCCAAGTAGACCGCCGATGCCAGCGGCGGCCGCCGCCGCGGACGGAACCGGGGGTTGCCGCTGGCCGCCGCCGGCTAGGCAAAGTGGACCATAATGCACCCACGGACCGAACGGAGGGAGGTGCGCGCCGACCACCTTGCCGCCGCCGCCATCCACCACCACCGCGGCCAGCCTTCTTCTTGTTGTTGCGAGTAGACATGCCGCCGGTGGTAGAACTACGATTTGCCTTGCCGTGCCGCGTAAAAGCACGCAGAGGCGAGCGACATGCGAGCCACACGAAGAGGAGCCGGAGGCATGAAGGGCGGTCTCGTGGACACCTTGGCTTCATTAGCTAGGCGGAGTTCCTTAAGGACGAGCTTCGGGCGTGTGGTGTTGAAGTCGGGCAGCGGTGTGGTGTCGGCGATGTTGTCCGCCGTCTTTGGAAAACGGGATTAAGACCACGAAGGAGCTTGAGGACCAACCGCAGAGGCGGAGTACCGAGTTGTTGCTTATGTGGTTGCCGAAAGTGTTGCTTGGCTGCGACAATTACCGTGAGCTTCAGATCTCCATCCCTTCGGCGACCATTGTCTTTGTGACAATGTCGGTCGCGCTTTATATGACCGCCAATCCGGTTCATCATCGTCGCACCAAGCATATTGAGATTGATATCCATTTTGTTCGTGAGAAGGTGGCTTTGGGCCAGCTCGTGAGTACTCCATGTTCCCTCGGCTCATCGGGCCATGGACATTATGACTAAGGGACTCCGCCTCTACGCTTGTTCACCGACTTTAGGTCCGGCCTCTGCGTCAGATTCCTCCCCGCCGTGGATCGCGGGCGGGTATTAGAGATATGTATCATCTTCTAGAGATGTGTATCATCTTCTTGTACTCAAGTTGTACTTGTACACTAACTTGTCTATATATATGGAAGGGTTCTCCTCTATTAGAGATATGTATCATCTTCTAGAAGATGATACATATCTCTAATAACCACCCACCATGACAGAGGCCTCAATGACCGGTTCCACCTCGTCCTCCATGACCCGGCGGCTCCCCGGGATCCGACGTCTCCTCCCATGGGGTGCACCGCCGATGCCGCATCCCTACTCCAACATCAACATCAAGGCCCAAGTCCCCTTCACGTTGGAACCGAAATCCAACCATCGGAAGTGGGCGACCTTCTTCATGGTCTTCGCGGCGGCAAGTTCGCATCCGCCCGCACATCGACGGCACGGCGCCTCCCAACCCGCTAATCCCGAGTGGGTCATCACCGACTCCCCGTGATCCCGTCCCGGCTCCCACGGCCGTGTCGGCGACTCCGTCCTCGACCTCGCCTTGGCGGACGACCCGAACTGCCCGGCAACTTTGGGAGGCCATCGAAGAGCTCTTCAACGCCAACCGGGAGCCTCGCGCGGTTCTCCTCCTCGAGGAGTTCCACACCGACGACGGGCGACTCCACCATCTCGAGTACCGCCGGCGTGTCAAGTCCAAGGCTGCTGAACCGTGCCGCCGGCCACGCCATCGAAGGTCCCGCGCCGTCCCTCGCCATGCTCGCGGCCTCAGCCCCCCGCCGCCAAAGACCGTTGGCGACATCACCAACGCCACCGTCCCGCCGTCGTTCTCCCGCGCCCACGACATGCTCGTCTTGAAGGAGATGCGGCTTGCTCATGACGCGAAGACTGTCATCAACACTGCCCTCCTCACATCCGCTGCCTCCGGCTGCACCAGCCCGGGCGGGTGCCGCTCCACCTCCTCTGGTCCCTCCTTCCGGTGCCTTTGGCGGTGGGCAGCAGCCCCCTCTAGACCTGGCAGCGGGTACAGCCACAAGAAGAAGGGTGGTGGTGGTCACTGGAAGAAGGGCGGCGGCGGCGGTGGTGGCAGCAATGGTGGGCGCGCTCCCTGGCAGCAGCAGGGTGGCGGCAGCAGCTCCTCCTACCGCCCCATGGGCCCCTGGATTTGCTATAATCCTTGGGCACCACAGGGCCAGCAGCAGGGCAGGCCACAGCTGGGGCAGCCCACCAGCAGCTGGCGTCCCGGCGTGCTTGGGCCCATGCCTCAGGCACATACGGCGTTTGCCCCGCTGCACGTCTCCCCGCCACCACCAGCGTGGGAACAGCAGCAGCCGGCATGGGATCAGGCGGGGCTCATCGCTGCCCTCAACCAGATGGCCGTTCAGAACCAGGCATCCTGGGTCATGGACTCCGGTGCTACTTCCCACATGAGCACCAACGATGGTATACTACTCTCCCGCCTCCCATCATCTCTTTCCTCCATTACTGTTGGCAATGGTCAAAATATTCCTATCACTTGTCGTGGCGAGTCCATCCTACCTACAACAGCGTCCACCTTTCATCTTCGCAATGTCCTAGTCGTTCCATCCCTTGTGCGCAACCTACTTTCTGTTCGTCAGTTCACTAGGGATAACAATTGTTCAATTGAATTTGACGCTTTGGGTTTTTCTGTGAAGGATATACAGACCCGTCGCATGATGCTTCGCTGCAATAGTGCTGGCGACCTCTACACCATGCCTGCAGCCCCGTCAGCACCCCACGCCCACCTCGCCATCTCCAGCGACCTCTGGCATCATCGCCTTGGCCATCCTAGCTCCTCTGCCGTCGACACTCTTAGGCATAATAAGTTGATCCATTGTAATAAGGCAGCCCACAGCTTATGCCATTCATGTCAGCTTGGGAAACATGTGCGTCTCCCGTTTTCAGTGTCTCGTTCATCCAGTACAATGCCATTCGAACTCATTCACTGTGATGTTTGGACATCTCAGAAAGCACAACCAGCAGGAACCAGCAGGAGACTTGACTGGTTGTGCTTTCTTAGTAATATATCTATCAAGTCCATGCATATGTGTTGTGTGCATGAGAACATCATCTGCGTGCCTGCATTGTTTAGGAAATTCCTAGTAATTTTCTTCTAAATTTTCAGGTGTGGAAGCGCAAGGCAGAACAGTACCTAGCAGACTCTGGTCTTCCATATACAATTATAAGGTTGTAATACAAGGAGAGTTGCTAAAGCTATAACTGTGAATGCTTATGTTACTAATATACTGTTCTTTATTCTTTTCATTGCAGAGCTGGCGGTTTACAAGATAAAGATGGTGGCTTGCGAGAGTTGATTGTTGGGAAGGATGATGAGATCCTGAAAACAGAAACAAGAACTATTGCCAGGGCCGATGTTGCAGAAGTTTGCATACAGGTAGCTTCGTACAGTGGAAAACACTTAACTGTAGATCCATGCTTTTCTCAAGCTCTTGTGTAACTCTAGCGTTTGATTAATCTGTGACTTTTCTGTGCAGGCCTTGCTATTCGAAGAGGCAAAGTTTAAGGCATTTGATCTGGCATCAAAACCAGAAGGTGAAGGGACGCCAACTACAGACTTTATGGCACTTTTTGCACAAGTTAATAGTCGCTTCTAAAAAGATAAGGTTGTCGTTGCCAAGAAATTGAGGGCATTCTTTTATAAAGTGATATGAAATGTGTATTGAGTAAGGTTAGTTTCCTGTTTACCAAGTTCCTAAAATATTACCGTTGTCCCATGTAGGATCCTTTTTTTTAAAATTTCTCGCTCTCTTTAGCTATTTTGGCTTCATTTTCTGTCTAGCTATTTTGACTTCATTTTCTGTCTAGACAGTGGATTCTGCACATAATGCTAATGAACTTTCATATCAAATAAGATTGCTGAGTTATCCATAATGTTCAAAAGATAAGTCAGTTCAGATGCTTTCTTTTTCTTGAACACACAATAGAGTTGCATATCCTTGTGTTAAGATTCCAAGTCTTTGGTCTTCTAGGGCTTGTACAGCAGCTCTCTGATTGAATGCCTCCTCAGAACGCAACCAAGGAAGGCACTAGCTCTATGGGGGAGTGACCACGGAGCCGATGATCAGTCCAAAAGCTCCAAAACAGCATGTTATGACATTACCCACTTAAGCGGTAATTGAGAAGCAAACAATGAAGTGTTGACATGAATAGGTAACTGCAGTCCCACCCAAGGTTGTTCAGGTTGCATTTTTCGAACCTCAACCAGCATATCCATAGACCGCATATAAGATTTACAAGATTATGAATACCCAACCCTCTGGGCTCGCTTGGCATACATACTTTTTTCCCCAGGCAACAAGATGGACACCTCCATTGATCTTCTTTTCCAAAGAAACGCTTGACAAATCTTGTCAATAGCCAGAGTAGCCACTTATTAGGGACACCACAGTTGCAATCAGAGGGTAGATAGGGAAGGTGCGAGGACAACATGAATCAATATACCCGGGTTCCTATACTTGCTATATCTATCCATTCCGATATTACCCATCAACTCTTTCCCAAAACTCATTTATGCCTTGTTTAATATGGTAGTTACAGTTTTTCAAATGAGAGTCTACTCTAGAGGATATGTAAAATTCATGTTGCCCAAACATGGATCAGAATTGGGGAACCCCAGAGGTAAGCTTGACCAATGGGCCGCTTGGATTGAATTTAGATGCAATAGCTTGTTCTTACAAGAGGGTGGCTGCTGCTTATATAGGCAGAGCCCCTTACCTACCCACTAAGCATATTCCTTGCATAAAGCAAGATGCTCTAATTTACTTGAGAGCCAAGGCATCTCATGATCAAGTTGAGAGCCAAGGCACTCCTACTTTGCAGAGAATAGAAATGCAGGAAATTAAGATACAAGTGGTAGGATTAATACTGTCAATTCAAAATTTCAGTGTGTCTTTATCCAAGATTGTCTAATATCCACAAACATGAGAAGTAATTTGCGAAACTCAAAGCATTCTGCAGAAGACTGTCTAAAGGCACTCACACCATCATTACAAATTTAGCTGCCTTGCTCACGGAGATCTAATTGGATCTTACTGATTAGCGTATGATTCTTTCGGTTTCCATGAGGATAACGCATGTATTATCCTCCCCCTCCATCCTTGCAGCAGCCATCTGCTATCTTCGTCGATGACAAAGTCTTCATGATAATGCTTGTTTTTTCCATCTACTGATCTCTTCAGGATTGCTTTATCAACAGGAAGTTGCCTGAACCCTGCCTTGAGACATCTCACTTGCCACTGTTTGTAAGTCTCTGGCCTCTCGATCCTTTCTGCACCCTCACACGCTACAACATTAAGTACTTCTGGCCCAAACAGATCCCTCTCTATCTGTATCCTATCTTCCTGACTCTGAGAGCAGTTGCATCGAGCATGTCAAACAGCGCAGAATAATAGAACAAAACCTCTCTGAATCGTGGCAGGAAGAATGGGGAGCTATAGAACCCATTCACAATGCCAAGAATGAGAACCTCTGGGTTGATCCTCTTCATGGTACGCAGTACCCTATCCCTTGCACTATCTATGTCTTCTGTCTCATCCCCAAGATATTTTGTACGGTACATGCAGTTCACTATAAGCACCTCATCATTGTCAATATTGAGATTCTCGATGCAGATGTCTTCCCATCGTGAGGCGATACCTTGGTACTCAAAAGGTACATTGAACATTTCTGCATACTCAGCCAACCGTTTTCCTGTCGCCTCAATTATTGCATGGGGGTGAAAACCTGACTGAGGTACATCTATGCCTGTGATACGTAGCTTAGGGGGGCCACCTTCTCGCTTCGCAAAGCGCTGGATTAGTGATGGCCACTGAAAGCCGAGTGTGATGCCAAAATCAATGATATGCACCTTTGGTTTTCTGTTCGATAGGTCAGCAATTGTTTGGTTGGAGAAGTAGTATGCAACCTTAGAGAATGGGCACACTGCAATGAAAAGGCGGTAGGCCTTTAACATGTCCGTGGCCCTTGTTCGTTTCTCCATCAGTTTCTGATACATTTGGTTCCCTGTCCCAGCCAAGCGTGCCTCAAGACCATTTGCAAAGTAAAGTGCCAGCCTCTGAGAGCGATCTCCATATGGTGAAGCGTGGCACCTTATCTTCTCCAGTAGCTCACTGGCAAATGGAAGGTTGTTTACTACTATTGCTCGTGCACACTGCATGAGATGAGCCCTGAGGTCAATCCCCTCCTCTTTCTTCTTAACTCTTGACTTCACTTGCCCTTGACCATATCCTTTTTTCTGCGAACATTCTGTGAACTGTTGTTTGCTTCTTTTGCCTTAATTTCTCTAAGACGAGCAGCATCACAATGGAACTGTGAGTTACAGAGCAGAGCACTGTCAAACATTTCATCCCGGGTTGTTTCACTAGCCGAGATGGCCAGATGCTTACTGTTCCTTTGCTTCCAAAAACTCAAAGTCCACATGAGGATGGCTTCGTATTTTGCCTACATGCTTGCCCTTTTGTCCAATTGTTGCCTCTGTCATTTTATTGGAATCAGAAGGGCCATTACTATCCAGATCAACCAATTTCACAATACTGGGAACTAACTTATTTGCTTCCTCAGCTCCTCTCTTAAATTGCAAAGACAAGCGGTCACATTCAGAAGTCCAATCATTGTCTACCAGGTGCATACCTTGTGGCCCTAGAATATCACTGACAAAACTACCACTGCATGCCTGTTTACTATAATTGTCTTGGGGACAATCTACTTGGGTATCTCTACTGATCATTGTCTCCTTAGGTGAAGATGGATATTTCTACCCAAGAATATCATAAAATGGCTTCTCCATGGCCTGAAGTGCATCAAACTGTTGGTATATGCTGTCCTCATCAGTGCCCTCCTCCATTAACAGTCGGTCTATGTGGTTGAGAGTTATATTTGAGTTTATCTCACAAGACTCAGGACTTTCCATTGTGTTATAGCTCCACTAGATCTAGCTTTTCTTGAAAATTTCTGGTGTACAAAAGATAACTCCACCTTCCAAAATATAGTTGCCAAAAAATGTACCGTCACAACTGAGATGTCCTGTTTAGTAGCTGCAGAAAAAAAAAGATAAAAGTGGTGAGCATGCTGCTAGTTCCTGCTCACTCGTTAGCTAGCTTGAAACTTTTGTGCCTCACAGCTTTAATCCTGTTTGACTCAAATTGATGTCCCTACAACTTCTAATTTACAGTGTCACATTCTTATTTACAAGGCCACATATGTTCCTCCTAAGTTGGATGATTTCTTTTATATTTGCCCCTTAGGTAGTTGATTAAAAGATCTGCAATTGGTTATCAATCATTGAATTCCTTTTGAGCAACAATCCCAGAAGTAATCCTAGAATTTACCGGCAGCTGCATGTTGTTTGCAAGACCAACTAACCAACAAAAAAACACAACAATCTATTGCATGAAACATATAATAATTCTTCTACAAGTTGTAGAGATCTTGTTTTATCCCCGTAATGTTGTGTATAGATGTAGTGCTTGCTTGGCTTGTAAAGTTATACATTGAAAATTATAAGCTTGAACTCTGGAAGAGCATCTCCTGTTGAGAAACATGTTGATGTGTTGAAATTTAGGAACATAAAGTTATACATTCGAAGTTGCATAGGAACATAAAGTTCAAACAGACCGCACTCGAAAAAGATGCAATTATAAATAACACTTCTGCTTAGTTCATTGATGTGAATGGCAGAAAATTACCTGATGAAGCACCTGATTAGCTTTCTTCAATCTCTCTTAGCCCTAGTGGATGGTGAAGAAGGTTAAGAGCCATGAAATGAACTTGCTTTATAGACATGGAGAATATTGGTTGTTGTCTGGGTGCTTAAGAAAGAGGCTGGGATTTCTTGTTGTGTTGATTATGAAATTTTCTTGTTGATGCAATTAAGAAAATTATTTAATGCTGCTCTTGGAGTTTGCTTCTTGTCATCTTTTTCTCAACATGTTTCGTATGGATGGGTTACATCACTTGGAAGCATCTTCTTGGCTTTCGATATATTAAAAATTTAAAAATATGATTTTGGCATGAAGCTAACAGAGTTTTCCATATGTCTTGTGGGTAAATCATCCGTCACAAACTATGCAACATTGTTATTCAGCTATAATGGTTTTTTTTCCCTCGGATCTTTGGGAACGTGAAGATATAGAAAGCTGTAATAGAAGATTTTCTTTGTAGCTTGGGTTTTTGATAATTATAAATTAAAATAAATCAGAATAAATCTGTATATGTGTGTATCACATTTGTGGGATGACTAATGAACTTGAATTGTTTGACCACGGCTATTGATTTCATGCATCTTTTGTGTCTTGTGTCCTTCCGTGGTATTTCTATATTTTCATGTTCATTTTACATGTTACTCCCTCCATTTCAAATTATAGTTCACTTTGGCTTTTCTAGATACATTGATTTTGCTATGCGCCTAGTCACACATTATGTCTAAATACATAGTAAAAAAATAAATCTAGAAAAGCCAAAGTGAACCACAATTTGGAACGGAGGAAGTATAAATTATGCAATTCATCGTCGCTATGGCGTTGAGTTGTCAAGACTCGTTGACTTGTCCGTGTGAAACTCTCCCGCATAAATCATGAAGAATTACATCCGGTTGGCCATGAATGCTTCAAAGATCTCAACCTCCGCTATGGACCGCCCCTGCGATCGGCGCCGCTGTTCGAGCTCGCCGAATGCCGGCCAAGACGGGTCTTGTCGAGGAGTACCGGGATCGCTTCCAGCGCTCCCGCCGCGCGTCCGGCCGAGGAGGAGGCCCAACGCATCCGGCTCTTCACCGTGAGATCGCTCCCTCCGACGGCAACCAAGTCCGCCTCCACAACCCCCAAACCCTAGCGGTGGCCATGAGTTTGGCGCGGAAGTGGAGGTCATGGAGCGGAGCGCTGGCGCCGGCCCCCGCAGCCGCGCCATGCAGTCCAAGGTCAAGCCGACCTGGGAGCCGTGGACGCCGGTGGCCCTCCTTGACACGGGGTCCACCCACAACTTCATTGGGAGGAAGCCGCGCGCCGCACGGATCGCCATCGGCCTCGACCGCGCCCGGCGACCCGCACAGTGGCTAACGGGAGTGCATCCTATGCCCCGGTCATTTGGCAGGCACCACTCATCATCGTCGGCGAGGAGTTCTTTGTGGACCTCTTCGTCATGCCTCTCGCCGGCTATGATCCGGTCCCGGGACGCAGCGTGGCTCGTCACCCCGGGTCGGATTGAGTGGGACTTCAGGCGCCGCACCATGTCGTTCTCACAGCGTGGGGGCGGGCGGTCTGTTGGACCGACGCGTGGCGACCGTCCGCACCACGCCTCACGGCGGCGGCGGCTAGCGACTCCCTCCTCGGCGGGCGCTCGGGCGCGTTCGCCGACGTCTTCGCGCTCGACGGGGCTACCACCGTGCGTGCTCGCGACCACGCCATCGTCCCAAGCCGGGCGCCGCGCCGTGGCCATCCGCCCCTTTCGGTACCGGCGGCGCACAAGGACGAGTTGGGCGTCGGTGCACCGAGATGATGGGCCAAGGCATCGTCCGCCGGAGTGACTCGGCGTTCGTCGCGGTCATCCTCATCAAGAAGCCGGACGACTCTCGGCGGTTCTCGCGTCGACTTCAGTGCTGAACGCGCTCACCGTCAGGGACGCCTTCCCGATTCCGTCGTCGCCGACGAGTGGCCGGGCGAGCTCAACGGCGCCCGCTTCTTCACCAAATTGGACCTGCGATCGGGGGTACCATCAAGTGCGCATGAAGACGGCGGAGATATCCACAAGACGGCCTTTCGTACCCACGATGGCCCTCACGAGTTCCTCGTCATGCCGTTCGGCTTATGCAACGCCGCCGGCGGCGTTCAGCCCTCATGAGCGGCGTTCTCCGGCTCTTCCTCCGTCGGTTTGTTCTCGTGTTTTTGGCGACATCTTGATATACAATTCATCATGGACCACCTGCGCCACATTCGTGCGGTGTTGCGGTCTTGCCGCGGCCGGCACCAACTCTTCGTCAAAAGCGATCCAAGTGCGCCCCGCTCGGCGGGCGGTCGTCGAGGGCTTCTTGGGCCTTCTTGGGGTACTACCACAAGTTCGTCCACGACTTCTGGCGTCATTGCAGAGAGCCCCACGACGGCGCTCCTCAAGAAGGAGGGCTTCTCTTGGACGAAGGAGGCCTTCGCTGCGTTCGCGGCGAAGGCGCGCCCGCCACGTCGGGCGCCGGTCTCGCGCTTCGGACTTCACCAAGCCGTTCATCGTCGAGTGCGGAGCGCCGACCCACGGCTTTGGGGCGGTGCCGATCCAGACGCCCACCCCATCACTTTCTTCACCGGCCCGTGGCACCCCCGCACCGCTCCCTCGCCGCATACGAGCCGGAGCTCATCGGCCTTGTCCACGCCCTACATCATCGGGCGACCGTACCTATGGGGCGCCGGGTTCATTGTCCGCACCGACCACTATAGCTTGAAGTTCCTCCTCGACCAACGGCTCGCCACCATCCCCCAACATCACCGGGTGGGCAAGCTGGCCGGGTTTGATTTCGGTGTGGAATACAAGCTGGGCGCCCAAAACGCGGTTGCGGACGCCCTGTACCGCCGCGACACGCCGGATGGTGCGGTGCTTTCGCCATATCGCCGCCGCTTCGCAGTACATCGGCCGCGGCAAGAAGAAAGCCGACAACCGGCCGGGTCGCCCTCAGGACAAGCGGGCAAGAGCTCGCGGGCGCTCCTTGGGCCATCGCCGACGGGTCGCTCACCCACGACGGGCGCCTCTCGTTCCTCGGCGCCGCCCCTACCCGGAGATCATGGCGGCCGTACATGGGGACGGCCACGAGGGCGTACAGCGGACCCTCCATCGCCTTCGCCGGGACTTCCACTTCACCGACATGCGCCGCGTGGTGCAGGAGTTCGTACGCGCATGCTCGACTTGCCAGCGCAACAAGTCGGAGCACCTCCCTGGCGGGCCGGGTTCTTTGCTGCCCCCGGGTCCCGTCGGGCGTGTGGACGAACATCGACCGGACTTCATCAAGCTCTACCGCGAGTGCGCGGCAAGTCGGTCATACTGACCGTGGTGGACCGCTTCAGAAGTACGCTCATTTCATTCCTCCGCTCACCCGTACCGGGCTGAGACGATGCGGCGTTCTTCTCCGACATTGTACGCCTCCACGGGATGCCACAGTCGATTGTCTCCGATCGCGATGCCGTCTTCACCTCCACATTCTGGCAAGAATTGATGCGGCTCATGGGCGCCAAGTTTCACATGACCTCGGCGTTTCACCCACAGTCCGATGGCCAGTCGGAGGCGGCCAACAAGGTCATCGCCATGTACCTCCGCTGCTTCACCGGCGACCGCCCGCGCGAGTGGCTCAGGTGGCTGCCCTGGGCGGAGTATACGTACAACACGGCGTACCAGTCTTCACTCCGCGACATGCCGTTCCATGTGGTGTACGGCCGGCATCCCCCATCCATCCGGTCCTATGAGGTGGGTGACACCCGTGTGGCGGCCGTGGCCAAGACGATGGCCGAACGGGAAGTGTTCCTGGAGGATGTGCGCCACCGCCTGGAGCAAGCTCAAGCGGTGAAGAAGAGGTTCTACGACAACAAGCACCGGGCGGTGTCCTACAACGTCGGGGATTGGGTTCTGCTGCGCCTACGCAACCGGCCGGTGGCATCCATGTCCCTGGCGCCGAAGGGGAAGCTGCAGCCCCGGTTCTTCGGGCCCTACTGCATCACCGAAATCATCAACGACGCTGCGATCCGTCTCTCCCTTCCACCGCAGGCCAAGATCCATGATGTGTTCCACGTGGGGACCGTTGAAGAAATGGGTGGGCGCGCCGCCCCTCGATGCCGGAGCGCCCGAGCCGCCGCAAGGCGCGGTGGTGCCGAGCCCCAACGCGCGTGGTGCGTCCCGCCGCCGCCAGGGGCATCAAGGAGGTCTTGGTCTTTGGAAAGGGACAAGCGGCCTCTACCGCCACGTGGGAAGACGGGAGGACTTCATCGCAAGCACCCGTCGTTTTTACCGAGGACGGCCGAGAGTCGAGGGAGGGAGATGGTCATGTGGGGTCTCCCCTATACGCGTTGTAGGCGCGCGCGGGACATCAGGCGCGCCGCAGAGCGAGCAGCAGCCACGGTCACGCCGGCTCATGAGAAAGAAAGCCGGGAAGTTAGTGGCTAGAATAAGAAAGAGATTAGTTGAGATACTAAATCATAGGAGATTAGTTTCCCCTCGGGTTGAGGCGCGAGGCTATTAAGCCTTGTAATCGGCACTTGTCAAAGTAATCAAGAAAGAACACAATTATCTTCTTCCTCCTCTCTACCAATTCCCAAGCCTTCGGAAGAGGGGCAAAACCTCACCGGAGAAGACGGACCGAGGCTACGATCTATGTAGCCGAGGGCCTCCTACCCTAGATACTAAGGCCCTTGACAGTTTATTACAGCTTACTATCTGGTTTCAAAAGATACATTTGCGCTTGTTTATGAATTTAGAACTACAATAGCTTTAGAACAACCCACTACTCGCTACGAACAGCCGGGCCTTAGGCTGACCGAGCACCAGCAAAAAAACAGGTTACTAGGGTTTTGTGTATAATCACTGAACTTGGTAGTTCCCAACTGCAGTGCAACACTGTTTTTTGTCATTTTTAATTTAGCTCCATCCATTGTTCTTTGTAAAGGAGGATGATAAAATTAACTGCATTCCTAACATGTTATGCATAGGAAGTTAGGATTTAGGAACCTTGTGTTGATCAATGTAAGATATAATCTGCTGCTCCCCATCTCTTTGATTGCTGCAGATCATGAGTTGGAAGATGGTCAGCTCTAGCTGTCCACTCCTAGGTGCTGTAGCAGTATGGCGATAGTTGATGGCTTGCCTCAGCCATGTAGTAGAGTATGGCTGAGTAATGCTTTGTACTTTAGAGTACTATAGGGGTAGGTAGTTGGTGTACTCACCATACCATCATGTATACCTGGTAGAGGTTGTATATATTCTATGCCAATGCAATGGAGAAGGGCAGTTCAGCTACATCACATACTCAGTTCAGTTGCCACATTCAGTGTTCAGAGCTCGGCCAGGGCTGAAGCCTGAGCAGGGGCTGTGTGTGGGTGCTGGTTGCAACACATTGTAGGGTTTGTGTGTGTGTGTGTGCTGTGCTCATCTTCTTCTACCTCTAGCCTAGTGAGTGAGAGTGAAGGTGAGCTTGTTGCTTAACTGAGCTGTGATTGCAGGGACCAACAATCAATACCACCTCCATCTTCTGACCAGATGTGGCATTTTCTCTGAACATTGATCTCGTCAATTTTGAGAGGTAGTCAGTGCAATAATTACCTTTTTCAGAAAGGCCAGATTAACTCAGCATCTTTCTGGAAGTCTGTTGGCAATAAAAGATTATTTTGTAGCTACACTTTTCTAAATATGTTTTTATTCTATGCATAAATTTTTACAAAATGGAGGAGTGTCAATAGTGTACCCCCATGTCTTCCCCTTTTGAGATAATCTCCTACATTCACCAGACAAAATAAGTAACTAGTACTCATCCTTAATCCAGATTTTTTTTTTCTGGAATACGCAGGGGAGCTGCGTATCATTGCATTAAGAAAGGAGAGTCAAACGGCATAAAAAGCCAGTACAAAAGACACCACACACACACACACAAGAATCAAGATTGCATAACTATATACAGGAAGCTGTAGTCGCGTTAAGCACCTACAAGTATGCATGCGAAGAACTGTTTGATGCTTTCTGATCAGCTTATGATTCATTAGGCTTCCATTTGGATATCACACAAATTACTATCCTTTTCCAACCTTGTAGCTGCCAGCGGCTGCCTTCATCAGCAACAAAACCCTCATGATAAATCCCTTTCTTTGTATCTGGTATTAAATTTAAGATAATTGGATTGACATGAAGTTGCTCAAAGCTTTGAAAAATTTTACCTGCCACTACTTAAGAAAAGCCAATGTCTTGTATAATCATTTCAATATCAGTTCAGCGAACAGAAGAAGCAATTTGAGGTACTTTGAACCTTTCTGCTGAATATTGCAATAGCCAGCTTGGATGTTTCAAATTAACTAAAGTTTATCTCATCATCATTATTACAAGCTTAATTGACTTCTAAACAAAATATTATCTTTGATCCTTCTTGTTAATCTATGAATCTTTAGGTTTCCATGAAGACAGTGCATGCATTATCCTTCCTTTCCATCCTTGCAGCAACCAGCCACTATCTTCGTCGATGACAAAGTCTTCATGATAAAGCCCCTTTGTTTCTATTGAACTCTTTAGAATGGTCTGATTAACAGGGAGTTGCTTGAACCCAGCCTTGAGGATTCTTGCTTGCCATTGTTTGTAACTCTCTGGCCTCTCGATCCTCTCGGCACCTTCACATGCTACAACATTAAACACATCTGCCCCGAGGAGATCCCTCTCTATCAGGATCCTTGCCTCATGATTCTGTCCAATAGTTGAATTTAGCATGTCAAACACTGATGAGTAATAGAACAAAGCCTCTCTGAATCGTGGTAGGAAGAACGGGGAGCTATACAACCCATTCATGACACCAGTTATGAGAACATTTGGATTCATCCTCTTCATGATACGCAGTACCCTATCCCTTGCACTATCTATGTCTTCTGTCTCATCGCCGAGGTTTTTCATTTTGTGCAAGCAGTTGACTATGAGCACCTCGTCCTTGTCAATGTTGAGATCTGAAATATATATGTCTTCCCATCGCGAGGCAACACCTTGATACTGAAAAGGTACATTGAACATTCTTGCATACTCAGCCAAACGCCTTCCTGTCTCCTCAATCTTTTTACAGGGGCGAAAACCTGTCTCGGGTACATCAATACCTGTGATGCGAAGTTGAGGGGGGCCACCTTCTCGCTTTGCAAGCTGCTGGATTAGTGATGGCCACTGAAAGCCAAACACGATGCCAAAATTAATTATGTGCACCCTTGGTCGATCCCCCAATACATCAACGATTGTTTTATTGCCAAAGTAGTATGCTAATCTGACGAAAGGGCATGCTGCAATGAGAAGGCTGTAGGCCTTCAGCATGTCTGTGCAGCTTGTTCGCTTCACCACTAACTTCTTATACATTTGACTCCCAGTCCCAGCAACACGTGCCTCAAGAGCATCTGCAAAATAAACTGCCAGCCTTTGAGAACAATCTCCATATGGCGAAGAATGATGCCTGATCTTTTCAGTAGCTCACTGGCAAATGGATGGTTGATAGATGATATTGCTTGTGCACACTGGATGAGAAGAGTCCTGAGATCAACCTCTTCTTTTTCTTGCTTCTTACACTGTGACTTCTCTTTTCCTTGGGCAGATCTTTTGTTTCGGACATACTGCAGAGTTATGTTTGCTTCTTTTTGCCTTCATTTCTCTAAGATGAGCAACATCGCAATGATACTGCTCATCACAGAGCAGAACTCTGTCAAATATTTCATCCCGGATTATTTCACCAGTTGAGATTGCTAAATGCTTACTGTTCCTCCCCTCCACCGACTCCATGTTGACATGAGGGCGGCTCCTTATTTTATTTGTATGCTTGCTACGTTGTTCAATTGTTGACTCAATTGTTTGCTTGGAACTGGAAAGGCCATTGCTCTCTGGATCAACCACCAAGTTCTCAATACTGGGAACAAGCTTCTTTGCTTCCTCAGCAGTTCTATTGAATTGCAAAGCCACATTGCATAGTTCAGAACTGTCATCTATGTCTACCAAGCACACACCCTTGGGCCCAAGAAGATCAGCGACAGAGGTACCACTGAATTTCAGGTCATGATAATTGTTGTTAATATCATCAGGGAAATCAGATTGACTACCACTATTCATCATAGTCTGTTTGGGTGAGGATGGATATGCCTTTCCAAGAATATCGGAGAAGCGCTTCTCCATGGCCTGGAGTGCATCATGATGTTTGTATGTGCTAATATTCTCATCAGCGGTTTCTTTCATCAATAGTTGGTATATATGGTTGAGAGTCATGTTTGAGTTTATCTCACAGTATTCGGGTTGTCCATTGCTCCAAAGTTTCACTGGTTAGCTTTTCATGGAACACTTTATGATATACATAAGATAGGTCCAATCTTTAATAAGTGTTTCTTGACCACCCAATGGGGGAATTTCCTTTCAAAAGTTGTTACTGCAAAATGTACCTTGGAGTAGAAAACCAGCAACTTCGATTGGTGTCTACAGTGGAAAAGAATAAATGCATGAGAATGCTGCTGTTTCTTCTGTATAGAACAGAACTGAACCGAAAGCTCCAAAAACAATTTATTTAACATGGAATTGCTCTTGTAGAAACAACCCCAAAAGAAGGAATGGAAGTTCCTTCTAATTTTGTAATCCCTACTGATAGGAAGGTGTCAATAGTTTTTAAGACCAAGTGAGCTGGAAGCATTAAGTAATGGCTCCTCATATTCAGATTCAGAGAGAACTTCCTCATATTGGATAAGAGAGAGTAAAGTATCAAGGGCCACGGACGGACATGCTGCTCTCCTCTCCCGACGTCCCGCCTCCCTCCGGCCCGGCGCCGGCCCCCGGTCGGGTCCGGCGGCCACCTCCACCGCTACCGCGGCTTTCCTCTCCCCCCGTCGGTTTCCACCTCCACCTTGTCTCCTCTCGCGGCGCCGTCCGTCCTCGTGGCCGCTCCAGCTGGAGCGGTGGAAAGACTTTAGTCCGTCGGGCGCCGCCGTTCCCGATGGTTCCCTCGCTCCCTACCGCGATGTCGTGCTGTCCTCCACGGGACCCGCACCCTGGCGGAGGCGGGGCGGTTGGGGCATCGCGCCGCCGCAGACGGCTCGGGCGCGGGCGTCGGCGCCTCAAGACGCACCCGCGGTGCCTCTCCCCAAAGGGTCCCTCCGTCTCGGCGCCGTCTTCACCCAGCCCCGCCGTGGTCGCAGCTCCCGACGCCGAGGGATGGCAAAAGTTCGATCCCGCGCGCCCGCCGGGCGCGGGCCGCGCGGGTTCGCCCCGCCGCCCCGTTCTTCGCCGATCTCACCGGGCCGGTGCTTCAACCGCTTTCGCCGGCGCACAAGGCCCCAAAGGCCGCCGTAAGACCAGGTGCTTTCGTTTGTCGGGCATTGGGGCACCGATCTTACGTGTCCTAGCGCCACTTGCGGCCGCGGGCGGCCACTCGCCCACGGCCGGCCCGCCGCGTCCCTATCGGGCGACGGATATCCCCGGCTCCACGCCCTCTTCTTGCATCCGCACGAGGATTTGCGCGCCATGGGATGGGGTGCCACCCGAGTTCGGGCATCGGGCCGAGGCGCCGCCGCCAAGCGCCCGCCGCCCGCCGATTATGGCTCGTCCGTGTCCAGCCGGCGGACGGTTCAAAGGCCGTGTCCATCTCCGTCGGCCGCGAGGCGGCCGCCGCTGAAGTGGTGGCTCGCGTGACGCCGCGAAACGGGCGCCGATGACGACCTGGTCCTCCATCGCGTCTCCCCGCTACCTTCGCTAGTCCCCGCCCGACAGACGCGTGGCGCGCCGTGTCCGGTTTCCTTCCCTACGCCAAGATCGGGCCCCGGCCGGCGGTGCGGAAGCTTCCCGCGGCAAATCGGGCGGCGGCCGGCCGGGCGCGGTTGGGCCACCCCCACTCGCTCGCGGCCGCCTCCTCTCCCGCCATTGGAACAAGGTGGATCCGTGTCATAACTCGCGGGACAATCGCGACGCGTCGCGAGACATGCCTTCTTCCAAGGCTACCTCAACGCCCGAGGTCGGCGCGGCAACGTCTACGCCCACCCGCTATGCCATAATGAGGATGGTTCTCGACCCGCCGGCGCCGAGTGCCGGGCGTGGATTTTGTTGGGCCTATGGTTGAGCCGGTGACATCCGGGCCGCCTCCTCTCCCCCCCCGGGATGGGCTGGTCCAGCCCATTCTCGGATCGAGGCGGACACCACCATCTCTCGGATGAGACCCACGCTGTCCCTCCCGCCACCGGCCCGGCCGCCTCTCTCTCGCTGGGTCGGCCGTGTTGGACGCCACCACTCCTCCGTCTCACGCCGTCCTCGTGCCGCCGCCGAGTCTCTCCTCCCTCCGCGGCGTAAATTGGGCTTAGTCCCTTGCAAAATCCGGAGCCGATGACGGGTTGAGCCTTGGTGACGCAACGGAGTCACCGGCACCACCACGCCCCCTCTCCTCTTCCCCACCGACGAGGCCACGGTGGTGCCGGGCCTCACCGCAATCTCCTTCCTCCCCGATACCGGAGTTCAACCTTCGGTCTCCCCCGGCTTTCGGCCCAAGACCCCAAATAAGCCTCTCCCCGGGTCTACTCCCAGCGACGCCCGTCGCCGCCGCGTGGTTGCCCAAGCCCGCCGCTTGGAACACCTCGTAGCTCGCCGATCCCCTCGCCGGCGGTGGATGGCCGCCGCCCCGTGTTTTCCCCTCGCCGCGGACGTGGTAGCCTGGTTGCGCGGCCCTCACCCGGGCCGTTTTGGTGGAAGAGCCCACTACTTCGCCGGCAGGGGATGGGATGCTCTTCCCCTGTGGTTGGGCGGGGTAGCCCCTACGGTAACTCCCCGCTGAACGCCCGGGCTGCCTTCATCAACAAGTTGGCTCGACCCACAAGAGGCCTTCTCCCCGCCCCTGACCATCAACAAGCACCGGCAAGACTCGCCGTAAGGCCATACCCCAAGACGTAGCCGCCGCCTTTGCGGGTGCCAAGACCGAGTTTGGACTCAATGATCCGGAGAGGCGAACAAAGAAAAAGGCAATGAGGACTCGGACATCATTGAGGAGCATGAATGTATTGATCGGCCGAGGCCCCGGATGATTATGCGAAGTTGTTTACGCAACCCCTACGACTCTCATATCCGAGGGCTCTGGCTGCTCTTTTTAATTGGTCCCTCCCCGATAACTGGGAGTGGATGAGGGTGGTGTGCTGTTATCTTAAGCCACCGTTATATTCTCTTGGTCGTTTGACATGTTTGTGCTTAATGGATCCTTCCAAAATATTGATTTGGAACGTTAGGGGATTGAATTCTTCTTCCGGACAAGACTCCCCGCGTACTCATGTGGATTCTTCACGGTCGGATATTGTGTGTGTTCAGGAAACTAAAATTGCAAACATATCTCGAAAAGATTGTTCTCTCAGCTCTCGGGACTGATTTTTCTGATTATGCTGCTGTCCCTCTCTCCGGCTGGTGCTAGTGGAGGTATACTGATTGCCTGGAGACGTCATATTGGTGTTTCAGGAATCCAAAGAGTTGACAATAACAGTGTAACAGTTCAGTTTGTTGCTCGGGATGGGCAAGCGTGGTGGCTAACCTGTGTCTATGGACCACAGGGTAATGAGGATAAAATTCAATTTCTGCAGGAACTACGTGATATCCGAGCAGCTTGCTCAGGACCATGGATGATTGCTGGGGATTTCAATTTAATTTATAAAGATGAAGACAAGAATAATGCTAATCTCAATAGGGGCATGATGGGTCGCTTTAGAAGATTTATCAATGATCTTGCTCTCAAGGAAATTCCTTTGCATGGACGCAAATTCACGTGGTCAAATCAGCAGGTTTCCCCCACTTTGGTGAAATTGGACAGAGTTCTTTGTACTGTGGATTGGGAGGACAGATTTCCTAATTGTCTTCTACAGAGTTTGTCTTCGATGATTCGGATCACTGCCCCCTTTTGCTTGGTCTACGAGATAACACTCCGGGACGTCGCAGGTTTCATTTTGAGTCCTTCTGGCCCAAACTTGCCAGTTTCCAGGAGGCCGTCTCCTCAGCCTGGGCCTCTGTTCCTGCTGGTTTCTGTCCCTTCATAACTCTGGAAAAGAAATTCAAGGCTACCACCAAAGGTCTGCAGAGTTGGAGTGACCGTGTAGTTGGTCAGGTGAATTTCCAGCTTGCTTTGGCAAGGGAAATTCTGCACCAGTTCGAGATCGCCCAAGATAGTCGCCAGTTATCCTCCCAGGAAGTGTGGCTGAAAAATAGTTTAAAAAAACATAGCTTAGCTCTGGCTTCCCTCCAGCGTACAATTGCTCGGCTGCGCTCAAGGATTACTTGGCTCCGTGACGGCGATGCAAATACAAAGCTCTTCCACCTTCATGCCCGTCATCGGAAAAGAAAAAATTTTATTGGGAAGATTGTGTCCGGTGAGCAAATCTGCACTAGTCATGAAGATAAGGCTGCCGCTATTGATGAATTCTATGAAAATCTATTGGGTAATTGTGTTGACAGAGATTACACTATCAATTTATCTGAGCTAGAAATCAATGCACATGATCTCGCTGATCTTGAGCTCCCTTTTAGTGAGGAAGAGGTATGGAATACTATTAAATTATTACCTTCAGACAAAGCTCCCGGGCCAGATGGCTTCACGGGACACTTCTACAAGGCTTGTTGGCCCATCATAAAGGACGATATTATGGCGGCAGTTTCAGCGGTTTGGAACAGGAAGTTTGTGAATTTTGGCATTCTCAACTCAGCCTATATTACTCTCCTCCCTAAAAAGGATGGTGCTGATCAGCCTAAAGATTTTCGACCCATAAGTCTGGTTCATAGCTTTGCCAAGTTAATCACAAAAATGATGGCTAATCGCCTTGCTGGTCGTCTTCATCAAATGGTCTCTCCGATTCAAAGTGCCTTCATAAAAGGGCGATTCATACAGGATAACTTCATGATGGTCCAGCAAACGGCGAGGCTCCTTCATCAACAAAAGCAGTCTCGGATTCTCCTAAAGTTGGATATATCAAAGGCCTTTGATTCTGTATCGTGGCCTTTTCTCTTGGAGGTATTGCAACAGCTTGGCTTTGGGCAAGTATGGAGAGATATCATCAGTGGGCTGCTCTCCTCGTCATCAACCCAAGTTCTCTTAAATGGGGTACCTGGGGATCGTATTCATCATCGGCGGGGTTTACGACAAGGTGACCCCCTCTCCCCCATGCTATTTATCTTGGTAATGGATGTGTTGGGGCATATGTTTTCTAAAGCCACCAGTGAAGGTTTGCTGCTACCCCTATCAACCCGTGGCTTACAACACCGCATTTCTATGTACGCTGATGATGTGGCTCTCTTTCTCCGCCCGGAAGCTGAGGATATAAGAAACGACCATGGATATTCTTAATCTTTTCGGTGAGGCATCTGGGCTGAAGACAAATCTACAAAAAAGTAATGTCCTCCCAATCAGGTGTGATGATTCGCAGATTGCTACCATTCAAAACCTGCTGCCATGTCCACTCTCTAATTTCCCATGCAAATACTTAGGCGTGCCCCTCTCTCTAAGAAAACTCACTAAAGAACAAGTGCAGCCCATTATTGACCGCATTGCTGATCAGCTACCTGGCTGGAAGGCAGATCTCATGACGAGGGCCGGAAGAAAGGTACTGGTACAGTTTGTTCTCACTGGGATGCTCATTTATTTGGCTATGGCCTTAGATTTTCCTCCTTGGGCAATCAAAGCGGTGGATAAAATCCGGCGCAGCTTTCTTTGGAGAGGCCGTAGGGATGCAAAAGGTGGGCATTGTCTTGTAGCTTGGGTCAAAGTTTGTCGACCACTGGAACTTGGAGGCCTGGGAATTTCAGATCTTAAATCTCTTGGCTGGTCTCTGTGCATGAGATGGATTTGGCTGCAGAAAACAGAGCCTCATCGACCTTGGGCTGCTCTCCCCTTCCATGTGCCTGAGCAAGTGAGAGCCCTCTTCTCAGTAGCAGTGATTTCCATAGTTGGAGATGGTGCAAATACCCTTTTTTGGACAGATCGGTGGCTCCATGGGCAACGCATCACAGACCTCGCCCCTCGCCTTTTTCGGCTGTGCCCAAAAGGAGAGTCAAGAGGCGCACTGTCAGAGATGCCCCTCACTAACCAGGCATGGATTTCAGACATTCAGGGAGCACGCACAGTTGGTGTGATTGTAGATTTCTTTCACCTATGGGATCTATTGATGGAGTTTCAGCTGCAGCCGGAGGTTGAGGATAAACACATGTGGAGGCTCAACTCAAATGGACAATACCGGCTAAGTCGGCCTATGAAAGTTTCTTTTTGGGTTCTACTCTTTTCGGACCTTGGGAAAGGATCTGGAAATCATGGGCGCCACGCAAATGTCGCTTCTTTTTGTGGCTGGTTGCGCACAATAAGTGTTGGACGGCTGATCGCCTGGCACGTCGTGGGCTTCCTCATCCAGAGTATTGTCCTCTTTGTGACCAAGAAGAGGAAACTATTGACCACCTTCTTGTCAACTGTGTTTTCGCAAGAGAATTCTGGTTTACTCTGTTCAGACAAGTCGGTCTTCAGACCTTGTCTCCTCAGCCTACAGAGTTATCTTTCCTTGATTGGTGGGAGAAAGCTAGCAGCAGCACTGCTGTTGAGATGATAAAGCAAGGAATTAATTCCCTCATTATACTCGGAGCCTGGACTATATGGAACCATCGCAATGAGTGTGTTTTTGATGGAGCAGCTCCAAACTTAGTCGGTGCTTTGATCACAGCTGGTGAGGAGCGCCGCTTGTGGTCGATGGCAGGAGCTCGAGGGCTATCATTCTTGACTGCCCTCCTCCCTGGTAGTTAGAGTGAGAAGTTTTTGTAATGGTCGCTATGTGTAGTTTGTCACAGGCACGACTGTAATCCTAGAATCTGGTGGGGCGTGAGTGTGTGTGTGTGAGATGTTGTTTGGGCTCTTGCCCTTTACTCTCTTCTTAATATAATGAGGCGCAGTTCTCCTGCGTTTTCGAGAAAAAAAAAGCTGGAAGCATTAAAGAAAAGATCTGCATTTAGTTATCAATCATCGCATTCCTTTTGAGCAAGAACCCCGGAAGTAATCCCAAAGTTCACCAGCAGCTACATGTTGTTTGCAAGACCAACTAACCAACAAAAGCACAGCTTCATCTATTAGACTATTTTTTACATGAAACGTAGAATAATTCTTTCAAAAGTTGTACAGATGTTTTATCTGCATAATGTTGTGTATAGATGTAGTGCTTACTTGTCTTGTAGAGTTACACGTTGGCAATTATAAGCTTGAACTCTGAAAGAGCATCTCCTGTTGAGAAAAAATGTTGATACGTCAAAATCTAGGAACATAAAGTTTACGTTGCCCATAAAGTTATAGATTCGAAGTTGCAAAGGAACATAAAGTTCAGACAGACTGTACTCGAAAAAGATGCAATTATAAATAATAACACTTCTGCTTAGTTGATTGATGTGAATGCAGAAAATTACCTGATGAAGCACCTGATTAGCTTTCTTCAATTTCTCTTAGCTCTAGTGAATGGTGAAGAAGGTTAAAACCCATGAAATGAACTTGTTGCTTTACAGACATGGAGAGTGTGGAGAGGCTGGGATTTCTTGTGCTGATTATGAGCTTGTTGATGCAATCAAGAAAATTATTTAATGCTCCTCTTGGATTTTGCTTCTTGTCATCTTTTTCTCAACATGTTTCTGTATGGATGCTAGCGGACCACGCGGGGTTCCGGCTAGTTAAAAAGTAAGATTGTGGCATGAAGCTAACAGAGTTTCCATATGTCTTGTAGGCAGGCGCTGCAGCTGGCCATTGATGAGCAGAGACTAGCTCGCGGACGCAGACAGACATGAGTCTGACGGCCTTCCTGCTCGTATACGTCTGTGCCACCAGTCCATGAGAAGGATGGGATGGTGTGCCGAGGCGTCGCCACGTGCCGCATTCTGTACACACTAACGGCTCTGAAGAGGACCTAGGATCCGGGACAACGACTTCAAGGAGCTCGTGTATTGCCGAGGCTCCCCACCAGACACCGTAAATTACTCATTGGCCACAGATTGAAGCTAAACAGGGTTAATTTCTATTCAAAAAAGGCTCCACTCAGCATTATTTTCCTCTCTAGTAACCTTCTAGGTTTAGTCTAGAAACTAGTATCTAGCCTAGCACTGCCTCTATCCTAGAAAGAAAACAAGTTTAGCTCTATATTTATCATTCCTTGTTGGTCTTCCACTAGACCTTGAGACCCTCTGGAGCTTGAATTTTTCTATGTATTCCTTTGATTTGCTACAACTTGAAAGTGCGTTGTGTTTCTATCCCCCTCAAAAATATTTATACCTAGATTAGTGTCCACCTTTAGTTTTTTCCTCGAGTGCCCCAAATCTTACAAGTTCTTTAGCTATCTGTAGCATTCCAGCCGTTTCATCCTTAGTTGGCTTTCTTGAATATTTAACTCTAAGACCATATTGATTGCCAGACCTCTGATTGATCTTAGAATTCCTACTTTACATTGCAAATATCATACACTTCTAAAAATATTGCAAATATCATAGTACTATACTTCACACAAATGACTTTTCTAGGCTTTGATCGTTACTACTTTAAAACCTACGTTTTGAACCACCATTTCTTCAAAACTTAAAATTCTTCTTACCAACAAACACATTTATGGAGGTGCAAACAAGTTCTACAAGAATTCTCCTGAGATAAAAAAATTGGATGTGTTTCATGATTTTTTTTTTTTGGTAGATCGGAGCAGCCAGTTTTTAAACAATGAAAATAAACTTTATTAATTGCAGCAAACCGCGAGGGATTGAACAGTACTTTTACATATCTCCATGTTGATCATGCAAAGCCTGCTTGTTTCTGCAATTTCTATCATGAATGGTTGTTGCAGGATACATGGAATTGTTTTTGGGTACCTAGAACTTTATTTATTTAGTGGGGAAGGCAATAACAAACTCTAGTATGACGAAGGATGATGGGCTTCGGGTTTGGATGAAGTAAAGTCTTAGTGCACCCAAAATTTTATTCGAATTATGAATGCAAGTTCATTAGTGAAAATTCATAACCAAAGGGTTGCCCAAAGTTGGCAGCACTGGGTCGGTTCTGTAATGTAGGGTGAAAACCCATGATAAATATTTTTAATAAATATTTTCATGAGTTAAATTTGAATAATTTTGTTAATCTAAGTAAAGAAGAAATTATTAACAAAAAAAAATATAAGTTTTGTTTCTAAATGATTTTATTTTCGGATATCCATTGATTTTAACAATGAAAACTAAACTTTATTAATTCAGCAAACCGCTGTGATCAAAAATAGCACATAATCGAAAAAGTTGCATCATGCAAAACCTGCTTGTTTCTGCAATTCCTATCAAATTCATTTTTGAGGATACATAGAATTGTTTTTAGGTACCTAGAACTTTATTTATTAAGTAGGGTAAGAATTACAAACTTTATTTGAAGGCTCAAAAACCAAGCACAGGGCCTCGTTTAGATGGTAAAATATTTGCCAAAAACTTGCAACTTTTAGGCGCCTCTCCATCACATCACATTAAATACACCAAAAAAACATATGTAAAGATAAAATAAATGTAGGTAAAAAAATTCCAAGAAAAGATGCGTTTGTAGCATCACGAGATTGAATCTTTTTAAGCCTAGTTAGTCCATAATTGGACAATATTACCATCGACTACAAGCTAAGGAGTTGGAATAGTCATTTTTAAATTTTTTAGCCAAAAAAACAAACAGATGTGTTTCATTTTTTTTTTTTTTTTTTTTTGAGCAGAATGTTTTTCATTGATAATAGGCCCTGAATAACAATCCACGGAAAATTTTTTTAAAAGCAGAACCGAAAGCGAAAAAATCAATTTTTGGGCCATTTCCAGCGACGAAAGACACTCCCAAGATCCTGACAAAGGGCCCAATTTCTCAGTGGGTATGGCCCACTGACACATGTGGCCCAGCAAGCCTAAACGGCCATCATCCATCGCGGGCACGAAAGCGATAAGGAGACATCGTCTGACTGACCAACTGCTCGCTGCCCACTCGCCGGAGAAGAGAACCATGGCCACGGCGGCGGCGTGTGTGCGGGTGGCTTCTCCGTTCACAGGCGCACCTCCCCGCCATCCCCGCCACGTCATCTCAGTGAGGCGGGGGTCGAGGAGGGCCGGGCTGGCCGTCACGGCGGCGGTGGCTGCAGGCGGGGGTCGCCGCGCACCGTGCTCGTCACCGGCGCCGGCGGACGAACAGGTAGGTTTCCTCAAGTTCCGTCCATTTGGCATTTCTCATCCGTAGGCAACGCTCTCTGTTTTTGGCCGTTGATAGTGCGGTTCACATTGTTGCTGATTCATCTCTGCGTTTGCAAAAGTTCATTTTCCCCATTTGTTGTAATCCAGGCCAAATTGTGTACAAGAAGTTGAAGGAGAGGGCAGGCGAGTTTTGGGACGAGGTCTGGTCAGGACGGAAGAGAGCAAGGGCAAAATCGGAGGTGGTGACGATGTGTTTGTCGGCGACATAAGAGACCCCGAGAGCATTGCTCCTGCGATTGAGGGCATCGACGCGCTCATCATCCTCACCAGCGCGGTCCCCAAGATGAAGCCGGGGTTTGATCCTAGCAAAGGGGAGCGCCCTGAGTTTTACTTTGAAGAAGGGTGTTATCCTGAGCAGGTCTTGAAATTGTTCCCTTGATATAATGCTTACATTACAGTAGCTGTGTCGATTCCTGATTTTTTTTGGATTAACGCGTTGTTTTGCTTGTCTCTGTTTTCAAGGTGGATTGGATTGGCCAAAAGAATCAAATAGATGCCGGTAAATGTTACCCCTTGTCTTGCATATATGTTGTTTATTGAAGCTTCGTGCACAACTCTGTTATTTATTATGCTAATCTGTTAAACTACTGACCATTTCAAAATGACTGTTTGGTGAAGCTGTCCTTTTTTTTTCCCTGGCAAACACACCTTTTTTTGTTTCTTTGTTTGTTTCTTTTTTTTTTTTTTTATTTTTTTGCATCTTTATGCAGCTAAGAGCATCGGTGCAAAGCACATAGTTTTGGTAGGATCCATGGGAGGAACAGACATCAATCACCCACTAAACAAGTTAGGAAATGCAAATATTCTGGTACATAGCATATTTTGCTTTTCTTCCAATATGTTCTATTCTATGTTTTTGTCCATCCATGCACATGTGTTGTGTGCATGAGAACATCATCTGTGTGCCTGCATTGTTTAGGAAATTCCTAGTAATTTTCTTCTAAATTTTCAGGTGTGGAAGCGCAAGGCAGAACAGTACCTAGCAGACTCCGGCCTTCCATATACAATTATAAGGTTGTAATACATGGAGAGTTGCTAAAAAGACTATAGTTGTGAATGCTTATGTTGTTAATATACTGTTCGTTATTCTTTTCCTTGCAGAGCTGGCGGTTTACAAGATAAAGATGGTGGCTTGCGTGAGTTGATTGTTGGGAAGGATGATGAGATCTTGAAAACAGAAACAAGAACTATCGCCAGGGCCGATGTTGCAGAAGTTTGCATACAGGTAGCTTCATACAGTGGAAGACACATAACTGTAGATCCATGCTTTTCTCAAGCTCTTGTGGTAAGTGCTAACTCTAGCTTTTGATTGATCCGTGAGTTATCCTATGCAGGCCTTGCTATTCGAAGAGGCTAAGTTTAAGGCATTTGATCTGGCATCAAAACCAGAAGGTGAAGGGACGCCAACTACAGACTTTAGGGCACTTTTTGCACAAGTTAATAGTCGCTTCTAAAAAGATAAGGTTGCCGTTGCCAAGAAATTGAGGGCATCATTTTATAAAGCGATATGAAATATGTATTGAGTAAGGTTAGTTTCCTGTTTACCAAGTTCCTAAAATATTACCGTTGTCCCATGTAGGATCCTTTTTTAAAAAAATTTCTCGCTCTCTCTTTAGCTATTTTGGCTTCATTTCCTGTCTAGACAGTGGATTCTACACAAAATGCTAATGAACTTTCATATCAAATAAGATTGCTCAGTTATCCATAATGTTCAAAAGATAAGTCAGTTCACATGCTTTCTTTTTCTTGAAAACACAATAGAGTTGCGTATCTTGGTGTTAAGATTCCAAGTCTTTGGTCTTCTAGGGCTTGTACAGCAGCTCTCTGATTGAATGCCTTCCTCAGAACACAACCAAGGCAGGCGCTAGCTCTATGGGGGTGTGACCACAGAGCCGATAATCAGTCCAAAAGCACCAAAACAGTGTGTTATGACATTACCCACTTCAGCAGTAATTGAGAAGGAAACAATGAAGTGTTGGCATGAATAGGTAACTGCAGTCCCACCCAAGGTTGTTCAGGTTGCATTATTTGGAACCACAACCAGCATATCTATAGACCCTATATAAGATTTACAAGATTATGAATACCCAACCCTCTGAACTCGATTGGCATACATACTTTTTTCCCCAGGCAACAAGATGGACACCTCCATTGATCTCCTTTAGCCACTTATTAGGGAGACCATTGCAATCAGAGGGTAGATAGGGAAGGTGCGGGGACAACCTGAATCAATATACCAGAGTGCTTATACTTGCTATATTTATTCATTCTGATACTACCCATCACCTCTTTCCCAAAACTCATTTATGCCTTGTTTAGTGTGGCACTTACAGTTGTTCAAATGAGAGTCTAGACTAGAGGATATGTAAAATTCAAAAATTCAGTGTGTCTTTATCCAAGATTGTCTCTAATATCCACAAACATGAGAAGTAATTTGCGAAACTTAAAGCATTCTGCTGAAGATTGTCTAAAGGTCCTCACACCATCATTACAAAGTTAGCTGACTTGGTCACAAAGATCTACTTGGATCTTACTGATTAGTATATGATTCTTTCGGTTTCCATGAGGATACTGCATGCATTATCCTCCCCCTCCATCCTTGTAGAAGCCATCTGCTATCTTCGTGGATGACAAAGTCCTCATGATAATGCTTGTTTTTTCCATCTATTGATCTCTTCAGGATTGCTTTATCAACAGGAAGTTGCCTGAACCCTGCCTTGAGACATCTCACTGGCCACTGTTTGTAAGTCTCTGGCCTCTCGATCCTTTCTGCACCCTCACACGCTACAACATTCAGTACTTCTGGCCCAAATAGATCCCTCTCTATCTGTATCCTATCTTCATGACTCTGGAGAGCAGTTGCATCAAGCATGTCAAACAGCGCAGAATAATGGAAGAAAACTTCTCTGAATCGTGGCAGGAAGAATGGGGAGCTGTAGAACCCATTCACAATGCCAAGAATGAGAACCTCTGGTTTGATCCTCTTCATGGTATGCAGTACCCTATCCCTTGCACTATCTATGTCTTCTGTCTCATCACCAAGATATTTTGTTCGGTACATGCAGTTCACTATAAGCACCTCATCATTGTCAATATTGAGATTCTCGATGCAGATGTCTTCCCATCGTGAGGCGATACCTTGGTACTCAAAAGGTACATTGAACATTTCTGCATACTGAGCCAACCGTTTTCCTGTTGCCTCAATTATTGCACGGGGTCGAAAACCTGGCTGAGGTACATCTATGCCTGTGATACGTAGCTTAGGGGGGCCACCTTCTCGCTTCGCAAAGCGCTGGATTAGTGATGGCCACTGAAAGCCGAGTGAAATGCCAAAATCAATGATATGCAGCTTTGGTTTTCTGTTCGATTGGTCAGCAATTGTTTGGTTGGAGAAGTAGTATGCAACCCTAGAGAAAGGGCACACTGCAATGAAAAGGTGGTAGGCCTTTAACATGTCTGTGGCCCTTGTTCGTTTCTCCATCAGTTTCTGATACATTTGGCTCCCTGTCCCAGCCAAGCGTGCCTCTAGACCATTTGCAAAGTAAAGTGCCAGCCTCTGAGAGCCATCTCCATATGGTGAAGCATGACACCTTATCTTCTCCAGTACCTCACTGACTAACGGAAGGTTGTTTACTACTATTGCTTGTGCACACTGCATGACATGAGCCCTGAGGTCAATCCCCTCCTCTTTCTTCTTAACTCGTGACTTCACTTGCCCTTGACCATATCCTTTTCTCTGAACATTCTGTGAACTTTTGTTTGCTTCTGTTGCCTTAATTTCTCTAAGATGAGGAGCATCACAATGGAACTGCGAATTACAGAGCAGAACACTGTCAAACATGTCATCCCGGGTTGTTTCACTAGCCGAGATGGCCAAATGCTTACTGTTCCTTGCTTCCAAAAACTCAAAGTCCACATGAGGATGACTTCGTATTTTGCCTACATGCTTTCCCTTTTGTCCAATTGTTGCCTCTGTCATTTTATTGGAATCAAAAGGGACATTACTATCCAGACCAACCAATTTCACAATGCTGGGAACTAACTTATTTGCTTCCTCAGCTCCTCTCTCAAATTGCAAAGACAAGCGGTCACATTCAGAAGTCCAATCATTGGATACCAGGTGCATACCTTGTGGCCCTAGAATATCACTGACAAAACTACCACTGCATGCCTGTTTACTATAATTGTCTTGGGGACAATCTAGTTGGATATCTCTATTGATCATTGTCTCCTTTGGTGAAGATGGATATTTCTGCCCAAGAATATCATAAAATGGCTTCTCCATGGCCTGCAGTGCATCAAACTGTTGGTATATGCTGTCCTCATCAGTGCCCTCCTCCATTAACAGTCGGTCTATGTGGTCGAGAGTTATATTTGAGTTTATCTCACAAGACTCAGGACTTTCCATTGTGTTATAGCTCCACTAGACCTAAGCTTTTCTCGAGAAGTTATGATGTACAAAAGATAAACTCCACCTTCCAAAATATAATTGCCAAAAATTGCACCGTCACAACTGAGATGTCCTGTTTAGTAGCTGCAGCAAAAAAACGATAAAAGTGGTGAGCATGCTGCTAGTTCTTCTGTCAACAGAACAGTGAATGTCCTGCTGTCATGGGCGCGAAAGGGCGGCCATGCCGAGTGGCTAGAAGGCAAGGCCATCAGCCCTCAAATTATGCCGATCCCTTTTTCAGAAGGAAAGGAAAGGCCGTCACTGATTAGTGGCTAAGGTAGAAATAAGTGAAAGGTAGTCCTTAAGTTTAGAGGAGATTACTCCTTTTCGGTTTTAGCCTTTGGCTATTTATATCTTGTAATCGGCACTTTGAGAAGGAAAGCAAGACAATACCAATCAAGTCTCTCTCTCTCTCCCATGTCTCTCAAGCGCCTAGGGCTGCTATCCTAGAACCAAGCCTGCGGCAGAGGGGTATAACCTCGCCGGAGATGACAGTTATCGCCATGGACCCAAGGTCCTTGACAACTGCTCACTCATTAGCTAGCTTGAAACTTTGTGCCTCACAGCTTTAGTCCTGTTTGACTCAATTTGATGTCCCTACTACTTCTAATTTACAGTGCCACATTCTTATCTACAATGCCACATAAGTTCCTCCTGAGTTGGATGATTTTTTTTTTTAAATGTGCCCCTTAGGTAGTTGATTACAAGATCTGCATTTGGGTTATCAATCATTGAATTCCTTTTGAGCAACAATCCCAGAAGTAATCCCAGAATTTACCGGCAGCTACATGTTGTTTGCAAGACCAATTAACAAAACAAAAGGCACAACAATCTATTGCATGAAACATATAATAATTCTTCTAAAAGTTGTAGAGATCTTGTTTTATCCGCTGAATGTTGTGTATAGATGTAGTGCTTACTTGGCTTGTGAAGTTATACATTGACAATTATAAGCTTGAACTCTGGAAGAGCATCTCCTGTTGAGAAACATGTTGATGTGTCAAACTTTAGGAACATAAAGTTTATACATTCAAAGTTGCATAGGAACATAAAGTTCAAACAGACTGCACTCGAAAAAAATGCAATTATAATAACACTTCTGCTTAGTTGATTGATGTGAATGGTAGAAAATTACCTGATGAAGCACCTGATTGGGCTTTCTTCAATCTCTCTTACCCCTATTGGATGGTGAAGAAGGTTAACAGCCATGAAATGAACTTGCTTTATAGACTTGGAGAGTATTGGTTGTTGTCTGTTGCTTAAGAAAGAGGCTGGAATTTCTTCTTGTGTAGATTATGAACTTTTCTTGTTGATGCAATTAAGAAAAATTATTTAATGCTGCTCTTGGAGTTTTCTTCTTGTCATCTTTTTCTCAACATGTTTCTATATGGATGGGTTACATCTCTTGGAAGCATCTTCTTGGCTTTCTGATATATTAAAAATATGATTTTGGCATGAAGCTAACAGAGTTTTCCATGTCTTGTGGGTAAATCATTTGTCACAAACTATGCAACATTGTTATTCAGCTATAATGGGCTTTTCCCCCTCAGATGCCTTGGAACGTGAAGATATAGAAAGCTGAAGAAAGAAAAAAAGAACTTACTATCTTTGGGATCTCACACTACACCTATGCTTAATCCCTTAGTGGATCGGCTTTATTACATAAGCACATTCTTAAATTTTGTCCCATATCGTGGTATAATGAAGCAGTTTTTTTAGTTTTATCGACCCAGTCGCTCACTAATTGATCTTTACGGTGTTTTTTCTATCAATTTCAGCTTTATCCATAGAATAGTAGTATAGGCTCTACTTTCTTCCTATTTTGATTCTTGTGAGGTGTCCTTCCTTCCTACAACTGATAGGGTAAAATCCTTGTTTTGACGATCCCTATGTAGAAAGCCCTCTTTTCTAGTATTCACTAGAAAATTTCCTCCTTTCTTGTTTTTTTCTTCTTTCTACAGTGGAGATAGTCGCACATAATGGCAGAATAGAAAGATTTTCTCTGTAGCTTGGGTATTGATAATTATAAATTAAAAAAAAAAAAATCAGAACATGTGTGTATCACTTTTTTTGTGTGATGATTTGATGAACTGATGAACTTGAACTGTGTGACTCTGGCTATTGATTTCATGCATCTTTTGTTTCTTGTGTCCTTCCCTGGTACTTCTATATTTTCATGTTCATTTTACATATTATAAATTATGTAATTCATCTGTGGCTATGGCGTTGAGTTGTCAAAACTTTGTTGGCTTGTCCCTTGAGAATTACATCTGGTGGGTCATGATCTATTTTCCTTTTACTTTTCAGCTATGTGTTTTTCTCTCGAACTATGCAGGCGAGCTGCATGTCATTCATTAAGAAGAATAAAAGATACATAAGGGAGGGAAGTCAGTAAACCCCTCCCCCCCCCCCACCCCCAAAACCCCACCACCACCACCACAGGGTTAGTTAATTCAGCACTTTAGAAAACAAACTAGGAAAACATGACTAGCAGCCTCAAACAACTAAGGACCTAGGGATCCAGGACCAACAACCTAGCAAGGGACTCGTGTAATGCCAAGGCTCCCGCCACACACCATAAATTACTCATTGGCCACAGATTGAAGCAGCACCTCTATGCTAGGCCTAGCACCTTAAGAAACACAAGCATTTCAGTGCTTCATAATTCCCAAGTAATTAGGATGATCAGACTATTGAGGCCTTTGCGCGAACCCCTTGGAACGCCTTTGATGGTGCTGCACCACCAACCAGAGAAGCGAATTTTAGATCTTTGAGGAGCAAAAGTAAACTAGTCCAGCTTTTGTAAGCTTTTCAGCAATCTGAAGGTTCACAGCTATAACTGCACAAGTAAGCATCAGTTATGAGCTATAGATTTTATGAGAAATTTAGTGACTCTCTTGTATGGTTTTGCGCCTTCTTGTTATCTGTGAAGATGAAGCATAAGTTAAAAGAAAAGGAAAATAAAAGGCCCTTAGCATGGAGCATAGATGAATATGCATTTGTGGCATTCAACCTGAGAAGACATCAGGCAGCAACAGAGAAGACGTATCATTGCAGTAAGAAGGAATAAAAAGTTTATTACAGCTTACTGTCTGGTTTCAAAAGTTACATTTGTGCTTGTTTATGAATTTAGAACTACAATAGCTTTAGAACTACCCACTACTCGCTACCAAAACAGCCAGGCCTTAGGCACTGTCCGAGAGTATGGCTGAGTAATGCTTTGTACTTTAGAGTACTATAGGAGGTAGGTAGTTGGTGTACTCACCATACCATCATGTACCTGGTAGAGGTTCTATGTATTCTATGCCAATGCAATGGAGAAGGGCAGTTCAGCTGCATCACATACTCAGTTCAGTTGCCACATTCAGTGTTCAGAGCTGAACATTGATGTCGTCAATTTTGAGAGGCCAGGGCTGAAGCCTGAGCAGGGGCTGTGTGTGTGTGCTGGTGTCCCCCCATGCTTTTGAGATAAACATTCACCAGACGTTTACTCATCCTTAATCCAGATTTGTTTGCAAGAATCAAGATTGAGGAGCTGAGAGAGTGTTGTGCTCATCTTCTTCTACCTCTAGCCTAGTGAGTGAGAGTGAAGGTAAGCAAGGGACCAACAATCAATACCACCTCCATCTTCTGACCAGAGGTGGCATTTGCTCTGAACATTGATGTCGTCAATTTTGAGAGGTTGACAGTGCAATAATTACCTTTTTCAGAAAGGCCAAATTAACTCAGCATCTTTCTGGAAGTCTGTTGGCAATAAAAGGATTATTTTGTAGCTACACTTTTCTAAATATGTTTTTATTCTATGCATAAATTTAAAAAATGGAGTCCAATATGTCAATAGTGTCCCCCCATGTCTTCCCCTTTTGAGATAATCTCCTACATTCACCAGACAAAATAAGTAACTTGTACTCATCCTTAATCCAGATTTGTTTGCAAGAATCAAGATTGCATAACTATATACAGGAAGCTGTAGTCTTCGTTAAGCACCTACAAGTATGCATGACTGAAAAAAGAGCTGTTTGATGCTTTCTGATCAGCTTATGATTCATTGGGCTTCCATTTGGATATCACACAAATTGCTCTCCTTTTCCATCCTTATCATGTAGATTTACCATCACCCTGCCAGCGGCTTTAAGATATAAATCCTTGACTTTTAATAAGTCTTCATCAGCAACAAAACCCTCATGATAAACCCCTTTCATTTTTGTATCTGGTACTAAATTCAAGATCACTGGATTGACATGAAGCTCTTCGAAGCTTTGCCAAAGAAATTTTACCATCCACTACTTGAGCAAAAGCCAATGTCTTGTATAATCATTTCAATATCAAATCAGTACAGCCAACAAAAGAATCTTTTTCATCAATTTTTCAAGCAACCCAATCGAGGTACTTTGAACCTTTCTGTTGAATATTGCAATAGCCAGCTTGGAGGTTTCAAATTAACTAAAGTTTATCTCATCATCATTATTACAAGTGTAATTGACTTCTAAACAAAAGATTGTCTTTGATCCTACTTGTTAATCTATGAATCTTTAGGTTTCCATGTAGACAGTGCATGCATTATCCTTCCTTTCCATCCTTGCAGCAACCAGCCACTATCTTCGTCGATGACAAAGTCTTCATGATAAAGCCCCTTTCTTTCTACTGAACTCTTTAGAATGGTCTGGTTAACAGGGAGTTGCTTGAACCCAGCCTTGAGGATTCTTGCTTGCCATTGTTTGTAACTCTCTGGCCTCTCGATCCTCTCGACACCTTCACATTCTACAGCATTAAACACATCTGCCCCAAGGAGATCCCTCTCTATCAGGATCCTTGCCTCATGATTCTGTGCAACAGTTGAATTTAGCATGTCAAACACTGATGAGTAATAGAACAAAGCCTCTCTGAATCGTGGTAGGAAGAACGGGGAGCTGTACAACCCATTCATGACACCAATTATGAGAACATTTGGATTCATCCTCTTCATGATACGCAGTACCCTATCCCTTGCACTATCTATGTCTTCTGTCTCATCGCCGAGGTTTTTCATTTTGTGCAAGCAGTTGACTATGAGCACCTCGTCCTTGTCAATGTTGAGATCTGAAATATATATGTCTTCCCATCGCGAGGCAACACCTTGATACTGAAAAGGTACATTGAACATTCTTGCATACTCAGCCAAACGCTTTCCTGTCTCAATCTTTTTACAGGGGCGAAAACCTGTCTCTGGTACATCAATACCTGTGATGCGAAGTTGAGGGGGGCCACCTTCTCGCTTTGCAAGCTGATGGATTAGCGATGGCCACTGAAAACCAAACACGATGCCAAAATTAATTATGTGCACCCTTGGTCGACCCCCCAATACATCAACGATTGTTTTATTGCCAAAGTAGTATGCTAATCTGACAAAAGGGCATGATGCAATGAGAAGGCTGTAGGCCTTCAGCATGTCTGTGCAGCTTGTTTGCTTCATCACTAACTTCTGATACATTTGACTCCCAGTCCCAGCAAAACGTGCCTCAAGAGCATCTGCAAAATAAACTGCCAGCCTTTGAGAACCATCTCCATATGGCGAAGAATGATGCCTGATCTTTTTCAGCAGCTCACTGGCAAATGGATTGTTGATAGATGATATTGCTTGTGCACACTGGATGAGAAGAGTCCTGAGATCAACCTCTTCCTTTTCTTGCTTCTTACATTGTGACTTCTCTTTTCCTTGGGCAGATCTTGTGTTTCGGACATACTGCAGAGTTATGTTTGCTTCGTTTGCCTTCATTTTTCTAAGATGAGCAACATCGCAATGATACTGCTCATCACAGAGCAGAACTTTGTCAAATATTTCATCCCGGATTATTTCACCAGTTGAGATTGCTAAATGCTTACTGTTCCTCCCCTCCACCAACTCCATATCCACATGATGGTGGCTCCTTATTTTATTTGTATGCTTGATACGTTGTTCAAATGTTGACTCAATTGTTTGTTTGGAACTGGAAAGGCCATTGCTCTCTGGATCAACCATCAAGTTCTCAATACTGGGAACAAGCTTCTTTGCTTCCACAGCAGTTCTGTTGAATTGCAAAGCCACATTGCAAAGTTCAGAACCGCCATCTTTGTCTACCAAGCACACACCCTTGGGCCCAAGAAGATCACTGACAGAGTTGCCACTGAATTCCAGGTCATGATAGTTGTTGTTAATATCATCAAGGAAATCTGATTTACTACCACTATTCATCATAGTCTGTTTGGGTGAGGAAGGATATGTCTTTCCAAGAATATCGTAGAAGGGCTTCTCCATGGCCTGGAGTGCATCATGATGTTTGTATGTGCTAATATTCTTATCAGCGCTTTCTTCCATCAATATTTGGTTTATATAGTCGAGAGTTATGTTTGAGTTTATCTCATAGTGCTCAGGGTTGTCCATTGCTCCAAAGTTTCACTGGTTAGCTTTTCATGGAACACTTTATGATATACATAAGATAGGTCCAATCTTCCATAAGTGTTTATTGACCACGTATTGGGGGAATTTCCTTTCAAAAGTTGTTACTGCAAAATGTGCCTTGGAGTTGAAAACCAACAACTTCGATTGATGTCTACAATGGAAAAGAATAAATGCTTAGAACAGAACTGAACTGAACTGAAAGCTCCAAAAACAATTTATTTAACATGAAATTTCTCTTGAGGAACAATCCCAAAAGGAATGAAAGTTTCTCTAATTTTGTAATCCCCAAGCTTGTAGGAAGGTGTCAATATTTTTTGAGAGCTGGAAGCATTAAACAAAATACAAAACGATACCTTCAAAGATGATTTCACTTTTCTTATAGCAATCATAATCTGTGGCCATTATTGAGGTTAGTATTTACTCCTTGCTTGCCCTATAGTCATGCCTTGCTTCTTGAAGATCACCTACTATTGATAAACATATCTGTGTATCAAAATATGAGAGTTGGAAAGCCGAAGTTGCATATTAGAAACATAAAAAGTCACACAGACTGTACTAAAACATGCAGCAACAATGAAACACCTAGACAGTTGTTGAGAACAGCTAGTGAACTCACATGAGCAAGCACCTGATTATTTCACCGAGTCTCTAAGCCCAAAGAGATGGTAGAGGGAGGTCAATGATCAAGAGCTCTCCTAGGCGTAGAGAATATGGTCATTGTCTGGTAGCTTATAATGAGGGTCTCGAACCTCTTGTTGTGTTGATGCTCAACCTTTCTTGTCGATGTGATCGGGCAAATTATTTTCTGCTATTCTTGGATCAACTTTCTTCTTGTTCTCTTTTTTTCAACATCTTCCTTTTTATGGATGGGTTTTTGTAACCTTCTTTATAACTTATTTCTCATTTATGGAAAGTACTATAGTGACATGAAGGTAACAGTGTGTGTTCCAAATGTCCTCCTGGCTAAACGTTTTCTGTCAAAAACTATGCAGCATTGTTATTCGTTCACAGTGGTGTATTTGATTCCAGAATTTTTGCTCAGGTGCCCCCACAGTGTGACCTTGTGATCATAGAGTAGCACTCGTGTGTTCATCTGGCTGCCCTTGGCTGGAGTAGCACTGTTAGTTTTGTTTCCTAGCCTAGCGTGTGCTCAATCTTTGGTTGCTTCCATAGTTCTTTTTATTATGTGCATGACGAATGCATGTGCATCTGCCTTCAACCCCTTTGTAAACTGAACCCTATTTTCTACGTCTTAGATACGAACTCTCTTGCACATTCTTGATAAAGAAAGTAATGGTTCTTTGCTGTGGTTCTAGACTTATTTATCTATGAATCTGAAGTATGTGTTTATACAAAAGAAAAATAGGCACTTAAAACTTAAATAAAAAGAACCGAAGAAAATGACTTATGGAACATATAAAGAATGACAGAAACAAGGTATTGCAGCCATTTTCTTTCGTCATAGGCCAGTTAAAAACCGAAGAAAATGTATTTGGAGTATCTCCTTCCATTACAATCTCCTATCTCACATGACAAAAGTAATTTATAGTCTACAGTGTTCTGAACTCATCGTGTTCAGGGTTGCACAACAAGGCGCAGATGGTGCATACCACCAACTGTCTGACTTTTACTGATCAGCACATGATTCATTAACCTTCCATTTGGACATTGCATACAGTACTCTCCCTTTCCACCCTTGTAGCAGCCAGCCATTGTCTTCATCAGCAACGAAGTCCTCATGGTAAAATTCTTTCTTCATCCATAACACTGACTTCATGATGGCAGGATCGACACGAAGCTGCTCGAACCCAGCCTTGAGGCACCTTGCTTGCCACTGCTGGTAAGTTTCTGGCCTCTCAATCCTGTCAGCACCCTCACATGCTACGATGTTTAAGATGTCTCGTCCAAGCATGCCACCCTCTAATATCTTTCTTTTCTTCATTATCCCGTGGAGCATTCGTATCAAGCATGTCAAATATCGAGGAGTAATGGAACAGAAGCTCTTTGAAACGTGTCATGAAGAAGGGGGAACTGTATGATCCATTCAGAATGCCAAAAAGAAACACCTTTGGGTTCATCCTCCTCATGATCTTCAGTGCCTTATCCCTTGCGCTATCCATGGCTACTGTCTCATCGCCGAGGTTCCTCATCCGGTACACGCAGTTGATTATAAGCACTTCGTCCTCCTCAATGTTGAGATCTTCGATCTGAATATCTTCATATCGTGAGTAAATGCCCTGATACTGAAAGTGTACCCTTGTTTGCATAGTCACCTAACAGCTTCCCTACCCGCTCAGAGTTCTCCAAGGGGCTGAAACCTGGCTGAGGGACTTCTACACCTGTAATCCGAAGCCTTGAAGGCACTCCTTTTTCACCGAAAAGCTGAATCAGAGATGGCCATTCAAAACCTGAGCTGACACCAAAATCGACGATGTGCACCTTGGATTGCCCCACTGAAGCTTCCATAATAGTTTGGTTAACGAAGGTGTATGACGCCCTGAAGAAAGGGCAAACTGCAAGATAAAATTTGTACACCTTCAAAATGTTTTCATCGCTTACTCGCTTTGCCAGCATCTTGTGGAACAACTGGCTCCCCGTCCCAGCCAAGCGTGCCTCAAGGCCATTCACGAAGTAAAATGCCAGTCTCTGGCACCACTCTCCATCTCTCGGGAGTGATGCCTTATCTTCTTGATAAGCTCACTGGCCAAGAGACGGTCGTCAGCTGCCACAGCTTGTGCACAGTGAATGAGAAGGGTCCTGAGGTCGACCACCTCTTTCTTGAGCTGCCGACTACCCTGCAACTTCTGTTGAGCAGGTGCTTTGCTTTGACGCTTTGGTGAATTCTTACTTGCTTCCGTTGCAGCCATGTCTCTCAGTTTTGTTGTTTCAATGAAACAGTCCAGGCCATAACATACCAGAACACTGTCAAAATTTTCGTTGCGGCTGATTTCGCAAGTGATGGTAGAGTTTTTAGTTGTCCCTTCCCTGGTATCGGAGTCCACGATATATGGATTGTTCATGTGGTCTGTGATCTGAAAGATTGCATATTTGCTCTTCCTAACTATTTGTTTTGCCTTGGTAGTGGCCAGTCTACAGATCGAAAGCTTGCCATTGTCCAAACAAATCACCATCTTATCAAACCCCTTTCCATCCTCGGCTTCTCTTCTCATTAGCCAGGCAGGGGAACCAAATATTGAGGCCCTCCCAATGCTTGTCGAAGGCTGATATGGCAGGAAAAGACTTCTGCCGTAGCCATATGGACTCGATGGGGCTGGCAAGGACTGCAGCGTGCTGCGACTGGAAATGTCACTAGTGAAACTGCTTCTGCGAGGCCTTTTGTGATAATCGCTGCTGCGCTCATCTTGCCCTTCTCCTTCGCTGCTGTTATGTAGCAGTGACCAGTCAAGTGAAGGCGAGTATACCTGCTCAAGAATATCACAGAAGGCCTTCTCAGCAGCCTGAAGGGCGGCCTCCCCTTCATGCGAGCCGACCCGCTCATCGACGTCCTCCATCAGGATCTGGCTTATGTGGTGAAGAGCATTGTTTGATCCAATCGTTTGGTAGTCTGGACAAACCCCTGCAGCAATCTGAAGGTGGTTCTGTCCGAGGTTGCTACTGACACTGTACATTCCAGGGATGGTGACTACACCGGAGAATTGCATGTTTGACTCATTGCTTGATTGGGAGAAGAACTGGGGATCACAGAGTCTGTGGTCATACAGTGTGAGGTGTTGCTGAGAGGAAGAGGAAGAAGAGCCATCTTGCCCTTGTCCAGGCGTTGCAATGGTGTTCAGATCATCAAAGGGAGACTCAGTCACCATCGAATATTAACAGCACTGAGAGGATTAGCCCTTTAATAGAACATAAATGTTCAGCTTGTCCCTGAGAAGAAAATTAGTTGTATTTGATTGGATTTTCTGCAAAGATAACAAAAAATTAGGTCTATCTTACTTGTATGCTGGGTTAATCCTTTCTAATTCATGCACATAATATTCAATTTTTTTCTTAATAAATGTCTTTATGTAATAGGTGATTTACATCAGCTAGACAATTCTACTGCCCTAGCGATGCATGTTTTTAGGGGGGTGTGTGTGTTGGGGGTGGTGCTTTGGTGTCACAATAGTGGTAAGCGTCAACAAATGGATATGATCAACCCATGCAGACTGTGATTGGTTGATGATGTTAGAAAAGAAATCAACTGTTAGCTTAGCCTATTTAGAGTCTTGTTGGCATCAGTGGCGCATGAAAGGCTCGTTCACAACATTTCTTGCTGCAAAATGGATGCTCCTAATTTTTCTTATCTCTTGTTTGAGCTGCAGGATGCATGCATAATGCCTACTCTAGCTTGGACATGAACAGCAAGCATTGAAACTCTACTTTTTTTTAATTGCGAGTAGAAACTGTACTTCACATACCTTTATTAATAGCAATGCCACCTATCTCCAAGTCTTTCTCTGCAGGCATAAAGAAGAGGGCATGTCTTTCTCTCCAGGCAATGCAAGCAACCTTATATAGAGATTACAAAAATATATCTTGACCATAAAAAACATGAGGTGCCCTGTGATGTTGTTACTCTGAACAACTGGCATCAACGTAACCCAACTTGCCCTTTTGTTATTTCTCTAATACCTTCTCAAGCAACGCCGCCCATGGGGATGTCGACATCCAGGATGTGGACAAAGAATGGTGCAGACTGTCTTCTCATGCTCTATAATTTAGCCGTTCAGCCTGCAGTTTGGAAGATCGATAACAGGCAAAAATTGGGAGCAAAGAGCGAGACCACTTGATCAGCTGGTAAGGATTCCGTGCTCATGAAGGAGTTTGAGAATACCATTCATCTGCCCAGCACAGCAAACTAGCATGAAGCTTAATGTGAATAATATGGTGGATTTATATCCTAACAATTGGCGTACTAATGTTTTATAAAAACTTATTGACCATATAGATGAAGTCATAATTGTTCACCCAACACATGGCAAACTTAGGTCCCCACTTTTATGTCAGTATGTGGAACTACAGGAAATATCAGATAATTCATGGCCCAATGCAGTACTTCAGAATGAGATCATCCACTTTCCTGTGTGCTGTAGTCCTTTTATTAAAAACTTTTTGGCAGTTGATTGTATTTTTTTTTTGAGATTCCCTCAACTTTTATGTCAGTATATGAACACACTACACGCAAACCCTACCCCTATGAGCACCTTCATGATATCAAATCTTGAACTTTCCTGTGTGCTATACTTTTATCGGCAGTTGCCGCCTACCACTTAATGCATTCATGGACAGCAGAGATGCATATACATTTTAAAGCATCTCCAAGTTTCAATATTTTGCCACAGGTGTCCCATCTGTAGCAAACTACAAGGCGCTCAGCATCAAATATATATTTGATAAAGTAGATGCAGTCGCACCATACTACGTAACAGCAGGCATTAGCCACCAAGAAATGAACCTCATTGTCTTCTCTGAGATGAAAACTAGGGTAATTAAACTAACAATAGTGGACTGGCAGATAGTCGACGACACTACGGACAAGATGCAGGCACAGCTAATGCTGTCAAATGGAGAGTGACAGAAACAAACAAATGAATACAGGTTGGTATGGGTGAACCGATCAAACATCATATTTTCTTTCTCATCTTCTTTTTCTTGTAAATAATGAACATTAGTCGATTTAGTAAAGTTAATAAGAATAAAGAAAAAACGTCTAGAAATGATACCGGTGAAACAAATGCAGGTGAATAGTCCTATATACTTCATCCATTCAAAATTATAAAATGTTTAGGTTTTTCTAGATATATTGTTTTTACTATATCTCTTGTTTATAGATAAAATCAAATTGTTTTTGTTATGTGTATATCTAAGTACAAATAAAAAATTATGTATCTAGAAAAGTCAAATCTTCTAATTTGGAATGGAGGAAGTATATACTGTTGAAAATGACATCGTCTAATTAAATTTGCAAATCAAGAATTCTTCATGCTGCAAGGTTGTTCAAACCTGGTGGTCTATCCTGGCAAAGCCATTGAAAAAGCATGTTCATTTGGTGCTGGCAGATCTGTGCAGCCAGGCATACCTACATCTCCATTATCTGGTGCAAACTTTTCCATGGAAGTTTTTTTTAGCAGCTTTTAACCGTATTTCTGACAGTAATCATACCAGCTGGCATTGGGATTAAGGTATGATGCTTCTGACCAAACAGATTGAAATCTATGCAAAGGCAAAATGCCCTGGTGTCGATAACTCCAATGGAAACGGCACAATGACACATACAGGACGATATGATTCTTTATGACAAAATAAAGCTACCTTGCAGTTTGCTTTTGCTCAAAATCGCCTGTGAACCAGAGCATTCGTGTGTTTAAAGTTGTACATCGATTCATAGACCGATGCAAAGTGAATGTTGTTTTGACTGCAGACGCAGTAATTCACATTTTTCCCTCTGAATGAAGATTCCGTAGGCAGTGTTCTACTTCTCACTGAACTAATCCCATATGAAGGACCGAGATGACGACCGGAGAGGGTAAATGGAAGCCAATCAAAATTCTTTTCGAGGAATTGGCCTCTATCCCAACTACAACCCATATGCCATCTTCTAATTTCCAAGGTCACACACCTCAACTTGTGATGTGCGATTAGGTATCCAAATAAATAAGCATGCTTGAATAAACTAATTGTTCTCTCTGCTCATGCAAAATGATATCATAAAGTGAACTCAAGTGCTGATCTGCAATAATCAAAACAAACTTGTAAGCCGTTAAATGGAACTTGAATATATGCAAAGCATGAGCCGGAGAAACAATGCATTTTAAATGAATAAACTAATGGCTAAACAGTGTGCAAGCACTTGCTCTGTTCTAGCTGAAAACCAAAGTGAGTTGCAGCTGCTATCAAGATGCAAAGAACAAGATTACTATTCGCTCACTAATAAGTAACACTAAGTCGCTAGTTGGTGCACCTGCAGCCAGTGAAGATAAACGTTGTTACTTTTGGAAGCGACAAGCTGCAAAGCAAAAAACAAAACGAGTAGAGAAAAATGCAAGCTGCTGGACACAGATTGAGATGAAACCGGCAACCGGCGTATACACTGAATCGATCTCAACCCAGGTGCTACTATCACGGAAGGAAAGCAGCTCCTATCATCTGCAGTTGCTGACTGAGGAGAAGAAATCAAATGAAATCTCTATTTATGATATAGGGTCACGTTGTCGGCAAACCCTCGGGGTTTTTTAAAAAATTGCAAACCTAGAAGTTTAACTGAGGAGAAGAAATCAAATGGAATCTCTATATACGATTTCTGCACCGAAAGTGGGATTGAGCGGGGAAGCATCACTGGGGACTGAAATTGAGCATGGGCGCTGCCACTGGCCGAGAGAGCGTGGGAGGTGTCGCCGGTGGCCGTCCCCTCCTGTCCATGGTGCTGAAGCTGAGGACAAGAGCATCTCCAGCACCTCAATCCTGAGCATAGCACAGTATGATAAGTAAGGACTACGAGTCTTTTATTCCAAGTTTGTCTGCTGAAATTGTCAGCACATCAAACTCAAACTTATTTGATATGACAAGGCTTTTCTTTAGGTGCTATATGAAAACAATCTAAAAAAACAGGATCTGAAGGCCCAATCTCAGCCTTGGAAAATTATCAGGTCAAGTTTTGTGTTACATGTATAGTTTAAACCAGTGAAGCTGATGTTTACAAATCCATTCGAACATGAATAGATGGAAGAGCAGGGGATTAACACCAGGGCCATAAGGACCACAAAATCGAACAAGTTTTGATGACGACAGCAGACCAGGTGATCGTTCAGGCGATAACCTGTCCCATACAGACTCATATATGACATTCAGACTCCAAGCATAGTTTGCATATTAATGGCATTATGTGCTGAAATCTTCAATAAGTTTGTATGTTTGTGGTGCAGGGGAATTGGTAGGTTGTGAATTCAAAAAAAAAATTGGTAGGTTGTGCTAAAGAAGCAAACACCAATTGTTGTTACAAAAGTCCGTGCCATTTGTCAAACATATGATTTAGCGCAATGGGAATTACCACACTCATCAATTGCATCACCATCCTTTCTCTTAAGGATGCATTCATAGTTCAGAGATCACCACACTCATGAACAGTAACTCTTCATTGTAACACAATAGCTCAATGCACGTACTCAGATGTTTTTGAAACTTTTTTTTTTTTTTATCGGTATGTTTTTGAAACTTTAAATTAAATGTTGTTCTCTCATGCATATAAATTGAATATCTATAAGCAAAAGCTATGCCTCAGTTGTTCACTGTTCCTGCAGTTTTGGTCTACCTAGGCTGTTACCAGTTATTTCATCCATGCTGCTTATAACAATTGGATGTATATAAGCGGTCTCCAACACCTATTGAACAACTCAAATCCTTCGCGAACTTGCTATGATGGATAAATTTACGCTTGAATAGTCTTTCCTGCTACTATTTAGTTACAACACCATATAGACACATATTTTCATGTATCTTGATGGACTCGATCCCATGTGGTGAACTGGACAGATTACAACTGCAAGTGGTTTGCCGCCAGTTCTTTCTAGTAGCTCGCGATTCATGAAGTGAAGAACAACAGCTCAGTTTCTCCGCAAAACTTCACAGACACAAGCGAAAACAACAGCAATTGATATAGAACTCCAACCGCAACCTCACATCATCACGTAAAGCCTACTCCAACCGGAACCATTAAAAAGAGAGCCTTTCTCATCATTTTCGCAAAATCCAGAAAAACCTAGGCGATGAATGAATTTTGGCGAATTTCAAATTCCTGGCACTCAAGCTAGGGATTTGTTAAGGATCACCTTAGCCTTGCTCACATACTCCCTCCGGGATGGTATTAGAAGTCGTTGAGGACAGCGACACGGTCTCCAAAAACACAACTTTGACCTCTTATTATTATAAAAATATTTATGAAGATGTGATATATGTATACTTTTATCAAAGTATTTTTGAAGACAAATCTACTCATATAACTTTTACAATTACAAACTCAACAACTTAAAAGTTATTAATGATTTATATTCCCGATGTTTGACCCAAACCTTGTCCAAAACGACTTCTAATACCATCCCTGAGGGAGTATGTCATAGCACCAGAATCCCTCAAGAAATTTGACCCAGATCATTTGTCAAATCCAACAAACGAAGAAAATACCAAAAATAGCTCCGAAAATCATATAAAAAGAAAAACTTTGAATTTTGTAAAGGAAACAAGCAAAAGCCCGAATTTGATCCATGGATTAGTTCAACAGGTAATACTACTAAGCTAACAAATTTCAAAGCTTGATGGTGAAAAGCTTAATTAAAGTGCCACTCCTCTCACCCTCTCATCCTCTAACACTAATCTCTTATAACCACGCAAAGAGAGGAAACTACTCTGTTTGTAGAGTTGACCCCAACCGCCACTCCATATGTATACATATATGCGCCCGTTAAAAAAAACACCCACACAACCCAAACACTATTTAGGGGTAAAGTTGTCAAACTTTTTACTACTTAATCAATTAGACCTCGCCTTGTCTCGACGCAAGATTCGCAATGGTGTCACGCATCCTCAGACTCCCATTCCAATTTTGAGGCCCGCCCATGTAAACCCCGACAACGGTTTTGAGATCAAAACCACTATATCACGCCATTCATCCCCGTTTTGAGGACCAAATCAGCAAACCCTCGTACACGCCTTATCAGGCGTGATTCACCAGAAGTCCACAAATTATGTCACACCAAACAGCACCAAATCCCATCACCACAATAGTGGAACACCAATAGTTTCCCTATTAGACATGGCTATTGTCACTCCCGCTCCTACTCCCCTTCCCGGCGCCCACCCCCTCCAAGTCCCTACTCCACCGCCCGCCGCCGTTGCCCATTCCGGCGCGCCGACCACCAAATCCCCTCCCTCTCCGGCGCCCGAGGGATCTCCCTTCATCACGGCAGTGGCGTTCTAAGGACTGGCCGGAGGGACGCTCCCCGTCTTCCGAGTGCTCCTTCGAGCACGGGTCGCCTTCCTTCAAGGATGTTCTTTCGAGCGGCGCCCCGTCGCTTGTGCTGCTCCCGCCCGAGGTTGCCGCAGCCCGCGCGGTCTCGCCCCGCCCACGGCCGCCGCCGCCCGCCGCCCTGCGCGCCGACTTGATCGCCCCCCGGGCCAAGCGACCGGCGGCCGCGGGGGCACCCGCCCCCGACCGTGATGGTTGGGTAACCTCGAGAATCGACGTGTCCGCCACGAGCGCCGCCGGAGGGAGCTCCCCTCCCCGGCGGCCCGTTCCGAGGATCTTCGGGCGGTGCTTCAACCGGTCCGTCCACAACTCACAAGGCCACGGTTTGCCGGTCCCGTCCCGGTGCTTGGTTTGTGGGGTCCGGGGCATCTCTCTCGTGCCTGCCCTTCCCGGCTGTTCCAGCTTTTTCGACGCCCATCGGCAGCTGGGTTGGCGACCAAAAGTCTCGTGATGGCGCGGTCACCGACCCGCAGCCTCCGATGGCCACGGGCGGAAGTGAGCACAGCCCAAGCGGCGACGCCGCCACGGGCGACACGAAATGTGGCAGGCGGCACGCGGACGGCGGCACCGGTGAGGAAGCAATTGCCACCCACCCCTCTCCGAGCCTAACGTTGAGGTCGCACCGTCTATTGCCGTTGGGGCTCCGACTATCCCAAGACGCATTCTCCAATCGGGTCGGACCATCTTTCCCGCAGTGAGGATGCCCCGAGATGTGCCCCCGGTCATCCCCTTGCCGAGGGGATCAACGGACGACATGTCGGCCGTTTATCCGTGCTACGGTTTCCCATAGGTTTGAGATCGATGAAGCTTGGCTGACCCTCGCTTCCCCGGGGTCCGTCCAGCTTTCTCTTGATCTTGCCTAATGAGGAGTTAGCCGGCATGGTCTACAATGGAGGCCGCCCCATCGTTACCACCACACGCCTCCTGGCCTCCATGTCATGCGCCGGACAAGGCTTCTCCGTGCCAAAAACGCGCCGGGGGGTCGTAGAAGTGGAGCTCAAAGGAATTCCCACTCATGCTTGGGATTTGGCCACCGCTGAAGTTCTTCTCGACGAGCTTTTGCTGGATTGATGGGGTGCATCCTAACAATGCAAAACCGCCGTGGACGTGTTCGTGGTGAAGGCTTGGTGCTCCGATCATGCCCCGTTTCCGCCCCGAGATGAGGCCTGGTGATCGTGGAGCCAGCCGGAGGGCGGTCGGGGTGTGCGGACGTTGGCCTATCCGATTAAGGTCACCGCCCGCCCCCGATCACCCTTCATCAGGGTCATGATTGCCCTCCACGCCTCCACCTGAAGATGAGAATCAGGAACCTCGCCGCCGGCGCCAAAACTCGCCTTCTCCGACATACCGGGTGGCGCTGGGCGAACCTTCGATCCGCCCAGGCTGGCCGGGCACCAGTTCACACCCGGTTGGGCCCACGCGCTCAAGAGGTGATGGCTCGGGACCCTCGTTGGACACCGCGGGCTAATGGTGCCTCAACGGTCGGGCTACGCATTGATGGCCGGGCGGCTGCCATTGACGGTTGGCCAGCTGCCATAGCTGCCATTGATGGTCGGGCGGCCGGGTCAGCTGGATTCTCGCCACGGGATGATGCAGCGCCTGCTTCTGTGACTGGCCGCACCGCAAAGGAGACGGAGCATGCTGTGGGTGCGGCTGATACTGCTATCGGTGCGGCCGATACTGATACTGCTATCGGTGCAGCTGATACTGCTGCTTTTGCGGTATCGTCGCTCGAGGAATCACGCACGCGTGTTGACGAATTTAAGGCAAGCGACGACGCGGATACGGCCGTGCAGGGAAAAGTCGGGCAAAGCAATGGCATTAGCAATGGCATTGGTGGCCCACGGATTGAGGTCCCCTCGGGACTCTCCTGTGAGCCTTTGATGCCCCCTACAGAAGCTCTCATGGATGGCGTTGGGCATTCATCTTGGCCTGCTTTTGGGCCATCTCCTATTGTTCCAGTTCCAGTTGATGGGCCTGAATATGAGGCCTTCCTGGAAGTTGGGCTGCAATGCAACGAAGCTGTTGCACCACAAGTTGATCATCTTGGAGAGCCTGAGGCAGAACACCCTAAGCATCAAGAACCACGGAGAGTGCGAAACGCAGTTGCTGTAACAAGACCGCCACACTTCTTCTCCAAGGTCTACAGCCGGAGGCGTCGACAGTCCATGCCTTCCAGCGACCTGGCACCTTCACCTCAAAGAGCAGGCAAGGAATTCATCAGACGTCTCAGCAAGAAAACAACCAAGATCCTCCTGACCCCTGTACCTCGAGAATGAGAAGGAAACAACAACTTCTCCCACCAGGTGCTCCTCGCCGCAGTCGTCGCCTTGCGGGCATAGGGGCTCAATCACCAGAACAGCCTGCCCCCTCTCGTTTCAAGAAGCGGGTCATTAGATCACTGGACATTATTAGTGAACAGGAGGGTATTGATCAACAGGCCTTGGAAGAATACGCCAAACTCTTCACCCAGCCTCTTTCGCCTGATCATATCCAGGCATTGGCAGCTCTGTTCGGATGGAGCTCTCCCGAGGAGGAGGTTCTAATGGCCTGAACGTGATCCGTGCAGCTTCATGGTCGTCAATCACCTCTTGATAGATGAATCCCTCCAAAATTGTAACCTGGAATGTACGCGGCCTCAACTCTGTTGCTCGTCAGAACTCTGTTCGCTCCTTTGTTGATGCTGTCAGAGCAGATATTGTTTGCATCCAAGAGACAAAAATGGAGCAAATATCACGGCGAACCCTTTTGTCCTCACTTGGGTCTGATTTTTGACAATTCTGTAGAGCTACCATCTGCTGGTGCAAGTGGAGGGCTCCTGGTAGCATGGCGCCATGCTCTTGACCTGCTGTGGCAACTAGAGTTGATGCCTACAGTGTGTCAATTCAGTTTCGATCTTTAAGTGAACAGACATGGTGGCTTACCTGTGTGTATGGACCTCAAGGCAATGATAATAAAATCATGTTTTTACAGGAGTTGAGAGATATCCATGCAGCCTGCCAGGGACCGTGGGTGATACTTGGAGACTTTAATCTCATATATAAAGATGAGGATAAGAACAACAGTAACCTAAATCGTGCAATGATGGGAAGATTTAGAAGGTTGATCAATGATTTGTCATTGAAAGAAATACCTCTTCATGGACGCAAATTTACATGGTCTAATCTACAAGACTCACCAACATTGGTTAAGCTGGATAGAGTACTATGTTCCATTGATTGGGAACGGCTCTTCTCAGATTGCCTCCTGCAAAGTGCAGCGTCTGAAGATTCAGATCATTGCCCTCTGATCCTTGGGTTAACAGATTGTAAAGCTGGGAAACCTAGATTTCATTTTGAACCTTTTTGGCCCAAGCAAGATGGTTTTCAAGGAGTAGTTGAGACGGCTTGGAACTCTGTTCCTGCTGTTTCCTGCCCCTTCGAGACCCTTTCAAGGAAATTTAAAGCAACTGCCAAGGGCCTGCAGAGTTGGAGCCAAAGCAGGATTGGGCATGTCAACAGTCAGCTTGGACTAGCAAGAGAGGTCTTACATATGCTGGAGATTGCCCAGGATAGCAGAAACTTATCACCATGTGAGAAGTGGCTGTACAATCAATTAAAAAAGCATTCCCTTGCTCTATCCTCTCTTCAACGAACAATTGCAAGATGTCGTTCTAGGATTAATTGGCTTAGTGATGGAGATGCCAATACTGCCTTATACAACTTTTTATAATGAGCTGATTGGGACAAGTGTGGACAGAGATCACACAATTAATCTAGATGAGCTAAGCATCACAGCCCATGAGCTTGGACAACTTGATGCTCCTTTCTCTGAGTATGAAGTGTGGAGGACTATCCGCCAACTGCCGAGCAATAAAGCGCCAGGACCTGATGGATTCACAGGAAAATTTTATCAGACTTGCTGATGCATCCGGCCCAGCGTGGGGTTGGCTGAAGCCCAATAACTTAAGGTTGTCCGACTCCAACAGTTCTTATGCACACCCACTCGTGGAAAGGCCCAATCGCCACAAAAAGACTAGTCCGATAGGGGAAGGGTGGCTCTCCCTTTTAAGGTGGCTTCCTCCTCCCAAGTTTAGCGAGGTGGGATTATCAGAGGCTCACACGGTCGCCGCCCGACTACAACTGGGCCACCTGGCCCATTTAGTGTTGCGTCTTTGCCAACGGGTAATAGTGGAGGATGTCCTCATCACTTGCTGGTCAGTCATAAAGCAAGACATCATGAATGCAGTTTCTGCCATTGGTAGCAGAAAATTCAGAAAACTGGAAATTCTCAATACAGCTTACATTATCTTGTTGCCCAAAAGAGATGATGCAAGGAATGTCAAGGATTTTTCGCCCATAAGCCTCGTGCATAGTTTTGCTAAATTGATCACAAAAATCCTTGCAAATAGGCTGGCTTCTCATCTTGCTCAGATGGTCTCAACTAGCCAAAGTGCCTTCATTAAAAAGAGATTCATTCAGGACAACTTCATGCTTGTCCAACAGACGGCAAGGTTTCTACACCAGCAGAAACAGCCTCGGATTCTCCTTAAATTGGATATCATGAAAGCTTTTGATTCGGTCTCCTGGCCTTTCCTAATCGAGGTCATGAGGAAGATGGGATTTGGTGCTGTTTGGTGTGACATAATTTGTGGACTTCTGGCATCCTCATCAACACAGGTGATGCTTAACGGCGTCCCTGGTGAGGTAATCTCTCACAGACGAGGACTACGGCAAGGTGATCCGTTATCTCCCATGCTTTTTATTTTGGTGATGGATGTACTTGCTCACATGGTGACAAAGGCCTCGACCGAAGGACTGCTGCAGCCCCTTGCAACTCGGGCTTTGTCTCATCGGATTTCCCTGTATGCGGATGACGTTGTCTTATTCCTTCGACCCACTTCCAATGACATTAGTTTGATCTTGGACATTTTGCAACTCTTTGGTGAAGCATCAGGTCTCAAAACCAACTTACAGAAAAGCAATGCTTATCCCATCCAATGCTCACAGACAGATATTAGGGTGCTGCAAGATAGTTTGCCATGTGAAATTCAGGATTTTCCATGCAAGTATCTTGGTATACCATTGTCTTTGCATAAATTGACTAAAGCACAAGTCCAGCCGATAATTGACAGAATTGCAGACTTTCTACCTGGTTGGAAAGCTGACTTGCTCTCTCGAGCTGGGAGAAAAATATTAGTCCAATTTGTTCTCACATCAACCTTGGTCTATTTGGCAATGGCTCTGGACCTCCCACCATGGGCGCTCAAGGCAATAGATAAAATAAGAAGGGGTTTTCTTTGGAAGGGGCGTAAAGATGTGAAAGGTGGGCATTGTCTTGTGGCATGGCCCAAGGCTTGCCGACCACCAGAGCTCGGAGGGCTTGGGATCTCTGACTTGCAAAGGTTGGGATGGGCACTTAGAATGAGATGGTTGTGGCTACAGAAAACTGAGCCCAATAAGCCATGGTCGGCCTTTCCTATTCAGGTTCATCATTCAGTTAAAGTTTTCTTCTCCGTGGCAATCATCTCAGAAGTGGGTGATGGTGCTCATACACTATTCTGGAAAGATAGATGGTTTGATGGACAACGAGTGGCTGACCTTGCCCCCACAAATTTTTGCCATTGTTAGCAAGAGAAGAGCTAATAAGAGAACTGTGCTGGAAGCCCTTACTAACCATGGCTGGATTATGGATATCCAAGGAGCTCATACTGTGGGAGTAATCATTGAATTTTTAGCGTTATGGGATATTCTATCTGAGGTGGTTCTGCAGCCTGGAGTACATGATATTCATAGATGGCGTCTTTCCACATCTGGCCAATATTCGGCAAAATCAGCATATGAGGGTTTCTTCATTGGCTCCACTGTATTCAGTCCTTGGGAGCGTATTTGGAAGACTTGGGCCCCAGGAAAATGCCGCTTCTCTATGTGGTTGGTAGCACATGACAAATGCTGGACAGCAGACAGGCTTGCACGCCGGGGCCTCCCACACCCTGCTCGCTGCCCCCATTGTGATCAAGAGGAAGAAACTATCAATCATCTACTAGTATCATGCGTGTTTGCACGCGAATTTTGGTTTGTTTTCTTGCGGAGAGTTGGTCTACAGGACCTTTCGCCACAAGATGAATCAACCTTTGATGAATGGTGGGCCAAAGCAGAATCCAGAATGGACGGTTCACACAAAAAAGGACTGAACTCACTAATCATCCTTGGGGCTTGGACAATCTGGAACCATCGCAATCGATGTGTATTTGATGGTTGCTCTCCTGACTTGGCTGTAGCATTGACACTTGCAAGTGAGGAGCAGCGTTTTTGGAATCTGGCAAAGGCTCAGGGAAGCTCCCTTCCTTCTCTTGAGCCTGTTGATAACCGTAGGATCCTTTGGTCGTTTTTTCATGTTAGTAAAAGGCGCGTGTGTTTGCCTAAGTGCTTAGGAGTGTGTGTGTGTGTGTGTGTGTGTGTTGTAAGGGCTCTTGCCCCTTTTTCTTCTTAATATAAAGATACGCAGCTCTCCTGCATGTTCGAGAAAAAGGCGTGATTCACCAATGTCGATGTGTGTCCGTTCATTACCAATGTAATCTGTTCTCTGGTCCCTCAGTCCAAGCCTTCTCGTCCGCCCTTCACCACTCATGTCCATCGCGCACGAACTCTGACTTGACCTTGCGCAGCCAAAACCTGTACGTTGCATATTCACAGGCCAAGAGACATATTGCACAACACACACGACACAACTCAAAATGACACCGCCAGTTAGCCATTAGCACATCTCCTTCACAGTTTCCTCATTGATGAATGCATTGACTAACACTGAAGCCCAACAAATAAGGTTTGAAGACAAACCAGAAAACCATGTTAAAAACAGAGTATTGCAGCCATTTTCTTTCATCGAGTGCCCAAAAACCAAGTAAAAGCAAACAAAGTACATAGAAAACAAAGAATGACAAAAGTAACTTACATTAGCACCTGACAAAAGTAATTTACATTCTACAGTGTTCTGGACTCCAAAGAATGACAGAAACAAAGTATTGCGGTCATTTTCTTTCGTCATAGGCAGTTAAAAACTGAAGGAAATATATATCACCTGACAAAGGTAATTTACAGTCTACAGTGTTCTGGACAACAACGAATGACAGAAACAAGTATTGCAGCCATTTTATTTCATCATAGGCCAGTTAAAAACTGAAGGAAATATATATCACCTGACAAAAGTACAGTCTACACTGTTCTAGACTCATCGTGTTCAGGGTTGCATAACAAGGTGCAGATGGTGCACCGTCTGAATCTTATTGTTACTGAGAAGCACATGATTCATTAATCTTCCATTTGGACAGTGCATACAGTACTCTCCCTTTCCACCCTTGTAGCAGCCAGCCGTTGTCTTCATCAGCAACAAATTCCTCATGGTAAATTTTTTTTTCTTCATCAATAATAATGACTTCATGATGACAGGATCGAGGCGAAGCTGCTCGAACCCAGCCTTGAGGCACCTTGCTTGCCACTGCTTGTACGTTTCTGGCCTCTCAATCCTGTCAGCACCCTCACATGCTATGGTGTTCAAGATCTCCCGCCCAAGAATCCCAGCCTCAAACAGCTTTCTCACTTCATTATCCCATGAAACATTTACGTCAAGCATGTCAAACAGTGAGGAGTAATGGAATAGAAGCTCTTTGAACCGTGTTACGAAGAAGGGGCGACTGTATAATCCATTCAGAATGCCAAAAATAAACACCTTTGGGTTCATCCTCCTCATGATCTTCAGTGCCTTATCCCTCGCGCTATCCATGTCTACTGTCTCATCGCCAAGTTTATTCAGCCGGTACATGCAGTTGATTATAAGCACTTCATTCTCCTCAATGTTGAGATCTTCGATCTGAATATCTTCATATCGTGAGTAAATGCCCTGATACTGAAAGGGCACCTTGTACATGTTTGCATAGTCAGCCAACAGCTTTCCTACCCGCTCAGTGTTCTCCAAGGGACTGAAACCTGGCCGAGGCACTTCTATGCCTGTAATCCGAAGCCTTGGAGGCACTCCTTGCTCACCGAAAAGCTGAATCAGTGATGGCCATTGAAAACCACTGCAGACACCAAAATCGACGATGTGCACCCTGGATTGGCCCGCAGACATTTCCATAATCGTTTCCTTAGCGAAGGCGTATGATGCCCTGTGGAAAGGGCAAACTGCAAGATAGAAGTTGTAGACCTTCAACATGTCGTCTTCGCTTACTCGCTTCGCCAGCATCTTGTGGAACAACTGGCTCCCTGTCCCAGCCAGGCGTGCCTCAAGGCCATTCACGAAGTAAAATGCCAGTCTCTGGCAACCCTCTCCATCTCTTGATGAGTGCTGTCTTATCTTCTTGATGAGCTCACTGGCCAACAGACGGTCATCAGCTGCCACAGCCTGTGCACAGTGGATGAGGAGGGCCCTGAGGTCGACCGCCTCTTTCTTCAGCTGCTTAGTACCTCGAGACTTCTGTTGAGCAGTTGCTTTGCTTTTACCCTCTGGTGAATTCTTACTTGCTTCCTTTGCAGCCATGTGTCTCAACCTTGCTGTTGCAATGAAATAATCAAGACCATAGCATAGCAGAACACTGTCGAGCTTATCATTGTGGTTTATTTCGCAAGTGATGGTATAACTTTTACTCCACCCATCCCTGGTATCCAAGTCTTGGATATATGGATTGTTCCTGTGGTGATATTTGTTCTTGCCGGCTACTTTTTTCGCTTTAGCAGTGGTCAGTCTGGAAATGGAAAGCTTGTCCTCATCCAAATGGATCACCATCTTATCGAACCCCTTTGCATCCTCAGCTTCTCTTCTAATTTGCAGGGAAGGGAAACCAAATCTTGAGGCCCTCCCAGTGCTTGCCAAAGGCTGATATGGCAGGAAAAGACTCCTGCCATAGCTATATGGACTCAATGGGGCTGGCAAGGACTGCAACATGTTGTGACTGGAAATGTCGCTAGTGAAACTGCTTCTGCGAGGCCTTTTGTGATAACTGTGGCTACCCACAGCTGGTCCTTCTCCTGCTTCGCCACTGTGATGTAGCGGCGACCAGTCCAGTGAAGGCGGGTATACCTCCTCAAGAATACCGTATAAGGCCTTTTCAGCGGCCTGAAGGGCGGCCTCCCCTTCATGCAAGCTGACCCTCTCATCAACGTCCTCCATCAGGATCTGGCTTAGGTGGTGAAGAGTGTTGTTTGGTCTGATCCTTTGATAGTCTGGACTAACCCCTGCAGTAATGTGAAGGTGGTTCTGCCCGAGGTTGCTACTGACATTGTGCATTCCAGGGATGGGGACTACACCGGAGAATTGGATGTTTGACTCATTGCTTGATTGGGAGAAGGACTGGGGATCCCAGAGTCTGTGGTCATACAGTGTGAGGTGTTGCTGAGAGGAAGAGGAAGAAGAGCCATCTTGGCCTTGTCCAGGCGTTGCAATGGTGTTATCATCCAAGCGAGATTCAATCACCATCGAATATTAACTGCACTGGGAGGATTAGCCCTTTAATAGAACAAAAACGTTCAACTTGTCCCTGAGAGGAAAACTAGTTGTTTTCGACTGAATTTTCTGCAAGGATAACAACAATTAGGTCCATCTTATTCGTTTGCTGGACTAAACCTCTATAAGTCATGTACCTAATATTCAAAGTTCTGTTATTAATATTTTTATGTAATAAGTGGTTTACATCAGATTCTACTGTCACTAGCAAAGCATGTTTTAGCAAGGTGGGTGTGTGGTGGTGCTTAGGTGTCACATTAGTGGTACAAGCATCAACTAACGGATATGAGCAACCTATGCACACTGTGATGGGCTGATGATGTTAGAAAAGAAATCAACTGTTAGCTTTATTTGCTATTAAGAATCTTCTTGTCGGCATCAGTGGCACACATGAAAAGACTCATTTACAACAGTTCTTGCAGCAACTATGGATGCTCCTTATTTTTCTTATCTCTTAACTCTTGTCTGAGCTGCAGGATGTATGCATAATGCCTAATCTAGCATGGAAATGAAGAGCAAGCATTCAAGCTGTACTTCACATACCTTTATTAATAGCAGTGTCACCTATGTCCAAGTCCTTCAGCAAGGTGGAAGGAAGAAGAGTGTGTCTTTCTCTCCAGGCAATGCAAGCAGCCTTATATAGACAAAAAAAAACTTGACCAACAAAACTTGAGGTGCCTTATGATGTTGTTACACTGAACAGTGAGATTGGCATCAATGCAAACCAAGTAAAGTTATCGTCTCCACAACTTTGCCTTTGTTTTTTCTCTAATTTCTTAAGCAACACCGCCCATGGGGATGCAGACAGAGAATGGTCCACTGTCTTCTCATCCTCTCTATAAACATAGCTCTGCAGTTTGGAAGATCGATAACAGCCAAAAATTGGGAGCAAAGAGCGAGACCACTTGATGAACTCAGCTGGTTAGGATTCCATGCTCATGAAGGAGTTTGATAATAACATCCATCTGCCCAGCTGACTAGCATAAAGGTTAATGTGAATAATATGATGGATTTATATCCAAACCATAGAAGTACTAATGCTTTACAAAATTTGTTGACCATAGATGAAGTTATAATTGTTCACTCAAATAAGAATGATACAATACACATGAAATTTATGTTCACCCATATGGCAAACTTGTATGTGGAACTACAAGCAGATGATGATGGCTCAACGCAATACTTCAGAATGATATCACCTTCCTTTCCTATGTGCTGTAGGTTTTTTTATTATTTTGTTTTGGCAGTTGATTGTATTTCATGGACATCAGAGATGCATATACTTTTTTTATGCGTCTCCAAGTTTCAGCATTTTGCCCACAGCTGTCCCATCTGTAGCAAACTACAAGGCGCTCAGCAGCACATATATATTTGATAAAGTAGATGCAGCCGTACCATATTACGTAACAGCAGGCATAAGTCACCAAGAAATGAACCTTTTTCTTCTCTGATGATGAAAACTAGAGAAATAAACTAATAATGGACTGGCAGACAGTCGCGACGACATTACATACAAGATGCAGGCACAGCTAATGGTGTCAAATAGAGAGTGATAGAAACAAAATGAATCCAGGTTGGTACGGGTGAACCAGTCAAAAATCATATATTTTTCCATTTTTTTCTTGTAAAGAATGAAGATAAGTCGATTTACTAAAGTTAATGGGTCAAAATGACGTCTAGAAATGGCACCTGTGAAACAAATGCAGGTGCATAGTCCAATATAGTCCAATTTCATCTATTCCAAAATTCTAAGGCGTTTTGGATTTTCTAGATATATTATTTTTACTATGTATTATAAGTACATATAAAAAATTGTGTATCTAGAAAAGTTAAAATGTCTTGTAATTTGGAATGAAGTATATGCTGTTAAAAATGACATAGTCTAATTAAATTTGCAAATCAATAATTCTTCGGGCTGCAAGGTTGTTGAAACATCATGTTCTGTTCTAGCAGGGTCATTGCAGAAGGTTTATTTGGTGCTGGCAGATCTGGCAGCCAGGCATACCTACGTCTCCATTATCTGGTGCAAACTTTTCCATGGAGGATTTTTTTAGCAGCTTTTAACTGTATTTCTAACTGTAATCATGCACCAGGATATACACAGTTCTGGCATTGGGATTAACGAATGATGCTTCTGACCAAACAGATTGGAACCTATGCAAAGGCAAAATGCCCTCGCATCGATGACTCCAATGGAAAAGGCGGAATGATACATTGATACATACAGGGGGATATACACTGCTGCTAGTTGCTGCACCTGCTGCCAGCCTGCTAACCTGAAGATAAAAGAAATATGTGATTGATTGTTTTTTACATTTTTTCACCATTCATGAGTTCTCAAAAAAAAAAAAAAAAAAAAATGTTAGCATCTATCAGCGTATACAGATGAAAAATCATAAGCTGACTGCTACTGTCACTGCCTCGCCGTAAGCTGACTGCAGTATAATTTAGTGCTCTTAACTTTTGAAATCTTGATCTGAAAGGGAAATCCCTGAATAATTCTAAGGAAATAAGGAAAACTGCTCCCACTCGTGGAAGCAATTCCTGCCAGCACCACACCATCCAAGTTAGGCTCGTTGGCTTGTGATGGACTGGTGGGAATAGCAGTAGCAGGAGGAGCCTCAGAGCTGAAGGAAAAAAAAACCTGGAGGCACTTCGCCAGCAAAGGCCCAACGAAGACTTGGGCGGCGGGGGGGATGGTGGCAGTGGCGGAGTCGCCCATGGTGATGGCCGCGGCGGGGGACGAGCCGCTCGTGGAGGTTGCGACGGCGGAGGCGGTGCTCATCCCGGCGGGGGACGAGTCGCCCGTGACGGGTTGGAGCGGCGCCGTTGGGCTTAGGATAGGTGGGCTGGGCTGTTGTGTGATCTAGCCCAGCGGGCTAACAGCGTGGCCCGCGCCGTTTGCAAGTACACGATTCTATTCTCGAAAAAAAAAAAAAAAAAAGATTCCCTCATGAACTGGACTACAATTCCCTAAATAAAATATATAAATAAATAAAAAACTGGAATACAACAGCTCAGTTCCTCCCCAACATTTCACTGGCCAATTTCAAATTCCTGCCACTCAAATGAGAGATTTGTTAGGGTTTGCTCACATATGTCCTACCACCAAAATCCCAAGAATTTTTGTCCCAAATCGCTGTCACCTAACGAACGAACAAAAAACAATCCCCACAATATCTCGACAAAAAAACTTTGAATCTTGAAATAGAAACAAGAAAATCCCTGGATTTTGATCCAGTGATTAGTTCAAGAGATAATCCACTCCTGCCATATCTCCCTTCGAAACCAACCTCTCACAACCACACAAATAGGAGAGATCCACTCTATTTGTCCCGTTGCCTCCAACCACCATTCTAGGTATATATTAGAGTCTATTAAAAGACAAAAACACCTTACATTGAGCACACGACCCAAACATAATTTGGGGGTAAATCTGTCCATTTTTTGTTGCTAAATTGAGTGGACCCAACACCTTGACTACTTCGCTTTGTCTCGGTGGACCTAAAAGCTCGGTGATGGTGCCACGTCCGACTCGCCATTTCAGTTTTTTGAGGTCCAAAATAGTCGAACCTGGTGTTGATGGTTTTGAGATCAAAACCACTAAACCATCCACGTCTGATTTTAAGGTCTAAATGAGCAAACATGCCTCTAATGGTTTTGAGGCCAAAACCATCAAATCTTCCTCCTTTGTTTTGAGGACTACACCGGTGAGCCCTCATACATGCATTACCGAGCATGACTCATAGATGCCGACGTGTGTTCAACTTCTACCAAGCTTAGCATATTTGCCTTTCTTGTTGACTTGACCGACACCATCTTCATTACCAATGTAGATGCATGTCCAGCCTTTGCCAAATGTGAGGCGACATGGCCCTCCTCCTCCTTGACTTGGTTGATGCTGTCTTCATCACCCATGTACTTTTGCTCTTCCAGTGCCCAATGTGAGATACACACGGTATGTTCTTCGGTCTCTAGTCCCTCAGTCTTAGTCTTGTTAGCTGCCCTTCACCACTCCTGATCCATCGTGAATATGAACAACTCGCACTTGACCTTCGTTGACCGTCTTGGCGCACCCAAAACCTGTACATTCATAAGCCAGAGACATATTGCACAACACACATGACACACAACTCAACACACATGACACAACTCAACACATATCTACGGTTAGCCATTAGCATAATCGACACATATGAAATATGACTCAACCGCTAATGCATGAAACCTCTCACACTTGTGTCGATCATTCATCACACACACATGGGCACATCTCCACCATGCGTTCACAATCTCCTTATTTATGAATACATTGACCAACACTAAAGCCGAACAAATAATGTTTGAAGGCAAAATAGAAAACTCTCGTTCAAGTGCCCAAAAACCAAGTAAAAGAAAACACAAGGCCATATGATATGAGGAAGGATCGTGAACGCACTAAGTAAAATCTCTCAGTTCTCAAAGAAAGGGCAAAGACTTAACACAACCGATGAGTCAAGTAAGAGAGGCAAAAGCTTCATGCAATCGCAAAAGCACTCGAGCCATTTCATCCATTGTCAACCACTCATCACAAATAAACCAGCGTTCTCATCCACTTGGTTTCATATCCCACCTGATGATTGAATCTTTGTTATAAACAAACATCTTTCGTTGTTAGCCTAGCGTGTGCCCAATCTATATTTTGACTTTTGTAAACATCACACGCATGAGGAATGTTGTGCGTGTGGGTGTTCCTTTTGACCCCTTTCTAAACTGAAATATAATTTTTTTACTTCTTGATACAAAATACGAGCTCTCTTGCGCATTTTGGAAAAAAAAAAAAAGTAATGTTTCTTTTGTTGTGGTTTCAAGACTTATTTCTTTATGAATCTGACGTATGTGTCTATACAAAAGAAACTTAGGCACTTAGAACATATATAAAAAGAACAATCCGTTTCTAGAACATATAGAGAATGACAGAAACAAAGTAGTACATCCATTTTCTTTCGTCATAGGCCAGTTAAAAACCAAAGTTTTTTTTTTTTTTTTTTTTTGAGTACCAAGCCAGAATCCCTCCTTCCATGACAACATTAATCAATAGTCTGTGTTCTGGAGTCATCGTCTTCAGGAATGCATAACAAGGTACAGATGGTGTGGTGCATACCACCAACTGTCTGAATCTTACTGATCAGCACATGATTCATTAACCTTCCATTTGGACAATGCATACAGTACTCTCCCTTTCCACCCTTGTAGCAGCCAGCCGTTGTCTTCATCAGCAACAAAGTCCTCATGGTAAATTTTTTCTTCATACATAATATTGACTTCATGATCACAGGATCGAGAGGAAGCTGCTCGAACCCAGCCTTGAGGCACCTTGCTTGCCACTGCTGGAAAGTTTCTGGCCTCCCAATCCTGTCAGCACCCTCACATGCTATGATGTTTAAGATCTCCCGCCCAAGCAGCCCACCCTCTAACAGCTTTCTCTCTTCATTATCCCGTGAAACATTCGTGTCAAACATGTCAAACAGTGAGGAGTAATGGAACAGAAGCTCTTTGAAACGTGTTACGAAGAAGGGGAACTGTATGATCCATTCAGCATGCCGAAAATAAACACCTTTGGGTTCATCCTCCTCATGATCTTCAGTACCCTGTCCCTCGCGCTATCCATGTCTACTGTCTCATCGCCAAGTTTATTCATCTGGTACATGCAGTTGATTATAACCACTTCATTCTCCTCAATGTTGAGATCTTCGATCTGAATATCTTCATATCGTGAGTAAATGCCCTGATACTGAAAGGGCACCTTGTACATGTTTGCATAGTCAGCCAACAGCTTTCCTACCCGCTCAGTGTTCTCCAAGGGGCTGAAACATGGCCGAGGCACTTCTATGCCTGTAATCCGAAGCCTTGGAGGCACTCCTTGCTCACCGAAAAGCTGAATCAGTGATGGCCATTGAAAACCAGTGTAGACACCAAAATCGACGATGTGCACCCTGGATTGGCCAGCTGACGTGTCCATAATAGTTTTGTTAGCGAAGGCGTATGATGCCCTGTGGAAAGGGCAAACTGCAAGATAGAAGTTGTAGACCTTCAACACGTCGTCTTCGCTTACTCGCTTCGCCAGCATCTTGTGAAACAACTGGCTCCCTGTCCCAGCCAGACGCGCCTCAAGGCCATTCACGAAGTAAAATGCCAGTCTCTGGAAATACTCTCCATCTCTTGAGGAGTGTTGTCTTATCTTCTTGATGAGCTCACTGGCCAACAGACGGTCATCTGCTGCCACAGCCTGTGCACAGTGGATGAGGAGGGACCTAAGATCGACCACCTCTTTTTTGAGTTGCCTAGTACCCCGAGACTTCTGTTGAGCAATTGCTTTGCTTTCACCCTTTGGTGAATTCTTACTTGCTTCCTTTGCCGCCATGTGTCTCAACCTTGCTGTTTCAATGAAATGATCAGGACCATAGCATAGCAGAACACTGTCGAGCTTATCGTTGTGGTTTATTTCGCAAGTGATGGTATAGCTTTTACTCCACCCTTCCCTGGTATCCAAGTCTTGGATATATTGATTGTTCCTGTGGTATGTGGTCTGAAAGATTGCATATTTGTTCTTGACAGCTACTTTTTTTGCTTTAGCAGTGGTCTGTCTGCTGATGGAAAGCTTGTCCTCTTCCAAATGGATCACCATCTTATCGAACCCCTTTGCATCCTCGGCTTCTCTTCTAATTTGCAAGGCAGGGAAACCAAATCTCGAGGCCGTCCCAGTGCTTGCCAAAGGCTGATATGGAAGGAAAAGACTCCAGCCATAGCGATATGGACTCAATGGGGCTGGCAAGGACTTCAACATGCTGTGACTGGAAATGTCGCTAGTGAAACTGCTTCTGCGAGGCCTTTTGTGATAACTGTTGCTACCCTCACTTGGTCCTTCTCCTGCTTCGTGGCTGTGATGCAGTGGTGACCAGTCGAGTGAAGGGGGATACACCTGCTCAAGAATACCACACAAGGTCTTCTCAGCAGCCTGAAGGGCAGCCTCTCCTTGATGTGAGCCGACCCTCTCATCAATGTCTTCCATCAGGATCTGGCTTATGTGGTGAAGAGCGTTGTTTGGTCTGATCCTTTGGTAGTCTGGACTAACCCCAGCAGCAATCTGAAGGTGGTTCTGTCCGAGGTTGCTACTGATATTGTGCAGTTCAGGGATGGTGACTACACCAGAGAGTTGCACGTTTGATTCATTGGTTGATTGGGTGACGAACTGGGGATCATATAGTCTTTGGCCATAGTGTGTGAGTTGCTGCTGAGAAGAAGAGGAAGAAAAGCCATCTTGGTGTTGTCCAGGCGTTGTAACGGTGTACAGATCATCAAAGGGAGGCATTGAATATTAACAACACTGGGAGGATTATTATCCCTTCAATAGAACACAAGTGTTCAGCTTGTATCTGAGAGAAAACCTAGTTTGTATTCCAATGAGTTTTCTGAGAGAAAACCTAGTGTAAAGATAACAAAAGTTAGGTCCATCTTACTCGTATGCTGGATTAGTCCGTTATAATTCATGCATTTAGTATTCAAAGTTTTGTTAATAAATGTTTTCAGATAATAGGTTATTTTTCAAAAAAAAAAAGATAATAGGTTATTTCCATCAGCTAGATTCTACTGTCACTAGTAAAGCATGTTTTTAGCTAGGCGGGGATGTGGTGTGATGCTTAGGTATCACATTAGTGATACAAGCGTCAACAAACGGATATCATCAACCATGCACTGTGATGGGTTGATGATGTTAGAAAAGAAAACAACTGTTGGCTTTATTTGCATGTTAAGGGTCTTCTTGTTGGCAACAGTACACATGAAAAACTCATTCACAACATTTTTTGCAGCAAAATTGATGCTCCTAGTTTTTTCTTATCTCTCGTCTCATCTGAGCTGCAGGATGAATGTATAATGCTTTAATCTAGCTTGGACATGAACACAACAAGCGTGGAAGCTGTACTTCACATACCTTTATTAGTAGCAATGTCACCTATGTCCAAGCCCTTCAGCAGGTGGCAGGAAGAACGCATGTCTTTCTCTCCAGGCAATGCAAGCTTCCTTATATATAGACAAAAAAATCTTGACCAACCAGACTTGAGGTGGCCTATGATGCTGTTACACTGAACAGTGAGACCATGGCATCAATGCAAACCAAGCAAAGTTTTCGCCGCCCCATCTTGCCCTTTGTTTTTCTCTAATTTCTTCTCAATCAACATCGCCCATGGGGTCATGGGGATGTCAACATCCAGGGTGCAGATAGAGAATGGTTTGAGAGTTGAGACTGTCTTCTCATCCTCTCTATAATTTAGCCCTGAAGTTTGGAAGATCGATAGCAGACAAAAATTGGGAGGAAAGATCGAGACCACTTAATGAGATCAGCTGGTTAGGGTTCCGTGCTCATGGATGGAGGAATTTGACAATATCATTTATCTGCCCACCTCACCTAACTGGCATGAATGAATACTATGATGGATTTATATCCTAACAATAGGCCTAATAATGCTTTACAGAATTTGTTGACCATATAGATGAAGTCAGATATACACATGCATGAATATTTTTGTTCACCCCACATGGCAAACCTGTATGTGGAACTACAAGATGAAATATCAGATAAGTTTTTGATGGCCCAATGCAATAGGGTTTTTATATCATCCTACTTTCCTGTGTGCTGTAGGATTTTTTTATTTTGTTTTGGCAGTTGATTGTATTTCATGGACAGCAGAGATGCATATACTTTTTTTATGCGTCTCCAAGTTTCAATATTTTTCCCAACAGGGTGTCCCCTCTGTAGCAAAATACAAGGCAGTGAGCAGCTGATATATATTTGATAAAGTAGATGCAGTCACAACATAGTACGTAACAGCAGGCATAAGCCACCAAGAAAAGAACATTTTTTCTTCTCTGATGATGAAACCTAGAGTAATAAACTAATAATGGCCTGGCAGATAGTCCACGACACTACGTAAAAGATGCAGGCACAGCTAATGGTGTCAAATGGAGAGCGATAGAAACAAATGAATCCAGATTGGTACTGATGAACCAATAAAGAATTAGTCCATTCAAGTTAGGGAGTCTAAAAACTCCTTTTCTTGTAAAGTTAAGGAGTCTAAACACATGACACCGGGAAACAAATGCAGATGTATAAATATGTGCTATTGAAAATGACATGTCTAATCAAATTTGCAAATCAGTAATTCTTCATGCTGCAAAGGCTGTTCAAACCTGGTGGTCTATCCTGGCAAAGCCATTGCAAAATTATGTTCATTTGGTGCTGGCAGATCTGGTAGCCAGGCATACCTCCATCTCCATATTGTCTGGTGCAAACCCTTCCCTGGAAGATTATTTTTAGCAGCTCTTAACCATATTTCTGACAGTAATCATGCACCAGGATATACTAGAACAGAACTCTGGCATTGGGTTTATGGAATATGCTTCTGACCAAACAGATTGGAACCTATGCAAAGGCAAAGTGCCCTCGTATCAGTAACTCCAATGGAAAAGGCACAATGATACAGAGGACGATATGATTCTATCTGATAAAATAAAGCTGCCTTACAGTTTGCTTTTGCATAAAATCGCCTGTAACAGAACCCAGAACAATTCATGTGTTAAAAGTTGTACACTAATTCACAGCTTGATGCAAGTGAATATCGTTTGACTGCAAACTCAGTGATCAACATTTTTTCCCTCTGATTGAGGATTCCATAGGCAGTGTTCTACTTCGCACTGAACTAATCCCATAGTACCAAAATTACACTGGGGGTTGGAAATAACAGTACAACTCAGAACCGTTTTGATACAATGCTCATTCTAAGATGCTCCTTAATCTACACTGTCCTGGTGAGTCTCTTCTGGCTCACATGGTGAACAAAGGTCGCATTATGTGCACCAAAGGAGCTTCTCAAAAGTGAGCCAAACTGTATACTAGAGTCCACGAAAGCTGCAACAACGAAAAGGAAAATGATATGTCAATGACTAAATCGAGATTGGTCTTTTGAAGTAGAATACAATAGTTACCAGGAAAAGGGTGAAAGAAGCGAAAAGCCCCTCCTGAAGTAGAGCCCCATGGCCTCCATATTCCTCCTCGTCAATCTTCAACAGGTATGTGTAGTACCAATAGATAATGCCAGTCGAGATGGTCAGAAATCTGTAAAGAGGCCACATTATATGTCATATTAGAATACAACCATAGTAAAAGCTGACATGCTGAGGTCAAATAAAGTTATAAAGATCAAACACAAAAGTCGCCATAATTTTTTAGCAACGGGTAACGACATCTCAGTCATGGAAACAAATTTGCTTTGCGTGGAAACCAGTGCATTCACCTGAAACTTAGCAGGTAACCAACCATGGTTGTATTCTTTAAGTCTTTTCCTGTTTGCTAAGGCCACCTTAAAAGTATTGTACAGTCAATCCTGACCAAGACGCGTTATGGAAAACCATGTACTCCTACTAACAGCCCAAAGACAGTCTAGAGTGCGATAAACTCCATCAAAGAAGACAAAGAAAAGTTCGCCTGAACTGAACCGTTGAAGTAGACAGCTAAATACCGCCACAGCTGTGTCATGGCAGTACCGTTTAGCAGGAATTATATAATTCTGGGCATCGAAAATAACCCAAGCGCACTGTTATACAGAGGTAGAAACTGTCAAATTTAGCTACTGCCCAGCTAATAAGATCCCTAACTGGGTGACAGCAGATCTGAGTGCACACGTGACTAGTACTAGCAGTGATGAAATCGTCCCTGAACCGACAAACAAAATTGTGAAGCTTCACTCTCCTCAATTCCAATCACACAAACAATACCAATTTAACAGTGACCATGCAAGGTCGCAATGTCCCTGAGCTATAGAATCGATCTGATATCTATCTAATCCAATTATAACAAATTACAAAGTGTATGTATTATACAAAAGGGCTCAATTTCGCTTATGTGCGCGTCGTTGAAGCTACAGATCTACACACGGCAAGGCTTGAGCTCGAGAAGATGGGAAAGAGAGGTTAAGAAGGGGGCTTACAGTGCGATCCAGACGGCGCCGACGAGGGGAACGGCTCCCCAGAGCAGGCCGCAGATGAGCCCCACCGCCTGGCGGATCCAGTGCACCGCGTCCAGCAGTTGGTCCTGCCACAGTCCGGCCGAGCCGAGACGAGACGAGACGAGAGCGTCAGTCAGCACGGCAGCAGCTACCGGCGCGCGCGCGGCGGGAGACGAGGGGCGGTGGGGCGTACCTTGTCCAAGGAGGCCTCCGGGTCGAGGTACCTGGCGAGCTTGGAGGACAGCGCGTGGCCGCCGCCGCCGCCGTTTGACTGCTGCGCCTGCGCCTGAGCGCGCGACTGCTTCGCCGACGACCTGGCCTTGGCCATCCTCGTCGCCCTCGCTGCCGCTCGCTGCGGGTGGGGAGTAGAAGCGGATGGAGCGGCGGCGCGGCCCGGGATCCCGAGGCGAGGCGGGGGCGTTGGGAGATGGGATCGCGGCGGCGGCGCACGTGGGGAAAAAAATCGAAATCCAGGCAAATCGCAAAAGCAGTTGGCTAAAAACTCAAAAAAGCCACCCCCATAACTTTTGGTATTTGCGTTTACTCCTATGCAAAAAAAAAAAAAAAGGATGACCGAATTTACTGTTTACATTTGGGCTTTCGTGTAAATTGTACTAAAAACTTTTTGAGTGGTGACGAATTGGATACAAAACCAGACAGTTTAGTTTCAAACGTTTGTTTTTTCAAAACATTCTTTTCCATGCCTCCTTTTCCATGCTTCCTGCACTCTTCCCATGTCACAATCTCCTCATGTCATTCCTCTCGCCCATCCCTAACACACAAGAAAAGCTACATTCGTTTGCAATCCAAACTGTCATCTCATCTTATATCTTAGACAAAGTGCAATAGAGTCATTTGGCACCTCCTCTTCTCTTAGATTTGTCATCACCATGCCACTACCCTCCCGCTTTCTTAAATACATTGTCGACATGTTACCACACCTCCAATGAGATGCAACATGAAAGGCAGACCACCTTCCCCGTCTATCCAGCGCCCTAGATTTGCGGGTTCTTAGCGATCATGGCGGTCGAGGACCTCCACTTATGGGCGCATATGGAGCTAGAGCAAGAAGAATCCCTACCAAATGATTTTTTCTATGGATGGGAAGCTAGCGGAGGTGAAGCAGCGAGAAGTGGGGAGTGAAGCGGCATAGAGGTGATTTGGACCACTACAGCAAAATGCCCCTCCTAACATATGTAGATTCATAATGGTTTTTTCACAATATCATGTTTATTGATAGAGTGAAAAAATTGAATGAATGTTTTCCACACAAACATACATTCATTTGAAGGGTTTCGACCCGTTTATATCCAAATGAGACATCCAATGTCTTTTTTTTTTTTTTTTGGATTCGTACATATCCTAGATAGAATATTTAGCATCTTTTTGGTATTGGGTTCTCCACCAGAAGCTGATTTTATTTAGAAGTACACAATACAACGAAGACGCTTACAACACGCACGAACACTCACCCCTATGAACACACATACACAAACTCTATTTATATGGGCACCTTCCAAAGAACTAAGCACATTGGGAGAGCTGTTTAGAGCCATTTTGTGTCCAACAAGGTAAAACAAAAACACCTTCACCAAGAAGTCCCTCAAATTGTGCTCACACTTTTTTTTTAAAAAAAAAAAAAAGTTATATATGTGAAGTTTGTTTGCTAAACAGTTTACCAAAATGGCTCCTATTCCACGGATAGAGCAAATGGAGCTAAAGAAAAAAATACTTCAATAGTGAAGTGGACTCATGCCAAAACAAAAAAGCCTTTAATATCTGAAATCATATATAACTCTGAATAATATATTATGTGGATCAAATATATTATGTGGATCTATATTAGTTCATTAGTATATGGTAGGATTTTCCGGCGTTATGGTGGAGCGGCGTTCCCACGCCTACGGTCTGTCCATTGACCAAACTAGACGCAAACAGTTTATGCGTATTGGACACATCTGGCAATCCCGCCGGCCAGCCCGCCTGGAGGTGCTCATAGGGGTAAGGGCGTGCGTGTATTCATAGGGGTGAGTGTGCGTGCGTGTTGTGAGTGTACGCGTCTTGTGTCATACTCAAAAAAAAAAAAAAAAAAAAAAAAATTTATTTACATCTAAATCTAATGTAAATTTAAAAAAAAAATGACAAATTTGTATTTGTGTTTGTATATATCCCATTCATACTGAATACATGTTCGCCCCCTATTTATCAACGAATATTTGAATAATAAAATATATTAAGAAATAAATTTATAAGGGAATAAATGTTTCAACTATATACAATAAAAAAATGAAACAAAACATACAAAAAAAAAATCATCGATAAATAATAAATTATATGAATATGGTTCCATCAATAATTATATCAGTTTCAAACTAAATAAAAGCATGTACTCCGTATTCAATAGCAATTTTAGGTGTTTTACCTACACTTAACTAATATTCATTCATATCCACATCTACCTCGGATGCCGATCCAAATTTGGATCATGCAAATGAAGAAAGACGAGTTCAAACCTACGTATTTATTATAGTATCCATTTTGAAATAAACAGATACAGATATGAGTGTTCACATTTTAGTGGGTATCCATTTTGAAAAAATACAGATAATCTGGGGTTAATCTGGTTAAGTGCTAGCAATAACCAACGAGCTCGTGGTTTCTAAATTCTCATAAACTTGCTACATATAGACACCATATAAACCAGAAACGTACCATGACCTCATCTACTAGAGCAGAGTAGAGTACAATGCAACAAAATATTACAAGCCAAGTTAGCCACTCTGCCCAGCCAACTGCCAATCAAGCCACCATAACCTTCTAGATTCCAGCTAAATTAGAAAGAAGAAGGTGCACCATGGGACTAAATCACCACAGTATTAACGAATCACTTGATTCAAAGTGCTTCACTTACTAGCTTTCCCGCATTGCCTGCACGCAAACAAAAAAAAAATGACATGACCATACTACATCAGTTAAAACTTAAATTGCCCTCTAGAATCTAGATATAGTCACTAGCCGAGAATGGGAATGCATCTAGACATTGACAGTCAACTTGCCTCAACACGTGGAGAACGACGCAGAACACCTGGAGACACTCCTGACAGGGCTGTGGCTCCTCTCTTAGCAGGAAGTAACCGTGCATCGTTCTTGCTTGCGGATTGGCTTTGATTGTGAGCATCCTCACTTGTGCTGTTAACTGGAGCCCCTGAGGAATGCAGTGAAAAAAGTAGTTAACTGGTACATCATGCTACCTTGCAGACATAAATCTTGGAACATAAAATGTTTGCGCCTAAATTCAAAAAAAAGTGCAATAATGCTTTTTTAAATTAGAAAATATAAATCTTATTGCAACATTAAAATTAAAAATGCAATTTTGCGCCTAAAGCATTTTCAAACTGCCGGCAATTATTTATTAAAATATATAAAAATTTTTATACTAGGTAAAAACAAGAACTTTGAGTTTTTTTAAAATTAGAGATATAAAAACAAGCACTGTATTATTCCAACAAATGAAAAATTATACTTTGGAACTTCCACCACAGCCAAAACTACATTCCTCAGGCACCGGCAACATCTCCCTCCCTCTGCCACCGTGGCTGCCGGGACACACAAAGGTGCTGTGTGCTCCAATCTTGTACTGAAATGGGTTTGGTAAAATGCCAGTGTGGAGAATTTATATGTTTCACGGTTTCAGACTTTTAAAAAGGCTTGCATATATTTCAGGTTTATGTTTCACCAAATCGGTTACTGACAGCTCCTATCAATCAGGTACCTTCAAAGCCTACCTGTGTTCTTCTGCTCATCAGACAAATTTTTCATGTTGATCTGCATTAGCAGAATTATTAGCATGCAGGATATAATATGCATACTTCATGGATCCTGCAAGACACATGTTGATCTGCATTAGCAAGACAGATGTTGTTAGGATTACATTAGCAAGCCTTCATGTATGTTCTCATGTTTTGGATTACAAAAATTTGCCTTCATGCATCCTTACTAATTTCACCACTGGTTTCACAAAAATTCTATGATTATAAACATTCTTACTAATTTCACCACTGGTTTCTCCTCCTGCAAGGGATGAGCTATATCCTGTTGTTGTGTCCTTCCTTATGTGATTATGATCTGTTTTCACTTGGTCGTTTAGCTATTGATTCTGTTAAACTGCCTACCAAAAGATCATACCTGTCAATTTGATATTTGATTTTTTTTTTTAAAAAAAAAAATAGCTCAATTCATTGTTGCAGTGTTCCAGTATTCCAACAGCAGCAGAGTAATAAGGCGCAGAACCAACTGGCTATGTCTGCTGCCACCGTTGCCGATGACCATGACCACCGCTGGCCTCTGCACACGACTCCTCCACGGTAACAATTCAGGATTATCAATTTTATATTATATTGTCAATAATGAATTGAGCTGAATTTGTAGGAGCAATACACTGCACTGGCCTAAGTTTTGATGCAACAAATGCAGATACTGTTAATTAAACTGCAGCTCACCAACTCTGACAGAAACAACAAGCTAATGGAGTAATGCATCCAATTATGTGCATCAATTTCTTCCTAGCATCCAATCTGCATGAATGTTCCAAGTTTTCTGAACATTCAAGTTTTTTTGGTGCTGACTCTGAAAATAGCTGTTTTTGGTGCCTGTTACCTGTTGCCATGAACTATTGTTATTTGTCTGTGCAAATAGCTCTTTTGGGTGTTGTTCCAGATCTGAAAATAGTTTATTGTTTGAACTTCTCAAAGTAGCATTCAATAGAAGTCTAATGCATTCAGTAGCTCTTTTGGGTGGTTCGATTCACATTACAAAATATCCCGTAGCATCAGGCAAATATAGTAGTTATATTTGTAGAAGATGTTTATGAATCTGATACTTGATTACATTATAGTAAAAAGGAATGATATAAATTGTTGGTTACCGTTCATGAAAGAAGACTTGAATTTCTCTCTAGCCATTCTTATAAACTTGAATACATCTTCACTTGTATGCACATCCTTCACCAATTGCTCAAAGTCCTTGACGTGAGGATCACAATCGATGACTGCTATGAAAGAACAATAATTTAAGAAGATATACATGTGAAACATTGGAGGTGGGGGGAGGAAGAGGTATACAAAAGAGGCACTTGGCCAGACACCAGAAGATGCTTCAACTCACGTCCGAAACTCGTAGTTCCGCCTAGGCGAAACGAGTATTCCTTCTCTGGATGTTGTGGGTCAATCTTGTTGAAAACAAACTTGACACCTTGACGAACTTGAGGGAATTAAAAAAACAGGATACTTGTCAGTGGCACCACCGCACCAGCACCATGTAACTAAGCGTAGCATCAAGCTCGTGTACGGCTTACCTTCTCCTCCTCCGATAATCCGGAAGCCAAGGAACTTATCAAACCAGAGAAGAGCATCCTTGAATTTGTCCTCAGTAGTCTCAGCTTCGAGTGATTCGACAGCTGCAACAGGTCATAAACAAACTGAGTATCTATCATCGCTGCCATATCACTTGATGCATTCATTACGACCAGCGACGACGATTTGCCACAACAACAACCCAAGAGACAAAAGTAGTATTCGTCGGGATAGTAGAGAAGGGCAAGCAGACACACACCTTCAAGTTCCTTAGATATGACTGCAGCACGCATGTCCCTCTTGGCCCTGGCATCCGCAATCAAGCTACGGAGCCGTTCACTCCTAGCCGTGGCCTCCGAGATGGACTCTGTGGCATGCTTGCGTTTCGCTTCCTTGCAGGACTGAACTGCAAAAGGGCGGAGCGGAACCAGATTTCAGTCACCATAACAGCAACCGAAATGTATGTAGCTGGCAAAGGAAGGGTGGCATTGCGTGTAGGTAGCGTACGTGTGAGAACATTACTGAGCTGGGACTGGAGGACCCCGAGCTCATCCTTGAGGCTCTTCACCTGCTCTGCAGACACAGACAAGACCCAACACCATGAGCTGAACTGAACTCAACTGAACCGAAACGAGTGGGGAAGGACGGGAGGACGGGCGGCGGCGGCAGTACCTCGGCGCTGGACGGTCTGCTCGGCGTAGGAGCGGGCCAACGAGAGATTCGCGGAGAACGCATCCGCCGTCTCACTGGCGCGTCGCGCGGCCATTCGGCGCCGAATCGCCGCCGCCGCCGCCTGATCCGGCACCACTCTCCCGGATCCAGCAGCAGGCGCGGCGCCGGCGGCGGGGGCTGCTGCTCGAGGTCGGACGAGGACGCCATCCGCTGCTCCTCCCCGAGCACGGGGCTCCTCGGCTCCTCTAGATTCCCGTTTCATTTCCGCTAGGGTTTGCGGGGAAGAAAAGAAAAGGAGAGGGAAATTGGAGGATTTTGCAAATGAAGATGGAGAGCCGGAGTTGGGCTGGCCCATCTATCCTTGATTATTTTTTGGGCTTTGATGGGCTGTACGGTGAAACGTGTGCTCGGCTCAAGGGTCTTAGGCGTGAGCAATTATGTTTATTTTCTTTGTCAAACAGTGTGAGTATTACGTTGGAGTGGCAATACAAAAGAATTACTACCTTCTGTCAAGAAATAAATAAATAAACCTCACTTATCTAAAGTTCATTAAATTTGTAAAAATATTACTGATTATGATGGTAATATAATGTTTGTATTAGTTTCTATAAACCTAGAGAAAAAGAACATTTGATTTTCAAGAAATGACATTCATATTTCTTTCAGAGAGTGTTTTTATATGGAAACATGAGAAAAGTAGTCTTGAACGCTCATATTATTAGTTTATCTATATCTATATCTCCACTTTTTGTCTAATATTAAATATTTTGGAAAAAATCCATAATTTTTCATCGATATGTCTACTTTGGTGGATCTTCAATGATGATCTTATGACTTATCACTCTATCACCTATACGAATGTCTACAATGGTTCCTCCACTTCTTTTTTTTTGATCTCCTCGTCTTATTCTTGCCGGTCCTCTCTATATTACTCACTTATTCTTTTGTCCCACACGACTAGTCCTAATGTAACGATGTTTTCCAAGCGAGATTTGATTTGTGTCTCCGGCCCAGACTAACCAATACTGCTACAAGAACCCATCTAGCAAACCTTTTTTGTGTTTACCGGAAATCAATCTCCAAATGAGGTTCGGCGTCCGGCAAAGTTGCTTACATGGCACTTGACCCTTGCCGAACCCACCAAATGTTCACGGGCATTGTATATAGATACGCGGGGCAAAAGGTTAAGACCACTTGTCGACTTCCTTTACATGTGAATCCAATTTTTGGCTTTACATTGTAAGAACTCTTTTGCGGTGCCTAACGTTTTTTTACCCCCGCTTGCAAAAAAGTTTCACCTAACTATTATGCATGGTTGACGGTGAGGGCACGTTTTAGGGCTCCATGTTTGAAGCTATTTCTTTTTACCCTATTTGGCACAAAACAACACCAAACAACTTCTGAATCCGCTGAAGGAACAACCCACGCAACCTTTTTGCTAAGCATGTGCAATGTTTTTTTGTCACGGATGTTCCAATCACGCACGTTGAGGACGTACAGTAGGCACGTCTTCTAGCTTTGATTGCACTTTTATTTTTAACTGGTTTTGATTGCACTTTCATTAGTGCCGAATGAAATTAGGCAAAGGCTTCAGCTATGATCGAGTTTTATGGACCGGATGCGGTCTCTCTCATTTGGATGCAAAACTTTGGTTGTTGGTGTCTTTCTCACTCTTGTATATATGGTGGAGCGAGGTCTTGAGGGATGAACTTTCATCGAGCCGTCATATTATAACTAGATCGAGTATGTGATGATCTCGATCGTAATTTGGTGAATTTCGAACGTGATGGATCCAAAATCTTAGGCACCGACGTCTTTTCTTGCTGTCGACGTGACACTCGCTTCTACAAACTCATGCTTTGACTGAAGTTTGTCTTTTAACAATAATAAAGTCAGGTGGAGAAAATGAAGCTCCCACATTCGGCTTAAGAAAACTAACGTAGTTTAAATTCCAATATGAGACCATATTTTATCTAGACATATACAAACTCTGATTTTAAAATATATTTCGAACAAAAACACAGTTTGTGCATAAAAAATTCCAAACCAAAAGTTGTACATGTGACTGAGCAAACTACCTCTAACGCGCAACGCACGGCTTTTCTTTATTTTATTTTATATTTTGGTAAAATAAAATGGTGAAATTAGTGGTCGTATCGTGTTCGTGCGCTCCTACTGTGCACGTACCTACCCACTGTGTCTCTGTCGACGATGATCATCAAACACACGCTCTCGAAGAAGAAGAAGACGACTGTAGCTTCGGATAAGATTGCTAGATGAAACGACGTGATTTTTCCACAGTGGAAAACAGAGAACATTTTGGTTTACAGGAACAAGAAACAACTCCGAACTCTCCAACAATGGCATCGCATCGAAAAAGAAAGGCATCGTCTGACGCTGCTGACTTTGTAGCCATCCATGTCCATCCGTATCCTCCCTCTCCTGCGGGCTTGCCGCTGGGTAAAAAAGATCTGTCCGGACTCCGGACGCTGAGACGCCGCCGTCGCTCCGTGGAGCAGAGCCACACGTTGTCCCTCCCGCCCGGCCGGCCTTCCTTCCCCGTCGCGGCTTGGCTGGTTCGTGTGTGTCCTCCACGCAACCGCCACTCCCTGCAAGACGCAACACGACGACGGCCGGCCAGTGGATTGCCCGATTTGGTTGCCCTCTTCTACTCTAGCCTCTTCAGTTCCTCCCTCCCTTCTCCTTCTCGTTCGTCTTCTCCCACTGGACAGCGAGCAGGGACCAGGGAGGTCGCCAAATCCGACGCACGGCCAGAGAAACAGCTGCCGTTTGGCTTCAACGTATGGCGGCAGCCGCCCCGGTGGCGCCCGGGAGCGGCCGCCTTAGCCTCCCGCGCCCTCGCCCGCTCTGGCCCTGGGTGCGGCTGCGCGGCGTGAGGGTCGCCGCGTTATCGGCGGCGGCGGAGGGGCCGTCATGCCTCTACGTGGGGCCAATCGAGACTGCCAGCCAGGAGAAGCTCGAGGCGCTCTACCACCAGGTGCTTCCCTTCCTCCTCTCCATGCCTGCCAGAAAGGAAAGAAAGCTTCTTGTTGTAGTACTAGGACCAGATTGTTCAGTTCTTAGCTTGTTGCTGGTGGGTCAGTAGTCCACCCAGCCATATCAATCCACATGCACCATCTATTGGATGGAGGCTCCATTTCACTTGTTTAATTTAACTTCATTAGCTGCCACTGCCAGCCATTAACATGCTCTTCAACACTGTGCTGTGTCTGTGTGTGCAGGCCAGGGACTCCTACTACAGCGGCCAGCCATTGATCGTCGATGACATGTTTGACAAAGTCGAGGTGAAGTAAAATTCAGGGAGACTGCACCTTGCCAGATTACCTGATACCTAACACACCACATAGGCATAGGCACATACATATCCTGACTCCAAATTCCTAGTAAACCAGATTCCCAGTTCTGACAAACCATTATACCCTTTGCAGCTGAAGCTCCGGCTTTACGGCTCTAAATCTGTCGTAAAATACCCCCGCTGCAGCCTCATCAGGCAATCAACCTACGCCGATGCCGAGGTAACCTTTCGCATTTGTTTAACCCCGTTCGCTTGGCGCTAAGGCTATTACTGGCTTACGCTTGGATGTTGTCTTATCGGCCTTTGGGTATAGGGCAGGAGGACCAATCCATGTTTATGACATTATCAAGCATCTGGATGTTGCTCCTCCTCTTTGGCACCTCTGCCTTTCTTGTTCCGAGTCTCTACACTCTGAGTGTCGCGCTCGGGGACATGTTTGGAGCAAGGCACCTCCTGTACGGTGAGAAGTCCCTTGATGCGATAACCAGAGTTAACGACTTGGCTTTGGTTGGATTGGGGTATCTCGTTGGTTATCCCATCGCTTCTGCGTCTGGTGAGGATGCCAATTCTCATTTTTTTCGTCATGTTTGTACATCTGATGATTGATATCTTAATTTCTACATATGGTAAAACCGTCGTCTGGTTGGTTGTTTCAGTTGGTGCGCTGCGGGGCTTATTGTCAAACAATTTGGTTGCACTAAAAGGGTCCTGCCCAAATTGTGGTGAGCAGGTTAGGTTCAGCTCCAGTAATGCAATGATAGTAATTAATTATCATTCTGCTTATCGTTTATTTGTAATCATCTGGTGATCTGAGAAACTTGAGCATGTTGACGTCAGGTGTTTGCATTTGTCAAGACTGATAAATCTGTTCGAGCACCGCATAGAGCAGAATGTCATGTCTGTGAGTGCCCTCTGGAGTACCGCACGAAAATTGAGGTACACGGAACGGAACACCTGTATTTTCATGCTACTTTGCAGTATCAAAATGTCGGCAAAAGAAATAAAGCCACATTATGATTTTTGGATGGCAATGCACGCAAAACAACACTTTTTTCAGAGTACAATGACATCTGCGCCAAGATAGCATTGTATCAAAAATCCATTATCACTTTGCATTGGGCACGTTCAGCTCCTAAACTTTGACACATTTGACATTCAATTCAAAGCCGATGCTGCAATGAACTAATGAACCACATGTGCTTAATAAAGTTAGTCACTACTTATGGGATTGATTCCAGATTTTCATATGGTTCACAAGTGTGTGAATTCACTCTAGATTTTTTTCCCACTACAGAATATGGTATCTTAGTTTCCCGTTTTCTGTTTTCTCGTTTTGTTCTGCAGAAAACTTTGTCAGGGCCTAGAAGAAGTTGGGTCTACGGCCGGGTTTATCTAGTGAAGCAAGGGCATCCTAGGAAACGGAAACGGATAAATGACTAAAATTCTAGTTGCAGCTGGTGAGGCAAGTTTAGATAATCTCATGAGATGGCCACTCTTATGATTGACTGAAACATTTTTCAGCACTCTTATTGGCCATAAGGGCTTACTTTGTACAAATCATTTTAAAGATTTGATCAAGCCAAGTGTTTTGTAAAACAGATACATTCCTTTCTGAGATGTGCAGACGCTGCAGATGAACCCATCCTGCATTGTATTCTTTTCTGTTTTCTGTGTTTAGATAAATCCATGATACAATTTGGATAAAGAACTACTGAAGAGGTTATGAAGGTGTCATTGCTATCAGGAGGGAGGTCACTGAAAGGCATCCTGGATAACTCGGCATGTATACAGACTTGTTCAAATGTGATGTGTTATACAGGTATATATATGAAGTTTCCAGGGTTAATATATGTTCTCAGATTCATTTACCCGAATCTGGAACCTGTCTTGATGCCTGATAACACTTGATCAATTGTGATGTGCTATACAAGTATATAAAAAAAGCCAAGTGTTTTGTAAAACCAGATGCATTCCTTTCTGAGATGTGTCCATACGCAGCAGATGAACCTATGCTGCATTGTATTCTTTTCTTTTTTCTGTGTTTAGATGAACCCAGATACAATTTGGATAAAGAACTACTGAAGAGGCTATGATGGTGTCAATGCTCTCTGGAGGTAGAGCCACTGGAAGGCCCACGCTCTGCACCAAACAAGTTTAATCATTTTACCAAAGATGTGCATGAATGAATTTATCCTGGATAACTCGGCATGTATACAGACTTGTTCAAACGTGATTTGTTATACAAGTATATATATCTGGAACCTGTCTTGATGCCGGATAACACTGGATCAATTGCATTTGTTCTACGCTCAGATGATATTCATTAGATGAGACAAGCAGATTGCAGAGTTTTAAACAGCGGTTGAGCTGTTTGGTTTGAACAAAATTTCATTACAATCGAGACTGGATGTAATTATGTATTTACATACTGTACTTTACAAAGGCTTGAAAATGTAAAAACTACATGATACACACATAACACCCAGCACTCTACCTCTTTACAAATCCCTCTATGAACCTACTATATTGCCTACACCTACAAAAAGGGGGAAAAACTCTACCATATAATCCACTCACTCAAACTCGTTTTACGGAAGGAGCAGGCTTCCCTTTCACTGCACCATTGTTGTCCAAGCTCCGACTGCTTGGCCTCTTCTGTAGGTGATGGTTACCTCCTTCCTTGGCATCCTGCAGCTGTTCTAATGCCGTTACTACCTCGTCCATAGTGGGCCTGTGCCTGGACTCCCCTGAAAGGCATTGCAGGGCGAGTGCTGCAGCCTTCTGCGCCCTAGCAAGGGAGTACTGCCCACCCAGTCGGGGGTCCAGGATGCGAAATATGCGCCGCTTACTTCTCAGGTATGGCCTAGCCCACTCCACCAGGTTGTGCTCCCCATTCGGGCGGTTTTTTGTCCAGTGCGCGGCGTCCTGACAACATTTCTAGGAGTACTACTCCAAAGCTGTACACGTCGCTCTTGGTGGTCAGATGACCTTTACAAGGAAAAATGACATTTGTTTGTTAGTAGGTTCAGTATCAGTAATTAGATTCAAAATGACTTGTAAGACTGGAAGGAAAATGACAGTGAACATAGTGTGAATGAGACTTGTTTTTTTTGCTACAATCCAATCATGCACGTTTCAGATAGATCTGGTTAAGTTTTAGCAATATAATTTCAATCATTTGAGTGTGATTCATGGCTCATGATGCTAGTTGCATATGATGATTTGGAATCTACAACAACCGCAATACCTGTTTGAAGGTATTCTGGTGCTGCATACCCATGAGTCCCCATCACTCTGGTGGAGACATGGCTCCTGTCACCAGTTGGACCATCCTTAGCCAGCCCGAAATCAGAGAGCTTTGCATTGAAGTTCTGCAGAATATTCATCGCTATGAGCTCAACAAAACCAACGGAAGCTATTCTGTTTATCAAAAAGATAAGACTACTGGACATTGCATACCGCATCTAGAAGGACATTAGAGGTCTTGAAATCACGGTAGATGACTTTAGCTTCATCGCTATGGAGATACGCAAGACCTTGAGCTGCTCCAAGGGCAATTTTCATTCGTAGGTTCCAGGACAGTGGCTGGAAATAGGAGCTCCCTGCATAATAGCGAGACATTTTTACTACTATTCTTTCAAATGTGAGAAAAAGCAGTCAGTAGCGAGCAAAAAAGGAAAGGCAGATGCTTACTCCTAAAGAGATGATTTTCCAAACTCCCACGCGGCATGAACTCATACACAAGGAGGCGTTGTTCATCTTCAAGGCAGTAGCCAACGAGCTTTACAAGACAAGGGTGCGACAGCGTTCCGAGGTAATTCACTTCAGTCTGCACGTCAAAGGAACTGCACGTTATACAAAACACAAAACCGGCACTGAATGTGCCCAACAAACAGTAGCTCCCTCGATGCAGGTACTAACCAGCCACTCCTTGTGACCCTGGTAGCCTTCCTGGTTGAGCTTCTTGACGGCAATGACCATCCCTGTGCGGGTCTAGTCGGGGCGAAGGCGTCTTCTCATCGATCCATCCCTTGAAGACGGAGCGAACCCACCCTCGCCCAGCACACTGTCTGGTCTGAAGTTCCTGGTGGCGGTCCTCAGCTCATTGAAGGTAAAGGCCTTGACATTCGCCGACTCCAGAATCTCATCCTCACTCCGAGGAGTTGGCAGCATCGACGCAGATGAGGCATGGCTGCTGCAGCCGCTCAAGGCTGTCCTGCCACCGAACTTGGAAGTTGTCCCTGACCATCACCAAGAAAAACAATCAGAACTCCGCGCATCATATTCATATATCCCTGCCGATCGAATCAAGCTGGCTGCCAGTACATCTGATTGATCACAGTCTGTTTATTCAAGGTATTTGTGTTCATTTTCCCATATTTATTAATTAAAGGTAGAAAAGAAAAGGAATCCATGCATGGGCCAAGTTAGAAGTAGGTGGCAGCAGAACTGAAGTTTCCTCTTTACTTCCTTATATCAGCTTGTCTTAGAAACAAAACAAGTAAACCTAGCTTTATTCAGCGTGGAGCAGTCAAAAACATTGAAAAAAGGGGACCAAGGATTTAGCAGAAAGGTAGCACCAAATCTGAACGCTCAATCCAACCAGTACCCTCATTGGCATGTGAGGAAAAGTCCGTCCGTCCGTCCAATAAAGTGAGGTGCGCTAGCAAGATCATACAATTGTTTTGTTATAACAACAATTGAAATAGTCGCCTCCGGGCGGAAACCGGAAAACGAAAGGCTTGGACTGAAGCACATGGAAGGATCCAGAGGGCGAATCCAGTGTGAAAACAGACGGTGTTTGTTTTGCGCACGCGCGGGTGGAAGACGCTAGTAGGTGTCAAAGTGTGTGATGGCAGTGATCATACAAGCACGCACGCACGCGGACACAGCCTGTGTTGAGCCAATTGATTGATTGATTGGTTTTATAATACAGTATATTATATAAGAAATTAAAGGGATTAGTAGAAGCTAACTGGTGTCGAATCGAAATGAACGGTGGAGGAGAATTAGAGGACAGTTGGACGACGGAAGAGCACAAAACGCTAACATGATTGATTGATGATGATGGGATAAATTAAATCAAATTAAATTAAGCGATCCTTCCAATAAACAGCAGGAAGAAGAAGAGGAATGGAACCTGATGGGGAGACGGCGCCGCGGGACGGGCTGTCGGAGCTGATCTTGGCGCCCCAACAGTTGCCCATGGCGAACTGATTGGTGGCTGAACCGCTGAACGGATCCTCGGTCGAGACCAACGGCGCGGGCAGGCTCGATCAGAAACGCCGCCCAGCCGCCTCTGGGCGGGAATCTTGATCCGTCTCGATCCCCCCAGGGCCAAGAGCTCGCTCGGGCTCGGGTCGGCAAGGTGGTGCGTGCGTGGAGCTAGGTGCGGGAGAGGGGAAGAAGAAGAGCACGAGAGAGAATTGCAAGAATGAACCGGCGCGTTGAGAACTGCCAAATCGTCTCCTGTGTCCCAGTCTATCAGAGAGAGAGGGTAGAGGGAGGAGGGAGATTTGGGGGAGAAGTCTGGCAGGCTACACAGCACAACGGAGCATGGCAGGCAGAGGGGAGAGGAGAAAAAGGCGAGACCTTTTTGTGATGGCGGGCGGGCGGATGAGGGAGAGGAGAAGGGGGGCGGGCGGGCGGCAGAAAAGGCGGCGGTTTCCCTTTCCGAGTCACGCACCCTGCGTTGGCACGGCTCTGGCTGAACAACTTTGGCAGGGCAGGGCAGGGCAGGGCACCACCGTCAGTCAGCGACTCCCTCCCTCCGATACCGCCTGCCTGCTTCTGCTTCTAGAAGTAGGACGAGGAGCAGGAGCAAGAGGAGGATGGAGATGCAGCCGCCATTAATGGCGGGGCGAAGGGAGGGAAAGGCTAGGGAAGGCTAGACCTGTGTCGACCTCTGTCTGGGTGAGAAAGCGAAGAGTGAGTGAGAAGACGAGACGTCCTTGGTGGTTGGCTCCCCACCCCCTTTTATTCATTTATTTATTTATTTAATTTCGCCGTCAGCGCACGTGAGGGCCCCTGTTACCGTCCGATGCGCATCGGACGGTGGTGACGCATTCCGTGGTGGGTAGGAAACGTGAATCAATAATTAATTAATTAAATAAATAGTAGGAGTACTAGATGGATGGATCAATTTGCCGGCACACGGCTCTGTGAGTCCAAGTAGGCACAAGTTGTGGTGCTTCGCTGACTACTCCTACTCCAATAATACAAAAAGTTGTTATTTATTCATTTTCGTTTCGTGTGTACAGTACAATATTCATATTTTTTATAATAGATTTTGATGGGAAAGTCGTCGAATTCAGATTTCATTTGGTCATCTTTGAGGCATGACAATGGCCTTTTCTATTTATTATTTAATATCCCTGTGGTTGGCTGCGACGATCGACGCCAAATCGCGACCTAATAATGCAAGCCAGAGACGTCCGTACCTTGGTTTGAAGCGGGAGTGACGTCCCCAAGTCGTATTCAACCATATTTCTTTTATTTTTTTTATACTATTTGGATTGGACAACAAAAAAAGTAACATATCGGCACTCGTTACTTAATTATTATTAATCCTACTAGTACTGTATTAGTAGTAATTTTTGTTAAGCTTTTTCTTTTTATATAAAAAGTAAAACGGCGGAAAGGCAAATAAATAATAAATAGATAAAAGGTGTGGAATGATGGCACGCACACGTTCATTCACACACGCAATGGTCACTCATTGTACTGGCTGATGTTTCCATTGCCAACCTACCTAGGGCAACCACAAACATAGAGCCGTCCTATGATGCCTAATTAATTGGTTGAGTATTCTATTTAATTGATTATATTCTTCATACATATGTACAGGGTAAAGATAATGTAATACAACTGAACTGTCTCATAGATGGTGACCATACATGCATGCATATATACACCGAGAGGTGAGGTTAGCTAGACATGCGCTACAACTATAATGTACGTTTTGAATAATTTTTAATAATATATATCTTGAAAAGTTTTGATTAAAAAGTGATTAGGTGGCGAGCCAAATCATAAACCTTGGCAACATAGGCGGCGAGTCAACTTGGGACGATAGCATAATGCAAAATACCAAATCTCACAAAAAACAAAACAAAACAAAAATTATTATCCCTCCATCCAGCCAGCTCTGACCCTTGATCCCATGCATGCATCGATCCATATCCATCCATCGTTATCCCAGAGCAGAGTGTGTATGGATGGATCGGACAAAATATTACTTTTTGATAGCCGCCAAGTTGCTCTCCTGTGATGTGGTACCCCCGTTCACACAGTGCTTGGACAAGGACAACTCAACCACTCTGGTCCATGAGCCAGATTATTATATATCAATTGGCCGGTTCAACAAATTCAAGGTGAGAATTGATCAGTCTAGAGTGATTATGCATGGTGGTATTAAACAGGAATGGGAAAAAGATTTGGGAAGGGTTTTTTCACAAAAAAAAACAGTACCTAAAAGTTACGAAAGTATAGTTCCAGTACCTAAAAGTTACGTTTTTAGTTGAAGTACCCGAAGTTACTAAAGTATAGTTCGAAAGTACCCAAAAGTTACTTTTTTTAGTTAGAGTACCTATCATTTACACGTTAAATAGTTTAGGTACCCACAAAGTGCAATTTACTCCAAAAGTAATGTAGCTAAACAAATGAAAGTGAACTACAATTTGGAAATTTGTGCGCAGTCTTGTTGTTTGACCGAGGAGTGACAATCCGTTTCAAAGAGCTCTGCCAAACACTCTTTTAAAAAAAGCTTTGAGTTATGTTCTACTCCCTCCGTCCCAAATTAAACGCAGTTTTTGGGTGTTCGTGCCACAAGTTTGACTCGATTTGTAAAAAAAATACGTATAAGATTTAAATCTCTAAATAAATTTGTTAAAAACTAGATCAAAATATCTTTCCAATGATACTAATTATGTAATATAAATATTAATCCTATTTTAAGAAATAATTGCCGGCAGTTTTTTTCTCGGAAGGCGGAACTACGTTTATTCCGGGGACGGAGGGAGTATTGTGGAGCAACTTTTACGGTGGAGTTGAGGCCATTTTGAAAAACATGTGAACAAATAAACATCTCCGATGATACTTTTGTATAATTTTGTCAAAAGTTTTTAAGAGGATCCGAAGAAATCACACTTTATTTCTTCCATTCCACTTGGTTAGTATAAAAATTGCTCTAATTTCTTGGGGCTCCAATTGCAAGGAGCCATTTTATATATGGTTCACCTGTGCCGAACTCAGTAGCTAGGATGTGTGCTGCTCCAGGTTCGATGTCTTAATTCTCGACGTCACACTTGGGCTTGTGTTCGTATTGTGACTTATTTCTCTTAATAAAACACGGGTGAATGCCCGATCGAGGAAAAAATAGTTATATATGGTTATTTGGCAGGACTCCTCGCAAGGAAAGAGCAGCAAGAAACTAATTAAAGTCCTATCCGGCATAGAGAGGCCAGTCTTACCTAGTCCAGGCAATTAAATGCCAGCTTATCCATCCGTTGATTGAACAAGAAAAAGGTAGGTTGCCACGCACAATTAATCTATAGATAGTCCACGGGGTTAGGTCGGCAGGTTTGGTGACGAAATTGTATTTACTTTGTACTATGTATGCATCAGCACATGCATGCACACACACCGGCCAGCTAAGCTAGCCAGTGTGCTTGCGTGCAGATGTGAATGTGAGCGGGGGACTCTTGACTGTGAATTGCTGCAAATTTAGAACCCATTTGATTTTTGGCCAGTTGTAGAATTTTTTTCTTCGCTTAGCAATAGGTACTCTATATTTTTTTTTAAGCAAAATGAATAAAATATTTTAAACTTTTTTTTTTTGAGAATTACACAGGACAACGCATACACTCACAACACGCACGCACATTCATCCCTACGAATATACGTACGCGAACCCTTTGTCGGCTCGACTCTTTCGCTGATATATAACAAGGATAGGAGCGGAAACCGAATCATCCATTTGGAGCCGTATTAAATGGGGTCTCAAGCAGAAAGCATTTTTTTTTTTGGTGCATACATGTGTTAGTAAGTTTATATGTAGTCTTATACAATAAAACGGTGGGTCTTACACAAAACTCAATGAACTCCCGAGCAAGACCTAGCTAGTTATACAATACTAGCTAGAGAGAACCGGGTGAGAAATTACATAGGAGAAATGTGGGATCTATATGAAATTCTTATAAGTAGTAACATGTGTGAAATTATCCTATAGGAGTATTGTTTTCTTTCATTTAATAAAAGTAATTAGCAATGATTTTTTTTTTTGTTAAATATATATGTCTATAATGGATAGCTAGGTCAATTTTATATGAAATTTTTATAAGTAGTAACATGTGTGCCATAGTTTGAATTTATCCTATACTGCGGTAAAAGTAGTATTGTTTTTTTTCAAAATTTTATTTTTTTTATAAATGTCAAAATTACTTAAATTTGAGTGTTTTTAGTATGTTTTTGACCTTTAAATATATATGTATTTTTCTTTTCTTTTTTTTCTTAGATTTGAAATATTTGACAAATGGATATTTTACGTAATTTTTTCAACGATTTTTTTTTCAAATTTTAGGTCAATTTTTAAACCGGGGTTGGCAGGTTGGGCCGGTCTTTCTTACACAATTTGTAGCGTTCGTTAAGGAAAATCTGGTACCTGTAACGCCGGCTATGAAGAGAAACTAGTTCTTTACCTATAGTACTATAGGTTCGGTAGAGCTGCGTTGAATGAATTGTACATCGCCGGCCGTGTATGTGCGTGCGTGCACACGTGACGCGAGAGCTTTGCATGTGTTGGCGTGACTCTTGTTCCATTTGCTCGTAGTAGTTTTGTCTCGCGTCCAGGGAACACATGACGCAAAAAACTCAAGAATGACGGATAAATGGACATGTTTGGTAGTAAAACACAAGCATTTTTACTGGTGGATCGAGAGCCGTGCACGGCAAATCCAAAATTTGGCTTTTTAAAAGGTGCACCGGTGGCCTTTTGAAAAGGCCGGCCGGCTTGATCTCGCCCTGGTTTATCGGGAAACCTTATCAGATCAAACGAGTAGTAATAATAAAAAAATGGCAGCCGGATCTGGCGGCCGTGTGTGAGTACGTGACTCATCAGTAACACTTCTAGTCTCCTTTGATCTGCTGCCTACCAACAATAGTCCACGAGTTTCAACCTACTATATATATATATATATATATATATATATATATATATATATATGGGGTTCAAAAAAAGAACTACTTACTAACTATATGTATATTTTTTTTATATAAAAAAGTACTGTTGCCCCGGCCTCTTCCGTGAACGGGCCAACAACCTCTTGGTGCGGAGTAGAGTGGGGAAGGAAGATCGAGTTTGGCGTGCAATCGAGAATGGAAGGCCAGCCAAGAAGAAGAGTGGTGCGGTTGAGGAGAGAAAAAAAACGGAGAATAAAGCAAAAAAAAAAAACGGCAAAGCCTGCTTGCTATGCGGCCAGCCAGGGCCTGCACGCTGAAACAAGCCAGGCCCGGCCCGGCGGAGAATACAACCAATCGGGCCCTAGCATTTTCGGCACACGCAACCAACAGGGCCTGCACACGCATGTTTCCTACAGTATTTTCTTCCTTCCCTTCCTACAACCCGTCGTTAACTATCGTCTATTTACCGGTAATTTTGTGATTAGCCCCCGCCTGTATCGCCTCCGGACTCGACGAGCCCGTGCCGTTCCCCCACGCCGAGTAGACGCTCGCCGCCGGGTTGTAGAAGTCGTCGTCTCCAATCGTCGGCAGGGCGGGATCCCGCGCGCACGGCGCCCGCGCTTCCCTTCCCTTCCCTTCCCCCGCGCGAAAACCTCCCCTCGCGCCCAGGCAGCTCTTCTCGCCGCCAAAAGGTCCCCTTCTGCATCTGCTTTACCCAAGCCGCCTCGCTCTTCTCGCGCGCCCTCGCTGGAGTAGGGATCAACACCACTGGCAAGTTGTTAGTTAAGGTTCAGTTGTACTAGTGTTGCGCTCCTATCCTTTTGTTGTTAAATCAGCTATAACATTCCTCGCTCGTCGTCTTCAAGCAGATTATTACTACTGTATTGATCATGATTTGTTTGTTCAGTTTAATTACTTCGTCTTGTTGTCTAGTGTGTAGCTTGCTTGCTTAATTTGCAGGCAGCAGCTAGCTTTAGAACATCTGAACAGTTACCTGTTCTTCGGTGTCCATCAAGAGCCTTAGCTGCTAGTAGCTGTAATTTTTTTTGGGGATTTATATCAGTAGCACACATTAGCCTTCGCTTTTGTAATGGATTCAGTAAGAACACGCATGTCTGAAATGACGGGGAGTGGCCTCTTGGTCAGTAGCACTCGCGTTTGTTATGTTTCATGCTAATAGCTCATTAGTCTGCAGATTAGCTATCTGAATGTTAGTTGCAATTGGCATCCCGTTGTCTCTGAATGATCGTACTATGTCTGTGCAAACTAAGTTTTTAGCAAACTGAATGTCTGTGCAAACTGAAACTAAATGTCTGTACATATAAAGTTTGGCTCTAGCTGCAGTTGGTAATTGCAAAATCTTTTGCATCAAAGCTGTATCAGAGATAGAACTAGCTCCTTTTTTTTTTATTTGTCAACACTATATATTGAAACTAAACTCACCCTTCTATCTGTACACAGGTGGACCATGCTGAGTATGTCGGTTAACCTTGGTGGACTGGTATCTGATTGTTAGTGAACTGCTATCTGAATTTTTAGCTACTGCTTGCGTCTGTGTGAAGTGAAGGTAGTGCTGCATGCTGTCTGAATGTTGTCTGCATGTATCCCACTGAATGTTTAAACTGCTACCTGAATGCTACCTGGTTACCTGAATGTTCCTGTCGAGAGAGTTTCAGGGTGACATTGCAGGCTTCCATTTTTCTTTTTTCTTTTTGAGAAGGCCCTTTTCCCTATGAACCATTACATTGCTGTTCTATTAGGGAAAATTCTAAATGCTACCTTATGCAAATTTGAATGCTACATTCTAGAATTTTAAAATCATGTTTCTATTATGTTTGATATTATTTAATCAAATAGCCACACAATGGTACACACAAATGCATTTATAGTTGATCTTAAGCTACACACAAAGCATTAGACAGCTTAGAGACGGATCGTCTGTCTGTGGGTTGTATGAGCTGTCTTTATATTTGTCTGTATGCTAAATTTGAGGTTCTACAGGTCTGTGGGTTGTACATGCCCTAACGAGTTGTATTTGGATCTGACCATATATTCTGGTGTACATATAGGTCCGCCCTCTTTACTCCTGGTTTAATTTTATTTTATACTGGGGAGAGCAATATGGGAGGAGCCACTCCAGTTTTGCATCGCGGATCTGATGACTTCTCCAACGCTGCCTTGGGTAAGTCTGCTTAAGACCCTTACTTGTAGTCAACCAGAGAGGCATATGGATTAGATCGTCCCTATTTCCGGGTAAAGATGCAATTCTATCTGACACTCCCAATCTTCAGCAAATCTCGGTTCTGTACTGGTTGGACATGGTCCTTGCCCGAATTAGATTTGATATTCGTAATCTATTTGATTAAAGATAACCATTGATTATCATAAGGGGCTAGCTCCTTGTCCCAACTATAGCTGGGTTTGTTTGTATAAATACAACGAATATAAAATATGATGGCGTGCATTTTTAGATGAATATAACTTGCAATGTTTGCTGTGGCAGGACCTTCAACAAGCTCAAGTTGGTCCGACCTCCCAATTGATATCCTTTGTAGCATCCTGGATCGCCTTGAGCTTCCCCAAGCACTTGCCTTTGCATCAGTCTGCACAGCATGGAGAGTTGCTGCCACAACTGCTGGAATTCCACCTTGTTCCACTCCATCCATCATGTCTTGGGGGAACCATCTTGAGGATATGGACAAGTGCACCTCGGCTGTGACCAGCTGCAACCTGTACCACCCTGTTGATGTCGACAAGTCTTATGGTGTCAGTTTTCCAAAGGGCTGTTTTCTTACGTGCCGTGGAGCCTCTCATGGATGGTTGATTCTGGCGAATGACGTCTCCAATCTCGTGCTTTACAACCCTGTCACCTTGGCCATGATACCCCTCCCACCAGTCACTGATTTCACATGTGTGAAGGCGGTCAGTGGTGGATACGAGTTGAAAGGTACCGTAATCCTCAATGAAGAAGATCGTTTTGCTGCATGGTTCTACCAGAAGGCGGTGCTGTCTTGCAGTCCATCCAAAGGTGGTGTCTACGATGTAATGATCATCCACTATGCCAGTACTTGGCTTTCTTTTGTTAAAGCAGGACAGAGCAAGTGGCAAGTGGCTTCAACTTTAAGAGGTGACAAATACCTCGATTGTGCATACCATAAAGGCAAGTTTTACGCCGTGACATTGAATGGGATGGTGGAGAAGTGGGATCTTGATGGAGCGAATGGACCAATAAGGGAAGTTTTGGTTGCTGGAAGGCCACACCCAGGATGCATCCTCAGTAGGCATCTGGTGTCGACGCCATGGGGTGATCTCTTGCAGGTTCGTGCAATGCTTGCAAATAGGTATGCAATGCTTGCATATAGGTACCCAGATGGTATTGCGTTCGAAATCTACAAGGTTGTTCCTGATGATGGATTATGCAACGTGGTGCAAGAGAAGGTTCTAGTGGATCACGCGTTATTCATTGGATTGAATCATTCTGCATGCTTACCCACCCAGAATCTACCCGGGATTCGAAGTCGGTGCATATATTTCTCTGCTCCCATGCTAACACACGCGTTTGAGTTTCTTTCACGACTACCTGTTTGGGGAGGTGCAAGGACGTATGATCTGGAAACAAGGAGATTTGAGCCCGCTGTTCCTTGTGATATTAAAAAGGAACAATCATATGGACTTTTACCATCTGAGGTTTGGATCACTCGGAACTTGTAATGGGTGAAAGATATGAATTTAAAAGCTTGTCTAAGACATCACAGTATTAAGGGTATTTTGGAAGGTATTACTATCAGTTCTATGCTTGTTTTTTTTTTTTTTGTAAAAATATTATTTCACAGGAATTGCAAAGTTGTTTATTTTCCAGTTTGCATATCGTCCTGTATACTATTACTATTACTATTATATAATTAGTGTACTTCTAAGACTAGCATCATCATTAAAAATAGCTCATGAGATAGTTTTAACATTTGAGAAGCATATACTAGAACAATTGGTCACGTATTTAACTAGTTAGTAATATTTATTAAACAAGATATTACAAACTATGCAAACTTGTGACCACTCTAAGGTGTTCTCAATTTTATACGATGCATACAGGTCAAACAAAGCCAACGAGCGCCAGCTTAGTTGGCAGGTGTTGCCGGTGTGCAAGCTGCCCACCAGCGTTCGAATCTCGGATTCGACCCCTGGTGCTCCCACTGGAATTTATTCTCATATAGTATTCTCAGATCAGCCTCTCAACGCGTGGAGCCACAAAGGGATTGCGACTCGCCCGTCGCCGGAGCCTCGACAACTCTAGTGATCTCTCTAGGGGACGCGTCTTTGATATTTGTGTATAGTTGTAGGTGCGGTTGTATACATGTGTGGTGTGTTTGAGGTGTGCGTGTGTGTCTATGTCGAAGAGATGATACAACTGTATCCAGATGAGGTGTCAAAAAAAGCCAACCAAATTGGGATCATAATTTTAGGGGACATATGACTTCATTATTTATTTAATTTTAATAGGTTTGAGCAAAATTATTAAACTGCACCAATATACACATATATTGTGCAAACAAACATATTGAATGGATAACACAAAAACATATGGAAGCTAGCAAAATTGGTTTCACAAGTTTTGGACTAACAAGGAATTATTCATGCGATTAATAACATAAACAAACATTTAATTAATCTAGAAAATAATATAATTATATTGGCATCAAACATAGACAAAATTAATATTTACATAGACATTTTTGTATATACATATGTCACTTTTTTTTGGTCTGTGTCTACGAAATTAGGAGAATAATAATAGTAGTATTTAGATTCCCATCTTATTCAATGTAATCTCCACTTAATTTCTTGTTTTTTAATTAATTTAACATAAATGAACAGGAGCTCGGTTGTTGTTGCCTAAAAACGCTACTGTTGGCTGAATCAATGTGACACGATTTAGTAATAAAAAATTTTAAAACTTAAATAATGAAGTGTACCGAACATCTAGTCAACCATGCATAGAAGATATATGAAAAGTTTTAGAATCAACATGACACATTAATATTCACATTGTCGTCGTGTACATATGTCACTTTTTGGTCCCTACATTTGGAGAATAATAATAGTATACTTGGACTATGGCATTCACTATGTATCTAATTTCAGCTTCATTTACATGCATAAACTCTAACATGATCTATGATCAGAGCCTGCTACTCGACAAAACACATCATTATCATTGATGAGTAAGCTGGCGTGCTTCAGATCCAGGAGTGAGGACTAGATGAAAGTGGTAACCAAGGTTCGTTATCAGCATGCGTGATGACTTTTTTTTTTTTTTTTTTTTTGAAATTTCAATGATGCTGACTTCCTCATACTATCGTTTCCAGACTCTGCAAATGATTGATCGTTCTTGCGGCAGCCTTTCTGAAGCTAATTAATCTCCAGTGAAGTCCGTCTGATTGAAGAACCTTTCTTAGTAAGCAAATGAAGTCGATTGATTGAAGAATGTATTCTCCAGTAAAGTGAATCCTCCAATAAAGTGCTCAAAGGTGAGAGGGCTACTGCAAGGAGCTGATGCTGATCGCAGGCCCTGATCCAGTTTGAGCAGAGAGCAAGTCCTATAGACTGTAAGCTGAACAATTTATTTAGCAGGCAAAGCTCCTGGCTAGCTCTCCACCGTTTCTTGGACCTTCTGTTTTCTTGTTGAAATGTAATGTGTTTGAATTGGCATTGTGCTCAGTTTAATTATGTATAATTTTCCCTACATGACTGCGGGGCGAGGATTACTGTCCGGCAAGCTGCGAGTTCACTGTTTCAGTTTTTGTTCAGTTCAGGGCAGCATGGCAGCGCAGAACTTCTGGGCTTGCGCTGCACACGCCAGCTTGAGGACAATAACTAGGTGGTTCATCTATCTACGCTCTGATTTTGCTCGACACCCACTCAATAAACTCTCTAACATGGTAAGAGGTAGCACTCGGACATTTGCGTTGAAAAAAAAAAAAAAAGCAGACGGACATGAGATCGACGGCTCCGTCTTGCGTCTTCCCCTTCATAGGCAACATAACTGATGTACAACACTGTAAATCGTGACAATGCAACGGATTCAATAAGTTAAGGCTTGTTTAGTTTGCAAATTTTTCTGTGTTTGGCTATTGAAGCACTTTCGTTTTTTATTGGGCAATTAGTGTCTAATTATGGACTAATATTACGCCAGATTGTGTAATTAGTTATTTTTTTTTAGTTACATTTACTCGCTCCAAATGCGTGTGTCTAAAGATTGATGTGGTGTTACAAGGTGAAAAGTTTTAACTAAACCTTGCTTAGTGGTATGGTGACCAGTAAGCCAAATGACACTAGAGAACCAGGCAGGCGTACAATAATGCAAGGGAGGACCAGGCGTCGATGTTTGCATGCCTCATGCGCCTGGTTCAGTGCACCTCTGCTTCCAAGAATTTACATGGATCACGGTTCAATACACTGAGCGCACAGGTGGGTGGGTTCATTCCGGTTAAGGGGGGAGGAGGACAGCGCGCGCAGCAAGGCCGCGTGGGGCTGATTTGGGGAGCGGGCGCTGTGGGGCTGGGGAAGAGGAGAGGGCGACGTCGCTCGGTGGTTCCAGACGGGCGACGCGGCGGGTAGAGGCGAGCGGGATGGACGGAGCGAGGGATCATGGGCACGGGTAAATCGGGCGGCTGGGCCGGAGAGGCGCGGCGGCAGCGGCCGGCGCGCGGAGGGGCGGCAGGAGACGAGCAGCGAGGAGGTTCGAGAAGGGGAGACGACGTGGGCGTCGGGGAGGCGTGGTCGGCGGCGGCCGGCAGCGCTCTGGATCGGACGGCGGGGACGGCCAGGCGCTGCAGGACAGTAGCAATCGGACGGCGGGCGATGGGGCGCGGTACTGTAGGACTGTAGATGACCGCACGCGACGGAAAACTAAGGCCGCGTTTGGCTTCACGTGACTAAACTTTAGCCTAATCTTTGCAAACGAGAATCTTTGCCATTTAGGAGTATTTCGATACAAAACTTTTTGCACAGATGGGAGCTAATTCGCAGGGCGAATCTAATGGCCTAATTAATTCATGTTGCTACAGTGATTCTACGGTAACCATCCGCTACTCATGGATTAGTTACCCTCATTAGATTCGTCTCACGAATTAGCTCAGGGTTTTGCAATTAGTTTTGTAATCAAACTTTATTTAATAGTTCTAAATGGCAAGATTTTCTTTGATGTGACCGGACTAAAGTTTAGCCCTCCAGATCCAAACACCCCTTGTTTAGTTCGCGAAAAATTTTGCGTTTAGGTACTGTAGCACGTTCGTTTTTATTTGACAATTAGTATCTAATTATAAATTAATTAGGCTTAAAAGATTCGTCTCGTCGAGTTACGCTAAACTGTGTAATTAGTTATTTTTTTTAACTACATTTAATTCTTCATGCATGGGTCCAAAAATTGATGTGATGGGATCAGAAGCATTTTTTTTTTTTTTTTTAACTAAACACACACTGTATGATATGATACAGACAATAGGAAACACTATTCCCCTTAACTCTGTAAAATGTTTCAAGTCAACGTCGTATCATTGGCTATTTTTTTTGCCCGCGTGCCAATGGTTTGCCCCATTGGATGTACTAGCATTCCGATATACTAGTATACTAGCCTGCTCTAAAATAATACGTTTTGAGTGGTTAGGTTTCTCACTTGGTTAGGTTTCTCACTGGCGTTTCTGCTTGTTAGAATCCCAACCAAACAGTTAGATGCAGGTGTAGCTTTTGAAAAGCCAGAAGCAAAAAATCATAATACGTTTTGAGTGGCTTTTGCTAGCTTCTGTAAAGATGCTGCTACTGTTATACTCCCTCCATTCCAAATTATAAGGCATTCAAGAATCTTGAAAAGTCAAAGTTTTTTAAGTTTGACAAAATTTATAGGATAAGATAATAATATTTAGGTGTTCTGTATCCTAATTTGTATTTGTATGAAAACTAAAAGTTTTGTTTTATTTTATTTTTTATTTCGAAATTTGATCCTATTAGTGTACTGATCTTATAGAAATCAAACTCTTAATTGTACTTTTTTTTTTATTCTGATATTTATCTTTTCAGAGTCCAAATCGAATGCTAATCGAACTTCTAGTTTTACCTTCTATTTAAAGTTTTACAGTTATTAATTATATTTTTACTTGGTTAGATTATTATCATAACAATCAACGGTCTAGATTTTTTTTTCAATTATAACATGAGAATTTCTAGACCTTAAAAGTGATCGTGAGGCTCCTTTTGTTTCTTACTAGTTATCAAGATAATATACTAGAGTAGTCAGAAAGAAACAGAACCATAAACTACTCTATCCTCCTTGTTGTCACATTGAAGTGTCAGCCTTGTATAATTCGCAACAAGCCAACAACCCATTGGCTATTTCATTGCCGGCGCGCCAACGGCGCCCCCCATTCTACTGGTATCTATTTAACTATTTTTAGTGACAGACTTTCATTTTAGAGGTTGATTTGAGAATCTTTTTTTCATCTTTTTTTTTATCAAGTTTTTGAGATTGCGTGGACCCTTATGTTTGTGCGTGTAATAACGAACAGCTATATGCATTAATCGATCGATAGTAGTTTTGGGATATATTAATATATTCCTTTTTAAAAAAAAAAAAAAACTATTTTTGATAGGGTAGAAAGAAATGGAACCATGGACTACTCTATCCTCATTTTGTACAATCTAAAACAAAATGAAGCCACATTAATTCATCGGTCTCTTAAGCAGGAAGACATGAGTTTAGCTAGTGGTATATTAGTCGTTAGCCGCTCTTCCTCACATGACAGCTACGCATGGATATACATACATCTCTGAGTTGCTTAGATAGACACAGCACCACCCGCCGGAGCCGGACCACCACGGCAGAAATCTCCATGGAGACGCCGAAAGCTCCTGAGCTTTTCGGATGCGTCCTCCTTGTCCTCCTTGCTACCCTTCTTCTGTTGAAGCAACAGCTGCTTGCGTCGTACAAGAGGCGCGCCTCTCTCCCATCCCCGAGAGGCCTCCCCTCATCGGCAACCTCCACCAGCTCGGCGCGCTCCCGCACGCCGCCCTCGCCGCGCTCGCCGCGGAGCACGCGGCGCCGGTCATGCTGCTCCGCCTCGGCTCGGTGCGGGCGCTCGTCGTCTCCACCGCCGGCGCGGCGCGCGCCGTGCTCCAGCCCAACGACCGAGCCCTGTCCGGCCGCCCCGCGATGTGCGCGACCACGAGGCTCTCGTACGGCCGGCAGAACATCAGCTTCGCGCCCCCGGACGCGCCGTGGCGCGCCGCGCGCCGCGCGTGCTTGTCGGAGCTCCTCGGCGCCCCGCGCGTCCGCGGGTTCCGCATCGCGCGCGAGGGCGAGGCCGCCGCGCTCGTCGCCGCCGTGGAGAGCGCTTCAAGGTCTGGATCCCCGGTGAACTTGAAAGAAAAGCTTGTCGAGGCAAGCAACAAGATCGTGCGGCGTGTCGTCTTCGGCGACGAAGGCGAGGAGGATATTAAGGCAAAGGCTGTCCTCCAAGAGCAGCAGGGGCTTCTAGGTGCGTTCTTTGTGGCCGATTACATGCCATGGCTCGGGTGGCTGGACGCTCTCCGTGGCCTGCGCAGGCGGCTGGACCGACACTTCTTTCAGCTCGACGCGTTGTACGAGAGGATCATCGACGACCACCTCAACAGGCGTGCGATGTCCACGGCCACGGAGGAGGACTTGGTTGACGTGCTCCTCCGCCTACACGGCGATCCGGATCACGGGGAAACATTCAGCCGTAGCCGAATCAAAGGCATCCTGACCGTACGTATATATCCTGGTTGCGGCGTTCACGTGATGTTCAGCTCGATCGACTAAAACATTTGGTTTTAATCTGCAGGACATGTTCGTTGCCGGAACGGACACGTCGGCGGCGACGCTGGAGTGGACGATGACGGAGCTGGTGAGGCACCCGGACGCCCTCGCCAAGGCGCAGCACGAGGTACGGAGCGCCGTGGGCGGCGAGGACATGGTCCGCGAATCCGACCTCCCGCGGCTCCAGTACCTGAAGCTCGTCATCAGGGAGTCCCTGCGGCTGCACCCGCCGGTGCCGCTGCTGGTGCCCCGGGAGACCATCGAGCCAATCACGGTGGACGGCTGCGAGATACCGGCCGGGACGCTGGTGCTCGTGAACGCCAAGGCCATCGGCACGGACCCCGACGCGTGGGGGCCCGACGCGGCGCGGTTCGTGCCCGAGCGGCACGAGGGCGCCGCGGACCTCAGCGACCACAAGCCGTGGCACGACAGCTTCGCCCTCGTGCCGTTCGGGTTCGGCCGGAGGAGCTGCCCCGGCGTGCAGTTCGCGACGGCCGTGGTCGAGCTGCTCCTGGCCAACCTGCTGCTTTGCTTCGATTGGCATGCGCCGCCTGGCGCTGGCGGGGTGGTGGATTTGGAGGAAGAGAAGGGGATGACGGTGTACAGGAAGAACCCTCTCATGCTTGTAGCTCAAAGGAGAATGGGTTGACGGTCCCATCGACTGAATTACTAACTAGCGGGGAGTAATCATGGTGTACTGTAAAGGTGCTCAAATATATTAGATTATTAATCTTGTTACATGTGTGGATGTGTGTGTCACGACTCACGAGGCATCTGCATCTGCATGCATCTCAGTGATGCAGGCAAGTGTGAGTACATGCGTGTGTGGATTGTGCGCGTGAGTCGCGTGGGGTGTTGATCATGGTACCTGCGCATGATGAATTCAAGACGACCCGGGCAGGCTGTTGCCCGTATTTGTGTAACGCATTGCTTCTGTGAGTTGATACCAGTAAAAATAGAGTAAGATGTACTAGTCTCTAGTGTTCTTTTGTGGCCGGCCGCCAGATTGCCGCAAGTGCTCGTGTGTGTCCACATCAAGAGCAATTTTAGTCCATGGTACTCTTGTGTGTGTGTGTGTGTGTGTGTGTGTGTCAACATCTGAAGATAAATGTTAGTCCATGACTGCCGTGGAAGACTGCCGCAAGTGCTCCTGTGTGTCAACATCAAGAGCAATTTTAGTCCATGGTTTGTTCGTGACTTCGTTCTTGCGTGTGTTTGATCCCTGGCTTGTGTTTGATACCCCTCCTTTGATTCAATATTTGACACCGTTGGCTTTTTGATTCAATATTCGACCATTCGCCTTATTTAAAAATTATATAAATATAAAAGAACATGAATTATGCTTAAAATATCTTTAATTATAAAACAAATGATGGTAAAATAAATGATAGTTACGTAAAATTTTTAAATAAAACAAATGGTCAAACATTGTCCCGAAAGTCAATGGTGTCAAATATTTAAAAACGGTGGGAGTAATATGCATCCTTAAGGGCACATGCTACACGGACATGGCGAGCCGGTCCTGGAGCTCCCGGTCCATGCCGGCGGCCCTCGGCGAGCCCCCGGAATCGGGCGCGCCTCCATCATCATGGCGAACTTTTCCCGCCGCAGCCGGCCGATCATCAGTATCACCGCGCTCGTTGCAGTCTTGGCGGCACAAGGCGGAGCACCGCCGCGGTGTCATTCTCCGCGCAAGCAGCGCCACACCACCTTCAAGCTCCCGCCCGCCGGCCAAGCCCCTCCGCCGCCTTCTCCCCTCGTGCCCGCGGTAACCCCGCGAAGCCCGAAGCGGCGCCACCATGTGGCGCCACGTGGCCGCCGACGAGGGAGGAGGTGGCGGCGGTGGCGGGAGTGGGGTCCATGGGGGTGTTGACGGATGGCGACGGGGCTGTTGAGACGGTTGAGGCAAAGTGAACCGAACGGACGGGAGAGAGGAGAACGGGGACGGACGGCAGTGTGGCGTGGATAACAAAACAAGAGATCTAAGGTGGCAATTGACGACGAGAGAGGCGGAGGCGTAGCGGCAGCTGTAGCGTTGAAGATAGGCATAGGCCATATCTTTCCAAGCCCGGTTCTCGCCACCTCGCCGCTTTCTCTTGGACTACTCACTTTGTCGGTCCATATTGTCTACTTATAAAAGAAAATATATGTGCATATGTTTTCTTTATCTCCAAACTAAATACTGTTGAAGCTATTCGCACAAAAGTTAGATAAAATTTTGGTCAATGCGCTATATATTTAAAATGAGGTAGTAAATTATAGAGGCAATTGTATATTTGGTCCTACTCTGGAGTAATTACTAATTTTGTTTTTTTTTTAACTTTGCAGATTGGTCCTACTTTTCAAAAAACAAAACTCTAAATTGACCCTGATCCGTTAATTTGGGTTAATGGTGTTAGCTTTAGAATGAAACAGGGCAAAGTTTCACAGAGATTTCAAAATGGAACAGTTTGATTCCGTGCATCTTTGCTTAAAATGACACCTCCTTTAAAATGGACATTTATTCAGACAGCAGGGAACCATTCCTCCTTAACTTGAAAAATATTTCAAGTCAACCTTGCATCATTGGCCATTTTCTTTGCTGGCCTACCAATGGAGTGCCCATTCAATCTACTAGCATTTTTATATACTAGTAAATGACCCGCTCTAATACTACAGCTAGGCTTGAATCCTGTTTGGTTGAGCTTTTTACTAGTGCTTCTATTTGTCGGAAGTCAGAATCCCAACCAAACAATTAGAGCCTGTCTAATGAACATTTGTGTGATTTGACCTATTTGATCACTCAAGCAATTTGAGGAGACAAATCACATGAAACATGAACCAAAGCAAATTTGTGTGATTAATGGCTTCCGGTCACACAAATTCTGTTTGACTAACAAAGCTCAAATTTGGGTGACCGAAAGACTTAAAATACACCAAAAAAAAATAAACTTACAGCTTATGGAGCAGCACGTCTGTCATCTCGATCCTGAAAGGGTCCCGCGGGTCCATCTGCCTGATAATGCTCACTTGCTTCTGCACCATCAGGCATATCCCATTGTACCTGCCACCACAGAATCCGAACTATTTACATCGAGAGTCGCCCATGATCGTCGGAAGTGCCTCGACAAGATCCATTGAAAGATTTTGCCGCTACAACTGACACACGCAGCATAACCAGTCGATCGATCCACACTCAACGTGCGATTGTGAAGACGGAGAAAGGGCCGGGGTGGCAGGTAGTTAGTTCTTGTAGCCGTCCCTCCCGACGATGTGGTAGCGCTGCGTGACGCGGCCCTCGCGCCGCCCCTTGCACTTGTCGTAGTCCAGAAAGTTGACCCTCTTGAGTAGCTTCAGCTCGTGGACGCCAGCTTCCTCATCCTTCGCCTCCTTCCTTCAATCGACGGAGAAGCTCTGGACCGGCCGGAGGGTGCTCCGATCAGCCGGCGGGAAGAATTGAGATGGTCTTTTTTTTTTTTTTCTCTCTCGGTTAGGAATTGAAATGATCTGATGAGGGGCGGCGGCTAGGCTGTATAATGCTGCGCGGCGCGGTGGCGGCTGCAACGGCCACCGCCGAACGACAGCGGTGGCCCAGGTCCGGTGGGCTCAAACAGGTACAATGAGTGCAAGGGGGCAGGGGGAGGGGAGCAAAGTAAATTTTTAGAGCTTGCAAAGCTCAGAATCAGAAATAGAAAATCTAAGCTACATTCTCCAGCCACGTTTTGATAAGGCCCGCATGGCCTGGCTTTGCCTTGATGCAAATCAAGTCAATCTCATTCTTGAAAGTAGACCACCAGTTCTGCAAGGTACAATTCACACCATCAAAAACCCATGGATAATTAGATAAGGACATCGATTTTTTTTAGATAGAATTTCCTTTTCCGCTACGTTCATGCATGGGACATTCCTCTTTTGTAACCTACAGTACCTCTTCTAGAAGTATCTATTTGAACTTTTCATTTATTTCCTAGTTCAAACTGAGGACTGAGATTGTATTGTATATTAATTATTCTCTCTGCCTTGAAATACAAGATATAGATATAAAATTTGTACCAAATTATAAGGTTTCCAGATTGTTCAAACTCATTCATGCATGTTTGTCTTAAAAACCCATCCATGAATGTATGTACACATGGCTTTAAAAAACAATTAATGTCCAAAAATGTGTCATGTAATTTTGTCAAAGAAATCAATGACGACGTGCATGCATGTTTGCCACTTCAAATTATGTCTTTACTAAAAAAGTAGAATAACAACCAAAGTAACTAATTAGCGAGAGACAAGTTAGTAATTTGCCAAACTCTTTATTTGATTCTAAAATTCTTGTGATGCCTCTTGTATTTCAAGATGGAGGGAGTACATTAAAGATAGCTTAGTAGATCTGTGGCCACTATTTTTTTTTTTTTTATTTTGAGATTACACGGTACAATGCAAATGTTTAACACACACGCAGACTCACCCCTAAGTATGCTAACCCTACCCCTATGAGCACCTTTGAGCGATCGAGACGACAAATCTTAAAGTTCACGAAGTCATCACAGACGCCTCACCCCTAAGTATGCTAACCCTACCCCTATGAGCACCTTTGAACGACTGAGACGACAAATCTTAAAGTTCACGAAGTCATCACAGACGCCTCACCCCTAAGTATGCTAACCCTACCCCTATGAGCACCTTTGAACGACTGAGACGACAAATCTTAAAGTTCACGAAGTCATCACAGACGCCTCGCTATCGACGGGTACGTCGCCTACCACCTATTGCATAGCGCTAGAAAATTCTACAATAAATCCATAATAATTCTGGAGTAAATTCAGAACAATGTGTTGCACCCAGAATTTGAACCTTGGGTAAGAGCCCCCAACCAACAGTCTTTACCATTGCGCTGTGAGCCCCTTGACATCTGTAGCCACTATTGATGTGACAATAAGCATAGAGTTTTTTTCCTTCTCTCTTCATATATGGAAATAGCCTTTGAGTTGATAAGCAAGGAAACCCCGTGCATGACAAATAATCCATACTCCCTCCGTATTGGTAGCAGAAGTCGTTTCAGACAAATGACACGGTTCCAAAATACAACTTTGACCTCTTGTTATTATAAAAATATTTATATAAATGTGATATATGTATACTTTTATGAAAGTAGTTTTTAAGACAAATCTATTTATATATTTTTTCACATTTACAAACTCAACAAAAATTATTGATGATTTATATTCCCAATGTTTGATCCAAACGTTGTCCAAAACGACTTCCTTTACCAATATAGACGGAGTATATCACAATCCAAAGAAATATTTTGTGAGTGTTTCTTAAAGTATTGATTTGGCTTTTATGCTAGAGCTGGCGTGGGTGATTCACTTTTCAGTTAATTTTTTGTAAAGATACAGAAAAACAGCTTCTTGGACCGTGTATAAAAAGACATTTCTAGCTACAGAAGCCAGAAGTATTTTGAGAAGCTAACAAATTGTTCCTTACAAATCGGACATAAGACAATCAAAGCCATTATTGGCTCATACACTGATTAGCTAATAAATATAAAAATCTTGTTTACAATCAACAAACTAGCTATATAGCTAGGCTTTGTTCTTGTACACTAGCACCAAAACCGCATGTAATTTCCCTAGCTAAAAGACGAAATTGATATAAAAAGCTGCCCGGCCGGTTTATATCTAACCAAATTTTGGATGTATGCATGATGATACTAAAACTCTTTATTGAAGATATATAGCTAGCACTTCAAAAAAAAAAAAAAAGATATATAGCTAGCATGCATGCCCCCGCCAGCACGTGCCCCACCGAGCCCCCACGATGAGTCCGTAGGGCGTTCTTGATCGATCAGTGCGTCGTGATCGCGATCGAATCGATTCCCCGACTCACGAAACCCTAGCCTCACATTCCTTCCCCATCGGGTGCGGCGAATCGATGGCGGACCTCGTCGGATCCATGCAGACCCTGCCGAGGGATGTCGCGCGCTCGAATCCTTTAGGCGAGACCGAGTCTGAGCGAGCGGCAACTGCGTTGAGGGTGAGGCAGATGGCGCAACAGATCTTGGCGGAGGCGCCGGAATCTGACGAGGAGGATTTTGAAGACGATGATGACGATGATGATGGGGAGGAGGTTGTTGATGAGGTGAATAATAAACAGAAGGATGGGTGGTGGCAGAGGCTTGAGGAGCTTCAGAGGAAGTACGGCCCGGCGCTTGTTGCTCGTGATTCGGAAGCCATGGAGAGCGCATCCTCGACTATGATCCCAAGCAGGGCGGCGCCTACTACACCCGGTTCTCCCGCGTCTATGACCTCGCCTCATTCGACCTCGACGAGGAGTGTGAGTAATCCCTGCCCTCTTATATAATTTGTTTGAACTTACCAAGTTATAGTTCATTTGTTTAAACTTCATGCCTTTTGATCAAATTTTGGATAGAATTCAGTCAAATATTATTGTCATTAGAATGTGTCACTGCGGTTCAAATCATCATGCATTATATAGTGTGCCTATAATTTGTGTTTGGTTAAGTTTATTGCCAAAATTTAAACTCCGGACGATGATGAAACATACATTAAAAGTTTAATTTAATGGGCTCCTGATATTCCACCAACTGGTGTTGACTAAAATCATTCACTGATCGCTGCTGTTGGAAGTGGTATGGTGAAACCACCCAACTAAAGCGCTGTATCTAGCCACCTGTTTTTCTATTCCCATAATGTGAGGAAATTCAGCAGTGTGTCTTCAGTTACTGATTTTGTAGAAGTCCCTGACCAAAGGGTATCACAAGTTAATCAGCCCTCGATGTAAAGGCACATCACTACCCTTTTTTCCTATTGTAAAAGGCATATAACCTTTGTTTTTCCCCTGCATTGCAGCACCCCTTCCGCCGATGAGATTTACTGATGCGGTCTACAAAAGCAAGCACGACTATGAGCTGTGTGAGGCAGTAAACATCTTATCTGTGAAGATGGGCTCCTTGGATATTGACTTCCCAATCCATGTCTATGGCACTGTTATTGCCAGGGACAGCCTTGACAAAAAGTGTGTTTATCTCTTCCGCCGTGGCAGAGAGGACTCCCAAACTATCAACTCTAAGGTATGTGACTCCATTACCCTCCCAACCCTCCCTTGCGGGCCTTGTGCATGTAGACAAGTGTAACTTGTAGTGGCTGTCAAGTTGATGCACATCTTCATTTCTCATTCTGAGTTTGTATGGTGTTGAAATGTTAGATGACCGCATAGTCATCTTATCAAAATGCACATTTCAGAATGAAATGTTTTTACTGTATGTACTTCTGTGTTTGCTTTGTACACACAAATGGGCATACCATGGTTTTATGGTGGTACTGGTGGAATTATATGATGGAACTTTTCCTTTGTCCAATTATTATCTTATTATCTTATAATAAGTATATATATATATATATATATATATTGAAATTGTTGTTTTCCTAATGGAGATGGTAATATCATGTGGCCTACAATAGTATATATAGCATTGGACCATTCACAGTTTCATCTGTGGTATCAGCTTCTTATGCTTTGTGGCTCGAATTTTATTCAACTTGGATTGCGGCACTATTTATTTATTTTCTATATAGCATTGGCTTACCATGTAATCTTGTGTAGGATGAATCGCTGATCTTAACAGGACCAAAACGAGGTATTGCTTTGATAAGTGATACATATGTGGAGATTAATCTGATGATCAAGGGTGATGATGAGTTGCAGCAGGACAGAGAACTCAGTAAAGGAATGCTAACAATAGACGGCATAGCACGGCGAGTGTTGAAGAATTGTGAGCTTGAAAGCTGCTCTCTCGCTACCAGGCTCAGTACTGTGGATGTAGTGTATGCAGTTGTGAAAGATGCAGTGGAGGCTACCATTTCAGTTGAAGTTTTAGCGGGAGAATATTTTGGAGAAATCGCTGCCTGCACCAGCAGCATCAAGAATAGGCTTGTGCTTCATGACAGCAGATTGACTCATAGTGCTAGTGATCAGGGCATTGCCCCTGCCATTATCCCACTCTTGCGATCTGTGGTGGCTGTCTATGTCAAGGAGAAGCTGTTACTGACTATTGCCGCCCATACTGATGATGGAGAAATTACCAAATGCATTGAGTATAATCCAAGAGTCAATGGTTCAGATCTGGATGAAATTACTGTTGGTGCCGCAACATTGGGCGTGAGGGTTGTATGGTCAATAATTGACTATTGAGTATCAAATGTTGGTTTGGTGGTATTTAACTAGTTAGTATATGATAATGGAATATTTGTTTATCGACTTGGGCTGGTCGTTGGTGTTATGTAAGTGGGAATATCTATCGAGTCACATTATGAAAAATTTGCTATCATGTTTGGCTTTTGTGATCATGGTTGCGCCGTGCCTTCTCTTTGATCTTGCAACACTCTAGCCATATATAAAAATTGTCTCCTATTCCTTGTCGACATGTCTTTTTTTTAAGGAAAGCACTCAGCTCCAAATCTCTTCGTCGCATGTATTTTTGGCTCCGCTCCAGAAGGAGATCTACTCCGTCGACCTCGTCGTAGAGCACGCCGCGCCGCCGTCCTCGCTCCAACTCGTGCGACGCCACGCCGTCGACCTCCTACGAGTACTCGCCATAGAACGTCGCCGCTTTGCCGACCAGCTTTGTCGCCCTCGCCCTCGCCTCCATGGTGCCTGAGACGTGCACCCAAGCCGTCGTCTTCGCGCGATTAACGTTGCCCGTCGTCCATTGCTCGCTGTCCAAGTTGAAGATCGCCGCCGACACACCAACCTAGCTGCTCCTCCATAGTCCACGCCGCCGAGTGACGTCGCGCCGTTGTCTTCGTGCTCGTGCGACGCCACGCCGCCGACCTGCTCCTTCGTCATCTCCATCATGCGACGCCCCGCGCCATCCTTGACTCCACGCCACCTGAGCAGTGCACGCAATCCATCGTCTTCGCGCGATCGACGTCGTCCGTCATGCATTGCTCATCTTCTAAGTTGAAGACCACCACTGCCACGCCAATGTCGCTGCTCCATCGCTCGCCTAGTATGTCACAGAGCCGACTATTTGTAATTTCATGTCACCTCGAAACACTGAACTCAAACACTCTTAATAGTTGCACCACTCACCTTGGCATAGATGTAGACAGCAGAGACACATAACAAGTCATTCTCATGCATTAACACAATATATTTTTAACTGAAGTAATTTGAACTGTGCCACTCACATACTTTTCATGAACGAGTAATTTCCCTTATCTCCTACTGTCAAGCAGGATACAACATAATATAGTGTCACAGGGTACAAAATAGTCACAGGGCAATTACTGATCTATTATTCAGTAGCAAACACCTTAAACCCAGTAAGCATCACTTGATTTGCACGCACCATTGGTTTCCATGTGCTGATTTGTCAACCTCTTTGCATCACTTGATTCAATAAGAGTGGGATATCTTTTTACAGGTAGTGTCGATGGACACGCCAAGGCCAACCGATAATTTGTACCTTTTGGGGACCTTACAAATACAAGTCATGGAGGTATTTTCTCATATGTTTGCAATTCTTCTTGGAACAATATAAGTTTCTGGGTATTTTCATTGTCTGATCAACAGAAAATCTCTATTTGTGTTTTAGATAAAAGAAATTTGCTGGGCAGAATAGTGTGAGTTCAGACAAAACGCTGGACAGTACCTTGGACTGGACAAACCATTGCTCAGGTTAGTTCTTACATCCGTCTTCTGAGGTGACACTAATACTCTATGACAACTTCATATTTCCTATACATCTGGAATGCTCTTTGCTAATAGATATAAAAATATTGTACTAACAGCATGATTTGAAACAAGAGTCCTTTGCTTTGTGGTTTCATGCATAGTTGACAATTCATGGACACACATTAGCCAACCGGTGATCAGGTACCTTTTGGAGACCTTACAAATAGAAATCGTGGAGGTATATTTCATTTTTACATAATGTTCATATGTTTGCATCTCCTCACTAAATTTCAATAAAGCTAATCATACTGCCGGTGTTGATGCCATTAGATGTGGATCGTAATGACAACAAGAGGCAGAGGGAAAGAGACCAGTATGCGACAACGATTGATTAAAAGAGATGTTGTGAGAAGCATAAGAAAGAAAGAAAGAAAATTATCGCCAAATAAAAGGAAAGGAAAAAATCATGGAGCATTCACACGAAATAAATGGATATCAAAGATTTCTTCCAGCTGATATAAACCATTATCTTAATCGAATTAGAAAAGCCCATAAAATAGAGTTTACAAACCCCGCGATATCCATGACTAATTGTGTTACTTCTACAAAAACTTGTTTGGATTAAATATCACTTTAATATTATTGTTTAATGTTTAATTCATAGTATTGTTATCTTATCATTCGATCCATATTTTTTTATAAAATTTAATTATCCTGTAGCAACGCATGGGGCGTTTTAAATATACAAATAAAAATAGGGAAAGGCTGTAAATCAAAAGTCCGACCATACGGGGATCCGATTTGGAGTCTTGAGTATATGGGCCCAGGTTTGGGCCAAATTCTTGTGAGAAACCCTGTCCTGCCCAAATCAAGCTGCATTTCTCCCCACCAAGCTTTCGATCCTTCGAGGGAAGGTTCCGGCTCTGAGAAGGATGGCGGCGGCTGCGCAACTGACAGCCGGAGTGGTGCCGGCGATCGCCGAGCACGCCGACAGCACGAGGACGTTGCAGCCGGTGCTGCAGGTGGTGGACGTGCGGATGGTCAACGTGTGCCCCTCCGTCGAGCGCTTCCGGTTGGAGCTCTCCGACGGTGTATACTGCTGACGGCTATGCTCGTCACCGCCGAGAGCCTGCGCGCCCGGGACCACTCCATCCGGAATGGATCAATCATCCGCCTCCGAGAGTTCACCTGCAGCACCATCGGCAACCGCAGGTGAGGATTAGTTATTATTTATTAATCCTTTTTCTTATATATACTGTATAAATAACATATATGCTATTAATGATTTGGAAGGCAGTGCTTACATATCGGCATTCCTCCATGTATGTTGACATTGACACCCATACCAAATCAGTGAAACATATCACAGGACATGCTGTTGTCATCAGCATTCTAATGAGTCGCACCAGTAGCTTTTCTAAAAATTTAAACCAGTCTGAACCTTGTGCAGTTGTGCTGTTGATATTTTGCGCAATTATAGAATTTTATTACTTGCTGGGTCACTGTTATTTGCTGATTATATTCTTCTGGCTGTTGAATTAAACCAGTCTGAACCTTGTGTATATTCTTTTGGCCGTTACCAACTATGCACAATTATAGAATTCTAATAAAGTATCTTAACAATAGAACACGATCGTACTGATAGGATGAATTATTTCAAGATCTCAAGTGGGTCACAGTTATTTGCTGATTATTTGCAAGAATTAATCGATGTTTGCCTAACTTCTCTGGACTTTGGTTCTATTAATTACTTGAGTTAATTCATTGAAATACCTATTGTAGTAGAGCTGACTAGGCATCTATCTATCCTTTAAAGGGAGAGGAGTATACTATTTGAACATTTGTTTGTTTACATACCTTTGCATGGTTTACTTATCAGTTGATCTCACCATGCAAACGTTTGTCTTTTATTCAGGATCATTATCGTTACCAGACTCGATGTTCTGCAAAGGGAGCACGATATAATTGGAAACTCTAAACCCTTTGACATCAGAAATGCACATAGGGGCAGCGTTCAGGCACAACCTCTGTTAATCAAGGCATGCTATCCGAAATTCCTTGGGAAATGGTTTCTGAAGTCACAAATGTCTTTGGATACTTGGCTAAGCCAGTGTTATTCACTGTTCAAGCTACTCTCTCAGTTGTAAACATTGAGAGTTTATGTTATGCAGCATGCCCGTTGGTGGTGAATGGTAATCGATGTGACGGGGCAGTCACTTGCAATGGATATGGGTGGTGGAACTGCGATGGATGCAATATGACCTTTGTAGCTTGTGATTATAGGTACAAGATCTTCGTTCAGCTAGTGGATTCAAAAGGTAGTGAGATTTATGCTACTACCACGCAAGAGGTTGGGGAGGAGATATTTGGTCTGACAGCAAGGGAGCTCTACTTTATGAAATATGAAAAGCAAGATCATGCCCAGTATAACAAGATCATAATGGGTGCTCAGAACTGGGAATATCTATTTGACATAAAACTGAACCGGGAGGCATTCAGTGATGAAAGTGAAACGCTTCCAATGTTCACCATTGTCAAGGCTGAATCCCTGTATCCGTCGGTTGGAAATCATCCTCCTGTGCGCCACACCTCTGTGGGCATGAGAACTGGTTTATCAGATTCTGAGGCCCGGCTCCGCTTGCAGAAATTCAGCACTGGCAATGATATCAATGCTGCTGGTGTGCGTGTGCCGTATCTGCTATCAGAAGAAAAGACAGACAGCAACAGCCTGTATTAGGGGAAGAGGGCTTCAACTGAAGCTGTTCATTTGCCGCTCAGAATGTCATGAGGCAGGGTGCCGAACTAGAAACTGCACAGGACAATCCTACCTACGCTCATTTTTGTGTGATCCAGGGTAGGGTGTCTCAAACTCTAAACGTGCTCTAGTTGCATGAACAATCCAATCTATGTTATGTACTCGTGTGTCTGTCAGGACAATGTATTGACTAGTATCTTACTGGCATTATTGCTGGTGCCAAGATTACCTGATATCTATTCTCGTTTTCGAGCGTAATGATAATTGTTGCATGGTCTCCGTGTAACAATGTATCGATTACATCGTGTGCTATTTATTTGTGTTTCCTCGTCTTGTGCTTGTGCATGTATGGATGCAGGACGCTGCTTGTGTTGAACTAGTTAGACAATTGATGCTGGGTCAAGGGCCGGTAGCGGACTCTGCTCCACCATGCTCGCCGGCTCTTTATCTGGACACTTTTTATATCATTTTCAACTGGACTTTTTGGTGTTAATTCCTGAACCAAATCTCTGGTGGTGAATGCTGCATTTTGTGGTGTCTGTACTAGAAAATTCAGTCTTGTGATTTGGTTTGATTTTGTTCATCTCCGATGAGCTGGATGTTTCACAACCACAGATCATTTTCGATGAGTGAGCTGAAACATTTCAGCGTTCACGTATCTGTTATTACTTATCCAAACACATGTGTGGAATGTGGTTCTTTTTAATACGTTTCGTCATTCAAACCAGCACGTACTACCTAAGATTGCACTACAACTAATAATTGAGATGATATGCTTCGTTCTAATAATCTTAGTTTGTAACCACCTACTGTAACCTATGTAAAAAAAAAATGTTGCAAAATCAATATTCTCATGGATTCAAAAATAAATATACTCCTTGCAAGTATTTTTTGTAGCCTCAGTTGTTTTTTTTTAAAAATCAATATTCTCATGGATTCAAATATAAATATACTCCTTGCAAGTATTTAGAGCCTCAGTTGTTGGTGTTACCATGATGCAAAAGACAAGCGAGCTCTGATATGGCAATTGTTATTACTGACTAGTAATTTTGATCCAAAAAAATAAAATCCACTCAAATCTTATTTTATGTTGTTACAGAAACTGAGCTGTTTTGCCCAGCCGACCAACAGGTCTCAAGCCACCGCAAAGCAGGCAGCCAAGGCATAAAGGGCCGTCAGACATACTGAACCCCTTCCCTGATCACCTCTCCAATGCGATAAGCAGGATTTGCTCCACGAGTGTCTTCAATAATTCTGTCTGCTGACTCTCTTCCTACCACAAGAACCATTCCGATGCCCATATTGAACGTTCGCCGCATCTCTGCGTCATCAATATTTCCAGCCTGGAAAATACATAATGGCAAAATATGTTAAAAGGTCTCTAAATCTAGGCAGAGTATATGTCCGAGCATGAAGATGCTGAAAATCATAATTGAATCTTGTCAATCATTTGTTCTTGCCTGTTGAAGCCATTTGAAGACAGGAGGCACTTCCCATGACCCAGTAAAAATTTTTACCCCTAGTCCAGAAGGAAATACTCTTGGAATATTGTCGGTAAGGCCACCACCAGTAATGTGGGCTATTCCTTTCACACCACCCTTGCTAATAGTCTCAAGCACCTTTTTCATTTCAAACAATTTTGATTAAAAGTGCATCAGCAAAGTCTGAAGGAAATAAGAGATACAGTTCGGTAAACCCAACCTGCTTAACATAGATAACAGTTGGAGCCATTAGAGCTTCAACAACAGTAATTGTTATGCCATCATTTCCTGGAAGCTGGTCACTCAAGGAAAGTCCACTTTTCTCTATTACTCTTAAAAATTAAGGATTTTCAGCCATCATTAACAAGATACATATAATGCTCAACAATAGGAAGCCAAAAATATAGATAAATTCATAATCCAATGATATATTCGATGAATTTAAAGATCAACAGATATATTACAGATTTAGAATGAGTGGAATGTAAAAAGGTATAATACCTTCTAACAAGAGAGAATCCATTAGAATGAACCCCGCTGGAAGGAAGACCTATAAGGACATCTCCCTTAGCAATGTTATTTCCATCAATGACTTTATCCTTTTCCACAATACCCACAGCAAAACCACATAGATCATATTCACCCTCTGCATAGAAACCAGGCATTTCTGCTGTCTGTAATGATCAATTATTCAATAATCAGATCAACAGTTTTTGTTTTTTTCATAAAAGTAATGCAAATATGTAATGCTTCAAGTGGATTCATTTGAATTTGTATGGAACTATAAAGGTATAAAGAGCAAAAAAAAAAAAGGAAGAAATAAAATTTTGGTACACTGATATTATTAATCAGGTAGCAAGCAGAAACATTAAAAATTCTGCTTCTTAGTAAAGCGAGTCATCCCAAACAATCCAAATAAATAACCGAGTATGCAACAATCGAAGATAGTCTGACAGTCCAAGACATTTGATCCGTTCATATAGAGCTACTATGACTTATGAAGATAATACTTGCAGGGTTGAATTGCTAAGTCATTGTATTTTACTTTTTCTAAAAAGAAGTCATTGTATTTTAATCCAGAAAATCTTACCTCCCTCCTAGGAGAGCAAAGTCTGATATTTTTTTGCCTTACGAGTTCAGGAGGACAACCTGATTGTTGGCACCCATCCTTAATCCCCTTGATAACCTACATAATTAATTTATAAAGAGCTTGTGGGCATAATCCAAATGTTCAATGAGCCAAAGGCCAAGAAAATAATTAAGTATGACAACAGCAAAAAAATATTTGATAAAGTGTCAGTACCTTCTCTGCAACATCAACATCAAGCTTGCTCGTTCCATAGTAATCTAGGAAGAACAGCGGTCTTGCACCTGAAGTTATGATGTCATTGACACACATTGCCACCTGTCACAATGACCTAAATCCATTTAGCCAACTCGCGACAGAGATAGAGGAAAACAGTATACATCGCAACTGAACTCATACCAGGTCAATGCCGATTGTATCATGAATACCGGTTTCGAAAGCAAGCTTCAGCTTTGTCCCCACTCCATCAACGCTAGGAGCAAGGTAGTGGTCACCTGTTCAGATAAAGGAACAGGAAAGCAGAATTTCAGAAAGTGACACAAGGATTAAGGATCATCGAGTAGCAGCAGAAAACCAACTACATGTTTGTTTCAATAAAAAAAAACATCCACCTACATGTTGCATTGCACACATCTACAATTGTCGCACTGACATATACTGAGCAAACAACAACTACATGTTTGCACCTTTCACCAGCTAAAACTGAGAATTACTTACACCGAATTAATCACCATTCACCCAACAAGGTCTTCAGTCATCAACGCAACCATTCTTCAATCTTGACCCAACCAAACATACTTTTGACTACTCAAGGTATTGCCAGAGCATTACCGAAGGGGAAGAGAGCGCAGAAGCCGCCAATCCCGGGTGTCATCCTGGCGATGCGGCGCACAAGCTCGTTGCCGGCGTCGACGTCCACGCCGGCATCCTTATACGTCAGTTTCTCCTCCCTCCAGAGCTGCTGCTGGTGCTGGAGCTGCTGCAGGACACGGACGCGCGCCGCATCCCCGCAGGAGGCTTCCGGAAGTGGAGGCGACGCGTTGTGGAAGACCCCGGCGAGCCGCGCCGGCGTGGGCAACGGCGGCCGGAGAGCCTGTTGATGACCCGCAGAGAAGGTGGATGACACGATCGGCGGCGGCCATGGTTGGTTTTGGAGAGAATGAGGGCCGACGAAGAGCTTTGCTGGAGGCGACGAGCCGCGGAGGCTCTGGGCGGACGGCCGAGCGGCGATGGACGGCGGCGGCGCGGCGCGGTGCCCCTTCCCTAATCGTAATGAGGTTTAGCGTCGTGCGGATTCGTAATGAGGTTTATAGCATCTATAAAAATATTTATATTAGCCCCTGCCGTACCTTTTTTTTTCTTATCTCTAAATAACAGGGGGAACGAGATTTGCGGGTGACGCGTCTTCTCAACAACGTGAGGCAATTTGCATATCGTTGCTAATAATTACTTTATTCATCCTAATTTCTTTAGGAGAAGATTTCAAATAATATCTAATGATTTCACCGTAATTGCAGAGAACACTATAATTGATGCTTTTAAAACTTATATTTTGTCGAGGATGTGGTTTATATATTTGGAGAACAATAATAAAGGCCGTCCATTTGTTGAAGACATGACAAGATTGTTTGGCTATGAACAACAAGCGTGGATGGCCTTGGGATGCTTGGTTGCATTGATTATATCAAAAACCTGTCCAACTGCATAGAAAGGGCAATGCTCGAACTATGTTGATGGAGCGACGAGGATACAACGAAGTTGTAGCTTTTATGAGAATTTGACAATTTGACAATCTTTTTATTTGGATTGCCTTGCTTATTGGCCGACATTAATGTTCTCCAGAACCCCCAAAACCCCCCTCTTTTTTTCAATGACCCGCGCCTCAATTTTATGGTTTTTCCTCTAATTGGTGAATGAAAACAAGTATATCGTATGGGTATTATCTACTAAACCGTTTAAAATTATAGTTCGCTTGACTTTTTTAACCTCTTTTACCACTCGCCTTATTCAAAATTTTTGTGTAAAATATCACTTCTTTTGTTGTGGATTGCTTTATTAACCAATGCTCTTTTAAGAATGACTTCAATTTGACTAGTTTTGTGTAATTTTTTTTAATAAGACAAGTGGTCAAACCTAGGGTCAAAAAATCAAACAAACTATAATTTAAAACGGAGGAAAGTAGTAGATAGGATTCACCCCTCATAGACAACATTTGCGATGAACTATTAAAATTAGACCCGAGCATTTTTCGTGGTCGGGTCGGGTACGGGCCGGGCCGAAAAACCCGGTTATTTCTTGCCCATGACGCCCCAATCGAGCAAGTCGGGCCTAGCTTTTTAGGACGGGCTTTCGGCCGGGCTTGGGCTTGGGGGCTACCCGCATTTTACACTACAAAATAGCTAGAAATGTATTTGGGGCCGAGTTGGGCCAAGAAAAATTTTCTTCGGGCTTCAAAATCTCTCGCCCCGTGCCCCGGCCCCAATAAGGTTCGTGGGCGGGCCAAAAACCCGTCGGGCTCGGGCCGGGTCGGGCCGGATTAGTTTTCCTCAGATCTAATTAAAATCTATAAAACCATTATTCTTCAATAGCTCAAGAAGCTTTGAGGAAGGACGTGGATAGAGCATTTGGTACATAATGATAGTCGTGGCGATCATGCACACAACATGGATTTGCGGGATAAGAACAATCCCGTGGCTGGTTGTAATGGCTGGCGGCGTTCGCGTTCCACATCCTTACCGTGGAGGACAGATCGAAAAACAATCCAATGAGATCTTTCAAAAAACAATCCAATGAGAGGAAATTTTTTTTTTTTTTGAGATCAAAATGAGAGGAAATAGCTAGTTTGCCGATGGAGAGAGCACGAGCAGAAACCTACCGTCACCGATTAACCCCCGCTGCACGATCATCACCACAAACGTGAGCCCGTCCTGATGTTGGGCCGGCCCAGGCCCAGCAAGCCAAGTCCACCGTCGGCCCAGTCGACTGCAGAGATATCAAGTCAGTTTCGTCGGATCTCGTTCCAAACCATTCGACGGACGTGACGCCGCCGCATCTCCTCCTCGCCCATTCCTCCCCGCGCCGCCGCTCGCCGGAGCCCTCGTCCCCGCCCGCGCCCCGCCGCACCGCCCCCTGTAGGTAAGGACTGCTCCGGACCCCCTCCTCCCGTTGGTTTCCGCTGGTAGGTAGGGTTCGTCCCCTCCCAGGCATCTGGGGTCTCGTGATCTGATTTAGTCGCCGGTAGCTGCCTGGGTCGGGTGTGGGAATCGGGGACTTCACCTCGCGTGCTTCCATCTCCGGAGGCGTTGTCGTCTGTTTGGATTTCGCTGGGGCTGGAGATCCGTCCGTCCCCACTTGAGTCGATTAGGGGCAGAATTGGGAAGGGAAGAAAATTCGTTTTCTCTCTCAACAAAATTGATATTAGGTACATATACATACATAGATGCTTGTTGTTTCGATCGTATGTGCACTTTACACATGACACTGGTGAGATTAGTATTGACGCATGTTTTGTCAAGGAAAACAAAATGCTGGCGTAATGTTAGTTTGGCCTGATAAGTAGATGCAAGTATGGTGAGATTCATATTAACACTGCCACTTTAAGTCTGCTGAGATTCTTATTAACACTTGTGTCATTCAAGTTCATGGTTTGAATTGTTCCCTGTATGGTAGATTAATAGTAACACTTGGTTCATAAAAGCAGATGGTGGATATAATGATAAAGGTAAGCTGTTTACTATTGGGATTCATTAGTTCATTACTGGCTGGAAAAACTGTGAACCTTTCCTTTATCAAGGAAATGTTGTTATGCCTTTCCTTGGTGTTGCCTTTCTTTGGCTTTAGCGTTGGCTATTTACGTGTTTGCTGAACTGTATGTTCTATTTATTTATGTTCTGTGAGGAACAATCTATAAGACAATTAATCTACACGTGTGAATTATTTATTCATAATTCATTGTATACGAGACCTGATAGTTATACTTTCAATCCATCCTTTTGCAGCGAAAAAATGACGGCTGGCTACATTGTTGGTTCACTGGTCGGATCCTTTGCCATTGCATACCTGTGTGACACTATTGTTTCTGACAAGAAGATATTTGGAGGTTAGTGTCATCACTACTAGATTTATGTTGGAGATCTGTGTAGAGTTGAATCTAAGCTGCTTCATTCATTCTTTGTAGGTTCCACCCCCCATACTGTCTCTGAGAAGGAGTGGTGGCAGGCCACAGACACCAAGTTCCAGGCCTGGCCTCGCACTGCTGGGCCACCAGTTGTCATGAACCCCATCAGTCGCCAGAACTTCATTGTCAAGTCCAATGAGTAGGCTTAGGCTGGAGAAGCTGCTTCATCGACTTGTTGCCACCATGAAACCAAAGTTCCTTATCTAGGTCTTAATTGATTGTAATAAAATGAACTACAGTGAGGATTTTCTTGGTGATTTTCACTTCATCTGTGAGCAAACACTGGAGCTTTCAGCTTACTTGTCACTCAATGGGTTCTGTTCCTTGGTGGAATTTCCCGCCAGGCAGTAAAGAATTGCAACGCTTTCTATAATATATGTTTGGTTGAATTTACTTAGTGTCGTTGCAATTATCTTACTTTTATGTTCAATTCAATGCTCTGGCACCTCCATGATTGTTGCTTTTCTTGATGAACCTTAGATTTCCCCTGCTTGGTTGCGTCTTGCTTGATTATATTCTCACTTCACCGGTGCAGTTGGTGCACCTTGGTTTTGTTCTGGACTTTATATGAGAACTTGATGTTCTTACCATTTTACCATTTCGTCTATAGTTTCAAAGAGAATCTAAGTTTTAAAAATTGGCTGTTACCATGAACAAATTCCCAGGTTATGTAAAGTGAATAAAAAGAGTACAATGTGACCTGTTTTAAAATTGCCAAGTATTTATGACCAACGTGATAATCATTATAAACTGTAGTTCTGCTAGTAAAGTTAATGTAGGGTTCTTCTCTTGCTAGCACTTGTGATGGTATCTTAATTGGGTAGTTCTGCTCTTATCCCTTGCAAATAGTTTTCTCGCACATTTTGTTAATGTCTCAATAATTATTATTATTATTTGTCCTTATTTTGCGTTGTTAAAAGAAAACTATCCTCATCCAAGGCGGCTGATGTTACTAACTACGCGGCTGTTCTTAAAGGCAACTTCTGTGTTCTTTTTGTTTTTATTGGCACAAAGTGTTTATGAGTAGCTAGGCTACTGTAGCATAGGGATTGTGGCATTGCAATTCTAAATGTCCTAAATGTTTGATACTGCTTAGTATGTTGGACAGTTGCAGTTGCACATTTCAGCCTAGGGACTGTCTATGTTACACGGATACTCCAAGGAAGGTGACGTATCCGTATCCGATACTCGCCGGATAACGCGTGGATACGGATATTTGGATACACCATTTTAGTGGGTTTTCTTTTGAGAAAGTGCGCGTATCCTTGTATCCGATACGTATCGTATCGGATACCCGCATCTCGCACTCGTGTAACATAGGGGACTGTAGCTAGGGATTGTGGCGTTGCACTTGCAAATTTCAGCATGACTTTGTTTGCATGGCAGAAGAGTTACTCATAAGTGGCTTTTTATCTGAAATGCTAAGGAGAATAAACTAATACAGCAGCAGAATATGGTCGTTTTGTCCCTGCTTTCTCTAATAATTTTTTCAATAATACTGATTTCCCTTACTAATTAATGACACCATTAGGTTTTTAATGTTGATCTGTTCACCATTTTGCCTGATGGGCTGCTATACTTTCTGTTGTGATTATTTTGGTCAGTTATTAATAAAAAAAAAGTGACACTATTAGTAGGTTGAATGTAGCTTCTTGTGCTATGGCCTATTCAATATTCATGCATCATGCCTTGTGCTTACAGGGAAATGAGCGCCCTCAAGATTTCAAGGGCCGCCCAGAATATTCTAAGGTTTGGAATAATGTTATAGTTTTTATTTCTTATTTTTCTTAGAAGTTTGTTGTTCTAGTGTTCGAGATAAACTGCTGCCTGATCCTTAGAAATTTGTTGTTCTAGTGTTCGAGATAAATTGCTGCCTGATCCTGTTCTTTTGCTGCAAATTAGGAGTTGGCACTAGTCAACTCTCTAATCATTCCTATACTGTAGCCAGTATGCCATTAGGTGTAGTGGCTGATCTCAGCCATGTATAGTTGTTCTCTATGCAACAATTGTAGTTGGTACTATTGTACCTTGTAGCTGGTAGAACATGAAGTTGAATATACTTAATTGCAAATGGAATAAGAAGCCACTTCAGTTCCTACACTAGAAAGTCGCGTGGCAAGCCATTGGCCATTGCAGTTAGGTATTTAAATATGAATAATGGTGGCTACCTAAATTATCATTTGTGGATGATTGGACATATTAATCCTTGAGTTTTTTATTTTGTTGTCTATATTTTCCAAGTCTCATAAAAAAACGACCGTGAACTCCTTTTTTTTTTTTGGGTGAGGATGGAATAATAATTTTTTGAAATATTTTGTTTTTTAAAGAGGTTGTTAATATCATGAAATATTCATGAAATAAACATCGTGGAAGTTTTATTTGTTAATTAAAAGAGTCTTTTTGTAAATAATTTTGATTATTTTTTTTGTGTACATAGAGTGCATCATGGTGAGTCTCCAAAAAACTTTCATGATTTTATGAGCTTTTATTATTTTTTTGTATGAAACAAACAAAATTAGTACATTATAGGATTTAATAGAAGACAAAAACGAGAAGGCCATTTGGGCCCGGTGGCCATTTGCCGATTGGGTGGCAGGCCGCCCGTCAAGCCGATGACAAGCCGCCCATACATTTGCCTGGGACGGTTGGTACTATTTTGGAAAATATCGAGGATGTTTTTGCAAGATTTATCGTGAGAGGAGGTTGGACGGCGGGTTCTATTTCGATGAAGTTCGAGGGCTTTTTACAAAAAGTCCGATGGACGGCCGATCTAAGCCGCCCGACCGCCCAATCGGACGAACGATAATTTGTCGACGCGGGCCTCTTTTGCCGGGCCTCTTTTTTGGTGCTCAATTAAGAAGAGAAGAGATTTGTTCACTATGTTTATGCTTTGTGCAAAGTGCTCGGTGTTCTACTTTCGGCCCTAGCCGACACACGTGCTACAATGGATGGGACAAAAGGGTCGCGATCTCGCGAGGGTGAGCTAACTCCAAAAAAACACGCCGACAGCGACACGCAACTCACCCGCATGAAGCAAGAATTGCTAGTAATCGCCCGGTCAAGATACGGTGGGGAACGCTACGAGAAAAAGCCCATGTATGAACATGGGTTGATTTCACTTCCACACTTACCTACTCTAGGTTGGGGAGTAGGGTGTGTGTGTGTGTGTGGGTTGGGGGGGAGAAGTTCTAGATATTTTTTCTCGCTCATGGCTCGATATTCGGTGTCCTAACCTAAGCGTCACAGGAACCACACCAATCCATCCCGAATTTGCCAAAATGATAAAAGCTTAACACCTCTTATTTGACTTTTTCACTATTTTGAAATACGAAAAATATCCAAATCCAAAATACAAAGGTTGTCTTATTCAAAACCTCAATCATCCCCTTTCTCCCACTTCACACCTCGGAACGCATTGTTGACACTTTCCCATCTTCTTAACTCAAAATGAAATGGCAGAGGAGAAGAAAGTTCCTTTTGGGGTATCCCTGAGAAGAGATCCGGTGGAGACGGGGTGGGCATGTAGCTCAGAGGATTAGAGTGCATGGCTACGAACCACGGTGCTGGGGGTTCGAATCCCTCCTTGCCCACAACCTTCAAAGGGATGGACCTTTACTTTCTCCCTGAGGGTAGGAAAATCATGACCGGAATAGCGTACGTAAAGCTATTGAACTTGGGTATTCTTTTTTTCTTTTTGTCAAAGTGGATTCGTATGAGTTTTGGTTATCCGTTTTGGTTTGGGTTCGGGTGTCGATTTGAAGTTTGGGTTTTGGGTGCACGGAGACTCCACCGATCCAAACCCGACTGTTGCCATCCTTACTCCCGGCGAGTGTGACTTGGGCGGCGAGTCACCGGGTTGAGGATGACAACGCAGCGAGTGGACGCGGCGGGGGTCGACGAGGTGTCCGCGTAGGGGCGGCGCCACCCGGCCCATGAGCGGCCGCGCTCCTCCTCTCGCCTCGGATCCGCGGCTCGGCGAGGTGGGATGGCGCCCCTAGCGACCTCGGCACTTTCGGCGAGGGCGCTTAGCGCCTAGCACCCCGATCCACACCGAGGAGGAGGAAGAAGGGAAGAGGCGGCTTGGCTCGGGATAGGAGGATGGGAAGAGGATTGCGTCGGTGTTGTTGTCTGGTCGGTGTTGGAGAAGGAAGTTCATGAGTCACATGTTTTTCACCGTGTGCAACGCAAACCGGTGAATGAGTCTTGTGTTTTTGCTCGGTATGTGTTGGAGATAGTCTTACAGACAAAGGGAGTACGTAGCAACGGCGAGGATACCCGAGCCTATATTATATTAACCAAATGTTTACCGGAGGTTGCGGTAAATTTTATTACGATGGGTGTCTAAAACCGGAAAAAAAACGATAGGAGTATTGCTCTACCATCAGGTCATCCCTTCCATCACAAGGCAATCCCTTCCATCACAAGGCAAGGACAAGGAGGCAAGGAGTCTCCCTCGCCGGCTGGAGGCCCCCAAGAGGGTGTTCACTTCCCATGCAAAGGCAAAAAGCAAATCCAAAAATGCTTCTGACTGGCCACATCGAATCTTTTAACGTATAAATGGATTACTAAACATAGGTAAATAACAAAACTAATTACACGCTTTAGCTGAAAAGTGCGAGACTAATCTTTTAAACTTAGTTAATGCATGTTGGGATAATAATTACCAAATACAAACGAAATGTGCTACAGTAGCTCCAACCCAAATTATTTCGGGTTGCATGGCAACCGAACGCCCCCAAGTCCTCATCTCCACCGTCCACACTGCACTGCCTCGGGATCCGCGACACCGCCTTCGTCTTGCCGTGTCACAGTAGAGGAGACAGGACCTCACCTGACAAACACTTCGCTCACACGCCAATCCTCCACCACACCGCACTCCACCTAGTATTCCCGAGTTGACACCTCCGTGACCGCGCCGTCGCCGTCGTCCCTCCGCTCCAGCTCCGGCTCCGGGCCATCGACATCGACATGGGGAGGGCTTGATGCCGACCTGTCGCAGGGGGCCGTGCCGGCGCTGTGGAGTGCGTCGCCGCTCTCGGCGATGTGGGCCAGGTCGCACCCCGTGCTGCAGGTGGTGGACGTGAGTCGACCGGCAAAGTGCCCGTGGTACCGCCTCCTGCTCTCCGACGGCGTCCACTCGCAGCACGCGTCGCTCGTCTCCCGACTCGACCACCTCGTCAGTGCCGGCACCCTCCGCCGCGGCTCCGTCGTGCGCTTCCTCAAAGTCGTCGGCATCCCTGATCCGGACCACGTCAGGTGAAGAATCCATATCGAATCCCCCGTCTCTACTTCCTGATGAACGAAAAAGGTCACATTTTGACCCTGTTTCTGCCTCTCGCGTTGTCTGCTCTGGAAAAAAAAATGTGATTGGTTCTGTGTTTTGGGTTTCTAAGATGAACTGAATGTTTCACGCGTCATGGCGAATGTGATGACAAATCGGCAGATATGTGTAATAGTCCTTATTAGTTACTCTACCAAACAGTCTAGAGCTCTGATTTCCTCCTTCCATAATTAGCTACAATGTTCAACCATATCGGCCAGCCTTGCAAATTGTTTTTAATCAAGAATTCTCCCCCATTCCTGATGCATGTCAAATGCATATGTTACAAACAGATCCGTAGGCTTCAATTCCAATCTTTTCAGGAGCTGCATTTTCCAGCATCTGTATTAATGTGTACCTTAGTTTCTACTGTATTGAAGAGTATATAGAAGCACTGGCGCTCTGTGCTTCCTTTTCAAAAAATTATACCACAACATTTGGAGTCTCCGTGAACTAATAGTCTCCTTATGGATTTCAACAGTTACTGTACTATTCTAGCAGTTGGCTTACAATGATGTCCCACCATTCTTGTAATAGTATGTTAATAAAACTTGTGTAATGTAACAACTAGTGCTCAGCACGGTGGCATCTGAAGGAGTGGCACTGTTCTGCCAACCTAAATCTTACTTCAGCTCATTCAGTTGAGAAAATGTTCCCCTTCCTTGAATTTATCTTGCAATAACCTAACGGTGTTTATCTATAGGGTCTACAGTCCGCTTGGAAATTTTGTTGATCATTCCTGTCTCCCAATTATATCTTGTATTTTGTTTTTTCAGGACCGTCTTCATCATCGAGTTAGAAATACTGCAAACAGAGTGCGCACTGATTGGGAGCCTGAAGCTCTACAAGCCACCAAGGAACTCCGGGATCGCCGGGGAGCCACTGGGCGATTCCTAGGTGAAGCTGCTGTTGGATAAGTAGAATAGTTGTAAGCACTGGGCAGTTGGTTGTATCAGGATGGTACGTTAGCACTGTTGGGTAAGTAGAATAGTTGTAAGCACTGGGCAGTTGGTTGTATCAGGATGGTGCGTTAGTAGTTTAGCACCGCCTGCACTCTTGTAGTAGCTCTTAAGTATGTATGGCCTGGAGTGAGTGAGACTTGACAAGGTAGTATTCAGCAGTCAGTATCATTGCTCCGGCATGTCATGGATCGGTTTTATGTTTATTAGGATCTTGTAAGCACCTTGTATTAGTATGTTCAGTCGTTGCTTGTTAATCTGGATTCTGGAATGATTAAATTGCTTGTATCATCTTGCTGGAATGTCCAGCCGGTGCATGAGAGGCACGGTTTCATCTGGACACTGACAGTGTATTATACAACATGAAGTTTCTTAGATTATAGAAATACTAGCCCAAAACTGCATACGGCGTAGCAGCAGTGTCTGGTTCTGCAAGTGATCATCATCTGTTACTGTTAGCCCAGCGAACCCAAGGATGATGCATACTACTACAGTACAGCCTAACTGTTCGAGTTTGAGATGGCCGGCCCATATAATCCATGTCTAGTTTGGTCATTTCGCGTCAGCTAAAATTGCAAACACCAAGGACACTCGCCGTCTCCGGCAACGTCTCCCGTCTCCGGCAGCTACACCTCCGTGCCCATTCTCGTCATTTTCATTTCGCCGCCCTCACCCGGCCATACTCTCTCTCTCCATTCCATTATTACAAGTCTGCTACTACGACTGCCTGGGGGCTTGGGCTTTCTTCCTCTCTCTCCTTCCGCAGTCTCCCGTCTCCGTTCCCCACTGCGCAATGGGAGGAGGGAAATGGATGGAGACGGAGGTGCGCCTGTCGACGGATCATTCGATGCGATGTGGCGGGAGCACGGGCTGCGCCCGGTGCTACAGCTGGCGGACGAGCCGCGGATGGCCGGCGGCGCGGCCGCGGAGGCGGGCCCGTACCGCTTCGCGCTATCCGACGGCGGCGAGCGCCTGCATCGGGGTGCTCGCCGCGTCCCTCAACCACCTCGTCGCCAGCGGCGCGGCTCCGCCGCGGCACCGTCATCCGCGTCCTCGAGTACTTCGCCGGCTTCTTCCACAACCAAAGGTGACGGATCGATCCTCCGACCTCCATTGCCTCCCGGCACCCTCCTTCCTTTATATCTAGCGCGCGTCCGTCGGGATCCATCCACATTGGATTACTTCTGTGCTTTGTGCGCCGCCGCTGTGTGCGTTCTTAGTCACTGTTTATTACTGTACAAGTGCCTAGGGTTTTGTTTCTTTTTATTTTTGTGCTACTGAAAATCTCGCCAAGGCGTCAAGGACTGCATTTTGTTTCCTTTTATATATTTTACTGCATGGACTGTCAACAAGGGACTCCATTTTGTGGTTACCAGATGCATGCGATGCGGGTGTGCTCTCCATTATTTGGTTTTGGCACCAATGGGTATGAGTGCTCAGCAGTCGATCAGATTTCAGAACTGTATTGACTTTTGTGTTGCATCTGTGTCGAGTGTGTCGATTTACATGCAATTGGAGAGTTATATGCATCAGATGCATTAAACGTACTTTGTCTTTTACTGAACGGACTTTTAAATGGACTTTGAAACATACCAATGGAGAGCGAACTGTGTTGGTGCAATGCTCAGCGTGGTTTCAGACTAAACTGTCAAGCCGAGAATTTAGTCTTTTACTGAACGTACTTTGAAACATACCAATGGAGAGCGAACTGTATTGGTGCAATGCTCAGCGTGGCTTCAGACTAAATTGTCAAGCTGAGAATTTAGTCTTTACTGAACGGACTTTGCAAAGTAAAACTGAAACCATGAGTTTCATTTGGTTCAGTGTGGTTTTGGGTTTCTTCGTTTGTTACTGAAATGGCCAAAATTGTTTATGTTGCATTCCCACTTGCGTTTGATGTATACTGATTCAGATGCGGTGCACTCGTCCATTTTTCCTTTCTTATTTGACGATACAATTCCATGAAGTTTCCAACATGTCAGTCTTTTTCTTAAGTTCAGAAATAACTTTTTGTTCACGTATTTGTTTCAAGCAACGTACTTGTCATATCCCACTAATTATACTTGATTTTTTTGTGAATTGATTCTAATCAATTCTAATTGTCTGTTCTCTGACTATTTTTCGTTCTCTGTCCTGTTTTCTTCATTCAGGGTCATTATTGTTATCCAACTTGAGATACTGCATACTGGGTGCACACTAATCTGTAGTCCCGACAATCTTTGAGGCCAATGCAACCCAACATATTGGTGTATCCTGTTCTGGTGGTCCTGCCATCCATGAATCTTGCTTCATGCCATGTACTCAGCAAGTTATTAGCAACTCGCCATGTTCTCCTGATAAGAGAGTGTTGGTTTCTTCAGTTACACCAAAGGCTGAACCTACTGTGATTAATCTGCCAATCAGTGAATGTGTTTGTTCAATGCCAGCACAGAGCACAGTAGATGCCAAGATGCAGCAGCTTTCATTGAAAGATCATCAAGACCAAAGGGTTACGATGACTGCCACAGGTGATGTTTTAGCCCTCCTGGAAATTCTTATGCAAGCCCAATGCTAGCTTCTTATCTGCAATGTTCACCAGGGCTCTCGGGCGCGATGGCGGTGCAGCTGACGCCCGGCACGGTGATGGCGATCTCCAAGCATGCCGACGACAACAGGACGCTACAGCCGATGCTGCAGGTGGTGGACGTGCAGATGGTCAACCCCTGCTCCGAGCGCTTCAGGATGGTGCTCTCTGACGGCGTCTACACGATGCACTCCATCCTCGTCACTGCCGAGAACACGCGCGTCCGAGATGGCTCCATCCAGAAGGGCTCAATTATCCACCTCCAGGAGTTCACCTGCAGCACCGTTCACAATCACAGGTGAGGGTTAGTTATTAATCCTTCCCTGTGCTCGATTCCCCTCTCCATCCCTGGTTCGAATCGCAGATTTGTTTTTATCTTGTTGGGTACCTTGTAGAAAGGTTGAATCTTGGTTTGCCTCCCACTCGATTCGCAGAGTTTCTTTTATTTCTGTATAAATATAAACTTTCTATACTGTTGATGATTCTTAGTGCAGTGAAAGGGTGTTGTAGTTTTGTGCTAGTAGTTACAACTTACAAGTTGGCAAGCTCTTATTATGGCGTCCATGTCAAATCAGTAAAACTGTCACAACATGTTCTGCTGTGACCATTCAAATGATTCGTAGAAGTAGCTCTTTAAAGATACGAGTATAGAATTCTAACGAATTACCATACAAAGAATAGAATGTGGATTTACTGATACGCTGAATTTTAAGATCGGAAGTGGGTTACTGTTGTTTCATGAATATTTCGTTCTATGATGTGAGTAAATTCTTTGAAATACCTAGTTCTATTATAGCTGACTGGTCATCTCCTAAAGAGAAGAATATCGTATTTGAATGTTAGTTTGTTGACACCTTTTTGTGGATTGCCTCATATCAGTTTAATTGACCATGCCTTTATCTTTTGTTCAGGATCATTATTGTTATCAGACTTGATGTTCTGCAAAGTGAGTGTGACATAATTGGCAACCCCAAACCCTATGCGATGAGAAACCAACCTAATGAGCAGGTCACCAACTCACCGCCAATGCTGCTCAAGCTAATACTGACATTACCCCTGTTAGTGCATTGAACCCATACCAAACTAGATGGAAGATCAAGGCTAGGGTGACTGCAAAGACTGATCTTAGGCACTACAACAGCAATAGGGGTCCTGGAAAAGTCTTCTCCTTTGATCTCCTTGATGGGCAGGGTGGAGAAATTCGATGCGACATGCTTCAATGCGCAGGCTGATCAGTTTTTTACCTCATTGAAGTTGATAAGGTGTACCTGATATCTAGAGGGTCGTTGAGACCAGCACTGAAGAAGTTGAACTCTTTGAACCATGAGTATGAAATAACTCTGGATACCAAAACATCTATTGAGGTCTGCGCTGAAGATGATAGCAACATCCCTAGGCAGCAGTATGATTTCCGACAGATAAGTTTAAATTGAGAACATTGAGGCAGGTGCTTTTGTGGACCTGGTTGGAATTGTTACATCAGTTGGCCCTTCTGCGACAATAATCCGAATGGATGGCTCGGAGATCCAGAAAAGAACTGTTCAACTGAAAGACATGTCTGTTCGGAGCATTGAAATAATCCTCTGGGGCAAATTCTGTGATGCAGAGGGGCATCAACTGCAGCTGCTATGTGATTCGGGTTCAAACCCTATACTGTCTCTCAAAGGTGGCCGTGTTACTGATTTCAGTGGAAGATCTGTGGTCACAGTCAGCTCAACTCAGTTTTAAAGTAAACCCAGACTTTCCAGTGGCTAAAAGGTTGAAGCAGTGGTACATAACTGAAGGAAAGAATAGTGCTTGCATTTCTCTGTCTTGCAGGAATCATGTGCTGAAAACAATTGCACAGATCAAGGATGAGAACCCGGTCGATCAGATAAGCCAGACTTTATCACTGTTAAAGGTGCAATTTCACATCTGAGAACTGATAATTTTTGTTATCCTGCTTGCACCATGGAGGTGAATGGTCGGCTGTGCAATAAAAAGTTAATAAATAATGGTGATGGTACATGGCGGTGTGTCAAATGCGACACGAGCTTACCAAATTGCGAGTATAGGTACTTGCTGCAGTGCCAGATCCTGGACCACACTGGGGTCACCTATGCTACTGCATTCCAAGCGGCTGGTATCGAGATTGTTTGGCCACAGCGCCGACGAGCTCTACAACATCAGAGAAGAAGACCCAGAACGATTTGCTGAGATCTTACAGGGGGTTCGCTGGCAGCAGTTTCTCTTCATGCTGAAAGTCAAGAAAGAAACCTTCAACTATGAGCAGCGTGTCGTGTGCAGCATTATGAGAGCGGAGAAGCTGGATCCAGCAAGACAGAGCATGCTAACCTCCAGCAATATTAACCTCCAGCTAGAGAGAGCAAGCTACAGCTGCAGCATGCTAACCTCCAACAATGTGGGTGCCACAGGCTTTGCACGGTCCAACTGGATGCCTACTCCACCATCAGCTTCATCCGGTGGTTTTGATTTCAATGGTGGCTTTGGCTTCTTGGGTCAGTCGGCAGCGAGTGGAGCCCAGCTGTGCTTCAAGTGCAACCAACCTGGGCACTGGTCTAAGGACTGCCTTGTCTGAGGCACTTTAGTGCCTTGGTTCATCCAGGAGGTAGCTGGAAAAAAAAACTATCATACCAAGTAGTTCTATGAAGATTGCTTTTGCTTAGTAGGCTGGAGTCCTACATGCTTTATCATGTACAGTTATATCTTCAGTACCTATCTATATCTGTGTGCCTGGTTCTTCCTATGGACCAGGTGGTTAGTACTTAGTAATATGCAGGAGGTTGCTGGAAAAACCTATCTACTATGTCCTCCTTGGTCAGCCTGCCTTATTGTGGAACCCGTGTTAGTAAGCAACTGATGAGCCTATGCTTTTTGGGTTCATCTTATGTTTGAGAATGTTTTTATATATGTTTGTTCTGTTCATCGACGGTTTGTTGTCAACTTTGCTTCTGTATGCATGTGAAGTGTTCGGGTTGGTGGTGAAAATGTGTGCTCCCTGTGACTATTAGGAGAATCTGGTGCATTAGATTGCCTGAGGATTATCATTCGATCTATTCGCGTGAAAAAGGAATATCTCTTATTGTGTCTGTTTATGTCAAGAGGAGGGAGAAAATATTTAAATGCGAGCAGCATAATTTTTTCTTAGGGAAGTTGCCAAAATATATTTCGCAACAGGGAAACAGAAACAAGCATCGCCGCCCAGTTTTAAGCAAGTACTACCATAAATTTTGTAGTTGCACAGATATCGTGCCACAGAAAAAGGAGACTGAATTCAATCCAGTGGCCCATTTGGATCCTTTAATTTATCCTAAATTGAAAGTTACTCCATGAACTACACTATTTGGTTTAGAATTTGATATTCCACGACCTTTTAAATCTGTAGGTAGTTAAATTCAGAGGATAAGAAATGGAGGGGGACGGTAAGAAATGGAAAATGAGATTCATCACCATCTCGTGGTCTGATCGCGTTCGCGAGAGTGAGTTCCTTTTTTTAAAAAAAAGCTCCTTTGTATAAGATGACTATGAGCTTGAGCCTTCACCACCAATGGTGGCAACACTTTAATTTAAAAAATCTAAAATAGAATATAACTATTTATTTTAAATCATTGATGGAGATGACTACGATGAATTGAATTATTACCAGTGACATTAGGGATGGTCTCGAAGGTCTGATTTATGAGCTTGAGCCTGAGTTCAAATGGCAGGACGTGCACACTCTCTGTTTTTTTTTTTCTCTCTCGAATACATAAAAGATTTGCACATTGACTACTCAAGCACTAGACAATTCTAAAACTTGAGATAGTAACATTCCATCCTTTGTATGGATGTAATAGTTTGAGAATTTTTACCGTGCCGTTAATTTCGGTGTGTTTGGTTGCCGTCCACACATCGCTATGCGTAAGTTTCGGCAAGCCACAAAGATTTGGCAGCCGTTTGGTTCTCAGCCACAAGACGCCATGCGGCGCCACGAAAAACTGAGGAGTCTATTTGGTTCACGGCTGTGGCAGCCACAACGCTTAGAAGTGCAATTTTCTTACTAATCTTAGACGATGGATTTCTTCGCCACCAACTACGGGCGGCGCCACAACAACACAGGCGTGGTTGCCACGATTTTTTGACCACGGACTTGTGGCGACGCCTCCGTGGCAGCGACAGACAGTGGTGGGCAACCAAACAAGCCCTTCATCTTATTTGGTTTCTCTCCTCTATTCTCGTAATAGTTTTGGGTGTAAATTTTAAGATCTAAACATTCCCTATATTAATCAAATGTTTACTAGATGTTGTGGTGATTTTTTTAATACTGTTGTGGTGAATTTTATTATGATAGATGTCTTAAACTGATTTTTGTTTTTTGATAGGAGCATTGCTCTTACCACCAGGTCATCCCTTCCATCACACGCAAGCAAGGACTCTCCCAAGTCCTCATCTCCACCGTCCACACCGCACCGCCTCGGGGATCCGCGACCGCGACACCGCCTTGCCGTGTTACAGTAGAGGAGACAGGGCCTCACCTGACTGACAATACACTTCGCTCACACGCCAATCCTCCACCACACCGCACTCCACTCTCCACTCCACCTTCCGAGTTCACACCTCCGTGACCGCGCCGTCGCCGTCGTCCCTCCGCTCCAGCTCCGGCTTCGGGCCATCGACATGGGGGAGGGCTTGTGGCCGTCCTATCGGAGGGTGCCGTGCCGGCGCTGTGGAGTGCGCCGCCGCTCTCGGCGAGGTGGGCCGGGTCGCGCCCCGTGCTGCAGGTGGTGGACGTGACGCGCGTGCCCGACGGCTCCGTCCTCCGACCGGGGCGGGCGCGGTACCGCCTCCTGCTCTCCGACGGCGTCTACTCGCAGCACGCAACGCTCTCCCAGGCCCTCAACCCCCTCGCCAAGGTTGACGACATCCGCCCCGGCTCCGTCGTCTGTCTCCGCTCCTTCGTCAACGAACCCGACCCGGACCATGTCAGGTGAAGAATCGATATCAATCCCCCGTCTTTACTTTCTGATTGAACGAAAAAGGTCACATTTTGATCTAGGGTTTTGGTATGGCTCTCTGTTTCACTTTCACCCCTGTTTTTTTTTGGTGGTGAGTGCAGACTGCTACTACCATTTGGGTTTCCTCTTTCCTGCACTGGGGAAAAACCAATCGTGGATTGGTTCTGTGTTTTGATATCTACGATGCATTGAAATCTTCACCTGTCATAGTATCTGATAACTTGGCAGATCTGTGTATAAAGTCCTTATGAGTCACCAACCTTTGTCTGGAGCTCTGATTTGCCCCTTCCATGGGTTACAAGGCTCAACTGTGTGTGTATGTTTGTTTCTATTTACTAGGTTCAACTTGCAACAATTTCCCAAGGGAATAATAGAAGAAATGCTATCCCTTTCCACATGAATAATCTGCTTCATTCCCATAATTTCCATGTCCTTGACTGAGGCATAATACATGTAAAATCGATGTCCTTGTGTGGTTAAAAACATAAATGTTCTGGGTTTAAGCTTTTGGATTTTCTTACCACAATTACCATGATGCAAAGAACCACAATTTTCTTATCAATTGATGGTGACTGGTGATTTTTCCTTCCTGTTATCACTTCATGGTTCATGCCAGCATTAGCGCTTTTTGCTCCACAACTGTCGTGCCTTGCAGATTATTGTTTTTAATCAAGAATTCTCCCCACCTTCCTGTAAAGCTCTACCAGGATGTATGTCAAATACACGTGTTACAAACAGACCCGTAGGTGTTGATTGATTCCAGTCTTTTCAGGAGCTGCTTTTTTTTTCTGTCGTTGGTAATTGAATAGCAGCATCTGTACTAAATGTGTAGCTTAGTTTCTATTGGAGAGTGTAGAATCACAGGTGCTATACACTTCCTTGCAAAAATTATACAAACATTTACCCCCCCCTTATGGATTTAAACAGTTACTGTACTATTCTAGCACTTGGTTATATTGATGTCACACTATTCTTTTAATATTTTAATACAACTTGAGTGTTGTAAGCTAACTGTTGTCATAGTTCCCAAGATGAGCGGCTCAGCATGGTGGCATCTGAAGGAGTGGCACTGTTGGGCCATCTTAAATCTTACTTCAGCTCATTTAGTAGAGAAAATGTGCCCCTTTCTTGAACATGTCTTGCAATGACCTAACAGCATTATCTACAGTGTCTACATTTCCTAGTGCCTTATTTCTTGAAAGTCATGTTGATCATTCCTGTCTTCCAATTTCAGGACCGTCTTCATCACCCAGTTAGAAATACTGCAAACAGAGTGCGAACTGATTGGGAGTCTCAAGCTCTACAAGCCGAAGCCGCCAAGGAACTCTGTGGTGTCCAGCACTAGTAGATCAATGAGTTATGGTCTTAGGTCTGATTTTGATCCTAGGTTCTTAGCGATTCAGATGGGGCCTTCTTGCAGATCCTATCCATCTGGTGGAGACAGTTTCTTAGCCATTCAGATGGGGCTTTCTTTGCGGATCCTATTCATCTGGTGGAGACAAGCTATCCGTCTGGAAACTGGTTGGACAGATCAAGGATGAAAACTTAGGGTACTCAAATAAGCCAGACCTCATCACTGTCAAGGCTACTATCTCATGTGTAACTGAGCTCCTATGCCATGTTGCCTGCCCACTAGTGGCCAATGGTAAGCAATGCAATGGTATGATAACTGGTGATGTTGACGGGACGTGGCGCTGGCGCTGTAACGTATGTAGGTGGTGCTTTTCAGAGCCCAAGTATGGGTGCTCGGTTCACATTCAGATCCAGGATCACACGGGCACGGCATCTGCTACCATGTATGAAGAGGTTGCAGAAGAGATACTTGGCTGCAGGGCAAAGGACCTCTACTCGATGAAGTACGAAGAGCACGATCATGCACAGCTGGATGATATCATACAGAGCGCCTTCGGTAAGCAGTTTGTGTTCCAGCTGAAGGTCGAACGGGAGGGGTTGTTTTCTGGCGTGGCGTGCACTGTTCTCAAGGCAGAGAAGGTGAATCCATCGGCCGAGTCCCGCCGCCTCCTGGGACTGGTCGACACGTTTGTGCAGGAGGGTTCAGGGCCAGGATCAGAGATTCGCAGCCCCACCATGCCCGCGCACACAGGTTCGTAGTCGTAATGTGCAGTAATCCTCCAACTACAGCAACTCGGTGGATGTGTTGTTTCAGGAGACAAGCCGTGATCGCGTGGGAGCCGCTAGGCGATTCCGGCAAAGCTTCTGTTGCCTGTAAGCCTTGAAGCACTAGGCCTTGAAGCTGATGGTGCACTCTATATATGCATTAAGTAGTAGCTGTAAGCCTTGAAGCACTAGGTGGTTGGTTGTATCCGGATGGTGCATTAGCATTTACAATGCCAGGAGTCTTGTAGTAGCTCTAAGTGTGTCTGTCTTGGAGTCAATAACGTGACAATGTTTTACTACCCTAGTAGTATTCAGCAGTCAGTATTATGTAGTAGGGAGAATCGTATGGCTCCGGCATGTCATGACTGGGTATTATATATGTTTATTATCTTGCAAGGACCTTGTGTGTTAGTATGTTCATTCAGTGCTTGCATGGTAATCTGCTGGAATGTATGCCTAAAATGAAATTGCTTGCTCCCAGCCGGTGCATGTCAATATGGAGGGAACGGTTTCATCTGTTTTTTCTTATAAAAAAAATGGAAATGGATTCCATTGCTCAGTTGGAGCACAATCGGCTTCCACAATAACCTGGATACAATCAGGAAGTGGATCCACAATGGGATTCTCTCATCTTCCCTACAATCACAACCCAGAGCAGCTAGAGCATGAGCATCCCTATGACATGATCTAGCCAACAGCGTGCAGCTTTGTATCCCTTGCAGATCGACACTTAGGCTTGAAAAGAATCCAGAAGATGAGGTAAACGACCCCGTCAGCACTAATCACGCCTCATGCGTCAAGAAATGTTTGATTTTATTTGGGATTTCCAACTCCCATATCGAACTTCCAGAGGATTTTCGGTCAAAAAAAAAAAACTTCCATAGGGTGTCATGCTGGTTTGAGCTGGGTGCACCCCCATTTGCAATGCTGCTTATTAGCAATCCCCACCTGCAGACTTTGTATGCAGGTCTGACTGAGAACAGTCCTCGATGATTGTAGTGCCACACCCAAGTGTTTTCACCTTCTGACTTGAGGGGGAATGGCCAAGATGATCCGTGCATCGTCTTCTCTAGAAGATATATCTCAATAACTGAGGGTGTGGTAGAGGGGCTGCGGCCTGGTCCGAGTGGCCGAGCCTTAGCCGCAGCGGCCTATGTTTGATGTCTCAGGCAGTCTCGCCCACCTTCTATCATCTCACCTCCTCTATTCCGCCTTCACCCCTCTACCTCCTCCAGATGCGGGCAGCAGCTTCGCTTCATAGGTGCACGTGTGCACGCACCGCACCCCGCACCCACAACCAACGGTGGTGACGTAGGAGCACCGGCACGCCATCGCGCTAGTCGCGGGCGACCACGGCAACAACCGGGCGGCGGTGGCCACATCACATGCGGCGACGGAGGTGGTCCGCGCCACGCCGCCGGCACCGACTCAACTTCGTGCGACACGAGCGCTACACCCAATGCCTGGGCTCTCTCCACTCCGTTCTCGCTCTTTGTATCCCAGCTCGTCAATGCCCCTCGCCGACGCCGCGCGACCAACATGGGCGAGAAAGGCGGCACGTCGTGACTCACCGACATCAAGCGTGCCTTCCGCTCGCCCTCTAAGGATGACAACAACAGCTCCATCGGGGAAAGTGGCGTGCCTCCGCGAGGACGCCGGGCGATGACAAGGTCCCGCCGCCTTTGGCTTGAGACCTCTCCCCTCGTGTCTCGGGTTGTTTCTCCACTTGTTCCCACGTTTTCTTCTCTAGCCGGTGTTCTTGTTTCTACTCGTCAGGTGCTCGACAAATGGACTGGGGTAACATTATCAAAATACAAGAGTAAGGTGGCCATATCTCAAGGGCCAGGACATCAAACACGATCTCAAGTGGGCTCAACTCTATATAAACGCAACACCAAACACATGAAGGTGCATCATGACAACCACGTTTCAGCTGGTCGTTGGCCAGAGCCAGATCGACGAGCCGAGCTAGGCATATACAGCCTATACCAAACACCTTGAATATCCCAATCACCCCATATGGTAGATGAGGGCTGAATTGACGGGAACTAAACAATCTCAAACATTCTGCAACGTGGTGCTGCCCATGTCTAGTTTGGTCATTTCGCGTGTGCCAAAATTCCAAATCCCAAGACACCCGCCGTCTACCACAACATCCCTACGCCCCAGCCCAGCTTCCCGCGTACGCCTCGCTCTCCATGCCCATTCTTGTCATTTCCACTTCGCCGCCCCTCCCACAGTCCCACTCCGTGATAACTGACAAGTCTGCAACAGCGAGTGCTTTCCTCCTCTCTCTCTGCACACTGCAGTCTCCACCAAGATATCTCCGAGGCATCTCCGTTCCCCACAGCATCGCGCAATGGAAGGAGGAGGAGGAGGGGAAGGAATGGAGGTTGAGGTGGCTCTGTCGACGGGGGCGTTGGAGGCGATGTGGAGGGAGGACGGGCTGCGCCCGGTGCTGCAGCTGGCGGACGACCCGCAGATGGAGGGGCGGTACCGCGTCTCGCTCTCCGACGGCGGCGGCGCGCCTGCAGCAGGGGATGCTCTCCGCGTCCCTCAACCACCTCGTCTCCCGCGGCGCGCTTCGCCGCGGCACCGTCATCCGCGTCCTCGAGTACTTCGCTGGCTTCATCCGCAACCAAAGGTGATGGATCGATCCGTGTTGCACCCCCTCCCACCATTCCATCCTATCCTACCGCGTCCGTCGGGTCGGCATCCACATTAGATATTTTTGGATTATTTCTGGTCCTATCCTACTGTACAAGTGCCTAGGATTTTGTGCCTTTTTTTGTGCTACTGAAAATCTCGTGAAGGCGTCCAGCGTCAGCGACCCTTCGTTAGGACCATTCTTGGCAATAGGGGTGGGGGTTCTGTGGCTGTGCACTGAGTCAGTGACAGATCTACTTGGCCTGCCAACAAGCGCTGATTTTTTTGGTTACCGAAATGCATTGCATGCGGGACTGTTCTCCGTTTTGTATGAAATTGGCAAAGAGTCAGTGATAGATCCAACATTTTGCTTTTCCTCATATAAAGAGCTGAGCTGACTTTTTTTTTTATTGTGTCCGTGTATGACTGCGTTTGCATGGAGTGGGAGCCAGTGACCCTTCAATAGTCCTTGCTCTTGTAGTCTTCTTATAGGTTTGGTCCAGTTCAAATTTCTCTCTCCATTTATATCCTGCATTTTCAAGTTTATTACTCGAAGTAAGTATATTTTCCTTTTCCAGATGAATAAACTCATCACATGTCATATCCCCACTAAATTTACTTGATGTGTTCCGTGAATTTATTCTTATCAATCATAACTGGATGTTCTCTGACTAATTTACTTGAAGTGCCTAGGATTCTGTGCCTTCTTTTGTGCTACTGAAAATCTTGTGAAGGCGTCCACCGCCAGCGACCCTTCGTTAGGACCATTCTTGGCTCTAGGGGTGGGGTTTCTGTGGCTGTGCAGTGAGTCAGTGACAGATCTGCTTGGCCTGCCAATAAGCGCTGATTTTTTGGTTACCGAAATGCATTGCATGTGGGACTGTTCTCCGTTTTGCATGAGATTGGCAAAGAGTTAGTGATAGATCCAACATTTTTCTGTCCATCATATAAAGAGCTGAGCTGACATTTTTTTTATTGTGTCTGCATATGCGTTTATGGGAGCTAGTGACTCTTCAATAGTCCTTGGTCTTTTATAGTCTTATTAATTATAGGATTGGCCCAGTTCAAATTTGTTTCTCCATTTATATCCTACAATTTTAAGTTCATTACTCGAAGTAAAGTATATTTTCCTTTTCCGGGTGAACAAACTCCTCACTTGTCATATCCCCACTAAATTTACTTGATGTGTTCCGTGAATTTATTCTTATCAATCATAACTGGATGTTCTCTGACTATTGTTCCTTCTCTGCCTTGGTTTCTTCATTCAGGGTCATTATTGTTATCCAACTTGAGATACTGCACGCTGAGTGCACGCTAATCCGCAGTCCCATAATCTCTGAGCCCAATGCAACTCAACATATTGGTGTATCCTGTTCTGGTGGTCTTGCCATCCATGAACCTGCTACAGGTGATGCTTTGGCCCTCCTGGAAATTCTTATGCCAGCCCCATGTTTGCTTCTTACTTGCAAGATTCACCAGGGCTCTCGGGTGCGATGGCAGTGCAGCTGACGCCTGGCGCGGTGGTGGCGATCTCTGAGCATACTGACGGCAATGCGACGCTGCAGCCGATGCTACAGGTGGTGGACGTGCGGATGTTCAACCCCTACGCTGAGCGCTTCAGGATGGTGCTCTCTGACGGCGTCTACACGATGCCGGCCGTGCTTGTCACTGCCGAGAACACACGTGTCCGAGACGGCTCTGTCCAGAAGGGCTCAATTATCCACCTCCAGGAGTTCACCTGCAGCACCGTCCAGAACCGCAGGTGAGGATTAGTTACTAATCCTTCCCTGTGATCGATTCCACGCTGCATCCCTTGTTTGAATTGCAGATTTATTTTTATCTTGTCGCGTGCGTAGAAATGTTGAGTCTTCGTTTGCCTCCCACATGATTCGCTCAATGTTCAGTGCTGTAGAACCTGCAGCGTGTTAGGCTCGTGCCGTATTGTTAGGGTTGCGAACTTTGTGCCATTTCCGTGGGAGATTTGCGGCTACCGCCTTGGAAATGTGTTGGGCTTTGATGGTGGTAGAAAATGGTATTTGGTTGATGTGGTACTGGAGTTTATGATCATTCCAGTCCACATTCAGGGAAGCCTTGTTGATGGTTTTCTGCTGCCTTTAGATTAGCCTCGGACTAGGTTAATTTGTCCAAATGGAGTCCAATAACTTTCAGCCGATTATATTCTTGTTTCTGTGAAGGTTGTTGCGCTTCTCTGCATGTCCCCCCCCCCCCCTTCATCCTACAATGCACATGTATGTTATTTTCCCAATGTCATTAGCAATTTTTCGAAAAGAAAGAAAACCGTCAAACAGACAATGGTTAACATGCAGAGTTTCTTTTTATTCTATATAAACTACAGACTTTCTATACTGTTGATGATCCTCAGTGCAGTGAACGGGTGCTGTAGTTTCGTGCTAGTAGTTTCAAGTTGGAAAGCTCTCATTCTGGCATCCATGTCAAACCAGTATACCAACCCTCCAAATAGCTCTTTTAAGATATGACGAGCCTGAACACTGTATACTCTCATGGGTGTTACTAAAGTTTGCACAATTATAGAATTCTAATGAATTACCGTACAACAATAGAATGTGGATTTACTGATATGCTGAATTTTAAGATGTGAAGTGTGTCACTGTTGTTTCATGAATATTTAAGAATCGTTGTTTCCCCAACTTATTTGGTTCTTTGAGGCATCTCCTAATGAGAAGAATATCGTATTTGAATGTTAGTTTGTTGACACCTTTTTGTGGATTGCCTCATATCAGTTTAATTGACCATGCCTTTATCTTTTGTTCAGGTTCATTATTGTTATCAGACTTGATGTTCTGCAAAGTGAGTGTGACATAATTGGAAACCCCAAACCCTATGCGATGAGAAACCAACATAATGAGCAGGTCACCAACTTACCGGCCAATGCTGCTCAAGCTAATACTGACATTACCCCTGTTAGTGCATTGAACCCATACCAAACTAGATGGAAGATCAAGGCTAGGGTGATGCAAAGACTGATCTTAGGCACTACAACAGCAATAGAGGTCCTGGAAAAGTCTTCTCCTTTGATCTCCTTGATGGGCAGGGTGGAGAAATCCGTGCGACATGCTTCAATGCGCAGGCTGATCAGTTTTTTGACCTCATTGAAGTTGATAAGGTGTACCTGATATCCAGAGGGTTGTTGAAACCAGCACTGAAGAAGTTGAACTCTTTGAACCATGAGTATGAAATAACTCTGGATATCAAAACAGCTATCGAGGTCTGCGCTGATGATGATAGCAACATCACTAGGCAGCAGTATAATTTCCGGCAGATAAGCGAGATTGAGAGCATTGAGGCAAATGCTCTTGTGGACTTGATTGGAATTGTTACATCAGTTGTCCCTTCTGCCAGAATAATCCGAGTGGATGGCTCGGAAACCCTGAAAAGAACTGTTCAACTGAAAGACATGTCTTTTTCGAGCATTGAAATAATCCTCGGGGCAAATTCTGTGATGCAGAGGGACATCAACTGCAGCTGCTGTGTGATTCGGGTTCAAACCCTATACTGTCTCTCAAAGGTGGCTGTGTGATTCATTTCCGTGGTAGATCTGTGGTCACAATCAGCTCAACTCAGTTAAAAGTAAACCCAGACTTTCAAGTGGCTGAAAGGCTGAAGCAGTGGTACATAACTGAAGGAAAGAATACTCCTTGCATTTCTTTGTCTCGGGAAATATCAAACATGAGCATGAATTTTGTGCGGAAGACAATTGCACAGATCAAGGATGAGAACCTGGGGCGATCAGATAAGCCTGACTTCATCACTGTCAGGGCTGTACTGTCACATGTGAGGACTGATAAATTCTGTTATCAAGCTTGTACCTTGGAGCTTAATGGTAAACGATGTTACAAAAAGGTGACGAGAAATGGTGATGGGACATGGTATTGTAATAGATGCAATCAGCGCACTGAAAAGTGTGAGTACAGGTACGTGCTTTCGTGTCAGATCAAGGATCACACTGGTACTACTTACGCTATTGCATTGCAAGAGGCTGGTGAAACGATATTTGGCCACACAGCTCAAGAGCTTTTCATGATGCGAAACGTTGAACAAGATGACGTGAGATTCAAAGCAATCATGCAGGCGGTCCTTTGGCGTGAATACCTATTCAAGCTGAGAATCTATGAGGAAAACTTCAATGGTCAGCAGCGTGTGAGATGCATCATCATTGGTGTTAAGAAGCTGGAAGAGACCAACCACCTTTTGAATGATGTTTCACGCCCCATTCTGGAGGATGATTGCTCTGCCAATTTGGAAGCCAAACAAAGCCTGCTAACCTCCAGCAATGCTTATGGCTGTGCTACAGGTGTGGGTGCCACAGGCTTTTGTGCAGTCAGAATGGAAGCCTACTCCTCTATCAGCTTCATCTGAGATTCCACGTTCTGTGATTTCAATGGTTGCTTGATGGGTTGGTCGGCAGGAAGGATTGCCCAACTGTGCTTCAGATGCAACCAGCCTGCGCACTGGTCTAAGGACTGTCTTGTCTGAAGCTCATTAGTGCCTTGGCTCGTGCAGTCTCATGCAGGAGGTTTCTGGGTAAAACTGCAGATCAAGTAGTTCTATGAAGGTTGCTTTTGCTTAGTAGTCTGGCTCCTAGTTTATCATGCCTAGTTATATTTCAGTACCTATCTGTATGTATATGTGCTGGTTTCTATGGACCAGGTAGTAGTTAGTTATGTGCTGGAGGTTGGTTGCTGGAAAACAGAAAACCTATCTACTATGTCCTGCCGCCGTATTGTGGAACCTGTGTTAGGCAACTGATGGGCCTATGCTATAGGGTTCATCTTGATGTTTAGTGTTTTTATATATTTGTTCTGTTCATCAACGGTTTATTTTAAACCTAATAATTTATCTACGATTGGATACTAATTACTAAATATAAACAAAAAACAAATGCTACAATATTTTCTAACTTCTCATGATGTTAACACACCGATAGGAGTAGAGCACTGCTCTATCACCGAGTCATCCCTTCCATCACACGGAACGCAAAAGACTCCCCACCGTCGGCACCACATGCCTCGAATTTGTGACACCGCCTCGTCTTGTCGTGTGGCCGCCGGTGAGGATCACCGTCGACGTGAACACAAACACAGATGGAATCGAGGTACTGGAATCGAGATACGGAGGCGCCACCAGAGGGATGGAATCGAGATACGGAGGCGCCACCAGAGCAAACCCTCTGGATTGGCAAGTTTCAGACTGAATTCGAAAAGCAAGTCGAGCAAACCCTCTGGATTGGCAAGTTTCGCACTGAATTCGAAAAGCAAGTCGAGCAAACCCTCGGGATTGGCAAGTTTCAGACTGAATTCGAAAAAGCAAGTCGCCAGGACACGCTACCGATCCGAAAGTACTTGTACCCCTTTACGACGACGACATATGGGGTCCACTCGTCATACACGGAACGAACACAACTTAATGTAAATACGCCAAAGCTAAAATGAAGACGTCTTCGTCCTCCTTGGTCTTGGTCCTCACTTAGCGGTGTCCGTCGCGACATTTCCCCCCGCTTGAGCAGTGGCTTGTCCCCAAGGTGGCGCCACCGGGAAACGCTCCTTGAGCACGTGATAGTCCTCCCAGGTAGTCACCGACGACGGCGGCGTAGTCCACTTCACCTTGACTTGTGGAATGGTTGTGTTCCCTTTCTTGACGAGGCGCCGTTCGATCACTTCTTCGGGCACCGCCGCTGCAGCCTCCAGGTCAGTAATCACGGGTAAAGAGTCGAACACGGGGGTGAAATCTGCAACAAACGGTTTGAGTTGCGAAACATGGAATACATCTTGTATGAGAGCTCCCCTCGGGCAATTCCAGGCGATATGCCACCTTGCGAACACATGGTTGATTTATCTCAAATGTGTTTAGTTTTGATGTAGTGATTGTCAACACTCAACATTCTTTCTCTATTTTCTTTTATCTTTTTCGCCGGCTATGGTTCACCCGGCACACGTGGAGTGTGTCGAAGACGATCTCTTGGTTCGTGTTGTGCGGGTGTGGAGCTCGGAGATGGTAGGCCGACGGAGAGGTGAAGGTGCCAAGGAGGACGTGCGGCCGACGGACCGTGGAGGTGAAGGGACGGACGTGAGGCTTGGATCGAGGGACGGGGTGCCGGGCGGCTAGCCATGGTGGCCGACATCCGGGACATCGACGGATGCAAGAGGACGCGGGCAGACCGTGTCGATCGGGTCAAGACGGGCGAAGCGCGCAGGCAGAGGGGAGCTCCGGATGACTTGGCGACTTCGGGCGGTCAAACGGCGGTGACACGGTCGAGGAGGTTTGGTGGTTTGCCCTCAAAACCATCGGGCGCTGGTTTTAAATGGTTTGGGCCTCAAAACCACGGGCGGGTTTGGTGGTTTGTGCCTCAAAACCACAGCGCTGGTTTCGCGGGTTTGCGCCTCAAAACCCGGAAGTGTTCCGGCGGACGGAAGGACGGCACGTGGCGGCATCGGGAGATTGCGTGGAGGCAAGGCTACCGGTGAGGAAGGCGCGGTGGCCGTCGGATTGAAGATTACCCGTAGTCGACGGAAATAGCCTTAGGGTTACAAAATCGACTCATGTATCCTAGGGGTAGTTTAGGCAGAGGGAATAGGGGCTATTTAGCGAGAGGCATACTCCTTCATTCTCCCTTGCCTCTCATTTTTACGATTTCTAGTCTAGGGTTCTCGAAGCGAGTGGTGTGAGAGGTCCACCGATTTGTATCGAATTTTGCCGAGCAAGGGCTAGCTCGAGTAGCCTGTCACATGGTGACGTTTTTTGATTCGACGGTGTTCTTTGTTGATCTTGTCTTTGTGATTTTTGTTCATCACTTGCTCTTCCCGAGTTCATCCTCTCCCCCTCTATTCTCTTCGCGATTTCTTCGATTTGGCACCGTTTGATCTCGTTTTTCTTGCGTTGATTCGTGCTAGGGCGTGAGAGGATCATTTCCACCGAAGGGTTTGAGCTAATTCCTCACGAGCACGTAGATCGGGCGAGTTTTGGATCAAGGTGACTCTTTGGGTGTGTTCTTCGTGTGATCCGCGATTTCTCTCGATTCACTCCGTCAATCTCGAAATTTCCAAGGGGGGAAATGGTCACCCACATGCCTAGATGCTATGGCTCAATTCTTGTGACCCGAGGTTTCGATTTGAGTGAGTTTGGATCGATTTTTTGGGGTGAGTCGCCGCCGGCGGGTATCGCTTCGCTGGTCGGGGTGACGGACGCACGACCGGACGCGACGTCCAGATTGACCCGGCTTTCCGGTGCTGTCCGCGCGCGTCGGGGTGACCGGACGCCCGATCGGACGGACGCGACCAGGGCTGAGCCGGTCGGGTCCGTCCGGTCACGGCGCTCGCCGAGAGGTCTCGCCAGGGCGATCCGACCGACGCTTGACGGACGGACCGGACTCGCCAGTGAGTCCGGCCGGTTGAGTCCGGTCACTCGCCGGTCGCTTTTTTCTTCCCGTCTCTTGCGTGTTTGTTTCGTTCGGTTTAGGTTGATCCGCCGTGAGTCTAGAGCAAACTCTAGCTCATCCACCTTGCATCCAAGGTCGTGATCATACCGTGTGGTGTGTGCTTTTTGCTCCAGGGGGTCGTGAGAGCTACAAGTCATCTAATTCGAAAAGAATTTAATTGAGGCTCCCATTCACCCCCTCTCCGTCGCCGTTTCGGTCCTTCAATTGGTATCGAGCAGGGTTAAGGATCAAATCCACCTTAACCTAGGTTCTTGATCCTTGTAAGGCGACATGGAGAGGTTTGGTCACTTTGGTGGCAAGCCTCCTGGAGTTCGATGGCACCAACTATCCCTATTGGAAGATTAAGATGCAAGCGCATCTCATGGGGATAGATTGGAGAGTGTGGGAGATTGTTGAGGATGAGAACTACCAAGTGCTAGCCGCCGAGTGGGTGAGGATCGGATAGCCCAACACAATGCCAACAACCGAGCGAGGAGCGCGTCTTGTTCTCTAGCCTCAAGGATACCGAGTTTGAGAGAGTTGCCACTTGTGAGACCGCTCGTGAGGTGTGGAAGACACTTGAGAGTTACCACGAGGGAACCCCACAAGTCAAGGCCCGCCTATACGAGACCTACAAGAGAGAGTACAACAACCTAATCCAACTTGATGGCGAGTCCATCGATTCTCTCTTTGCTAGGTTTGAGACGATCCGCAACAAGCTTCGGGGGCGAACAAACCATCCGAGAGGCTTGACGAGCACGAGAAGGCGTGCGGCTTCATGCGCCTTGGATCGGAAGGTGTGGGATGTGAAGGTGTCTGCGATCATGGAGTTGCGCCAACTACGACACCCTCACACCCGACGAGCTTTACAAAGAAGCTCAAGTCTTCGGAGATCGAGGCACGAGATCCGGGCCAAGCTCAAGAACCCTCCGCGCCGAACGCGTTGCTCGTCTCGGGTAAAGGTGGTTCCAGTTCTTCCGCTAACCCATCACGCATTTCTTTCGCCTTGTCTTCCTTGGTGTGCGTGACGCAGGAGCGAGATGGAGAGTCTTGGGATGATGAGCTTGCACTAGTCATCGGCCGATTCTCGTGGTTTCACAACAACCGCTTGAACCGTCTTCACATGGGCGGCCCATCCAAGGGCGGATGCTTCGAGTGCGGAGATCCGGACCACTTCGTCATTGCATGCCCCGAGAAGAAGAAGGACAAGTACTCGGCGAGAAGTACTACTCCAAGTACGACTCCGACAAGCACAAGGACAAGCGCGAGTACACCTCCGGCAAGCACAAGTCCAAGAAGGGCTTCGACAAGGAGGCGATCAAGAAGAAGTACCTCAAGCGTGCCAAGGAGCACAAGCACGCCTTCCTTGCTTCCCTCGGCGACCTCGACAACGACTCTTCTGGACGGACAATCTTCCTCAAGCGATGAGGAGTCCGGCGCAAGGTTGAGGACAAGCTGAATGGACTTTGCTTCTTCACCGACTCCAAGCCCGGGGGCTTCTGCACCATGGCCCTCGATGGAGCGGTGACCGACAGCGCCAAGTCACACGACAACGACTCTTCTCCTTCCGAGGTACCTCCCACAATCGAATCTCTCTCCGATGAAGTTGAATCTTTGGGCGATGCGCTAGTGTGTCAAGAGAAGTTGCTTAAGCGTGCCGCTAGGGAGAGAAAGGAGTACAAGGAGAAGTGGGAGATGGCTGTGACGGAGATAGAGCTGCTTAGGAAGCCTGTCGATGTCTCCGATGAGGCGGAGTGTGATGCTTGTCTTTGTGCATATGTCTAGCATCATGTCTTTTGATCCAAGTATCTTCGCCTTGCTAGATGAGCACGTTGATCCAAGTCTAGGCCGATCTTTGTTGAGTGCGTGCAAGTCTTGTCCTCGACTTACGATCCGAGTTGGCGAGAGAAGGCCGCCAAGCTTCTTTGTGCTTGAGAAGGCCAACTCGGATAGCACCGTCTTTGGGATGTGCTAAGTGTGAAGCTTTGGAGTTGGAGCTCATGTCTTGTAGGCATGACAAGGGGAGAGTCGAAGAGGAGATCAAGTATCTTCGCCTGTCTTGAGTTGGGTGTCTTGTGGAGAGCCGCAGCTTGGCATGATGATGAGTCAGTTCAAGAGGGGGACTGACACATCGGGTTTAGGCTTTGCTATAGGTGGGAAGGGAGAAGTCATTTATGGCAAGGTTGGTCAAGGTAGTGGTTTGAGCTCGAGTGAGAAACCAACCAACACTCCCAAATTGACCAAGATCACTCCACCTGAGCCTACCAAGCCCATTGTGCAAGATGGCATTCTCCAAGAGCCAACTAAGACTCCACCTCCCAAACAAGTGTGGCTTCCCCAAACCGAACTACCTCAAGAACCCACTTGACACTTTGCCCGGGATCCTCGAGGAAACCCTTCCTAAGGCCAAAACCACAACAAGAGTGAACCATCCATCCAAGAGAGTGAACCAACCACCACCCAAGAGAGAGGTGAGGTATCCTTGTGAGTATTGCCGAGAGATGGTCACTTGGTTGAGTTTTGCTTTAGGAGGAAGAGGGATGCTAGGCGTCGAGTGGAGTTTGAGAACCGTGACATGTATCACCCACCACTTGGCATGTATGAGAAGGGTGTGCAGTCGGTTCAGAGGCAGTTTGCTAGGCCTGAAGAAGGTAGGAGGTCTCAGAGGTTTGGGCCACGATTTGTGAGATCGTTTGGTGGTGGGTCTCGCGAGTGAATGTAGATCCTCGCTTTGGGAGCTTTGAGGTTGAGAAGAGGAGAGCACCACGCTTTGTTGTGCGTGGTGCGTTTTGAGAAGATGGGGCGTGGGATGTTTGTTTTGCCTAATGCATATTTGGGGCAAGATGGTCAACACCGGTACTCTTCCAAGTTTACTAACCCCAGTGTTGTGCCATATGCTCATCCCATGTTTTATCGTTGATACAGCCGAAGGCCGGAGGACATGTGGCTCATTGATTCCGGCCGTTCTCGACACATGACCGGAAACTCAAGTGGTTCTCGACCTCACCCCCATGAAGACAAAAGAGTACATCACTTTCGGGGACAAAGAACAGAGGGAAGATTCTATCTCGAGGATCCATCGGGATCAATGACCACTTTGTGCTCAAGGATGTGGCGCTCGTCTCCAACCCGCACTTTAACCTACTCTCGTCTCTCGGCTCATGGCGGATGGGTATGAGGTACGCTTTAAGGTTGGATGCTCTCGAAGTTTTGGACTCTCGCGATGATCTTATTTCTTCGGATCGTGCCATTTGGGCAAGTCTTTCGTGCTGATTTTTTCGTGGCTTTGGCACTTCTTGTTGCTTGTTGGCCGGGTCCTCCTCCGATTTGTGGAAATGGCATAGGAGACTTGGACACTGAGCTTTGACCTTCTCACGAGGTTAAGTTCTATGGGTCTAATCCGAGGATTGCCTAAGCTCAAATTAGAGAAGGATTTGGTTTGTCATCCCCGTCGTCACGGGAAGATGGTATCCGCTTCCCACCACCCGTTCTCGATTATGACCTCGAGACCGGAGAGATCCTTCACATGGACACCGTTGGTCCATCTCGGGTGAGGTCGGTGGGTGGGAAGTGGTGCTTGTCTAGTGATCGTTGACGATTTTTCGAGATACTCTTGGGTCTTTTTTCATGGAGGGCAAGGATGAGGCTTTCGGTTTTGCTCGTGATTTGATTTTGAGCCGAGAACCGAGTTGACAGATACTGACCATTCGAGCGATTCGCGCATGACAATGGCAACGTAATTTAAGAACTCTCGGTTCGAGTCTCTTTTGCGCTAACCTTGGTGTCGAGCACCGTTTTTTCTAGCCCTTATGTTCCGCAGCCAGAATCCGGGATTGTTGAGCGGAAGAATCGGACGCTTGTGGAGATGGCGAGGACCATGCTTGATGAACACAAGACGCCAAGGAAGTATTGGGCCGAGGCAATCAACACGGCATGCCATGTCTCCAACCGCATTTTCCTCCGTGCTTTCACCAAGAAGACATCATATGAGTTGCGGTTTGGAAGATCGCCCAAGGTGAGTCACTTCCGTGTGTTTGGATGCAGGTGCTTCATTCTCAAGCAAGGTAATCTTGACAAGTTTGAGTCTCGATCACCGATGGCATTTTTCTTGGATATGCTTTGCACTCACATGCCTACGGGGTTCTTAACCTTGAGACTAACCGCGTTGTAGAGACATGTGAGGTTACCTTCGATGAGAGGCTAGCGCCTTGTTCTTCTTACGTGTTTGAGTGTGCGGGAAAGGAGGAGATGGAGCAGAGCATCTTTGTGGAGGAGGAGCGGGAAGACGTTGAGGCGGGGTGATCCCGAAGCAACTCCACCTCTTGGTGACCTCGTGGCGGCGGCGGCGCTCACGGACCGGACCCTACCACCACTACTTCACGGGGACCGATGGAGCGGCTCCCTCGGGGCGAGGCGGCCGCACGAGGAGGTTCCCCACCCGGTCGAGGGGGAGGCGACATCTTCAGCAAGACGGCGCCCAAAGACATTCGGCGTCGTCACCCCCCAGGGAGACCATGATTGGAGGATTGAACCAAAGGGTAACTCGTTCCAAATCCTATGCTATGTGTCATTTTGCTCATTCCGCATTTGTTTCCACTCTTGAGCCCAAAGATGTTACCTTTGCATTATCGATTCGGATTGGGTCAATGCCATGCATGAGGAGTTGCGTAACTTTGAGAGGAACCAAGTTTGGGTTTTAGTGCCACCTCCGGTGAGTGTCATCCCATAGGAACCAAGTGGGTGTTTAAGAACAAACAGAGTGAGGATGGGGTGGTTGTGAGAAACAAAGCCGGACTAGTTGCCCGGGGGTTTTTGTCGAAAAGGGAATAGACTATGAGGAAACCTTTGCTCCCCGTAGCCCGCATAGAAGCCATTAGGATCTTGCTTGCTTTCGCGGCCTCGAAGGGTTTCAAACTCTTCCGGATGGATGTCAAGAGTGCTTTCTGAATGGGTTCATAGAGGAGGAGGTGTATGTGAGGCAACCCCGGGGTTTGAGCATCCTAAGCACCCGGACTTTGTGTACAAGTTGTACAAGGCCTTGTACGGCCCTGAAACAAGCCCCTAGAGCCCGGTATGAGCGATCGAAAGCTTTTCTATTAGCTAAGGGTTTTGTGATGGGGGCTGTAGACAAGACCTTGTTTTTCGCTTAGGAAGGGCAATGACATACTCCTAGTCCCGGATATATGTGGATGATATCATCTTTGGTGGCTCTTCACATGCTATGGTATCGAAGTTTTGCGAGATTATGAGCGGGGAGTTCGAGATGAGCATGATGGGCGAGTTGACCTACTTCCTTGGACTTCAAATCAAGCAAACCAAGGATGGGATCTTCGTACACCGGGGCAAGTACACGAAGGACATGATCCGCAAGTTTTCGCATGGGTGAGGCCAAGCCTCTTTCGACGCCCATGTCGACGACGACGGCCCCTGGGACGAAGACAAGGATGGAGAAGTTGTGGACCAAAGGGAGTACTGAAGCATGATCGGCTCATTCTTTGTACTGGACGGCGACGCCCCGACATCCGGTTCTTTGTGTGCCTGCCTCCGCCGCGGTTTCGATCTTCGCCCGCGCACCTCTCACTATCGGGCGGTGAAGAGGATTTTCAGGTATTTGCAGTTTACCCCGACTTTGGCCTATGGTACTCGGCTTCTTCCACTCTCTCCCCGGGTTGGCTATTCGATTTCGATTATCCGGGTGATCGTATGCATAGAAAGTCCACTTCTGGTACTTGTCGGTTTCTTGGTACTTCTCTTGTGTCTTGGTCGTCTCGTAAGCGCCCCGGTGTCGCTCAGTCATTGAAGCAGAGTATGTTCTTCGCCGGGCCGCTTGTTGTTCCCAATTTGTTGTGGATGGTTGCCACTTTGAGAGACTTTGGTTTGAGCTTTTCACGTGTACCCTTGTTGTGTGATAGCATGGGAGCTGTGAGTGTAGCCAAGAACCCAGTCCCGCATTCCTGGACCAAACACATAGAGGTGAGGTACCACTTTCTCGAGAGATCACCGGGAGAAAAGGGATATAGATGTTCAAAGCATGTGTACACGAACAACAGATTGCGGACATTTTCACCAAGCCATTAGATCAAGTCCGTTTTGCCCGGCTTCGAGGAGAGTTGGGCGTGTGCTATCCCTTTTGAGGGGTAGCTCAGTAGTTGATGTACAGTTGTAGTGCTAGGTTGCTTTACTTTGTGCATCATCTTGTATCATTTTGCATTCATCATGTACACTTTTGCATCTTGAGCTTCTTGGTTATATTGATCACAATGAGACTATGCTCATTTTAGTGTAACAATTACTTGTTGGTGCTTATAGCTTGTGCTCCTTACGTTCAATTGGTATATGTTATGAGCAAAAGCTTTTTTTTCATGTGAACTTGCTTAACAACGATGAATCTTGCAAAATGTTCACCATTGAGATAGTTCCTAGCATGTTTAAGTTGTTGAGATCCTTTGTGCTTATCATGTATGCTAAGGTGACTATGTCTCATTCACTGAGTTATACACTTGCTTAGATGACCACATGCTTTCATATGCTAAAATCTGAAATCTAAGTTAAGTGTATGGAAAAGATCGAGATGGGTCCATACCGTCCCACATCCAAGTCTTGGGACTGCTTCTCATTGCACTTGAGTTGAACCTGAGCTTGGTAGTGTTTGACCCAGACCATTGTCTTAAGCTTCTGATTGCTCACATGCATAGGCTTGACATGGTTGATTAGTAAGGCAGACGGTGGTGGATAACCACTCGCACTCATGTCTTTGGACCAATGCTTGTATCCGCTAAATCTCTGATAATCTTAAAATGTTGTTAGCAAGTGTTGGTTCTTTCTTTGGCATGATGGATAAACTTTGCTTGGGGTAGTCCTCTTGATATACATGTGTAGCACTTGGTAGATTTCCAGCTTACTTATGCTATGTGCTATTCTTTGTGGTGGACACCTTTTCTGAAATGCTTAAAACTGAATCAAAATGCTTTCAAGTCATATCTCATATCTTTTGATCAGTTTGAGCACCGTGTTAAGCACTTGATTTTGTTGCCATGACACTACCTAGAGCATCTTCTCATTTGGATGACTATAAACTTGGAGCTCACTCATTGCACTTTGCATGCATTTTCATCGCTTGATTAGTGCATGTGCCAACAAGGGGAGAAAGATACAAAGACAATTGAATTGTGAATTGGTATCTTGAATTGGTATCTTCGATTTGCACTAGTCAAGGGGAGTAACTCCAGGGGGAGTATCTCTTTACCACTTTGAGCTAGATGTGTTGAGCCTTTGCCTCTGTCTTGAGGGTCTAGCTTGTTCGCGGAAAGAAATTGGTAGAGATTGGTTTGGAGCCGTGCTAGTGGTGTTGAGCCTTTGTTTTTTACCTCTTCTTGAGGACTAGCCGTATCTGTTTAGCTTGGTTGTGTCGAGCCTTTTGCCCATGTCTTTGGGAACCAAGTTTTTGCTCCATGTTTGCTATCCAGTTAGGTTGTCTTAGCTTGCCCGGATGTGCTTTCTTCTATCTTATTCGTCTTTGTGTTGAATGTTGACAATGCACTCATCAAGGGGGGAGATTGCGAACACATGGTTGATTTATCTCAAATGTGTTTAGTTTTGATGTAGTGATTGTCAACACTCAACATTCTTTCTCTATTTTCTTTTATCTTTTACGCTTCGGCTATGGTTCACCCAAGACACGTGGAGTGTGTCGAAGACGTATCTCTTGGTTCGTGTTGTGCGGGTGTGGAGCTCGGAGATGGTAGGCGACGGAGAGAGGTGAAGGTGCCAAGGAGGGCGTGCGGGCCGACGGACCGTGGAGGTGAAGGACGGACGTGAGGCTTGGATCGAGGGACGGGGGTGCCGGGCGGCTAGCCATGGTGGTCGACATCCGGGACATCGACGGATGCAAGAGGACGTGGCGGGACCGTGTCGATCGGGTCAAGACGGCGTGCGGCGCAGAGGGGGAGCTCGGATGACTTGGCGACTTCGAGGCGGTCAAGACGGCGGTGACACGTGTCGAGGAGGTTTGGTGGTTTGCCCTCAAAACCATCGGCGCGGGTTTTCGTGGTTTGGGCCTCAAAACCACGGGCGGGTTTGGTGGTTTGTGCCTCAAAACCACGGCGCGTTTTTCGCGGGTTTGCGCCTCAAAACCCGAAGTGTTCGGGCGGACGGAAGGGACGGCACGTGGCGGCATCGGGGAGATTGCGTGGAGGCAAGGCTACCGGTGAGGAAGGCGCGGTGGCCGTCGGATTGAAGATTACCCCAGTCGACGGAAATAGCCTTAGGGTTACAAAATCGACTCATGTATCCTAGGGGTAGTTTAGGCAGAGGGAATAGGGGCTATTTAGCAGAGGCATACTCCTTCATTCTCCCTTGCCTCTCATTTTTACAGTTTCTAGTCTAGGGTTCTCAGACAGTGGTGTGAGAGGTCCACCGATTTGTATCGAATTTGCTGAGCAAGGGCTAGCTCTGAGTAGCCTGTCACATGGTGACGTTTGGGTTGATTCGATCGGTGTTCTTTGTTGATCTTGTGCTGTGATTTTTGTTCATCACTTGCTCTTCCCGAGTTCATCCTCTCCCCCTCTATTCTCTTCGCGATTTCTTCGATTTGGCACCGTTTGATCTCGTTTTTCTTGCGTTGATTCGTGCTAGGACGTGAGAGGATCATTTCCACCGAAGGGTTTGAGCTAATTCCTCACGAGCACGTAGATCGGGCGAGTTTTGGATCAAGGTGACTCTTTGGGTGTGTTCTTCGTGTGATCCGCGATTTCTCTCGATTCACTCCGTCAATCTCGAAATTTCCAAGGGGGAAATGGTCACCCACATGCCTAGATGCTATGGCTCAATTCTTGTGACCTGAGGTTTCGATTTGAGTGAGTTTGGATCGATTTTGGGGTGAGTCGCCGCCGGCGGGTGCTGCTCGCTGGGTCGGGGTGACCGGACGCGACGACCGGACGGACGCACGTCGGGATTGACGGGACGCTCCGGTCTTTGTCCGCGCGTCGGGGTGACCGGACGCTCGACCGGACGCGACGACAGGCTGGCCGGTCGGTCCGGTCGGTCGCGTCTCGCGAAGAGGTCCGCCGGGCGTCGGACGGGACGCCTCGACCGGACGCTGGACCGGACTTCGCCCGGTGAGTCCGGTCGGTGAGTCCGGTCACTGCTGCAGAGGCTGTTTTTCTTCCGTCTCTTGCGTGTTTGTTTCGTTCGGTTTCCGGTTGATCATTTGTGAGTCTAGAGCAAACTCTAGCTCATCCACCTTGCATCCAAGGTCGTGATCATACCGTGTGGTGTGTGCTTTTTTGCTCAGGGGTCGTGAGAGCTACAAGTCATCTAATTCGAAGAATTTAATTGAGGCTCCCATTCACCCCCCCTCTGGTCGCCGTTTCGGTCCTTCACACCTTCCCAATGCGCTCTAGAACTTTGTATGGCCTATAATATTTGAATGCCAATTTTGGATATGGACGATTAGCGACTGAGGATTGTGTGTATGGCTGAAGCTTAAGCAAAGCTTGATCACCCACTGCAAATTGGTAGTCAGTCCTGAGTCGATCAGCCATCACTTTCATCCTGTTTTGAGCTCAACTGAGATTTTGTTTCAAGGCCTCCATATGCAATGCTCTGTCCTCGATCATTGTAACCACAGTAGCAGGGGGTGTATCAGGGATATCTGGAAGCAAGCCTAAATTTTCCTCATAACCAAACAGAGCATAGAATGGAGAGCAGCCCAGTGAAGAATGCAAGGCAGTGTTATACTAAAGCTCAGCTAAAGATAGCCATGACTTCCATGATTTAGGGGCATCTTGAACTGCACATCTGAGATACATCTCTAACACTGATTCACTCGAAAAGCAAGTTTTAGATACGGAGGCGCCACCAGAGCAAACCCTCTGATTGGCAAGTTTCAGATAACTGAATTCGAAAAGCAAGTCGCCAGGACACGCTACCGATCCGGGTACTTGTACCCCTTTACAACGCTGACATATGGGGTCCACCCGTCATACACAGAACGAACACGACTTAATGTAAACACGCCAAAGCTAAAATGAAGACGTCTTCCTCCTCCTTGCTCTTGGTCCTCACTCAGCGGTGTCCGTCGCGACACACTCCGCACTCCACTCCACTCCCCACCTCCCGAGCGAGTTCGACTCCGCGACACCGCGCCGTCGCCGTCGTACGTCCCTCCGCTCCAGCTCCGGCTCCGGGACATCGACATGGGGGGAGGGCTTGAGGCCGACCTGTCGCAGGGGGCCGTGCCGGGGCTGTGGGGTGCGCCGCCGCTCTCGGCGAGGTGGGCCTTGTCGCGCCCCGTGCTGCAGGTGGTGGACGTGAGGTCCGTGCCCGGCGGCTCCAGACTCCGACGGGCGCCGGTGCGGTACCGCCTCCTGCTCTCCGACGGCATCTACTCGCAGCACGCAACGCTCGACTGGGCCCTCAACCCCTCGCCAAGGGTGACGACATCCGCCGCGGCACCGTCGTCCGCCTCCTCAGCTTCGTCCAAGACCCCGACCCGGACCACGTCAGGTGAAGAATCCATATCGATCCCCCATCTCTACCTTCTGTCTTCTGATGAACGAAAAAGGTCACATTTTGATCTAGGCTTGTCCCTTTTTTTTCGGTGGTGATTGGTGACTGCTTGCCTGCACTGGGAAAAAAAAACCCATCGTGGATTGGTGATACGATGCACTGAAAGCTTCACCTATCACGTTGTATTTGAATGACAAATTAGCAGATCTGTGTATAAAGTCCTTATGAGTCACCAATCTTTGTCTGGAGCTCTGATTTGCTCCTTCCATTGGTTACAAGGTTCAAATGTGTGTGTGTGTGTTTGTTCACATTTACTAGGTTCAACTTGCAACAATTGCCTAAGGGCATAATAGAAAAAATCTATTCCTTTCCACATGAATAATGTGCTTCATTCCCATTATTTCCATGTCCTTGACCGATGACAGCCAATGCCAGTTTGTAGCTGCGCCCCAAGATGGTTCATGGGCATAATACATGTAAAATCAATCCTTGCTGTTATCACTTCATGGTTCATTCCAGCATTGACGATTTTTGCTCCACAATTCGTGCCTTGTAGATTGTTGTTTTTAATCAATAATTCTCCCCACCTTCCTGCAAAAGCTCTACCAGGCTGTATGTCAAATACATGTGTTACAAACAGACCTGTAGGCTTTGATTCCAGTCTTTTCAGGAGTTGCTTTTTTTTCTGTCGTTAGTAATTGAATTGCAGCATCTGTACTAAATGTGTAGCTTAGTTTCTATTGGAGAGTATAGAATCACAGGAGATATACACTTCCTTACAAAAAATTATACAATTAATCCCCTTTATGGATTTAAACAGTTATTGCTATACTATTCTAGCACTTGGCTTACATTGATGTCCCACTATTCTTTTAATATTTTAATACAACTTGAGTTGTAAGCTAAATGTTGGCATCGTTCCCAGGATGAGCAGCTCAGCATGGTGGCATCTGAAGGAGTGGCACTGTTGGGCCATCCTAAATCTTATTTCAGCTCATTTAGTAGAGAAAAATGTGCCATTCATTGGACATGTCTTGCAGTGACCTAACAACATTTATCTACAGTGTCTACATTTTCTAGTGCCTTATTGCTTGAAAGGCATGTTGATCATTCCTGTCTCTCAATTATATCTTGTATTTTGTTTTTCAGGACCGTCTTCATCACCCAGTTAGAAATACTACAAACTGAGTGCACACTGATTGGGAGTCTCAAGCTCTACAAGCCGACGCCGCCAAGGAACTCTGTGGTGTCCAGCACTAGTAGATCATTGAGTTATGGTCTTAGGTCTGATTTTAATCCTGGGTTCGGAGCCATTAAGATTGGGCCTTCTTGCGGATCTTATCCATCTGGCGGAGACAAGCTGCCGGTCTGGAAACTGGTTGGACAGATCAAGTATGAAAACTTAGGGTACTCTGATAAGCCAGACCTCATCACTGTCAAGGCTACTTTCTCATGTGTAACTGAGCTCCTATGCCATGTTGCCTGCCCGCTAGGGGACAATGGTAAGCAATGCAATGGTATGGCAACTGGACATGTTGACGGGACGTGGTGCTGTAACGTATGTAGGTACTGGTTTTTAGAGCCCCGTAAGTATGGGTGCTCTGTTTACATTCAGATCCAGGATCACACGGGCACGGCATCTGCTACCGTGTATGAAGAGGCTGCAGAAGAGATACTTGGCTGCAGGGCAAAGGACCTCTACTCGATGAAGTACAAAGAGCACGATCATGCACAGCTGAATGATATCATACTGGGCGCTGTGGGTAAGCAGTATGTGTTCCAGCTGAAGGTCGAACGGGAGCGGTTCTTTTCTGGCGTGAAGTGCACTGTTCTCAAGGCAGAGAAGGTGAATCCATTGTCTGAGTCCCGCCGCCTGCTGGGACAGATCGACACGCATCTGCAGGGTATGATGGGCCCTCCAATTGGTCATGCAGTAGAATCTGTTCCCAGTGTGGCATCTGGTCTCTCTTATGGTACAACTTCAGCACATAATAATACAACGAATGTGGGTATTGTGCAGTCAAACTTGCAGTTGCAGCAGCCTTCACTGAACTCTCACCAGAACCCAAGGTTTGCAGTTCCTTCCATGGCTGGTGGCAGTGGTGCTCGTGGGAATACATACGACCAACCTGCACAGTCCTTTTATCAGCAACCGCCTCCAGGGCATATGAATAGAGCTCCGGTGTCTAAGAATGATGCAAGTCGTATCGTCCCAGTGGCTCAATTGAACCCCTACCAAGAAAGGTGGACAATTAAGGCTAGGGTGACTGCAAAGACTGGTCTCAGGCACTACAACAACGCTAAAGGTGCTGGAAAAGTTTTCAACTTTGATCTCCTTGATGGACGGTGGAGAAATACGTGCAAGATGCTTCAATGCACAGGCTGATCTGTTTTTTGACCTCATTGAGGTTGATAAGGTGTACCTGATTTCTAGAGGGTTGTTGATACCAGCACTGAAGAAGTTGAACTCTTTGAACCATGAGTATGAAATAACTCTGGATATCAAAACATCTATCGAGGTCTGTGCTGAAGATGATAGCAACATCCCTAGGCAGCAGTATAATTTCCGGCAGATAAGCGAAATTGAGCACATTGAGGCAAATGTTCTTGTGGACTTGATTGGAATTGTTACATCAGTTGGCCCTTCTGCCACGATAATCCGAAAGGATGGCTCAGAAGCGCAGAAAAGAACTCTTCAACTGAAAGACATGTCTGGTCGAAGCGTAGAAATTACGTTATGGGGGAACTTCTGTGATGCAGAGGGACATGAACTGCAGCTGCTGTGTGATTCGGGTTCAAACCCTATACTGTCTCTCAAAGGTGGCCATGTTAGTGATTTCAGTGGAAGATCTGTAGTCACAGTCAGCTCAACTCAGTTAAAAGTAAACCCAGACTTTCCTGTGGCTGAAAGGTTGAAGCAGTGGTACCTAACTGAAGGAAAGAATAGTGCTTGCATTTCTCTGTCTTGCAGGAATCATGTGCTGAAAACAATTGCACAGATCAAGGATGAGAACCTGGGGCGATCAGATAAGCCAGACTTTATCACTGTTAAAGGTGCAATTTCACATCTGAGCACTGATAATTTTTGTTATCCTGCTTGCACCATGGAGGTGAATGGTCAGCGGTGCAATAAAAAGTTAATAAATAATGGTGATGGTACTTGGCAGTGTGGCAAATGCGACAAGAACTTACCAAATTGCGAGTATAGATACTTGCTGCAGTGCCGGATCCAGGACCACACTGGGGTCACCTATGCTACTGCATTCCAAGCGGCTGGTATCGAGATTGTTGGCCACAGCGCCCACGACCTCTACAACATCAGAGAAGAAGACCCAGAACGATTCGCTGAGATCTTACAGGGGGTTCACTGGCAGCAGTTTCTCGTCATGCTGAAAGTCAAGAAAGAAACCTTCAACGATGAGCACCGTGTCATGTGCAGCATTATGAGAGCGGAGAAGCTGGATCCAGCAAGACAGAGCATGCTGACCTGCAGCAATGTTAACCTCCAGTTAGAGAGAGCAAGCTACAGCTGCAGCATGCTAACCTCCAACAATGTGGGTGCCACAGGCTTTGCACAGTCCAACTGGATGCCTACTCCACCATCAGCTTCATCCGGTGGTTTTGATTTCAATGGTGGCTTTGGCTTCTTGGGTCAGTCGGCAGCGAGTGGAGCCCCGCTGTGCTTCAAATGCAACCAGCCTGAGCACTGGTCTAAGGACTGCCTTGTCTGAGGCACTTCAGTGCCTTGGCTCATCCTGGAGGTCACTGGAAAAACCTCTGAAGTAGTTCTATGAAGATTGCTTTTGCTTAGTAGGCTGGAGTCCTACTTTATCATGTACAGTTATATCTTCAGTTCCTATCTGTATCTATGTGCCTGGTTCTTCCTATAGACTAGAGGGCTAGTAAGTACTTAGTAGTATGCAGGATTTTGCTGAAAAAATCTATCTACCAGTCTTAAGTAATATGTTCTCCTTTGCCAGCCTGCCTTATTGTGGGCATATGCTTTAGGGTTCATCTAATGTGGGAGAATGTTTTTATATATTTGTTCTTTTCATTGACGGTTTGTTTTTGTCTACTTTGCTTCTGCATGCATGTGAAGTGTTCGGGAAAATGCACCCCCGGTATGTGGTGAACATCTGTGCTGCCTGTGACTATTAGGGTTTAGGGGTATCTGGTGCATTAGATTGATTGAGGATTATTATTTGTTCTATTCGCTTGAAAAAGACATATCCTGTTTATGCGAAGAGGGAGGAAATATTTAATGGCGAGCAGCTCAATTTTTCTTAGAAAGGATGCCAAAATACTATGTGTCGCAAATTTTATTAGAACAGGGAAACAAAAGCAAGTATCGCCCAGTTTAAAGCAAGTGCTACCGCAAATTCTGTAGTTGCACAGATTTTAGTTATCGTGCCACAGAAAAGGAGACTGAATTTAATCCAGTGGCCCATTTGGATCCTTTAATTTATGCTAAATTGAAATTTACTTCATGGGCTACACTATTGGGTTTAGAATTTGATATTCCATGACCTTTCAAATTCGGTAGTTAAATTCAGGGGATAAGAAATGATATGGTAAGAAATGAAAAAAATGAGATTCATCACCATCTCGTGGTCCAATCTCGTTCACAAGAGTGAGTTCAGATTTTTTTTTCAAAACTAGCATCACGCCCGTGCGTTAAGTTACGGGATGACTAAATTTTATATAAAAACACATAGATCGCATGATAAGATAACAATGTTGTGAAACTAAAAACACATAGATCGCACCACGCTGCCACGTTGAGTCAATGATTCACGCCAAGGCGTCGTCGTACATCCCGGAGCCGAGTTGCGAGAGGGCACAAGGGAGAGCCGTTCTTTCGCTCGATAGGCTGTGGCCACCCCTTGGAGCTCCAGCCCGATGAAGAGGTTCTAGCAGACCCTCTCGTGTGGTCGCGTCCGGGCCTTGATCCACGGCACAACGACGGGCTCGACGGTGTGGTGGCGTTCGACGGAGTTGGTCTTTGGCGTGGCGTGCTCTGCCTATGCTAGCGCGCGGGCGAATGGCAGTGAGGTCGCGAGGGTACGCCTGGAGGCCCACGAGCACGCCTGAGGGCTGCCGCGATATTTGTGACAATCAGAAGCGGGCGGAGGCGGGCGGGGGGGGCGGTGCGGAGGCGGTAGCCGGGAGGAGGTGCCCGGTCGTCGTGGATGGGGATGTTCGGGCGGGCCGGGGGAGTCTCGTCGCCGTTGGTCATCAAGTCCGTGACGGCGAGCATGCCGAGGGCAGCCGCGACGTCCGCAATGGTTGGGCGGCGCTACGTTGGAAGGCAGCCGAGCCGGGACTGTGAGTGTGTCGACGGCATCTGCGATGGGAGGCGCCTCATTTGCGTTGAGGGCACGGTGGGGGAGGGTAGCGGAGCCAGGCGGCGTATGCGGTCGTTTGCACACGGGGCGGAGGATGGGTCTGCCAGGGAAACTTTGATGGCGAGAGATTTTTGTTGCCTGAGTCGTGAATCCTGATTTGGAAAGAGCATGATTGACGTCGGGCGCTCTTGGAAAGAGCATGATTGATGTCGGGCACACCTGGCAGGCTACAACGTTTGTATGAGAGATGGAAGGTCCACAACTATTTGTTTCCATTTACAGGGGAAAAGATAAGAGAGAAAATCGCATTAGCCATGCATGCATGATTAATGTGGAGTGATTTTTTCCTTTTGAATTTGTCCCAAGAAAAGAAAAGGGGAAGGAGGCATTAGCCATGCATGCATGATTAATGACCGATCAATTTTTTTTTTTCCTTTTGAGTTTGTCACAAGAAAAGGAATGGGAAGAAGGCTTTAGCCATGCATGCATGATTAATGATCGATCATTTTTTTTCCTTTTCAATTTATCGCAAAAAGGAAGGGGGGAGGCGTTAGCTACGCATGCATGATTAATGACCAATCAATTTTTTTCTTTCCTTTTTTTTTTTTTGCTTGATTGTTGTGATTGTTGTGGCCTTCTATATTTGATCATGCATGCATGATTAATGATCAATCAATATTTATTTGACTTTCTATATTTGGTGGGATCGCACGAGGGTAGATGGTGCGGGAGGGTGGGTGTATCGCGGGAGGGTTGAAAGTGAGGTGAAAATTTTTTGACACCAAATAACGATCTTACTTTTCATTCTTTTTATGTTGTAGAGAAAAAGCTCCTTGTGGGGGCTCTTACCGCTGCTATCAAGGCTTCACCATCAATGGTGGCAACACTTAAATTAAAATATAAAATAGAATGTAATTATTTATTTTAAAATCATTGATGGAGATGGCGACGATGTAAGTTAATATATATCAAGTATCTCTAGATCGAAGCACACAAACCGGAGTTCCCCCATCCTCGAGCGCCCCCTACGGGTGACTCGGGCGACCATGACCGCCGCCGGAAGCCCCACCTCTCCTACCCTTTCCCGGCCGCCGCCGCCTCTTGCTTGCGGTGGGGTGGCGGGGAGGGCGGTGACCCCCAAACAACGGGATCCCGCCTATGCCATCCACCACCCCCACTCCCCCTCGCTCCTCACGCACACCTCCTTCTCAACCCTAAGCTGCGAGCTCGGCGGACGGGGTGGCATCGGCCGGCCGGATCCGCCCCCTCGTGGCCGGAATCTAGCCGTGGTGGCGTAGCTCCCTTTACCTCCTCCCCTTTTTTTCCCCCTCCTGCCGCCAACGCCCTTCGGGCGGGCATCCATGGCGGGCTACGCCTCGACGGCCGGGCGGGGGTCGTGGCTGCGCGGATCCGGGCCCTTTGCCATGGATCCGGCGGTGGCCGGCCTCTCCCCCGACCCGCGGCGGCTCGCGGCGGGGGCCATGGCGCGTCTGGGCCCGATGGCGGCCGGCTGCGATCTAGCGCACAACTACGACACTTTAGTTATTCAACACTTCAACTGCAATTACACACACAAAGGAAATCTAGTTAAAAGCACCAGCAGGACACTGCCTGAAGTCACCAACAGAAAGATTGAACCAACTTCTCCGTCCACATTTTGATTAAATTATAGCGCCAATACAGCATCCATTTAGGTCATCATTTGAATCCTCTGTAGGATGTCTTGGATCTACACACAAAACAAACATCGATTTTCATTCTTCTTTAGAGCTGAAAAGACATTGGACAATGCCAACAATGATTGGTTACCAATGTCTTTTCAGCTCGGCACCTCCAATGTAGGAGCGAACCGAACGGTTCGGATACAACCAACTCAAAGTATGGTTCGATAGCCACAGTGTAGGCATTGGTTTTGTGGGCCTTTGTGGGACCCACATGCAATAAAAATTTTTCTCCTCTTTCCCGATCCCACCCTTCCGCGCCAGCAGACGGAATCGGTCAGGATGAGGATGGGGGCGGACACTTCCGTCTGCTGGTTTGATCTGGGCGTGCCCCCATTACAATGCTGCTTATTAGCAAATCCCGCGCCTACACTTTGTACACTTCTGACTGAGAACAGTCGTCGGTGATCATAGTGCCACGCCCAAGTGTTTTCACCTTCTGATTTGAGCGGAATGGCCAAGATGCTCCGTACATCGTCTTCCCCAAAGGATATCTGGTGGTGTAGATGGTCGCGGCTGGCCCGAGCCTCCGCCTCTGATGCCCCCGTGTTTGAGATGTCCCCTCCTATCATCTCACCTCCCTCTATTCCACCTAATGTGGCGTCCACCCCTCCGCCTCCTCCAGATGCGCGCTAGGCCAGTGCTGCTCCATGGGCGCATGTGCACCCGCATACACAACCGATGGTGGTGCCATAGGAGCGGCGACACGCCCGAGCGGCGGCGGCGGCAAGATAGGCGGCGGCGGAGGTGGTCCGCGACGTGCCCCGACACCGACTCGGATTCGTGCGGCGCGAGCACCGCGCCTAGTGCCTAGGCTCTCTCCGCCCGTTCTCGCTCTTCATATCCCGGTTTCGTCGATGCCTCTCGCGACGCCGCCGGCCAACATGGGCAAGAAAGGGGATACGTGACTCACCGCCATCAAACGCGCCTTCCGCTCGCCTTCTAAGGACGATAACAGTAGCCCCACTAGGAAGGGGTCGTGCCTCCGCGAGGACGTCGCCGACGACGAAGACAAGGTTTGCCGCCTTTGGCTTATGGCCTCTCCATTGTGTTTCTCTCTTTTTCCACTTCTTCTCACGTTGCCTTCTCTAAGTGGTGTTCTTATTTCGACAAATTTGTGTGTTTTTCCGCTTCTTGTCACGTTTCCTTCTTGTTTGTGGCAAATTGAATCCATGAGTTCTCTGCAAGTTGGTGCTGCCCATGTCTAGTTTGGTCATTTCGCGTGTGCCAAAATTCCAAATCCTAAAACACCCGCCGTCTACCGCAAACGTCCCCACGCGCAGCTTCCCGCGTACACCTCGCTCTCCATGCCCATTTTCGTCATTTCTACTTCGCCGCCCCAAGTCCGTGATAACTGACAAGTCTGCAACAGAGAGTGCTTTTCTCCTCTCTCCGCACACTTCTCTGCACACTGCAGTCTCTCCGAGTTCCTTGCATCTCCGTTCCCCACAGCGCAATGGAAGGAGGAGGAGGAGGAGGAGAGGAAGGAATGGAGGTGGCTCTGTCGACGGGGGCGTTGGAGGCGATGTGGAGGGAGGACGGGCTGCGCCCGGTGCTGCAGCTGGCGGACGACCCGCGGATGGAGGGGCGGTACCGCGTCTCGCTCTCCGACGGCGGCGCGCGCCTGCAGCAGGGGATGCTCTCCGCGTCCCTCAACCACCTCGTCTCCCGCGGCGCGCTTCGCCGCGGCACCGTCATCCGCGTCCTCGAGTACTTCGCTGGCTTCATCCGCAACCAAAGGTGACGGATCGATCCGTCTCGCATCCCGGCCCCTATACTCCCCATTCCCATCCTATCCTAGCGCGTCCTTCGGTATCCACATTTAGATTTAGATTTAGATTATTTCTGGTCCTATCCTACTGTACAAGTGTCTACGATTTTGTGCCTTTTTATTTTTTTATTTTTGTGCTACTGAAAATCTGGGCAAGGCGTCCTATCCTACTGTAGAAAGTCTACGATTTTGTGCCTTTGTTACTTTGTTAGGACCATCCTTGGCTTAGGGGTGGGGTTCTGTGTCTGTGCAGTGAGTCATTGACAGATCTGCTTGGCCTGCCAACAAGAGCTGGTTTTTTGTTACCGAAATGCATTGCATGCGGGACTGTTCTCCGTTTTGAATGAAATTGGCAAAGAGTTAGTAATAGATCCAACATTTTCCTGTCCATCATATAGAGAGCTGAGCTGACTTTTTTTTTTATTGTATCCGTATATGACTGCGTTTGTATCGATAAGAGCCAGTGACCCTTCAATAGTCCTTGCTCTTGTAGTCTTATTATAGGTTTGGTCCAGTTCACAAATTTGTTTCTCAATTTATATCCTGCAATTTTAAGTTCATTGCTTGAAGTAAGTATATTTTCCTTTTCTGGATAAACAAACTCCTCACATGCCACATCCCCACTAAATTTACTTGATGTGTGTTCCGTGAATGAATTCTAATCAATTATAACTGGATGTTCTCTGACTATTTTTCCTTCTCTGTCTTGGTTTCTTCATTCAGGGTCATTATTGTCATCCAACTTGAGATTCTTCACGCTGAGTGCACGCTAATCCGCAGTCCCGCAATCTCTGAGGCCAATGCAACTCAACATATTGGTGTATCCTGTTCTGGTGGTCTTGCCATCCATGGACCTGCCACAGGTGATGCTTTGGCCCTCATGGAAATTCTTATGCAGGCCAATGCTCGCTTCTTACTTGCAAGATTCACCAGGGCTCTCGGCTGCAATGGCAGCGCAGCTGACGCCCGGCGCGGTGGTGGCGATCTCTGAGCATGCTGAGAGCAACGGGACGTTACAGCCGATGCTGCAGGTGGTGGACGTGCAGATGGTCAACCCCTGTGCCGAGCGCTTCAGGAGGATGGTGCTCTCGGACGGCGTCTACACGATGCAGTCCATGCTCGTCACTGCTGAGAACACGTGCGTCCGAGACGGTTCCATCCAGAAGGGCTCAATTATCCACCTCCAGGAGTTCACCTGCAGCACCGTTCAGAACCGCAGGTGAGGATTAGTTATTAATCCTTCCCTGTGCTCGATAACACGCTGCATCCCTTGTTTGAATTGCAGATTTGTTTTTATCTTGTTGCGTGCGTAGAAATGTTGAATCTTTGTTTGCCTCCCTCATGATTCGCTCAATGTTCAGTGCTGCAAAACCTGCAGCATGTTAGACTCGTGCCGTATTGTTAGAGTTGCGAACTTTGCGACATTTCTGTGGGAGATTTGCGGCTACCGCCTTGGAAATGTGTTGGGCTTTGATGGTGGTAGAAAATGGTATTTGGTTGATGTGTTACTGGAGTTTATGATCATTCCAGTCCACACTCAGGGAAGTCTTGTTGATGGTTTTCTGCTGCCTTTAGATTAGGTTAACTTGTCCAGATGGAGTCTAACTTTCAGCCGATTATTATATTCTTGTTTCTGTCAAGGTTGTTGCGCTTCTCTGGATGTTTCCCCCTTTCATCCTACAATGCACATATATGTTATTTTCCCAATGTCATTAGCAATTTTCCAATGAAAGAAAACCGTCAAACAGACAATGGTTAACATGCAGAGTTTCTTTTTTATTCTATATAAACTAAAAACTTTCTATACTGTTGATGATCCTCAGTGCAGTGAACGGGTGCTGTAGTTTCGTGCTAGTAGTTTCAAGTTGGAAAGCTCTCATTCTGGCATCCATGTCAAATCAGTATACGGACCTTCCAAATAGCAGTTTTAAGATATGACGAGTCTGAACCTTGTATACTCTCATGGGTGTTACTAAAGTTTGCACAATTATAGAATTCTAATGAATTACCGTACAACAATAGAATGTGGATTTACTGATATGCTGAATTTTAAGATGTGAAGTGGGTTACTGTTGTTTCATGAATATTTAAGAATCGTTGTTTCCCCAACTTATTTGGTTCTTGAATTGAGTCAATTTTTTGAAATACCTATTTCTGTTAGAGCTGACTAGGCATCTCCTAATGAGAAGAATATAGTTTGTTGACACCTTTTGGTGGATTGCCTCATATCAGTTTAATTGACCATGCCTTTATCTTTTGTTCAGGATCATTATTGTTATCAGACTTGATGTTCTGCAAAGTGAGTGTGACATAATTGGCAACCCCAAACCCTATGCGATGAGAAACCAACCTAATGAGCAGGTCACCAACTTACGGGTCAATGCTGCTCAAGCTAATATTGACATTACCCCTGTTAGTGCATTGAACCCATACCAAACTAGATGGAAGATCAAGGCTAGGGTGACTGCAAAGACTGATCTTAGGCACTACAACAGCAATAGAGGTCCTGGAAAAGTCTTCTCCTTTGATCTCCTTGATGGGCAGGGTGGAGAAATTAGATGCGACATGCTTCAATGCGCAGGCTGATCAGTTTTTTTGACCTCATTGAAGTTGACAAGGTGTACCTGATATCTAGAGGGTCGTTGAAACCAGCAAAGTTGAACTCTTTGAACCATGAGTATGAAATAACTCTGGATATCAAATCATCTATCGAGATCTGCGCTGAAGATGATGGCAACATCCCGAGGCAGCAATATAATTTCCGGCAGGTAAGCGAAATTGAGAACATTGAGGCAGGTGCTTTTGTGGACCTGGTTGGAATTGTTACATCAGTTGGCCCTTCTGCCACAATAATCCGAATGGGTGGCCGGACACCCAGAAAAAGAATTGTTCAACTGAAAGACATGTCTTTTTGGAGCATTGAAATAACCCTCTGGGGCAAATTCTGTGATGCAGAGGGACATCAACTGAAGCTGCTGTGTGATTCGGGTTCAAACCCTGTACTGTGTCTCAAAGGTGGCCGTGTGAGTGAATTCCGTGGTAGATCTTTGACCACAATGAGCTCAACTCAGTTAAAAGTAAACCCACACTTTCCAGTGGCTGAAAGGCTGAAGCAGTGGTACATAACTGAAGGAAAGAATACTCCTTGCATTTCTCTGTCTCGGGAAATATCAAACATGAGCATGAATTTTGTGCGGAAGACAATTGCACAAATCAAGGATGAGAACCTGGGGCGATCAGATAAGCCTGACTTCATCACTGTCAGGGCTGTACTGTCACATGTGAGGACTGATAAATTCTGTTATCAAGCTTGTACCTTGGAGCTTAATGGTAAACGATGTTACAAAAAGGTGACAAGAAATGGTGATGGGACATGGTATTGTCGTAGATGCAATCAGCGCACTGAAAATTGTGAGTACAGGTACGTGCTTTCGTGTCAGATCAAGGATCACACTGGTACTACTTATGCTATTGCATTGCAAGAGGCAGGTGAAACGATATTTGGCCACACAGCTCAAGAGCTTTTCATGATGCGAAATGTTGAACAAGATGACGTGAGATTCAAAGCAATCATGCAGGCGGTCCTTTGGCGTGAATACCTATTCAAGCTGAGAATCGATGAGGAAAACTTCAATGGTCAGCAGCGTGTGAGATGCATCATCATTGGTGTTGAGAAGCTGGAAGAGACCAGCAACCTTTTGAATGATGTTTCACGCCCCATTCTGGAGGATGATTGCTCTGCCAATTTGGAAGCCAAACAAAGCCTGCTAACCTCCAGCAATGCTTATGGCTGTGCTACAGGTGTGGGTGCCACAGGCTTTGTGCAGTCAGAATGGAAGCCTACTCCTCTATCAGCTTCATCTGAGATTCCACGTTCTGTGATTCCAATGGTTGCTTGATGGGTTGGTCGGCAGGAAGGATTGCCCAACTGTGCTTCAGATGCAACCAGCCTGCGCACTGGTCTAAGGACTGTCTTGTCTGAAGCGCATTAGTGCCTTGGCTCGTGCAGTCTCATGCAGGAGGTTTCTGGGTAAAACTGCAGATCAAGTAGTTCTATGAAGGTTGCTTTTGCTTAGTAGTCTGGCTCCTAGTTTATCATGTCCAGTTATATTTCAGTACCTATCTGTATCTATATGTGTGCTGGTTTCTATGGACCAGGTAGTTAGTTATGTGCTGGAGGTTGGTTGCTGTAAAACCGAAAACCTATCTACAATCTACTATGTCCTGCCGCTGTATTGTGGAACCTGTGTTAGGCAACTGATGGGCCTATGCTATAGGGTTCATCTTATGTTTAAGAATGTTTTTATATATTTGTTCTGTTCATTAACGGTTTGTTGGTATCTGCTTCTGCATGCATGTGAAGTGTTCAGGCAAATGCCCCCTTCATTTTAAATTTTTAAGAATTAAGTGTTCGAGTGTAGAAGCAAAGGAAAATGCACCCGGGTTGGTTGGTGAATGTCTATGCTGCCTGTGACTATTAGGAGAATCTGGTGCATTAGATTGCCTGAGGATTATTCATTATTAGATCTATTAGTTAAATGTCGTGCGTTGCTACCGGATAACTAAATTTTATATAAAAAAAGCATAGATCGCATGATAAGATAACAATACTATGAATTAAACAATGATATTAAAGTGACATTTAATCCAAAACAAGTTTTGTGAAAGTAACACAATCAATTATGGATATCGCAGGTTTGTAACTCTATTTTATGGGCTTTTATGTCATTCGACTAAGATAATGTAGACATTCTATTTTATCAAAGTGGAGTCATCGGGATATACCGAATCCATCACCAATAATCACCATAATCTAAATTTGTTTAGTAACCTAGGACACGTAAACAATACCAAGTGCAACACTGTATAACCGCCTATCTGATTGATACATCATGCATCAAGCGTTAAAAAATATAACATGTACGGATGATTTTTTATTCATGTATTGTGCATATAACATCTCCGTGTAGATTCTATTAAACCATTTAGAAGTACATAGTAATATTTACAAATACGGCGTTAGTTAAATAATATTTGTATAATATAAATTAAATTAAAAATACATTGTGCGTGTTAATAATCTTCTATTACCTCGCCTATTGCGTTAGAACCTCCTTCCACACAATATTCTTCGTGAAAATTCCTTCAACTGTTGGGTCTTCTTATCCTTACCGTTTTTTACTTGGTTCATTCTTTTTATTTTTTATGCCATTCTTTCTATTATTTTTTTCTCCATCTTTTTGCCTCCTCCTCTTGTGCGTTCGCATCAAACGGGAGAGCGAGAATCTTGATATTCGTTCTTGATGTGGCTCTAGACATCGCAACATACAATTGACCTTGAGAGAAACCGGCGGACACATACACACCCACATTAAGGATAATTTGGCCTTGTGACTTGTTGACCATCATGGCGAAGCTCAGCCTGATAGAAATTGCTTCCTCTTAAATTTGAACGGGAACATCTCATCATATGGGCATAGAGGTATAGGAAGGAATACTCGCTTCCCAAAGATCTTTGCCCCACCATGATTTGCGCGTTGATTGTATTTCTTGAAAACCCCCACATCAGTAGCCTTGTACCGTTTCACAACCCATTGGCAGGATCAATATTTTGAAGTAAGATGACATGACACCCGAGCTTGAGCTTCAAGACGTGTAAAGGAAAGTCGTTGGGTTTAGACTGTTAAGGAACTCGTTGGATAGTAGTTATGTGGATCATCTACAGTAGAGTCAAAAGCGTGATATACCATCTTGCGATGACCCATGATTTTAGAGATTGTGAGTAATAAGTAATAACAAGTAAGTTTGGTACAACATTCGGCATAAGACATTCTAAAGCAATCAAAGCGTTGCACTTGTACTAACCTAATTAGGAAAAAATCATAATCATAAAATCATAGCATTTGGCTGAATCCATTCTAAAACAATCAAAGCTTTGCTCTTGTACTAACCTAATTAGCAAAAACCATAAAATCGTTTGAGGAACCATAATTCATTGAAAGGGTGTAATATGTAATGGAAACACATTTTAGAATACAACGTTAAGGAAAAATAATCAAGTAATCAGCTGAATCATTGCTAGAGGGAAAAGTGCATGCCACGGGACATACCTTCCATGCTAGAATCACTAAAGATGTTGGGTCACTTTCGTCTTCACCATCGCAATGAAACATTAGCATCGACATCACCGAATTGTTGCGCCTAGAAAAGTTGCTATTTCCTTTGTTCACTGTATAGCATAATCGGGCAATGAAAAGATGAATTTATTTGTTCAATCAATACAGAAAAATTATTCCTATAAGATCACGTAAACAATTATTTGGTTATCGGCACAATTTTTTGCATATTTCAAATCATAATAGTTTCTAGGATTAGGCGATGGCAATTTGGCACAACAAGAACACATTGGTGGGCGATCCTTACGATGACGGCATACGGCGGCGGCGAAGGATTAGGGTTCGGTGGGGTTCATAATTTCGCCTACCATGAAGGGACGAGAAGGGATTCACACACCTAGTGATCTTGTTGCATCCCGTCGAGGCGGCGGCGGCGTCGGTGTCGCAACTCCATTGAGTCTTGATGGCTTTTCGGCTGATTGATGGATCGAATTGAGGGGATGAGCTAAGGTCGAGGCTACGGTGGCGCGAGGAGGAGGGCCGCGGTGTCGCATGAGGCGGCGTTGGGAGGGTTCGCACGGACGGAGGCTGGGACGGCGTCGCGATGTTGACTCTGGCGGCGGCGTAATTTTTCGTGTGGACACCCTGCCGTATTATTTTTCATGCGTGATTTCCACCCCTTTCTATATTTGTCCGCATGATTTTATTTCCTTTTCTTGCTCCAAATCGCATGCACAATTTGTTTCCTTTTTTCTCTCTCACCTGCAGTATTATTTGTCATGCGTGATTTCCACCCCTTTCTATATTTGTCCGCATGATTTTATTTCCTTTTCTTGCTCCGTGTCGCATACACAATTTGTTTTTTTTTTTTCTCGAGGATCCCATAGGGTGATAGATGGGCAGGACCAAAACAAATGTCACACCAAAAAAAAAATTATCTCTTCTTTGTTCTTTTTATGTTGTAGAGATTCGTGTGAAAAGGGCATATATTTTACTGTACCTGTTTATGTCAAGAGGAAGGAGGAAATATTTAATGGCGATAAGGTCAATTTTTTCCTAAGAAAAGATGCCAAAATCTATGTAGCAAATTTTATTAGAACATTGGCTGTGAGCTAGGGGAGGAGTGATCATTGAAATCAAACATGTGATGGACTGATGGTGGAGGATTTCATAGATTCTAAGATCAGTGCAAATTCTCATAACCTTTTCTACCCGCGGCTCTCTAATAGGGTCGCTTATGAATTTTTGCAGCTCTCGGACGGTCTCCAACAAGAGACTCAAACTTACAAATGCATCCTGAGCAGTTCTTTTGCCAATCAAAAACGTCCTCCAACAGGTGATGCAAAGACCGAGTCATTTTGCCTACGGGACGAAAGGAGACGCACAAAAGAGTACCCTCTCTCCTCGCTAGGCAATGCTCCGTTGGTCCCCTCCTCTCTTCCTCCGACGCTGCAGAGAGCGGAGCACACGGGCGCGCGGAGGTCTTGCGCGGGGAGGAGCAGCTTCTTGCGATTTTCTTTGGCGCAAGCGAGCCCCGTGGCCGGGCGGGCGGCTCTACTTGGGAGATGATGGCCGCGTGGCCCGGGCGAAGCGCGAGCGTGGCCATGGTGGCGCGGCGTCGGCGCGGCAAACTCAGCCGCGCGTGGCGCGAGCGCGTGTAGCGAGGCTTGGCGGTGGCGTGGGCATCCGCCGCCGGCAGCTGGGGAAGCGACACACGGTGCCGGAGCGGAGGCGGAGCGGCTCAGTCGGGCCGGCGGGCTGCGTCTCCTCGGCGGCTTTGCGTGGACCTCGCGCCGGCGCCGGGGACCTCTCGGTGGCCGCCGGCCCGGGTGATGCTCAGGCGGGCTGGGCACGGCCGCCGCCTCGCCGCAGCTTTGGGAGCCGCTGCTTCCGCCAACGCCGGCGCGCCGGCGGTGGAGAGGATGAGGGCGAGTGGGCGTGCCCATGGTGTGCTCGGTCACGGCTCGTCTTGCCGATGGAGGGCATGCCTATCGCGCAGGCCCGCCGCCGAGGCAGCCTCGTGTATGGCCGGCCATCACAGGGCGGCATGGTGCGCGCGCCGGCTGCAGCGGCCCAGTGGTGGCCCCCTGCCGCCCTCGGCGTCGTGAATGTACATGCTGTGCCCCTGCCGTCCTAACAAGTCCATGGCGCCCCGATGATTTCTTGCGCGAGGAAGATGACAACCGAACGGAGAAGACAAGGCTTGGGGCTTGCCCTTTTGCGTTCTCTGTTGGAGAAGCAACATTTACCGCTTCATTTGTAGGGACACTCAAACCGCCGGAATGCGTCTCATTTTTTTGGCTGTGGTGTTGGAGTCAGCCTCAGGCCATCCCTTCCATCACACGCCTCTCCCTCGCCGGCTGGAGGCCCCAAGTCCTCATCTCCACCGTCCACACTGCACTGCCTCGGGATCCGTGACACCGCGTCGTCTTGTCGTGTCACAGTAGAGGAGACAGGACCTCACCTGACAAACACTTCGCTCACACGCGAATCCTCCACCACACCACACCCCACTCCACTCCACCTCCCGAGCTCGCCTCCGCCGCCGTCGTACGTCGTCCCTCCGCTCCAGCTCCGGCTCCGGGACATCGACATGGGGGAGGGCTGGAGGCCGACCTGTCGCAGGGTGCCGTGCCGGCGCTGTGGGAGGTGCTGTGGGGTGCTCCACCCGGACCACCCGCACCGTCGGCCGTGGACGGGTGGCGCCCCGTGCTGCAGGTAGCGGACGTGAGGCTGAGGCATGAGCCGTCGGGCTCCGGCGGCCCCCGACCGGCGCAGCACCAGCGGTACAGCCTCCGGCTCTCCGACGGCGTCTACTCGCAGTCCGCAACGCTCGACAATGCCCTCAACCACCTCGTCGCGAGTGACGACCTGCGCCGCGGCTCCGTCGTCCGCCTCCTCAGCTACTCCTACGTCAGGTGAAGAATCCATATCGATCTCCCCGTCTCTACCTTCTGATTGAACAAAAAGCTCCCATTTTGATCTAGGGTTTTGGTATGGCTCTCTGTGTTTTTTTTGTGGTTTTTTTTTTTTTTTTTTTTTTTTTTTGTGGGGTGAGTGGTGCCTGCTACTACCATTTGTGTTCCCTGAACTGGGGAAAAAAATCATTGTGGATTAGTTCTGTGTTTTAGATGTCTATACGAGGACCTGAAGCTTCAACCCGTCAGGGTGTATTTGGTGTGTGTGTGTTTGATGACAATTTGGCAGATCTCTCTGTAGTATGTCATTATGAGTTAGTAGTACCAAACATAGTCTGGACCTCCGATTTGCTCTTCCATTCGTTACAAGGTTCAGCTATGCATATATGTGGAATTTGTGTGTGTGTGTTTTTTAACATTTACTAGGTAAAATTGGTACTGACATAAGTTTACAGTTGCAATAATAATAAAATAATCTGTATCCCCTTCCACATGAATAATCTGCTTCATTCCCATAATTTCCATGTCTTTAAAAAATGATAGGCAATGCCAGTTTGTAACCACCTGAAGATGGTTCACGGTACAATACATGTAAAATCAGTTTCCTTGTGTAGTTAAACATAAATGGCACTGACATAAGCTTTTGGATTTTCTTACCACAATTACGATGATCCAAAGAACCACAATTGCCATGATCTAAAGAAAAGCAAGCTCTGACATGTCAATTATCAATTGATGGAGACTGCTGATGGTGATTTACAAACTAGTTAGTTGATTGGCATTGCTATCAATTATCATCACTTCATGCCATCATTGACGCATTTTGCTCCACACTAGTGCCTTGCTGACTGTTTTTAATAGAGAATTCTTCCCCATTCCTGTAAAGTACTAGTAGGATGCATGTCAAATACATCTATTACAAACAGACCCTAAGGGTTCGATTCCAGACCCTAGCCTGTTACAAACAGACAGGCTTCGATTCCAGTCTTTTCTGGAGCTACATTTTTCTGTCATTGTTAACTGAATTGCAGCATATGTACTAAATGTGCAGTGTAGCTTAGTTTCTATTGGAGATTATAGAAACACAGGTGGTGTATGCTTCCTTACAAAAAGATTATACTAACATTGAGGCTTCTTATGGATTTAACTGTACTATTCTAGCACATTCAGTTCAGAAAAAATGTGCCCCTTCCTTGAACATGTCTTGCTCTTGAAATAACCTAACATTGTTTATCTACAGTGTCTGCATTTCCTAGTGTCGCTTGGAGGTTATGTTGATCACATTCCTGTCTCCTTATTATATCTTGTATTTTTCTTTTTTCAGGGCCATCGTCTCCACCAACAAGGTTTTCAAGACCATCATCATCAACAAGTTAGAAATACTGCAAACAGAGTGCGCACTGATTCAGAGTCTCGAGCACTACAGGCCGAGAAGCCTCTCTAGGAAATGCAGATACTGCTAGTCAGTATTGTTATGTAGTAGGGAGGGTCGTATGGCTCTGGGATGTCATGGATCGTTGTATGTTTGTTTTCTTGCAACTTCCAAGGACCTTTGTGTATTAGTATGTTCATTCAGTCGTTGCATATTAATCGATCTGCTGGAATGAATGAGTGCTTCAAATGAAATTGCTTGTTATCTTGTTGGTGCATGTTAATCTGCGAGGCAACGATTTCATCTGGACATTGACAATCTGTGATCTGTATTATACAGCATGAAGTTTCTGATGTGTCCAGACTGTATACGCTATGTATAGCAGCAGTTCGTCCAGCGAACCCAATGAGGCATACTGTTTGGTGTTCTAGGCGGCCGGCCCATGTATTCCATGCCCAGTTTGGTCATTTCGCGTCTGCCAAAATTCCAAATCCCAAGACACCCCACTCTCTCACTACAAAACTGTGCAACCGCAACGGCGAGGGCTTTCCTACTACTACCTCCGAGTTCCTTGCATCTGCGTCCCCCACTCACTGCGCAATGGGAGGCGGAGGAGGAGGAGGGAGGAAGAGATGGAGGTGGAGGTGGCCCTATCGACGGGGGCGTTGGAGGCGATGTGGCGGGAGGACGGGCTGCGCCCGGTGCTGCAGCTGGCGGACGAGCCGCGGATGGCCGGCGACCCGGGCGCGGCGGAGGCGGGCCGGTACCGCGTTGCGCTCTCCGACGGCGGCACGCTCCTGCATCCGGGATTGCTCGCCGCGTCCCTCAACCACCTCGTCGCCCGCGGCGACCTCCGACGCGGCACCGTCATCCGCGTCCTCGAGTACTTCGCCGGCCTCGTCCCCAACCGAAGGTGACGGATCGCCTCCCGTCCGGCCCCTTCCTACCCTATCCTAGCGCGTCCGGACGGACGGATCCACTACATTGGGCCGTTTCTTTGTCACGGGTTACTACTGTAGTCTGTAGACGTGCCTAGGTTTTTGTGCCTTTAATTTTATTCTTGTGCTACTGATGAAACTAGAACCCTATTCAGACTCTGGTTGAATCCCATCGAACGCGGCAATGATCGCGGTGATTCCAATCCCATCAAACATGCCACTGCATTTTGCGGTTACCAAATGCATACGGGTGTGCTCCCCATTATTTGGTTTTGGCACCTGCAGCGAGAGCTCGGCAGTCGATCAGATGCATCAAATGTAGGCCCAATGCTCAGCGTTGTTTCAGGCTAAACTGCCGGCCGATGATTTAGTCTTGTACTGCAACAGACTTTGAAAAGTGAAACTGATATCATCAGTTTTATTTGGTTCGTTGTGGTTTTGGCTTTCTTAGTTTGTCACTGAAATGGCCACAATATTTATGTTGCATTCCCATTTGCATCTGGTGTATGTCTTGTACATTTGTAATAGCCGATAGATAGTTGGGGGTAATTAGGCCTTATGCTTTGCCTAGGGCTTGAGGCCTTATGCTTTGCCCAGAGCTTAAGAGATTGAGGGATTAGAAATGTTTCTTCATAACTGATTGCCTGCTTTCCATTGTGCCCCATGGGCTGAATATAAAGGGTACATAGGACTAACACCTCTTGTGCCTAGACAATATGGTACTATTTCTATAGATAAATAACTAAGAGAGACACTAATTAACACTAATGGGCTTAAGGCCCAACTAGGACACTTTAAGCCCCCTACGGCGCCCTCTTTATGCCCATGACATCTCCCCGCCCTTGGAGACCCGGCCGTCCTCGAGCCGAGAGTCGACCTTGAACTAGGGTGAAGCCTTTTACATCTCGGCTTCCCATTTTTATTGAAGACTAAAATACAAGTATATCCACTGGATCCCATGGGAAGAGCGCCCTGCCGGGCTTCATGTAATTTGAAGGGTGGAGTGTGAAGCAAAGAGGCTCTTATCTTTGGAAGTGTCTAGCACCACGGCAGCACAAGGATGAATGAGATAGTCCTTGATGCACGATCTTTGGATGCCGATGCGAGGTCGCTGCAAAGTGGAAGCGCCCATACTTGGACCTCCACCGCAATTGAAGCCGCAGCCGTATCGGGCGAGTCCGAAGTGGATGAACACGCACGGCAACGACGAGCCGAGGAGCATGCGTATCCGCCGCACCATCGCGACGGGACGAGGCATTCCTCGCGACCGCCGGGGAGGCGCACCGTTGCTTGCTCCGCCGATGCTTTTGTGGCACGAAGAGCTGGCGCGGGCGACGTGCTAGGAGTCCCCCGGTGCGGCCCTGGAGGCGTACCTGCCCCGGCGTTCACGGTCCTCCTTCTCGAGACGCACCGAGGCGATCCGGTTGTGCGGTCATCTCCGCAAAGGCTGCGCGGCAGTTGTCGACGCCAAGGGACAGCCGGTGGAGCGGGTCGGGCGCAGAGTTGGTTTGAAGCGCCCGCCGCGGGAGCTCGGTGAAGCGACGCCATGCCGGGTATTCATCTTGCGTGACTTGGCGGAACCACTCGCGGGCATCGGCTTTCAAATTGCGAAGCTAGCCATACCCGTTCTTCCACCATGATGCGCTCCCGGCGGAAGTAGAGCTCGCCACTGGTTGATGAAGGCCTCCCGGATCGAGGTGCCATCAAACTGGGGAACTCCATCATGCACGGGCGCCGACGGGTCGAGGTCGCGCCCTTCTTGGATCGGGCGGAGGGGTGAAGCCGTGGTCGTCTCGGATCGAGGCGGCGCCTGCCGGAGAACGCGCGGCGATCGCTTGTGGTGGGGGGCTCGGTGGCGCTGAGGAGACGGGCGGGGCGCGAGAGGATCCCTGCAGAAAGCCGCCGCGCGGACGGCGTGGAGGGGGGGGCCGCGCGGATGGCGCGGACAATTCCCTGCCTTTCCTTTCCTCCTAATCTTGGCGCTGATTGCTCGTTGCCTTCCTCTGGTGTGGCTAAGAATAGAAGACATGCAGAGGTTGAGGGTTCGGAGGTTGTTGCACGGCCGTGGAGGCTGCGGCTAAGAATAGAACATAGAAGCGAGATGGTGGTGGGGATCGGCCTGTGGTGGCTTTTTGGCGCGTAGTGGGGCAGCGGGCGGCGCGTATTTAGGGTTGATGGGGTGGTGGTGACGCTGCTGCTGGCTGCCGGGATCGGGCTGAATTTTTTTTTTTCAGAAACGAAGGGGATCGACGGCGGCTGTGGATGGAGGATCGATGGCTAGCTGATACCAGATGTAATAGCCGATAGATAGTTGGGGGTAATTAGGCCTTATGCTTTGCCTAGAGCTTGAGGCCTTATGCTTTGCCCTTGAGCTTAAGAGATTGAGGGGATTAGAAATGTTTCTTCATAACTGATTGCCTGCTTTCCATTGTGCCCCATGGGCTGAATATAAAGGGTACATAGGACTAACACCTCTTGTGCCTAGACAATATGGTACTATTTCTATAGATAAATAACTAAGAGAGACACTAATTAACACTAATGGGCTTAAGGCCCAACTAGGACTTTAGCCCTCACGCCCCTCTTTATGCCCATGACAACATTACTGATTTAGATTAGATGGGCTGCACTCATCTATTTTTCCTTTCTTATTTGATGATACAGTACAGTTCCATGCACTCATCGCTACATATGCTAAACTAAAAGGCAAAGCACTGAGCTTTAAGCCAAATATTCTTCTATTATTTGTTTCAATGCTCTAGTAGGTTTATCACAAACAGGCTCATTGTTTCTTCCTGTATAACTATTATGTTTTTCTAACTTGCTGGTCTTGTTCAAATTTCTTTCTCCATTTATATCCTGCAATTTTAAGTTCATTACTCGAAGCAAGTATATTTTCCTTTCCTCGGGTGAGCAAACTCTTTACATGTCATGTCCACTAAATCTACTTGATGTGTTCCGTGAATTAATTCTAATCAATTATAACTGGCTGTTCTCTGACTATTTTTCCTTCTGTCTTGGTTTCTTCATTCAGGGTCATTATTGTCATCCAACTTGAGATACTACAGGCAGAGTGCACGCTAGTCCGCAGTCCCACAATCTTTGAGGCCAATGCAAGTCAACATATTGGTGTATCCTGTCCTGGTGGTCTTGCTATCCATGAACCTTGCTTCATGCCATGTACTCAGCAAGTTATTAGCAACTCGTCAAGTTCTCCTGATAAGAGAGTGTTGGATTCTTCAGTTACACCAAAGGCAGAATCTACTGTGATTAATCTGCCATTCGATGAAACAGCACAGTGCACAGTAGATGCTAAGATGCAGCAGCTTACATTGAATGATAATCCAAACCAAAGGTTTATGGCTACTGCCACAGGTGATTTATTTGGCCCTCGTGTAAATTCTTATGCAAGCACAATGCTAGCTTCTTATCTGCAAGATCCACCAGGTCTCTCAGGCGCGATGGTGGCGTGGCTGACACCTGGTGCGGTGGTGGCGGTCTCGAGCACGGCGACGGCAACGGACGCTGCAGCCGGTGCTTCAGGTGGTGGACATTAGGATGGTCAGCAACGTCAAGAACCCCTCCACCGAGCGCTTCCAGATGGTTCTCTCCGACGGCATCTACACAATGCAGTCCATGCTTGCCACCTCCTTGAACTCGCTCCTCCGGGACGGTTCTATCAAGAATGGCTCCATCATCCACCTCCAGGAGTTCACCTGCAGCACCAACCAGTTTCATAGGTGAGGATTAGTTGTTAATCCTTCCCTGTGCTCGATTACCCGCTCCATCCTGGTTCGAATCACAGATTTGTTTTTATCTTGTTACGTGTCTAGTAGAAAGGTTGAATCTTGGTTTGGCTCCTGCACGATTGCTTGATGTTCAATGCTGTAAAACCTGCAGCTTGTTGACTCGTGCCATATTGTTAGGGTTGCAAACTTTCTTACATTTCTGGAAAAGATTTGTGGCTACCTCCTTGGAAAGATAGGTTGGGATTCGGTGGTGGTAGAAAATGGTATTTGGTCGATGTGTTACTAGGGTTTGTGTTCATTCTAGTCCACACTCAGGGAAGTCTTATTGCTGGTTTTCCGCTGCCATTAGATTAGCCTCGGACTAGGTTAAGTTCGCCACAATGGAGTCCAATAACTTTCAGCCAATTATATTCTTGTTTCTGTAAAGGTTGTTGCGCTTCGCTGCATGTGTTTTTTTTCTTTGATCCTAGAATACACATGGATCTTATTTCCCTTCGTCATTAGCAATTTTCCAATGAAAAAAAACGTCAAAAAGGGCAGTGGTTAACATGCAGAGTTTCTTTTATTCTGTATAGACTGTCTATGCTGTTGATGATCCTTACTGCAGTGAAAGGGTGCTGTAGTGTGCTAGTAGTGACAAGTCAGAAAGCTCTTATTCAGGTCAGATCGGTACAATTGTCACATTACATTCTGATTCTGGTGTGACCATTCAAATGAGTCTTAGAAGTATCTCATTTAAGATATGACGAGTCTGAACGTTGTATACTCTTGTGGGCGTTACTAAATTGTGCACAATTATTGAATTTTAATGAATTACCATACATCAATAGAATCTGGATTTAATGATATGCTGAATTTTAAGATCCGAAGTGGGTTACTGTTGTTTCATGAATATTTCAAGAATCGTTGTTTCCCCAACTTTTGGTTCTATAATTTGAGTCAATTCTTCGAAATACCTATTTCAATTATAGCTGACTGGTCATATTCTAAAGAGAAGAGTATCGTATTTGAATGTTAGTTTGTTGACACCTTTTTGTGGATTGCCTCTTATCAGTTTAGTTGACCATGCCTTTATCTTTTGTTCAGGATCATTATTGTTACCAAACTTTATGTTCTGCAAAGTGAGTGCAACATAATGGGAAACCCCAAACCCTATGAGATGAGAAACCAGCCTAATGAGCAGGTCACCAACTTACTGCCCAATGCTGCTCAAGCTAATACTGGCATTACCCCTGTTAGTGCATTGAACCCATACCAAAACATATGGACAATCAAGGCTAGGGTGACTGCAAAGACTGATCTCAGGCACTACAAGAACGATAAAGGTGGTGGGAAACTTTGCTCCTTTGATCTCCTTGATGGACAGGGTGGAGAAATCCGTGTAACATGCTTCAATGCACAGGCTGATCAGTTTTTTGACCTCATTGAGGTTGATAAGGTGTACCTGATATCTAGAGGGTCGGTGAGACCAGCACAGAAGAAGTTTAACTCTTTGAATCATGAGTATGAAATAACTCTGGATTTCACATCATCTATTGAAGCATGTGTTGATGATGATAGCAACATCCCTAGGCAGCAGTACAACTTCCGGCAGATCAGCGAAATTGAGAATGTGGTGCAGTCAAACTTGCAGCAGCCTTCAATGAACTCTCACCAGAACCCAAGGTTTGCAGTTCCTTCCATGGCTGGTGGCAGTGGTGGTCCTGGGAATACATATGGCCAACCTGCAGACTCCTTTTGTCAGCAACCTCCTCCAGGGCATATGAATAGAGCTCCTGTGTCTAAGAATGATGTAAGTTGTCTTGTCCCAGTGGCTCAATTGAACCCCTACCACCAAAATACATGGACAATCAAGGCTAGGGTGACTGCAAAGACTGATCTCAGGCACTACAAGAACGATAAATGTGCTGGGAAAGTTTTCTCCTTTGATCTCCTTGATGGACCGGGTGGAGAAATCCGTGTAACATGCTTCAATGCACAGGCTGATCAGTTTTTTGACCTCATTGAGGTTGATAAGGTGTACCTGATATCTAGAGGGTCAGTGAGACCAGCACAGAAGAAGTTTAACTCTTTGAATCACGAGTATGAAATAACTCTGGATTTCACATCATCTATTGAAGCGTGCGTTGATGATGATAGCAACATCCCTAGGCAGCAGCATAATTTCCGGCAGATTAGCGAAATTGAGAATATTGAGGCAGGTGCTATTGTGGACTTGATTGGAATCGTTACATCAGTTGGTCCTTCTGCCATAGTGATGCGAAAGGATGGCACACAAACCCAGAAAAGAACTCTTCAACTGAAAGACATGTCTGTTCGGATCATGGAAATAATACTCTGGGGCAAATTCTGCGATGCAGAGGGACATCAACTGCAGCTGCTGTGTGATTCTGGTTCAAACCCTATACTGTCTCTGAAAGGTGGCCGTGTTAGTGATTTCAATGGCAGAACTGTGGTCACAATCAGCTCAACTCAGTTAAAAGTGAACCCAGACCTTCCAGTGGCTGAAAGGCTGAAGCAGTGGTACATAACTGAAGGAAAGAATATTGCTTGCATTTCTTTGTCTTGGGAAATATCAAACATGAGCAGGAATTATGTGCTGAAAACAATTGCACAGATCATGGATGAGAACCTGGGGCGTTTGGATAAGCCTGACTTCATCACTGTTAGGGCTGTAATCTCACGTGTGGGGGGCTGATTTCTGTTATCAAGCTTGTACCTTGGAGCTTAATGGTAACCGATGCTTCAAAAAGGTAACGAGAAATGCTGATGGTACATGGTATTGTGATAGATGTGATCAGCGCACCGAAAATTGTGAGTACAGGTACTTGCTTCCTTGTCAGATCAAGGATCAGACTGGTGCTGTTTACGCTACTGTATTCCAAGAGGTTGGCGAAGCAATATTTGGCCACACGGCGCAAGAGCTTTTCATGATACGAAATGTAGAAAAAGATGTCACGAGATTCAATGAAATCATGAAGGCGGTCCTTTGGCGTGAATATCTATTCAAGCTGAAAGTTTATGTGGAAACCTATAACGATGAGCAGCGTGTGAAATGCACCATCATTGGTATTGAGAAGCTGGAAGAGACGAACAAGCTTTTGAAGGATGTTTCATGCCCCATTCTGAAGGATGGTTTGTCCAACACCCCAATTGTTGGTTCTGCCAATTTGGAAGCTGGACAGAGCATGCTAACCTCCAGCAATGCAAACCTCCAGCTAGACAGGTCATGCTACAGCTCCAGCATGCTAACCTCCAGCAGTGCGGGTGCCACAGGCTTTGCACACTCGAACTGGATGCCTACTCCACCATCAGCTTCATCCGATGGTTGTGATTTCAATGGTGGCTTTGGCTTGTTGGGTCAGTCGGCAGTGAGGGCAGCCTGCTTCAAATGCAACCAGCCTGGGCACTGGTCTAAGGACTGCCTTGTCTGAGGCACTTCAGTGCCTTGGCTCATCCAGGAGGTTGCTGGAAAAACCTATGAGACCAAGTAGTACTAGCCTGGAGTCCTACTTTATCATGTATATATTTTCAATACCTATCTATCTATGTGCTTGTTCCTATGGAACAGGTAGGTAGTTTATGCAGGAAAACCTATCTATGTCCTTGGCTGCTTGCCGTATTGTGGAACCTGTGTTACTAGTAAGCAACTGATGGGCGAATGCTTTGATTAGCATTCATGTTATGTTTAAGAATGTTTTTATATATTTGTTCCGTCCATCGCCGGTGTGTTGGTGTCTACTTAGCTTAAGTGTTCAGGCAAATGCCCCCTTTATTATTTTTTAATTCTCATGAATTAGGTGTTCGGGGTGAAGCTGATTAGTGATCATCTGTGCTGTGTGTATATTAGTAGAATGTGGTGCGTTTCGGCATTTGATTTGCCTGAGGATCATTTGATCCGCTGGCGTGAAAAAGGCCTACGCCTATCTTTTTACTCTACCTGTTTAAGTCAAAAGAAAAGGAGGAAGTATTCAATGGTGGGTAGGAGTAGCTCACTTCTATTTTTGAAGAAAAAGAAAAGTAAATGGTTCCTATGAGACTTTTAGAACCCGGATAAAAAAATCTTAGAACGTTAGACACATCTACCAGGCTTGATTATAGTGAATTTTAACACGCAGATACAACATCAAATGGGCACATCTACCAGGACTGAGTAGCTTCTTCGGCACACCTCAACTGAACTGACGTGTGTATCCGTTGCCATCTCTGGCTTCTTCAGCACACCAGCAGCACATCATGGGCCTAAAAGGAGTACACATGGGCCTGTAGTCTAGGCTCCAGCCCACAAAGGGGTATTTCCGTCTTTTCGTGTCCAAAATTTCCTCTCTCCCTCCACCTCTCCAGTTTCCCTCTCTCTCTGCAGAACCGCCGCCCGCGCCCGTACCCCCAAAACCTCGCCGGCTCGCCCCGTTCCGTCCCCCTCCCCACCAAATCGAATCGCCTCCTCCCACCATTCCCCTCTCCTCACCTCTCCCTTCCGCCGCAAGATTCACCAGGGCTCTCTCTCTCCCTCGGGCGCGATGGCGGCGCAGCTGACGCGCGGCGCGGTGGCGGCGGTGTGTGACCACGCCGACCTGACGCTGCAGCCGGTGGTGCAGGTGCTGGACGTGAAGATGGTCAACCCCAAGAACGAGCGCTTCTGGATGGTGCTGTCCGACGGCGTCCACACGGTGCAGTCCATGCTCCCCACCGCATTGAACCCGCTCGCCAGGGACGGCTTCATCAAGAACGGCTCCATCATCCACCTCCAGGAGTTCACCTGCAGCACTGTCCAACGTCGCAGGTGAGTGAGGTTCACTGCGCACGTCTGTTTCTTTCCCCGGCTCCATCCATGATTCAAATCGCAGGTTCGGTTTCTGTTGACAGATCTATTTATATAATACTTGGCTCAAACTTATTGGACTGCCTGCCCCCATTGTGTTCGCAGATCTACCACTAAACTCAGTAATGCAAATGCAAATGGATGTTGTTGTCTAATGAATGAAAGAAAGAAAACTGTAAAACAGGCAATGGTTGGTTAACATGCAGAGTTTCTTTTATTCTGTATATACACTTTCTGTACTGTTGATGATGATCCTTAGTGCAGTGAAAGGGTGCTGTATTGTGCTGCTAGTTACCGGAAGGCTCTTGTTCTGGCATCAATGTCAAATCAGTGAAACGGTCACAACACATTCTGTTGTGGCCATTCAAATGAGTCTTATCTTACAAGTAGCTCTTTTAATAATGTAATAGATAACAGAGCCTGAACCTTGTATAATATTGTGGATGATACTAAAGTATGCACAATTATATTATAGGTTTCTATTTCTAATTAATGAATTACCATACATCAATAGGATATTAGAATGTGAATCTACTAATATGTACCCTGAATTTTAAAGTATGAAGTGGGTTAATGAATGTTTCAAGAATCCTTGTTTCCCCCCAACTTCTTGGGTTCTTTGACTTGAGTCAATTCTTGGAAATACCAATTTCTGTTAGAGCTGACTAGGCATCTCCTAAAGAGAAGAATGTCGTATTTGAATGCTAGTTTCTTGACACCTTTTTGTGGCTTGCCTCTTACCACTTGAGTTGACCATGCCTTTATCTTTTTTTTTTTCAGGATCGTTATTGTTATCAGACTTGATGTTCTGCAAAGTGAGTGTGACATAATTGGAAACCCCAAACCCTATGATTTGAGAATCCAACATAATGAGCAGGGCATCAATATCCCGGCCAATGCTGCTGAAGCCAATACCGCACATATTCCAGTGGCGCTGATGGTTCTGTGTGTGCTTCTGATCAATGGTGGCTTGAGAGCAACAAGGTGCACTTTATTCTTATCTGCACAAGACTCCTAAAGTTGTCTTCGCATGCTTTATGCTAACAACATGTGTACTTCGTGTTACGCAGGCCCATCAGAAGGGAGTACCTGAGTACCAGTATTTACTGGACAAGATGTTCGAAGGAGTGGCATTGACAGGGGAGTCCGCTTACGTTCCAAGCCGCCGCAATGCGCCACTCAACATTAGCAGCGAAGAAGACGAAGATGGAGGCGACACCACTGGCACTGGCACTCCACAAAGCACTGGCAGCAAGAGGAGCTTCAGCAGTTTGAGCACTCGCAGCACCGCTACCATTCCAAGCAAGAAAAAGTTTAGAAGCCCTGCAGTTCATGTCATGCAGACCCTCCTCACCACCATTATGAAGAACAGGACTTCAAAACAACAAATTTGGGAGGACCATCAGAAGCAAGTGCAGAATGAGGAGGCAGCGAGGGCTGCCAGGAAGGTCCGAGTGCTTGATATGGCCCGGCAGCTGGTAGATGAAACTGGAGATGCGAACCTGTGGGTCGGAGCCATGATGGTCGTTCGTTCTGACTCGTACATGGCCATCTTTGAGATGGCGAATGCCGAAGGAAGGAAATGCATCCTTGTCGCCCTAGCTGCGGTGCGCAACTGGAACCTCTATTGCATGCATGCACCTGCGTGTGCAACTAATTTGTGTTTAGTTGTGTTGTGGAACTTGATTGTGACAGGTTCAAATGTGGTTGAATGAATGGGTGAATGTGAGAGTTGGTTGTACTGCATCATTATCTTTGTATATGGGAATTAGTACTGATTAAAGATTCATCTCTTTGTTTCATTTTTGCAGGAGCCTCCACAAGATGCACCAGCGGTGGATGATGTTGCTGTTAGGATGAAGAAGTGGGAGGAGGATTTTTTTGCAATGCTGGATGAAGAAGATGAAGAAAATGAAGTAATTGCATTGCTAATTGGTATGTTTGCTCGGTATGCCATCCATCTTGACAAGTACTGCAATAGGGCAGAGTGTAGGGTGCCAAAACAAACTGGGTTGGAATGGGTACCACTAAACTCAGTAATGCAAATGCAAATGCAAATGGATGTTGTTGTCCAATGAATGAAAGAAAGAAAACTGTAAAACAGGCAATGGTTGGTTAACATGCAGAGTTTCTTTTATTCTGTATATACACTTTCTATACTGTTGATGATGATCCTTAATGCAGTGAAAGGGTGCTGTATTGTGTCGCTGCTGCTAGTTACCAGAAAGCTCTTGTTCTGGCATCAATGTCAAATCAGTCAAACCATCACAACACATTCTGTTGTTGCCATTCAAATGAGTCTTATCTTACAAGTAGCTCTTTTAATAATTTAATATATAACAGAGCCTGAACCTTGTATACTATTGTCAACGTTGCTAAAGTATGCACAATTATAGGTTTCTTTTTCTAATGAATGAATTACCATACATCAATAGAATGTGAATCTACTAATATGTATGCTGGATTATAAAGTATGAAGTGGGTTCATGAATGTTTCAAGAATCCTTGTTTCACCAACTTCTTTGATTCTATGACTTGAGTCAATTCTTGGAAATACCTATTTCTGTTACAGCTGACTAGGCATCTCCTAAAGAGAAGAATGTTGTACTTGAATGCTAGTTTCTTGACACCTTTTTGTGGCTTGCCTCTTACCAGTTGAGTTGACCATGCCTTTATCTTTTTTTTTTCAGGATCGTTATTGTTATCAGACTTGATGTTCTGCGAAGAAGATGAAGAAGATGAAGAAATTGCATTGCTAATTGGTATGTTTGCTCGGTATGCTATCCATCTTGACAAGTACTGCAATAGGGCAGAGTGTAGGGTGCCAAAACAAACTGGGTTGGAATGGGTACAAGACAAACTAGCCAGTGAATACTCTTGCTACACCATGTTTAGAATGACCCTAGAGATGTTCTATAGTTTGCACACTCTATTAACTACTGAGTATGGCCTCAAAGACACAAGCAAATCCACCTCTATTGAGGCTTTAGGGATGTTCCTCTGGATTGTAGGTGCTCCACAATCAGTTAGGCAAGCTGAGGACAGATTTGAGAGATCACTAGGCACAGTCCATGCAATGTTCTACAAAGTGCTCAAATGTGTGCTTAAGTTTGCGGACGATATCATTAGACCTATAGACCCAAAATTTACAACAAGGCATCCTAGGGTGATGAGCAGCCGGTTCTGTCATGAATTCCAGGACTGCATAGGCGCTATAGATGGCAGTCACATGCGTTGTATAGTGCCTGCTGAGAAATTTGTACAGCACATGTGTCGCAAGGGCGTGACAACACAGAATGTCATGGCTGCTTGTGACTTTGACATGTTTTTTTACACTAGGTAAATGCCCGTGCGTTGCAACGGGAATAACAAATAATCCTAAAAGCTGATGCTAACAGGGATTGATAAAATATTATCTCTTGGTCATGATATCTGAAGAATAGCATCATAAAAAGATACAAACTTACTTATAAGCACATGAAGATAGACCATTATATTTAAATACAAGGTACATGTAATGTGTCCAAATTTAGCCAAACAGAAGATTAAATTAGTTCCCTCGAAACAACCATAACCATATGAAAACCTTGTGGATGTTAAATAGCAAGATAATACAACTACAGTACAGGGGATTCTTTATGTTCACCCTAATAGAACCTCTTTAGGCCCAACGAGATCCATAGCTTCAGCAAATTAACCATTGTGCACATACCCAGTGATCATCATGTCAGAACCTCGGTGTTCTGCTTGGAACTGCACTCAAACACCCTCCAAGCTGACTGCACATCCTCAAGTTCAGAGAACATCATGATGGTCGAGCTGACAACGAAGTGATCATTGACATATTCCATCCCATATGCTTCGCAAGGAGGCCATAGAGCACACAGCAGAAGGACCAGCTGGGATCATGGTTGCCCACCGCGGGGAAGACATTGACGAAGCTGACTGTCGTGGGCTTGATGCCATCCTCAAGCATACACGCGAACAGCTCCAGAGCTTCATGGGGACGTCCGGTTTTGACGTACCAACCGAACCGTGAGTTCCATGAAACCGCGTTCGCTTGGTATCGCATCAAACAGACTGCGGACGACGTCAACACTGCCGTCCAGCGACGAACAAATATATGATCTGGTTCTGCCATTAGTATGTACCTGCCATTTTCAACAATAAGAAGAAACTTTTTTTGGCTATTTTATAAGTCATGCCATAATGTACGCTAAATCATGAGGTTTGGGTGTAAAGTTAAAACTTGCAGCTGAACAGAAACTATATAGCAAAATAAATAACACAGATACATGGGAACTTACTCTTTTTTCAATCTTTGCTTTCTGAAGCCACTGCACAAATGCCCACGGTCTATTCAGCACACATATCCCTGCAAAAGAACATTGGAATCTCAGGGGCCATCAAGACTAAATGTCAGACAAGCAAGTCATTTGGATAAATCCTTCAATCAGGAGACATTAACAGCAGATTACAGAGTCCTTAGAAATAACAGGAAAAAGTTTAGATCGGGCTGAACAAAAGTCTTACCACTACTTCAGGTATCATAAATCAAACAAACAATCACGCATAAGGAGCGTCGTACTTAATTTTACAGTTTAAAAATACCTTACTGCTGCTGCCGCCCAAGAAATACGCTGCGCTGCGTCCTGCGTGCTATGGCCGTCGGCGCCGCTTCGGCCGCTCACCCGCCCACCTCGCGTCCTCGCTGCTGGCGCCCGCTCACGGCCGTCGGCGCTCGCCCTGGTTGTCGGTGCCCGCCCGCTGCAGTAGGCGCCGCCCGCTGCGTCCTACCTGCTGCTGCCGCCCGGCGCCCGCTGCCGAACAAAAGCCGCTGCGGCACGGGATGACGGGGACGGGATGGGAAGGTCGTGCATCCGCGCGCGCGACGCGTGGCAGAGGAGGTGCAGTGCGGTCGCGCGAGGCGCGCGGCGTGGTTCAGGAGCGCGTAGAGCCGCAGCACGTCTTCCGGCGGGCGGGGGCCACGTAGGCGACCCCTAGCCCGCGGCCGGGTGCCATAGCCGGGCGCACGCATGGAGAACCGTGGGCGGGCAGGCTGAGGCAACAACGACGAGTAGTAGGAGGCGGCGTTGGCCATGGCGGCGGCGGGGGACTGGATCTGTGCCTGAGCAGACGGTTCCCGTTGCGAAAGGCCCGATGAAAACCTGGCACCTGGTCCAGGAGGCAGCGGCGTCGGCCCGAGCGGGGGGTGGGCTGAGGATTGGGGCTGGGGCAGGGACGGGAGGTTTGGATTGCGCGAGTGGGGCGGTGGAGGAATGGATGATTGTTGGGGGCGTGAGCGGTTGCTGGAGCGCCTCGCGCGGGGAGGAAGGTGGATGGTGAAGCCAGGCGCGCGGTGTTTTACTGGGAGGCGGGGTGAATCTGCCGGGTGAACGATTCCTTTTGAGTCTTTTTAGTAGTAGATTTGTCCTTGCTGGATGGCTGGGCTCGGTTCATGACATGAGAGTGTTCGATGATGCCATGACTACACACAAGGAGGACTTTCCTCAACCACCAGAAGGTAGACAACTACCTGGTAGTACATTTGCCGTTTCTAATTCAAATGCTTAACACTTGCAGGTACTTGCTGCTGCTACTGTATTGAAGTTCTATCTGGTGCACTCTGGGTACCCGAATCGTCCACACAAAGGGAACCATGTACCACATCCAAGACTTCCAAAATGTCGCAGAACCACGAGGTAAAAAGGAGACATTCAATTATGCGCATTCATCTCAGAAATGTGATTGAAAGGGCATTTGGCATATTGAAAATGAAGTGCGCATATTGTTGGCAATCCCTCCCTATCCTGCTAAACACAAACGAAGATTATTGTTGCTTGTATGGCTTTGCATAACTTTATAAGATTGAATGGTCTGGCTGATAGTGACTTTGGGCTGGTAGATCAACATATTCATTATGTGCCGCCAAAGGCCTTCATTGATCAAACCTGAAACTGTTGATGCCCCAGATTTCGAAGATGTTGCACAGATGAATGCCTTCCGTGATTACATTGCGGACCACCTGTACAATAGGTCCTGAGGACTTGTAGTTAGATTTGTTTGCTGAGTACTTGGAATAATGTTGCTGCGGTGGCCGTACGGACTCGTTATTTAGATTTATTTGCTGACAAATTTTAATAATGTTTGTGATTTCGGACTGTTAATAAATGTTTGCTGAGTTGTTCATTGCGGTCTGTAATAAACTAAAGTCTTTAGGACTTGTAATAAACAACATTTTGGGGATGGTAATATTTTTTTTTTATTCATGATGGTAATTTATTTGGTCTTTACTAATGATATTTTATAAATATTAATAAATTTATATATATATTTAGGTATTTAGGTAATAAGATTCAAATGCAGTGAGGAGAGCCTGCTTCAAATGCAACCAGCTTGGGCACTGGTCTAAGGACTGCCTTGTCTGAGGCACTTCAGTGCCTTGGCTCATACAGGAGGTTGCTGGAAGAACCTATGAGACCAAGTAGTTCTATGAAGGTTGCTTTTGCATAGTACTAGCCTGGAGTCCTATTTTATCATGTAGATATTTTCAGTACCTATCTATCTATGTGCTTGTTCCTATGGAACAGGTAGGAGGTAATATGATTGCTTGGAAAACCTATCTATGTCCTTGGCTAGCTTGTTGTATTGTGGAACATGTGTTACTAGTAAGCAACTGATGGGCGAATGCTTTAATTAGCATTCATCTTATGTTGAAGAATGTTTTTATATATCTGTTCTGTCCATCGATGGTGTGTTGGTGTCTACTTTGCTTCTGTTTGCATGTGTATATATATATTATATTTTTTAATTCTCAGGAATTAGGTGTTCGGGGTGAAGCTGGTTGGTGATCATCTGTGATATGGGTATATTAGTAAAATCTGATGCATTTCAGCATTTGATTTACCTCAGGATTATTTGATCTGCTGGCATGAAAAAGGCCTACGCCTATCTTTTACTCTACCTGTTTAAGTCAAAAGAAAAGGAGGAAATATTTAACGGTGAGCAGCTCGCTTTTATTTTTGAAAAAAAAAAGAAAACCAAATGGTTCCTATGAAACTTCTAGAATCTAGATTAAGAAAAAAAAAAACTTAGAATTGTAGACTCCCATCCATCAGACTAGAATTATAGTGAATTTTAACACGCAGATACAACATTAAATGAAATATGGATTTTTTTAATTCAGATTCTAGAAGTATCATAGGAACCAAATGAGGCGCAACTCAGTCATGTGTTTTCAGGTCGAGAGACAAAAGATTTATGCAATATCTTTCAAAGAATCAACTCCAACTCTGAATTTTTTTAATTCAGATTCAAAAAGTCTCTTAGGAACCAAACGAACCTATAATGATGCGATGTGTATATCTGGACATACAAATTATAAAAAGAAACTGTTGACTGCACAAGGATATGATCACGGGTTTTGCCGTTGGCATTTTTACCTGTGCAGCACAGCAGCTGTGCTGGTACGGGTACAGAGTAGATTATTTTTTAACCGTGTGTGGTAGCTTCCTCGGCACACCTGAACTGACGTGTAGCCGTTGCCATCTCTGGCTTCTTGGGCACACCAGCACCAAAGGCATCATGGGCCGGCCTGTAGGTAGGCTCCAGCCCACAAACGGGGGCATTTCCGTCTTTTCGTGTCCAATTTTTCTCTCTCCCTCCACCTCTCCAGTTTCCCTCTCGCCACTTCGCCAGAACCGCCGCCGGTAAACCCTCAAAATCTCGCTCCGTTCCGTCCCCTCCACTCCACCAAATCGAATCCCTCCCTCTCTCCACCATTCCCCTCTCCCTCTCCTCTCCCTTCCGCCGCAAGATTCTCCAGGGCTCTCTCTCCCTCGGGCGCGATGGCGGCGCAGCTGACGCCCGGCGCGGTCGCGGCGGTGTGTGACCACGCCGGCGGCGGCGGCGGCAACCTGACGCTGCAGCCGGTGGTGCAGGTGCTGGACGTGAAGATGGTCAACCCCAACAACGAGCGCTTCCGGATGGTGCTGTCCGACGGCGTCCACACGGTGCAGTCCATGCTCCCCACCGCATTGAACCCGCTCGCCAGGGACGGCTTCCTCAAGAACGGCTCCATCATCCACCTCCAGGAGTTCACCTGCAGCATGGTCCAACGTCGCAGGTGAGCCGCCGTGAGTGAGGGCTTGTTATTAATTAATCCTACCTTCCCTGATTCGAATCGCGGGTTCGGTTTGTGTTGACAGATCTATCTATATAATAATTGCCTCAATCTTATTGGACTGCCTCCATTGTGTTCATAGATCTACCGCTAAACTCAGTAATGCAAATGGATGTTGTTGTTGTCCAATAAAGAAAACTGTAAAACAGGCAATGGTTGCTTAACATGCAGAATTTCTTTTATTCTGTATACACTTTCTGTACTGTTGATTATGATTCTTAGTGCAGTTAAAGGGTGCTGTATTGTGCTACTACTTACCAGAAAGCTCTTGTTCTGGCATCAATGTCAAATCAGGGAAAACGTCACAACACATTCTGTTGTGGCCATTCAAATGAGTCTTATCTTACAAGTAGCTCTTTTAATAATTTAATAGATAACAGAGCCTGAACTTTGTATAATATTGTGGATGTTACTAAAGTATGCACAATTATATTATAGGTTTCTATTTCTAATGAATGAATTACCATACATCAATAGAATATTAGAATGTGAATCTACTAATATGTGCGCTGAATTTTAAAGTATGAAGTGGGTTAATGAATGTTTCAAGAATCCTTGTTTCCCCACAACTTCTTGGGTTCTATGACTTGAGTCAATTCTTGGAAATACCAATTTCTGTTAGAGCTGACTAGGCATCTCCTAAAGAGAAGAATGTCGTATTTGAATGCTAGTTTCTTGACACCTTTTTGTGGCTTGCCTCTTACCACTTGAGTTGACCATGCCTTTATCTTTTTCTTTTTCAGGATCGTTATTGTTATCAGACTTGATGTTCTGCAAAGTGAGTGTGACATAATTGGAAACCCCGAACCCTATGATTTGAGAATCCAACATAATGAGCAGGGCACCAATATTGCGGCCAATGCTGCTGAAGCTAATACCGGCACATATTCCAGTGGCCCTGGTATGCTGGGATCTTCTGCCGCTCCAAGGCCAGTTCAAGATGCCAATAATGTACCATATGGATCTTCAAGGCCAGTGCAAGATGCTAATAATGTGCCATACGGTGGATCCTATGGTGGTTATCAGGGTATGGTGAACCCTCCAATTGGTCGTGCAGTAGAATCTGTTCCTAATGTGGCATCTGCTGTCTCTTATGGTACAACTTCACCACATAATAATGCAATGAATGTGGGCATGGTGCAGTCAAACTTGCAGCAGTCTTCACTGAACTCTCACCAGAACCAAAGGTTTGCGGTTCCTTCCATGGCTGGTGGCAGTGGTGCTCCTGGGAATACATACGGCCAGCCTGCACAGCCCTTTTATCAGCAACCGCCTCCAGGGCATATGAATAGAGCTCCTGTGTCTAAGAATGATACAAGTCGTATCGTCCCAGTGGCTCAATTGAACCCCTACAATGACAGGTGGACAATTAAGGCTAGGGTGACTGCAAAGACTGGTCTCAAGCACTACAACAACACTAAAGGTCCTGGAAAAGTTTTCAGCTTTGATCTCCTTGATGGGCAGGGTGGAGAAATCCGTGTGACATGCTTCAATGTGCTGGCTGATCAGTTTTTTGACCTCATTGAGGTTGATAAGGTGTACCTGATATCTACAGGGTCGTTGAAACAAGCAGATAAGAAGTTTAACTCTTTGAACCATGAGTATGAAATAACTCTTGGTTTCAAATCATCTATTGAGTTGTGCGTTGATGATGATAGCAACATCCCTAGGCAGCAGTACAATTTCAGGCAGATAAGCGAAATTGAGAGCATTGAGGCAAATGGTCTTGTGGACTTGATTGGAATTGTTACATCAGTTGGCCCTTCTGCCACAATAAGCGAAAGAATGGCTCGGAGGTGCAGAAAAGAACTCTTCAACTGAAAGACATGTCTTGTCGGGCGTAGAAATTACCTTATGGGGAATTTCTGTGATGCTGAAGGCCAGCAGCTGCAGTTGCAGTGCGATTCTGGTTTGAATCCTGTTCTAGCGTTGAAAGGTGCCCGCGTTACTGATTTCAATGGTAAATCTGTGTCCTCACTCGGCTCAACTCAGTTAAAAATAGACCCAGACTTTCCTGAGACTGAGAGTCTGCGGCGATGGTATGCCACTGAAGGAAAGACAGCTGCTTGTGTTTCTTTGTCATCATTTGTAAGTGTGGGCAGGTCTGATGTCCGGAAAACAGTGGCTCAGATCAAGGATGAAGGTCTGGGGCGATCAGAGAAGCCAGACTTCATCACTGTTAAAGGTGCAATTTCTCATATTGTCACTGAAAATTTTTGTTATCCTGCTTGCACCGTGGTGGTGAATGGTAGGGCGTGCAACAAAAAGGTAATAAATATTGGTGATGGGACATGGCAGTGTGACAAATGCGACAAGAGCTCACAAAATTGTGAGTATAGATACATGATGCGGTGCCAGATTCAGGACCACACTGGGGTGACCTATGCTACTGTATTCCATGAGGCTGGTGTTGAGATTGTTGGCCACAGCGCCCACGAGCTCTACAACATAAGAGAAGAAGACACAGACCGATTTGCTGAGATCTTACAGGGGGTTCGCTGGAAGCAGTTTTTCTGTTCAAGCTGAAAGTCAAGGAGGAGACCTTTAATGATGAGAATAATGTCAAGTGCAGCATTACAAATGTGGAAAAGCTGGATCCAGCAAAAGAGAGTTCTTATCTTCTGCAGGTAATCAATGGCCTATTGCAGGAGGATGCTGGCTCACCTCCTTTGGTGCAAGGCCCCATGGCCTATAATGCTGGTCTCAGCGACACCGGTGCTGGGCGAAGCATGCCAACCTCCAACAGTGCCTACACCACCAATATGAGTGGTCCAAGGTATGGAGAGTCCACGAACCAGCTCGCGCAGCAAGGAAACACGTATGTCGGGGGGTCGACTCCAGTGTCGGCGACAGGGAACAATGTGCAGAACTGCCCTGCAGGCATGTACCGGCAACAGCCTGCTGTGAGCACGGCAAGCTCCTACGGTTCTTCTGGCGTTGGACCGTGTTTCAAATGCAACCAGCTTGGACACCTTGCTAGGTCTTGCCCACAGCAGCAGCAGCAGTATCGGAGTGGCGGTGCTTTCGTCAGGCGGTCATGGTCAGCACCCTCCCTATCTTGGGGCTACCAACTACTGAAAGTATCCATCTAATCAGGCGTGATGTTGGTTTTGCTCAGATGCCTGGCCTTTATGTCATCGCTGCTTCTATGTAAAGTAGATCCAAAATGTTCCTTTTGTGTTTGTGTTTTAAGTTGGAACCATGTATTTCCGTTACTACTATATGTTTTTCGTCGTATATGGTGTGGTAAATCCTCGTTGCTGTGTCAGTTCTGTTGAATTCGTGGTCTGTCCAGTCATTGTATGGTGCTGTAAATTATTGAAACTCATCTTTAAATTGCCAGCAGTTCATTTTCGCTCCAGGTTCATCTAATCTTCTGTGTACTCAAGTTATTTCTTCTCTCTTTAATTTTTTAATTATTAATCCATACATATATCTGATTGATTTTTGGCAATACAAACGTTGTTTCGAGAGGCGAAACAGTATAACTTCTTGAATGAATACCATGAAGCTGCACAAACTTTTTTAAGAGAATAATTTTTTTAGGGGATAGGGTGCACAAGGCGAGTATATATGTTTCTAAGCCGGGCCCAAGCCATCACGGCCCATCTGCTAATTTATGGCATGAAACTGCACAAGGCCGAAAAAATATGTTGCTGGGCCGGGCCCAATCCAGCGTCAGTGTCTAAAATCGCTGCCAGTTCGTCTTCCTCGAGAAAAACCAAAGGAAAAAGTCTTTTTGGTCCCTCAACTTTTGCGAAAGTTCGATTTTGGTCCCTCAACTTTAAAACCGAGACAAAAGCGGGTCCTTCAACTTTTCAAACCGTGCAGATTTCGTCCCTCGACGGTTTTAGACGGCGGTTTCGCTACAGTAACTCCAGTTTTGCTACAGTGACCGTGGTTTCGTTTTTCTCTTTTCTTATTTATTTTAATTTGAATCTTTCAAAAATCATAGTAAATCTGAGAAAATTCATAAAATAGAAAATCCAATTTTGTTGGACTCCACATGAGTAGAGCTACGCAATGAATATATAATATGGTATACTTTACTACAAAGTTTTTTGCTAGAAGGTTTTGCCTTTTTTTTTTTTTTTATTTATTTAAGCTCAATCTTTAAAAATCATAGTAAATTACAGAAAAATTATAAAATAAAAAATTCAATTTTGTTGGACTCCACATGAGGCGCGCAATAACACAAAGACGTAGTTACGCGTGGCTCTTTAGCTGGGTTAGGTTAGCTAGGTTTCTTTGTGTTGATCTGACGTGCGTGCGTCGTAAATTCGTATGAACCCGATCGATGGATCCTGGCCAATAAATTAAATAGTACACCTATATATCTTTATTGTGTAAATATGCTCACGTGGAGTCTAGCAAAATTGGTTTTTCAATTTTATGATTTTTATAATTTATTATGATTTTTTTTAAATATTGAGCTGAAATAAATAAAAAAGAAAAAAGACAAAACCTTCATAGCAAAAAATTTTATATTAAAGTATATCATATTATATATTCAAATTGTGTAGCTTTACTTATGTGGAGTCCAACAAAATTAGATTTTCTATTTTATGATTTTTACGTGATTTACTATGATTTTGAAAAGATCAAGAAATAAATAAGAAAAGGGAAAAAAACGAAACCACGGTCACTGTAGCAAAAACCGGAATTACTGTACCGAAACCACCGTCCAAACCCGCCGAGGGACGAAATCTGCACGGTTTGAAAAGTTGAGTGGCCCGTTTTGTCGGTTTTGGAGTTGGGGACCAAAATCGAACTTTCGCAAAAAGTGGAGGGACTTAAAGTAGACTTTTTCCAAAACGAAATCCCTCTCTAACCCTCGCTCCATTTCCCCCTCTCCTCTCCCTTCCGCCGCAAGATTCACCGGTCCGACACCAGGCCTCTCTCTCGGGCGCGATGGAGGTGCAGCTGACGCCCGGCGCGGTGGCGGAGATCTCGGACCACGCCGACGGCGATGGGACGCTGAAGCCGGTGATGCAGGTGGTGGACGTGCGGCTGGTCACCAGTGTCAAGAACCCCACCACCGAGCGCTTCCGGGTGTTGCTCTCCGATGGCGTTTATACGATGCAGTCCATGCTCGGCACCACCTTGAACCCGCTCGTCCAGGACGGCTCCATCAAGAATGGCTCCATCATCCACCTCCAGGAGTTCACCTGCAGCACCATCCAGAATCGCAGGTGACCCCGTGAGGGCTTGTTATTAATCGCAGATTCGATCTATTTTGTTGCGTGTAAAAAGGTTGAAGCTTAGGTTTGCTTCCCGCACGATTCGCTCCATGTTCAGTGTCGTCAAACCTGCGGCGTGTTAGACTTATCGTTAGGCGCCACATTTCTGTACAAGATTTGCGGCTACCGCTTTGGAAAGATAGATGGGATTCGGTGGGGGTAGAAAATGATATTTGGGTGATGTCGGGCTAGGGCTTCTGGTCATTCAAGTCCACACTCAGGGAAGTCTTGTTGATTGTTTTAGCCTCGGACTAGGTTCAGTTCCTCGCAATGGAGTCAATAACTTTCATGCCAGTTATAATCTTGTTTCTGTCAAGGTGGTTGCGTGTTTCCGCATGTGTCTTTTTATTCCAAAAAACAACAACAATGCAGATGGATGCTATTTTCCCTGTCATTAGCAATTTTTCAATGAAAGAAAGGAAGCAGTCAAACAAACAATGGTTAATATGCAGAATTTTCTTTTATATCTATGCTTTTGATGATCCTTAGTGCGGTGAAGCAGTTACAAGCCGGATATCTCTTATTCGGGCATCAATGTCAAATCTGTGGAACTGTCACTACACATTCTACTGTGACCATTCACATGAGTCTTAGAAGTAGCTCTTTTAAGATATGACTGGGTCTGAACCTTGTATATTCTTGTGGGAGTTACTAAAGTATGCACAGTTATAGATTTCTAATGAATTAGCATACATCAATAGAATGTGAATCTACCGATATGTATGCTCGATTTTAAGATTTGAAGTGGGTTAATGTTGCTTCATGAATGTTTCAAGAATCGTTGTTTCCGCAGTTTCTTTGGTTCTATGACTTGTAAGGGTGCAAAGGGGTAACCTTTAGGTGCACCTCTGAACCTCAGTTCAAATATTTGTACTACTTGTTCAAAAATTTGGAGAACTAGTACAAATACTTGAACTAAAAGAGGTTTGGAGGTGCACCTAATTGTCACCAATTAGAGTCAATTCTTGTAAATACCTATTTCTGTTAGAATATCGTAAAGAGAAGAATATCGTATTTGAATGTTAGTTTCTTGACACCTTTTTGTGGTTTGCCTCTTTTCAGTTAAATTGACCATGCCTTTATCTTTTGTTCAGGATCGTTATTGTTATCAAACTTGATGTTCTGCAAAGTGAGTGCGCTAAAATTGGAAACCCCATACCCTATGAAATGAGAAACCAACCTAATGAGCAGGGCACCAAGTTTCATGCTGCTCAAGCTAATACCAGCACATATTCCAGTGGCCCTGGTATGCTGGGATCTTTTGCTGCTCCAAGGCCTGTGCAAGATGCCAATAATGTACCATACGGATCTTCTCCTGCCCCAAGGCCAGTTGAACATGCTAATAATGTACCATACAGATCTTCCGCTGCTCCAAGGCCAGTGTACGGATCTTCTGCTGCTCCAAGGCCGGCGCAAGATGCTAATAATGTACCATACAGTGGATCCTATGGTGGTTATCAGGGTATGGTGGGCCGTCCAGTTGGTTGTGCAGTAGAATCTGTACCCAATATGGCATCTGGTGTCTCTTATGGTACAACTTCAGCACATAATAACACAATGAATGTGGGCATGGTGGAGTCAAACTTGCAGCAGCCTTCACTGGACTCTCACCAGAACCAAAGGCTTTCAGCACCTTCCATGGCTGGTGGCAGTGGTGCTGCTGGGAATTCATACAGGCAACCTGCACAGTCCTTTTATCAGCAACCTCCTCCAGGGCACATGAGTAGAGCTCCTGTGTCTAAGATTGTCCCAGTGGCTCAAGTGAACCCCTACCAAAATACATGGACAATCAAGGCTAGGGTAACTGCAAAGACTGATCTCAGGCAGTACAATAACGATAAAGGTGCTGGAAAATTTTTCTCCTTTGATCTCCTTGATGGACAGGGTGGAGAAATCCGTGTAACATGCTTCAATGCGCATGCTGGTCAGTTTTTTGACCTCATTGAGGTTGATAAGGTGTACCTGATATCTAGAGGGTCGGTGAAACCAGCAAATAAGAAGTATAACTCCTTGAATCACGAGTATGAAATAACTCTGGATTTCAAATCATCTATCGAAGTGTGCGTTGATGACGATAGCAACATCCCTAGGCAGCAGTACAACTTCCGGCAGATAAGCGAAATTGAGAACATTGAAGCAAAGGCTCTTGTGGACTTGATTGGAATTGTTTCATCAGTTGGCCCTTCTGCCACAATAAGCCGAAAGGATGGCTCTGAAACCCAGAAAAGAACTCTTCAACTGAAAGACATGTCTGGTCGAAGCGTAGAAATTACCTTATGGGGGAAGTTCTGTGATGCTGAAGGCCATCAGCTGCAGTTGCAGTGCGATTCTGGTTTGAATCCTGTTCTAGCGTTGAAAGGTGCCATCATTAGTGAATTCAATGGTAAATCTGTGTCCTCAATCGGCTCAACTCAGTTAAAAATAGACCCAGACTTTCCTGAGGCTGAGAGTCTGCGGCGATGGTATGCAACTGAAGGAAAGACAGCTGCTTGTGTTTCTTTGTCAGTGGTGAGTATGGGCAGGACTGATGTCCGGAAAGTAGTGGCTCAGATCAAGGATGAAGATCTGGGGCGATCAGAGAAGCCAGACTTTATCACTGTTAAAGGTGCAATTTCACATGTGATCGCTGATAATTTTTGTTATCCTGCTTGCACCATAAAGGTGAATGGTAGGCAGTGCCTCAAAAAGGTAATAAATAGTGGTGATGGGACATGGCATTGTGACAAATGTGACCAGAGCATAACCGATTGCGAGTATAGATACGTGATGCAGTTCCAGATCCAGGACCACACTGGGGTCACCTATGCTACCGCATTCCAAGAGGCTGGTATCGAGATGCTAGGCCACAGTGCCCACGATCTCTACAACATAAGAGAAGATGACTCAGAACGATTTGCTGAGATCTTACAGGGGGTTCGCTGGCATCAGTTTCTGTTCAAGCTGAAAGTGTATGAGGAGACCTATAACGATGAGCACCGTATCAAGTGCAACATTATGAGAGCTGAGAAGCTGGATCCAGCAGTAGAGAGTTCTTACCTTTTGCGGGTAATCAATTGCCTCTTGCAGGACGATACTGGCTCACCTTCAGCGGCTCAAGGCGGCATGGCGTATAATGCTGGTCTCAGCAACACTGGCGCTGGACGAAGCGCGCCAACCTCCAACAGTGCCTACACCACCAATATGAGTGGTCGAAGTTATGGGGAGTCCGCGTACCTGTTGGCGCTGCAAGGAAACACATATGTTGGGGTGCCCACTCCATTATCGGCCATAGGGAATGCGCAGACCTGCATGTCTTGCGGGTCAAGTGGGCACAATTTGCAGAACTGCCCTGCAGGCATGTACAGGCAGCAGCCTGCTGCGAGCACGTCAAGCTCCTACGGCTCTTTGCAGCCTCGCAACGTTGGCCCGTGTTTGTAATGCAATCAGCTTGGACACTTTGCTAGGTCTTGCCCACTGTTGGCCCCTGCCGCCCAGAAGCAGCAGTATTGGAGCGGCGGCGTTTTGTCAGATGGTTATGGTCAGCAGCCCCCCTATCTTGGGGCTGCCAACTACTGAAAGTCAGTAATCCAGTATCCATCTAATCAGGCGTGATGTTGGTTTTGCTCAGATGCCTGGCCTTAATGTCATCGCTGCTTGTATGTAAAGTAGATCCAGAATGTTCCTTTTTGTGTTTGTGTGAAGTTGCATGTATCTCCGGTACTTCTATATGTTTTTCGTCGTATATGGTGTGGTAAATCTTCGTTGCTGTGTCAGTTCTGTTGAAATCGTAGTTTGTCCTGCTTAGTTAACTCATTGTATGGTGCTGTAAATTAAGAAACTCATCTTTAGATTGTCATCAGTTCATTTTCGCTCCAGGTTCATCTTATCTTCTGTGTACTCAAGTTAATTCTTCTGTGTTTAATGTTTTTTTATCACTCCAGACATATATCTGATTGATTTTGGCAGTACAATTATTGTTTTGAGAGGCGAAACAGTTAATTTAAGGGAGAATTACGTGATATGGCCTAGAAAAACTGCTCTTCGGGTTTTTTTTTTTTTTTTTTTTTGAATTTGCCTCTATTGCCTCAAAACAAAATCTCCATAGGTACATGACCTTCTGTTAATTTTGGACATGTAATGGTGTTAATCAGGGGCAATTAATTAGGGATAAAAAGACCATTTTACCCCAGACAAAAAAAAATAAAAACCGAGTATTGTTTCTTTATTGTATATTTTGATGAGTATCCCTTAGGGCTGGTATATATATTTTTGTAGCCAGACCAAAACTACCGTGCTTGACCCACCACATCTCCCATACGTGGCTTTTTAGCTTGGATGCTACTCAATTCATCTCAAATTATAAGACGTTTAACTTTTTTTTTACCATGGACGTCCGTCGGGTTGTGGGCGACGACGGACGAGGCGCGCGACATCCTGGCGTTTCTTGCTGGTGCTGGTTCCTGACCTCCCCTGAGCGATGGACAGTCGGGGAGGCCGCCAGAGAAGCCTGCGTAGCCGAGGGAAGGGTTGGTCGCACCATCGAGCATGGGCTAGGTGCCCTAGTTTTTTTTTTTTTTTTTTTTTTTTTTTCCAACCGGTGTCGCTTGGATCGGCGAAGCGTGTGGTGCTGGTAAGACGCAAAAGCACTGAAGGGTGAGATAGTCTTTTCGTGTATCCCCACAATGGTCAAACTAACAGATAGCCCTAACAAAGTGGTTATAGAGCTAAATAAATTTTGTTTTGAGGCCACAAATCTATTTTTTTAAAAAAAATACTTAGTTCTCCTATACCACGGAGCTGCACATACTTTTTAGGGTAAAGTCCACCTTTCGCCGTCCAACTCTGGCCAAAGTCCGGATTACAAGCTTGAACTTCAAAATTGGATAACATTAGCCCTTCTACTCTTGAAAAAGTTTAGTTTTCAACCTTGGGACGGTTTTTCTAGGCAGTTTTGGCGTATGAAGAGTAATTGTTGACATTTTTCTATTTTTAGAAATCCAATTAAGAGCAAATTCAAGAGTTCGCCAAAACATTGGACCCCAAAACACTTAATGGGGCCTGTTATATATTTATTTTCCCAAAATCAACTCCTCCCACAACAGTTCTCAAAACTATCCAAACCAAGTTCTATAGTTGTGCCACATCCCTGTTAGTAGGATGGAGATCTGGTTGACAAAATGAATATATCATCAAATTAGCTAGGTTGGGCCTTTTTTTCATGCATAGATTTTACCAAGATATTGCCCCGCTGGTGATATTTCCTTTTTTAGTTTTTATCTCGCACCGGCATTTGTGACATCTATCGGTGACCAATGAGCACCGCCACCGACGAGAGACATGCACAGGGCAGGCGATGGGCCTGTGATTTTTGCACACGAGAGGATTTGGGGAGATTCAGTGTGTTGCAAATATGCGGGCGCTAGGGAGAAATTTGGGGAACAACAGTCGGAGGCTATATGTAAACCTTGGCTCCTAAAATTTTGTTTTGGGGCTATGGTTGGGCATCTCTTGGAGTTGCTCTAAGAAGCAAGGAAGGGGTACCTAGAGAACTCTAAAAATTAACTAGAGTTCATATGATTGATATATATGAATTTTTTGAGGATTTATATTACCATTTGAATACCTAAAAATTTATAGAATATAAGTTTGACCATTTTTGAAATGTAATAATTTCAAATTTTACTTAACAAAATTTAACATGTTCTATGCCATTATCATGCTTATTATTCACTCTACCAACTTACAAAATATCAAGATTTTTAGAGCACTCTAGGTACCTCTCCTTGCTTCTTAAGATGGATTTCTAAAGAAAAAAAAGTTCCTGGGCCGGGCCCAATCTAGCGCCAGTTCGTCTTCCTCGAGAAGAACCAAATCTCGCTCCGTTTCCGTTCCCCCTCCCGTCCCTCCAAATCGAATCGCCGCTCTCTCGGGCGCGATGGCGGCGCAGCTGACGCCCGGCGCGGTGGGCGCGGTGTGGGGAGCACGGCGACGGCGGCAACGGGACGCTGCAGCCGGTGGTGCAGGTGCAGGACGTGAAGATGGTCAACGTCAACAATGAGCGCTTCCGGATGGTGCTATCGGACGGCGTCCACACGATGCATTCCATGCTCCCCACCTCCATGAACGGGCTCTGCCATGACGGCTCCATCAAGAATGGCTCCATCATCCACCTCCAGGAGTTCACATGCAGCACTGTCCAAAAGCGCAGGTGAGGCCGTGAGGGCTTGTTATTAATTCTTCCCTGCGCTCCCTCCCCGCTCTATCTATGATTCGAATCGCAGATTCCGTTTATTTTGCTGCGTGCCTACTACTAGTAGAGAAGGTTGAATCTTGGTTTGCTTCCCGCAAGATTCGCTCGATGTTCAGTGTTGGATAACCTGCAGCGTGTTAGGCTCGTGACATATCGTTAGGGGCGATGTGTCCGTACAAGATTTGCGGCTACCGCTTTGGAAAGATTGGTTGGGATTTGGGGGGGTGTGGGCGGGGAGAAAATGGTATTTTGGGCGATGTGGTACTAGGGTTTATGGTCATTCCAGTCCAGACTCAGTTTTTCCCGGTTATCTTTAGGTTTGCCTCGGACTAGGTTATGTTAGCCACAATGGAGTCCAATAAGTTTCAGGTAATTATATTCTTGTTTCTGTCATTAGCAATAAACAATGCACATGATGTTATTTTCCCTTCGTCATTAGCAATTTTCCAATGAAAGAAAGAAAACTGTCAAACTGGCAATGGTTAACATGCAGAGTTTCTTTTTATTCTCTATAAAGTTCCTATACTGTTGATGACGATCCTTAGTGCAGTGAAAGGGTGCTGTGGTTTTGTGCTAGTAGTTATAAGCCGGAACGCTCTTGTTCTGGTGTCAATGTGAAATAAGTGAAATGTCAAAACACATTCTGTTGTGACCATTCAAATGAGTCTTGGAAGTAGCTCTTTTAAGATATGACAGAGTCTGAACCTTGCATACTATTGTGGAGGTAGTATGCACAATTATAGGTCTCTATTTCTAATGAATGAATTACCATACATCAGTAGAATGTGAATCTACTAATATGTATGCTGGATTTTAGAATCTGAAGTGGGTTAATGTTGCTTCATGAATGTTTCAAGAATCGTTGTGTCCCCAACTTCTTTGGTTCTTTGACTTAGTCAATTCTTGGAAATACCTATTACTGTTAGAGCTGACTAGGCATCACCCAAAGAGAAGAATGTCGTATTTGAATTCTAGTTTCTTGACACATTTTTGTGGCTTGCCTCTTACCACTTGAGTTGACCATGCCTTTATCTTTTGTTCAGGATCATTATTGTTATCAAACTTGATGTTCTGCAAAGTGAGTGCCCCTTAATTGGAAACGCCATACCCTATGAGTTGAGGAACCAACCCAATGAGCGGGGCACCAACTTTCATGCTGCTCAAGCTAATACCAGCACATATTCCAGTGGCCCTGGTATGCTGGGATCTTCTGCTTCTCCAAGGCCAGCTGAAGATGCTAATAATGTACCATACAGATCTTCTGCTGCTCCAAGACCGGTGCAAGATACTAATAATGTACCATACAGATCTTCTGCTGCTCCAAGGCCGGTGCAAGATGCTAATAATGTACCATACAGATCTTCTGCTGCTCCAAGGCAAGTGCAAGATGCTAACAATGTACCATATGGATCTTATGCTGCTCCAAGGCCAGTACAAGATGCCAATAATGTACCATATGGATCTTCTGCTGCTTCAAGGCCAGTGCAAGATGCTAATAATGTACCATACGGTGGATCCTATGGTAGTTATCAGGGTATGTTGGGCCCTCCAGTTGGTCGTGCAGTAGAATCTGTTCCCAATGTGGCATCTGGTGTCTCTTATGGTACAACTTCAGCACATAATAACACAATGAATGTGGGCATGGTGGAGTCAAAGTTGCAGCAGCCTTCACTGAACTCTCACCAGAACCAAAGGCTTTCAGCTCCTTCCATGGGTGGTGGCAGTGGTGCTCCTGGGAATACATACAGGCAACCTGCACAGTCCTTTTATCAGCAACCTCCTCCAGGGCATATGAGTAGAGCTCTTGTGTCGAAGATTGTCCCAGTGGCTCAATTGAACCTCTTCCAAAGTACATGGACAATTAAGGCTAGGGTGACTGCAAAGACTGATCTCAGGCACTACAAAAATGCTAAAGGTGCTGGGAAAGTTTTTCTCCTTTGATCTCCTTGATGGGCAGGGTGGAGAAATCCGTGTTACATGCTTTAATGCGCAGGCTGATCAGTTTTATGACCTCATTGAGGTTGATAAGGTGTACCTGATATCTACAGGGTCGTTAAAACCAGCAGAGAAGAAGTTTAACTCTTTGAACCATGAGTATGAAATAACTCTTGGTTTCAAATCATCTATTGAGTTGTGCGTTGATGATGATAGCAACATCCCTAGGCAGCAGTACAATTTCAGGCAGATAAGTTTAAATTGAGAACATTGAAGCAAATGCTATTGTGGACTTGATTGGAATTGTTACATCAATTGGCCCTTCTGCCACAATAATCCGAAAGAATGGCTCTGAAGCCCAGAAAAGAACTCTTCAACTGAAAGATATGTCTGGTCGAAGCGTAGAAATTACCTTATGGGGGAGGTTCTGTGAAGCTGAAGGCCATCAATTGCAGTTGCTGTGCGATTCTGGTTTGAATCCTGTTCTAGCGATGAAAGGTGCCCGCATTACTGAATTCAATGGTAGATCTATGTCCTCAATCGGCTCAACTCAGTTAAAAATAGACCCAGACTTTCCTGAGGCTGAGAATCTGCGGCGATGGTATGCAACTGAAGGAAAGACAGCTGCTTGTGTTTCTTTGTCAGTGGTAAGTATGGGCAGGACTGATGTCCGGAAAGTAGTGGCTCAGATCAAGGATGAAGATCTGGGGCGATCAGAGAAGCCCGATTTTATCACTGTTAAATGTGCAATTTCACATGTGATCGCTGATAATTTTTGTTATCCTGCTTGCACCATAAAGGTGAATGGTAGGCAGTGCCTCAAAAAGGTAATAAATAATGGTGATGGGACATGGCATTGTGACAAATGTGACCAGGGCGTACCTGATTGCGAGTATAGATATGTGATGCAGTTCCAGATCCAGGACCACACTGGGGTCACCTATGCTACTGCATTCCAAGAGGCTGGTATCGAGATGGTTGGCCACAGCGCCCACGAGCTCTACAACATAAGAGAAGAAGACACAGAACGATTTGCTGAGATCTTACAGGGGTGTCGCTGGCAGCAGTTTCTGTTCAAGCTGAAAGTCTATGAGGAGACCTATAACGATGAGCAGCGTATCAAGTGCAACATTGTGAGAGCGGAGAAGCTGGATCCAGCAAAAGAGAGTTCTTACCTTTTGCGGGTAATCAATGGCCTCTTGCAGGAGGATACTGGCTCACCTTCTGAGGCTCAAGGCGGCATGGCGTATAATGCTGGTCTTAGCAACACTGGCGCTGGACGAAGCACACCAACCTCCAACAGTGCCTACACCACCAATATGAGTGGTCCAAGGTATGGGCAGTCCGCGAACCAGTTGGCGCTGCAAGGAAGCACGCATGTCGGGGCGTCCACTCCATTGTCGGCGATAGTGAATGTGCAGACCTGCATGTCTTGCGGATCAAGTGGGCACAATGCGCAGAACTGCCCTGAAGGCATGTACAGGCTGCAGCCTGCTGCGAGCACAACAAGCTCCTGTGGCTCTTCGCAGCCTCGCAACTCTGTTGTCGGACACTTTGCTGGCCCACAGCTGGCCCCTGCCCCCAAGCAGGAGCAGCAGTATCGGAGTGGCGGCGCTTCGTCAGGCGGTTATGGTCAACAGCAGCAGCAGTATCGGAGTGGCGGTGCTTCGTCAGGCGGTTATGGTCAGCAGCAGCCCTATCTTGGGGCTTCCAACCACTACTGAAAGTCATGTGTCGAATCAGGCGTGATGTTGGTTTTTGCTTACTAGATGCCTGTGGCATCGCTGCGTCTGTGTAAATAATGTAGATAGGGGTCTCAAGTAGATAAGTATTCCTTTTGTTTTTGTGTGTGAAGCTGAACCATATATGGGTACTTTCTATATGTTTCTCGTATATATTATGGCGTGGTGTAAATCCTCGTTGCTTTGTCAGTTCAGTTGAATTAGTGTTTTGTCCAATCCAATTAACTCACTGTATGGTGGTTGTAAATTTATAGTAGGAGCCAGGCGTACGTATAATGCAACTCACTTTTAGATTATCAGCAGTTCATTTGTGCTACAGGTTCATCTGATCTTCTATGTAAAGTTCATTTTCGTCTGTCTTCGAATTTTTACCATCGACATATGTGATTGATTTTTTGGCGAAATAATAAAAACATTGTTTTGTGAGGCGAAGCAATATCACTTGATGAATACCATGAAGCTGCACAGGCTTTATTTATTTTTTTTATAAAAAGAAGTTGCACAAGGCGAAACAAGGAATATGTTTCTAAGCTGGGCCCAATCCATCACGGCCCATCTTTCAATTTATGGCATGAAACTGCACATGGCCCAAAGAAAAAACGTTCCTGGGCCGGGCCCAACCCAGCCCCAGTGTGTAAAATCGCTGCCAGTTCGTCTTCCTCCAGAAAAACCCTCTTTGTTCGCTTAGCCAGCCTAGGGTTCTCTTCTTCCTTCCCGACGCGCCGCCGCCGTCTCGCCGCTCCGACTCGCCTCTGCCCACCCAGCAGGTAATTTCCGGGTTTCGGAGTGTAGATCCATGCGGTCAACTTAGAATTTTTAGCCCGCCAACGAAAGGAACAAGCATACTCTTGTAGTTTTTTTGGTTGCCTTATATATGGATCTGAGAACCGTGTTTCGTTCGAGCGAATAGATATTGACTTCGTGTTGAATCCATGTGCAGATTGACGGCTCCACTTGGTTCCCATGGCGGAAGAAACCAATGTAAGCTGAAATTTACTGAATCCCCTCTCCCCCGGATGTTGCTCTCATCTTTCTGGTGCCCTGAATTAATTGCGATTTGGTCTTTCTCCTTTGTCGGAACAGGTAAAGAAGGAGGAAGAGGAGTTCAGCACTGGTCCTCTCTCAGTGCTTATGATGAGCGTCAAGAATAATACCCAGGTTGGTAGATTTCCTTCAGTGTCTTGTTTGTAGTTTGTCTACATTGACTTGACTTTACGGGTCAAGTATGAAAAATATGTATGTGCTGTATAATCTGGTACCATGTTATGAATTATAGTTATGCAATGTGCCTGCTCTCTGGTGTCAACATAATTAATCTTAGTTGGCTGCCTACTGCTCCTTGGTAGTCCTGAAACTTTTGATTCATTGTTAGATGTACATATTTGATTTGACCATAGTTTTTGTGTATCCATTATACAAGTATTATTGTTTGTGTTGTACTTGAACCTTCGTATTTATTGTCTGAGACAAGCATAGTTCATTGCAGCAGCCTGAAACTCCTGCTTCACCAAATCATGTCCCTCAGCTGTGATTCCAATACTATTTTAGTACGTGGAAGTGATGCACTAGTCTGCAGTGTTGTGTTGTATTCTTGTCCCCTTAACTGCGCTGCACACATGTTTCTTACCTTCTGTGCATGGAAGTAATGCACTAATCTGTGGTCTTGGTAGTAGTTACATTGCATCATAATTTGGCAGTTTTGACAATAATGCTATGTCATAGGTTTCTGTATCTATACTATCTATTTTCTCTGCATTACTGCTATGGATCATTTATCATTCTTTTTTTGTTATTTCCATCATCATCAAAGTTGGATTAATTTTCCAGGGTCTGTTTTCTGGGTGAGACTATTGAATTAGTGATGCATCCTTGTTTCTTTCATAAATTGCAAAAATAACTTTACTATTTTTTACTACCTGATTTGCTTGCTTAGTTGCTGCCAACTGGTTGGGGTAGGCTAGTATGAAAATATGTACTCCTATGTGCTGTATAATCTGGTACCATGATATGAATTATAGTTATGCACTGTGCCTGCTCTCTGGCTGTGTCAACATAATTAACCTCAGTTGGCTGCCTCCTGCTCCTTGGTAGCCCTAAAACTTCGATTCATTGTTAGGTTGTATTAATTTGACCATAGTTTTTGTGTTTCCGTTATCCAAGTTTTATTGTTTGTGTTGTACTTGAACCTTCTTATTTATTGTCTGAGAAAAGTATAGTTCATTGCAGCAGCCTAAAACTCCTGCTTCACCAAATCATATGGCCAGTAATCTTCTTTTTAAGACATGCTTATTAGCTGTGGTTCCCATACTAAAACATGTCCCTCAGCTATGATTCCAATACTATTCTAGTACATGGAAGTGATGCACTATCTGCAGTGTTGTGTTGTATTCTTGTCCCCTTAACTGTGCTGCACACATGTTTCTTACCTGATGTCCATGGAAGTAATGCACTTGTCTGTGGTCTTGGTAGTCAGTATGTATTGCATCATAATTTGGCAGTTTTGACAATAATGCTAGTATCTCGGTGTCATAAGTTTCTGTATCTATACTATCTATTTTTCTGCATTACTGATATGGATCATTTATCGTTCTTTTAGTTATTTCCATCATCATCAAAAGTTAGATTAATTTGCATTACTGAGTGGCGCTTATTGAATTTGTGCTGCATCCTTATTTCTTTCATAAATTGCAAAAATAACTTTACTATTTTTTTACTAACTGATTTGCTTGCTTAGTTGCTGCCAACGGACAGACAATCATGTTTCATTGGTCCATATTTTTCCACTCATTTGATCTAAAAAATGTGCACATATAATGATAAGCCATGATTTCCTGTAGTGCGATTGCTATGTTACTGTCTTACTGATACTTAAATGATATGTTTGTTTCTCTCATGTAGCGCATAATATGTGTCCTGTGCCAGATTGCATACTACTGACTGCAGATAGTGCTTTTCAACTGCTCCTTATTCTGATAATGTATTGTCTCTTATGTCTTAGGTTCTTATCAACTGCCGGAACAACAAGAAGTTACTTGGTCGTGTGAGGGCCTTTGATAGGCATTGCAACATGGTTCTCGAGAATGTTAGGGAGATGTGGACCGAGGTATGTCGAAGCGGTCTGTTAGCTTTTATGCGGTTTCCATGGCTTGAACTGCTGTGTTTATTAATCATTTGTGACCGTATTTTACTTGTGTTTCAGGTACCAAAGACTGGTAAGGGCAAGAAGAAGGCTCTTCCGGTGAACAAAGACAGGTTCATAAGCAAGATGTTCCTCCGTGGGGATTCAGTCATCATTGTTCTCAGGAACCCGAAATGAGTATCTTGTACACGTGGAGAGTCTATTTGCTAGTGCATTGCTATTGAGTAGTATGTATGCCAAATGCTCGAAACATGGGAGTGTAAGATGCGACATTTCTTGTACCAGAATTCACTATGTATGTTGATGGTGGAGGATTAACTTGGCAGGATGCTAGGACTTGGTTTTACCGCTTGTAGGACTTGAACCGGATGTTTCTTTTAAGTATTGACAAACCCCACCGCATGAATCATCGGTTCCAATCCGTGAGTCAAATTATTAATGGCACATGACTGCCAGATGTATGCTAAGGTTATTTGAGTGCAATGGTAGCTCGTTTGTTTGAAAGTGAAAGTGATCGAGGGGTTACCCAACAAATGTCACATTATTTTTGTACAATGTATAGTTTAGTGGAACTAAAAGATCAGCAAATCAAATAACACTGAAACATTTCAGGGTTTAGAGAGCGATCACGTTGAAACAGTGGTTTCTGCTGTTATAGAAAATTCCTTTGGCTTCTTGCATGAATACACGAACAGCCACTCCATTGCATTCACCAGATTGGTTGTGCAGCAATGGCCTCAACGACAACATGCCCACCTCACACTAAGAAAACCCAAAACACAGACAAAAGAAGAAGAAAAAAACAAAGAAAAACCCTTGGCAAGTTGACATGTATACAATGAAAAGGGAAACTCTTATATAATTGATGATAAAATGAGCATTTTTCGTGGCATGTGATTTGTAAACCCTGAAGTGCAGTTCTTCAAAATCTAACCTTTACATCTGCCCGTTCCAACAATCCAACTTCATTCGGTTGGTGTTGGCCATACATTGTTCGAATAAAACAAATCCTTGTCTTATCTTCTGAAGCACCTTTTTGGGAATAAAAGACACTCAGGCATGGATAATTACAGATACCGGAGTCAGGAAACAACCGATGGACCTTATGCCAGGCCTTGTGAAAGAAAAAAACAAGCATGGTTGCATTGATGTTTGTTGACCAGCACATTTCAGCAATCATTTCGAGTGGAAAATTGACATGTATATCCGGCAGCATGCTAAGTTCCGATGAAATAAAAATTTCTATCTAGCAAATGAAAACACAATACATGGATGTTCTGCATCCATAAGAATCTAGAGAAGGTTTTTGTTGTGCATATGAAGAACCGCAACCATTGGTCCCTGACCTGATTGTCCAGGGGTGGAATGTAGATCTTGGTGGCAGTGTGGCACATCCAATGAGTTAATGTACTGCTGCAATTTGAATAGTGAATCTCTTGAGCAAGCATGCCAAAACAGCTGCCATAATTGTCTGATTGTCTGAAGTAGTCTGCTTGCTGAACTATTACAACATTGCTTCTGAGAATACTGCTGTCATTAAAAAGCCTATTTTCACCCCACATATATAGTAGGGTATATAAATACTCCAAAGAATATGAGCATTCAGAATTTTCCTCGTGCTTACATTGAGAGTGTTATTAGCCCAAAGATCTAATCTCTTAACAGACTATTGCGAATTAACAGTGAGTATCAAAAGGCTGTTCTTTGTGAATTTCTGTGTATAACCTGACAGTACTAGCCTGGTTGGACATGCACCTGACAAGGCACAAAATTTGGTAATATGAGTACCGCAGGAATCAGAACCGCATAAAAAATGTCTGTTAACACTCCTATTTATCTTACAGGCATTGAGTCCCATATCATTGTGGCCAATAAAAGTCTTCAACCCCAAGGATTATACTATATATATAATTGGGGTCATTATCATTCATTTTGCTGTAGCATCATCATCTATGTGGTAGCTGTGGTACCATGAGGCCCAGTTGTGCTTGCTACATTACTCTGACCAAACAAACACATTGAGCAAACTGAGCTGGATTGCAGTGATGTTGTACAGGATGAAGATAACCAAAGCTGAAGATAAACCATCACATGAGAAATGAGATGCAGTAAGAACATTTTCCCATATCCATAACAAGGTACTCATTATTCAGACAGGAAAGAGCAAGACATGAAGAATTCATGCATGCATCCAGCCATCCATTCATCAATCAAAATTCCAAATCCACTGTGTGGGAGTAGAAAACTACAAATCACTCCTGGCATTGCATTTCCTTCCTAACAACTGCCACTATCGTGAGTCTTACGGCGTCGTGTTTCCTTTCCATGGATCATCATAAGGTGAAGTAAAACTAAGCTACACTGACAGAAGAAGTGAAGCAAGGAAGTAACTGAGCACGGGTGGAGAAATCAATCAATCAATCGTCGGACGACGAGGAGGAGGGGTCGGTGAGGTCGGGGAAGCGCGCGGCGGTGGCGGTGGTGAGGAGGAGGTACTTGCGGACGCAGGAGCGGACGCACTCCTCCTCGCGTTTGCCGAGCGTCCGGCGGTAGAAGGAGACGACGCAGTCGGAGAAGCAGCGGTGCGAGAGCCAGTTGTACAGCCGCATCCTGCAAAGAGTGAGGGGAGGAGTCATGTCATCCATCATCGCTCGCGAGCAAGGAAGGAAGGGCAGCAGCCGCCTCTGCCTCCTCTTCGCAGGAAAGAGAGATAAAGGTAGAGCAAGAGAGGAGAGGAAGGCGTACGCGTCTCGAGTCTGTAGGCCGTCAGCGATGGCGTCCAAGCGCGCCTGTGCCTGCTCCTCGTCGCCGGCAGCCGTGGCGGCGGCGTCCATGATTTCTTTCTTGGAGGAGGAGTGGAAGGGGACCAGGGTAAACAAAGCAGACAAGACAGCCTACAAGAGCAGAATGCGGCGGCCCATGGGCCTCTCTGGGCCGGCCCGTTCTAAAATGAAAAAGTAGTCAAAATGGTGGAGCCTCTCTACGGCTCGGCTTGCGTTCCTTGTCCCTCTCAATTTCACAATAGACACGCTTGAATCAAGTCGACATTGATCAAAGTTTAGTTATATAAGGAACTAACACTTGAGTCGACACAAAGCGCACTTTCCGACTCAAGAAACTTTGAATCCGCAGCTCGAACTTGGACCGGGACCACACCTCCTTGTTGGCGAACTAGAGCACTAACTCCCTATTTAATTCGGGCCCGTGCACCGCCCTCACTCGCGCTCCCGTGGTTCTTGTTGTCTCTCCGGTTGACATCGTAGCTCCCGGTGCCCCTCCTGTCACCGCTCTAGGCGCCCCCTTCACACCAGGAATCAAATGAGTTCCTGAAGGCCCTCCCATCGCCGCACTCGGCGCCCCTCCACACTAGGACTCAAGTAAGTTCCTGAAGGAGCAACGGGTGCCGGCCCACCATGACTCAAGTGATGCTCATCGACAGAGCCAAGAGGGCTAGTATAGGGGGCCATGCCCCCCCCCAAAAAACATTACACCAATTGTTTTACCATGTACATTAGCTTATTTGTTTTTATATTAGAGATACAATAGAACTTCTTGTCATATATATGCATATTGATGTCTTCTAAAAACAAAATCACATAATCCCACCTCCTAAAGTTTGGTGACTAAATTTTAGTCACTTTAGGGACAACGTTTCAAATATCTTGACTAAAAGGTGACTAAAAATATCAGAGTAAAGCAAGAGGTGCTAAAAGTGACTAAAAAGGGACTAAACCTTAATTTTAGCCACTTTGAAGCCAAACACCCCGACTAAAAGGGACTCAAAGGCCTCTTTCAGTCACCCAAACCAAACATGTAGCTAGGGACTAAAATTTAGTCAATGGTTTGGATGACTAAGTTTAGGAGGGGGGAACCAAATATGCTAGGACTACATAAAGAAGACATCTCATATTCAATGACTTGGAATTGAGATGCATCTCTGTCGGTGTTTCATAACCGATAGCCTGCCGTATGAGGTTACCCGGGATAGTTGTTCGGGCTTCGTGAACTCTAGAAATCGGTGGTTAATGCGTGTGACGAGCGATTTATACTAGTTCAGGCCATCGATGTTGATCAAGTAATAGCCTTTACGTCCAATCGGCGTCAACCTTTACGTTGGATTGATTGGTATTGCGGGTGTTATAGGAGGTACCCCTCTGTCGCCTTTTATATGGAGGAAGGGTGTTGAGGGCTTGTTCTAGTCCTAGTCGGAAACAAAGAAGGTCGTCCAAGTATAACTTGGTCGGTACTTTCTATACAAAATCCGGCTAGGTATTGCCCTAGTTTCAGTTGGAGTCGTCATAGCTCTGCTTTTGCCGTGCTGAAACCTTGTGGGGGTACCGCATCGACAATCTCTGATGTATGATTAGAGATTCATGTTTAGTAGGTATATTAAATTGTTTTTGCATATACAAGTATAGTTTTGTATTAAATAGCAGTATAAATTTAGTAGGTATTACATCATTGTTTGTTATTTGTCAACCATTCTTCATCAATCGTGATGGTAATAGTGTCCAATTAAAGAATGATGAAGCGTGGGCATATATGTATGAAGCGTGGACATATATGTGTGTGCCTTTTTGCATTCTGTACGTTGAATATATACAGGACAGAGGAAATAACTATATAAGGCCAAACCACTGGTCATATCTACAGTATGCATTTGGCAAATGGCAACATGGGAAGTGTTAGGTCACATTATTACATTTTGTTTTTTTTATGACGTGCAAGCGAGCGGATTTGGTTCATCTGTCAGTTGCAACGTTTGGTCAGTTGCATCAACGGTTCTCAATTGATGGGGCTGATCGATGTGCCTGCGGCGGTGGCTGATGAACTCCAAGGCTGTTCCGATGGCGCCACCAGTGATGGCAGCCTTGATCACCTGCCGCGTGTCACCGTGGTTGTTGTACCTGGCGGCGGCAGAGATAGTTGCACCAGCTAAGGCGCCTCCAATCATCGCGTTCTTCTGCACGATGATAATCAACCGAATCAAGTTACTCCCTCTATCCCAAATTACAAAATCATTTCAAGAATCTTGGATAGTCAAAGCATTTTAAGTTTAGTCAAATTATAGATATAATTATAAAGATTTGTGCCATTAATGAAAATATAAGTAACGAAGAATTCAACGATACTTACTTAGCATCCTAAATATTACAGTTTTATCATATAAGTTTGATCACACCTAAGATTCTTCTTTGACTCTGAGATTCTTAGAATGTCTTGCAATTTAGGATTCAAGGAGTAATTAACACTCCATCTGTCCTGAAAAAAACAGGCAATTATAGGATTTATGTCGGTCAATTTGACTAAGTCTATGTAATTATTAATATTTATATATCAAACAGAATTTACTATGAAAATATATTCCATCATTAGTCTGTCGATACACACATATATATATATATTTTGAGGACTATTGGCATATTTTGTTTATAAGTGTCAGTAATTTTTATATAAATTTTGGTTAAAGTTGAAATTATCTAACTTCTCGGAAAGCGAGAATTACATATTTTTGAGGGAGGGAGAAAATTTTAAAAACAATAATATAAACGAAAAGACTAGGTATATTCGTATGCATATTGGTGTAGTGTAAATTACCCAGTCAGAGTGACCACGCATCAGTTCCGCTCCAAACTCAAAGGTCTCAAAAGCTCCGGCAGCAGCCCCTGCGTTATATTTAAAAGATTTCATTTGTGAAAGAAACAAACATCACATCAACAAGCGAGAGTGCAAGCTAAAGCAGGATTCATGCACAATATATATATATATATGCAAACAGTTAATTGAGAGTTTGAAAAAAATATTACCCCAGTATGCAGCCTCCTTGCACATCTTCTCCAGCTGCATACGTACGTATTAGACACGCATGTTCAAGCAAAGATTAATTAAAGCATGCCATTTTCTCTTGACAAAAATACCAAAATCTGTCATGCTGGTACATATATACTCTACCAACCAAAAGGGGTTATTACTAGATTATTATTTTTTGTCCACATTCTTTTTGGCAGGGTAATTAACATAAGAAAAAGTTTTCTTGCAAAATGGAACATCCTAAATATGACAACTTTAAAGACCAAGGAGTCGAAGGATTGATGATCTAAGAATGAAGAATCTCTATTGAGCAAATCTCTCTTCAGTCTTCTCAAGAAGGATGGCACCTAGTAGAATTATAAATATTTATAGTGCCAAAACCTTTATTGGAAACCGGGTGACTTACATTTCTGGTCATTCTCTTATGACGGTGAAGTAGGAGTTACATTGTTTTGGATCATTCATAGTTCAAGATGGATCATATATGTATAGGTGAGGTTCTAGTAGGATTAGTGCCATAGACTTAGTAATACAACAAGACCCAAATTTATCGCCGTTTCAGATGTCTTTGATTCCTCCTCTTCCCCCTACAAACCTTTCATGACTTTTTTTTTCGAGAGCGAGCCATTCACCCGTATTTTATTAAGAGGATAAGATAAAAATAAACGTACAATGATAACCTGGAGGCGAGAGACCACCAGCCTAAGCATTAGCATATGGAATCATTTAGTGTTACGTGCATGATGTGTTCATTGGAATCTAACATTCTACACACAAAGGGCTAAGGCAATTCTCAGTGAAATTAAATCATACTACTAAGTTATGGTTCTCGCGTCCCATGTTTGGATGTAAGGGTTGGGACTATCCTCGCGTTTTGTGTTGGTTCCAGGATATCTAATGTGGGATGAACCATCTGACACAAGGGGTTTTTGTGCTGATGCTATGTCTTGATGTTAAAACAACTATGCATATAGTTTTCCAAAAATGGAAACTAAAGACATGAATAATACAATTAATTAATATGTTACCAAAGTTCGAAACAATACATACTGAATGCCCAAGTTTATGCCTCGCAACACCCCCCTGCAAAGGGGAAAAAAAGAAAGTTTGGAAAATTGATCAAACAAGAACCGGATTGAAATGTTGATGATGAGCATTGAGCAGAGCGCAGAAAACTATGATAGTGATGCATTGGGAGTGGAAACATTGTACGTAAGCGCAATGTTTAGATACAATGGCTAATTGTTCGCTAACTAAAAAGTTAGCTCTAGTGCTTCCAAACAAAAAGAGCTCGCTCATAGGCATTTTCCTAGGTGTTCGCCAGCTCAAACTAATTTGAGCTAATTTTTGTTTTATCTCCAATTAGCAACTAGCTCTAGTAATCCAAACAGACCCTATCGGAACATTAGGATGCCAAAACTAAACTTGCTTATATATAATGCTAATGATAAGATTTTTTTAAAAACAAACCTTTACCGAGGCGGTCGAGCGCGTCCTCGGCGGCGACCTTGCAAGCGGCGACGGCGCCGACGCCGACGGAACTGCGGAGCCCATGGATGGCGACAACTAAAGGCTTGGTCGGATTTCGAGTCACAACTGGAGGCTTCGTCGACGTATCTCCATAGAAACTATATGTAATTGCAATAATTATGCAGATCATATAAAAGTTATTTTTTCATGAAAATGCTCTCGAGTCTCCACGTACTTACGTCTGTCTCCAGCTCCAGCACCAAGATTTACCGTCAGGACTAACACAGTAGCTGGTGTCTTCGTAGTGGCCGGAGCCGGACACGGGGCTCCACTCCATCTTCTTCGTCACCTCCGTCAGGTTCCCTTCCCGCTTGGCCGCAGGCCCAAATCTGGCTCTGTTGCTGTTGCTCATCTCTCTCTCTCTCTCAACGCCAGGGAGATGGAATGGAGAGATGCAATTTTGGGGACCGTACGAACCTTATATATGCTTGAGTAGTTTTCTGTGAAGAAAGCTAGTGTAGAGATTTGAGATGCTGCCAAAAGCAAGGAACATTCTTCTGGAGACATGCAAGATACAGGCAAGGAACTTGGAATAGGTGTTTCCACGTAGAGAGGCAAGAAACTTGAGTGGACAACTGGACATGTCCATCCATTCCTTCTCCCCCCCGTGTTTGATTCCTTTTCTCTTTCTCTACACTTACAACACAAACATATAACCTAGCTACAGTGATAGTCCTCAAGTGAAATTAAGCTCTACTCTGGTTCCGGTGTTGATTGCTTTGATTGATACCAAATACCAAAGAAAAGGCAAAGTTAAGACACGTTCGTTGCTTGCAGCATTACACCTTGCTTCTGCTTGCCTCAGTATAACTTGCAATGCAATGAGGTAGAGGTAGAATTTGGGCCCACGGTTTTCATGCGGCACCCAGCCTGGCCCGTTTAAGAAAACGCTTTAAGTCCAATGCCGCTTCCAGAATTTAGATTTAACAAGCATAAACCCTAAATAAATCTATGATTAAACTATACATGATCTAGTGAGTATGAAGTTTTTACTATAGTTCAAGCATATAATAATTAGGTCACCATAAAAATTTCACCATAATTGGACGGTAGAATCTACAAATTTGAATTATTCAATTAATTATAGAAAAACAAATATCTAAATATACAACAAAACTTTGTACTAAACCATACCATATTATGTATCTCATTGTGTACTAAACATGGATAACAAACCCGTATTGCATCATGGCGCGTCGTGAGCCCGAGCCTAGATATGTCACGCTACGGCTTGGCTTGCGTCGTAGTCTCTCTCTCTCTCTTTTTAAGGATGCGGATGCGTTCTAGTCTCTCTCAATTTCTTAATAGATACACCACAAAGGAAACTACTTTTAAGTCCACACTTGATCAAAATTACATATGCGGATCAATTTTATACCAAAATTACATAGACAATGTATGTAATGAAAACCAAACTTCATGTGCAAACTATGAAAACTCCAATCAAGGCCACAAAATCTGGATCCAACATCTAAAAAAGAAATTGAGTTTTTTTTTTTCACTTAAATGCTCCCACCTGCGGGGGGTTTAAATCTAACTCGTGCGAATCTAGGTGGAAGGTTTAAGTGAAAAAACCCCACCGTGTCCATGGGTGTTGTATCCAAATTCGTGGCCTTGATTGTAGTTTTCATAGTTTATACACGAATTTGGTTTTCATAGCATACGCTGTCAATCTACTACACCTATATAGAGGGGAAAATATATGGTGGAAACCACATGTTAGGTGGAAACATGGAAACCAATTCAAAAAGTCACATCTAGAAAGTTTCAAAAATTCAAAAATTTAGCACACCCATACTACATGCCAATATGTAGTCACGTGAAAAGGTTAATATGCAAAGTTACTTTTAAAAAATTACATGAAAATAACAAATTTCAGGTGTGTGTGCACACTAAATGACAAAAATTGAAAGGTTTTGTCGTTTAGTGCACATGCACCTGAAATTTGTTATTTTTGTATGAATTTTGCTAGTTTGAGTTGACGTCTCAACTTATGCATGTCAGTACATATTGGTATGTAAGCATGTCATTTTCACCTCAGTAGGCCTACTAAGACCATGACATCTAGTGACAGACCCTACTATTTGAACTAACTAAAAAATATTATAACTCACAAATCAAAAGGCCAAATTAAATTCTGATTACACCATTGAATTCCTTTTAATAAATTCTTCAAAACAAGATCTCATATGAATATATTTTGATAAAATTATAGGTGGATCTCACTGATGGTAGTTGGTATAGAGTAAAGTAAAAAACGAGAATGAAAAAAAGGGGAAAAAGAAAAAGAATAGAAGGGTGATAGTAATATTTTAACTCATAAATTTCTCTTGCATACCCGCGGACCCGCGGTAACGCGCAGGAATCCATCTAGTTACATATATACGAACTGGAGTGACAAGTGCACTTTCATCTCTAGAAACTCGGACTTGTAACTCGACCTTGACCAGGACCACACATCCTTGTTGGCGGAAGCGAGCACGTATGGAAAGGAGCTTTTTATTTAACCTCCAACATTCCAACCCTAGCAACATCTACCTTCTTCCTTTGTCCCTCTTTATTGAGCCACTGAGGCTCCAACATGCTACTCCACAGAGGCCTCTCGTGGCCCCCTCCGAAGGGTCGAGATTAGGACTAGAGGGGGTTGAATAGTCCTTATTAAAACTAATTGCGCTGGTTAACCGAATATAATGTGAAATTAAAACTATTCGCTTAACCAAGACTCCACCCCTCTAATTAAGACTCGAGTGGAATTAAAACTATTCGCTTCACCCCGTCGTTACTCTCGGCGCTACCACAACTCCCACCACTCCCACTAGAACTCAAGTAAGTTCCTGAAGGAGCAACAACCATCGCCCGCGACTCGAGTGGCGCCCGGGGCCGGAACCAAGGGGCCTACTATGGGGGCCATGCCCGCCCCCCGGTGCTAATCTTTGCAACACTTGTTTTACTTATATATAAAATGTACATGTATTTATTTTAGAAAAGATATGATAAAATCCTTGTCATATATACATGTTGGTGTCTTCTAAGAAAATCACACGAAAAATTAATTAGAATAAAAATATTTTGATTTATCTAAACTTATTTTCCTACTAATTATTTGTATTTATATTAGAAAATCCAACACCCCAGTTAAGTGCTTGTCATATATACACATTGATTTCTTCTAAAAACAAAATCACACAAATTATAACTAGAGTAAATTATTTTGATTTCTCTAAACTCGTTTGCCTATCATATTTGAGTATATTTTATAGACCGTGTACTTAACTGGTAATAATAATTTGGTGTTCATCAGTACTTTTCGTGTTTTCCAGTTAAGAATTGGAATTCACAATTTCGAATTGATCACTAAGAAATGTAATTTTTGGTGTGTTTTCAATTTAGAATTGGAATTCACAAGACAGATCATTATCTCTATCTCTTCTACAACATAAAAAGAACAAAAGTAAGACCACTTTTTTGGTGCGACTTTTTGCGTTGACTCTGCCCACCCGCCTCCTGCGATACCGCCCACACGAAGAAAAAGGAAACAAAAATCTGCGATCCTTAAATCACGCATGCACGATGCTAAAGGCAATTACCATCCCTGCGCGCGCACACACACGAAAGGAAAGGAAATCGGGCTCCCTGCACTCACGTGCCATTGAAATGGAAGTCATGATTCCCGGGCACTATTATTAGCATGGGTTTTTCAGTGGTGCGTCCTGATTTGGATTCGTCGAGACAAATGGACAGATAGTGAAGCAAAAACAATTTTGGTCTTGCGGTCATTCACGATTTTACACATCTGGTAAGTTCAGACTTGCATCTCATAGTAACTTCATTTTCAGATCAGTTTTATTATTGAATTTACTCCTTTTTAGCTTTGCATGTATGTTTCTGTCTACCACTATATATGCTGGTCATCTATTTATAATAAATACTTGCTTTGCGTCACCGTGCATCTATTTTTCACCATCAGATAGTAGTTGAAATTATATTGAGCATAAGCAGTTGGAATCTTTGCCAACAGGTGGTAATTCAATATCACGTTGTTGCTCGGTAGTAAAAGAATGAGAAGCAAGAGTCGAAGTCATCGAAACTTTGAAAACTCGGTATGGAGATGTAGCGAACTTATTCATGAATTTATTGACTCATGAAACGAATGGATATGATATAAACCATTATCTTATTTGGTCAAGTGGATTGCTTATTCTACAAACATGTCTGCAAGGTGGAATATACCTAAACCCGTAAATGTTTTAAGGTTTTGTGAGATTTTTTATGGCACATAGTATTGCCCATGTGATAGGCACTATTATTTGCATCCATTAATTCTCAGTGTACATGATGGTATGAAGATGCGTCGAAAACTTATTTGTGGATTTTATCGCACATGAAATAAATGGATACAGAAGATATCTTCTAGGCGATATAAAACATTGGATTTTATGAGCCTGCAACACAACAATAATGAGCTGCGACACCGCAATATCCGTGGATGTGTTCATTACAAAACTTGTGTGTTTAAGATGAAATGTCATTTTAATATCATTGTTTAATTTCATAGTTGTTACCTTATCATGCGATCCGTGTATTTTTCACGGAACTTAGTGTGTTTAGATTAAATGACACTTTTAATATCATTGTTTAATTTCATAGTATTGTTACATTATCATGCGATCCGTTATATTTTATATAAAAAATTAGCTATCCCGTAGCAACGCACGGGCGTGATGCTAGTTTCTCACATAAAAGCGAAGTGTGGCATCGTTTGTATAGTGTCCAGTCAATCATTCCAATTTTTTTATACGATGTGTTTGGATTTTTAATAATTATTACTAGCATTGTTGTCGCAAAAAGTTTTATAAAAGTACGGTTTTTATATTTTTAATTAATGCATGTTTTTATGGCATTTGCTGCAATACATCCAAATGACTGTGAGACGTTCATTTATTTTGATCGGACGGTTACAATCATATATTATTTCCTAATATGTGAAATATATATTTATTTAATAGTAATTAATGAAAGTCATTATTTTCTAGATTTGATTGATGGACAAATATGACAATTTTTGTAACATTTACTTCGCGTGATTGATGCAGCATGTGTATACGTGTTAGTGAACCGTAACGTTTGAGTATGTGTACGTGACATGTGTGTGTTAGCATGTGTATACGTGTTACATGAGAAGCCAATAACGTGAGTGTATGTGTGTTAGAGTGAGTCAGTGCATGAAGTGAATTATTGTATGCAACTTTTGAATTACCAGTAAAAATGCACGATGGGTTTTTGGCCCATGTAACGTGTCATGTCACTCCAGAAAAAAAGTGTCATGTCATATATATACAGACAATGATGGAGCCTGAAAAAATTTTAGGTGGGGGCTAAAAACAAAGAAGATGTTAATTTCAATGTTGATTTTTTTTTTTTTTTACTTCAGTAATTAACCTAGACATTCTGGTCATTGCAATATGGATCCAGATTAAACGGCAAATGCCATCTAGTCTCGTGTGATTAAGGGGGTCACTGTGGATGTTTTCACGGAGAAAATTCTCTACGATCTTTTCTCCCCTCATTAGTGGAATCTTGACAGATTGCTGTTTTTAGATTTTTAATTAATTAAGTAAACCATAAAATCAGAAAATCGAAGGTTTAGATTCATTTGAGATATTAGGTAAAACTTGTACCTTAGCATTGCTCGTTTTTTATACCGTATTAGTTACTTTAGGGAATTTTAATACTATATTAGTCCTTTTTTTTTTCGAGCTTGGTCCGTTCACCTGTTTTCTTTTTTTTGAGATGACACAGTACAACGCAGACGCTCAACACGCACGCACACTCACCCCTATGAACACACGTGACGCAAACCCTACCCCTATGAGCACCTTTGAAGGACTGAGCCGGCAATCTTGAAGTTCACGGTCACCACAGGCGCCTCATTTGTCGACGGGGACGCCGCTACCACTTAATGCGAAGCGCCGAAATCCTGAAATAAATCCAGGATAATGTGTCGCACCCAAGATTTAAACCCTGGGTGGGAGTCCCCTAACCAATGGTCTTTGCCATCAATCGTTATCTGCATGTGGAATGGATACATACACGGGACTTGGAAGTCATAGTCCACTGGGCTTAAATATATAGCAGCCATTAGACAATTTCCTGGTACCACACGTCCAAAGCGATTGATAACTACTGTTGGATGACTATTCAGTCTAACTATATACTTGCAACCTACAAGTACTCTTGGTCTTGGTCTTGGACGATTATTTTTCAAGCGTACAAAATGTCCAATTGAACAAGGCGTACACCCATATATACATTGTTGCCAGTGTTGTTCCATCCAGCACCGCACACTGCAAACAGAACCCCAACAACACACAATGGCTGCAGCAGCGCTGCGTTCCTCCTTCCATGGCGGCGCTGCAGCCATGTTCCTCCTACTCTTTTCCCTCCTAGCACCAGCACCAACAACCGTCGCCACATCTCAGTCTGTCTCCAGTGCTGCAGGGACGACGTTCAACGGCAGCTGCATCGCTGCCGAGAGAGACGCGCTGCTCACCTTCAAAGCCGGCATCACCAGCGACCTCAGCAGACGCCAGAGGTCATGGCGAGGCCAAGACTGCTGCCGGTGGTTCGGCGTCAGGTGCAGCACCAGGACAGGCCATGTTCTGAATCTCAACCTCCGCAACGACTTCTCGGCCAGTCGTCACGATAATCATCATCATCCCCATGGTGCTGTTCGTGGGCTGCGTGGGCAGATAAGTTCTTCTCTTATTGCCCTACAACATCTCAGACATCTAGACCTCAGCGGAAATGATCTTGGTGGCAATATGCCCATGCCAAAGTTCTTGGGTTCTCTGAAGAGCTTGACATGTCTCAACCTCTCTAACATGAATTTCCATGGCCCTATACCTGCTCAGCTAGGCAACCTCACCAAACTAGTGTACCTCAACATACGCATCAATTACTTCCATGAGTATGCATATTCATCGGATGTCTCGTGGTTAGCAAGTCTACACTCATTACAGCATCTTGACATGAGCGGTGTCGACCTTAGCGCAACGGTTGCAGGTTGGGTTCATTCAGTGAAGTCCCTACCGAATTTGAGAGTGTTGTATCTTAGCAGCTGTGGACTTAATAATTCCACCCCATCGGTTCTACACCACAATCTTACACTTCTTGAGAAACTTGACCTCTCTGGTAATCATTTTAACAGTCCAGTTGCACCAAATTGGTACTGGGATATAACTAGCCTCAAGAGTCTAGACATAGGTAACTGTGATTTGTCAGGTCCTTTTCCTGATGAGTTGGGAAACTTGACCAAGTTGGAGAGCCTTGACATGGGAGCCAATAATATCAAAGGGATGGTACCATCAACACTGAAAAGCCTTTGTAGACTACGGATGATAAACCTCAGCTACAACAACATCGGTGGGGATATAATGCATCTAATAGAGAAGATACCAAAATGTTCCTGGTATAATCTACAAGAGCTTGGTTTGGCAGGGGCCAATATGACTGGCACAACACTAAATTGGCTACTCAACCTTACTAGCTTAAGCATGCTTGACATCTCCAACAACCAACTTAGTGGTTCTGTGCCTGTGGAGATTGGAACATTAAAAAATTTGACTGAGCTTTACATTGGCAGTAACATCTTGAGTGGTGTGATGTCAGAAGATCACTTCGCTGGTTTGACGAATTTAAAGGAAATTGACTTGTCTGACACCCATCTTCAAATCATGGTGGGCTCAGATTGGGAACCTCCGTTCAACTTGGACTCGGTATATTTGTCATCATGTCATTTGGGTCCCCAGTTTCCTAATTGGCTTCAAAGGCAAAAGGGCATATTAAACCTTGACATTTCTAATACAGGTCTCATTGGTAGAACCCCAGATTGGTTTTGGACAACATTTTCTAATGCTCTACTTTTGGACCTCTCTTATAACCAAATTAGTGGTGCGTTACCACATAATTTGGAGTTCATGGCAGTGACAGAGCTCTATCTCCAGTCAAATAATTTCATTGGTACAGTACCACGGTTACCAAGAAGCATAGAGGTCTTGGACATCTCCCAAAATTCTTTAAACGGACCACTACCATCAAATTTAAAAGCTTCATATTTACAGATTGCAGTTCTTTTTTTCCAACTATATAACTGGGATCATGCCAGAGTCAATTTGTCAATGGGCACAACTGGAGCTCTTAGATATTTCAAACAACCAACTTACAATGGGTCTGCCTGATTGTGGTAGAAAAGAGCTCAAACAACAGAACCCATCTAGCCACAACTCTTCTAGTGTCAATTCTGCAAGTTCTTACCATTTGGAAGTTCATACTCTGCTTCTGAATAACAACAATCTTTCAGGAGAATTTCCTCTATACTTGAAACAATGCCGAAACCTTATGTTCCTTGACCTAACTGAAAACAGATTCAGTGGAAAGTTGCCTGCGTGGATAAGTGAGAAAATGCCTAGATTGGTTATGCTACGGTTAAGATCTAACAACTTTTCTGGCCATATTCCTATTGAAACAACATGGTTTGTTTCTCTACGTATCCTTGATCTAGCAAATAACACCTTTTCTGGGGTTATACCACAATCTCTTGTGAAATTGAAAGCTCTAACTACCACCGTTATGGCTTCGGATCCAACATATGACCCTTTCCAAGAAGGATGTCAACCTGAGTATATGTACCATAAAAAGAGCATGTATAATGATAGCTTATCGTCTAATGATAGCTTAACAGTGGTAATTAAAGGGCAAGTGCTTGACTACATGAAGAATACAATATTTTTGGTGAGCATTGATATGTCTTGCAACAGACTATCTGGACAAATCCCAGAAGAAATAGGTTCACTTATTGGACTGATAAATCTGAATTTATCATCAAACTTCTTAAGCGGAAACATACCACATAAGATCAGTAATTTACAATCATTTGAGTCCCTTGATTTCTCTAACAATCAACTTTTTGGTGAAATTCCTTGTGGCTTGTCGAATTTGACTTCATTAAGCTATTTGAATTTGTCCTACAATAACCTATCGGGCAAAATACCTTCAGGACATCAACTAGATACTCTTATTATAGATGATCCCGCTTCAATGTACATCGGCAATCCTGGTCTTTGTGGGTATCCACTTCCAAAGGTCTGTCCTGAAGATCAGCCACCACAAAAAGGGCACTTCAATTGGCATGAAGATGATGAGAATCAAATAGATCTTATTCTTGGTTTTGTCTTGGGATTCTTGGCAGGCCTTTGTATAATATTTTGTGCCCTTTTTGTTTAGAAATAAATAAAGATATAACTATTTCATCCCTATTCAACATATTGTATGAAACATTTCATATTTTTTTATGTAGTCACTTTAACTTTTAAAGCTGTCTCTGCCATGTTTGTATTTATATCAAGTTAAGTTTATATATGATCGTGCTCCAAGCTATATTTCATATGTTGAGTTTAGCATTTCAAAACGGAATGGGTATTTTTTTTTAAAAAAAATATTGCTATGCCTTAATAAAAGCATATTCTTGATACAACGTTAGTGTCTGAAAGACTGAAACATTATTTATTTATTTTGTTGTCGATAGGAGTATTACCTGGAAGTCACGGTAAAACTCGTGTTCTAGCAAAATGGTAGAAAAAAGACATGCTTAACAGTGGTAAAAGTAGTCACACGTACCAAGTGATTGATATCTACTCTTGATGACTATTCAGACGAAGTGAAGTTTGACACCGACGTTTTATGACCAGAGCACTGCAATTTCTCCAAGCACTGCAAACAGAACCAGAACAACACAATGGCCATTGATCCGCGATCCTCCTTCCTAGCACTAGTACCATATTATAGACATGTCAAGGGATATCGGATATGTGCTTTCTTGGCTACAGAACCAGCCACCGCCAAAGCAACTGCTGCCTTTTGAGAAACTCTGGGCATTATGTTCCATTCCAACACATGTATCTTCCAACTAGGATCTTAGGAAAATTAGGGATCCAAGAAAATCTGTTCTGCACATAGATTTCTACAAAATAATCAAGGAAGACTAGGGATACAAGAGAAAAAAAAGATTGAAAATTGTGATATACTGCAAAATAATCTGCAAACTTGCAAAGCATTTGCACCAATCTACACAGATTTTCTACAAGTTAATGGATCAACTCATCCTCCCTCTCAGCCCTACTTGATCTTTAAATTTTCAGGACCCCAAAATCGTCGAACAAGCTCAGTTAAAAAGCCAAGGATTATGGACAAACAACAATAGAGTTGAGGGTCATTTCAAAGCTGACAGAGTACTACCAATCATATGTTTGCCAGGATTAGTTAGTTTATGCATACATATGATGGAGTTCAATGGTGCTACTTAGCAATATCATTACATATGATTAGTTCAACACATAAGTACTGGTAGTTATAATAATAATAACGAAAAGCACATAGACTTTTTTTTATCCTTCTTCATTTATGACCTCAGCAACGTTGTCAGCAATGTCAACAATGTTTGCACCACCACCAACCTAGTCAAAATTATATTACGAGAAACAATTAATGGTTGGTTAATTTTTCTTCCAAAACGTTCAAGATTGTGCAGAACCATACACATACCTCAGTAGATATTCTTCCAACCAATGCTTGCAAAGCCTATCAGATGATAATCATAGCAAAATCAGTCAAATAATCATCATAACAGGTCAGACTGGCTTACAAATAACAGCAATCAAGCACAATAAAAAAGATGTTCGATCACTCTAATTAATTACAGAGATAGGAGAAGGACGAAAAGGCTGGCCTCATAGTCAGCATATGGTGCAGATCAGTCCATTTACACTCATTACCAGCTAAAATTGTAAACATAAAATAAATGGCAATACAACCCCAAGTTATGAAATACTGCAAGTCTAAGGTTGGAAATGGTAGCTAAAAGGTAGCAGAGCTCATAAGTGCCAGAGAGTTAGAATCTTAGAGCAAGAGTATGTTGTTTGTTGCAAATTAAAGAGTAAGGACAATGTTTACAGAGCGCAGCTCAGGACACAAAAACAAAGTGTGAATGTAGTTAAGCAGGAACTGAGCCTAGCGCAGTTAATGGGACCCCACCATCTATGGGTGTCAAATTTTCTAATTTGCAATGCCACCTAGGTTATGTAGTTAACCCATATAACTTGTACATTATTTCACACTCATTGTCTCATTGAAGAAACAACTGTGCTATATATACTAACAAACAGTCAAACAGGATTGAGAATACGATAACAAGAGCGGAACAGATTATACCTTTGAGTTTGCTAAGACAGGATCCATTGATGCGAACTGCCTCATCAGTGACAGTGAGGTCTGGTTCCTGAAGTCATCCTCCGAGGGCATAGACCAAAACTTGCTGCAGAAGAACAAGTGAAATCTGTAAGACTCAGGGCTCACCATCTACATAAAGAAGAAACAAACACGAGAGGGCGACCAGGGAGTCGAAGTACCCAAAAAACTTGATGAAGGTGGATCCACAAGGCTGTCTGCGGCCCATCAGGATTCCTCCTGAGAAAATGCAGCATCTGCGCCGTCATCAGCACAGTCTTGGCCGTGTGCTTATACATCTTGCAGGCATTCGCGAGGCATAGCCAGCCTCCGCCATATCCTGTCGCGAGCACCAAGAACCGGGGCTGTTCACCATCAAGCTCCAGCCTCCAGGCCACCACGTCCTTGTACAGCTTGATGCCCCCAGCGGTAAAACCCGATAGGTACAGCACCTTGTCACCTTTGAGAAGATCAGCTGTGGCAGCATCGAACCGAAGCGGCAGGGTGGAGAAGCACATGAGCTCATAGTTGTCCTTGTCACAGAAGGAGTAGTCGTCAGCAATGCCAATAATGTCTGCATCACCAACCTAGTCAAAATTATATTAAGAGAAACAATTAATGTGTGGTTAAATTGTATTCCCAAACATTCGAGATTATGCAGAACCATACACATACCTGAGTAGATATTCTTTCAACAAATGCTCGCAAAGCCTATTAGATAGTAATCATAGCAAATTAGGGACTATGTGACATAACCCAGCTCAAGACATAAAACAAAGCTTCAATGTAGTTAAGCGGCAACAGAGCCTAGCACAATTGTTAGGAGGTGTTGGTATATGCCCCAGGCTCACTGCCTAAGTTTAAGCTCTCTTCGTCTCAACTTGAGTGTCAAATTTTCTACTAATTTACAATGTCACCTAGGTTATTATATATTAACCCCTCACAGCTGTGCTATATAGTTTACAGTAAATATATACTAACAAAGCCGATTGAAAATTCCGATCACAAGAGCAGAACAGATTATACCTCTGAATTTGCTAAGACAGGATCTGTTGCCGCGGACTGCCTCATCAGTGACAGTGAGGTCTGGTTCCACAAGTCATCCTCTGAGGGCCCAGGCCGAAAATTGCTGCAGAACAAAAAGTGAAATCTGTAAGCCTGCATCAGAGAGCTCACCATCTGCCCAAAGAACAAACAAAGGTGATGGAGTGTAGCATTGCTTAAGTACCCAAAAACTTGGCTAAGGTGGATCCACAAGGCTGTCTCTGGGCCAGCAGGATTCCTCCTGAGGAAATGCAGCACCTGCGCCGTGATCAGCACAGTCCTGGCCGTGCACTCGTAGAGCTCCTTGGGCTTGGCGAGGCGCAGCCAGCCTCCGCCGTATTGGTCTGCTGGGGCGAGCACGAAGAACTCGGGCTGTTCGCCGTCAAGCTCCAGCGTCCAGGCCACCACCTTCTTGTGCAGCATGAGGCGCCCGTTGGTGCGGCCGCGATAGGTACAGCGCCTTGCTGCCATCGGGAACATCGTTGGTGTCGTCCCTGAACTGGAGTGGCAGGGTGGAGAAGCACACGGACTTGTAGTCATCCTTGGAGCCTCGGAAGAAGTACTCAGCAATACCAACCTAGTCAAAATTATATTAAGAGGAACAATTATGGTTGATTTGTATTCCAAAACATTTGAGATTATGCAGAACCATACACATACCTCAGTAGATATTCTTTCAACAAATGCTCGCAAAGCCTGTCAGATAATAATCATTGCAAAATCAATGAAATAATCATCATAACAGGTCAGATTGACTTACCAATAACTACAATCAAGCACAACAAAAAAAGATGTTCAATTACTATTTCTTTAATTAATTATAGAGATAGGAGAAGGACTGAAGGTCCTGTGGTTGATATATCATGTGCAGATCAGTTCATTTACACGTTGCTATCATCTAAGATTATAAACATCAAGAAGCAAACATCAAACTAATGGCAATACAAACCTATCTTATCAAATACTGAGACTCTAAGGGTGAGAGTTATAGCTAAAAGATAGTAGAGCTAAAAATGCCAGATAATTACAACTAGAATCTTGAGCAATAGTATGTTGTTTGTTGCAAATTAAGGAGAATATTGACATTACCCAGCTCAAGACGTAAAACAAAGTTTGAATATGTAGTTAAGCAGGAACTGAGCCTAGTACAGTTGTTTGGAGGCGTGGGTGTATACCCCCCCATAGCCAAAGTTTAAATTCTCTTGGTGTCAAATTTTCTAACTTACAATGCCACCTAGTATGTTATTATGTATTCCAGTTAACAAACACGACTGAGAATTCCAATAACAAGAGAGGAACATATTATCATACCTCTGAGTTTGCTAAGACAGGATCCATTACGGCGAACTGCCTCATCAGTGATATTGAGGATTGGTTCATGAAGTCATGCTCTGAGGGTTGACCTTTTCCACCAAAAGAAAAAACAAACGAGACCGGGGAATTGTCGAGGTACCCAAAAGCTTGGCGAAGGTGGATCCACAAGTCTGTCTCCGGGCCATCAGGATTCCTCCTGAGGAAATGCAGCACCTGCGCCGTCATCACCACAGTCCTGGCCGTGCGCTCGTAGAGCTTGCTGGGCTTGCCGAGGCGCACCCAGGTTCCGCCGTATCGGTCTGCTGGGACGAGCACGAAGAACTCGGGCTGTTCGCCGTCCAGCTCCAGCCTCCAGGCCACCACCCTCTTCAACACCAGCCTGCGTCTCCCGCCGGCAAACGCAAATCCACGCAGAAACAGCCGAGTGTTGCCTTGGGGAAGACTCGCGGAGTCCCCGAACCGCAGCGGCAGGGTGGAGAAGCAGACGGGCTTCTTCCCGGAGGACTCGAAGCTGTACTGGTCCACCGCCGCCGCCGCAGCAGCAGCTGCTGCCATTTCTGTGCGGGTGGCCTCAGGCCAGCAGCGAGCGTCCCCAAGCTTCTCGGCGAATTAATCGCTTGCCGCCGCACAATGCAACCAGAGAAATCCGCGACGAACTGGTGAGGGAGAGAAAAAGAGATGAAATTTCGGGTTCGATGATTGGGGACAAAAGAAAACCCCAATGCCCCTCAAATCCGTGAGTGAGCGAGCGAGCGAGGTTCTTCCGACTTACCGAGGCAGAGGAATCGATCCCCAGGCAGCAGGTTGGAGGGCGGCGAGAGTCGGTGGCTGGCGGGCGGCAGCTTTGACGGCGCGCGCGGAGTCCGGCGTCTGCACTGCCACTGCGTGCACAGGCGCGGGGACGCTGGAGAAAGGAGAAGGGGCACCGGCGCACCGCACAGAGAGGCAGCAGGCTGAGAGAGAGAGGGAGGGATGGCGTGCTCTGCTCGGAGTCGGAGCTCCGTCGTCTCCTAGGGGTAGTGCGTTGCGGAGGAGAGTGTCAGCGCTTTTTGGGCACGCGGCCGACGGCGAGGCATTCCGGGTGGGGGCTGGCCGACTGGGGACTCGAGACAGCGGCCACGCGGCGAGCTGGCGCGCCACGCTTGGGCGGCGACGGCCTCGGTTCACCAAAGTTGAACAGGACGGTGTGGGATACTGGGCCGGGTTTGGGCCGGACCCGGCCTGAATACTGAACAACAACACATGCTGTATAATATTATTTTTTCCGCTGGAACTATAATTCACCACAAAAGAAACTAGTTTCTGTTTGTACTCCTATAAATCTGGATACAGTATACATATGAAATATTTGAAACATATTAAAGTAAAATTGTTAAGTACGTAGAAGCTTTTAGGAAATTTGAGTCTCTGCACACTCAGGGCAATATCATGTTCGAAAATGTAAATGCAAATGCAACCATCTATTTCAAACTTGATCAGTATTAAAAATACAATATTAAGGGACAACGAAATGGTATGTGCTCTGCTCTGGCGGTACGTGCTGGCGGCACATCATGCACACGGTGGACAGTGATCCGTTATCAGTGTCAGTGATGTTTATTAATTTGTCTTCTGCTCGATATATCACAGACACGACGGCATAGCGAGATGTACGATCATGGCCGGAAACTAAAGAGATGACGATGATCTGCTTTGAAATTTGTTTCAAGAGACCTGTGTGGCACAATGCAGGCATCATCCGCCGCTAGCAGGCTGCTAAATATCAGTCTCACATGCCGACAAGTTTTTCTCGAAGGTTCTTTAACGCAGAACTACTGTACAATGAGATTTCCTAGTAGCAGCTAACTCTGAACTGCTGATATCCCGCCACCTATTTCTCATGCTGAGCCCAAACAGCACCTGCCTGAGGGGTAATCAAACTAGCCCACCACCAAATTACACTTGCTTTGTAATCACTGCTAGCTACGACACCACCAAATCCCACTTTTTTGTAAGGAATTCAAGTAGCACAAATAGAGGACCAACTTCAACAGATGTAGAAGATTTTACAAGCTAAGCTAGGTAGTTAAAGATTGGTGAATTCGTTGTCGGCTAGATAGAGATGTGTCAACTGTGTAAGATTGCCAATGGATGGTGGAATTTCCCCACTTAATTTGTTTGATGAAAGACTTAGTGCCCTAAGCTGTATCAGGCTACCAAACTCAACAGGTATTCTGCCATGGAAATCGTTGTAGCTAAGGTCCAAAGAAATCAATTGGAAAAGGTTTCCCAAGCTAGGTGGTAAAAGACCGGTGAATTTATTTTCAGCTAGAGACAAATTATACAACACCGTAAGATTGGCAATGGACGGTGGAACTGTTCCTTTGAAGCTATTCGATTGCAGATTTAAATGTTGTAGATTTGTCAGTTTTCCGACCCATTCTTCAATAGTTCCCGTAAGGCTGTTGGAATCTAGTAATAGTTCAACCAAGGCAGTGAACTTTCCAATACTTGGGGGAAGTATTCCTGATAGGTTATTTTTAGACATTAGCAGATATGTAAGACTGGTGGATAGGTTTGCGATCGAATTTGGTATGGAGCCCTGTAACTTATTACTAGACAATGAAAATTTTGTTAGAGACCTACAATTTCCCAGGGCGTGTATGAATTCCCAGCCTTCATTTTCTGTTGATTGAAGCATGTTTTGTTCAAGGTTAAGATAGGACAACATCGAAAGATTTCCCAAAGAGGTTGGGATTTGGCCAGTGAAATTATTGCTCGACAGATCTCTCTCTCCTAGAGCTGGAGGTTTTCCTAGAGAAGCTGGAATGTGACCCTCGAAATAGTTATCTGCCAAGTAAAGACCCGTCAGCTTAGGTAGAGCATCGCCAAGGTTAGATGGTATTGTGTTGCCTAGAGAATTGAATGACAAGGATAATTCCTGAAGAGATGATACATTAGATAGAGTTTGTGGGAATCTACCTGATAGGTTATTTAGGGTTAGGTCCAACTCTACTATGTTTGGCATTTGCCAAACCTCAGGGATTACACCTGATAGGTTATTGTGGTCCAGGTACAATCCCAGTACGTTTGGCATTTGCATAACCTCGTGGGGTATTCTTCCACTGAGTTGATTTTGCGAAAAACTGACCACTTGTAAATTGGTGATGTTTCCAAGGAGTGTTGGGATGCTCCCAGTGAGATAATTACTATAAAGGATGATCTCTGCTAGACTTCTAAGAAAACCTATTCTAGGAGGAATAATACCTGTGAGGCTATTTTCAGAGAAATCAAGATAGGCCAGGTTGGAACAGTTTGTGAGTGCCTCGGGAATGACACCCTGCAAATGGTTGCTATATAGATAAAGAGTCGTGAGATGTTGGAGCTTGTGAAGTGGAGGTATAGGGCCATGGAAGCTGTTATTGGATAGATCAAGCGTGTTGAGGAACGTAAGATTTCCAAGAGAGGAAGAGATATAGCCAGCTAGGTTTTGGCTGGTGAGGTTGAGTTCCACGACACGATATGGCGGATAGGAGCTGCAGTTCACACCATACCACCGGCAGAAATGCGTGTCATGGTTCCAGTTGTTCAGAGCTCCTTTTGTATCAGTGATACCCTCCCTGAACTTGAGCAGTGCGTGAAAATCTTGGTTGTTGTCATGAACAATCGAGCAATGAATGTTGCGGGCTTGATAGCACAGTAGGAGCAACGGTAGTGCTATAAGCATGGTGAGCTTCGGCTTCTGTCTACATTGTCCCATTATTAAGCCCCTTCATTCCAAAAAAAAAAAAAAAAAAAAAAAAAGAGTGCAATTTTAGGATTAGGAGATAGGATAAGTCATTTTTTTTTAAAAGTTTGGCAACCAAGATTATAGAATACAATATCAACATTTATTCCTTCAAATGATTTAATGTAAACATATGTTTCACAGTTAATTTAATCGCAATTATTTAGTACATAAATATATTTTATAAGTTTAGTCACATTTAAAATTGTTTGAGTTTCGAAAAATAATAATTATATTTTTGTTGGGACCGAAGGGATGAGGAAGTACTAGAAAAGGTACGGTACACTTAGATGTGGCCGAGCTTACATCCAATCGAGTTCTCATACAACGTGCAAATGTGGCTTAATTGAACCGTTCTAAACTGAAAATTGTTTGGTTTTTGTAGACACATAATGTTTGCTATACAACTAGATAAAGTAAAAGCTATATCTAATAAATCAAAATTAATTAAATTAATTAAAAGTTCAAACGGGTGGGACGAGTAGAATGTAAGAAAGTTATCCGTTTGGGGACGATGATCCTAGACGGTGGAATTTATTGCTTTTTCAAGGTTTATTGTCTCCCATCAAAGGAGGTGGAATAGTTTGGTTTACTTTTTTGTAATGAGTGGATGTAACTTGCTTTAGTATCAATGAGATTTTTCCTTATCGAAAAAAAAAAAGTTAAGTTCTTGTTTTGGTTTTCAGAAACATAGGGTGGCGGACTCATTCAATACAGAACCCGGGCAAATATACAGCAAGAACATAGAGAGAAGGGTACCTCTCCTCTGCCGGCAGTTCTCCTTCCTGCATTTTTCTTTGGTAGCAGCCTAGTGGACGGAGTAGAGTAGGTGTTTGAACTGTGTGGGATGTTTGAGTTGAATGCCCCACATCCCAGCTTTTAGAAGCAGCGTTACAGCACCATTACAACAACACTCTTGGTTGCCGTCGCAACGAAGACTCCGGAGTCAGTCAGTCAACCTCGAAAGCTACTAGCACCAACTTTGCAGCTTTCTACTTCTTGCCCGACTCCACAATAATCATGAAAGTTGACTGACTGACTCGGGAGTCTTCGGTGGGTTGGAACCATCTGTGACCCATGCGACCATGCCTTCCATTTTCTAAGGACTTGACCGTTGAGCCCATACAACCTCCGCATCGCAATTCGCAAGGCAACAACTTTGTACAAACTATCGTGAAAATGGGTTCGGATGTTAGTACACAATATTCATCAACATGAGTGCTTCTTTCTTCGAGTCCGGGGACATTTTCACATCATTCCGTGTTATGAAACAGCAATGAAATATTATCACCAATGGTTTTACAAAACTGGTGGTAAAAATAGTGTTGTCAAAATGTTTTATGTACTAGTGGCTGCCTATCGTTTCAAAGTGTTTGCCACTGTGCGGCACCTCGCTTGTCTTACTGTGCACACGTGTTTAAGTTGCATGCTTACTACCTTTGGGAGCTATAGCCACGCTTGTCTACGCTGGCCTCCAATTGGGGTCCTTGTATGGATGCCAAGTGGCCTAGTTGCATGCGGTGTCGGACATGTGAGCCTTTTTTTTTCTCGAAAACGTAAAAGATTTGTGCTTCTTTGTATTTAAGAAAATGAGTTTTTATATAAGTAACACTTTCGGGGAGGTTCAAAGATCTACAAAAGTAGTTGCCTCCCCAAATAAAAACATGCCGATTACTCGCGAATGAGACAACTAAGATTCCAAGCCCCGACTTTGATCCACGCGATTGGCGGTATGCTTGATCGTGGCGAGCATCTGGCTGGTGTGGTCGAGTTTTCCTTGTGGAAGCATCTTTGCGTTACTTTCTTTCCAATCTCCCAGGCCACCAAGGCGAATAAATTATCTGCCCCCTTCCGCTTGTTGTCGTGCCACCTCCGCCGCTAGTCGCCCCACCACTGGAGCGTAGAATTGGCACCCACTTGCGAGCAATCGGCCCCAAGGACTTCTAGGATGGTCGAACAGCCCCTGTCTAGAGACGGAGCATGACGCGATGATGTGGTCGATGGACTCCGCTCCTGGTCACATAGGAAGCGCTTGTCGCTTGCCTCAAGTCCATATCTCCTCCTCCTTGTCTGTTGTCTAGTGCCGCCTCCTGATTGCTAGCCAGAGGAAAATTCTCACTCTGAGCGGCGCCCATGTCTTTCTAGATGTGAGTGCACCCCGAGATAGGGTGTGAGGTCATCTGTAAGGTTTGGTAAGCCGATTTGGAGGAGTATTTTCCGGAGGTTGACCATCTCCAAATTAGGCGATCCTCTCCATCGATTAGATTCTCTGTGTGACTCGGTCCCGAGCCCGAGATACTCATATGCAAGCGGGACTATGACCCCACCGGATATCCGGGCGTACTCCAAGCTTGTCCTTGTAGACCCTCCGTGACAGTTGTATTGTTGATGTAGGTGCGTCTGACGAATTGGAGCAACGATGGGGCTATGTTTTTTTACCGTGCTTCCTTGGATCCATCTGCCGGTCCAGAATGCGGTGGATCTTCCATTGCCCAGCTCAGTGTAAGTGGACATCCCAAAGAAGGCCTGCACGTCCTTGTCGACCTTCAGCGAGCTCCGCCCATGCGCGGTTCTCTTTGAATTGTTGAAGCCACAACCATCGTGTCTGTAGGGCAATGGCAATGAGTCGTAGGGCCGGGACGCCAAGCCCCCCCCCCCCCAAGCTAGTGGGCCGGCATACCGTAGGCCAAGCGACCATGCATTTACCCCGGATGGATCCTTCCTTCCCCGTCCATAAGAAGCGCCGACAGATGTTGTTTATTTCTTGCGGTGCCCAAGGAGGTAGCCCGTCCACTATGATGGTGTATATGGGTATCGCCGAGAGGACGGACTTGATCCAGATTAACCTCCCACTTCTCACCGTCAGTGGCCCGTGACAGGCCGACAGTCTTCTTGCCACCGAGTCCACGGTACAATGGATGCGTGCCTTGGGGATCTTCTTGGTGCTCAGAGGTAGGCCAAGGTAGGTGATAGGAAACTCGGAGATCTGGCACCCAAGGACCTCTTGCAGTTGCTGCATGTTGTCGTCTAGCGTGTATATCGATGTGATTGAGCACTTTGCGGGGTTGGTGCATAGGCCCGATGCTTCTACGAATATGAGCAGGATCTCCTTGATCATCCTTTCCTCGGCCAGATCTGGATGCATGAAGATGACGACGCCGTCGGCGTAGAGGCTGCAGTGGTGTCGATCGTCGGTGTCCCAACAGGGCGAAGGTGGTTGTCTTCCTTTGCTGCTGCCACCGGTCTCACGAACACCTCCATCACGATGATGAAAAGCATCGGAGACAAGGAATCGCCTTGCCAGACTCCTGGCTTGTGCTTGATGGGTCTTCCTGGCTCCCTGTTGAGGAGTATTCGTGACGAAGCCGAGATGAGCATGGCGCCACCCATCTGTGCCAATTCATGGTGAGGATATACCCAAATTATAGGTACTTGTCACGTATCATGCATTTTTTAGCATTAATTAATATATGTTGCATCCAAGCTGGTTGCACCTCATATTTTTAACGTTAAATGTTTTCAAAATTGTTTATAAATCTCTATTGGAATGTTTTGGAAAGTTTTTTTTTTTTCTAGAGGTAAATCTAAACTTTGGAAGCTTTACATATTTTCACATGCTCTTTGATGACCTCCAAGCGATTGGTGGAGTATATACGTATGACGTACCTACTATGGATTTGGGTTTCAAAAAAAAAAAAAGCTACTGTTGAATTCGGGTTCAAGAAAAGAGGAAAAAAAAAAACACCTTGGATGACCCAGACTCGATAAAGGTAGACACTGACGTATTGAGACAAGCACTGTGGTAACTATTGCAAACAACAGAACTGGCCATTGTGTAAAGCATGCACATACATACCATAAATAAACTGCTAGTTTCGGAACAAGAATACCTCCACAACAATGGCTGCAACGCCAGGATCCTCCTTTCACGCTGCTGCAGCCATGTGCCTCCTACTCTTTTTCCTCCTAGCACAAACCACCACAATCACCGCTTCGCCTGTCTCGGGTGCAGACAAGAAGTTCAACGGCAGTTGCATCTCGGCCGAGAGGGACGCGCTGCTCTCCTTCAAAGCCGGCATCACCAGCGATCCCAGCAGGCGGCTGAGATCGTGGCTAGGCCATGACTGCTGCCGGTGGTACGGCGTGAGGTGCAGCGCCAGGACAGGCCATGTCGTGAAGCTCGACCTCCACAACGATTTCTACATCGATGATTTATTCAGTGAGGACCCAGAAGACTTACTGTCTTCCGACGAGGACTATGTTGTGCGTTGGCTGCGTGGGCAGATAAGCTCGTCTCTTCCTGAACTACGCCATCTTAAGCATCTTGATCTTAGTGGAAATGTGCTCGGAGGCGATATGCCAATACCGGAATTCATGGGCTCTCTTAAGAGCAAGGACAATGGATCCGCCCGCCGGCTGGCGTCGACGCCTGCTGTTCCGCCCGCTGAATCGCCTGCTACTGCCGTTTCATCAGATGGGGCCCGATGACAGCGACACCGTGAGCCCTTTCGCCTGCACTCCGTCGACGACTAGCAAAGAGCCGGCTCCCCTCTCTCTCCTCCTTTCTCTCTCTTCTCTATTGGTTGTCGCCGGCTCAAACTTCTCCACTGTACTTGCTCTAAGAGCTTGACATATCTCAACCTGGCCAACATGAATTTCAGTGGGCGCGTGTCTCCTCATTTGGGCAACCTTACCAAACTGGTATACCTCGACATTCACAACGATTTATTCTCATATTATTATTCATCAGATATTTCATGGTTAGCAAGTCTTCATTCACTAGAGCATCTTGACATGAGATTTGTAAACCTTAGCACAGCGGTTAATTGGGTTCATTCCGTGAACACCCTTCCAAATTTGAGAATATTGGATCTCAGTTATTGTGAACTTAGTAGTTCCATCGCAACACTTGTACACCACAACCTTACGATGCTCGAGAACCTTGACCTCCATGGTAACATTTTTCACAGTCCCGCTGCACCAAATTGGTACTGGGATGTAACTAGCCTCAAGAGTCTAGACATAAATGGTTGTGAATTATTGGGGCCCTTTCCTAATGAGTTGGGAAACTTGACCATGTTAGAGAGCCTTGGAATGGCTAGTAATAACATCAACGGGATGATACCACCGACACTAAAAAACATGTGCAGCTTGCGGATGATAGATCTCACTGGTGTCAACATCGGTGGGGATATAACAGATCTAATAGAGAGGCTACCAAATTGTTCATGGAATAGCTTGGGAGAGCTATATTTGGAGGACACCAACATCACTGGAACAACACTAAAATCACTACTCAACCTCACTGCCTTAAGCATACTTGACATCGACTACAACGAGTTAAGCGGTTCTGTGCCTGTGGAAATTGGAACATTAAAAAATCTGACCAGTTTGTACATCGGCCATAATAGGTTGAGCGGTGTGATATCAGAAGATCACTTATCTGCTTTGGCAAATTTGAAGGACATTGACTTGTCTCAAACTTATCTTCAGGTCATTGTGGATTCACATTGGCAACCTCCGTTCAACTTGCACACTGCATATTTTTCATCTGTTTACTTGGGTCCCCAGGTACCTAATTGGCTTCGATGGCAATCGAGCATTTCAGAACTCGACATTTCAGCTACAGGACTAATTGGTAGGATTCCAGATTGGTTTTGGACTACATTTTCTAATGCCACGCATTTGGACCTCTCTTATAACCAAATTAGCGGTGGATTACCCCTTAATTTGGAATTCATGTCAATTAAAGCACTTCGTCTCCAATCAAATAATTTAACTGGTTCAGTACCACATTTACCAAGAAGCCTTGCTACATTTGATATCTCCAATAATTCATTAGATGGACAACTACCATCACATTTTGGAGGTCCATCTTTACGGGTTGCAGTTCTCTTTTCCAATCGTATAACCGGGATCATTCCAGACTCAATTTGTCAATGGCCTCAACTGCGGATCCTAGATCTTTCAAACAACCTACTTACAAGGGGACTACCCAATTGTGGAAGAGAAGAGTTGAAACAACATAACGCATCTATCAACAACTCTGCAATGATCAATTCTGCAGTTCCTTATGGTTTCGAAATCCATACCCTGCTTCTAAGGAACAACAACCTTTCAGGTGGGTTTCCTGTATTCTTGAAGCAATGCAAAAATCTAATGTTCCTCGATCTAACTCAAAACAGATTCAGTGGGAACTTACCTACATGGATAAGTGAGGGTATGCCTACATTGGTAATTCTACGTTTAAGATCTAACAACTTCTCTGGTCATGTTCCAATTGAAATTATGCAGCTTTTCTCTCTTCATATTCTTGATCTAGCAAATAACACTTTTTCTGGGATTATACCACAGTCCCTTAAAAAAACTTGAAAGCTCTGACTACCACTGTTGTGGGTTCCGATGAAATAAATTATCCTTTCACAGAAGCATATCAATTTGGTGCTATATTATATGATGCCGTTATGGTCAACAATGATAGCTTTTCATTGGTAATTAAAGGGCAAGTGCTTGACTATACGAATAATGCATTACTTATGAAGAGCATAGACCTATCTTGCAACAGATTAGCCGGGCCAATCCCAGAAGAAATAGGTTCACTTTTGGCCTAGTAAATCTGAATTTATCATGGAACTTCTTGAGTGGAAATATCCCTGATATGATCGGCAATCTGCAAGCTTTGGAGGCCCTTGACTTCTCCAACAACCAACTTTCTGGTGAAATTCCTTGGCGCTTGTCAAATTTGACTTCACTGAGCTATATGAATGTTTCCTACAATAACCTATCAGGCAGAATAATTGTTGACGATAAAATCGGTAACACACCAAAACAAGAGCTAGATCGCTCTATTAGGGCAAGCCGAAAATCGGGATCGGCAAGCGCCTAGAGATATCCACACACGGACCTTGTGCCTCCAACGATGAGCGATCACGCAAGACACGCCGTCGGAGGAGCCTCGTCGGGAGAGCGGTACGCAAGACACGCGAAGTCTCTTGAAACCCGAAACCCCACACGCCGGGGACGGACCCGTGAGGGCGTGCAGCAGCTATGGGCTGCCCTAGCCGGCCTGACCGCTCTAGGGCGTTGTTGTCGTCGATCTTCCGTTCATGGCATCGGCGGCGAAGAAGGAGGAGGATGACCTACAAGCAAGACGGTAGTAGATGTGTTTTTGTCGATTGGATGTAGATAGGATCAAATCGGCCATGAACCCCTTCATTATATAGGGAGGGTGGTCTTATCCTTTTAGGAAGGCGCCCTAGGGCGTTTCCAATCACCAAAAATCGCACCAAACAAGTTTGGAAACAAACCGATTTGGATACGATTCGGATCAGCCCGAAATCGGGTTGACCGGACTTATTTACTCTGATAGCACCGGGACGCACCGGTCGGTCGCGTCTGGCGGATAGGTCCGCAAGCGCGACCCGGCCGGACAGCGCTGACCGGACGCTGGACGGACGCACGGGGCGTCCGATAGGTGTCGGCCCGGCCTGCTCCTCGCAGACGCCGACCGACCGACGGGCGATTTGGACCGACGCACCGGTGAGTCCGGTCGGTGAGTCCGGTCACCTTCGTAAAAGCCGTTTTTCGATCCTCCTCGAGAATATGGCTAAGTCCGAATTTTGCGGTGGTTTAGCCTATGCCATTTTGGGTGTCAACATATGCCCCCTGTTTTCGGGTGAGAGGTGCACGAACACGAAAACAAAACAAAAAAAAACCAAACAACACGAATGCCCATCGTATCGGTTGTCCGATTGACTAAGGGCGATACTATGTATCGGCCATTTTGTTCTAAGGGCGATGCATGCATCGGCCATTGTTTGGAGAGCACTAGGCCTCTTGCCAAACACTAGGGAAATACTTTTCAAATACCTCCCGTTAATCGCCTTATCTTGGCGTTTTCCATCACTCGTTGACTCAAGCACATAGGAGTTTCCAAATATCACTTTGACCACCTTAAAAGGACCTTTCCAATTAGGTGACCACTTGCCAAACTCATTGCTCTTCGAACCTATCGGTAATATAGTTTGCCACACTAAATCACCGATTTGTAACGATTTGCTCTTAACCTTCTTGTTGTAAGCTCTTGCAACCCGGGCTTTATCCTTCTCAATCTCCTTTAATGCTAGTAGTCTTTTTGTCGGTTACCTCATCAATGTTGTCCATCATCATATCATGATACATAACAGGAGATAGATCATTCTCGCTTAGCAAATCTATATGCATCCAAATTTACTTCAACAGGTAACATCGAATCTTGACCATAAACCAGCTCATAAGGAGTGACCTTTGTAGCACCATGCCTAGATATGCGGTGAGCCCATAAAGCTTCCCCGACAAGACCTCATGCCACTTCCTTGGATTATCTTCTATCTTCTTTTGAATAAGCTTGATTAAAGTCTTATTAGTGGATTCAACTTGTCCATTGGCTTGAGCATAATATGGAGATGATTTGAGCATCTTGATCTTATATGATTCGCAAACGCTTTTACTTCTTTTCGCCATAAATGACGTACCTTGATCCGTAGTTAAAGTTTGTGGTATGCGAATCTATGAATGATATGCCGATGATGAACTCAATTACCTCCTTGTGTGTCATGTTCTTCAATGGGCGCTTCCGACCATTTAGTAAAGTAGTCGGTAGCAACCAAGACGAACTTATGCCCCCCGAAGATGGTGGATGAATCGCCCAATGAAATCCAATCCCCAACCACGGAAAGGCCACGGCTTGATAATAGGATGAAGCATAGCGGCCCGGCACTAGCTGAATATTCCCAAACCGTTGACACTCTTCACATCCTTTGTAGTAGCGAAAACAATCACCATCATAGTAGGCCAATAGAAACCAGCCCTTCTTAGCAACCACTTCATCTTTGGAGCCGATTGATGCGTACCACAAATGCCTTCATGTACTTCTCCCATTGCCACTCTTGCTTGATCGGTTCCTAGACACTTTAGCAACAAATCTTCGGCAGATCCTCCTATAAAGCTCTCCATTATGCAATGTGTACTTAAAAGCAAGCCGAACATTCTTGTCAACCTTAGTGCTAGGCTCTCGCAAGAATTTTATGAGAGGAGTTCTCCAATCTTCTAAATCGGTACTACCATTGTCCAAAACAGAAATAGACCGATTTAAAAGAACTTTACACTGCTGTCCCAAATCATTAGTAACATCGGTTTGTCCAATTAACTTTGGTTGAACCGAATTTTTACTAGAATCTGAAACAAGCAAACTTTCATGCATCGGCAAATGTTGTAAATGAAAATATTTTCTTTACCTCAAAGCCGGATGCCCATCGAAAGCAAGCAAGTTTGCTCTTTGCATATATTTTACATGCAAGTGATTTTCTTCTTGCCCCCCGGGCTTTAAGTCATCGAAATAAAATTCCCTAGGGGCCTTTCATATAGCACGATGGTTCTTAAACATTCATCGGCTATATTGCATGCTGAGGGCGATAATACAGTATCGGCCATATGAATTCACATACAGGAATATGCATGACCGAAATACAATATTTCGGCTCTTGATCATTGATAAGCGTGATAATTTGACATCCCTCCATAATATAAAGACCCATACCAAGAATCAACATAAGAATATGAGGGATAACCATGCATACCATGGGGTGAATTCCACATAAGCACGGCAGAGAAAATGGATGATGCCATGACCAAGGATTTTGATGGTTTAGTGCAAACCTCCAACTTGGCAATTGTGTCTTGAATCTTTTTTTCTTCTATTCTTTGTTTTCTCACCGCTTGCTTGATCACCATCATTTTGATCTTTAATGCTTCCTTTTGGGACCCATGCTAAACCCCTTTCTCTTAGCTTCTCAGACCGAGCTTACGCAATTTTTTTCCCTGCCATCTTGGTAAACCGATTGAGCATATCGGTTTAGTCTCTGTTGTGGATGGCAGCAATTCTCTTTATTTTTAGGCACTTGCACCTTCTTTTGTTCAGATTTGACACCTACAACATCAATAGATGGTTTCCCCACTTCTTTACTATTGATAGCCAGATTTTTCAACAAAGTAATCGGCCTTTCAATAGTTGAATTCAGATCTGAACTTTTCTTTTTCCGTCCATCATACTTCACGCGGTAAACTTGCTTTACCACCTTCCCTTTTGGTACAGCTCGGACCGATTTTGATCAAATCGGTCTCTGTAAGATAATGACCCTTTCAAGTGTTTTGGAGCTGCATACTCTACATATTGTGGCTCGAAATATGACGGAACATAAACCTTCCTTTGCCAATGTTGTTTTTGAGGTTTATGTTTTAGAGGCAACTTTGATGCTTGGGCTTTCTTTAATCGATTTGCTTCCCTATCTTTGTATATTTAGCTAGAAGCTCTTGAAGCTAAGCTTCGGTCTTCTATTGCCTTTTTTCTTTGTCATGCTTTTTGCCTCCGCTAGCTTTATGAGCATTCTCCTTTCCTTCATCTTGATGGATAGGCTCCAAAGAAGGACCTCCAGCCGATTCCCTTGCTCAATGGAATCAATCGGCTTTTGGCGGAGATGGAGAGATTTTATTTGCCCCCGGTGTTCTCTAACATTGGAGCAATATTGTTATCCTTTGAAACATCTTCAATTTTAATTTCATGGACAACAATCCTGTCTTCACTTGAGGGTCTTCCATCTCTCTCTTGAGCGTTAGAGTCTTGAGCTTCAAATGAATCGGCTAGTAATGCAAGCCGATTTGAAACCCGTATGTCATCGGGCCCGATTGAATCTAATCGGTCCACTTGTTGAGCCTCAAAAAACCTCAATCGGTCATTATCAATGTCCGATTGGATCTCATGATGAAATACATTGCAACTATGAGTATTATGATCAAGCGAATTACACAACTTGCAATATATAAGCTCTTCCAAGTTCTGAATTGATGGCAAAACATTGTGATCAACATGCCTAATAAATTTATTTTTCATCAACATGTTAAAGACATGATCACGACAAATAGAACCAAAGGTGAGCATTAAATTTGTAAGCCGAATTTCTAGAATCGGCTTCAATGCTTGGCAAGCGAAGAGATTAAATTTGACATCAATCCATTCGGCCATACCTTTACAATCATCTTTCATGCGAATTAAATGTAGAACAAACATCGGCATGAGCAATATTCTTCAATCTTAGCCCCGAATCATAAAATCCAAAGTAATTGCAAAACTTATATCTCATTCGGGACCAAGTATGAATTGAATTTAAAATAAGTAAAGCAATCCCACATATATGTATAATTCACATTAAGCATTGGGAAAAGCTTTAACTTTAACAACACATTATCATCGGCCTTCCAATTGAAGACAACATGTAGGCCGATGTAATTTTTGTACCTTAGTGACGAAAGATGTAGCAACAAAGGTTTTGCTCTTGATGATCTCATCGTTAACAATACCTTTGGAAAGAGTTTGTGTGCTCTCTCTAACGTCACTAATTTCCTCCACAAGCTCTTCTTGTGTCTCGACGCCCACCATAGTAGTGGTGAAACTTTCTGAAGCACCTGTGGAAACATCTACAACAATAGGAATCGGCTTAGCCGACTCGGAAGTCGCCAATGCCGATTCATACTCAATGGCAAACAACCTTAGCCAGCTCGGTCGCCTCGGGATCGGCTTAGCCATCTCAAGTAAGGTAGTTGGCTCTTTCTTATCGGAAGCACGATTGGCTATGGCTCAATCGGCTACGAGGTAAGTACCGCTGTCCATTGTCAATTTCACTAGCACACACTCTCCTTTGGTGGAGATTTTGACACATTAATGGGCGAGGAACCAATACTCCACATTTATGTGTGTGCTGCACTTTTTGCTTATAAATAGCTTGACCGATTTGAGCAATCGGTCTTGCTGATTTTTTCTCATCCACTAGTTCTAAGAATTGATTCCGGCAATCCCTTTTGGATAATGACACTAGTGGTTGCCCTCCGCTTATGAATGGGAACATGAGCTTGCCCCAGAGCCTAGAAGACTTGATGGTGATCTTGAGGCTTTCCCGATTGTTATTAGATCTTTCTAGCACCACCTCACGATCTGAACTTTGCTTTTTCTTCTTAGGCTCTCTAGGCTCGCCGATTATGACATTTTTTCCAATAGCGGAATCGGCTTGCCCCGGTCGAATTAAGATAGCTGGATTATTTTTCTCCAAGATTTCAGCCATCGGATGTGTCTTTCGGCAGGGCAAAGATTGTGTATTTCCTAAACTGGTTTTATCGGTTTCAGGCGCCGAAGAAACCAATTTGATTTGACTAAGCGAAATAATCGGTTTATCCGACTGACAAGTCGGTTTGACCGATTCAATGTGAGTTTCAGGAGTAGCATGTTTCGGATGTTCCTCACACTTTTACGTAGTGAGACTTGCCTTTTGATAATCATTTAACCATCCTGCCTCAACCATTGTTCTAATTTTGATTGGCCTTTTTCGTGTTTCTTCCGAAGAATTCATAGAACAATTTCTCTAGAATAGACCATGACCAAAACAGAATTTTCTGGGTAAAGATGTAAACCATGCAAAGGCGATACCGGTGAGAGATAACGGAAAATTCCGTATTTTCATGTAGTCTTCTTTCTTTGGCGTAACCCAATTGTGAGAGATATGCATCAATATGCTCTATGGCAGTCCTACCACTTTCTCCATTAAACATATGAAATTTAGGTATCGCCAACCACTAGGATATTCCAAGTAATCATAATACAACATATAAGGTCGGTGATATGCGGGCATTCTCCATTTAGAAGATCAGGTGGATTTCGGCATGACTATTTGTTGATTGGCATAATTTGCTTTAAGAAAGTCAAATACTGACTGAATGATAATCAACATCTTCCCTGTATCTTGTTGGATTTTCATTAATTCGGCTAGAATTAATTGAAGCCGAATACGAGAATAATCACTATCATAGGGCGCTGATTTTTATTGATTCGCTATGGTTATTACGCCAGCAGCCGAATCATGAGTATCAATACCGCATAAGATGTTGATTTTGAAGAGCAATTTATTTTGTCATAAATCGGCATGTCACGTTGTGAACTTATAGCCGATGAACGCATATGTGACATGTTGCTAGAAGAATTAAAACTCAATAAATTCTTAGCATACATCGCTCTTTGTTAAAGTAAATCGCCGATGGAACATATCTATCATCATTATAACTAGCAACACTATCATGGAAATTTATATCACTTGCAAAATAATTACTAGAATTATCATATGAATTTGCAAGTTTTACCTTAGACGTGGAGTAATGATAGTGAGATGTGGTGTCTTGATACGCCTCCATGTATTCTTGTAATCTTTGGAGCCGCGTAAAACACAACACAACACGCCTGAATTTCCTTCACTGCGTGCGTGATGAACACCAAGCGACAAATTGATAAATCAATGAAGAATTAGGGCTAGGGTAAAGATATATTCGGCCGCAAAGTAGAGCCGAAACAATTCTCTTCCCCAATGAGTCGCCAAAAAGTGTGTTGACGATAAAATGGGTAACACACCAAAACAAGAGCTAGATCGCTTCTACGTAGGGGCAAGCGAAAAAATCGGGGATCGGCAAGCGCCTAGAGATATCCACACCTGGACCTTGTGCCTCCAACGATGGCGCGATACGCAAGACACGCCGCCGGAGGAGCCTCGCCGGGAGCTTGGTGCGCAAGACACGCCGGCGAAGTCTCTTGAAACCGAAACCCCACACGCCCGGACGGACCCCGTGAGGGCGCGCAGCAGCAACTATGGGCTGCCCTAGCCGGGCCTGACCGCTCTAGGGCGTTGTTGTCGCCGATCTTCCGTTCATGGCATCGGCGAAGAAGAAGGAGGGAGGATGACCTACAAGCAAGACGGTAGTAGATGTGTTTTTGTCGATTGGATGTAGATAGGATCAAATCGGCCATGAACCCCTTCATTATATAGGGAGGGTGGTCTTATCCTTTTAGGAAGGCGTCCTAGGACGTTTCCAATCACCAAAAATCGCACCAAACAAGTTTGGAAACAAACCGATTTGGATAACGATTCGGATCAGCCCAAATCGGGTTGACCGACGCCGCTATAACCTTAGCACCGACGCACCGGTCGCGCGCGTCTCGCGGATAGGTCCGCAAGCGCGACCCGGCCGGACGCGCCCGACCGGACGTTGGACCGGACGCCACGGGCGCGTCCGATAGGTGTCCCGCCCGCCCGCTCTGCGCAGACGCGCGACCCGACCGGACGCGGACCGGACGCACCAGTGAGTCCGGTCGGTGAGTCCGTCACCTTCCGTAAAGCCGTTTTTCGATCCTCCTCGAGAATATGGCTAAGTCCGAATTTTGGCGGTGGTTTAGCCTATGCCATTTTTGGGTGTCAACAAATACCCTCAGGAAATCAACTAAGCATTCTCAGAGCAGATGATCCTGCTTCAATTTACATTGGCAATCCAGGTCTTTGTGGGCATCCACTTCCAAAACTATGTCCTGGAGATGAACCAACACAAGAAGATTGCAGTAGCTGCCATGAAGATGATAAGACTCAAATGGATTTTCGTCTGGGTTTAACCGTGGGATTCATTGTAGGTCTTTGGACAATATTTTGTAGCCTTTTGTTTAAGAAGGATTGAGGTACACCTATTTCAGCCTACTCAACAAACTATTTGACAAGGTGTGGATCTTTTTCATAGTCACTGGGCAACAATGGTTCAGGAAGCCAGGTACACTCTGAGCAAGCACTTTAGAAAAGTATATGAGAAAGAAAGTAACGCGCTTAGTGTAAATGGAAGCTTCCCATAGTATGTAATCAACCATGTAAACCAGCTTGACAAAGATCCGAGACTGATTGATATTCATACATAGTAAATACCATTTTATATATGCATTAGCATACTGTATATTAGGCTAATCGTAACAATCAGTCTCGGAGTGAGTCTTGTCTGTGTATTGTCACGTCAAGGGCTATTCTTGACTCTATAAATAAACATACGCGGCCTCCACAAGGAGGTGAGAACGCTTACATATTTTCACTTAGAACATGTAAATGGGAAGGATTTGATTCTAGGTAGTGTTTATTAATAAAATTATGAAAATATTGTAAAATACTAACAAGTTTGTGAGATATTGTTGTACTGTACATACCAATTATGTGTTTGCACATTCATTTTACTTTGAGCCTACTGTTTGTATCATTTTTTTTTTATAAATAAAAGTTTTGGACACAGAGAAGACTCGCTTTGAACCTGTTAGGCACAAAAGTTAGCCTCACGACACTAGGTGAGGACATGGGTGGTGGCGTTACACCACGAGAGACGAGACAACACCTAGCTTGTACGTAAGAGTGCAAAAGGGTATCCTTCAGGTGCACCTCCAAATCTCTTTAATTCAAATATTTGTACTAACTATTCATTTTTAGAAAAAATAATATAAATATTTAAACTAAAGAGGTTTGAAGGTGTACCTAGTAGTTGTTACCGATTTACACCCCCTACTTGCAGGTATAGCTCCATATAAATGCCGGGCACACTCTTTCTTTTAGAGGCTAGGCAAGGGCCCAGTTATAGTCCTTCCCACGCCACGCACTCACATAGAGACGGCAAGCAGGCAGGGCCTCTGTTTCTCAACTGAGCTACCTCTATTTTCCTAGCACCTCTCCTCATCACAAAATATAATGCGGGTCTATTATGCCCGGAGCAGTCTTATTTAAGTGCCATTTGGTAGTCTATTTTGTGTCCTTCAAAAAAATATTTTATTATCATTTCGATACCTCTGTTTTGACATTTGGTCTTATTTGAGTGCCTGAAGATGACAAAAAAAGTCAGGGGATTGGCGGTCTTTCCTCGCAGGTTAAGTTTTTAATATGAAAAAACAGTATGATTTTTTTAGTGGAGGATCACTTTATAAATTGCCTAGTTTTCTAGGCAATAGGGACCGAGCTAGTGCAAATGATCTTTACCTCCATGGATCATATTTCTGGGTTTCCCCTGTTTTTACTGTAATCTGTACACATGTTGCTCTCCTTTTTAATCCAGTATAAGTACTACCTTTAAGCCCCTTGCTATTGTTTGTTGGGTTAATCTGATGATATGTGTTTACTCGTTGGGGAGAAAAGAGACACCAGCTCCAGGATCCACATCGTGCGCGTGTTCGTGTTCTTGTACAGCTTGGCCATTCCAAACAGCGACGGCGTTGAACTGCATCTGTGAAGCGTGGCAGGAGTAGATTGGGAGTCATGCATACGTGGCTCTTGACACGTCCCAAGTGATTGCGCTACTCTTGGATGCATATATATGCAGGGTCCAATTGAACATCACCCCCTCCATATATTGACACTCGTTTCTCCTCATCCCCCCAACACTGCAAGTCTGCAACCGCAACCAGAGCAACACAATGGCAGCAACGCCAGGTTCCTCCTTTCCTGGAGCTGCAGTATCCCTGTGCCTCCTGCTCTATCCCCTCTTAGCACCAGCAACAACCGTCGCCACATCTCAGTGTGTCTCCGGTGCAGAGTTACCACATAATTTAGAATTCATGGCCGTGACTGAGCTTTATCTCCAATCAAATATTTTAAGTGGTTCGTTACCACAGTTACCAAGGAGCATTGTGCTATTGGACATCTCCAAATATTCTTTAAATGGACATGTACCATCATCAGATTTTGGAGCTCTATATTTACAGATTGCAATTCTGTGCTCCAATTGTATAACAGGGATTATTCCAAACTCAATATGCTAGTTTCCTCAACTACGGGGTCTTAGATCTTTCAAACTACTTGCTTACAGGGGGACTACCTCACTGCAGTGCAAAAGAGTTGAGACGATGGAACTGATCCAGTAACAGCTCTTCAAGGGTCCCTACCACAAATTCTTATGGTTTAGAAATCCTTACTCTCCTTCTAAATAATAACAAACCTTCAGGTCAGTTTCCTTTTGTCATGATCCAGAATTGGGCCAGCCCGAGAGTGGCTAAGTGGGCCAAACGCGACGGCCGCCGCCCGGGAGGGGGGGGCGGGCGCCGCGCGCGGGGAGGCCGCCCCCTGCCGCCACCACTTTCCCTCTCCCGCACGACTCGAGTTTGCTTCGCCTTCAAGTTAGGATTATCTTAGGTAATTTTGGTGTGCAAGGGGCTATCTCATCTATAAGGGAGACCCTTATTAGGAAATAATAAAATAGAAATTGCTTGTAAAAAGGTATTCCATTCGTATAAGGAAACCTTATAGAGATTGCTTAGATTACAAGTCCCACTAGTCGGGGGCTATATAAGCAAGAGGCATGTAATCTCTAGGGGACAAGCAAGAAAATAAAAATATATCTTTGCCTTCAGCTCGAGCCGCCGCCGCCACCCCCACGCCACGCCCGCGCTGTCGCCCGCCTCCGCCGTCGCCGGCGCCTCCCGGGGCCGGCGCGCGGCCGCCGCCGCCCTCGCCACCGCCCGACGTCGCCATCCCCATCCTCCTCCTCTCCTTCCAATTCTCAATTCACGTGTCAATTCCGGCCCAATCTAGCCGAATCGACAGCGGTATCCGGAGACCGGGGCGATTCCCACCACCCATGGCTTCCGAGATGAAGGAGCTCAACGCTGGCGCTGAAGGCGCTCCTCGACGACAACTGCGCTCGGATCTCCAGGCGCCGACGACATTGAGACTTCGCCTACGGATGGAGTACGTCTACATCACGTCGAGGATCCCCGCACGCACGACGACACGCCGGGAGGACAGCCCCGATGCCGCCGCCGCCGGGCATAGGGCCGGCCGCCCGCCCGGCCGCCCCCTCCCTGCCGCGGATCCCGCCGACGGCTCCGACCTGCTATCCTCCACCTGGAGGAAGATGATGGCATTGCTGGTGACGCCCAGCCGTCATCGACGTCACCCTCAACGACACCGCAGCAGGCTGCCCCCTCCTCTCCACCGACACTCGCAACCGTGCAGGGACACCCGGCAGAGACGGTGCTAACCGCGGCACCCCGCTCTACCCGGGCGCCACCGCGGCGTCCCCCGATCGCGCCACCCGCGGCACTTCAGGTCCGTGGTGCCACCCGCGGCATCACATCCCCTTCGCTACATCACGGCGTCCGCAAGTCCAGAGTACGACGGCACCGACGACCCGGACCTCTCGGCCGCAAGCTAGAACTCTTCTTCCAAATTTTAACTTGGAGATCGCCCCCGGCCGACTATGTGAGTTACGCTGCTTTCCACCTCGTTGGTATTGTCTTTGCGATGCGGTTCATGGATCTGTCCAAGATGAATTCTCCGATCAAGTGGGGACGAGTTCACTCACCGCCCACGCCATCACTTCGACCGCCCACCTACCTCGACACTTCAGGGGCGCACGCGCCGCCTTCCCGGGGAGGCAAAGGCGAACGACTACATCGACGCCCGAGAGCTATGCACCACGCATGGAACTCGAGAGGGACCGCGCCACCGTGTCGACTCTTCGTGGAAGGCCTACGGAGACGCCGCAACACGCCGAATGGTTCGAGCCTCGTTCGCTGGAGGAGGCCATCGACCTTGCCCGCCGCTACAACGATGACGAGCCGATGACGCCAACAAGGATGTTGACACCGGCGCCGCGACGGCCGACCGCCGCGAACACCCAGGTGGCCTCGACGGCGACATAGCGGCTGCCCTGTGTGACCGCATGCCGGGACAGCAACGTCTTCTTTGTTGCCATGGAAGACATCGAAGGGTCGACGAGAAGCGACATGATCACCGAGCTGCATTGGGCACAACTACCAATAAGGAGCTCGGGATCATCTCCGCCATCGAAGCTTGGATCAATCGCGCAGAATGGAGTCTCCACTACGGCATCGTGAGGTACTTTCACCGCTACTACATCCCCGCTGCCAGAGCTTCTCCGGGACTTCTTGGCCGGGGAGAACGTTCCACCGCATGGCGTAGCGGTGGGCTTCCACCTCCTTAATCGCCCTCGGGAGGATCGGGCCCGGCAAGCGTCCTTCTTCTCCCGCGCGCCCGATGAGCGGATCGAGGGTGCCACCGTCCTCCTCTTCGACAACAACGGCGACGTCTTCTTCCCGCACGACAACATCACGGTTGGCGCCCGTGGACAAAGGAGAGGCAGCTGGGACCCCCGTCGACACACCCGGCGATCTCCTCACGGCCGCCTCCTCGACTTCACCTCGTCGCCGCCCACGTCGCTTCGACACGTCTCACCGCAGCAACTCCATGCAAAGGTGACGGTGCCAACGACTTACACCTACTCGTCTCTACCCCCGACTCGCCGGATGCTCGAGCCGCCGGGCACCCTCGGCGCCTCCGCCATGCGTCGTGCATGCGCGGAACGTTCCTCGTGCAACCCCCGCCGAGCTTCAAGTTCGACGTCTACGCCGGCGGTTTTCGACCTCGACTTCTCCTTCTCCGGACAAGGACTCCAAAGCATCTCGCAACGGCGACAACGACAAGTGCGGCCCTCTATTCCTCTACTTCGGGCCTGAATTGTCGCTTCCGGACGACGTGCCTTTCGCCCCACCACCGGTGGGTTGGGCGGCACGATGGGACGCGTCGCCTCGTCGAACGGTGAGGAAATGTCATGATCCAGAATTGGGCCAGCCCCGAGAGTGGCTAAGTGGGCCAAACGCGACGGCCGCGGCCGGGGAGGGGCTGGGGGCGCGGGCAGGGGGAGGCCGCCCCCGCGCCGCCACTTTCCCTCTCCCGCACGACTCCGAGTTTGCTTCGCCTTCAAGTTAGGATTATCTTAGGTAATTTTGGTGTGCAAGGGGCTATCTCATCTATAAGGGAGACCCTTATTAGGAAATAATAAAATAGGAATTGCTTGTAAAAGGTATTCCGGTCGTATAAGAAAAACCTTATAGAGATTGCTTAGATTACAAGTCCCACTAGTCGGGCTATATAAGCAAGAGGCATGTAATCTCTAGGGGACAAACAAGAAAATAAAAATATATCTTTGCCTTCGGCTCGAGCCGCTGCCGCCACCCCCCACGCTCGCGCCGCCACGCCGCCCTGCCCCGCCGCCGCCCGCCTCCCGGGCCTTTGGCCGCCGCCACCGCCGACGTCGCCATCCCCATCCTCCTCCTCTCCTTCCATTCCCCAATTCACGTGTGTTGACACCTGTTATGGCATAAAATTACTAGTCAACTAACATGAAATAAGGGCTTAAATTGAATATCAACCTAAGTATAGGGGTTTAACTAACATAATTCCATGAGCTTTGGTGATTTATATATTTTTAGCGACTTAATAGATAAATGCGAGAGAAGAATGGAGAAAGTTCCGGAATATACATCTCATACAATGACAAGACTTGACCGTCAAGTAACTCAACCCAAAAAGTGGACTAAAACATTCTAGAAGATACCAGAGGACACCAGAAGAGACGAGAGGCTGAGAGGAGGCAATTACCTGGCGGCCGCCAGGCAATTTTGTGTCGGCCGCCAGGGAATTATGCCCAATCAGGTTCATCTTTTTTTATGTCGGTTTATAACCGACTTTGAGGTTGTATCTACATTGTTGCCAAGGTCGGTTTGATCCAAGGGCTATCGTTCATCGCCAAGGCCTATATAAGAAGACCCCCTGACCCCAGGGCTAAACCCTAATTCATTACTATCTCATTCTATCTCATTATCTCTTAGTTGTAGAGGGGTCCCTTGTAAGGATCAACTCTCTCTAAGAGATTAGTGAAGTAGAATTAGACATGTAATTAGAAGTGGATTAGATCTAATTAGATCTAATCAAGAGTAAGAGTTAAGAAGAGATTAGAGCCATAGTCCTCATTAGAGAGACTAGAACTAATCTTGTTCCTAGAGTTAAAGTGTTGGTGATGGGAAGAGCTGCGGAGGAAGCGCCGGACCTGTCGGTGACTCCTCTACATCTTGTACTATCGGAATCAAGTCCCAGTAACACTGGTACTTGATCCCGAGACTTCTATGGTGGATCAACTCCTTATTTGAGTAAGTAAATGTTCTTATTGTTCTTATTGTTCACAACTCATGTTTGAGTACTTTAATCTGTAGGACGCTATAGATTAGAGGGGTAGCTTAGGTTTAGGCATGGTGCCTAGGGCGAGGTTGCTTGTGATGACACCTTATATTCGGGTCGTGTGGTAGATCGCGGGAGTGACAAGTCTGTTGAGTCCTTTGGAATCCACCCTCCATCTATAAGACAAGTTGGGCATGTAAGTGCTTGGGAGGATTGCATGTTTAAGCCCATGTTTTCCTTTGGGTGCTTCCCTTTAAGACAATACCAACATATGCTTACAAGGATAAGAATTAGACAACCATAGAAATCTCCTTATCTCTTTATCTTCTTCAGTTGCTTGACTACTACTCAGGGATTAGTTATATTCCTTAGTTACCTCACACCATCCTCCTTGTGGATTCGATATAAAAACCCTCTCCCGGGTGAAATGCTCACTAGTATCCGTTAAACTGCGGATTATTATAAATATTTTTGTAGGCTTAACAAATACCAACAAGGGTTTTTGGCGCCGTTGCCTGGGGAGAATGGTTGCCGAGAAAATATTGAGTATAACTAATCTTGTTGTAGGCACAAAAATCCTACTCCTTGCGCCGCGCACACCGACGAGCTGGAATAGCTAGCTTTACTCGCTCGAGCGTCTTGAATCGAAGGCGTGCGATCAATTTGACCTTTGTTAATTGACAAGGAGGTAAACGTGAGATACGGAACATGCCCGGTGAGACCAAGACAAGTTTCGCATGTATGGCTCTAAGGCGGATGTAAAGACACATAGCTATGAGAGCTATCTCGTCGACAGATAATGAAAGCATTCGGTAAGCATGTATAAAGATGTAATCGTAATACTTGATTCTTGCCGAATGATCATAAAAGACATGTTTGAACAAGTAAAGTCGATCATCATGATATGACATTATAAAGCTCTATTGCGCCGGATCGAATTAATTGACATCATGGAACAAAAAGCGGTAACTCATAAATAAAAACCTAATCTAAATGACACATGCATAGGTTTCATCCAACTAGTTCACGCCAGACGTCGAGCCTTCCTAAACCCGTCAAGCTTAAACCCTTGCAAGCTAATCCCACCGCATGATACCACTTGCTACAGATATAAACCACCTACCACAACTAGATCAATCCACCGCATGATACAATCTAACTATGGTAAGCTAAAAGCACGAATACATCTAAATAGATCCATAAATACTCATTACTCGTTGAAGCGCGTATGCATAGACAAGTAAAGTACACATGCAAACCTAATCTAAAGCAAAGCCGGAGATTCGTCCCGATCAGTCCTAACAAACAATCCACCGCATGATACACCGCAACAAGCTACTCCACCGCATGATACGGCTTGCCGGACTTAACCGATTCTAAACCCTCTTCGCCCTAACAAACAATCCACCGCATGATACACCGCAACAAGCTAATCCACCGCATGATACGGCTTGCCGGACTAGACTCTAACGATAGGTAGATTTACACATGCAAGATACAAGTAAACACATAAGCGTATTCGGCAAGCTTGCCGAATCCGTGGTCCATGAAGAAGAAACTCACACGTAAAACCTTAGCCCTGCCGCATCGACTCATGACTAAACGCGCAAGAACCCGCGAACGTGACAACCTAGATTGATCTAGGCTCGGCTATGAAAGAACGAGATAGATCTAATGACAAGCTTAATGATAAACATCGAGAGTTACGATGACATCTAGATCTAACAAAAAGATAAAACCGAGCAACATCAATCTAGGCGGGCAAAGAGTGTGTGCAAACATAAATAAATAAATAGATAATCAAATAGGAATCATGCACCACTTTCGGTAACTTAATGAATTCATTAGGGTGCCAAGCCTAATGAAGCCGATAACTAGCTCTTAGCCGGATCTTAGCCCACCTAGGATGGCTCATGATCGACGAGAAGAACCCTCTTGCCCCCGATAGCTTAAATCCGCCGGCGATACTAAGCGTGAACAAGACTTCTTGCAATAATCTAAATCCGTCGACGATACTAGACATGGTGCAAGGTTGCCGGTACTACGGAGGTCGACGGGTCGATGAATCTCGCGATAGATCGGCGACATGACCGGACTCGAAGGGTGGCCGGAGCCAAGGCACGGAGCGGGTTGGTTGTATTTGATTTGGTAGATAGATTTACGATTCTTAGGGGTCTTATATTTATACCCCGGGCTTGTCGAGTCCTAACTAATTACGAATAATAATAACTAAAAATATCTAGCTAAGATACATTGTCCTCCAAGTCTTCTCGGAGTCGTGGGAATTGTACGTGATGTGGGCCCTTGTCCTCGAATATTCTCCTTGATGCTCCACGTTCGCCGAACCATCTCACGCTCAGCTCCTTCTCGGACTCAGGCTCCTTAGCCGTATAATAGCGGCTTCCCGAATGCCCAAAGATGTAGCCTTCTTCTTGCTAGCTGAATGACTCTTTACCGAACCATCGTGTGCCGGCCCATCCGGTCATCCGGGCTCTACCAAATTTTGGTGTTAACACTTGTACCATATCTTAGTGTAGACTTTCTTTTTTTATTTTCTTTTCTTTTTATATCTTTTGGGATCCTCGGATTCCACACCTATCTTTATGCTACACCCATAAACACAAGTTCAGGCCATTAGCATCTAGAACATATCCTACCCCTTGGCTTTGAAGCGTGTCTACGGTTAATCTAAATGATCATGAAATAACCCATTATAGGAGAGAATTCTGGAAGTTAACCTCGGGCCAAATCCTATCCTTTACAAAGGATAATATTTGGATCTCATCCTAGAAAAGTTGTTCGCATGACCATCATGCGATTTTTACGGAGGAACTTTTCTTTCCTTTTCTAAGCAAGGTTTATCCTTGACAAACTCAGCAGATGTGATCTTTTTCTTAGAATTTTTCATAAACATCCAAAGGAAGAGAAGGAATCATCCTCTAGACTATAGAAGAAGTTTTGATAGCCAGATCATAATCATTCCAATCCCTTGATTTAGCTACCAATCCTAAATCATCAATACTCTAAACCTCTCCAAGGGAAGAAGTAATTCTACCCTTGATTCTTTTATGGTGATGACTTTGGGAAACAAACTTCTAAGCTTCACAGGAGACCTTTGAGTGATTATAAACCAAATCCTCTTAGAGAAGAGTCTCTAGAAAACATCCCGATTCTTACAAAGGGACGTTGGGAGCCCAAGGATGACATATCTAATGATGCCATAGAAGGAGAGCAAAGCTATCTAGAATCCATTCATGTCTTCTTTCCTTTTATTTTAGACTAGATAACAAAACCATATTTAACCTCATCCTTGACCCCAATGAATCCTCTAGTGTTCTTTTTCGTGAGTCTATCTACGATCTTAGAAATCCCAAGTATAGACATCATGAAGGATCTAAGGAAGACCAGAAAGAGCATTATCAATAATTTGGAGAACATCCATGAGCATAGGAGTTACATCCTAAATTTTCTATCAATCCTTGCCCATGTGAGCAAACTCTGAATTAATTACCATCTCTAATCTTACCACTTACAAGATCTCAAACCCCCTTGAGATAATTGTTCATAAGGATTTAGAAAGGGTGGTTGTTGATCTTATTGGCTTGAAAGTTGAGATTGGCGGTTTAAGGGAAAACCTCTTCATTATCTTGAATCATTTTTGATGGTTTCCCAAGGACGAGCTTTTTTGTCCTAAAACAAGCACTCTAGGGGAGGTAAGATAAGTATAGATCTTTTGCTATAACACCCCCTTGTGTAATAAGCATAGAGATATAATTATGAGAATATTCCTTCGGGTATTTTTGTTACTAACCATTTTCAGGTCTAGAACAAGGAAAACGAAGGATGACAATGTAAAGGTATGTCCAACCAATCATCATGCAACATTAAATCACTCATAAAATTCTTGCCATGTTATCTTGATTATCGCTACCTTTGAGACATGCTCAATCTACAAAATATCAATCATAACTTTCATCTCTGTTTGAATAAATCTCTTTAATGTTTTCATATTACCATTATTTACTATATTATATGATTTGGTTTTGATGTACTTTCATACACCTTCTTTAAATTAGGCATGGTGCTTAGTTTAAGTTGTTTTCTGAATTAAATTAGACAAGGTGTTTAGTTTGATTTTTGAAACTGAGGGTGTGTCGATTTTACTTCTAAAAGCTTTTAAATTAAGCGTGGTGCTTAGGTTAAAATGCCTTCCTAAATCAAATTGGGGACGAGATGTCTAGGTTGATTTTTGAGCCAATGGTATGCTATTGTGGATATTGGATATTTTGTTGGACTAACCCATGCGAGAGAACTCTCAAATACAATTGGGGAAAGTCAAGAGATGAACTCAGATCAGAGATAAAGCAAGGCATATGATAAACTCCAACATTATGCAAAAGACACGGCTCATTTATCATTTGTGGAAGAACTGTAAGTCTCAAATCATTCACTTTCGTCTTTTGCCACAATTCGACTTTGCCTTGATCCTTATGATAGAATACAAAAAGCAAACAAAAATGATATATAAGATATGATAATTAAAATCTATGCTAAAAGTAATCAAAGAACCACCTTTTCATTAGTATAGATTGGATCATATGAACCTTGGGCAATAACCCCTTCTTGACCATGTTGTATTCCCTCGGGTATGTGTCCATTGATATTTTGCGGGGAAAGGATTATACTAAGTCTAAGATGAAATGAACCCGCAAACCAAACCACCATACTAGAGATGAAGCAAGAGAAAGAAGAGGAGTGCCACAAACAGAGTCTACAGACAAAAAGCACTTGCTCAAGGATGAACTCAAGAGTGATTGGCACATGGAAGAAGAAGATCAACTCTACGAAGGATAATCCAATTATGCTCTTCTTCCTTACATGCCCCATCACTCCACATCTTTGGTTTGCAATCTCTCTATTCACTATTACTCTTTTCTACAAGTTTGAATGATTTCGATGCATGAAAATCAAACTTAAGGTTTCATAAAATCATTCCTTTAGAAAAGTAAGGTGAATACGGAAACATGAGATAAATGATCTATGCTAGAATCTTCAACCAAACTTTTACGTAGCATAGAAAGTGACCTTTAGCCCTGTGACAACACTATCCTTGTTACTACTTGTATACTCCTTCGGGTATGTGTTGTCTACTAATGACGTGTCTGAATAAAACCATGAGAGGAGCAAAAGGTCCTACACAATTCAAAGGAGAAGAAAGATAGGATGATGCAATAAAGGAGACAAGTTAGGAGCAAGATACATAAAAGGTCAATTAAGGAAAGCTCCAAGCAAAGGAAGGAACCACCACAAGGTTGTTACGATGCCTTCACGATCGAATAAAAGGTAACATCTTGAGGTAAGCTATCATTAACTAAGCTTTTCCCTAATTTTGGCATGCTCATAAATAAAGAATTAAACATGTTGGAATCATAACCGAACCGTATCCTTCTTTGCTTAGCTTCACATGTTTAGTTCTTTACATTACTCTCCCGAACCCATAGCCCCCATTCATGTGAATTAAAATGTTGCTCATCCTGCTTGGCAAGATAGTCATAAATCAATTAAACCGTTGATGCTCTATCTTGTGACCTTATCACCCTCATCATAAATAAAACAGTTAAACATTAATTCTGCCTTGTTAATGTGCTTAAGGATAGAGAAGAACGAATAAAGTTTTGGTTCTGTTGGTGTTTTCCCACCAACAGGGCCCATGCACTTGATCTCTACCTTGTCTTTGTAAACAGGACATACTTCGTGCACAACGTGGAGGAGTACCTCACTCTCCCAGAATTCTACAAGGGAATGTCGACCCATAAAAGCACACACACTAAACAAGATGTTGCATGCTTCCACTGTCAAAGCTTCACTTCAAATCATGAGACAAGCAAGCAACATGGGTGATGCTATCCTCAGAGATCACTATCTCAGGAGACACAGCCACCAAGATCAGATGATACACTTGAGGAGTGAGTAAGGTAAGAAGTCTTGTTCAAAGGACTTAAAACATTGAACCTTCGCCGAAAGGTAACTCGGTAGTTATCCATATTTAATTCTTAACATTGCATCTTTAGTTGCATATCATATTTATCTTTTTGCATCTTGCATTAGCATATTTATTTCCTTGCATTGCATAATCATTTTTTTTGCTTTAGCATATTTACATTTATGCATTAGCACCTTTGCATTGAAAAATTCTCAAGCCCCATGTGAATAATTTTGTGGTGTGTAACAACCTATAAGGATATCCATTGTGGTGGCATAAAAATAATTATGCATTCATCTAGTTGTATTTGCATTATAGTTCTTTGCATGCATATAAAATTATAAAACTCAAAAACATTGAGAAGAAAAATCTAGTTGAAGTTTTACATAGAATAATCATGACTCATTTTGAGAATCTTTAGACACATGAAGCCTATGTGGTGAACCACTAACGCTTAATCAAGTTCCACTAGCTTTGTTGTTTATTTGAGTTCAAAGAGGATTTCAAGGAAGAGAAACATGATAGGGCGATACTCTCGTCCTTTGTCTACCTCAACTTCCACATCAACAAACGACACTTCAATCCAAAGCTTGGGGAGAGCACCCCAGGTTATCACGATAAGTATCTCTATTACTATCTATATATTATTAGCTAAATATTTGAATTGCTATTAGAGTTTGTTAAAAGTTTAGTTTTATAGAGTCTAGTCGAAGTGTGATCTTTAGGGTATGAATAAATAAATAAATAGGAGTGTACCATAGTTTTCTTTTCCACCAATATAAAATAATCTACGAAGCTAAGTCTTATGCATGGAAATGATGAATAGTTGCTCCGTCGTAATTCCTTTTCGATTACCTAGCTTTCAAGCTTAATTTCTCTTGAGCCTTAAATATAAAACTGCTTTGACTTGAGATTTGCTGAACCACGAAACATGTGGGTTGCAATTTGCTTGCTCTAAAGTCTAGGTAATTGACGGATATGATATATGAGAGTCCGAGCTACTATTGATCTTACTCCTAGTGACACTAGACTTACGGAGATTTATTTTGAAACTTTAAAAGTGCACATGATAAGTTCATGTGTGACAAGAGTGTGTGAACCTCCTACCACGACCATATATACATGCTATTTAGATTAGGAAAACCTTTGAGATATATATAGGTCGCTTGCTTTGCATTGAGTTTGTTCAATCTTTATCGACCCTTAGAAACTTGTCATGCCGATCATGTACACTCCACTTCATTCCACTACATCCACTCCACTTGACTACATACACATATGCTATTTCCATCCCGGAAGTACGCATCCACCACATATACATTCATCACATATATACACCATATACACCCATTCACTCTAGCCAGCAAAAATGTTCTACTCCTATCCTAGAAGAGAGCAACCAAAAATATTTCCTATACCCATTCACTCATTGCTAGCCAATATCTTACAAAGGCTCTATTGTATTTATTTATCTCTCAAAAGTTATTACAAAAGAGATCGGGTTGTAGATTAAAAAAAGAAAGGGAGATGAAAAATGGACAAAAAGTCCTACGGGCGAGTAGAGCCTACCTCCCTAAGAAAAAAAAGGAGATGAAAAATGGACAAAAAGTCCTACGAGGCGAGTAGAGCCTACCTCCCTAAGAAAAAGAAAGAATAAAGGAGAGTTAAAAAATGGACAAGTGTCCGATGAAAACAATGGGTACTTAGATGCTCGCCTCTCCATAAAAAGAAAAATAAAGAAAGAAAAAGATACAACTCAGGTTCTCTATAAAGTTTCCAAATTCAGAGAAGATTCCTCAAAGAGCAAAAGTAAGATTTTCCCTCATCTATTCTATTCACTTCACTACATACTCTGCTATATTCCATACTATCTATATTCTATCCACCATACACATGCACCACTTGATCAGTGTGACTTGTAACTTTGGATCCATTGCTTGAACTTACAATATATGCTTAGTAAGTAGATATAGTTTTCTCCCACCTATGAGCTCCATATATAAGCCTTAGATATAGGGTGAGCGAGAAGAAGGCATAGTGTCCCTACTTTGCCATAGCCAAAAATACTACATATTATGAGAGAGAGGCAAAACAACCTTGTTGCCTTAGTAAGGATCCACAAATACCACAAATGAGAGACTTGAGAGAGTCATACTAGGAACTTTGAGTTTTATTTGAAAACTTACAAAACTCAGAACGACAGTTGAACAAACAGTTTAAGATATGGTGCTTGACTTGATTGTTCTATTTTTTAATTGACCAAGATCAAAGAAAAGGCTATAAGCTCCATGGTTAAAGGTAATATGGGTAAGTTGAAGAATGAGCAATTTATTCTTATCTGGAGGAGAAATTTTGTTTGAAAGCATGTGTACTATAGAGGCGTGAAAGCGTTGTAGCAACTCCTGATCCATTGCTAAGTTTGGCTTTGCTAGGGACTAGCAAAGTGTAAGCTTGGGGGAGCTTGTTGACACCTGTTATAGCATAAAATTACTAGTCAACTAACATGAAATAAGGGCTTAAATTGAATATCAACCTAAGTATAGGGGTTTAACTAACATAATTCCATGAGCTTTGGTGATTTATATATTTTTAGGGACTTAATAGATAAATGCATAGAAGAATAGAGAAAGTTCGAATATACATCTCATACAATGACAAGACTTGACCGTGAAGTAACTCAACCCGAAAAGTGGACTAAAACATTCTAGAAGATACCAGAGGACACCAGAAGAGACGAGAGGCTGAGAGGAGGCAATTACCTGGCGGCCGCCAGGCAATTTTGTGTCGGCCGCCAGGCAATTATGCCCAATCAGGTTCATCTTTTTATGTCGGTTTATAACCGACTTTGAGGTTGTATCTACACCGTTGCCAAGGTCGGTTTGATCCAAGGGCTATCGTTCATCGCCAAGGCCTATATAAGAAGACCCCCTGACCCCAAGGCTAAACCCTAATTCATTACTATCTCATTCTATCTCATTATCTCTTAGTTGTAGAGGGGTCCCTTGTAAGGATCAACTCTCTCTAAGAGATTAGTGAAGTAGAATTAGACATGTAATTAGAAGTGGATTAGATCTAATTAGATCTAATCAAGAGTAAGAGTTAAGAAGAGATTAGAGTCATAGTCCTCATTAGAGACTAGAACTAATCTTGTTCCTAGAGTTAAAGTGTTGGTGATGGGAAGAGCTGCGGAGGAAGCAGGACTGTCGGTGACTCCTCTACATCTTATACTATCGGAATCAAGTCCCGGTGACAACGGTACTTGATCCCAGACTTCTATGGTGGATCAACTCCTTATTTGAGTAAGTAAATGTTCTTATTGTTCTTATTGTTCACAACTCATGTTTGAGTACTTTAATCAGTAGGACGCTATAGATTAGAGGGGTAGCTTAGGTTTAGACATGGTGCCTAGGCGAGGTTGCTTGTGATGACACCTTATATTCCGGGTCGTGTGGTAGATCGCGGGAGTGACAAGTCCTGTTGAGTCCTTTGGAATCCACCCTCCGTCTATAAGACAAGTTGGGCATGTAAGTCTTGGGAGGATTACATGTTTCGCCCATGTTTTCCTTTTGGTGCTTCCCTTTAAGACAATACCAACATATGCTTACAAGGATAAGAATTAGACAACCATAGAAATCTCCTTATCTCTTTATCTTCTTCGGTTGCTTGACTACTACTCGAGGGGATTAGTTATATTCCTTAGTTACCTCACACCATCCTCCCTGTGGATTCGATATAAAACCCTCTCCCGGGTGAAATGCTCGCCCGATATCCGTTAAACTGCGGATTATTATAAATATTTACGTAGGCTTAACAAATACCAACAACGTGTCAATTTCGGCCCAATCTAGCTGGAATTTGACACCTTTATGCCTGAAACTGAAACAATGCCAAAACCTTATGTTCAAGACAGATGAAACATCAGCGGTGGTGCGTGTCTTAGAAGGTTCTATTACTGCTGAAATTTTAGCAGTGGAACTAGACATGTTACTACTAGGGAAGGTGTTGACACTGTTATAGCATAATATTACTAGTCAACTAAATATGGAAAAGGACATAATTTGAATATCCACATAGACTAGGGGTCTAACTAACATAATTCCACGAGCTTTGGTGATTTATGACTTCACAGGGACTTAACAGATAAATGCAGAGAAGAATGCAGAAAGTTCTAGAGTCTACATCCCATGTGATGACAAGACTTAACCGTGAAGTAACTCAACCCGAATTATGGACTAAAACATTCTAGAAGACACGAGAAGACACCCGGGAAGGACGGCGGCATGGGCCCACCATGGCACGGCGGCCCCGATGTGAAAAACGGGCCGGCCGCCGGGTGGGTCCCACCTCGGTCTCATCTTCCTAGGTGGGTTTCAAACCGACTTTGAGGTTGTATCTACACCGTTGGAAAGGTCGAGTTTGATCCAAGGGTTCACGTTCATCGCCAAGGCCTATATAAGAAGACCCCCACGACCCCGAGTTAAACCCTAACTCATTCTATCTCATTCTATTCATTATCTCTCGGTTGTAGAGGTGTCCCAATGTAAGGATAACCTCTCTGCGGGATTAGTGAATTAAGTAGATTAGAAGAAGATTAGTCATGTAATTAGAGATAGATTAGCCATGTAATTAGAACTAGATTAGATCTAACTTAGATCTAATCAAGAGTAAGGAGAGAGGAGCTATGCTCCCTGTTGCAGAGATGTCTTGAGTATGGTATGTCTTTGTATTTTCTCTACAAGACTTAAGATTCATATATTTATCTTCTCTATTTACTTCCATGTATTTCATATATGGTTAGTATAGTTGTTATGCTATTGCATGGGATCTCCGCTCGTATTGAGGGCTCTAGTTATGCTAGGTAGCTAGAGTAGTAATCGATAGTGTAGATTTGGTGTCTAGGCTATAGGTTACCTGAGGTTGCGCCCAATCCCACGGATAGTTGTGGTAGCCCGGGGGGGTGACAGCTCTGTAAGGCCTTTGTAGTCCACCACGTTCGGATTGGTGTTTCGTAGAGCTTTTGGCAGCCTTCTCCCGACTACCTTCTTCCCAGTCTTTCTCGAGAGTTGGGACGGATCTGCTGCTCCAAAGTGCATTAGTATAATTGCTATCATAGAACCTAAGTAATAGATAATTACCCAGGAACCTTGATCTCTCTCTTTGACCTCTTGATTAGTTTAGTTACTCTCTGATATTTTAGGTAGGACATTATTTTATGCTTTGTTATTTACTTACCCTTTATCATTTACCCCCTCACTATAGTCTAGTGGTTTGCTAAGTTAGTAGATGCATGATTGTGACTTATTAGATTCTTTAGCCAAAGCTTCCCTGTGGATACGATACTCTAGAATACTCATCCTAGGGAAAAGCTACAATGGTAGGTGTTAAATGCGCTTGCGAGAATCCTTCATATTATTTTAACACTTAACAAATGCCAACAAGCTTTTTAGCGCCGTTGCCGGGAAACAATTGGCCTAAAGATTCTAATAATGAACATGATGTCGCTAATTTAGTGTATCACTAACTTTAGTAGGATTACCCTTGTTCTGTTGAGTTGTGGAATAGACAGGACAAAAAGATGTCGTTGCGACCTTCCGACAAGATTCCACGAGAAAAGAAGAAAGATTGAAGAACCCAGGGTGCCTGATCATTCAAGATTCATTACACATTGGAACCCTGCTATCTCAAGGTATGTATTTAAATATATATTATTCTAATCATATATAGATTGAAGAAGAAGTCGCCGTCACAAGAATTCAATTCACACATCTCAAGTGACGTACATAGAAATTTGTATATCGTGGTAAGTATGATCGGTAAAAGGTGAGAAAGTCTTGCTCATGGACTATAAATTGATTGAGTAGTTATCATTTAATTTCTTGCATTGCATTGCATGTTTACTTGATCAACTCATGCATTCACTTCACTTAGTTTATGTTTTCTTATAGTAGATCCATTGCATGATTAGTCCCTTTGCATCTATCCATATCATTTGCATCTAAAAAAAAAAAAAATCACCTTGATCATGCTCTTTCATCTCTATTTTTGAATAATCTCTATAGTGCTTTCATGCTACCTTTGTTTGCTATAGTATGCTTTGGTTTAGAAGTATTGCAAGGATATTTCTAAAGGTTTTTAAATTAAGCGTGGTGCTTAGGTTAAAATACCTTCCTTAATTGAATTAGACATGGAGTCTAGTTTGGTTATTGAACTAATAATTGCTTGTGTAGACATTGGATATTTTTTGTAAGACCCCCCTGAGAGAAAACTCTCAAATCCAATTCGGGTAAGTCAAGAGATGAACTCGAGATAAGAGATGAAGCAAGGCATATGATGAATTCCAACATAGTGCAAAAGACACAGCTCATTCATCATTGATGGAAGAATTGTAAGTATCAAATATCATTCACCTTGTCTTTTGTTACAAGTTACCTTTGCCTTGATCCACATGTTAGAGTGCAGCCATAAAAAAAAGTGTTTTAAGACATGAATAAATAAAATCTGTGCTAAGGTAATCAAAGAACCACTTTCTTATTAGCATAGATGAAATCATATAAACCTTGGACAATAACCCCCTGTTTCAAACTTGTTGTATTCCCTTGGGTATGTGTCCACTAATTTTTGCAGAGAAAAAAAAGGGTCTATGTTTGTGGATACAGGATCACCAAAGAACTCTACCGAGTTGTTCACGAGGGGTTGTATCTAGCTGTGACCACAAACAACTCCCGGAAGGCAATAGAAGCATAGCTACGATGACTTACATTTGTAAATAGGATAGAACACTAGTCGGATTACCTTGTTTAGAGTTCGGGTGTTCGGGTTCCTCTCGGGACAACCCCTCTCGTATCCGACTAGGATCGTAGCGAGTTCCTTGGCCCCTTGGACTATAAAAGGCGGCCAAGGAGCACCTCATAGAGGAAGGCACGAGCAGTGCCGAGAACACAAGCTTGGCCACGACCAAGCGTAAGCTTCACGGCCGGTTCTCGGCGACCCCATTAATCAAAAAGCGAGGCACACGCCGATTGGGCGTAAAGGTCTTTACTCGATCCTTGATCGAGGCCCGAACCCGATATAAAAACCCCGCTCTCCGTGTCATTTGCGCAACAAACCGCCGGGCTCGTGTTCATCGAGGCCGAACAAACTGCCCGGTTCACCCCGTGGCAGGCTCTCGGTCGTAGAACATCGATAGCTGGCGCGCCAGGTAGGGGCTCTCGTCGAATTTCAGCACGAGAGTCCGGCGGACCACGACATCATGAGTACATCGATGAGGAGGACGATCATCTTTGGATCATGGGCTTGCGAGATCGACAACGACGGTGAAACTCGAAGCTACACCGTTGAGGAACCCAAGACCGAAGAACCATAACTCGTCGAGAAGCTCCAGGAGGCGACGATTGCCAAAGCCGCCTCGAAGACGGAGAACAAAGTCGAAGCTTGCTTGGGAACCAAAGACGGAAGGGCCCAAACCCGAAACCAACTCGGGGAAGGTAGACAACCAAGGCTCGAGTACGGACTCGGGGAAGCAACTCGAGTACAACTCTAACTCCGGCTTGGATAAGGGAAGCTACTCCATCTCGGAAACTTTTTTCAACCAAAACTACTCCAACCCGGAGAAAGAAGGCGAATTCGGATATAACCACGGACACCGGTCTAGATTACCTTTTCGGTTTCCTACTGAGGACTACGCAACGCGGTGTTCGCGTATTCAAGGAGCGCCAAGACAACTCGAAGAGAAGATTGGAGATTCCTTTGGAGGAGCGCGCAAAGAGGGCTCATATTGACAAGAACCTAGAGGAGTGCATCATCCACTGGCCAAGAACCCTCAAGAAAGCCGATCGTCAAGCAACGGGGACAAATAGGGAGGACCAACATCATAAGGCCAACCCCGAGACGGAAGGAGTGGCGGCCCAAAGCTACGGCCGCTAAGGAAGTCTTTGTGGTGGCTACGGCTCGCACCCCACTTACCGGGCCAGGAAGCCCCGGACATCGATCAGCGACGAAGGCCTGTCCAACATCTCGGGCGGACGAAAGAACCCTTGAAGACGAAGGAGAACACCAACGTCAAGAAAGGCTGAAAAGGAACAAGCTAAAGGGAGGACGCCGAATCGGGGCAAACTCACGCATGCAAGCCACGAGCGGATATCAAGCCGTCTGCATGAATACGAGAGGCTAAAATCTAAAAGAGAAGCTAAAGATGATCAACGTGCAACACAGGAAAGACTACAAGGGTTGATTGACCGCTTTGAAGACATTTGCCGACCTAAATGGCGAGGAAAAACTCATCAAGGAGGCGTTGCAAAAAGGCTATCGGGAGAGAGATCCCGAACGTCGCGATCAAAGGCAAACGGCTCTCACACTCCAAGAAGTCGATCCAATGTCTTTGAGAGGCCGGGAAGGGCGAGGGTTCCAACAACTCCGAGGCCACCCCGGAGGGATGGTAAACGAGTACCAGAGACCCCGAGGGAGAGCCTAGTTCCAAGACCAAGCCGGCGAGAAGAAGTCGCGGAATCAACATATCGACCTCTTTGGAACTCATCCAAGAGGAGGAAGAACCTCGGGGAGGATTTGAAGAGAGAACAACGGAAAGCTACGATAGGTTTCCTTGCTTCATTGAAAGATTGCAGGAAGTCAAGCTACCCCCAAAGTTCAAGCCTTCAAACCACTCCAAATACGATGGGAAAACGAGCCCGGACAATGGCTCGAGTCTACTCACAATCCATTGAAATTTTGGTTTGGAGGAGATGATGACGCAAAAGCCGTCTTCTTTCCCATGGCCCTAGAGGCTCTACCGCTCCAATGGTTTGACAAGATTGAAGAAGGCTCAATCGATCTTTGGGGAGACCTACGAGGAGGGCGTTCTATAGCAAGCGCGAGGAATCATCACCCATCCTATTACTCGGCCGATTTGAAAAGCCTCAAGCGAGAAGCGAGGAGGAGAATCCACGGGAGATTACTACCGAAGATTTGGGGAGATGAGATCCCAAGTACATGATATCACCGAAAGGGAAGTCATAGACGCCTTCCGGTACGCAGGATTTTCTCAAGATGGCGGTTCTCGATTTCTACAAGGACAACCCAAGGACAAAGCGAGTAGTTCAAGCTTCTTTGTTGAGAAGATGATCGGAGCTGAAGAAAGAACCGAGACCGCTTTCGAGAAAGAAAGAACTCGAAGCCCGAAGAAAGATCGGAACAACTCTCAACGGCGAGAAGAAGCGAGGGCCAGGACAATACTGTCGCAATGGCGAGAAAAGTCGAAGAAACGACAAAGCAGAGGTTCAACAACAACGACAATGGCGACGAGGAAAGAAGCAATATCAAGCTAGAAGACCTACCCCCGCATCTACCACCCCGGAGCTCCGCTGCACGCTCGGAAAGCGTACCAATTTCCGGGAAAAGTACAAGGGAGGAAACAACTCTGTTCAGAAGGAAAACAATCAAGAAAACAGAGAAGAAGCCATTGAAAGCCAAAGACAGGGGATTTCCAGAAAGCAACGAGATCCTTGAACGTCATATTCTACGGAGTACCGGATCAAAGAGCAAGAGGCAAGACAAGGCGGCACTAAGATCAATCATGGCAGCAGAACCCGCAGAGTACCACACTACCTCAATTGGTCCCAATACCCGATTGAGTTCACCGGGGAGGATCAATGGACAAGTGTGGGTAACGCCGGACTATATGCTCTGGTCTTTGGAACCCACGATAGCTGGAGTAACCGTTACCAAAGTATTGATCGACGGAGGAGCTGGGTTGAACATCATATTATCAGAAACACTAGACAAGATGGGACTAGACCTCTCGGGACTAATCGCTCCTTCAAGCACTCCCTTCTATAGAATAGTACCCGGACGAGCAGCCATACCAGTTGGACAAGTCACCTTGCCAGTCACATTCGGATCTCCATCAAATTACCGGACGGAGTACATCAAGTTCGAAGTGGCAGATCTCGAGTCACCATACCACGCCATTATGGGAAGACCCGCTATTGCAAAATTCATGGCTATTCCACACTACCCGTATCTTCTACTAAAGATGCTGGCACCTTTTGGGGTCCTTTCAATCAAAGGAGACCTCAAGAAAGTTTTCGAGTGTGACGTACAAGCCGTGGAAATCGCAAAACAAGGCGGGGAGAGCTCTTGGAGAAAAAGAACTCAACCGGATGGCGAGAGGATACAAATCGAGAAGAACTCGAGATACCGGCCAAGAAGCAAGTGTTGACACCTGTTATAGCATAATATTATAAGACAAATAACATGAAATAAGGGCTCAAGTTAAAGACCAAACATAAGTCTAAGGGTCTAACTAACATAATTCCACGAGTTTTGGTATTCTGTGACTTTCTAGGGACTTGATAGATAATTGCTGAGAAAGATGGAGAAAGTTCCGGAATATACAAGGCATATGAAGACAAGACTTAACCGTGAAGCAACTCAACCCGAAAAGTGAACTAAAACATTCTAGAAGATACCGAGAGGACACCGGAAAAGGCGGGACGCCAGGGTGGCATGCCACCTAGCGCCGCCCGATTATAACTAGGCCGCCGCCGGGTGGGCCACCTGTCGGTCTCTCCTTTCTAGGTCGGTTTACTACCGACATTGAGGTTGTTTCTACACCGTTGCTGAAGGTTGGTTTGATCAAGGGTTGACGTTCATCGCCAAGTACTATATAAGAAGACCGGTGACCCCGGGGCTATCATATTGATCATTATCATACTCATTCATCAACTCATACCCATCTAGTCGGCCAAGTCTAGACCTAAGCCCTAGTTCATACTAGAAGTAGTTAGCTACATAGCTAGTTCTAGTTGAAGATCAAGTTCATCTTGAGTTCCTAATAGTCAAGAAGTAGCAAGGATCATCGTTCTTGAGACTTCTCTCTTGTATTCGATCTGTAAGTACTATTATATTTAGAATACAATTGTTATGGCTTTGATCTATATAATTATTATATTCTTATTGATATGTGTTTATGCTTGCTATGATTATATGTTTAGTTTAGTAAGATTGCTTTTATATTTTATGCATGGAATTGTAAAGCATCCATATAGATGATCACTATGTGGGTGATAAGCAATGTGTAAAGCGTGGTGTTTATACAACGTTTATGCGCAATTGCACCCTATATTCGGGCCGTGTGGTAGATCGCGGGGTGAACTGACTGTTGAGTCCTTTGGAATCCACCCCTCCAAATGTAGGACTAGTCGAGTTTATTATTACGGTAATGATCAAGTTTCGTTCTTGGTTGTTATTGGTAATGCTTGCCATGTGTAGAAGTAATCCAACCTTGCCATGATAGCTAGATGTATTGCACTAATTGTAGTATTCATTTACATATATGATTAGGAGTATCTTAGGAATATTCATTCTATTCTTTCTATAACATGTTAATAGCTCGTATGATACTAGTGGCATATGATGATCTTAGACTTGGGTATTTATCATTTATATAATTATCTTTTATCCTGTGACTTATCTGTTGAGTAATGTTAGATACTTATGGCAACTTTGCATTACAATCTTGTAAGGTTGTTGGTATTTCTAATGTCACTAACTAGTAATGGCATCTAGAAAGAATATCAGATGTTGCTTCAGATAAAACTTAAAAGAAATATTCATTGCCAGTTCATAGCATATCGAAAAGGTTGTCATCCCTATAGTTAAACTACTAATATGCAAGGAATATAATATTCGTACCATGCCTTGATAACTTCTTAATAAGTAAATAAACAATTATAAGCTGGGTATCCATAGCGCACAGGATATGAATATATACCATTGTAGCATTTTAACCAGGAGTAATAACCAGGTCTTGAATTTATATTCTACCACAGGGAAAGAAGTCATTATCTTGAATTAACTAAGCATAGATCTTAATCTAACCATCTCTCATGTGCAAGACATCAGCATTAATCTCATCAATTACTTAAGCAAGGATCAAAGTTCATAGTAAAGATAATGATAAAGTTCTAGATAAACAGATTTGACCAAAAATCACGTTGGTTGGCGAGAAAGTGTCTAACAATGGACGATAGCAATTCATAGGCTAGCTAGCATTAGAAACTCCAATATGTAACTCTAAACTAAATGTTAGGATCTACCTAATTATGCAATACAAATAACAATCATCGAAGAAAGACTAATTAAATCCGGACATGAGGACGAGAATCCGTGAAGACTAAGGCGAAACTTAGAACAACCCGAAATCTAACATCCGCTAGGCCTACACATACGGGGTGGATTGCAAAGGACTCAATGGTCTTTGTCACCACCACGATCTACCACACGACCCGGCACATAGGGTGCAAACGCAGGTAAATAAGATCTAATCACCATGATTACATCATCTCTACCACTCACCTTCCGATCTAGATGATGCGCTATACGAATCCATGCATGAACATAACTTGATAATTCAACTATGCTAAATGTGTAATTAAAGTAAATACTAGAACAAATAATCTCGAATATAAACATGATCAAGATATTCATATTAAGCATGTGTGCGGAACTTGAAAACTACTTACAATGAAGAACTTACAAGAGCGAGGGCGATCTTGAGCTGGCCTCAGAAGCGATCCGGGCGGATTTCTCCCTTCCTACTAGTTCTAATCTTGATTGCTACTCTTAGAAAGCGATGTTTCTCTAGCGTTGAATATGACTTGGTATTTTAATTAGAAATATCTTTGTTATAGAACTTGATGATCTAAGAAGGGGGTCTAGGGGTCCTAATATATCGGTCTTCGTACGTCTCTCCATCTTCATTAGGCGATGTGGTATTAACCTTGAATCAATCCCGCACTTCTACCGTCGCCCTCGGATCAAACCGACTCAAATCAACCGGTTTAGATCGAGTCTTAGGCGGTGGAGGAAGCTTTCGAAGCGGCGAGTCGGCGCCACACAGGGGGCCGATCGGCCTAACTATTGGGCCGATCGGCCCGGGGGGTCTCCCCTCTCGGGTCCCGTCGTGCGTCGCGTGTTCTGGAGTCTTCTAGATGATGTATTTCTTGGTTCGAAGTTAGTTCACGTCGGGATTAATCCGAAGCCTTCTAGACTTGTTTCGGAGTTGGATTGCGTTGCGTTACGTCGGCCGTATGCCACGTCATCTCTGCTGATTTTTGTTAAGTCCCACGCAAATCACAACTTTACCAAAACTGATGGAATTATGTTAGTGACACCCTATTCTAGGTTGTTATTATTATTTATACCCCTTTCTCATGTTTAATTAATTAAAAATTTTATATGATAACAAGTGTCAACAAACTCCCCAAGCTTACCCTTTGCTAGTCCCTAGCAAAGCTACATGCTATAGTAGGATCGAGGGGAGTTGCTACTACGCTTTCATACCTCAAAAAAGTCTTGTGTTTATAAAAAATAAATTCTCCTCTTGACCAGATTACTCTTGTTTACCATGGGGCGTAGCCTTTTCACGAATCATAAGCAAGATAAAACAATCAAGTTAAGTACCATGTCTCAAATTCTTTGATCAACTATCATCCTGGGGTTTTGCAATATTTTTCAAAAGAAAACTCAGAGATCCTATGTATGACCCCCTTAAGTAGATGGTACGTAGTGGAGTTACACAAGTGGTAGGACATACATAGTGGGATGATAGTGGTGAAGTGGATGAGGATGAAAGGTAGTAAATAGCCTTTAGCCTTTTTTCTAGTATTTTTTTCTTCTCAAGCATCTCTAGTCTATATCCCTCTTTCTAAAAATTGCTAGGATCTGGGCTGTCCATTCTTGGAGAGGTGGGCTTTTCCCTGAACTTGTGTCCATTTTTCTCTCTCCTTAGAGATGTGGGCCCTGCTCACCCTCGGACACGTGTCCATTATTCATCTCTAAATTTATTATTTTTTTATTATTAGGGAGGTAGGCCCTTCTCGCCTAGTATGACTTTTGTCCGTTACTCTCCCTCTCTCGTCTCACTTTTTTTTTTTTCTCTTTTTTTTTTTTTTTTTTTTTTTCGAATGTAGCCCAGCCTATATAAAACATTGAGAGAGACATATCTAAAGATTGCAAGAGCTCTATTAAATATTTTTATGGCTAACGGCTAAGTGAAATATGGGGATGCGTACTTAGGGTTAAAAGCAGCATATTGGTGGAGTGGGATGATCTTGATGGAATACTCTTAAGGGTCATAGCTAAGGAACTCATCATAAAATTTTATAATTTTTAAAGATAAAAACCAGGAGTCAAGTATCTCTAAGAATATGATAAACAGTAGCTCAACTTTTTATGCACTATTATCTTTTAATGCTAAGACTCAGATCAAGCATGTGCTTCCCACAGTGTGTTGGGTTTAGAGCAAATTAAACATTTAAAGCTTCGAGGAGAATCTAAGTCCAAAGTGTAAGTACTTTTTAAGAGGAATTAAGGCGGAGCAACTATTCATCATTTCCTTAGCACATATTATCAAGATCATAATTAATAGGAAGAAAATAGTCTAACAAGTTCTAGCACTTTATTTATTTGACTCTTTAACACTAAGACTCTTTAACTAAGACACATTAAATAAGACTCATTAGCTCTAAGCAAATATAACTAGCTAAAATTTAAAGACATAGGGTAATAATACTTATCGTGATAAATGGGGTGCTCTCCCCAAGCTAGATCTTGAAGTAGTCCTTTTCGTTCATCCTTGGAATCTGCTCCTCTTTCGGGGTCTCCTTTTAATGTTTTCCTGTTAATATTAATTTGCACATACCAGAAGGAACAAATTCTAGGATGTTAATGTGAGCCTTCATGTGCTCACGTCTTTTTGGATTTTTATATAAAAGGTGTGGACCTTCATGTGCCCACATATTTTTGGGTTTTTCTATGCAATAGGGATGATAATGCAAAAACATATGAATGCAATATTTTTATATTTTTATATATTTTTATGCCACCACGGCAAGGTGTGCTTGCATGGGGCTTAAGAGGCGATGCACATGCGGCAAACATATTTTTGGGATTTTTCTAATGCAGGTTTAGGAAAAAATAAATATGCTAAAGTAAACATGCTAATTGAAATATCTTTGTGCGAGAAAAATTAAAGATGCAAATAAATACCGAAGTTACCTCTCGGCAAGAGTTTAGAGAGCACTTACTCCCATGGCGTGGTGTCGTCTATGGGCCCCCGTATAAATGTTGTACCTGGTATGGTTCCTTCAATGATCTCTCGTAGGTGGGCGTAGGCGAAGTAGCCTTGAGAAGTCGATTGTTCATTTGTTGATGTATTTGGTTGGGTCTCAGAAGGTGTATTCTTGTTGCTCTTCTTAGCGGCTTCTTTCTTCTTCCAAGATTGCTTCTTTGGTGGAGACCTCTCCGGTGTAGTTGGTGCATCATTCAAGATTGGTAGGAGCTGAGTGTACTTTTCTTGGATGTCTTTTTCTATCCTCTCAATGTGCTCCATCTTTGAGTCCAGCTTCCTTTGTAGTCTTTGGAGGCGCTTACGGCTCTTGGTCCTTCTTGGGGCTGTTCATAGTTAGTATAAGTATTAAAGAAGCAAGCGCACCTTTTTACCTTGAATATGGAACTGGATTTCGCCCGATCCGATGTAAATGATTGCTCTTGTAGTATTCGAGGAACGGCCTTCCAAGTATTATGGGAGGATCTTGTTCTTCGTCTCCGTGTCCATGACTAAGAAGTCGGTGAGGACATATTTGTCTTTGATCTTGACCGGTGCGTTTCGCACAATACCTTAGGGAATCGGTGTGTTTGATCCGCCCATTTGCGTAGTACATAGGTGGAACACAAAGGCGGATTACCATAGATTAATTTATACGTTACCTTTGACATTAGGTTGATGCGATCCCGTGTCGCATGACGGTTGTATAAGTTCCATTGATTAATGGAGCGGTGGATTGCGGAACTCGAGGGTCGTCTAGCTTCTCTTTTGGTGGTTGATTGCGCCGAGTCTTGCGTCTTTGAGTTGACTTGATTGATCATCAAGACTCGTTCTACGTGTGGTCGAGGTTGACGATTGTTCTTGTTCTGCTTCTTCTTTTTATCCTCTTCTCGGATGGTGGTATGTGTACTTGAGGTGCGGTAGTGGTGCGGTTGGAGCAGGGGGAGCTAAGGTCTTGTGTTTGCAGTTGAATCTCTCCCTCTGTCCATTAAGCGTGAAGGCGATCTTCGCGGTGTCGGCGTAGATGATTGCCTTAGTGGTAGCGAGGAAAGGGCGGCCCGGAGAATGATCGGGCGTTCTTACCTTTACCCATATCCGGGACCACGAAGTCGGTGGCCACGTATAGCTTACCGATGTAAAGGCATCGTCCTCTAGAATACCCTCGAGGGTAGCATAGCGATTGATCGCAAGTTGTAGGCACATGGTTGTGTATACTAATTCTGAATCGGCTCAAGGTTTACCTTAGGCATGATGTTGACACTTGAGCCGAAGTCGATGAGTGCGTCGTAGGGCGCGGGCGCCTATGTTGATGGTGACGGCCCCGGTCTTCGGATCTTCTTTCTTAGCGGGCATTCCCGGTCGACACAATTGAATTTCTTGTTTGAGTAGGTGGTCCGCATACGCATAGTAAATATCGACAAGATTTGCAGATTCTAATTCTTAGGTTGACCGGAATCTTACAGGTTAGGCATAGGAGCGGATAAAGCCGGTGGGATAATTGTGATTCTATCATTTTATTAAAGCTATCTTTGGTTCTTTATTGCAGAAGAAAAGCTTTCCATTTTAGTACTAATAGTTTCTAGCATTTTATCATTGGAAGCTAACTTCTTAGATAGATTATCCATAAGTCTACCTTGGTTTTGTACTAACTCTCTTAAAGGTGGAAAATTATTGAAAGAGTTATTACCTTGATAGTTACTGAATAATTACCTTGGTAGTTGGGTCTCTGTTGACTCCATTGTTGATTCGGAGGGGGCGATCTTGGTTGTTGTTATTGTTGATGTAGTTCACGTCCTCTTCTAGCTCGGGACGGTGGCAGCCCGAGTGTGTCGGTGTTGCCACATTCTTCACATGTCATGCGGGGAATCGAAGAGTTGCATGACTTCCTTCTTCTCGGGAGCTTTGTCTTCAAGCTTCTTCATAATTAAGTCCATTTTGGCGGGACGGCATATCTACCTCTTTCATTTGGTGCATTCCTCTCTCTCTTTCTTGCGGGGTTGACGGTCCTCATTCCAAGCTTGGTTTGATGCCATCTTTTCCACAAGGTCGGTAGCTTGGTTCGGTGTAAGTGATAGGAAAGCACCTCCGCCGGCGGCGGCGTCCATGGTCTCACGGGTGTTGTTATTAAGCCCGTGGTAGAAGGTCTACGCATGAGTAACCAATTCTCCATTCCATGGTGTGGGCATTACGTGATGTAGTCTTGAAAGCGTTCCCACGCCCGGAACAGATTCGTCGTGTTCTTCTTTGAAAGCTTGAGATTTTCCTCGTAAAGGCGTTGGTTTTGCCTATAGGGAAGAATTTTGCCGGGAAGGCGGTGAGAGCAAAGTGCCCAAGTAGTGAGTTTGTCTTTGTTGGCGTAGAAACCACTGCTTCGCTCGTCCCAAGAGTGAGAATGGGAAGAGACGAAGTAGGATTGCATCACTTGAGACATCTTTGATAGTGAAGGTGCCATAAATCTCTAAGAAGTGTTGTAGGTGAGCATTGGCATCTTCATGAGCTTTTCCACAGAATTGGCTAGCTTGTACCATGTTGATGAGTGCGGGCTTGAGCTCAAAAGCTTTGTCTCCCACATCGATTTGTCGGTCCAAAGTGCGGATGTTGGCCGTAGTCGGTGCGAGTATTCGCGAAGGGTCTTGTTTGCCATGTCTTCAAAAATTGGTGCTAAGCTACGCACGGTGGAGGAGTCTTCCGAGGTAGTGTTCTTGGGTTGAGATTTCAACTTGGATCTTGCCTCCTTCAAAAGTTTTTTACGGATCGATTGGAAGTTTTCAGGAAGATTCCTTTTCATACATTACCCCGCAAAAGATAGGAAGAATAATAACAAGGGTATACTTGTTTAAGCAATTGATAAAATTAATCGATGCGTATGAGAGATGCATGCATGTTAATCCTATGTGTTTTTATTTTATTGGGCTATAGACTTTTTTCTTTCCCAAGAACGGCGCCAAAAAATGCTTGTTGGTATTTCTAATGTCACTAACTAGTAATGGCATCTAGAAAGAATATCGATGTTGCTTCGGATAAAACTTAAAAGAAATATTCATTGCGAGTTCATAGCATATCCGAAAAGGTTGTCATCCCTATAGTTAAACTACTAATATGCAAGGAATATAATATTCGTACTATGCCTTGATAACTTCTTAATAAGTAAATAAACAATTATAACTGGGTATCCGCAGCGTTTACAGATATGAATATATACCATTGTAGCATTTTAACCGGGAGTAATAACCGTGTCTTGAATTTATATTCTACCACAGGGGAAAGAAGTCATTTATCTTGAATTAACTAAGCATAGATCTTAATCTAACCATCTCTCATGTGCAAGACATCAGCATTAATCTCATCAATTACTTAAGCAAGGATCAAAGTTCATAGTAAAGATAATGATAAAGTTCTAGATAAGCAGATTTGACCAAAAATCACGTTGGTTGGCGAAAGTGTCTAACAATGGACGATAGCAATTCATAGGCTAGCTAGCATTAGAAACTCCAATATGTAACTCTAAACTAAATGTTAGGATCTACCTAATTATGCAATACAAATAACAATCATCGAAGAAAGACTAATTAAATCCGGACATGAGGACGAGAATCCGTGAAGACTAAGGCGAAAACTTAGAACAACCCGAAATCTAACATCCGCTAGGCCTACATACGGGGTGGATTGCAAAGGACTCAATGGTCTTTGTCACCACCACGATCTACCACACGACCGGCACATAGGGTGCAAACGCAGTAAATAAGATCTAATCACCATGATTACATCATCTCTACCACTCACCTTCCGATCTAGATGATGAGCGCTATACGAATCCATGCATGAACATAACGAAGAATTCAACTATGCTAAATGTGTAATTAAAGTAAATACTAGAACAAATAATCTCGAATATAAACATGATCAAGATATTCATATTAAGCATGTGTGCGGAACTTGAAAACTACTTACAATGAAGAACTTACAAGAACGAGGCCCGATCTTGGTGGCCTCCGACGATCCGGAGCGGATTTCTCCCTTCCTACTAGTTCTAATCTTGATTGCTACTCTTCCGAAAGCGATGTTTCTCTAGCGTTGAATATGACTTGGTATTTTAATTAGAAATATCTTTGTTATAGAACTTGATGATCTAAGAAGGGGGTCTAGGGGTCCTAATTATATCGGTCTTCGTCTGTCTCTCCATCTTCATTAGGCGATGTGGTATTAACCTTGAATCAATCCCGCACTTCTACCGTCGCCCTCGGATCAAACCGACTCAAATCAACCGGTTTTTAGATCGAGTCTTAGAGGCGGTGGAGGAAGCTCAGCGAGGCGAGTCGGCGCCAGGGGGCCGATCGGCCTAACTATTGGGCCGATCGGCCCAGGGGGTGCTCCCCTCGGGTCCCGTCGTGCGTCGCGTGTTCTGGAGTCTTCTAGATGATGTATTTCTTGGTTCCGAAGTTAGTTCACGTCGGGATTAATCCGAAGCCTTCTAGACTTGTTTCGGAGTTGGATTGCGTTGCGTTACGTCGGCCGTATGCCACGTCATCTCGCTGATTTTTGTTAAGTCCCCTCGCAAATCACAACTTTACCAAAACTGATGGAATTATGTTAGTGACACCCTATTCTAGGTTGTTATTATTATTTATACCCCTTTCTCATGTTTAATTAATTAAAAATTTTATATGATAACAAGTGTCAACAAAGGTGGATCTCATAACTAAATCGTAATCTAAATCTTTAGACATCCTTTTCTCTCTACTTTCCATAGACTCCCTTCCCTCGTGGTAAAATATAAATACGATACGGATTACTCCGGTGAAGTGCTACAATTGGTATTTCTATCACGTCAGGCGCTTTGCGAGATATCATATTCATTCTTTTATCAAGGCCAATCAAGAGTACCATGCCCGCATTTCTTTGAGCGTTATTGCTAGGGTGATGGACTAGTGTATAGGTAATGCCTAGAAATGAGTGGTATACCTTGAGTACATATCCTGGTGAGATTAACTCCACTATGGATAATGATGCTAAGTTTACATCCCGCTACTAACACCGCCTAACTCCGCTTTGTAGGATCATGAGGTTAATCCCATATCCAAGCTAACATGATTAGATAGATTTCCCATATATATTTCTTTCGCCTTCCTAATTGGGATCGTGTAAGAAATATCAACAAGCATTTCGGCGCCGTTCTTGCGGAAGGCGTAGTCTATCCGAGAAAAAATAATTTTTCTTGGCTTTGTTTTTCAAAACTTTCCTAGTTTAGGAGAGCATAGTCAATATCTTAATTTCAAAATGTGTTTTCAAAACTTCAAATGTTTTTCTAGTGTTTCTTTCCAGTTTTCTCTAAGTTTGGAGGGGTATTAGCCAAAACTTAGACAATGCTATTCCTATTAAGTTAGTATTGTTTCGACTTTACTAGTTAGAAAGGGTGCTAGCCAAAAATCTTTTAAACACATCATATAAGGAAACCGAGAGAGATCCCTTACATCACCTAATGCATTGAGAACCCATTATCACATACTCAAACGAGGTCCAACCCTCGTTTTCTATTTTATTTTGATCTTATGCGAGGGGAAAAATATATGTATGAATAAGAACCTTCAGAGAATTTTGTTGAAGATCTTGAAAAATTAATCGAGGCGAGGCCAAAGCAAAACTCAAACAAACTCCAGCACCTACATCATCATCATCATCATCGAGAATCCAAGACCTCTTGAATCGGAAGTTAATCAAGTTACTAAAGACTTGACATCTCAATTTGAAGCTATGGCAACCAAGACACTTTCGTGAATTTTCAGCTTCTACCACGGACAACATTCTTGTTGGGCCAAAGGTAGAGGTTGGAGACAAAGGCTTTGAGCTTAAGCCGGGGCTCATCAATATGGTGCAAGCTAGTCAATTTTGTGGAAAGGCACATGAAGATGCTAGTGCTCATCTCCAACACTTCCTGGAGATTTGCAGCACATTTACTATGAAGGATGTATCCGAAGATGCAATCTTGCTCCGTCTCTTTCCATTCTCACTTTTGGGAAGGGCTAAGCAATGGTTTTATGCTACGAAAGATAAGAATACAACATGGGATATTTGTTCCACGACCTTTCTTGCAAAGTTCTTTCCTGTAGGCAAGACAAATGCCTTAAGAGGGAAGATATCAAATTTTAACAACTTGACATGATGAATGAGTCCACTGAAGCATGGGAGCGTTTTCAAGATTATATTTCAGAATGTCCACACCATGGGATGGAGAAGTGGTCGTTGATGCGAGACTTTCTATTATGGGCTTGTTCGGTGCTCGTGAAACTATGGATGCCGCTTTGCGGTGGTGGTGCTTTCTTATCACTTACATTAACTCGTGCCACAGAACTTGTGGAGAAGATGGCTTCCAACCAAGGTTGAAGTGAAGAACGTCAATCTCGCAAGAGAGGAATGCACCAGCTAAAAGAAGTAGATATGCTATCTGCTAAAATGGACCTTATAATGAAGAAGCTAGAGGATAGAGATCCTCAACCCAAGACAGTTATGCAAATTCAAGACTCTCGCATGACATGTGAAGAATGTGGAAACTTAGGCCCATGGCGAAGGAATTGCCCGAGAGATCCCTGGAGGACATCAACTTCATCAATAACAACAATAATTTTCGTCCTCAACGAGAATCAAGGTTGGAACCAACGAGAGGCCCAACTATCAAAGCAACTACCAAGGTAACAATCCGGGTAACAATTTTAATACTTATCAACCTTCTTTGAGAGATCTTGTTGTTAACCAAGGTAAGACCATGGAGAATCTGTCTAGAAAGATAGCAACTAATGATAAAGCTTTAGAACTTATCAATACTCGTTTAGAAAGCTTTTCTTCAGCTATAAAGAATCAGCACAGACTTTTAATAAGATGATAGAATCTCATATTTCTCGGTTATACGTTCCACTAATCACACCGGGTAAGATTAGGGCAGTAGAAAGAATTAGAAACCGCAAACCTTGTCGATATTTATAATGCAGGTCGTTACTATAGAGAGACCTCGGGAAGGTTGTTGGTTGGATGACTCAATGCCACCTAAGAAGGAAGATCCGGGGAGGCCGTCATTACAATCAAGATTGGACAACACATATTCGACAATGCTCTCGTGATTTTGGCTCAAGCGTCAACATACTACCAAAGATAATTTATGAAAAGATTTATAGTGAACCACTTAGAAAAACAAATATGTGCTTGCGGCTTGCGAGATCAATCATTACGTTATCTCGAGGGGATCCTTGAAGACGTGTGTGTGGGAATCGGAGGCTCTTACGTGTGCCGAGACTTCGCAGAGTTGTAGACACTGGAAGAAATGAAAGAGCAACAATCATACTTGGTAGACCATTCTTATGCTCAGCCAAAGCTGTCATCTATGCAGACAGTGCGAAGATTGTTTTCAACATCAAAGGGAAGAGGGAGAAATTCACTTTCAAGAACAAGGTACACAATTCTCTTACTTATTCCCAGAATACCAATCGTTATGTTCTAGAACCGAAGATAGAAAACTACAATCAGAACAGAAGGAGGAATCAGAATCAGAACAAGAACAAGACGGCACAGCCTACAAAGGTAATGGTAGTAAATAAAACAACATCTTATAATGACCATTTACTTCAATCTCCAATGCTTCATCAGCAAGATGATCTAGGTACTCCTACCATCGCATGTTCTATTCAATGTTTAACTTTCTACAATACATATTGCGATCTTTGGATCTGGTATTAATCTAATGGCAAAGGTTACATATGAATTATTATTTGGAAAATTATCGTTGCAACCAACATATGTGTATTTGCGAGATGGCGAGACCAATCCTATAGAGTTCTGAAGGAATTGCCAAAAAACGCATTACCGGTCAAGATTATGGACCACTATGTTCTCACCGACTTTGTAGTCATGGACATGGGAAAGGAAGAAGATCCTCCACTAGTGCTTGGAAGACCATTCCTCAACACTACTCGCACAATCATTTACATCCATACGGGGAGAGATTCATTTCTAATTTCCTAAAAGAGAAGGTGCGTGTTTACTTTAATAGTTATAATGAATATACAAATCGGGAGAAGCGGGGCAGCTCGTCGCCGCCATAATAGAAGATGGATCAAGAATCTAGAAGATGAAAAGGTATGTGCGTAAATCAATACTATTACACCTAATACATCTATGGAGAAAGAAGAATCAACTACTCGAGAGAAGAAGAATATATCATCCAAAAGATGGAAGAAGAAGAAGACATCTCCCGAGAACATCATCGAAGAGACCATAGAATCATCGGTGCCACCGATTGTGATAAGCGATATACCATGGGAGTGAAGAGCAGAACTTAGAGTCTTGTTAGGAGGACTTTAAACACCGAATACTCGCCGAAAGGTAAGTCGGTAAGTTATCCATATTTAAATTCCTGCATTGCATATCATGTTTATCTTTTTAGTATCTCATATCTACATTTTGAGAATAACAAAAATATTTTGAGCTTTGTTTTGTGAAAACCTTTAAGCCCCATGCTAATATCTCAGAGGCTTAACACCTTTTAGGCTATTTGCTGTGGTGGCATAAAAAAATAAAATAAAGATAAAGTACTTATGCACAAGTTATCCTTTATTTTTCTTACATATAAAAAATAAATAAAATTTTGAAAGATAAAAAAATGAAAATCTAAATTTATCCCGGGCAAACTAAAGCAATGTGGCTAACCCTAATGTTTAACCAAGTTCCACTAGCTTTGTTGTCTATTTGAGATCAACAGATTGCAAGAGGAGAAGAGATATGTTAGGCGCCATCCTTTGTTGCCAACTACCTCAACTTCTACATCATTGAAGATTACACTCCAATCTAGCTTGGGGGAGTGCAACCCCGATTATCCAGATAAGTATCTTACTATCTATCTATATATTATATTATATTATATTATATTATTATTATTAGCTAAATATTTTGTTTGCTAGAAAGTTTATTAAGAGTCTAGTTTTAATAGAGTCTAAAAAGTCTTTTGTTAGAGTGTGAATAAAAGGATCAAGAGAGAGTGCACACTAAAGTTTACTTTGCTCAACTAAAAGGAACCTTAAAATCTGCCAACATGGGAATAGTTACTCTGTTGTTATACTTTTTTAGTACCTAGCTTTCAAGCATAATTTCTCTTGAGCTCTATTTACAAAAATTACTTTGATATTTACTCTAAACCTGAAACCTATGGGTTGCAAATGCTTGCTCTAAAGTCTAGGTAATTGACGGATATGATATATGATAGTCTGATTTTTGCTATTTGATCTTACTCCTAGTGACACTAGATTTCTAGAGATTTATATTTTGAAAATTGAAAATGCACATGATAAGTTCCTGTGTGGCAAGAGTGTGAACCTCCTACCACAGCCATATATACATGCTCTTTAGATTAGGAAAACCTTTTGATAAAAATATATATATAGGCGCTTGCTTTTGCATTGAGTTTGTTCAATCTTTATCGACCCTTAGAAACTTGTCATGCTGATCATGTACACTCCACTCATTCCACTCCACTACATTTCACTCTATTCGACTCTATACATGCTATTTCTATCCTGGAAGTACGCATCCACCATATATATATTCACTATACCCATCCACTCATTCATTGCTAGCCAATATCTTATAAAAGCTCCATTACATTTATACCTCTCAAAAAGTTATTGAAAAAGAGATCTGGGTTGTAGATTAAAAAAGGGAGATGAAAAATGGACAAAAAGTCCTACGAGGCGAGTAGAGCCTACCTCCTAAACAAAAGAGATGAAAAATGAACAAGTGTTCGAGGGCGAGTAGAGCCCACATCTCTAAAAAAATATATATATAATAAAGATGAAAAATGGACAAGTGTCCGAGGGTGAGTAGAACCCACATCTTTAAAGAGAGGAAATAATGGACACAAGTCCGAGGGTGAGTAGAACCCACCTCTCTAAATAAAAGAAAAAATAAATAAAAAGAAAGAAAAAGATACAACCCGGGTTCTCTACAAAGTTTCCAAAAAAGAGAGAAGATTTCTCAAGGAGCGAAGTAAGATTTCCCTCATCTATTCTATTCATTACATATTTTACTACATCCCATACCATTTATATCCTATCCACCATACACATGCACCACTTGATCAGTGTGACTTGTAACTTTAGATCCATTGCTTGAATTTACAATATATGCTTAGTAAGTAAATAAATTATTTTCTCCTACCTATGAGCTCGGATATAAGCCTTAGATATAGGGGGTGAGAGAGAAGAAGGCATAATGTGCTACTTGCCTTAGCCAAAAATACTACATACTATGAGAGAAAGGCAACACTACCTTATTGCCTTAGAAAGGATCCACAAATACCACAAATGAGAGATTAGAGAGAAAGTCATGCGAGGAACTTTTGAGTTTTATTTTGAAAATCAGCAAAAACTCTAGAAGGGACAGTTGATCAAAAGAGTTTGAGATGTAGTGCTTGACTTATTTGTTCTATCTTTCAATTACCCAAGATTGAAGAAAAAAGATATAAGCCCCAAAGGGTAAAAAGGTAATAAGGGTAAGTTGAAGTTTAAAAAGTTTATCTTTATCCGGAGAGAAATTTTGTTTGAAAGCATGTGTACTTTTAAAGATGTGATAGCGTTGCGGCAACTCGATCCAAGTAAGTAGTTAATATAATATTTTTATGTCTTGCTAAGAGACTAGCAAGAGGTAAGCTTGGGGAGCTTGTTGACACCTGTTATAGCATAATATTATAAGACAAATAACATGAAATAAGGGCTCAAGTTAAAGACCAAACATAAGTCTAAGGGTCTAACTAATATAATTCCACGAGTTTTGGTATACGTGACTTTTTCGGGGACTTGATAGATAATTGCGAGAGAAAGATAGAGAAAGTTAGGAATATACAAGGCATATGAAGACAAGACTTAACCGTGAAGCAACTCAACCCGAAAAGTGAACTAAAAACATTCTAGAAGATACCGGAGGACACCGTAAAAGACGGGACGCCGAGGGTGGCATGCCACCTGGCGGCCGCCCGGTGCCAACTAGGCCGGCCGCCGGGTGGGCCACCCCAATCGGTCTCTCTCCTTTCTAGGTCGGTTTACTACCGACATTGAGGTTGTTTCTACAGCATTCTTGAAAGTCGGTTTGATCCAAGGGTTGACGTTCATCGCCAAGTACTATATAAGAAGACCGGTGACCCCGGGGCTATGAGATTGATCATTATCATACTCATTCATCAACTCATACCCATCTAGTCCAGCCAAGTCTAGACCTAAGCCCTAGTTCATACTAGAAGTAGTTAGCTACATAGCTAGTTCTAGTTGAAGATCAAGTTCATCTTGAGTTCCCGATAGTCAAGAAGTAGCAAGGATCATCGTTCTTGAGACTTCTCTCTTGTATTCGATCTGTAAGTACTCTTATATTTAGAATACAATTGCTATGGCTTTGATCTATATAATTATTATATTCTTATTGATATGTGTTTATGCTTGCTATGATTATATGTTTAGTTTAGTAAGATTGCTTTATATTTTATGCATGGAATTGTATAGCATCCATATAGATGATCACTATGTGGGTGATAAGCAATGTGTAAACGTGGTGTTTATACAACGTTTATCTCGCAATTGCACCCTATATTCGGGCCGTGTGGTAGATCACGAGGAGTGGCCGGACTGTTGAGTCCTTTGGAATCCACCCTCGAATGTAGGACTAGTCGAGTTTATTATTACCGTAATGATCAAGTTTTCGTCCTTGGTTGTTATTGGTAATGCTTGCCATGTGTAGAAGTAATCCAACCTTGCCATGATAGCTAGATGTATTGCACTAATTGTAGTATTCATTTACATATATGATTAGGAGTATCTTAGGAATATTCATTCTATTCTTTCTATAACATGTTAATAGCTCGTATGATACTAGTGGCATATGATGATCTTAGACTTGGGTATTTATCATTTATATAATTATCTTTATCCCGTGACTTATCTGTTGAGTAATGTTAGATACTTATGGCAACTCGCATTACAATCTTTGTAAGGTGGATCTCATAACTAAATCATAATCTAAATCTTTAGACATCCTTTTCTCTCTACTTTCCATAGACTCCCTTCCCTCGTGGTAAAATATAAATACGATACTGGATTACTCCCCGGTGAAGTGCTACAATTGGTATTTCTATATCGCGGCGCTTGCGAGATATCATGTTCATTCTTTTATCAAGGCCAATCAAGAGTACCATGCCCCCATTTCTTTGAGCGTTATTGCTAGGGTGATGAGACTAGTGTATAGGTAATGCCTAGAAATGAGTGGTATACCTTTATCATCTTTGCTGATGTTAAATTCTGATTAAGCTACTTACGCTATTATTTACTATCTTTGAGCAATGATTAATCTTGACTATCTGGGGCCTATGGTTATAATTTAAATAAGTAACCTTTTAACTTGGAAAAATACAAGTAGAATGAGTAGGCTCACTAATCAACTTTATTTTTGAAATGAACGTGAGTCGGCTAAACCCCAGATAAAGCCTATCATCATCCTTGGAGTCTTTTATTTTATTTTGGACGGGTAAGTCTAGGCGAGTAGTATTTTGTACTCGGGGTTTTATTCCCGTTGTTGCGGGTGAGCATGTGTACCATGGTTATTGTAAGACTTGTTTGTTTCTGTAGATGAAAAGTAAGGCCGGGGCAAGGCAATTCTATATCCCCTGTCTCATCTTTGTTGCGGGGATGACTATCTATGGCACTATTTTATATTTGTTTTTCGCTAAAAGACTATTTAGTTTTCGAAACTACTACTTCCGCATTACTTGAACCCGAGTTTGTAATAAATTATACTTCGCACTCGATGTTTAATATATATCGAATTTGGTTTGAAATACCTGCGGATTTTATTACCGAGCTCAACGATCTGTTGTTGTGTTGTCGATGAGTTTGAAATCACTTTCGGAGATTTCGGAATACCGGGTTTATATGGACTCAAGTGTAGACTGTGATTGCTTCGCGATTACGTAATTATACTTGATTTCTTATAAATTGGTCAGCTCTGTCACATGGTCCATTATCTCTATGCTATTTATGCGCTAGTATATATATTATAAAAATTCCCGGCCAGATATTATCTTTGCAATAATTTGTTGTCTAGTAGCAAGAGCTACTCTACTAAATGTTGGTAGATTGAAGTTAAGAATATCTTTGATATATCAAAATGGCACATGCGATTTTGGTATAATCCATGATTCAATTGTATGGATATTATGATTATGGTTATCTATAAGATCCCCAAATTCCAAATCATTGAAATAGCCTTTACATAAGAATGGAAACACTAGTTTGTAATAGTCTTTAAGTAGACATTTAAGATCCTGTGGCCTTAATTGATGGTTGCATAGGTTGCACACGAAGGTAGGTTGCATAGGATATGTTGCCGACATTTAATGGTCAACTTCATTAATCATTCTGGCATTATATAGTGCAACGCTTCACATGAATGTGCATAGCTTGGCAGAATGATATATCACATAGTGAAGTTATGCAGTAATGATTCTATTGAACCAAAGGTCATTATCTATAAAGGTAATGCATATTGTGTTTTTAGGTGGAGACAAGTTATACTTATTGCAAATTTTACATTAAGATGGTTCTGTTCCATAGGTCATATGGACATATGAACATTTACGAAGTAACTATTGTGATACTCTTATAAAGATATTCACAAAGTCTACCATACTCCACATTCTCGTATGTGTCGAAAGTACATTGGTAGGAATTTACTTTGAGGTTTGCAAGTTTCGGGGGAGAGTCTCTCGTCTTTCTTGACTAATAACTTGTTGAAAACATCATATTGCACTCTTTTCTTTGTATGAGTTTCTTTTTCCCTTTGAGTTTCTCATATGAAGTTTTTAATGAGGCACTATCAACATAAAGGTACATGTTATATCATCAAGTTTTCCCCGTCGAGGGTTTTTGGTATGATGATATTCAAGCATATTGACCATATGGTCAAGGTGTTTTTAGACTAAGACTTTGGGCATATCTCAAAGGGTCTAACAACATTAGTGATTGCATATCATGGCGTTTTTCTTCTTATTTTTCCATTGGATTTTAAGGAGTTGTAGTTGATATACCGGTACTACCTTAGTTTTTCCCTTAGGGTTTTCCAAAGATTCTTCTCACATTTTTCCTAAAAGGTCTTTGTGGGAGTTTTCATATTATCTATTTTCCCCACATGTTTTTTAAAGATAATATATATGACATATTGATCTGTGATCAAATTCTTTTTAGACTGTCTTTAGGGTCACTAAAGGGTTTATAAACATTGGGAATTATATATATTATGTTTTTCTCTTTTGTTTTCTCTAGTGGGTCTTTAAGGAGTTTTGCCCTGGTATATCGATATAATTTGGTGTCACCAAGACTCTGTCGACGCCCAAAGGCTTCGCCACAACTCCCGCACTCCCATTGTAACTCAAGTAAGTTCTTGAAGGAGCAATGGCCGCTGGCCCGCGACTCGAAAGTGGCGCTCAGGGGACGGAGCCAAGGGTTTACCGTGGGGGGGCCATGCCCCCTAATATTGCAACAATTGTTTTACTTATTATATAAATTAATGATATGTATTTATGTTAGAAAAGATATGATTAAATATTCTTGTCATATATACTCCCTCCGTCTCAAAAAAAAACGTGCAACTATGGGAATCGTGCGGTCAAATTGACTAAAATTTGACCAAGTTTGTAGTAATTAATATTAATATTTATGTCTCAAATGAAATTTATTATAAAAACATATTCCATCGCGAATCTATTGGTACTAATTTTTTTAATATAAGTGTTAATAATCTTTTTTATATAAATTTAGTCAAAGTTGAAATCTATTAAATTCTCGAAGCGAGAATTGCATGTTTTTCGGGATGGAGGGAGTACATGCTGATGTCTCCTAAAAAATCACACAAAAACTTAATTAGAATAAAAATATTTTGATATCTCCACTCTTATTTCCCTACTAATTGTCTGTATTTATATTGGAAAGATAAGATAAAAGGTGCTTGTCATATATACACACTAATTTATTCTAAAAAATAAAATCACACAAAATGTAACTCGAATAAAATATTTTGATTTCTCTAAACTTGTTTGCCTATCATATTTCAGTATATTTTATAGAATGTGTACTTAACTGGTAATAATAATTTGGTGGCCATCAGTACTTTTCGTGTTTTCCAGTTTAGAATTGGAATCCACAATTTCGAAATAGTCACAAGGCAGTCATAGCTTATTTCTTCACATAAAAAGCGAAGTGGATTTTTATTTCAATTTTTTTATACGATTTGTCTGGATTTTTAATAATTACTAGTATCTTTGTCGCAAAAAGTTTTATGAAAGTACGTTTTTTCTATTTTTAATTAATGTGTGTTTTTAATACCGTATTTTTTTTTTAGGGAATTTTAATACCGTATTAGTGCCTCAATCGTTATCTGCATGTCAATAGATCCAGAGAATATATACACGGGACGTGGAAGTCATAGTCCACTGGGCTTATATATAGCAGCCACCAGACAATTTCCTGGTATAACAATAGTACCACACGTCCAAAGCGATTGATAACTACTGTTGGATGACTTTTCGGTCTAACTATATACTAGTACTTGCAACCTACAAGTACTCTTGGTCTTGGTCTTGGACGATTATTTTCAAGCGTACAAAATGTCCAATTGAACAAGGCGCACACCCATATATACATTGTGTTGCCAGTGTTTTTCCATCCAGCACCGCACACTGCAAACAGAACCCCAGCAACACACAATGGCTGCAGCGCTGCGATCCTCCTTCCATGGCGGAGCTGCAGCCATGTTCCTCCTACTCTTTTCCCTCCTAGCACCAGCACCAACAACAGTCGCCACATCTCAGTCTGTCTCCAGTGCTGCAGTGACGACGTTCAACGGCAGCTGCATCGCTGCCGAGAGAGACGCGCTGCTCTCCTTCAAAGCCGGCATCACCAGCGACCCCAGCAGACGGTTGATGTCATGGCGAGGTCAAGAATGCTGCCGCTGGTTCGGCGTCAGGTGCAGCACCAGGACAGGCCATGTCCTGAATCTCAACCTCCGCAACCACTTCTCCAGTCACGACAATCATCCCCATGGTTTTGGCCATGCTGTTCGTGGGCTGCGTGGGCAGATAAGTTCATCTCTTATTGCCCTACAACATCTCAGACATCTAGACCTTAGCGGAAATGATCTTGGTGGCAACATGCCCATGCCAAAGTTCTTGGGTTCTCTGAAGAGCTTGACATGTCTCAACCTCTCAAACATGAATTTCCATGGCCCTATACCTGCTCAGCTAGGCAACCTCAGCAAACTAGTGTACCTCAACATACGCATCAATTACTTCCTTGATGAGTATGCATATTCATCGGATGTCTCATGGTTAGCAAGACTAGACTCATTACAACATCTTGACATGAGCGGTGTCGACCTTAGCGCAACGGTTGCAAGTTGGGTTCATTCAGTGAAGTCCCTACCGAATTTGAGAGTGTTGTATCTTAGCAGCTGTGGACTTAATAATTCCATCCCATCTGTTCTATACCACAATCTTACACTTCTTGAGAAACTTGACCTCTCTGGTAATCATTTTAACAGTCCAGTTGCACCAAATTGGTACTGGGATATAACTGGCCTCAAGAGTCTAGACATAGCTAATTGCGATTTGTCAGGTCCTTTTCCTGATGAGTTGGGAAACTTGACCATGTTAGAGAGACTTGACATGGGAGACAATAATATCGAAGGGATGGTACCATCAACGCTGAAAAGCCTATGTAGACTACGGATGATAAACCTCAGCTACAACAACATCGGTGGGGATATAATACATCTAATAGAGAAGATACCAAAATGTTCCTGGTATAATCTACAAGAGCTTGGTTTGGCAGGGGCCAATATGACTGGCACAACACTAAATTGGCTACTCAACCTTACTAGCTTAAGCATGCTTGACATCTCCAACAACCAACTTAGTGGTTCTGTGCCTGTGGAGATTGGAACATTAAAAAATTTGACTGAGCTGTACATTGGCAGTAACATCTTGAGTGGTGTGATGTCAGAAGATCACTTCACTGGTTTGACGAATTTAAAGGAAATTGACTTGTCTGACACCCATCTTCAAATCATGGTGGCCTCAGATTGGGAACCTCCGTTCAACTTGGACTCGGTATATTTGTCATCATGTCATTTGGGTCCCCATTTTCCTAATTGGCTTCAAAGGCAAAAGGGCATATTAAACCTTGACATTTCTAATACAGGTCTCATTGGTAGAACCCCAGATTGGTTTTGGACAACATTTTCTAATGCTCTACTTTTGGACCTCTCTTATAACCAAATTAGTGGTGCGTTACCACTTAATTTGGAGTTCATGGCAGTGACAGAGCTCTATCTCCAGTCAAATAATTTCATTGGTTCAGTACCACGGTTACCAAGAAGCATAAAGGTCTTGGACATCTCCCAAAATTCTTTAAACGGATCACTACCATCAAATTTAAAAGCTTCATATTTACAGATTGCAGTTCTTTTTCCAACTATATAACTGGGATCATGCCAGAGTCAATTTGTCAATGGGCACAACTGGAGCTCTTAGATATTTCAAACAACCAACTTACAATGGGTCTGCCTGATTGTGGTAGAAAAGAGCTCAAACAACAGAACCCATCTAGCCACAACTCTTCTAGTGTCAATTCTGCAAGTTCTTACCATTTGGAAGTTCATACTCTGCTTCTGAATAACAACAATCTTTCAGGAGAATTTCCTCTATACTTGAAACAATGCCGAAACCTTATGTTCCTTGACCTAACTGAAAACAGATTCAGTGGAAAGTTGCCTGCGTGGATAAGTGAGAAAATGCCTAGATTGGTTATGCTACGGTTAAGATCTAACAACTTTTCTGGCCATATTCCTATTGAAACAACATGGTTTGTTTCTCTACGTATCCTTGATCTAGCAAATAACACCTTTTCTGGGGTTATACCACAATCTCTTGTGAAATTGAAAGCTCTAACTACCACCGTTATGGCTTCGGATCCAACATATGACCCTTTCCAAGAAGGATGTCAACCTGAGTATATGTACCATAAAAAAGAGCATGTATAATGATAGCTTATCGTCTAATGATAGCTTAACAGTGGTAATTAAAGGGCAAGTGCTTGACTACATGAAGAATACAATATTTTTGGTGAGCATTGATATGTCTTGCAACAGACTATCTGGACAAATCCCAGAAGAAATAGGTTCACTTATTGGACTGATAAATCTGAATTTATCATCGAACTTCTTAAGCGGAAACATACCACATAAGATCAGTAATTTACAATCATTGGAGTCCCTTGATTTCTCTAACAATCAACTTTTTGGTGAAATTCCTTGGAGCTTGTCGAATTTGACTTCACTAAACTATTTGAATTTGTCCTACAATAACCTATCGGGCAAAATACCTTCAGGACATCAACTAGATACTCTTATTACAGATGATCCCGCTTCAATGTATATCGGCAATCCTGGTCTTTGTGGGTATCCACTTCCAAAGGCCTGTCCTGAAGATCAGCCACCACAAAAAGGGCACTTCAATTGGCATGAAGATGATGAGAATCAAATAGATCTTATTCTTGGTTTTGTCTTGGGATTCTTGGTAGGCCTTTGTATAATATTTTGTGCCCTTTTGTTTAAAAAAATAAATAAAGATATAACTATTTCATCCCTGTATGAAACATTTCATATTTTTTCATGTAGTCACTTTGGCTTTTAAAGCTGTCTCTGCCATGTTTATATTTATATCAAGTTATAAGTTTATATATGATCGTGCTCCAAGCTATATTTCATATGTTGAGTTTAGCATTTCGAAACGAAATTTTTTTTAAAAAAAAAAATGCTATGCCTTAATAAAAGCATTTTCTTGATACCACGTTAGTGTCTGAAAGACTGAAACATTATTTATTTATTTTGTTGTCGATAGGAGTATTACCTGGAAGTCACGGTAAAACTCGTGTTCTAGCAAAATGGTAGAAAAACGACACGCTGCAAACTCTTTACTCTTGGATGACTATTCAGACTAAGTGAAGTTTGACACCGACATATTATGACCAGAGCACTGCAACTTCTCCAAGCACTGCAAACAGAACCAAAACAACACAATGGCCATTGATCCGCGATCCTCCTTCCTAGCACTAGTACCATATTATAAACATGTATGACAAGGGATATAGGATATGTGCTTTCTTGGCTACAGAACCAGCCGCCGCCACAGCAACTTCTGCCTTTTGAGAAACTCTGGGCATTATGTTCCACTCCAACACATGTATCTTCCAACTAGGATCTTAGGAAAATTAGGGATCCAAGAAAATCTGTTCTGCACATAGATTTCTACAAAATAATCAAGGAAAACTAGGGATACAAGAGAAAAAATAGATTGAAAATTGTGATATACTGCAAAATAATCTGCAAACTTGCAAAGCATTTGCACCAATCTGCACACATTTTCTACAAGTTAATGGGTCAACTCAACCTCCCTCTCAGCCCTACTTGATCTTTAAATTTTCAGGACCCCAAAATCGTCGAACAAGCTCAGTTAAAAAGCCAAGGATTATGGACAAACAACAATAGAGTTGAGGGTCATTTCAAAGCTGACAGAGTACTACCAATCATATGTTTGCCAGGATTAGTTAGTTTATGCATACATATGATGGAGTTCAATGGTTCTACTTAGCAATATCATTACATATGATTAGTTCAACACATAAGTACTGGTAGTTATAATAATAATAACGAAAAGCACATAGACTTTTTTTATCCTTCTTCATTTATGACCTCAGCAACGTTGTCAGCAATGTCAACAATGTTTGCACCACCACCAACCTAGTCAAAATTATATTACGAGAAACAATTAATGGCTGGTTAATTTTTCTTCCAAAACGTTCAAGATTGTGCAGAACCATACACATACCTCAGTAGATATTCTTCCAACCAATGCTTGCAAAGCCTATCAGATGATAATCATAGCAAAATCAGTCAAATAATCATCATAACAGGTCAGACTGGCTTACAAATAACAGCAATCAAGCACAATAAAAAGATGTTCCCATCACTCTAATTAATTACAGAGATAGGAGAAGGACGAAAGGCTGGCCCCATAGTCAGCATATCGTGCAGATCAGTCCATTTACACTCATTACCAGCTAAAATTGTAAACATAAAATAAATGGCAATACAACCCCAAGTTATGAAATACTGCAAGTCTAAGGTTGGAAATCGTAGCTAAAAGGTAGCAGAGCTCATAAGTGCCAGAGAGTTAGAATCTTAGAGCAAGAGTATGTTGTTTGTTGCAAATTAAAGAGTAAGGACAATGTTTACAGAGCGCAGCTCAGGACACAAAACAAAGTGTGAATGTAAAGCAGGAACTGAGCCTAGCGTAGTTAATGGGACCCCACCATCTATGGGTGTCAAATTTTCTAATTTGCAATGCCACCTAGGTTATGTAGTTAACCCATATAACTCGTACATTATTTCACACTCATTGTCTCATTGAACAAACAACTGTGCTATATATACTAACAAACAGTCAAACAAGATTGAGAATACGATAACAAGAGCGGAACAGATTATACCTTTGAGTTTGCTAAGACAGGATCCATTGATGCGAACTGCCTCATCAGTGACAGTAAGGTCTGGTTCCTGAAGTCATCCTCCGAGGGCATAGACCAAAACTTGCTGCAGAAGAACAAGTGAAATCTGTAAGACTCAGGGCTCGCCATCTACATAAAGAAGAAACAAACACGAGAGGGCGACCAGGGAGTCGAAGTACCCAAAAACTTGATGAAGGTGGATCCACAAGGCTGTCTGCAGCCCATCAGGATTCCTCCTGAGAAAATGCAGCATCTGCGCCGTTATCAGCACAGTCTTGGTCGTGTGCTTGTACATCTTGCAGGCATTCACGAGGCATAGCCAACCTCCGCCATATCCTGTTGCGAGCACCAAGAACCGGGGCTGTTCGCCATCAAGTTCCAGCCTCCAGGCCATCACCTCCTTGTGCAGCCTGGTACCCCCAGCGGTGAACCCCGACAGGTACAGCACCTTGTTGCTTGTGGGAACAGCAGCGGCGGCGGCCCTGAACCGAAGCGGCAGGGTGGAGAAGCACACGGGCTCACATTTGTCCTTGGCACGGAAGGAGCGCGATGCCAATAGTGTCCGCACCACCAACCTAGTCAAAATTATATTAAGATTAAGATAAACAATTCGTATGTGGTTAATTTATCTTCCAAAACATTTGAGACTATGCAGAAGTGCAGAACCATACACATACCAGAGCAGATATTCTTTCAACAAATGCTCAAAAAGCCTATCAGATAATAATCATAGCAAAATCAGTTAAATAATCATCATAACAGGTCAGATGGACTTACACATAACAGCAATCAAGCCCAACAAAAAGTTCCAATTATTTTTTCTTTAATTATATATAGAAGAAGGACAAAAGGCCCTGTGGTTGGCATATCATGTGCAGATCAGTCCATTTACATATCATTAGCATCTAATAAGATTTTAAACATCAAGAAGCAAGCATCAAATTGATGGCAACTCAAACCCAAGTTAACAAATACTGCAAATCTAAGGCTGGAAATGAGAGCTAAAAGATAGTAGAGCTCAGAAATGCCAGAGAATACAACTCTATGTTGTTTATTGCAAATTAAGGACAATGTTCACATAACCCAGCTCAAGACTGTGGTATGTAGTAGTAAATATATACTGACAAAGCCGATTGAAAATTCCGATCACAAGAGCAGAAGAGATTATACCTCTGAATTTGCTAAGACAGGATCTGTTGCCGCGAACTGCCTCATCAGTGACAGTGAGGTCTGGTTCCACAAGTCATCCTCTGAGGGCCCAGGCCAAAAATTGCTGCAGAACAACAAGTGAAATCTGTAAGCCTGCATCAGAGAGCTCACCATCTGCCCAAAGAAGAAACAAAGGTGATGGAGTGTGGCATTGCTGAAGTACCCAAAAACTTGGCCAAGGTGGATCCACAAGGCCGTTTCCGGCCCATCAGGATTCCTCCTAAGGAAATGCAGCACCTGCGCCGTTATCAGCACAGTCCTCCCCGTAAACTGATCATAGATCTTATTGGCCTTGGCGAGGCGCAGCCAACCTCCGCCGTCTGCTGGCGCGAGCACCAAGAACTGGGGATGGATGTTCGCCGTCAAGCTCCAGCCTCCAGGCAACCACCACCTTATGCACACACGTTCCGTTGGTGCGTCCGCATAGGTAAAACGCCCTGTTGCCTTGGGGAACGTCATCGACGGCGTCCCCGAACCGCAGCGGCAGGGTGGAGAAGCAGACGGTGTTCCCCTTGGAGGACTTGATGTAGTACTCATCCACTGCGTAGATCTGGAACTCGACGTCTTCCTCGTGAAACACCGCCGCTGCTGCCATGTCTGTCTGTGCGTAGGGAGTTAGCAGCGAGCGTCCCCCAAGTTTCTCGGCGAATTAATCACTTGCCACCGCACAATGCGAGGAGAAATCCGCGACGAGCTGGTGAGGGAGAGAAAAAGAGGTGAAATTTCGGTTTCGGTGATTGGGGACAAAACCCCAATGCCCCCCAGAAACCCGTGGCAGTGAGCGAGGATCTCTTCCGTCTTACCGAGAGAGGCGAATCGAGGCCCTTGGTGTCCGCTGCAAGGCGACCAGGAAGCAGCAGGTTGGAGGGCGGCGAGAGTTGGCGGCTGGCGGGCCGCAGCTTTGACGGCGCGCGCGCGGGGGCGTCCGGCGGCGGCACTGCCACTGCACGGGCGCGGGGGCGCTGCAGAAAGGCACCGGCCGGCGCACTCTCCCGCACAGAGGAGAGACAGCAGGCTGAGAGGGATGGAGCGGCGTGCTCTGCTCGGAGCTCGGTCGTCTCGTAGTCCTAGTGCGTTGCAGAGAGTGGCAGCGCTTTTTTTGGCCGCGTGGCCGACGGCGAAGCACTCCGGGAAGACGAGACGGCGGCGAGCTGGCGCGCGCTTTGGCGGCCTCGGTTCAGCAGCCCACGGCCAAAGTTGAACACAACGGGATGCTGGGCCGGTTTTGGGCCGGACCCGGCCTGAATAGCAAACATGTATACATATACATATATGAAATATTTGACACAAATTTAAGTAAAGACTCTCCGCGTTCTTTGGGGACTCTCTAGCAGGCTTGCCAAGGAAGAAATTAGCGTTGTTGCTGCGGGTAGGAAGGAGTATTACAATTATTTTTTAAGTAGAATTACTTTGTTTTGATTACAGAGTTAGTGACAAATAATGGGTGATTATATACTCAATGACATAGTAGAATTATTTTTTTGAGTAGAATTATATACTCAATGACATATAGTTTATTTAATCCTATGTTTAAACTCCAAGATGAACGGAATATCTAATAGAAATATTTAGACATGTTGGACGGGTGATAATTTATGGTAATGTAATACAACATACTCCTCTGTTTCAATTGTAGTTCACTTTGGTTTTTCTAGATACATTGATTTTGTTATGCACTTAGTTATACACCATGTCTACATACATAGCAAAAGAAATGAATCTAGAAAAGTCAAAGTGAACTACAATTTCGAACGAGAGAAAGTATATAATAATTTATTTGATGGAATATTTGGTAGATGATTTAGTCCCTTTAATTTCATCCTTGAGGCGTCATAACTTGGAAAGTTACCGTGTAAAATAAATGTTAGATATTATAGGATTATTGCGAGTAAACTATAGCATTAGGAAATACATGCAAATATAAAATCATGAATATGCTAATATCTAGAATTTATTGAAGCAGTTTGAAGCAATATTATTTTTTGAGGACAAAATTGTTTAGTTCTATGGAAGATGTTGGGCCGCCCCGCCGCCGCTGCTGCCGCAGCCTGCAGCCCTGGCTGACCCAAGGCCCGCCGTGCACCGAGAGCCTGAGCCGGCCAATGCCGCTTCTTTGCTGCAGGTCGCCACGACCGCGAGGGCACGCCTGTTGTTTGGCCCGGCCCATAGCAAGCTAGCAAAGGTGAAACCAGATCGCGACATGGCCCTGGCCAAGTTAATCACCGCCAAAGGAGACGCCGACGGGCTGGGACGCCATCGATCCAGGGGCGAAGGAGGACGGGGGAAGCGCCACTCGCTGTGGCCATGGCCGTGGCGTTGCGGGAACGACGCCGGCAAAGACCGCACCGAGGCGACGCGTGGAGGCGGGGCAACATGATCGTCACCATAGCTGAGCACGCCGCCGCCGCGCTCACATGGGCGCAGATGCAGACTCCGCGTCGCGCGAGCGGCAGCCGAAGGGGAAGGGCAAGAAGGCCGGGCGGGCGGGCGGCCGGATGGCTGCCACCATACGAAGGGCATTTAAAGGCATGCTAGAGGCTTAATGGGTGCGGAAGGGGGACAGGCGTAGGGAGCTCATCAGGATCGACTCTTGCGATTCGGATTTGGAGAGATGAATGTGGGCGGCCACGCCGCTGGGGGGGGAGTATGCGGACGGACGGGCGACAATTGATGACGGGCCGGGAACTAAGGGAGTTTTCGGTGACGTGCCTTAACCACATGCCAACGGAATACAATAGATTTTTTTCGTAGATTTTTCGTGTTCTATGAGAATTAGTGATAGTTGATGAGAGATATACAGTCAATTCTAAAACTCTCCTGAATTAAAAGAACATATTTTAGTGGGTGATTCTTTTAGATGGAAGACATCACAAAGGCTTGCATGAAAAGAAATAGTTTGCATTTAAATAATTATTTATCCATAATGGATTGCTATCGCACGGGCCAGAGCATTCACGTTCTGTAGTTTTGGATGGATATGCCATCTCAATACCGCTTTTCCATTTTTCATATGAAAGCGCTGGGCCTGCAGGACACCCACACCAAACTTTTACACAAACAAATTAGAGAGGAGAGGAGGTGCCACATCTCAACAAAAATTATGTTGAAAAACATGAACACAAAGAGCCTGATAATCTCTTGGAAGATATCGTGGCTGCAGTTCAAGTTGGGGAACCGACGTTGAGACTGCAGTGGCATCCGTGTCAGATGCGATGTTAATCTGATACTACTACTAACCATCAAGTATCATAAAGATAAAATACAATAGGAGCAAGCAAGTAGTACTACTACTATTAGCAAGCACGTACAGGAGTAGTACAGGATTGAACGGCAGGTCGGAGCGGACGCCGTGCGCCCGTGCTTGGATCCTCCCCATGCATCGGATGGTCCTCCTCGATGGTGTCGCGTGGACAGGCCGCGCTCCCGGCTCCCGGGCACGGATGGAAGAAGAGGCCTGGCCGGAGAAGGCAAACGCCGTGCGCCGCCGGAAATCCTTGGCAGCGTCGCGAGGAGGAGAAAGAACGCACCGGCTCCCGTGGTCCGGTGCACGAGGATCTCGATACGCTGCTCGCCAAGATGCTCCGGGTCGCTCAGCTCGATGATGGATGCAGTCTGCTCCGCGCCCCACACGCTACCGCCTGGACGCGCAGCTCCGCGCCGCCGCCTGCTACCGGCCTGGACGCGCAGCTCCTTGCCTCGCTCGCCTAGATGCGCCGCTCCGCGCCACGCCCGCTGCCGGCCTGGATGCGCAGATCCGCGCCGCCGCCGTTAACGGTCACGAAGGTCGATCCGCGGCCGTCTCTGGGGGCGACCGGCGGTAGCAGGCATGAGGCTTGATCCGCGCGTGCTTAGTCCGCCGGCGGCGGGGCGCCCTTCCGTGCGGTGGGGGTGGGTAGGCGCGTGACTCCGCAAGTGCGCAAGAAGTGCCCGAGCAGGCGGCGGCGGGAGCGACGGCGAGGTTGCGGATGGCCAGAAGAACAGCCGATGAGGATGGGGATGGGGAGAGCAGGAGCTTACGTGGAATGATGAGAGGTGCTCGGTGCCTCTGTTCGCTAGGATGCTTCAGATTTTATGGGGATGGGAAGAGCAGGAGCCCGTGTGGAGCATCAATTACACATCATGAATGGAAACGAAACGAAGAGGTCTCCTGAGTACCGACGAGAAGATAGGACGGTTGACAGACGCTTCAGTTCTTTTGTGCGCTCCTGCATGCAGGCTTGGTGGATGATGGGCCCCCTTGTGATGACGTGGCTTTGGCCAGGCCCGAATCCGTAAGTGGGGTTTTCCCATATAGAAGGTTTAGATTGTTAGAAGCTTTTAGGAGATTTGAATCTGTGCACACTCACAGCAAGATCATGTTCGAAAATGTTAAATGCAAATGCAAACATGTACTTCAAGTTAAATGGTAAGACAGTTTTAGCATGAAGAAGGTGGCAACAAGAAAACATCACAACAAACACAATGCCGGGTCACGACCTCTACCTCAAGCTTTATGTCATCTCTGTTCTTCCCCATCTCGATAGACATGCTTCAGAGGAGGGATTCCTAGACCTCTGATGAGAGTTTACACAATCTATTAGTAGTTCTTTACTTACCACATTTACTGCTTCCATTTATGCTGTGCTTGTGTGACAATCACCTTCCTAGATTAATGCACATCTTGTTATTCTTAGTTTATAATTTTCAGTGTTAGTTTTCGCAGCTGTTTAAAATTAGCAAACTAAGAGCAACCCTAAGAGGCTTTTTTTTTATCCTTTCTTGGCACGCTCTAAGGTATGGCAAGAACCGTGATGGAACTCCAAACTTGGCACGCCCTAAGGTGCCATCAAAGGTGTTCACTCTTTCTGTCGAAAAAAGAAAGGTGTTCAACTGCAGCTCAATTTCTACAGTGATTCCACCAGTTTCACCATCGACCGTCTCTACATTATCAATCAATGGGCTGAATCTTGAGTACCTCGGCAGAATTGGCATCGAAATTTTGAAGTAGCTCAGTAGATTCATTCTACTACGATGGTCATAATCCTAGCAGCTGTATCAAAAGTACTGGGAGCGGAGGATCGGTTCTGGAGAACAGTTTGTCATCCCATGGACAGACATCAAACAAGAAAAAGATACGAGGGCTCACCTAGGTAGATGAACTTAAGTAGTCTGACCTGCCTCATGGAACCTTTGCACGCTCTTTGATGACGTGATCAAGGTAGAGATTCAGCGTGGAAGGTATATCGGATATGTGCTTCTTGGGTCCAGAATCAGCGGCCGCAGCAACAGCTGCAGGCAGCAACAGACATGTACGACAAGGATTTGCAAACAATGCAATTGTCTTTTGATATACTTTTCTAGGCATCATTTTCCATTTCAACACACTAGTCCATCAACCCGTGCTCTCGCACGGGTGAGAACCTTATTATAAGAGATTTGAGTTATAGGAATTAGATATTGTTTAATGTATCCAGATGATAAATAACGCTTTTATTAAATTATATTTTTTCTTGTTCCTTTTCTCACCCAATAGGCACACCCGTTACTTTATGGTGTCTATTTAATGGTGATAAAGTTATCAATTATTGATCGATATGTTTTCCATTTTTATGTTTTGATATCATGAATTTAAGTTTTGATTTTTTAATTATTAACCTTATTAATTTCCACATAAGGATTTTAGGCGGTAGACTACACAATTAAGTACAATGACCTAAATAGGCACTTAAAACCAACACCAACATTCCTTTAAGATCAGTTTACAGTTTAACATGAGATCTACCATGACACTTATCTCTATAATGTATAAGTATTTGACGTGCATGTACTTCAATCAAATTTTGTTATATTGCCATCTATAGATGTGCATAACTAATGTAGAACATATATGCTTTATGTTTTTTTTAGAATTTTTTTCAATACAATATATTGATAATTTTTGGCGTGGATTTAATAATGTTAGAATTGGTAATTTACATGTAAATTTAAGGGGTTGCATATGTTTTGTATCTAATGGCATAAGTGGGTAATTTAAATAAAAATTCCTTGGTTACCGTACTTTCATTTACACATTCATAGAGGTGGACAATTATTTTGAAAAATAGTGTAGATCCTATTGTTGTTAATACACAATTGGTGGCTTGTTTTATACTTTATTAACAATTTTTGTCTTTTATTTTATTGTTAATTTAAATAAAAATTCCTTGATTATAGGTCCGAGGTTACTCTCTCGGTTCTTATTGTATAAATAGTTGTTTCACCTTCCACCATGGCACTATCACATAATTTTATTCGTAGTTAACATTGTTTTATAGAGAATGCTTAAAACTAAATTTACAAAGCTAATAACAACTTGTGGAATTTAGTATATATCAAAGAGTGTTAATACTAATATAACTTAAAGTTAATTATTAGTGGCTTTGCTATGTGGTTTGTTAATGGGGAATTTCTACACACCTTTTATAAACACTTTTTTACACACATGATAAATAGTTGAAATAAATATTTATCTCCTATTGTGTATATGGTTGTGTGGTCGAAACGGTGGAACATATAATTATGCTTACTTTTAATCTAACAATTTTAAGTGTGGAATTAAGAGTATGTACCATATACTTTATGGATATTAAATAACTTTTAATTGAAGGTAGCATACCTGCAGCTCTGTGACATGTCAATATTGTAGACAAAGATCTCCTCATTTCGCCAATTGCGTGTGCAGCAACAGAAGCATGCTGCGGCTCCACCCATGCTTTGACAAAGGACATGGGGTTTGGCTGCAAGGATGTCTATCACCAATTCGTGCAGAACATAATAATCTTATCAGACTTTGCTATGTGGTTTGTTAAGGTGGAATTTTTACACACCTTTTATAAGCATATTTACACACATGATAAATACTTGAAATAAATATTTATCTCCTAATGTGTATATGTTTATGTGGTCGACATGGTGGAACATATAATCATGCTTATTTTTAATCTAACAATTGTATAATCATGTAATTAACAAGTATGTACCACATACTTCATGGATATTAAATTACTTTCAATTTAAAGTAGCATACCTGCAGCTCAGTGACATGCCAACATTGTAGACAAAGATCTCCTCATTCGCCAAAGCTTGTGCGTGCAAAGAACAACAACAATGCCTATAGCTCCACCCGTGCTTTGACAAAGGACATGGGGTTTGGCAATGGGGATGTCTATCAACAATTCGGCCCAGAGCATAATAATCTAGCTTGCCACATCTACAATGTCGTATGGAACCTGTATGTTCAAGCTCAAATAAGAGATTGATTATGAAATCAAAAAGTGATAATAGTTAATTTCATACTTTAATATATTTACACAATCCAACTACAATGTGATGGTATGATATATTGACACAGCAAGCCTATCTAGAGTTTCTAGACCAAGGTGTGTATGTTGCTTGTAAATATTAATTTACAAATTTACATGAAATAGACTGGGAAGCCTGAGTTCCATTGTAGTGTACCTACAACATACAAATGTAGCACCATTGGATGGGACCTAGTTGTTGAAATCGATGTTTTGCCATTACGATATTTATAGCTTAAACAATGATCTCTCGACAGTTTTGGCCATACATGAGATGTGAATTTCATAGATTTGTACTCTCCTAGGTGATTACAGAGTCCGGAGCTACCCTTTGTTTTTTTTTTTGACATTTTTCATGCTCTCAAACAAAAATCAATGCGATGGCAACAATTTACGTTTGTAGTCTAGAGTCCGGATCTAATAATTTTCTTACCGTTAGTTCCCCGCAATGCTTTGGGGTTATTTGTCGAAAACATGAGAATTGTCATTAGTCCAATCGTTGTGGTCTCATGGTAGCAAAGAGCATTAGAAATTGCAAATCCATCGCAATGTTCTTATTCAGTCGAGAGTCTGGCTTTTCCAATTCGTGGATCACAGGATAAACAAATATGTTGCCTTGCGCTCCGACCCTTCAGGTGCACACTAAAACTGCTCCTTCAGCATCTTCATGACCCTCTTGTGTCCCCTGAAGAGATCGATGAAACAACTCAAAATTGTCAGCGATCAAAGGCCGGACAGTGAGCCATCTACCCGCCTAACAGGGTAGCAAATAATAGATGATTATTAGTTTACCTGCATGCATATGTGCGAGGCTGTGCTGCGAATGCACAGCAGAAACGCCAACAACCCCCGGCCTAGTGCATGGGTAAAAAATACTTAGGCAAGCCCTGATCCCTTGAGAGGCCAATCATAGCGGCGTCCAAAGAAACAGCGAGGCATGACTGGGAGGAAAGAATAGGCAAGATTAACTAACCGATGGAAGCCTGACACGCAGCATAGTGCTGGTTTGGTAGACGAACCCACGTTGATTGAAGTAGCGTGACTATTGCCGCCACGTGAGATTGGATGGAATGACAATACAATTTATGTTTTCCTTTTTAATTAAAACTACTATTATTATGCATGATTTTCATAATTATAGGTAGGTTAATTTTTAGAAAAACTGAATGGATCTAATGGCTATTAGAATTAACGGTCTCAAATTAATGGCTAGATCTTTCTAATTATTTTGGGAATTTCTAGCATTTTTTCTAGTGCATCTGGTAATAGTTTACGTGGAGGCTTCATTTAAGCCTCAAATTAGTATACTATAAGATTTTAGAAAAAAAAACTGAATGGATCTAATGGCTATTAGAATTAACGGCAATCAAATTAATGGCTAGATCTTTCTAATTATTTTGGAAATTTCTAGCATTTTTCTTTTTTGTTCTAGAGCTTCGGTGAGAATTAACGTGGAGGCTTCATTTGAGCCTTCAATTAGTAATAATAAAATGATACGTAGCTTTCTTGTGTGTTTGAGAAAAAAATATATAGTATACTTTTTGGATATTGAGTTGGTTATCATAATATCTTATATCAATATTAAAATTTAGCTCAATGATATAATTTTTTTATAACAGTTGAGCTGGCTCATTTGGATGCGAATTAAGAGTTGTTACTTTATATCGAATCTATAGTGACATATATGGATAATTTGAATGCGAACTTAGATTTTATTTTTCAGTGTTGATGTGGTTAAAATAGGTGCCAATTTAGAGGGTTATTCTAAAATTATCTTTCATTATGACATAGTGGGCAATTTTGTATGTATACTATTAACCAAGTTTGAAATAAAAAAATATTGAGGTTAATCTTGACAACATGCTATTTGTAGCCCCGTGCTGCTACGACCATTGTCCATGAAAACCAAAATTTTAAATAGCCAGTATACCTAGGATCAATCGACACCGGGATCACTAAAAAAAGAGAATAAATTAATATCTCAGCCTATGCATCAATCAATACATATAGATTTCCTTATTACAAAATTGGCGCACCATCAACCATGCAATCTCAAACATCCAACAAACTGATATTGACCAGATATTTATAGAATAATAGGACCAAAATTGGATTGCATTGTTAGAAGGAAAACATCACCTCTAATCTATATTTACATCAGGTCACCTAAACATACGGAGACTGAAAGCCTGAGGAAGATTCATTAATTCATACCTAAAACGTACCTGATCAACGATGAGCTGGAACATCGTAAGCTAGAGACTCGAGGTGATCTCTCTTTTGTTGAACCATGAGCCTACCGCTGGGCTATGTGATTGGTGCACAACCATCAATCGGTACATGGTGGCGTCGATGGACGATGGCTGTGCTTGACGTCTGGAACGCAAGGGTATTGGCCTACATGGTGACGTCAATGTATGGCTGTGCTCTGTTTGTTTGTTTCCAAACTTCCGATGACTACCAGACTAATCGTATATACATGGGGAAAGGATATTTAGTTAGGGTTTACATACGTTGAATTATGTCGTATAATGGCAAAGGTGGGTAAATTTAATACAAAATTAAGGGGTTACTTTATCTATTTTTATAATGTCAATGGTGGGTAATTTTTTTAATAAATCTCAATAGATCTAATGGCTAATATCCATGATGACGATTAGAGTCTACCAAATCAATGGTCGGGATGTTTTCGATTATTGTGGTAATTTCTAAAGATTTTATCTTTTTTCCTAGCGCCTCCGGTGAGGATTAACGTGAAGCCTCCGTTGGAGCCTCCAATTAGTAATAGTAAGATGGATCTTCCAACATCTTAGGTTCTCAGGGAAATTATAGATCCAAGAAAAGCTAGATTGAAAAATTCTGTTCTAGCCGAAGGTTTCTACAAAATAATCACATCTTAGGGGTCCTAGAACAGCAAGGGATCCAAGAAAAGCTAGGTTGAAAATTGTATCACTGCAAAATAAACCGCAAACTTGCAAAGCATCTAAAACATTGCAACAACGTACAGAGACTATACAAGTCAATTGGCCAATTTGTCCCCTCTCAGCCCCTGCTTCATCTTTCAATTTCCAGCTCCAAAACAAGCTCAACTAGAAGGTCAAGGATTATAGACAAACAAAAATTGAGTTGAGGGCCATAGCAAAGCTGACAGAAATACTAACAATCATATGTTTTGCCAGGATTAGTTGGTGGTACATAGCAATATTGTTACATATGATTAGTTCAACACACAAGGACTCGTAGTTATAATAATAACGAAAAGCACATAGATTTTTTTTAATCCTTCTTCACCCTAGAATGGAGCATCCTCCACATTTATGACCTCAGCACCATCGTCAGCGATGTCAACAGTGTTTGCACCACCACCAGCCTAGTCAAAACAATTTGAAGAGAAACAATTAACGGGTGGTTAATTTCTCTTCCACTGTCCGAGATTATGCAGAACCATACACATACCTCGGTAGATATTCTTCCAACAAATGCTCGCAAAGCCTATCAGATGATAATCATAGCAAAATCAGTCAATAATAATCATAACAGGTCAGATTGGCTTACAAATAACAGCAATCAAGCACAATAAAAAGATGTTCCAATCACTCTAGTTAATGACAGAGATAGGAGAAGGACGAAAAGCTGGCCCCATAGTCAGCATATCGTGCAGATCAATCCATTTACACTCATTACCAGCTAAGACTGTAAACATAAAATAAATGGCAATACAACCCCAAGTTATGAAATACTGCAAGTCCAAGGTTGGAAATGGTAGCTAAAAGGTAGCAGAGCTCAGAAATGCCAGAGAATTAGAATCTTAGAGCAAGAGTATTGTTTGTTGCAAATTAACAAGGACAATGTTTACATAGCGCAGCTCAGGACACAAAACAAAGTGTGAATGTACTTAAGCAGGAACTGAGCCTAAGCGCAGTTATTGGGACTCCATCTAAGTTAAGTTCTCTTCGCGTTGAATTGGGTGTCAAATTTTCTAATTTGCAATGCTACCTATTATGTAGTTAACCCATGTAACTCGTAGATTATTTCACACTCATTGAAGACACAACTGTGCTATATATACTAACACAAACAGTCAAACAGGATTGAGAATACGATAACAAGAGCAGAACAGATTATACCTTTGAGTTTGCTAAGGCAGTATCCATTGATGCGAACTGCCTTATCAGTGACAGTGAGGTCTGGTTCCTAAAGTCATCCTCCGAGGGCATAGACCAAAACTTGCTGCAGAAGAACAACTGAAATCTGTAAGACTCAGGGCTCACCATCTACCAAAAGAAGAAACAAACACACGAGAGGGCACCAGAGTCGAGAAGTACCCAAAAAACTTGATGAAGGTGGATCCACAAGGCTGTCTGTGGCCCATCAGGATTCCTCCTGAGAAAATGCAGCATCTGCGCCGTCATCAGCACAGTCTTGGCCGTGTGCTTATACATCTTGCAGGCATTCGCGAGGCAGAGCCAGCCTCCGCCATATCCTGTCGCGAGCACCAAGAACCGGGGCTGTTCACCATCAAGCTCCACCACGTCCTTGTACCGCTTGATGCCCCCAGCGGTAAACCCCGACAGGTACAGCACCTTGTCACCTTTGAGAAGATCGGCTGTGGCAGCATCGAACCGAAGCGGCAGGGTGGAGAAGCACATGAGCTCATAGTTGTCCTTGTCACGGAAGGAGTAGTCGTCAGCGATGCCAATAATGTCTGCACCACCAACCTAGTCAAAATTATATTAAGAGAAACAATTAATGTGTGGTTAAATTGTATTCCCAAACATTCGAGATTATGCAGAACCATACACATACCTGAGTAGATATTCTTTCAACAAATGCTCGCAAAGCCTATCAGATAGTAATAATAGCAAATTAGGGACTATGTTTACATAACCCAGCTCAAGACATAAAACAAAGCTTCAATGTAGTTAAGCAGCAACAGAGCCTAGCAGGCCCACCGCCTAAGTTTAAGCTCTCCTCGTCTCAACTTGAGTGTCAAATTTTCTACTAATTTACAATGTCACCTAGGTTATTATATATTAACCCCTCACAGCTGTGCTATATAGTTTACAGTAAATATATACTAACAAAGCCGATTGAAAATTCCGATAACAAGAGCAGCACAGACTATACCTCTGAATTTGCTAAGACAGGATCTGTTGCTGCGAACTGCCTCATCAGTGACAGTGAGGTCTGGTTCCACAAGTCATCCTCTGAGGGCTCAGGCCGAAAATTGCTGCAGAACAAGAAGTGAAATCTGTAAGCCTGCATCAGAGAGCTCACCATTTGCCCAAAGAACAAACAAAGGTGATGGAGTGTGGCATTGCTTAAGTACCCAAAAACTTGGCTAAGGTGGATCCACAAGGCTGTCTCCGGGCCATCAGGATTCCTCCTGAGGAAATGCAGCACCTGCGCCGTCATCAGCACAGTCCTGGCCGTGCACTTGTAGAGCTCCTTGGGCTTGGCGAGGCGCAGCCAGCCTCCGCCGTAATGGTCTGCTGGGGCGAGCACGAAGAACTTGGGCTGTTCGCCATCAAGCTCCAGCGTCCAGGCCACCACCTTCTTATGCAGCATGAGGCGCCCGTTGGTGCGGCCGCATAGGTACAGCGCCTTGTTGCCATCGGGAACATCGTTGGCGTCGTCCCTGAACTGGAGTGGCAGGGTGGAGAAGCACACGGACTTGTAGTCATCCTTGGAGCCTCGGAAGAAGTACTCGTCAACAATACCAACCTAGTCAAAATTATATTAAGAGAAACAATTAACGTGTGGTTGATTTGTATTCCAAAACATTTGAGATTATGCAGAACCATACACATACCTCAGTAGATATTCTTTCAACAAATGCTCGCAAAGCCTGTCAGATAATAATCATGGCAAAATCAATGAAATAATCATCATAATAGGTCAGATTGACTTACCAATAACTACAATCAAGCACAACAAAAAGATGTTCAATTACTATTTCTTTAATTAATTATAGAGATAGGAGAAGGACGGAAGGTCCTGTGGTTGATATATCATGTGCAGATCAGTTCATTTACACGTTGCTATCATCTAAGGTTATAAACATCAAGAAGCAAACATCAAACTAATGGCAATCCAAACCTATTTTTATCAAATACTGAGACTCTAAGGGTGAGAGTTATAGCTAAAAGATAGTAGAGCTCAAAAATGCCAGATAATTACAACTAGAATCTTCGAGCAATAGTATGTTGTTTGTTGCAAATTAAGGAGAATATTGACATTACCAAGCTCAAGACGTAAAACAAAGTTTGAATAATGTAGTTAAGCAGGAACTGAGCCTAGTACAGTTGTTTGGAGGCGTGGGTGTATACTCCCCCATAGCCAAAAGTTTAAATTCTCTTGGTGTCAAATTTTCTAACTTACAATGCCACTTAGTAGGTTATTATGTACTCCAGTTAACAAACACGACTGAGAATTCCAATAACAAGAGAGGAACATATTATCATACCTCTGAGTTTGCCAAGACAGGATCCATTACGGCGAACTGCCTCATCAGTGATATTGAGGATTGGTTCGTGAAGTCATGCTCTGAGGGTTGACCTTTTCCACCAAAAAAAAAACAAACGCGACCGGGGAATTGTCGAGGTACCCAAAAGCTTGGCGAAGGTGGATCCACAAGTCTGTCTCCGGGCCATCAGGATTCCTCCTGAGGAAATGCAGCACCTGCGCCGTCATCACCACAGTCCTGGCCGTGCGCTCGTAGAGCTTGCTAGGCTTGCCGAGGCGCACCCAGGTTCCGCCGTATCGGTCTGCTGGGACGAGCACGAAGAACTCGGGCTGTTCGCCGTCCAGCTCCAGCCTCCAGGCCACCACCCTCTTCAACACCAGCCTGCGTCTCCCGCCGGCAGACGCGAATCCACGCAGAAACAGCCGAGTGTTGCCTTGGGGAAGATTGGCGGCGTCCCCGAACCGCAGCGGCAGAGTGGAGAAGCAGATGGGCTTCTTCCCGGATGACTCGAAGCTGTACTGGTCCACCGCCGCCGCCGCCGCCGCCGCCGCTGCTGCTGCCATTTCTGTGCGGGTGGCCTCAGGCCAGCAGCGAGCGTCCCCAAGTTTCTCGGCGAATTAATCACTTGCCGCCGCACAATGCAAGGAGAAATCCGCGACGAACTGGTGAGGGAGAGAAAAAGAGATGAAATTTCGGGTTGGGTGATTGGGGAGAAAACCCCAATGCCCCCACAAATCCGTGAGCGAGCGAGGGTTCTTCCGACTTACCGAGGGACGGAGGGAGAGGAAATCGATCCCCAGGCAGCAGGTTGGAGGGCAGCGAGAGTTGGTGGCCGGCGGGCGGCAGCTTTGACGGCGCGCGCGCGGGCGTCGGGCTTCTGCACTGCCACTGCACGGGCGCGGGGGCGCTGGAGAAAGGAGAAGAGGCACTCTCCCGCAAGCAGGCTGAGAGAGAGGGATGGCGTGCTCTGCTCGGAGTCGGAGCTGGGGCGTCTCGTAGTCCTAGTGCGTTGCAGAGAGTGGCAGCGCTTTGTGGCCACGCGGCCGACGGCGAGGCATTCCGGGTTGGGGCTGGCCGACGGCGGCCACGCGGCGAGCTGGCGCGCGACGCTGGGGCGGCGCGAGCTTCGCTTGACGGCCTCGGTTCACCAAAGTTGAACAAGACGGTGTGGGATGCTGGGCCGGGTTTGGGCCGGACCCAGCCTGAATACTAAACAACAGCACATGCTGTATAATTATTTTTATTATTGTTTTCCGCTGAAATTATCATTCACCAGAAAAGAAACTAGTTTCTGTTTTTTACTCCAAAATCGGATGAGTATTTGACACATATATTAAAATATATAAAACTGTTAAAAATACCTAGAAGCTTTTGTGAGATTTGAATCTCTGCACACTCAGGGAAATATCATGTTCGAAAATGTAAATGCAATGCAAACATCTATAAGTTCAAATTTGATCATATAAAAAAAATGCAATATTAAGGGACAATGAAATGGTAAGGCAAAAAAAAAAAAAACTTGCCTTGTCGTGCTTTTGCATCTAATCATAAGTTGATCAAAATAATGCAAAAATATATATAACACGACACACATAGAGTTGTACAAAGTTACACATGATTAGAAGCTTTTAATGATGTTTCTATTTTTTTTCTTTTCTTTTGAACAAATCTATGAAACAATTCATTTTACGCTCCATTGAATTAACTACCCAGTTCACTAAATGAAACCGCGGTATGAACCATCAAAACGGTCTTATGAAGGCCTTGTTTGGTTGAGTTGTGACTTTTAAAAAGCTGTTGTGGAAAAAAGGCAGAATGTCGTTTGTTTAGATGATCCTGCTTCAATATACATTGGCAATCCGTGTGTGCAAAGAATGTTGTATGCCAGTGGATGGATCTTCATGAGAAGCAAGTGTCTGAACTTCTCCGTGTTGACATTGCTAGAAAATAAAATGATGATGATGACGAGTTACGAGTTCTGATCTTTCACTGATATCAGATAAACTGGGAAGCTCATAGTAGCTAGCATGAATATGATAAGACTCAAATTGGATTTTTCGTTGGGGTTTAACAGTGGATTCATTGTAGGCCTTTGGACAATATTTTGTAGCCTAAGGACAAGCACTAGATAACGGTGCCCCCTTCCCTCATGTCGTCTCTCCCGTGGGGCGACACGAGGGACCCCAACGTCTTTGCCCAACCCCTCCCCCACCTCCGTGCGGCCCGGGCGAGGCCCGCCGCCGCCGCCTTTCCTTCCTCCGGCGGCGGCGGCCGGCCAGGGAGCCCAAAAGGCCCCCCTCCCCCTCCCCCCCCCACCCCGCACCCTCCCTTTCTCCCCTCCTCCCCTAACCCCTCCTCCAAACCCGGGCGGCTCCCCGGCGGCGGTCTGGCGGCGTCCCTTCGGCGCGGATCTCCCGCCATGGCGTCGGATCGTGCCTCCTAGGCCGCCGGATCCGCGCTCCCGGCGCCGGCATCCACGACGACCTTCTACGCTCCGGCGACCTCGACCGGCGCCCGCGCCTGTGTCCCCGTGCCGGATCCGGGGCCCCTACACGCCGGACTGGGCCCCACTCCCCCCCACCGCCCGGCGAGGCCGGCGGCCTTCCCGAGAGCCGACAAACCACCGACCGTGTGGGCCCACCGCGCCGCTTCAAGGGCGTGGTCGCAGTCCGACATATGGCCTAGGCGCATTGGGAGGGCGGCGGGCATGGCTGGGCGCGGGCGGCCGACGGTGGTGGTGGTCGGCCGGGAGGTGGTGGCCGGCCGGAGTGCGCCGCCGACGCCTTTCTTCTTCTGTTCATTTGCGGTATGGCGGGGCAAGGTAGGTTGCACGCCCGCGTCTTTCACGGGCAAAGACAGCGTGCGGCTGCCCGGCTTCATGGTGGCGGGGCGTGGCATGCCAAGGCCACCTCACGGCGCGGCGCCGCGCGGAGAAGCTTGGCGTCGTCGTCCACGGAGTTGCGGCTCTTGCAGTGCTGGGTTGAAAGACCTTTCGGTGCTCGCGGGCGTTATCGCGTTAGCGGACGTCGAGATCCTTCCCGGGGGGGTAACGCTTGATCACCGCTACAGCCCTTCTCGCACCGTTCGCCGAGTCGGTCCTCCCTTTCCTTGGCCTGCATGTGCTTCATTTTTCTTTTCGCTTAGGTTTGCCCTGTCTCAGTTGGTGTTGCCGACGCAGTTGCTTTGCCTAGGCTCACGCCGCTACCCGGGTCGCCGTTGGAGTGCCGATGGCTATTATCTCGCCGGATCACAAATGGCTTCGGCCGTTGTTGGAGTGCCGATTCTCGAGCTCGCTCGCAGCGACTACCTAGTCGCTGTTGAGTGCCGTTATTTATCTCGCCGGCTCACAACGGCTTCCCGGCCATTGTTGGAGTGCCAATGCTTGAGCTCTCGCTCGCAAATGGCGACTCACCGGTCGCTATTGGAGTGTCGTTACTCTTCTGGTGGATGCTTTGCCACCGCGGCTTCGTCCCTAAGCGGGCAACCTTTGTGTTGATTTCTTTTTTTGCAGGTCTAGTCGGTTAGGATAATGGTGTTGGGTCCTCTCTTTCCCTCCCCATGTATTCTTGTTGTCTGTCTGGGTGTTTGTTTCGTGTATTTGGGGCTCCACTGGTGATTCTAGGATAACGTGTTGAGCCCTTTGTATCGGTGCTCCGGCCTATCTTTGACCTTTCTCTTAATATATGGGTGAAGTCCCGCTTTGAAAAAAAAATATTTTGTAGCCTTTTGTTTAAGAAGGATTGGAGGTTTTGTTTAAGAAGGATTGGAGGTACACCTATTTCAGACTACTCAGCAAACTATTTGACAAGGTGTGGATCTTTTTCGTAGTCACTGGGCAACAATGGTTCAGGAAGCCAGGTACACTCTGAGCAAGCACTTTAGAAAAGTATATGAGAAAGAAAGTAACCCCCATGGATCATATTTCTGGGTTTCACCTGTTTTTACTGTAATTTGTACACATGAGTACTACCTGCAAGCCCTTTGCAATTGTTGGGTTATTGGGTTAATCAGATAGTTTGTAATTACTCGTTGGGAGAGAAAAGAAACACTAGCTCCAGTGTCCACATCTTGCACATGTCCTTGTACAGCTTGGCCATTCCAAACAACGAAGGCGTTGAACTGCATCTGTGAAGCTCGATCGGCACATGTAGTAGGTCCTCACTGATGCATACGTGGCTGTGGACACGTCCAAATCCAAAGACCAAACAGCGACGGCGCAGAACTGCATCTATGAAGCGTGGCACGAGTAGATTGGCAGTCATGCATATGTTGCTGTGGACACATCCCAAGTGATTGCGCTACTCCCATAGGTACATTGCCAGTTTCTCCTCTCATCCCTACACTGCAACCACAACCAGAACAACAAACACAATGGCAGCAATCTTCCTGGAGCTGCAGTATCCCTGTGCCTCCTGCTCTTTTCTCTCCTAGCACCAGCAACAACCGTCGCCACATCTCAGTCTTTCTCCGGTGCAGAGTTAGACTACCACTGATGTGGCCTCGACGGAAAATCCTTTTGAAGAAGTTTATCAATCTGGGTATATGTTCTCTGAAGTTGGTCTGTCCTGCTAACAATACCTTGCCACTAGTAATTATAAAGGGCAAGTGCTTGAGTACAGTAAGAATACAATATTTTCATGAGCGTTGATCATCTTGCAACAGATTAGTCGGGCAAATTCCAGAAGAAATATATTCACTTATCATATTGATAAATTTGAATTTGTCATCAAACTTATTGAGTGGAAATATGTTATGACCGGCCAGCCCTATGTTAGGCGAAGAGCCACTCGTGGCTAGGAGGAGTCGGTCAGGTTATGGGCTTTAGGCCCCAGTCGGTCATGCATGCAGTTTATTATATTTAGAAGTCTATTTCTATTATTAGCAAGAGTCCTATATATTGTAAACATACCCCTTGGAATTAATCAAGCAGAAACATTATTTGTTTCCGGCTTCCTTGAGGGAGCCGGGATTACCCTAGCCGCCTCTTCTTCCTGTTCTCACGCTAGCAGCAGCGACGGCGCCACCGCGCCGTCTTCCCCTTGCCCTCCGACCTAAACCTCAGATCAGCCACTCCTACAACCTCCGTACAGTCCAGGGAAGGGTGAGAAGGATTCCTAACAGCTTGGTATCTCAGATGTCAGGCCCTCCTCCTGTCCCGTCGGTCCCTCTGCCGCGCCCGGCATCTCGGGCGCGCCATCGGTCTCTGCTGCGGCCGGAATCGGCCGTCTCGGGACGCATCCTCACCGCCGGCTGGTGCCCCCCTGTCACTCTTGATGGGTTGGCAGCGGTGGTTGCAGCCCTGAGCCGCAGCGTCGTCGATCTCCTCCGGGCGCCGCCGACACGCAACGCATCGTCATGGAGACCAGCCGCAACGTCGCCGCGCTCGTGGGGCTGGGTCGCAACGCAGCCCCTTGCCGGGCGCCCGCCAGCCGCGGCCGCATCCCGTCGGCGTTCGGCCCGGCCACCGGCGCATCCGGGCGCCACGGGTCCCGTGGCTGCCCCTCAGCCGGTTATTCGCCACGCCCCCGCCCCGATTCGCGGTGGGCGCTGGAGTGCGGGCGACCCGGCGGCCCCCGGCGTACACCGTCGCCATCGTCTCTTGCACGCGGCCGACACCACCACCGGCGGCCGCCGGTACTCCAGCCAGCAGCAGCGCCGGCGTTCTATGGAGGCATCGACGGCACGCTCCTCTACAAGGCGGGCGCCGCCGGCTGCCCCGTCGCTGCCGCGCGCCACCCCGGGCGTGTTCATGGCGGAGGACGCCGCTGCTTCTACCATGGCTGGCGCCCAAGCGGCGCCTAAAATTCTACAAGTTGGAGTTTCCAACATACGATGGCACCGTCGCACCCCTTAATTGGTTAAACCATTTGTGAACAATTTTTCGGGGGCAGCATACATTGGCGATCGACCGGACATGGCTGCCGTACGCACCACCTTCAAGGGGCTGCACGCACGTGGTACTCACGCCTGAGCGCAACGAAGGCATGCCACCATGGGAGCGCTTCCGCGACTCTCGCCAACTCCGCTCGGGCCGCCCACCCACCGGGGACGCGCTCAGCGGAGCTTCACGACGCCTACCGTTCACGCCTACGGTCCAGAGTACTTCCCTGGGCGCTTACAATGCCGTGCTCGCCACACGGATGACGACTACCGCCCCGCAGCGCACGCCCTCGTTCGCCGGCGGTCCGAGCACATCCGGTGGATGCGGAGATGCTGCACCCTCCGGATCTTCACGGGCGATGTACTACGCCCGGCTTCGAGCGCCGGCCAACGCGATACCGAGCACTCCATGCTCCTCCTCCACGTGGTGCGCGGCCGCAGCCCACGCCCGCCTCGGGCGCCACGCCCAAGGTGCCACGGCACGGGCGCCGGCGGGACCTTCATGTCGACCACCTCACCGGCCTCGGCGCCCCCCCGTTTCCGTCGCCTCTCACCCGCCGAGCAACCGGAACGCCGCCGCCAAGGGGCTGCTTCACCGCGACGAGCCCTGCGTGTACGGGCCACGCCTGCCGGCCGCTGTTCTACCTCCTCAACAGCGACTACGCTTCGGCCGGGCAGATTCCGGGGCCGGAGGTCGCAGAGCGCGCCGCTCCCTTTCACCGGGAGGCCACTCCCGAGGTGGCGAGGTGGCCGGTGGCCACCGAGGGCCCGAGCAGCAGCCCCGGGTGTCCTTGCATGCCCCCGCGCTGGCATTCGGGCCCCGGACAGTGCCATCTTTGCTGCCGTTGTCGTAGTGCGCGCGGCGGCTCGTCGCCCTCTGGACACCCGGCCAACGGCGAACTTCCGGCGACCGCCCGCCGTTTCGCGCTCCAGCCTCGGCTCACGACCCCAGGCCAGATCTGCGTGTCCAAGTGGCCAATAGGGATGAGCTGCAATGCCCCGGGAAGCGCGATGTGCCACGACCATCTATGGCGAGGCCTTCGCCGTCACTTGCTTTTTTGGCTGCGCTTGGCGCCTTTGACGTCATCCCGGGTTACGACTTCCTGCGGCCCCATCCTTTGGGACCTTGAGAACCGCGGCATGGATTTCAGACAGGCGCCGTCGTAAATCGGGCAGCCCGAGCGCTGTCGCACATCGCCATCATCGCTGCCTTGGTTTCCTGTATACCGGCTACTAACGTCCCCCTATTTCGGACTCCGGGGGGGCCTCCGCAGCTCGGGCTGATCTTATTCGGCCGCGCGGGCCCGCCCGCCAGCCCCTACGACACCAGTTCACCTCCTTCCCAAGACGGCCCAAAGAGCGGTGAGGCCCTACCGCCATCGCGCAGCTCCCGAAGGACGAGCTCGAACGCGTTGTGCTGCCATCTTTGGAACAAGGCGTTATTAGGCCCAAAGACTCACCGTTTCTCCGCTCTGCCGCGGGTCCAGAATCGGACAAGTCCCGGAGGTTCGGGTGATCGACTACGCGCCACGAACGCGGTCACCTCCAAGGATAAGTTCCCTATTCCGATTGGTGGACGAGCTCTTGGATGAGCTCCACGGCGCCGCTTCTTCTCAAAGCCGGACCTACGCTCCGGCTACCACCAAGCGCGGATGCTTGCTTGCCGACATCTTGAAGACGGCGTTCGCACACGAGGGCCACTACGAAGTTTCTCGTCATGCCGTTTGGGCTGTCCAACGCCCGGCTACCTTTCAGCTCATGAATGACGTCCCCGCGCGTTCTCTTCGTAGGTTTGTCTTTGGTATTTTTTGATGACATATTGATCCCTACAACACATCGTGGGCCGAGCACTTGCAAAGACGTCGCTCACGGTCCTCCGAGCTCCGGGACCACCACCTCCACGAAGGCGATCAAGTCTTTGCCGGGACTCGCCGCGTGGCCTACCTCGGCCATGTGATCTCGGTGGCGGGGTCGCCATGGACGCCGATAAGGTGGCTGCCGTGCACGCGTGGCACGTGCAGCGGTCGGCCGCTGGCGCTCAGCGGCTTCCTTGGACTTGCGGGGTACTACGCCAAATGCGTCAGAGACCGGCATCGTCGCGGCCCACGACCACGACTCCTCCCGCGCCCGGCGCCTTCGTGGGAGGATCGGCGGAGGCGGCGCCTTCACGGCGGCTCAAGGCTGCCACGACCCGCGGGGCCCGTTCTTGAATGCGGACTTCCGGCAAAGAGGTTCATCGTGGGCGGCTGACAGCGTCGGCTCGGGTTCAGCGCCGTTCTACACGGGCGGGGCGATCGCCTACCGCCGATTCGGCCCGCCGCCCAGCGGCACCTCAAGCTTCGCTGCCTGGCGAGCAGCGGCAATTGCAAACCGCGACAGCGGTCCACTGGCGAGGCGTACCTACAGGGCGTCGGTTCCCTCGTCCGCACACCGACCACTTCAGTCTCAAGTACGCAGCGGACCGGTGACAGCGGTGCCTTGACACCAATGGGTGAGTAAACTTTTACCGGCTTTGATTTTGGCCCGTTTGAGTGAGGCCGACGCCTCAACACGGTGGCTGATTGTTGACACATATTAATGCATACTTTTAATTGTCAATTAAACATGGAAAAGGACTAAAATATAATTAGATAACCTTATTAGGGGTTTCTACTAACGATTTCCACGAGTTTTGGTAAAGTTGTGAATTGCGAGGGACTAAACAGAAAACACCGGAATTAGCGAGCACGTGCGACTACGCAGCGGCGTAACGCAATCCAACTCGAGAAAAGACCCTAGAAGGCTCGGGACTAATCCCGGCGTGATCGAGACTTAGCACCCAAGAAAGCATCATCTAGAAGACTCTAGAAGACACGACGCACCAAGGGGACCTGTGCAGCGGGGCTCCACCACGGGCGGCGGCAAATAGGAGGCCGGCGGCCTCCCCCTCCGCCACGTCAGCCCCTGCCTCCGGAAGCTTCTCCAACGCCTCTAAGACGCAATCTAATCCGCTCATTTAATGTCGGTTTGATCCGAGGGCGGCGGTGGGAAATGCGAGATGTATCTAGGTCAACCACGGCACCTCCTTCGGACTATATAAGCAGCCCCAAAGGCGCCCCCAAGAGACATCATCTCCTCATTAGCTATCGGCCAGAGAAAAATCTAGGGTTTCATATTAGAAGAGAGAGAGGTCCCTCTAGTTGTCTAGTTCATCTAGTTCTAGTTCTTCTAGTTCGTCTAGTTGTAAGATCAAGAAGAGAGGCGAGGAGAAATTTGGAGATCCGGACTGTCGGATCTTCATCATCATTGTAACCGCTGCAACAAGTTCGATCTTCAAAGAATCTCCGTGTTCTTCATTTATTATTTCTATTTATTCTATTTAATTACTTTCAGTTCTTACTTTACTATATTTCTTTGGATCTCCGTTAGTATTGAGTGCTCTAGTTATCGTGCGTGGCTAGAGTAGTAATCGATAGTGTAGACATGGTGTCTAGACTAGAGTTTACACGAGTTTGCGCCCAATCCACGGTTAGTTGTGGTAGCCCGGGGGGGTGACAGCCTGTCAATCGGTCTTTGTAATCCACCACGTTCGGGTTGGTGATTCGTAGAGCTTTTTTGGCGGCCTTCCCGATCACCCTTTCCGATCTTTTTAGGGGATCGGGGCGGTACCGTTGCTCGGCGTAAGTAAAGTAGAGTGAGCCTTTGATCATATTGATCTCGGTAGAATACTTAGAAAAACTTAACCCTCTCTTCCCACATCATTACCATTATTATCTTTCCCACATCATTACCATTATTATCTTAGGGCGTTCTAAACCTTTCTAGTACACTTCCGTTCCCGTGGAAATCGATACTACGGAATACTCGGGTGAAAGCTACATCGGTATCCGTGCGCTTGCGGATTTCTACGATTGGCGTTAATAAATACCAACACTAATGCGCTGTCCGCCAGCGGCGAGGGACCGAGCTGCCGCCTGCCGCGGCTGCGGCGGTGGCCTTCTCCGGGCCGTCGTTCGTCTTCCTCGGCGGCGTGTAGGCGGGGCAACCCTACAGCCCCGGATGCACTCCTCCTGCAGGGGGCGGCTGCGTCTTGCGGCGAGCTGCCCACTCCCTAGCGGCGCCGAGGCGGCTTCTTCTGCGCGGGATGTCGCGCCTCACGTGCGGGCGCCCGGCGATTTCGCTTCCTGGCGCTGCTCCTGCCCATGGTGCGGCCATGAAGGTACCGAAGACCGCATCGGCTGCGGGGCGAGTTCTACATCAGGGGACGTACCGGGTGGCGGCAGTGCGCAGCTGCGTTACTACCCGGTGCAACAAGACGGACCATGTTGCCGGCCCGGCCTGCTCCGACCCAGCGGATGTGCCGTCCCGAGGGTGTGGTCAAAATATCTCCATGGACTTCATCGAGGGGGCTGCCAAAGGTCCAGCGTGACAAGTCCGTCATCCTCACCGTCGTCGTCGACCGCTTCTCCCGAAATCTGGCGCACTTCATTCATTTGGGCCACCATTATCTGGCGGCATCGGTGGCTTGCGGCGTTCTTCGGCAACATCGTCGCCTCCATGGGTTCCCGGCCTCCATGCGTGGCGATCGGGATCCGTCTTCACCCGGCCGTATGCGGCGCGATCTCTTCAAGATGGCCGTTAATGACGCGCTGGCGCATGAGCACAGCGTTTTCGCCCTCGAGCGGACGAGCTGTCGGAGGTGGTCAACAAGGTGATTACCATGTACCTCATTTGTAATCACTGGAGACGCCCTCGTGCTTAGGTGGGTAACCGCTCGCTGGGCGGAGTCTTTGCTACAACCGCGTCCTACCACTCCGCCTGCAGCGCCCGCCATTCATTGATTATGGCGGGCCCCCCGCCCATGCTGCCCTACGCCCGACTCGGCTTCGCCGCAGGCGGTGGCGGCTACTCCGGGACGTGATGAGATCTTTGAGGCCAAGCGGCGCCTCATCCGGTAGCGTGGCCAAGTATTCTGGCGCTCACCATCGTGAGGTGGAGTCGAGTGGGCGCTTGGACGTGCGTCTCTGCCGGGGGGCGGCGCAGTCCCTTGATCCCGGGCAAAGCACAAGCTCGGTCCTCGGTGGGCTGGACGTTTGGTGACGGCGCGCCGGCGGCGTGGCATACCGCTTGGAGCTGCCGGCTGGTGCTCGGCTGCATGATGTCTTCCATGTCGGCCTCCTCAAAGAACACAAGGGTGACCCGCCGGCGACTTCAACCTCTTGCCACCCACTCATGATGGCGCATACTTTGCTGCTCGGGCCGCGCCTTGCGGGCCCGGCCAGGTAGCCGTGGTGTGCGGCTGTTGATTAAATGGCAAGGCATGGCGGGCGGGGGCGCTACTTGGGAGCTGTTGGACAGGTTCAGGGAGGCCTACCCGACTTTCATTTCGAGGACGAGCTGTTTGAGAAGGCGGGAGAGATGTTATGACCGGCCAGCCCTATGTCAGCGAAGAGCCACCTGCGTGGCTAGGAGGAGTCGGTCGGGTTATGGGCTTTAGGCCCCAAATCGGTCATGCATGCAGTTTTTATTATATTTAGAAGTCTATTTCTATTATTAGCAAGAGTCCTATATATTGTAAACATACCCCTTGGAATTAATCAAGCAGAAACATTATTTGTTTCCCGGCTTCCTTGAGGGAGCCGGGATTACCCTAGCCGCCTCTTCTTCCTGTTCTCACGCTTAGCAGCAGGCGACGGCGCCACCAGCGCCATCTTCCCCTTGCCCTCCACCTAAACCTCAGATCAGCCACTCCTACAACCTCCGTGACAGTCCAGGGGAAGGGTGAGAAGGATTCCTAACAAAATATCTCACATAAGATTGGCAATTTTGCGATCATTGGAGTCTCTTGACTTGTCCAACAACCAACTTGCTGGTCAAATTCCTTTGAGCATATCAAATTTGACTACGCTTGAGCTATCAAAATTTGTCCTACAATAACCTATTAGGAAGAATACCCTCAGGACATCAGCTAGGCACTCTCAAGGCAGAGGACCCTGCTTCAATGTACATTGGCAATCCTAGTCTTTGTGGATACCCACTTCCTTCCAAAGGTTTGTCCTGGAGATCAGACAATAGAAGATGATCCCTTCAAATGGAATGAAGATGACATGACTCAAATGCATTTTCATCTCAGTTTAATCGTGGGATTCTTGGTAGGCGTTTGGATAGTATTTACTGGTTGCCTTTTTTGTTTAAGACGACCTGGTGATTCACCTATTTCAGCCTATTTGATAAATTCCATGACAAGGTGCAGATCTTTGCTGTCACTTGGCAACAATGGTTCAAAAAGACAAATACAAACTAAGCAAACACTTAACCCACCACATACTGAATTGATTGATACCTTTATATTGGTATAAATCATGTAATACTACATTAGTTCAAAAAGACAAATACAAACTGAGCAAGCACTATTATCTCACTTTGAACTTGCAACTGAAGCATTCCTCACAAACCCAAAGCATCTCTTCAGATCAGCCTAGAAGCTCAGGCGACAGCCTCATCGTCAAATGTCCTTTTCCTGCAGAAGTATGGCTGAGCCTTGGGCTGGCGACGCCGTCATCATCTCTCAACCTGATTTAGACTCTCTTAAGACTTGGTGGCTATCATCAATTGAGCACCAAAGCAACGCAACAAGCAGCAGAGAACAACAGCGGCTTTCATCTTGTACAGTGCGTGGAATCTGCGGAATGGAATCTGCGGAAAGACAGGAATGGGAGAATTTTTGAAAGATCAACAGAACTCCAGCTCAGGTGTTTGCTCCAGCAAAAGAAATGGCGCTGTGTCGACAGGCCTGCGGACGCCCTTGGATTGACTAATGAATCACCTCTCTCCTGTTTCGCATGTCTGTGTTTTTCTTCCTTCTATGTAACAGCACCATGTAAGACGTGGACTTTCAACAGAATGATTTGGCAGCGCTCATACCCTGTTTTTTTTTAAAAAAAAAGTAATTTAAATCCTTTTTTCAATAGAAATATACATGCAAACCACATGTGCCTCATCATAAAACAATTACGATACCAAAGGTAGCAAATATATCATACAAACTCTGCACAGACGTGGCTGATATTTCAGCTCCCTTACTCACAAACAAGAACATAAACACGTGTCTGAACCAAAAGAAAACTAAAACAAAACAGAATCTAAATCACTAGCTACCTTGGTCTGAACCCGCGCTATTTGAGCATGTCACCTAGCTAGTTAAAAATACCTTGGTTTGAACCCGCGCTATTTGAGTACTAATTAGTTATACAATGCATCGGTAATAGTCTTACAGGCAGCAGAATGGACCGACGGTTGCATTTGCCGCATTCACGTGTACTAGTACTATGTGTTTTGGATCTCCCAATCAATTGTCACCCTGGGAATGTGACTGACAAGGTGCCAGTCGGGCCCTGCCTCTCGATTGTAACGTTCTGCCAAACCAGGGCAGCCACGAATGTCCAATTTCTGGAGAGCAGTTAGGCGTTGTATGGATTGGGGCAAGTATTGAAGGGCAGGGGAATCCTGGATATAAAGCTGACGAAGTGCAGAGAGTTGTACAATCCACTCCGGCAGCACCGTCAGTGCAGGACCTGATGACAGGTTGAGACATTCAAGCGAGGTGAGGTGCTGAATGGCCTCTGGGAACTGCTTCAAATCGCCCGTACTCAGTTGAAGCTTTCGCAGGGAATGCAGTTCTCCAAGCCAGTCAGGCAACGTGCCAAGGGCGGGGCAGTTGTCGATGTAGAGACCCTCGAGAGAGGTGAGGTTCCGCATGCTCTCTGGTAACTGTGTCAGGTCATTGCAGCTGAAAATATACAACTCTTTCAGCTTAGTGAGCTCCTGCAGCAGTTCCCATCCAGATGATGATCCTCTAACTTCCATTAGCACTAGACTCCTCAGGCGAGGGACCAACGTCTGCATGCTGGGCAGCTGATGGGAGAACCTTCCTGTGGATAGCAGCTGTCCATTGCATCTATTTAAAGACATGATTCAATGATGGTGACAAGTAGAGGCTCACATTTAATTTCGGGCAGCCAAATATGCATATATAGGACAGGACAGGGAAAGGATATTGTGCTGCCAATTCTTTCTCCCCAGTTTCAAAACCACTTGATGCAGTCCACAGCTCCTCTAAATTAGGCATTTCCTCGAGCTCAAGGTACTTCAGTGAAGGCAACTCAACAAATCCTCTCATATGCCTCAAGTTTGGAAATCCTTTTAGCGTTAACCGAGTTAAACAAAGGAAATGAGATGCAGTAGTTTGCTTCAGCATTATGCCACTTTCACAATATGAAAAATCATTTTGCTTCATCATCCATCCTGGCAAGCAGGGGCCTCTGTAACCAAAGATATACGATCTCTCAATTTGCGATGGTGGTTCAAGAGCATTCAGCACACCCCAATCATGTTCCATATCTGATGCCAACTCTTCTTCGGTGTCACTTAAAGACCAGTTCAGCTCCAAGTATTGTATGTTACTCTTTCGCTTCAAGCAAGCCTTCTCTGCATCACTTGGATCCTTCAAATACTTAAGGTTGGTAATTTTCAAGCGACCACCTATCATATCAAGGTTTTCTAGCTCTGAGATCCTCGCATCATCTACACCACACCGAAGTATAAACAATCCCAGCTTTCTTAAACGTGTCAGCTGTCCCAACCCTGATGGTAAGCAGCACAGGTTGCTACAGCCCTCTATGTTCAAAACTGTAAGCCTTTTCAAGTTTGCTATGCCCTTAGGCAACTCCCGTAGCTCCTTGCAATTCTCAAGGTCAATACATTCTAGACTATCAATCGAAGTAACCCATTGAGGTAGCATAGTAATTTTGGTTCCAGAAAGGTTCAGAGTACGCAATGTAGGACAGGATAATGTGCTTGGCAGATCTTGCAAATCTGTACAACCAGTAAAGTTGATAGTTCGCAAGTTTTTGAAATCCCCAATCATGTCTGACGGTAGTTGTTGCAGAGATGAACAGCTTTCTATATCAAGTACACATAGGCTTCCAATTCTACCTAAAGAGCTAGGTATCCCTCGGAACTTGTGGCAGGCATATAGTTGCAAGGACTGAAGAACACAAAAGTCACCAATGGACTGAGGCAAACTCTCAAGATTAGAAATGCAGTTCAACTCAAGAGTCCTTAGCTTTTCAAGCTTTCCAACAGACTCAGGTAATGTCAGAAAACCTTTGCAGTTAACAAAATGGAGTGACTGCAAGTTCCAACACCTCGAGATAGCTTCTGGAACTGTTGTACAAACATTGTGGATTTCAAGATACCCAAGATACTCAAACTTTAATATGAATAGTGAAAATGGACTATCCATTGCATAGTCCAAAACAACACTGCGCATACAACATCTATTCTTCACTGCGGTATCAAGAGATGGCTTACTATCAGAGATGTATAGAGCACGGACCTTGTCAAATAAGCCCTTGTCAACTTTCTCAGTGAATGAAGTCAACAATAAATATCTATACCTATGAGTACATTTTTCTGTAATATGAATTGGTACACAAGTCACTAGTTCATCCTTTAGTATCTGTCGAGTGAGATCATGGATCAAATCGTGCATGTTGCATATATCAAGTATATCTGCTCCCATAAAGGTCCTGAAGAAACCCGACTTTTACAAGAGAATCAATGTAGTCTCTTCCAATATCTTCGGGTTGCTCTCCATTTCTTTGCATTGATGAATCCATGAGCTATCCATTGGCCAATCAAACGATCTTTCCGGATTCTATAGCCCTTCGAGAATATGGAGCAAAACGTAAAGCACTGCTTCAGTTCATCTGCCAAGTGAATATAACTGGACTTCAAGGATGCAAACACTCTTTCCTCTATACTCTGAACATGCCATAAATTATTATCTCTTATGGTTCTCCACTTATTTATTTGCTTCTTGTCACGAAGGACAGCACCAAGAGTTTGAATTGCTAACGCACCCCACCACATCCTTTGATAATTTCTTTCCCCGACTTGTACCTCATCGAGCTCAAATCTTGCTCGCCAACCCGTAACCCTTCAGAATAAGTTCCAACTTTCAGACTGACGATAAGAATGCCAACTCAAGTTTATATGTTGATTCCACAGCTTCTGCAACCTTAAGATCACGAGTGGTTAACATAATCCTTGTTTCAGGTGCACCACATTTTAGATTCAACATGAATTGTTCCCAGTCATGTTTGTCCTCATGCCAAGCATCATCAAGGATAAGAAGAAACATTTTATTGCTCAACTTCTCAGAGATTGTTTTGACCATATACTCTGTGGGATGACGATCTGAATTATCTCCAACAATTGTTTCAAATAGCTTGCCGATGAGCTTCTGAACATCAAACTGTTGAGACACGTGGACCCAGAATATTTCACCTCCAAAGTGCTCCTTTATCTTGACGTCATCACAAATGTGTTTGGCCAAAGTAGTTTTGCCTGACCCCCCTAATCCGATGATAGAAACTATAATGTTGTTCCCTCCAGCATTACGCTCTACAAGCTTCGATACAATTTTATCCTTTTCTTGATCCCTAAGGGGTATTTTGGACTCTGCAGCCTTGCTCAACCAGGTCACCTCTCCAACTATTTTGTGCCTAGTGCCGACATGTTCGTCCCTTGCATATAAAGTATTGATACCACTTCTTTGCTTGACGATTGCCGCAAATCTCACCTTGATTGCTTTGATCTTCTGAGCCATCTTGTACCGGAATGCAAATGTCTTTGGTTTTGAACAGAAGCAACCAGCTATACTACTCTTGTCATCATCTCTTTCCATCTTCCGTTTCTCAGCTTCTAACTGGACTTCTTGTAGTATATCATCAATGTCATAAGCCACATCTTTCAATTTTACCACCCAGTGAGACCGTGGCTCACTCTGTATTGCTCTGTCACGTGTTGCCGACAGCCAGCTTGTAATCTCTGCGTGTATATCCTGGAGCTCGGAGAGATCTTTTTTTACACCGGTTATGGCAGCAAACTCAGTGGCTAACAGTGAAACTAGCTTGTCACCTGCAACCTTCAACACTCCAGATGCTAAAGCAGCCTCCATCCCACTCATTATGTCAAAGAAACTCTTGCCTAAAACCCCTGCGGATGAAAAGCAAGCAGCTTGAAAATAGATCTACTAGACCGATCGGCATGAAAATACAATGGAAAATTAATTTGCATACCGGGTGAAGGACACACACAGTAGCAGCACTTGATAAGCACCGACAGTATGATACTTTGATGCCGCCAGATGAGGGAGGGCTTTTTGTTCTTCTTCTTCTTGTAAAAGATGTGAACGAGGCCTTTGATCAGTATGCTAGCTTGGCGCTCACTGGGATTGACAAAAAATGTGAGTTGGTCATCGAAGAAATTCTAGGAATCACAGCAAAAACGTGAGAAGATTTGACCTGGGGAGAAAGCGGGAGGAGATGTAAGGAATTAGATTGTGCGTGCTAGGCTTAAACCAAAACAGATTAAGTACCTAAAGTCAACAGCGGCGAGGCTTCAATGGGTTTTTCTGGAGTCCAGCTTCAGGATGCCTGCAGATCTGAGGAGGCAGGTGATGAAGAAAAATGAGCAGGTGGCCCAACCCAATGAGAAGGAGAAACAGGATTCCGGCCAAGATCATCCTTATTACCTCGGTCACGTCGGCGACGGCGACGAGAGGCCTCCCCTAGCCGGGTTGTGCACGGCGGTAGATGGTCACCGGCTCACTGCTCACTTCTCACACCCATGGAGACGAAACATAGAGTCGATTCAGATTCAGATTCACTTCCCACACCGCACTTGCCATTGAAAAAAAAAAGAGAGAAACATTGTCAGTTGCAACTTGCAAGTATCTGACAGTATCGACTATCGTGCATAATAAATTTGGCCATTGTACCGTTGGGTTAATTTTTATTGTTCTGGAATAAAGGTTACTGCCAAGCTGTACCGCGGATCAAAAAGATTAGGACCGTTCGGTTTGGTTTCTGCATATAATAAGTCCGGCTGATGGCTATTTGTTCGGGGATAAAATATTGTATTATAGATTTATAGATGATATTAGTATCGCGTCCGTGCGTTGCTACGGGATAATTAAATTTTTATATAAAACGGTAGATCGCATGATAAGATAACAATGTTATAAAAAAAAAACACAGATCACACCACGCTACCACGTTGAGTCAATGATTCGCGCCAAGAGTATCATAGATCCTCCGAGACGTAATTGCAGAGGGCACGAGGAAGAGCTGTTGCTGCTCGGCGGGTTGTGGTCACCTCTTGCAGCTCTCGCCGATGAAGACGTGCTAGCAGATCATCTGCGAAGTCGCATCCGGCGCAGCTTGTGGCACAATGGCGGGCTCGGCGGCGTGGTGGCGTCCGGCGGAGTTGGTCCTGGCGTGGCGAAGCTCTACCTATGCGGCGGCGAATGCTGGCGTAATGCCGCGAGGCCGTGAGGGTACGCTTTGAGGCCCGCGAGCACGCGGCAGGGCAGCCGCCACGCCCATGACGATCACAGCGGGGGAGGAGACGGGGGGGGGCGGTGCGAGAGGCGGCAGCCGGGAGAGGCGCCGGCCGGCGTGGTGGATAGGGACATCCGGCGCGCGACGAGAGGAGTCTCGTCGTTGCAAGTCAGCGAGTCCTTGACGGCGAAGCGCGCCGAGGGCGGGCCGCGGCGCCCGCAATAGTCGGCGGCGCTAAGGGAGTCCCAACGTTGGAGGACAGCCGCGCGGGACCGTGGAGTGCGCCAACAGCGACGCGATGGGAGGCGCCTCATCTGCGTTGAGAGCATCGGTAGGGGAGGGTAGCGAGCCGGGCGGGCGGGCGGCCGCTTTTGCACACGGGTAGAGGATGAGTCGCCGGGGAAACTTTCACGGCGAAAAGATTTTTTGTTGCCCGGGTCGTGAATCTAGATTTGGAAAGAGAATAATTGACGAGGGCGCCTTTGCAATCTACTACATTTGTATGAGAGATGGAAGTTCCATGGCTATTTGTTTCCATTTACATGGGAAGCATGCATGATTAATGCGGATTGATTTATTTCCTTTTGAATTTGTCGCAAGAAAAAGGAAGGGGAAGGTGGCATTAGCCATGCATGCATGATTAATGACCAATTTTTTTTCCTTTTGAATGCAAACAAAAAAGGAAAGGGGAAGGAGGGATTAGCCATGCATGCATGATTAATGACCAATCATTTTTCTTTCCTTTTGAATTTGTCGCTAGAAAAGAAATAAGGAAGGGGGGGCGTAGCTATGCATGCATAATTAATGACCGATCAATTTTTTCTTTCCTTTTCAATCTGTCGCAAAAAGGAAGGGGGAGGAGACCGGGTGTGGTTTCAAGATGGGGAGGTGGGCAGAGCCAAACCAATAGTCGCACCAAAAAATGTCCACGTTTGGTTCTTTTTATGTTGTAGAGATAAGTCGAAATGATAAATTTGGTCAAACATGACGACTAAATATCGTGTAAGCTAGGCTTGAAAATTCACTTAGGGTCTGTTTAGATGTTGGTAATGGAGGCCCTAGAATTGAATTGGTTACAATAACAAATCAGGATAGTTTTGGCATTGGGTTACAATACATCAAAATCTATTGTTTGGATGTCATGGAATTACTCAAGTTGCTGAATTTTCTCTATTAGTGCTAGTAGAGTATTATGTGTGTGATGGTATTTTTAACAAAAAAGTAGTGCTCGCAATTAAACTATCAATAATAAAAGTTCAATAAGCTTGTTTTATAGACAAGTTATGTCATCAACTTATAGGCTTTAGTCATACAATAGTTTTTTTTTTGCGATAAGGAGTCATACAATAGTTTAGCTCTTCACATAAATTTCAACATCATTTTCATTATCTAGAGACCATGATATATATATATATATGGGAGCATATTGTGAGGAGGTGATAGTAGCAGACCCACAACCGTATCTCTACTATAATGGCACACTTGTTACTATTTTTGGACAGACGATCACCAACCACCGGATCTTAGACCCGAGGGCTGAGATTGAAAGTTTGATGCATGGTTGTACATTCTCACCTCACCGCGCTCAGCCTAACACCCGCAAGGAACAACCACGGTTCGAATCCTAAGCCACTCAATGATCTCTATCTCTACTATAATGGCACATCTCTACTATAATGGCACACTTGTTACTATTTTTGGACAGACGATCACCAACCACCGGATCTTAGACCCGAGGGCTGAGATTGAAAGTTTGATGCATGGTTGTACATTCTCACCTCACCGCTCAGCCTAACACCCGAAGGAACAACCACGGTTCGAATCCTAAGCCACTCAATGATCTCTATCTCTACTATAATGGCACACTTGTTACTATTTTTGGACAGACGATCACCAACCACCGGATCTTAGACCCGAGGGCTGAGATTAGAATCTCTACTATAATGGCACACTTGTTACTATTTTTGGACAGACGATCACCAACCACCGGATCTTAGACCCGAGGGCTGAGATTGAAAGTTTGATGCATGGTTGTACATTCTCACCTCACCGCGCTCAGCCTAACACCCGCAAGGAACAACCACGGTTCGAATCCTAAGCCACTCAATGATCTCTATCTCTACTATAATGGCACACTTGTTACTATTTTTGACAGACGATCACCAACCACGGATCTTAGACCCGAGGGCTGAGATTGGAATCTCTACTATAATGGCACACTTGTTACTATTTTTTGGAATGACGATCACCAACCACCGGATCTTAGACCCGAGGGCTGAGATTGGAAGTTTGATGCATCGTCGTACATTCTCACCTTGCCGCGCTCAGCCTAACACCCGCAAGGAACAACCACGGTTCGAATCCCAAGCCACTCAATGAAAAAAAAAGAATCTCACGATTCAAAAAATATTAAAAAAAACCGCACTGATTCAAAAACAAATCATGAGATCCCCTAGGGCGGCATCCTTCTTGCCGCGATCGCCGTCGTAGATCACGGTCGTCGCCGAGGGCCGCCAAACCTGATCGTCGTCGCCGACAAGGCCCAGTGCGGACCTGATCACCGGCGACCAGATGCAGATCACCGGTGCCGACACGGTTGATCCCGTCGCCGACGAGGCAAAGGGCGGCATCGGTCTTGCGCGCGACCACACAGGAACTTTGACGCCGATCATAGGCCGCCAGACGTGATTGCGGCGGCCCGGGGCGCTCGACATTACGCGGCGTCGTGTGTTCGGACGGCGGCGCAGCGCTCCCTCTTTGATCACCTGCAAGCCCAAGATCGGAGGCAAGAAGGATGCCGGCATGTCGTCTAGATCGCCCATCTTTCTGTCGGTCTTTACAGTAAGTTTTTCATTTTTGATTTGAAATCTACCATGCAGACATCTTAGTCCTGGCGCTGATCGACGTTGTTTATTTCCGGCAACGACGAGGCCATCATCTCAGCACTCCAGATCGTGTTTTCTGGTAAAAGATCCATGCTAGATTACTCAATGTCACTGAGCTCCAATAATCATGTGCCTTGCTTACCACTAGAGATAGCAGTTCAACAAGTAGGATAACCTGTTTCAATGGGCTAACAACAATTTGCTATTCATCTATAGGAGTAGATCCCAGACCCTAGAATTGCAGAACAATAAGGTGTACTCCCTTCGTCCCCTTGAGTTTGTCACCCCGGATTCCATGCCACCTTATTCGATGCTTCGTCTTATTCAATTTTTTTTATACAAATATAATTTATTTTGTTATGACTTATTTTATCAATGAAGATACTTGAATATTGATTAATTTATTTTATGATTTGCATAAATATTTTGAATAAGACAGATGGTCAAACATGAAGTTCAAAAGTCAAAAACGATTTAACTCCATGAGATAGAGGGAGTGGAGAGGTCGAACGCTCCGTTGAGAAGGATCTCAAAACGGCGCCGCTTAGCCGGCGGCACTCCCCCTCTGAAGACATCCCTGAGCTTATCCTCAATGGCGCCGGGAGCCTCACCTGCCTCCACCTCCACGCCCAACTTCCGAAGCAAGAGGTTCTGGGCCTGCAGAGTCGCGTTAGCCGCCCTCGGCTGCGACGCGATCCGGCTGCCGCTGCGGCAGGGGTGTGGGTAGAGGCTGGAGTGCACGACCGGGCGCAGCGCGTCCCGACTTGAGGATTGGCGTGGCCAGCGGCACACACACCCGGTCCTCAATTTCCTGCAGCACAGACCTCTGGCTGTGCGGGGACGACAATGTCGGCATCGCAAGATTCCAGAGAGGCGATGAAGCCGTCGACGGTCGGCATAACACAAGACTATATATAATTTGTAGTGCAGCCTGAATATCTCACATTCAGGCTTTATTGAGTTTTTCTGCACATTTCTGTAGTCTGCATATTACATTCAGTCATGATTGAATGACTGCAATGACGAGAAGATATTGCTACTGAGTGAAGATTCACTTCATATATACACACTAGTACTAGTTCCTAACCTTTGGCCCGAGCCAGCTCAAATGGTCCTTAATTACCTCGATGGATTTCACTGAAGATCACCTCAACTTCGAATTTAATCAATGCTACTTCAGAATAATAACACTATTGTATTCCTGTTGATTACTGACAAGGAAAACATATGCTTGCATTTTTTGTGTGCTCCAATTTTACTTGCAATCAGAGGAAAAAATTGCTATGACAAGGAAAACCTCTTTTTTGTTTGCAGGGGATGTTTCAAAGCATAGGATTGAGCATGCCGTAAGTCATATATTCTCAACCTTTGTAGCGCTGTTTTTCTAACTGTTCTAGCTCCAGGCCCCATTTTAATTGGAGACCACCTAGGAATATCTAGTTAGGTGATTCTACGATTGCAGTTCCAAAACGCATGCCATGGCTTCAGAATACTGCGATCTCTCTTTTTCTCCTTTTTTTGAAACGGCTGGCAGGAGCTCTGCCCTGCATATATTAATAAAGAAGAGAAGAAGAGTAAATACTGTAGATCTCTAGCTATTTATAGTCCCAATCCAGTGTAATGTCATCTCAGGAATTCTGTGTGTTACTGCAAACGATGAACTAAAACCCTGCACTGCACCTCTTTTGCATCTTGCATCATGCTTGTGTTTCCCTGAAAAATCAATGAGCAACTTCTGATTTACACATCAAACTGATACACTTTCTGAATATGTATGCAGCTGAAGAAAATGTGCAGAGAGGGTGCATATTGGGGTAACTCATTGACCACCTTGTGCCTTTTTATCGCTTCAAACCCAGATAATTTATGCTGGCTTCTTTCCCTTCTTTATTTATACTCTGACTAATTCAGATGTTTATTTGTCTAACATGCAGGTACTGTTGCTGGAGTTTATGTGGGCATGGTGTATGGTGTGGAAAGGGTCCGCGGTCGCAACGACTGGGTAAGAATCACATGTGTATATATGAACCTTTCAGTTTTATGGGTGAATTAATGGTGATTAAGTGAACATCATCTCAGGCTAAATTTTTGTTCTACAAATAGTATAAATAAAAGTTGAAGCTCTGTACGCCACTGGTATACATCAAGGTTTTTGCAGCATATGATGCTAATTAGAAACTTCACTGATGTCCATCCATGTAGAAAACTACGACAAGATAAACACCTCGTCATATATTAAAACTTATTGAATCCGTAACCAGTTCATTTTTATTCCACCCATGTTTTGAGTCATCTTTTTGGTGTTCATATATTAACCCCCTTTTTGCTCGCATGACCCTGCAGAAGAACGCGATGATCGGAGATTAGATGCAAAAGGTTTGAGCATGCCGTAAGTCATATATTCTCAACCTTTGTATCACTGTTTTCTAATTGTTCTAGCTCCAGGCCCCATTTCAATTGGATACCACCTAGGAATTGCTAGTTAGGTGATTCTATGCTTGCAGTTCCTAAATGTGGACAGTCATTTACTTGACATTCCAAAAATGTTTATTTGTCTAAAAACATGCAGGTACTGTTGCTAGAGTTTATGTGGGCATGGTGTATGGTGTGGAAAGGGTCCGTGGTCGCAACGATTGGGTAAGAATCACATGATTATATATGAACCTTTCAGTTTTGTGGGTGAATGGTGATTAATTGAACATCATCTAAGGCCACATTTTTGTTCTACAAATAGTATAAAGCTCTGTATGGCACTGGTACCTCATACATCAAGTTTTTGCAACATTTGATGCTAATTAGAAATTTTACTGATGTCCATCTATGTAGAAGACTACGGCAAGATAAGCACCTCATTCATCATAAAAATTGTTGAATCTGTAACCAGTTCATTTTCAATCCTCGTTTTGAGTCATCTGTAACCACTTCATTCCACCCATTCTTTGCATCATCTTTTGGTGTTCAAAAGGGATTGGAGCTCCAAAAGCTCAGAGGAAGCGGCTCGGATGAGTCTTGGCTGAAGGTGGAGCTGGGTCTCGGGAGAGGAGAGAGCTCGGGCAACAGAAATATTGGGGCGTTTAACATGAGAAAAAAGAGCAGGGAACGCATTAGCAAGGGTCTGGGTACCACACCAAAGATGATAAGACTCAAATTGGATTTTCGTCGGGGTTTAACAGTGGATTCATTGTAGGCCTTTGGACAATATTTTGTAGCCTTTTGTTTAAGAAGGATTGGAGGTACACCTATTTCAGCCTACTCAGCAAACTATTTGACAAGGTGTGGATCTTTTTCGTAGTCACTGGGTAACAATGGTTCAGGAAGCCAGGTGCACTCTGAGAAAGCACTTTAGAAAAGTATATGAGAAAGAGAGTAACCCCCATGGATCATATTTTTGGGTGTCACCTGTTTTTACTGTAATTTGTACACATGAGTACTACCTGCAAGCCCCTTGCAATTGTTGGGTTATTGGGTTAAAGATAGTTTGTGTTTACTCGTTGGGGGAGAAAAGAGACACTAGCTCCAGTGTCCACATCGTGCACATGTCCTTGTACAGCTTGGCCATTACAAACAACGACGGCGTTGAACTGCATCTGTGAAGCTCGGCACACGTAGTAGGTCCTCACTGATGCATACGTGGCTCTGGACACGTCCAAATCCAAACAGCGACAGCGCAGAACAAGTGATTGCGTGGCACGAGTGGATTGGCAGAGCCATGCATATGTTGCTGTGGACACATCCCAAGTGATTGCGCTACTCCCATATATTGCCAGTTTCTCCTCTCATCCCGACACTGCAACCACAACCAAAACAACAAACACAATGGCAGCAATCTTCCTGGAGCTGCAGTATCCCTGTGAGGCTGTGCCTCCTGCTCTTTTCTCTCCTAGCACCAGCAACAACCGTCGCCACATCTCAGTCTATCTCCGGTGCAGAGTTAGACTACCACTGATGTGGCCTCGACGGAAAATCCTTTTGAAGAAGTTTATCAATCTGGGTATATGTTCTCTGAAGTTGGTCTGTCTAACAATACCTTGCCACTAGTAATTATAAAGGGCAAGTGCTTGAGTACAGTAAGAATACCATATTTTTATGAGCGTTGATCATCTTGCAACGGATTAGTCGGGCAAATTCCAGAAGAAATATATTCACTTATCATATTGATAAATTTGAATTTGTCATCAAACTTATTGAGTGGAAATATCTCACATAAGATTGGCAATTTGCGATCATTGGAGTCTCTTGGCTTGTCCAACAACCAACTTGCTGGTCAAATTCCTTTGAGCATATCAAATTTGACTTTGCTGAGCTATCAAAATTTGTCTTACAATAATCTATTAGGAAGAATACCCTCAGGACATCAGCTAGACACTCTCTAGGCAGAGGACCCTGCTTCAATGTACATTGGCAATCCCAGTCTTTGTGGATATCCGCTTCCTTCCAAAGGTTTGTCCTGGAGATCAGACAATACAAGAAGATCCCTTCCAAAGGTTTAATCGTGGGATTCTTGGTAGGTGTTTGGATAGTATTTACTGCTTGGCTTTTTTGTTTAAGACGACCTGGTGATTCACCTATTTCAGCCTATTTGATAAATTCCATGACAAGGTGCAGATCTTCTTTGCAGTCACTTGGCAACAATGGTTCAAAAAGATAAATACAAACTGAGCAAACACTATTATATATGGGAAAATAACTACCACATACTGAATTGATTGATACCTTTATATTGGTATAAATCATGTAATGCTACATTAGTTCAAAAAGACAAATACAAACTGAGCAATCACTATTATCTCACTTTAAACTTGCAACTGAAGCATTCCTCACAAATCCAAAGCATCTCTTCAGATCAGCCTAGAAGCTCAGGCGACAGCTTCATCGTCATCAAATGTCCTTTTGCTGCAGAAGTATGGCTGATCCTTGGGCTGGCGACGCCGTCCGTATCTCTCAACCTGATTTAGACTCTCTTAAGACTTGGTGGCTATCATCAATTGAGCACCAAAGCAACAAGCAGCAGAGAACAGCAGCGGCTTTCATCTTGTACAGTGCGTGGAATCTGCGGAAAGAGAGGAATGGAAAGAGTTTTTGAAAGATCAACAGAACTCCAGCTCAGGTGTTCGCTCCAGCAAAAGAAATGGCGCTGCGTGACAGGGCCTGCGGACACCCTTGGATTGACTAATGAATCACCTCTCTCCTGTTTCCCATGTCTGTGCTTTTCTTCTCCTGTAACAGCACCCTGTAAGACGTGGACATTCTACCTTCTTAAATTAAATGATTTGGCAGCCCTCCTACCCTGTTTTTTTTTTTTTTAAAAAGTAATTTAAATCCTTTCTTCAGTAGAAATATACATGCAAACCACATGTGCCTCATCATAAAACAATTACGATATCAAAGGCAGCAAATATATCATACAAGCTCTGCACACACGTGGCTGATATTTCAGCTCCCTTACTCACAAACAAGAAAATAAACACGTGTCTGAACCGAAAGAAAAATAAAACAAAACAAAATCTTAATCACTAGCTACCGCTAGTTAATCACTAGCAGGTCACCTTGCTAGTTAAAATTACTAGTCTGTAGTACATGACAATACAGTACTAATTAATTATACAATGCATCAGTAATAGTCTTACAGGCAGCAGAATGGACCGACGGTTGCATTTGCCGCATTCACATGTACTAGTACTATGTGTTTTGGATCTCCCACTCAATTATCACCATGGGAATGTGACTGACAAGGGGCCGGTCGGGCCCTGCCTCTCGCTTGTAACGCTCCGCCAAACCAGGGCAACCACGAATGTCCAATTTCTTGAGAGCAGTTAGGCGTTGTATGGATTGGGGCAAGTATTGAAGGGCAGGGGAATTCTGGATACAAAGCTCACGAAGCGCAGAGAGTTGTCTGATCCACTCCGGTAGCACCGTCAGTGCATGACCTGATATCAGGTTGAGATGTTCAAGCGAGGTGAGGTGCTGAATCGCCTCTGGGAACTGCTTCAAATCACCAATATTCAGTTCAAGGTGTCGCAGAGAATCCAGTTCTCCAAGCCAGTCAGGCAACGTGCCAACGGCGGGGCAGTCGGCTATGCAGAGAAGCTCGAGAGAGGTGAGGTTCCGCATGCTCTCTGGTAACTGTGTCAGGTCATTGCAGCTGGAAATATACAACTCTTTCAGCTCAGTGAGGTACTGCAGAAGTTCCCATCCACATGATGATCCTGTAACTTTGATTAGCACTAGACTCCTGAGGCGAGGGACCGACGGATGCACGCTGGGCAGCTGATGGGAGAACCTTCCGGTGGATAGTAGCTGTCTATTGCATCTATTTAAAGATATATACTCCAATGATGGTGGCAAGTAGAGGCTCACATTTAATTTCGGGCAGCCACATATGCATAGATTGGACAGGACAGGGAAAGGATATTGTGCTGCCAATTCATTCTCCCCAGTTTCAAAACCACTTGATGTAGTCCACAGCTCCTCTAAATTAGGCATTTCCTCCAGCTCAAGGGTCTTCAGTGAAGGCAACTCAACAAATCCTCTCATATGCCTCAAGTTGGGAAATCCTTTTAGCTTTAACCAAGTTAAACAAAGGAAATGGGATGCAGTAGTTTGCTTCAGCATTATGCCACCTTCACAATATGAAGAATCATTTTGCTTCACCATCCATCCTGGAAACCAGGGGCCTCTGTAACCATAGATAATCAAATCCTTAATTTGCGAAGGTGGTTCAAGAGCGTTCAGCACATCCCAATCATGTTCCATGTCTGATTCCAACTCTTCTTCCGTATCGCTTAAAGACCAGTTCATCACCAAGCCTTGTATCTCACTCTTCCGCTTCAAGCAAGCCTTCTCTGCATCCCTTGGATCCTTCAAATACTTAAGGTTGGTAATTTTCATGCTACCACCGATCATATCAAGGTTTTCTAGCTCTGAGATCCTCGCATCATCTGCACCACAACCAACAACAAACAATCCCAGCTTTTCTTAAACGGGTCAGCTGTCCTAACCCTGATGGTAAGCAGCACAGTTTCCTACAGCCCTGTATGTTCAAAACTGTAAGCCTTTTCAAGTTTGCTATGCCCTTAGGCAACTCTCGTAGCTCCTTGCATCCCTCAAGGTCAATACATTCTAGAGTATCAATCGATGTAACCCATTGAGGTAGCATGGTAATTTTGGTTTCAGAAAGGTTCAGAGTACGCAATGTAGGACAGGATAATGTGCTTGGCAGATCTTGCAATTTTGTACAACCATTAAAGTTGATAGTTCGCAAGTTTTTTAAATCCCCAATCATGTCTGACGGTAGTTGTTGTAGAGATGAACAACGCTCTATATCAAGTACACATAGGCTTCCAATTCTACCTAAAGAGCTTGGTATCCCTCGGAACTTGTGGCAGGCATATAGTTGCAAGGACTGAAGAACACAAAAGTCACCAATGGACTGAGGCAAACTCTCAAGATCAGTAATGCAGTTCAACTCTAGAGTCCTTAGCTTCCGAAGCTTTCCAACAGACTCAGGTAATGTCAGAAAACCTTTGCAGTTAACAAAATGGAGTGACTGCAAGTTCCAACACCTCGATATAGCTTCGGGAGCTGTTGTACAAGTAACATTGTGGATTTCAAGATAACCAAGATACTCAAACTTTAATATGAATAGTGAAAATGGACTATCCATTGCATACTCCAAAACAACACTGCGCATACAACAACTATTCTTCACAGTGGTATCAAGAGATGGCTTACTGTCAGAGATATATAGAGCACGGACCTTATCAAATAAGCCCTTGTCAACTTTCTCAGTGAATGAAGTCAAAGATAAATATCTATACCTATGAGTAAATTTTTCTGTTGTATGAATTGGTACACAAGTCACCAGTTCATCCTTCAGTATCTGTCGAGTGAGATCATGGATCAAATCGTGCATGTTGCATATATCAGTATTCCAGCTGTCATAAGCTTCCTGAAGAAACCTAACTTTTACAAGAGAATCTAAGTAGTCTCTTCCGATATCTTCAGGTTGCTCTCCATTCATTGCAGTGATGAATCCATGAGCCACCCAATCGCCACTCAAACGCGATTTTTACGGATTCCATAGCCCTTCGGGAATATGGAGCAAAACGTAAAGCATTGTTTCAGTTCATCTGCCAAGTGAATATAGCTCAACTTCAAGGATGCAAACACTCTTCATTTATACTCCGAAGATTCCATAAATTATTCTCTCTTATGGCCCTCCATGTACTTATTTCCTTCTTGTCACGAAGGACTGCTCCAAGAGTTTGAATAGCTAGTGGCACCCCACCACATCCCTTGATAATCTCTTTTCCGACTTGTACATGATCGCAGCTCAAATCTTGCTCTACCAACCCAGAACCCTTCAGGGAATAAGTTCCAACTCTCAAACTCTGATAAAAATGCCAACTTAAATATATGTCTTGATTCCACAGCTTCTGCAACCTTTTGATCACGAGTGGTTAACACAATCCTTGTTTCAGGTGCACCACATTTTAACTGCACCATAAATTGTTCCCAGTCATGTCTATTCTCATGCCAGGCATCATCAAGGATAAGAAGAAACTTCTTATTGCTCAACCTCTCAGAGATTTTTTGAAGCATGTACTGCAGGGGATGACGATCTGAATGATCTCCAACAATTGTTTCAAATAGCTTGCCGATTAGCTTCTGAACATCAAACTCTTGAGACACATGGACCCAAAATATTTCATCTCCGAAGTGCTCCTTTATCTTGACATCATGGCAAATGTGTTTGGCCAAAGTAGTTTTACCTGACCCCCCCTAATCCAACGATAGAAACTACCATGTTGTTCTCTCCAGCATTGCAATCTACAAGCTTAGATATGACTGTATCCTTTTCTTGATCCCTAAGGGATATTTTGGACTCTGGAACCTTGCTCAACCAGGACATCTCTCCACCTGACCTGTACCCAGTACCAACATGTCGATCCCTTGGAAAATTATTACTCACTAAAGTATTCACATCACTTCTTTGCTTGACGACTGCAGCAAATCTCACCTTGATTGCCTTGATCTTATGGGCAATCTTGTATCGGAATGCAAATGTCTTTGGTTTTGCACAGAAGCAGCCAACTATACCACTCTTGTCATCATCATCTCTTTCCATCTTCTGTTTCTCAGCTTCTAGCTGGACTTCTTGTAGTATATCGTCAATGTCATAAGCCACATCTTTCAATTTTACCACCCGGCGAGATTGTGGCTCACTCTGTATTGTTGTGTCACGTGCTGCCAACAACCAGCTTGTAATCTCTGCATGTATATCCTGGAGCTCAGAGAGATCTCTTTTTACACCGGTTATGGCAGCAAACTTCGGTGGCTAACGGTGCAACTAGCTTGTCACCGCAACCTTCAACACCTGGATGCTAAAGCAGCCTCCATCCCAGTCATCCCTGTTCCGCTAGGGCTTCGCCTAGGCGGATTTAGTCGGGCCTAGGCGCTAGTCGCGGTGGCACCGTGGAGCCTAGGGGGTTATCGGTGATCTAGGCGGGCTCGGAGACTAGGCCGTGTCGGGCGGCGCGTTCCTCGCCCGATTTGGCGCGCAGCGCCGCTGTAGGCGTCGCGTGGCGGTCGAGCGGGAGGGAAAGGAGCGGCGCGCATGATTTTTCGGCCCTGAAGCGAGCTGCCGGGGAACGGGGCGGCAAGGGAAGGATAAGACCGCCCCGTCGTTTCCGGCTGGCAGACCCGCTTCGTCCCGTGCACGAGTCGACCCTTCGTCCCCCGGGCGGCGCTGCTCGTCCCCCCGGCCTGCTCCTCCCGGCGGGCTGCTCCTCCCGCCCGGCCTGGTCCTCCTCCTCCCCCGCCCGGCCTGCTTTCGTCCTCCTCCCGCCCGGCCTGCTTTTCGTCCTCCTCCCCCCGCCCGGTCCCCGCTCCTTTCAGCTGCTTGCAAGGTGAGCCTCCCCCTCGCTCTCGTCCTCCCTTCCCCTCCCGGCCTCCCACGCTCTGCTTTGCTCCTCCCCTGCTCGTCCCCTGCTCCTCCCACCTTTCGGCTGCTCCTGCCCCAACCCTAGCTGCAGCTCCTCCTCCATCCTCCCCCTCCCCTACCTGCTGTTCCACACCCCTGCATCCCTCCCCGATTTGGCTGCTGCTGGACTCCTCTCCCTGTCATGTCTGAATGGCTGCTGCTGCTGGACTCCTCTCCCCTGTCTTTCTGAATGCTTCCCTGTAATTTAGAATGTATAGGAGTAGGTTTCACAGTGAACTGCTACTGCCTACTGCATTTTCAATTTTGTGATTGGTTGAATGTATAGGATGTCAACATCGGAAGCTGCAGCTGCAACTGAAACAGAGGGTCCAAATCTTTTCAATATTAGCTGTTGATACATATATTCAGCTATATATATTGAGTACTTATTAGTTGCTGATATAATATTCAGCTATATATACTAATATATATATATATTATGCTAAATTGGCAAAATGCCAAAACGCCTAGAAAAACGCGCCTAGCGCCGCCTAGTCACGGGTACTCCCGACTAGTTGCTAGGCAGGGTCGCCGAGGAAAATCCGCCTAGCGCCCTAGCGAAACAGGGCCAGTCATTATCTCAAAGAAACTCTTGCCTAAACCCCTGCAGGTGAAATTAAAGGGCAAGTGGTTACATTTGAGTTTCACAAATGCAAAACTAGCTCGGTGGCAGCAGTAATGTTGTTTTAGGAAAATATTTTTTAGTAAATATGGCGGCAGAAATGTTCCAATAATAATTCTCAACTCTAGAACAATTTAACGGCCGACAAAATATCTGAGAGTTACCAATTAACATGTGTCACCCCAGATTGGACGTGTGACAACATTAGCGGTTTGCAGATTGTTATATTTCGTATATGTTCGGAACTGAATGGAGAATTATTGTCTGTATCTGCTTTTCTGGGGTCAAATATCTTATATGTGTAACACAGAAAGTCGTTCAGCGTGAAAATAAAATGGAACATTAATCTGCATACCAGGTGAAGAGCCAAGGAGGACACACACAGTAGCAGCAGTAGAGCAACAACAGTATGACAGTATGACACTTCTTGTTGTGAAAGAGGTGAAGGGAATCAGTATGCTTCACGCTCACTGGGATTGACACCAAAAAAAAGAAGTGAGTTGGTCATCGAAGAAATTCTAGGATTGAATAAAATGACCAGCAGCGTAGAAAGTGGGACGAGATTTGAGGAATTAGATTGTACCTGAACTGAACTGTGGCGAGTGTACAACCCAACGAGACAGAGGAACAGGATTCACTTCACTTCAGTTTCACTTGAGGATGCAGAGGCATGCAGATCTGAGGAGGCAGGTGAAGAAGAAAATGAGCAGGTGGTCCAACCCAACGAGAAGGAGAAACAAGATTCCAGCCGAGATCATCCTCATTACCTGGGTCGCGTCGTCGTCGGCGACGAGAGCCCTCCCGCCCCTAGTCAGGTTGTGCGCGGCGGCCGATGGTCACTGCTCACTTCTCGCGGTCATGGAGACAAACGGAGAGAGGAGGCAGGAGAGTGACTGTCCACGCCGCAATGATTCGCGACTGAGCCTGGACCTCGGCGGCCGCTGAGAGCATGATTGCTTTCCGTGTCTCTGGAAACGCGTGGGGAAGCACCCTGTTCGCTTGGCTTGTCAGCCAGCCAGGTCAGCGAGTATTTTTCTCTCACAAAGATCGGCCAGCCCACCAAAAGCCAAGCTAACAAGATTTTTCTCTCTCAAAGATCGCCTGCCAGAATGACCAGCCGAACAGGCTGGGATTAACTACTCCCTCCGTCCCAAAATAAACGACGTTTTGGGTTTTCGTGCCACAAGTTTGACTTCGATTTGTAGGAAATACGTAGAAGATTTAAATCTCCAAATAAATTTGTTAAAAACTAGATCAAAAGATCTTTCCAATGATACTAATTATGTAATATAAATATTAATTTTATTTTAATATATAATTGCCGGCAGATGTTTTCCGGGAAGTTTAAAACGTCGTTTATTTTGGGACGGAGGGAGTAAGCAAGAAAATTAAGCTCCAATAGCACCCTTTCTAATCATCTGTCCCAAACTTTTTTTTTTCTTAAAAATCTCCCAAAATCTTCTTCTCACATCTCACCTAAACAAGAGAAAGAGGTCGTCAGGCTACTTACCACAGGCTACTTACCACAGGCCGTTTTTCTACCACCCATCGTTGGTCAGTAGGCCTCGCCTGTTAGAAACAAAACACGACACATACTCCCTCCGTCCCAAATTAAACGTATTTTTGGGTGTTCGTGCCATAAGTTTGACTCAATTTGTATAAAATACGCACAAGATCTAAATCTTCAAATAAATTTGTTAAAAACTAGATCAAAAAATCTTTCCAATAATACTAATTATGTAATATAAATATTAATTATATTTTAATAAATAATTGCCGGCAGTTTTTTTGGGAAGCGAGAACTCCGTTTATTCCGGGGACGGAGGGAGTAGATTCTAATTCCCCGTTTGCAATAAATAAATAAATAAATCAATAAATAAATAAATAAATAAAATGACAACAACTAGTTTGTCAAACGTGCTCCCCACACGAGCTAGAGTTTGAGGAGCAACAAAAAATAAAAGTTTTACAAATGAATTATGTGGCTACAACTAGTCAAAGTTGTGTTCACAAAAAAAAACTACTCAAAATTGCATATATTTATGATCCCTATCTATTTTTATTTTCTAACACAATATTCGTATAGATAATATATATGATATATCTTTCCATTAATGATTGCCTTTGCAATTATTCTATATATTTTCCACTCATATTCTGAGTTTTTTTTTTTCCTTTGCATCGTGCTTCCACATATCTTTAATATTCGTTTCTTTAGTTCAAACCTGAAGTTAGGCGAGCTCTTGGTGCAGCACTTGTACGTGCCATGACATCATAAATCTTGATTTTGGCTTTCAATTTGAATCTAATTAGTTTATATGATTCTTTTTTAGTCAAAAGTTCACAAAAACTCTAGTTTCGCTGTTACTTTTATTATTAAAAAAATCATTTTAAATTTGATTAGAATATATCCTTGTCCCTGGATTACCCTCTTAGTTAATATAGTGAAATAAACAATTCTTTTAGCTTCTTGGCGTTGCCGCCGAGGTCGCGGGTCGTGTCCGCCGGATGCTTTGCCGCCGAGGTGTCTTCGTTCTTTGCCGGGCGGATGCTTTGCCGTGTCGCGCCAGCGGATGCTTTGCCGCCGTGTATCTTTCACGAGCCAGCGTTTTCGGCGTCTTGGCGTGGCCGCCGAGGTCGTGGTCGTGTCCGCGGATGCTTTGCCGCCGAGGTGCTCTTCCTTGCTTGGGCGGATGCTTGGCCGCCTTGTATCTTTTTACGAGCTTGCGTTTCCGGTGTGTGCGATGCCGCCGAGGTCGCGGTCGTTTCGGGCGGTTGCTTTGCCGTCGAGGTCGTTCCGGTGGACGCTTTGCCACCAAGTTGCGGCCGGATGCTTTGCGCATTTGTTGTCGTCGCTTACCTCGACGGCCGCTAGCTAGCTACGGGTGTTGAGCTTTTGGTTGTAATAGGTTCGGTTGTCGGGTTGTTAGTTGGAGGGTCCGCCCCACCCCTACCTTTTCATTTCTTGTTGTTTGTTGGTGCCTGTGTGTTTCGTGAGTAATTTGCGGATTACTTGCGGATCATATGTAATTTCTAACTTCCTTTAATGAAGTATGTGCCAATGGCACGCTTTGAAAAAAAACAATTCTTTTAGCCTTTACGACAACACTCAAGTTGCTGAATTTTCTCTATTAGAGTATTGTTTCCGTAATATTATAGTTTTTTAGATAAAAATTAGTGTTTCCAATTAAACTATCGATAATAAAAGTGTAATAAGCTTGTTTTTCATAGCCAAAGTTATTTCATCAATAGACTAATCTTATACGGTAGTCATACAATAGTCTTTATTTAGCTCTTCACATAAATTGTAAGTTATTTGGATATTGAAATAGATATGTGAAGTGGTGCCCTTGCTTGTACATTCAAACCCATAAGTCACCCTGGCCATTCGGTACTACCGAGCCGATCGGTTCGGTTCTTCGATACTCGCTCTAATTCGGTTCCTCACAAATTAGGTACCCGATCGGTTCTAGAAAAATCTCGTACCGAGGGATTTCGGTTTTCGGTTCGTTTTTCGGTAAATACCGAAAATACCGAGCAGTCGAGCCGGGGAATTTGTGTAAATTTTGATAGGGAGGGGAGAACGGTGCGGCTGCGTCGGTTCTTTGCCGTTGGTCGCGGGCGGAGGGGGGGCGGAGGCGGACTTGTGGAGGACAAAGGCGCCCGGCAGCGCCGTCTTTGGAACGGCCGGGCCGACGTTGGGGATGGGGGACGGCGCCGGGACGGGGGGAGGAGGGCGTCGGGGGGACGAGACAACTGCGAGGGGACGGACGACGCCCGGCGGGGTCCGGGGCAGCGCGTGGGGAGGACGGCGTCGGGGATGGTGGCTGCGCGAGGAGGCGTCGGGAATGGGCGGCTACTCGAGGAGTCGGGGAGACGGGGAAGCTGGAGTGTCGAGTGGACCTAGGGTTCTCGCCGTGGGCTATTATTGGGCCAACATTCTCAGTTTTTCATGGGCAGTATACAAATTTGGTTCCATTCAGTAAATTCGGTTTACCGAGGCCCAGAACCGAATTTACCCTGGTTCTTTCGGTTCCTGAGAACTGAGAACCGAACAAGAACCGAATTTCTTCAGTTCAGTTTTTGGTATTTTTCGGTTCGGTTTTCGGTTCTCGGTATTTTTGTGCCAAGGCCTGTCCATAAGGACAAGCAAGAGGGGAGCGAAAAGATAGATACGTTCATGTTTCCACCTACTCCCGAGTATAGGAATGATCCATTCATCCTAAGATCATGATGCGCCATCACATCCCTTGATGAGTAGATCATTTGTGTCACTAATCAAAGGTAAGTAAGAACCTTTTATTGTCTAGGGACCACGATATTACATCATGTTGAGGAGGTGATAGCAGTGCCCCACAACAACATGCAGGATGTGAGAACTGAGAAGTGGTGGCTGTGGCCGGTTTCCGGGAGTCGTAAACTGGTAATGCCACCGGCCCCATGCCCATTTCTTTCTCTCTTTTTGACGTATAGAATGTCACTGATCCATGAGTTGGTTTAGTTAAAGACAAAACTAAGTTATTGTACCTTGCTAACTAGCTAATGTAATGTCGTAGCTAATGTAATGTCGTAGTTGCTCTAAGCAACCAATGAAGGATGAAACAAGGCTCAGTGTGAACTGAACTCATGAGGCAGTAGGAGGTGATCTTTCGAAAAGGAGGAAGGCAGTAGGAGGTGTCCTACCATACCAGCTGTATCCTGACATGACAAGGGTGGTGACCCACCCACACACACGACACTGCCTCACGAGTCACGAGCGCGTTCCATGTTGTTGCTTGGGACTTGCACTTGCACGCACGGTTTTTTCTCCGGGCGGTAAACCGCGATAAACCCTGCGGTTACCGTAAAAACCGGTCCGGTCCGTTACGGACCGGCCGGTATAAAAGAAGCCAAATTCAAAATGTAAAATTTGAAAAAATCGTTGAAAAAAATTCTGTAAAATAGTTCGTGATTTATAGAAGCCAATAGTGTAAAAAATTTTTCAAATTTGAGTTCGTTTGGTATAAAAAAATTTGAATTGAAGTTTGAAAAACGTCTTGCTGGGCCCGCCCGTCAAGGCCCATGAGGCCCATTGGCCTCCCCGCCGCGGATAAGGCTTGCCCGCGCTATTGGGGGGCAAACGCCCCGAAGCTTATCGGCTGGCCATCCATTTCGCGTCCGCCCGCCGCCGTCGCCGTCGCCGCGCGGCCGGAAAACCGCTTCCGGATCAGCGGTTTTACCGGGCGGACGGCGGTTTATCGCGCCGCAGCAGCCGTCCGTGGCCGCTGACGGGCGGATTGCTCCGGTTTTATCGAGCGGTTTGGCCGGTTTACCGGAGGGCCAGCGGGTAGCCGGGACCGAGGTGAGTTTTTTTTTTGATTTAGGTTGATTTATGTGGTAGGATTGGGATTTAGGTTAGTTTTTGAGTTAGGATTCATAGATTTAGGCAGGATTTGTGTTAGGATTTAGGAAATATTTAGGTTAGGTTAGTTTTTTTGAGTTAGGGTTCATAGATTTAGGAAATATTTAGGTTAGTTTAGGCAACTTTTTCCATTAGGATTTATGATTTGATGTAGGATTTGTGGTAGGATGTATATTGTAGGAATACATTGTTGGTTTTCTATTGTGTAGATATATTGTATATATATATATTGTAGGTATATATTGTATGAATATTATATAGATATATTGTATATATATATATTGTATATATATATATTGTAGGTATATATTGTAGATATATTGTATTGTATATATATATTGTTGGTTTCTATTATATAAATATATATTGTTGGTGACTTTGTGTTGTCCGTATGGTTTATGCAGGTAGACAATGTCCGGGAGACCGAGAGACCCGGTGCGGGGAGCACGGTGAAAATCTTGCTCCAGGTTGGAAGTGCAAATCTTGTCACACACCGAAAAATCCGGCGGTGGTTGCACAAGGTTCAAGCAAGCACTTGGTGGCCGCTGGTCCGAGGTGTTGCATTGCAACCATGTGCCTCCGGATGTGCGTGACTACTTCGGCGAGACCTTGACAAATCGAAGAAGAAGGGTAATGGCGGGGGCTCGTGATGCACCGGGCACGTGAAAGTGCTGCCGGGTGAGGGTAACTATGTCATGCTTGCGATGAGGAATATGAGGCTCAAGTGCAGCAAGCGGTTGAGCAAATCGAGAGCTGAATATGAGTACCAACGAGAGGGTGCGGCGAGACGGGGAGGACATTATGAGCGTGGAGGGGGGTAGTGGTGGTGCAGCGGTGGCGGTGGTGGTGGACATGGCAATCCACTTCAAAGGATGTTCGCAGCGGGAGATCGGGTTCACGCCAGGGAGACTCTGTAGTGGTGGAGGACTACCGGGCGGCCCGCGGTGGTAGCGAGAGGAATGACCCAACCAAGGATTGATACGTGAGGGGCCCCTGGACGCGAAGGGCAAAAATGCCAAGCAAGCTATTGGTAAAGCTTGGTCAAAGTGGTTCCATTATATAGGAGTACCCGGACGAAATGCCGCACAATCCGTACTTTATCGGTGCCATCCGAGAGACACGAAGTGGGGTAAGTACCTATACTTGGAGATTGATGGTTTCGGTGTTCTCATTATTCTTCCGTGTTCTTATTATTCCCTTATTGTTTGGTGAAGGCATCACGTCACCCACTGGAAGGGAGATTGATGGCAAGTACCTAGATGAGAATGAGAAAGACTTGAAGGATAAGTACGCAAAGTTTTCGTAAGGACCGCCCACCTATGGCGTCACTTTGATGTGTGATTCTTGGACCGCCCAACTAGAATGAGTGTGATCAACTTTATGATTTATTGCAATGGGATCACATGGTTTCACAAGTCTATTGATGCATCCGGAAAAAAAGTCAAGATGCTAAGTACTTGTACGGTGTATGTGCACCTCCTAAACATAGTTGTCATGTTGTTCTTTTTAGTTTATATATATGTATATAAATAATAAATGTTGTCCATGTGGTGACCGACAACGGCTCCAACTACAAGAAAGCTTGCAACCAACTGAAGAATGAGTGGGCTCACATTGTTTGGACACCTTGTCTTGCACACACCATCAACTTGATGTTGAAGAATATTGGTGAAAGGCCCGATCATTCAGGTATGATAGACGTGTGCAAGAAAATTTCAAATTGGTTGCACAACTATTCTGGGTTGAATAATATGATGAGGAAAGCAATTGGTGGTGAGTTGGTCAAGTGGAATGCCACTAGATTTGGGACCAACTACATGTTTATGGAGAGTTTTCTTCGGAAACGTGAGAAGTTCATGCAAAGTGGATGGGATCTCCCCGAGTTTTTGCAAAGCAAGTGGGCAAAGTCTGCAGAAGGTGCATTTGCTCATGCAAGATTGTCAAGTATCCAGTGGTGGGATGGATTGGCCTACATCATCGGCACAGTGCAACTAATTTACAAATTCCTTCGTTCCGCCGATCAAGACAAGCGCCCGAACATGGCTGATGTGGTGTACGAATACCAGAGTTGTAAACAGGAGATGGAGTCATTCTTTGGAAGAAACAAGCAGACATGGAGCGAATATAAAGCGATTATGGACAGCAGGATTGCTGACGTCTACATCGGGACGTATGTGGGAGCAGGTATGATAATGGGTTGTGTTTATTTCGCAAGCTATATATATTTAATACTTACCGTTTGCTTATACGAATTTATGTTGCAATTTGCTGTATTAAATCCAGGTCTCTCATATAATCACGGATCCAACTCCAGAAATGTTCGGTGGCCTAAAGGAGACATTTTAGAGAATGACGGATCTGGAGAGCGCCGTGCAGGCATTGCAGGAGGCTGAGATTTTCCGCCAGAAGATTGGTGAGTTTGGCACAGAATTGGCTCAGAAAATGGCAATTGATCCAAGGACATCCCCATGTAAGTATTTTCTACCTCATATCTTGTGGCCCAATAGGTTTCTTATCTTTCAAAACATATAGCTAATGTAATGTGGTACCTTTGCAGCCGGTTGGTGGATGATATTTGGTAGTAGTACTCCAATGTTGCAGCGCCTTGCTTTGCGGCTTGTTGCACAATGTGTCTCCTCCAGTGGATGCAAGCGGAACTGGAGTACATTTGCCTTGCTGCATACCAAGGTTCGGAATAGGTTGTCGCACAAAAAATTGAACAAGCTTGTTTATGTCAACTACAACCTTCGGCTGCGACTTGCGGATGTTACCCCACCAAGGAATTATGATGATGATGACTTCATTGACCGGTTCACCGAAGTCTCATTCTATGATCGGCGCAATCCGATTAGGGCATGGATGGAGTACGGCCGATCTAACCAGCCACCGGTTCTTGATGAGGATTCTGACGAAGTGGACGTCCCTCTGCCATCAAATATTGTCGGTACAATTTATATTTGTATATATATATATATATATATATATAAATGTATGTCCACCTCACCTTCTATTATTTGCTTGTGTTGGCAAAGTGACCATATAGCAACCAAGGATCTACGCCAGGGGCGATGGGGGATGATAACATCGGTGATTGGGCCCGTAGAAATGTGGGTGAAACTCACATGGGGAAGAGGAAGTAAAGCAAATGCCGCCTAGGAAGGGTGGGTCCAAGCGGCGAGGAAAAGAAAGCGGTGATGAGGAATACCGCCCGAGCATAACACGATCGACGATGGCTCCTCGGTGATGACACGACCGACGATGGTGGGAGCAATCAAGGCGGTCTTTGCAGAGTATGGCGGTGGCGGTGGTGGAGGGTATGGCGGTCTTGGTGGGAGTGGTCTTGGTGGGGAGGTCTGCTGGTGGGAGTGGTTATGCAGGTCTTCATTTCACGGTATCAATTGCACTTCAACCTACATACGCACAATTGTTTCGTCTATGACCACTAATTATGGTTGATGGCGGCGAGACCCAGTTCACACATGCGACTCAAGACCGTGACCATGGCCAACCGGACTCGCGAGAGGATGTAACGATTCAGCTGGGCGGACTCACGGCACTCCCAAGTACTCCTCATCCTCCTACAAACGAGACCTCAAGAGCCTTCTTATACCTATCCCATTCCCGACGTGTCCGCGCAGCCTATGACTAGATGGGTGTACGAATGGGAAGACCCCGATTTTTACAATCGGTTGGTTGAAGAATGGGAGACACAGGCCGGTAAGTATGGTCGGGCTAACTTGGCAAGATTACAAGGCTGGCCTCGCTTCAAAGAAGGCGAGGTATCTCTATTATGTCTACCGCCCGAGTATGAGGAGTCGTGCCGATATGGGGTGTTCCCGTATATGCTACGCCGTTGATTATTTGTATGCCATCACATTTTGTTACCGTATTGACTTATGCTATTTATTTCCGCGCGATTGTGTGCCACTTTTTACATCAAAATGTCCAAAGCAACTACTAAAAATTCCTTCAAAAAATAATTAAAAAAACAAAACTTTTCGGGCGGTTTGGAATTTATACCGCTCAAACCGGCGGTATAAATTCCAAACCGCCCGGTTTACCGGATTTTTACCGTCGCGCGGCGCCGTTTGAATTCAGTTGAATTCAAAGTTCAAACTGTCCGGTTACCGATCGGTTTACGGTAAACGGACCGGTTTATCGAAAACCGCCGCCCGGGCGGTTACCAAAACCGGTCGGTAAAAAAAACCTTGCTTGCACGTCGCTACCGTCCATGCTTTTGACGTCCGGTCCACGGGCCACACGGGAAGCAGTCGACGTCGCGTCTGACGCCCGGAGACGAACGAGAGAGGAGACAGGAGAGTGAATGTGCACTGCACAGACAGACACACCACGCTTCATTTGCGACTGGACCTCGGCGGCCGCAGAGCATGGGTGTGTTTAACACCCAAAATTTGGTGCAAAATTTTGGACGCGTCACATCGTCATTATCTTGAAGACGCGTTTCGTTTGTTAGTGGTAAATATTATCCTACCATGATGTAACTAGGCTCAAAAGAATCGCCTCGCAATGTACATCTAAACTGTGTAATTAGTTCATTTTTACCTATATTTCGTGACTTCGATACATGTGCGCATTTTGATGTGATAGGGAATCTTTTTTTGCATAGTGGAATTTGGAGGGAAAGTTAGGGCGCTAAACACACCCATTGCTTTTGGCCACTGAAATTGCGTGGGAATAGCATCTGCTACAGTGGATCCAGAAAATCCATCCTCTTCTTTTCCTGGATACTGTTACAAAAGGGATTAACGAAGGTAAGAAAAATAAGCTCCAATATATCCCTTTATAATCCTTTTTCCCAAACGTTTTTCTCTCTCTTGAAAATCTCACTCGTCATTGTTAGGGGGCCTCGCCCCACATCGCTGGTCGCTGGCCGTGCTCGTCCTCCACGGCACGGACACGCATCGTCAACGAAGAGAGCACAGAGAGATACAGCCGACGAGAGTGGTTTCGACTCGACTGTGCTCTGCTCTAACTCACGGGGGCTCTCGCTCTCCCAGTGCGCTGCAGACTCTCGTTGGCCACGCGGCCGGCGGCGAGGGTCGGTCACGAGGCGAGCGCGCGCGACGTCTGGTGTGGGCAGCGCGTTAGACCAACGGGTTGGTTCAGCCCGCGGCCACGCTTCGAACCGGGTCGGCACCCTAATAAATAAAATAATATAATCATTGTTTGCATTCACTCTTTCCCCCAAAAAATCATTTTATTATTATTAATATTAAAAAACAAACTAGGATAAAAGTTTTCCATATCCCTGACAAAAGAAAGAAGGAACTATAGTTTTCTTTTTTGTTTTCATCTGAATTTATCATTCACATTCAGTCAAAAAAATATCATTCACAACACAAATCATTCTTTTTTTCTAAAATAAATCCGGATAAATTACACCGATGAAATATCTAAAACATGTTCAAGTAAATTTGTTAGGTCAAGGTGGATCTAAAAGGAAGCAAAAACAAATGCTAGAAATGGTCTATCCAGAAAAATATCTACGAGCGAGTTTGTTTAGAAAATTTGAATCTCTCTCGACACTCTAGGTATGGACATGTTCTATAATACCTAAATGCATGCAAAACTCCAAGTTCAAACTTGATCAATCAACATAAAGAAAATATTAATTAAGGATCAACGAGATGGTACGACAAAAAATGAGTTGCCTTGTCGTGGTATTGCACTTGAAAATTTCAAGTTTTAAATGTTTCTAAGATGATCGACCAAATTTTGCAAAAATATAAAAACGGCACACCTAGAGTTGTAAAAAGTTAGAAAAAATAGAAGATTTTAGCCGTGCTGTTTTACTACTTTTGGACAAAACCAGTGAAAAATCATTCTAATATAAGGATCTTCCTAATTCCTAGTACGTAATCACCCTCAAAGGAACCATCCGTTTTATAAGGCCCTGTTTGGATTCACTATCTGATTAGAGCAACTCCAACAGCCTACCTAAATGACTACCTATACCAGATTTAGGTAGTGAAACAAAAAAAACCAAGTCCAACAGACTACCTATTTGGCCCAACAAATTTGTTGTCTACCTAAAATCAACCCAACTCTACCTATTGCTGTTGGCCCAACAGAGCGGCAGCTAAATTTTGTTCGTTCCTTTCCCAATCGAGGAAGCCTCCCCGACGCCCGACTCCCGCCGCCCGACTCCTTCCGCCTCCGCCGCCAAGAGCAGGCCGCCAAGTTGTGCCTCCACCCGGCCGGCCTCTGGGGAAGATGGCGGCGCGATCCCCATCGAACTTCGCCGGGCGCCGCCCGCTCTCTCGACCGGGCGTTGCCCCCTCGACCCACGCCGCTGGCCTCCTCGCCCGGTTGTAAAGAAGGGCGCCGCCAACCCTCCTCGCCGGCTGCGGGAAGAAACCGGCGACCGTGCTCTTCACCGGCGACCGTGCTCCTCAAGAAGGCATCCTTCCTACCTCGCGCCCCTGCCCCGAGCTCCACCACCGCTGGACCAAGTTGTCTAGATCCCGCGCCGGCGACCTAGCTTCACCACCGCTGAACCGAGCTCCCACCAGCGAGACGGCCCACATCTCCCACCGGTGGTCGGACACCAGCAAAAGGCCACAGGCTCCTACCGAGCCCTTCTCCTTGCCAAGGTATGATTTTCTGAATAAAGTTTCTTATCTGTCAAACTGCAATTTGTCTTAACAATTTCTTATGTGAAACTATGGAAACTTGTAGATGGTTTTGTTTGATGATGATGATGTTAATATCATTGTCGGGGACCTAAATATTGGGCCCCGAGACATTCTCTTAATAACGAGAAGCCGTCGGCCCATCAAGGCCCAGTAAAACTCAGCCTGCCATCATCCCGATATGAAGGACGGCCCAGCTGGCGAAGGACCAGGCCAAGGAGCCATAACGACTACACGAAACCGGAGACGGCCCACAAGCGGCCCACAGGAGTCACCACAACGAAGGACACTGAGTATAATAAAATCTCGCTCGCTCTCCCAGTGCGTTGCAGACTCTCGTTGGCCACGCGGCTGTAAGATGAGATTTTGACATTATTTTAATGTCAATTAAGCTATATTAGATGGAATAAAATATTCAGTCAATCTCGCCACAAACAATTATTTTACATGTGGCTTAATATATTTCAAAGCCCATATACAATTGGTTACTATTCGAGGTGGCCATATATTTTTTTGGCCCATGGTTACTTTTGGCCATCATGTAATTGACTGGCTAAATATATGTTCACAAAATGGGCCGATTAATATGCACGTATGGCCGAGGAGGGTCTTGCCGGGTATATTCTAGAAGCCAAGATTTGATGAGTAACAAATATAGATATATATACGTGTATATGTTGGAAAGAGATACACGTACGGCATTCATGATGAGTCCATCTCTCATACATTCGTTAGCTTGCACGGCAAGCTAGGGCACGTAAACGCCCAAAACACTGGATGATATACGGATATACACCGGAGAATATGCCATTCGTTGAGATCGTTATCTATTACGTTGGCTTGGCGAAGGAGTTGATGCCTGGCTCAGGCCCTATATAAAGCGCCAGCAATTCCATTAAGCGGGGGCGCACATTACCATTACCATGCTACGGTGCACATTACGTCCAAACAGGGGGCATATTTAGATCATCATCGTGCAAGGGCATGCATCACGCTAAGCCCTATTGCTGCTAAAGCCATAGCGCCGCCGCCCCTATATATATATATGAGATATGTTGTTCACGTGGACGATTGAAGGAACCATGGCTTAGCACTCCATCGTCATCACGGCATCGATCTCCGGCGAGCACGTCAACCACGGCACTGCCTTCAACGTTGAACCCATACGCCTCCGGTAATGTTCTTTACATATTTTAGATTGCATCTTGTATATTCTTGTGGATGGCTGTAGGTACTGCATCTCCAAGATCAAGCGCGGCTGCAGGCTGGTTGAGCACCCCCAACGATCATCTTCATCTCGCCCGGTGTCTGCAATGGCGAGCATGGCCGCAAGAAGCAGCAGGCCGGTCAGTCTCACATCGACGGCGATCGTCTCATCATCATCTCGCCCGGCGTCCCGTGATGAGCGTGGCACAACAAACAGCAGCCCGGCCAGCGGCACATGGACGGCGAGCATCATCAACTCCAGCGCGGCGCGAGCAGGCCGATGTGCATCAAGCATTCAAGTGATGGCGCCCCACAACAAGCGTGTCGTCCACCTCATCAACAAGCAGCAGCCCGGCCAGTGTTCGGCGTGTTCAGCAACAGCCCAGCGATCATATCTTCACGACCTACGGGCAGCACGCACGGCAGCCCAGCAAATCGGCGGCCATCTTCAAGATGATGTTCTAGCCACGATGACATTGGGCCCCTAAATCCATCTACGACGACGACGCCCTAAAGCGACGATCAGCACAGCGCAGCCAAGAAGATAAAGACACGTTCGCGGCATGGCAATGGCATCTCGACAAGATCACAGCAGTTGACCAAGCAAGCATGGCAGTCCGGCGGCGGTCCAGTATGTCCATTGCCCGATCAAGGCATCAGCAAGCAGCAAGCAGCTAGATCGGCAAGATCAGCAAGCAGTAAGATCGGCACAACAACCAGCAAGATCGGCAAGCATCTTCAACTCCAGCGCGGCGCAAGCAGGCCCGATGTGCATCAAGCATTCAAGCGACGGTGCCCCACGACAAGCGTGTCGTCCACCTCATCAACATGCACCCCATGGCAGCCCGTGGCATCCCGGCGAGAGCACCGCGGCAGCAAGATCAGCACAAGCAAATATGTCAGCAAAAGATGCAGCCCAAGCATTGAGCACGTGCTGAGAAGCAGCCCGGCGCGGAGGCAGATCAATTTCTACGATTGACGAGCAAGACGTGTTACAGCAGCCCGGCGGCGATCATCGATCATCATCAGTGGTGGCCGGCGGCTTGATGATCATCAGCGGTGGCCCGGCGGCCGACGGCACGACAACATGCACCTATCCACACGTGAAGCAGATGGCAGATGGGCCCGTGAACATGGTGTCATAGCTGCCACGTCAATGCAATTCACCATGAGCAATCCGTGATTAGCAATGGTATTTCGGCCGGCCCGTCATCAATTATTTTGGCAGCCCATGATACAACGTGCAAAGCTCTCCAACGTCATCATCTTGAGTTGAAGCCCAGCAAAATAAGAAGCAAGAATAATATAAGTCAAGTTCAACCGGGCTGTTGAAGATCAGAGTCACCGCTTGCTTGTCGATCATTAATATTCAGCCCCTTCAAATAAACAAAGGCCGTGGCGCAATGCACGGCCGAAGTTTAATAAAACCGTGGCGCAACGCACGGATTATTGTCGTGGCGCAATGCACGACCTATGCGGGCATGGTCTACTTGCTCGCCAAATTTATCAAATATTTACATTGACGCTGAGCATACGCGTCTCGAAGTTTCACATGGAGGAATCTCCCAAGCATTACATGAGCACAAGTCTCACATTCACATACCATCTTCCGCACCGCCAAGGCCGGTGATCCATATGAAGTCATCCTTCTTCCCCGGACCGACGCAGGGGGCGTTTCCTTTTCCGCGACCGACGAGGCCGGAAATACTTGTTGTTCGCGACCGACGAGGCTGAACATCCTCGACTTCACTATGGGATCCGCATGGCGAGGCCGGATACCCTTGGCTAGAGACCGACGAGGCTCTAGCACCATTTTCATTTTACTTGTGCTTATGCATATATTTTGGAGACAACTCTGCATATATTTGGAGACGACAATGACGACCATCGGCATAGCTTAATCGGAGGTGTTCTACGGTCCGACACCATGGATGTAATTAACCGGCGGCCTTTAGAGGCCCCGGGAACCAGAAACTACACAATCCTCTGATTGTCAGATGGAGCTTGGCGCAAATATATATATGTGGGAAATTGTACTTTGTATTTCTCTGATGAATAATAAAGTGATGTTTCCCTGAATTTGTGTTTATTGCACATTTACTTTATTTTGTATACGAATGTATACTGGCACGCCTGCGCTTATTTAGTACTAGGAAGTACGATCCGTGAATCACAGAGAGATCCCGCTTTAGTGATTTTTCTGGCGAAACAAATTGGCACGCCCAGTGGGACATGGTTCTCCTCCCATCTTTGCTATGTTCGATGGTCGTTAAAAAAAAAAGTCGTCTGCTAAGATCTCCACAGCTGTGCTAAACATTGCCGTGCTGATAAGCATTTTTAAGAGAGGCTAATTGGGGCGTGCAATGCTCGCTTCTATTGATAGCCCTAGACCATCTCACTTATGGCAATGCAATTTATGCCCAAACAATTAAGTGCAAAAGAAGCCATCAAGTTGGTGGCATCTGATCAGGATGACGCATGCCCTTGATTATATATGTGCTCTTCCACGATGGAGGACATGACTTAGCCTCAAGGTTTCTTCTTCATGGATTTCATCAAGAAGCCCAAGTCAGCAATATTGACGATCGAAGATGTCAAGCTAGGGGCTCGAGGTGCAACCATAATATTCCGACACTACTCGAGATAAAGTTGTGGAGAATGGCTAGCTAAGTACTCAGGCCACACCTAATTATTGTTCACCCAAGAATGGGAGAATCATCCTAAAAAAAAAAAGAGCTACGTCCATGATACATGAGGAGATAATCAGAAAGCTCTATCAGCATCATCACCTACAACATATAAAGCTGCTCTCCCAGCCCCTACATAAAGGGTCACATGCAAACAATTAGGTGGCATAATCACACCACTTTTAGTGATGCCCCTTATTTAATGTTGTTGATAAAAAAAAACAAGGGAAAGTCTTAGCCCCTTGGTCGAGTCAAGTATCATAAATGTTGGGCTACATCTTGGCCTCGACAATGACCAATAAAGGCCTACAAACAGTGCCCGACATGAAGACATACACTATGTAACCCCTTAGGCAAGTAGAGCGACACTTGCAAAACTTCCATTCATCATTGCCCAAAAGAGTTTAGACAAAGACGGTGTCAAGTTTACCCAATGACATGCCAAGGACCAAGAAGGATGCATATACTGCTCACGTTTGTCCAATAGTCCAAAAGGCGACAAATATTTTCATTGAAGATCACACACGCTTCTCAACATACATGGAGCTTGTTCTACCTAAAACACCGGGGGCAAGCTCATATGATTCTAGAACAACAAAGAAGCAAGACCTCAGCTTCAAATGTTGGCCTAATATAAGTATAGGTGAGGGCCAAGAGATGAGATAGCCATGATGCGCGAAGAATGTGAAGCACCACATGCTCAAGTTGCTCCTAATGACAAGTAAACTGCTGAAGTGGCATGGACATGATCGAGCCTCTCATCTTTGCTGGAATTTCTCATCTAAAGCTAGGGGCAAGTCTCCTGTACCCATAGTTGCGGGCAAGTCGCCCTCTACCCATAGTCGGGGGCAACTTGCCCAGTACCCATAGCTGGGGGCATCTCCAAGGAAGCCTTCAAAAGATGATGAAGTTGGGTTGTTGATCTCTTAAAGTTCAGCGCAACTACCTGATGGTTTACTCAAGTCAGCCCTATAGAAGCCTGACAACTGGGGGCTTCTCCATGGAAGCCCCTGAAAAGATATGAAGTGCAATACATTGGATGCTCTCATTTGAACAAGTGCACAATGAGCATCGCATCTATGGAGGAGCAGAAGGGCATGCATCTCGACTTCTTCATTCATCCTCATCTATATGATGAGCACGTCTAGCCACTAAGACGTACGGACAACGTGTTTCTTCATATATCGACGAAAGCGTCTACTGGCTGACCAAAAGATATGAGCACAAATGTTCATGTTGAGTCCATAGAAGGGCGAACATGCCTAGCCTTGAGGGCATGAATGCACGGTAGAACTATCATATTTCCCTGTGCTAGTAAGGTGAAGACAACCCATCAGGCCATGCATGACATCAAGAAAGCGCTAGAATGAGATGACAACAATGCTTTGTGCCCACCATCCAAGTCCAAAAGATCCAAATGGATTATTACAAACAAAGCTGGTTCGTGCATGTGTCAAGGCGTGCATGCATGGACTACTAGCAAAAGCATAAAAAAGAATAAGAAGCAAGCTGATCAGAGCCAACACTAGAGCCTGACAAACAAGTATGGAGCTTATTAGAGGCTAGCTGCTACGCGCGCCGAAAGCCCGAAACTAATGCCCTTGCACGTGCACGAGGGGTGTCGCGTCTATAACAAGCAAGCAAGTACTTGTACATGCATGCTATAACATGCATATACATGTTCCTCTGGCACTAGTCCAAGTAAGAAACGCCCTACTGCATCCATACACGAGTGCGCAAGCGACAATGATTGAAGAAGCTAGCAAGGTAGAGGTGAATGAGCAGTGTGTCCATGGTGACGCCTTTCCCAGCTATAGAGGTGAACGAGCAGCGTGTCCATGGTGACGCCTGCCCAAGGACGCCTAGCGGTCACAACTACGCCCATGGCTGCATAATGCACTCTTTTTGTTACGTGGAGTACAAAACGGCCGAGTCTTAAAATTGCATGTTGAGAAGCAAGGACAAGGATGCATGCCCGCTCTTTGCGCTTCTTCATGAGTTCATGTCCGTCCGTGTCAACATCAAGTCATATCGCGGCTCACACCTCCATGCTTGGGCAGGTCTATCGTACTACCCATCCATTTGGTCTCTACGAGATGACCATGACGAGGAACATGTTCATGCTCTACTCCCATGCCCAACATAGGCCGCAAGGTTCCTGACTTCGCCTTGCTGTCACCATCACCAAAAACGATGCCGAAGTCCACAACAAGCTGACGACCAGGCTCATCATACCGAGGGCAGCGCCATACTGTCATGATCCCATGACATGGGCAGTCTTTCGATGTCGCTTGTCCTACAACAACAACATAGGGCATCACGCCACCTCCCCGATCTGACCAACGCCCAATATTGGTGTTTGGGCATCAATGTGTCGCCTTCCTGTGCTAACACAAGGGGCAGCACCGCCATAGCTCACTGGTCCTCTCAACGATGATGTTTTGCCCACGTCATATGCTTTATTGGCAATGCTAGAGCAACATCTATGCTCTAATCGCAAGATGTCGCCGGTTTTCCGCCATCACCTCCTACTACTTTAGCACCGGAGGCAACAACATAGCTCTCACGGTGATCACCTATAAGATGTTGATTTCCTTCTTGTGTCACCTTCCACATTAACCACACCGGGGGCGGCATCATAGTTTCCCTCCCACCATGCCCAACGACATCGACATTCTTCCAGCGTTGTGTTCAACATGAACAACACCGAGGTCAGTGTTATACACACTGCGGTCCGCTTGACGCTGATGTTTTTTCGGCACTACATTCTACACCAACACAGGGGGCAGCCAATCAAAGTGCTCCTATACAAGCTCAACAAATAGGGATGCCTCACGGCAACCCTGAAGAAATGATGAAACATAGTTGTATTAAGCTAGGGTTGCCAAACAAAGGAGCCCTAGAGAAGTCCAAGAGCTATGGTAATCTCCAAGGAATAAAAAAAAGCTTGGACGCTCAATGTTGCCCTCTATTTTGTTATCATATTACTCCATACAACATCTTCCTTAGCAAAAATGTGAAGTATTTAATTGCATCCTTCTAGCAAAGGAGTTCATTTTATTGAACCCTAGATATTAAAGATGGGAGTCTCCTATGAGCTAATGTTGTTGATCCTTTGTCAAATGCACCTATGGAGCAAACAAACACATTTATGGATATAGAACCTCATCTGCACCATAATAATCCCTCTTTCCTTGAAGTTGGCGTTAGACAATTCTTCAACCCAACAAATTTGAAGTCATATTTACAAAATCATGCAAAGGTCCTTATAAAAGGATCCTCGTTCTTATTTGTTTGAGTTAAGCTCCCCGAGCTAGACCGAAGTCTCTTGTGATCTCTGTGGATGGCTCGCCTCCTACCCAACAAGTAGGCAATAAAGCTACAAAAGCCACACAAGCAATGGAGAATAAAGAAGATGATCGCCAAGATTGAGGATGGTCTTAGGGATGAAGACTCTTTTGTCCATCCATCCGGTGATGGCGGTGCTACATGGGGAAGTATTGAGCGCAACCCCTACACACCCTTAAACCGCTAGAAGATGGGGTACATCACACCACTAAGTTGGTCCAAATAAAATTTGGGAGTTCCAACAATCCATGGCCAACCTTCATGGGCGCGACCCTCTATGTAGAGACTATAGCTCCTACATTGAGCTCGCTTGCTGTCGGGACTACCTACAAACCGGCCCGAGGCCATCTTCCATGACTAGAAACATATGGAAGACATTTCATCATCTTAATCTACATCAACACCGGGGGTAGCGCCATACCTCCCCACTCTTTGATGATGTCGATGGTCTTCCAAAGATCACCTTCTACATCGACAATGTTGGGCAGCACCACTTCCCAATCCACATGGTGCCAATGGTTTTACGGCATTGTCTTCTACAACAAGACCTTGGGGGGCATCACAATGCCTTCGTAGTCTCCAATGATGTTGATGGTCTTCCAACATCACCTTTTATATCGACAACATTGTGGGTAGCATAACACCCACCTCATATCTACATCAAACAATTCCAGGATCTACATCACACATCCTGTCTCATCTCTTCGCCGATGGCATTCCGGCATGGCCTTCAATAGTGTCCAACACCTAGGGACTTTGAGCAGCCCCTCCACATGATCTTTGTGATGCTTAGAGTATTAATTAATTCTCGAGATGGGCTGAAGTAGCCCCAACTAAGGGAGAGTTCAAGTATGACAATGTCAACTTTCTCGAGCGCCACATCAAAAGCTATTACGGTGGTGTGCCCCAGTGAACAAATTATGATGATGCAAAAATTTCATGTCAACAAAGGTAGTCAAACTCCTTGACAAATACAAGATCAAGTGGAATTACTCCAATAAATGTTACCCCCAAAGCAAGGGCCTAGCGAAGGCCTTCAACACTTGGTGGGATTCTAAAGAAGATAGTTATAAAGCACAAGCCTGATTGGCATGATCACTTATTTCAAGCACCACAGGCATATCATGACATAATCCAAACGACCACCTAGTCGACTCCTTACTCTCTTGTGTTGGGCACAAAAGTTGTGTTGTCCCTAGAAGTGGAGATTTTGGCACTTCGAGTTGCCAGCCACAATGAACTTACCCAAGAAAAGCAAGCTCACCTTTGATTGCAAGAGCTCAATGCACATGAAGAGCACCGCCTCAATGCGCTACACACTTTCTATCACCACAACATGGCCTCGAGCGTAGACAAACTCATTAGTTGTGAGTCTTCAAGAAAGGAGACCTAGCACTAGTGCTCCGATGACCCATTACCATGACCAAAATCAAGGGAAAATTTTACCGAAAATGTGAAGGGCCCTATCTTTGTAGAGGAAGTCTACGATGGTGGTGCCTATCAATTGATTGATCAGGCAGGATTCCGGCCAACGCCTCTCGTTAGTGGCCAATGTCTTAAAACATTCTTTAAAAAAATGCATGCTAAAGAAAGCTATAATCCTCCTTTGGTAATCACATGAAAGGTGGGACACATAGCTACTTCTTAGTATGTTCTAAATGGGTGTTAATCACCACATATCAAAAGGCTTCCTCCCCAACATCGGTAAGCTAGTGACTTAAGATTTGTGTGCTTGAGAGCTCGTCAATGGATGATTCTACCAACACAATGCACATAATTAAGGTACATGCTATGTGTGTGGGACCGAACAAGAGAGGACAATTCAACTTGAACCTGAAGTCGTCAAAGTTTGTGCGCCCCGTACTTCCTCTTGCTTCATCCAGCGGAGACATCCACATATGGGGAAAACTATAGGAAAAGAGCATGAGAGGGCTACCTGCCCCAACAAAAGTTGTGGTGCAGTGTGCAGCTTCTTGCCACCCCAACATTTCAACAAGGGACTTTAAAAAAAATAATGATGCCCGCGAGGTCTAGTCTCACAAAGCGTGGAAGGTAGGATCTCAAAGGTCTTGAAGGACGCTCCAAGCAAGTCTCAAGATTCCAAGTCGAAAAAAAAAGTCCAAGCAAGTAAATGGACAATCCAAAGTCTACAACATAGCAAAACAAAAGCTATGAATCAAGTTCAAGTCAATCAATGGAACGCCCTGGGGTTGCACCGAGAGTGACTACCTTCCACCACCCTCAAAAAAAGTGAGGCATACACCAAGCCTTATACCCATAAAACAATTCCATCTCAGCCACACCTAATGTCTCTTGAGGAGTCCGGGGCTGACAACTTAGTTTGATTGATGTGACGATTTGAAGAAGTCTCTATTGCTTCGGGAACGTCTACTACATGTCATCCTTATACACGAACACAAAGTAACGAACAAGGCATCTCGGAGATTGAGCTCTCTCACGAGACTTGTTAGCGGTCGCCACCATATAGCTTATCGATAAAGGGAAGTCGACATTTTTTTAATAAAAAAAATCCCCTTTTACCCAACACCGATCAAGCACTATACAACTTATTTCGTCATGAATGCCGGAAAGGATTGCTTACTTTATGGGAGCAGAGAAGTATACCATAGCGGTTCCTACGGATCTGTGAAACCCTTCAATTTTATTGGCTGGTGCCGTAGTTGTTAAACGGCCGCAATAAGATTGATAAAACTCTCATGGAGAAGTGGCATGTACTTCTGTCACATAAGTTCTATTGGCTGGCATCGTGTCAAAACGATCGCAATAGAATTAATTTCTCTTTGAGAAGTGGTAGTGCATTTCGCCACACAAAAGATGTATTGGTCGGCGCCGTGCAGCATGACGCCGCGCAACACATCTAAGATGTGCTCGATCATAAGCACAGACTTTCGCTATGATCATCGCATCTACCTTGTGATCTCTATTTGTGATACGGACTTACGTCACGAAGAAGTTTGCAAGAATTTTTCCACGGTATGGTCTTTCGCCGAACAAAGCAATCCTAAATGGCACACTTGAGGCGGTCGTAGCCTCACCAAAATTGCGAATGGTATGGACTTACGTCATATGCAACTTTGTTTACCAAGTGGTATGTACTTCCACCACGAACAAGTCAATAGATGAGTATTGCCTAGCGTCGTGCTGCATAACGACCGCAATAAATCATCTGAGATGTGCTTTGATCATAGTATGGACTTTCGCTATGACCTTCACATAATCTCTTGTAGTTTCCATTAATTGTGATATGGACTTGCATCACAAGTGGGCTACAAGAATCAATTCACGGTATGGTCTTCCACCGTATAAGAAATCCTAAATGGATTTCATTTACATGAGGTGCAGCCTATCACCTCATTCAAATTTACGTGTGGTATGGACTTCCACCATGCGCAGCTTTGTTCGATTGGGGCATGGACCTTTGCCTTCGTTTCTTCTTCTAACACGGGCGACCTGGCTAATGTTGCACGTGCAAGTCATATACATACATGGGTCACAAGGGAAACTTGGGTCAAAAGAAACAAGTTGTTTATATCATTGTTCCCTCCTCATGGGTCATGACCGCGAGAAGGGTCAAGCTTGGCTTACTATAAGAGAAAAATTATTGTGTAGCTACACAATCATGGGATAGGCGTATTTATTTTGCCACCTGCATATGCTGGACGATGTGCCAAACAACAAAAGTTAACAACACTAGAAGGCACATTATCACATCAAGCGATGGGCATCTGATCTGCCCACAAAAGGAGGTGATGTAATAAGGGGGCTTGATCTTGTATTTGATTGAAACAAATGCCTCAGATCGATGTTGGCATCTTACATATATAATCAGGCTCATGACGCACTGGGTCCATGAATTCAGAGATACTCATCAAAAACGGCACTAATAGTTGCCACCCACGCAAATTGTTGATGAGATATGCTAATCGAGTCTTTAGGAACAAGACCGATGAAACAATATCAAGAGCCGCTTCTCTTCATCACTCAAAATTCGATGATAATGGGCAATCTATTGCCCCCACTTGAGTCAAAGATTTGGTGATATCATCATACGCCATGGGAACTAAGTCAATGAATTCATCGATTTTCCACAACTCTACAGATTTCTCAGCGCGGTCTTTCCCTTTGTTCTACAATAAGGACCTAGACGTCTTTAATTATTCATGTTATACGGCCAATTATAGCCTCCACAAATTAAATAATGCCTCGTGCCAAAAGCAGTTTATTTTCTAGGGCTACGAGCACATTATTCTGACTAAGCAACAATCTTCATTGTTATCCTAAGGCACAATATATCTTGTGGCCTAAGCTCATAAGCCCAATGAAATTTCCATCTATATTCATTTTGCACCAAGTCGAGTCCATGCTCCTTCGTCACAAGAACTCCACTTGGTGGGGGCATTTGTAAGATGAGATTTTGACATTATTTTAATGTCAATTAAGCTATATTAGATGGAATAAAATATTCAGTCAATCTCGCCACAAACAATTATTTTACATGTGGCTTAATATATTTCAAAAGCCCATATACAATTGGTTACTATTCGAGGTGGCCATATATTTTTTGGCCCATGGTTACTTTTGGCCATCATGTAATTGACTGGCTAAATATATGTTCTAAAATGGGCCGATTAATATGCACGTATGGCCGAGGAGGGTCTTGCCGGGTATATTCTAGAAGCCAAGATTTGATGAGTAACAAATATAGATATATATACGTGTATATGTTGGAAAGAGATACACGTACGGCATTCATGATGAGTCCATCTCTCATACATTCGTTAGCTTGCACGGCAAGCTAGGGCACGTAAACGCCCAAAACACTGGATGATATACGGATATACACCGGAGAATATGCCATTCGTTGAGATCGTTATCTATTACGTTGGCTTGGCGAAGGAGTTGATGCCTGGCTCAGGCCCCTATATAAAGCGCCAGCAATTCCATTAAGCGGGGGCGCACATTACCATTACCATGCTACGGTGCACATTACGTCCAAACAGGGGGCATATTTAGATCATCATCGTGCAAGGGCATGCATCACGCTAAGCCCTATTGCTGCTAAAGCCATAGCGCCGCCGCCCCTATATATATATATGAGATATGTTGTTCACGTGGACGATTGAAGGAACCATGGCTTAGCACTCCATCGTCATCACGGCATCGATCTCCGGCGAGCACGTCAACCACGGCACTGCCTTCAACGTTGAACCCATACGCCTCCGGTAATGTTCCTTACATATTTTAGATTGCATCTTGTATATTCTTGTGGATGGCTGTAGGTACTGCATCTCCAAGATCAAGCGCGGCTGCAGGCTGGTTGAGCACCCCCAACGATCATCTTCATCTCGCCCGGTGTCTGCAATGGCGAGCATGGCCGCAAGAAGCAGCAGGCCGGTCAGTCTCACATCGACGGCGATCGTCTCATCATCATCTCGCCCGGCGTCCCGTGATGAGCGTGGCACAACAAACAGCAGCCCGGCCAGCGGCACATGGACGGCGAGCATCATCAACTCCAGCGCGGCGCGAGCAGGCCGATGTGCATCAAGCATTCAAGCGATGGCGCCCCACAACAAGCGTGTCGTCCACCTCATCAACAAGCAGCAGCCCGGCCAGTGTTCGGCGTGTTCAGCAACAGCCCAGCGATCATATCTTCACGACCTACGGGCAGCACGCACGGCAGCCCAGCAAATCGGCGGCCATCTTCAAGATGATGTTCTAGCCACGATGACATTGGGCCCCTAAATCCATCTACGACGACGACGCCCTAAAGCGACGATCAGCACAGCGCAGCCAAGAAGATAAAGACACGTTCGCGGCATGGCAATGGCATCTCGACAAGATCACAGCAGTTGACCAAGCAAGCATGGCAGTCCGGCGGCGGTCCAGTATGTCCATTGCCCGATCAAGGCATCAGCAAGCAGCAAGCAGCTAGATCGGCAAGATCAGCAAGCAGTAAGATCGGCACAACAACCAGCAAGATCGGCAAGCATCTTCAACTCCAGCGCGGCGCAAGCAGGCCCGATGTGCATCAAGCATTCAAGCGACGGTGCCCCACGACAAGCGTGTCGTCCACCTCATCAACATGCACCCCATGGCAGCCCGTGGCATCCCGGCGAGAGCACCGCGGCAGCAAGATCAGCACAAGCAAATATGTCAGCAAAAGATGCAGCCCAAGCATTGAGCACGTGCTGAGAAGCAGCCCGGCGCGGAGGCAGATCAATTTCTACGATTGACGAGCAAGACGTGTTACAGCAGCCCGGCGGCGATCATCGATCATCATCAGTGGTGGCCGGCGGCTTGATGATCATCAGCGGTGGCCCGGCGGCCGACGGCACGACAACATGCACCTATCCACACGTGAAGCAGATGGCAGATGGGCCCGTGAACATGGTGTCATAGCTGCCACGTCAATGCAATTCACCATGAGCAATCCGTGATTAGCAATGGTATTTCGGCCGGCCCGTCATCAATTATTTTGGCAGCCCATGATACAACGTGCAAAGCTCTCCAACGTCATCATCTTGAGTTGAAGCCAAGCAAAATAAGAAGCAAGAATAATATAAGTCAAGTTCAACCGGGCTGTTGAAGATCAGAGTCACCGCTTGCTTGTCGATCATTAATATTCAGCCCCTTCAAATAAACAAAGGCCGTGGCGCAATGCACGGCCGAGTTTAATAAACCGCGGGCGCAACGCACGGATTATTGTCGCGGGCGCAATGCACCACGACCTATGCGGGCATGGTCTACTTGCTCGCCAAATTTATCAAATATTTACATTGACGCTGAGCATACGCGCCTCGAAGTTTCACATGGAGGAATCTCCCAAGCATTACATGAGCACAAGTCTCACATTCACATACCATCTTCCGCGACCGCCAAGGCCGGTGATCCATATGAAGTCATCCTTCTTCCCCGACCGACGAGGCTGGGACGTTTCCTTTTCCGCGACCGACGAGGCCGGAAATACTTGTTCGCGACCGACGAGGCTGAACATCCTCGACTTCACTATGGGATCCGCATGGCGAGGCCGATACCCTTGGCTAGAGACCGACGAGGCTCTAGCACCATTTTCATTTTACTTGTGCTTATGCATATATTTTGGAGACAACTCGCATATATTTGGAGACGACAATGACGACCATCGGCATAGCTTAATCGGAGGTGTTCTACGGTCCGACACCATGGATGTAATTAACCGGCGGCCTTTAGAGGCCCCGGAAACAGAAACTACACAATCCCTCGATTGTCGATGGAGCTAATAAAATATATATATGTGGGAAATTGTACTTTGTATTTCTCGATGAATAATAAAGTGATGTTTCCCTGAATTTGTGTTTATTGCACATTTACTTTATTTTGTATACGAATGTATACGGCACGCCTGCGCTTATTTAGTACTAGGAAGTACGATCCGTGAATCACAGAGAGATCCCGCTTTAGTGATTTTTCTGGCGAAACAGCGGCCGGGCGGCGAAGGTCGGTCACGAGGCGAAGGCGATGACGTCGGGCGCGCCACGCCAACCGGTCGGTTCAGCCCGCTGCCACGCTTTGAACCGGTCGGCACCCTAATAAATAAAATAATATAATCATTGTTTGCATTGTCTCTTCCCCCCAAAAAATTATTTTATTATTATTATATTAAAAACAAACTAGGATAAAAGTTTTCCATATCCCTGACAAAAGAAAGAAGGAACTATAGTTTTTTTTTGTTTTCATCTGAATTTATCATTCACATTCAGTCAAAAACAAAAATATCATTCACAACAGAAATCATTCTTTTTTCCTAAAAATAAATCCGATAAATTACGCAGATGAAAAATCTAAAACATATTCAAGTAAATTTGTTAGGTCAAGGTGGATCTAAAAGGAAGCAAAAACAAATGCTAGAAATGGTCTATCCAGAAATATATCTACGAGCGAGTTTGTTTAGAAAATTTGAATCTCTCGACGCTCTAGGTATGGACATGTTCTATAATACCTAAAAGCATGCAAAACTCCAAGTTCAAACTTGATCAATCAACATAAAGAAAATATTAATTAAGGGTCAACGAGATGGTACAACAAAAAATGAGTTGCCTTGTCGTGGTATTGCACTTGAAAATTTCAAGTTTTAAATGTTTCTAAGATGATCGACCAGATTTTGCAAAAATATACAAAATGGCACACCTAGAGAAGATTTTAGACGTGCTGTTTTACTACTTTTGGACAAAACCAGTGAAAAATCATTCTAGTATAAGGATCTTCCTAATTCATAGTACGTAATCACCCTCACCTCACTCCATTCATGCAAGGAACCATCCGTTTTATAAGGCCCTGTTTGGATTCACTATCTGATTATAGTTAGCTAGGTAATAATTCATTATTTGATTTGGTCTAGATAGTGGGAAAGTTGCTATCCAGGTGTCCAATTTCCAAATTCCAATGTACAGTCTACACATGTTTAGATTCAAAAGAAATAATTATTATCAGATAGCTACTATCTACATGAAACCAAACATGGCCTAAGTTACCTATTTATCAACCAAGTCATCAACCACTCGAACAGCTTGGCTTAACCTTTATATTAACCCCACACCACTCGTGTATTCCACAATGCACATATTAATAATCACAATCATATAACTTGTGGATAAGCGAGGCTATGCCTAGATTGGTAATGTTACGGTTAGGTGCGTGCTTTCCAGACCTGGTGGGACCAGGACTTCAGGATTTCAGACACCTGAACGAGGCCGCCATGTGCTGCTCCATAAGGCGGTCAACCCGGAGACCTTGGGCGACTACCGCCCATCAGCCTCATCCACTCAGTCGGGAAGATCTTCGCCAAGTGTTTGGCACTCCGCCTGGTGCCAACCAGTCCGTTCATCCGAGGGCGGCAGATCCACGACAACTTCCGCACCGCAAGCCCCTCTCGCCGTTGGCTTTACGCTAGGAAGACGCCCATCATTCTCCTCAAGATTGATCTAGCAAAGGCTTTCGACTCCGTCCCCTGGCCTTTCCTCCTCGAGGTCCCGAGCAGCCCGACCTCACCGTGGCTCGGCTTCAGACTCAGGTTGCGGTGGGGAGTGGACCCGCCACACCACCCCGACGCGCCGTGTGCACTGCTGCCAGGCCACCCCGAGCGCACCATGGATAGGATGTTCGTGGCATCTGTGTCGGTCGTCGTCGGCAACGGGGCCAGCGCGAGGTTCTGGACGGACTCCTAGCTTCCAGACAGAGCATTCTCCTCTACTCTGCCCAACCTCTTCAAGCCCGTGGGCGCTGATGGGAGACGTCGATCGGTCTGTGATACATTGCAGGAGGGGCCTTTGGGTTGGGACGTTGACACCGCCTTCTGCTTGTCCGAGCTAGTAGAGTATGCCGAGCTGTGGGAGAAGCTATCGGGGGTGACCCTACAGCCTGGGACGCCGAAGCGTTTCGTCTGGAAGTGGACGGCGAGCGGCATTTACTCCTCGGCGTCGGCTTACGAGGCATTCTTCATCGGGTCCACCGCTCTACTGGGGGAAAAGGAGCTTTGGCGCGCTTCCGCTCCCCACAAGGTCAAATTCTTCTTCTGGCTTGGCCTACATGGCCGGCTTTGGACGGCAGAGAGAAGGATGCGTCACGGCCTGCAAGCCTTTGTAGACTGTGCGTGTAGACTGTGCTTTGTGCTCCCAAGAGCAGGAGACCGCTGATCACCTGCTCGCGGCGTGCATCTACACACAGGAGGTTTGGCACCGGCTGCTCTTCCTAGCAGGCCTGGCGCACCTCTGTCCAACCAGTGATGACACCTTCGTCGACGGGTGGCTGCGCGCACGCGGGGGACAAGTCAATACCCCCTCAGGAAAGGCTTTGACTCCCTTGTGCTTCTCGTTTCCTGGGAGGTTTGGAAGGAGCGGAACCGGAGGACCTTCGACAACGCCCAGCGGACGCCGGTGCAGCTACTCGGCGTCAAACCTTGGCAGGGGCTGAGGAGTGGACGGCGGCCGGGTTCAGGAGCTTGACGTCTCTATTGGCCGCCGCGCTGCAGCAGGGGCAGCCAGCCTAGGAGCTAGTTAGTCCTTTCACGTAGCACAACTAGTTACTAGCAAAGTTACAACCTTCTAGCACCGCCGTTCAGCAGGCGATCTTTGTCTGTGTGTTTTTGTGCTTGTTCCGCCAAAGCTTTTGGCAGAACGCACAACGTGTAACAAACTCTGTTTTTCCTTAATGCAATACGTGCAATAGCGCGTTTTGAAAAAAAAAAATAATGTTACGGTTAAGAAGTAACTTTTATGGTCATATTCCGATTGAAACAACAAAGCTTTATTCACTTCGTATTCTTGATCTAGCAAATAACAACTTTTCTGGGGGCATACCATGATCTCTTGTGAACTTGAAGGCCCTGACTACCACTGATGTGGCCTCGATGGAAATTCCTTTCGAAGAAGTTTATCAATCTGGGTATATGTTCTCTGAAGTTGGTCTGTCTAACAATACCGTGTCATTAGTAATTAATGGGCAAATGCTTCAGTACAGTAAGAATACCATATTTTCTATGAGCATTGACCTATCTTGCAACAGATTAATCAGGCAAATTCCAGAAGAAATATATTCACTTATCATATTGAATAAATTTGAAATTGTTATCAAACTCATTGAGTGGAGAGAGAGAGAGAGAGAGAGAGACAGAGAGAGAGAGAGAGAGAGAGGGTTCTTACGTCGTCTTACCGGAGGTTGGAGAGCGAGGAGCTCGGGCGAGAGTGGTTTCGACAGGCGTGCGAGCTGCGCGGACACGGCGGCCGATGGCATGCTCGCTCCACGGGCCACGGGGGCTCTCGCTCTCCTAGTGCGTTGCAGACTCGTGTTGGCCACGCGCCGGGCGGCGGAGGAACTCCCTGGTGGGGACACAGGGGAGACGGCGCCACGAGGCGCCCGATGCTAGCTGCCGACTACCGGCGCCGGAGGCCGCGCCGACCACTTTGCGGGGCCGCCCACGGCCCGCTCGCCTGCGCCCGTCGTCGCCGCGTCTTCTTCCTCGAAAGCGTCGTCGTTGTCTCGCGGCGAAGCTCGCCCGGTGAACCTCGCCGTCGCTTTAGGGCCGCCGCTTCGCCGCCGCTTTAGGGTTCCGGCGCGCCCCCGACATTCCGTGACCTCCCCTCTCCTCCATTCCTGCCCCCGGTTGTAGAAGCGCGACCCGGCCTGGCCGCGGCCGCCGACACGACGGGCGGGAGCCCGGCGGCTCGGCCGGCGGTGAGCTCGGCGGGGCGCCGCCGAGCCCGGGCCGTGGCTGGACCCATTCGGCTGGGTAATGGTCGGGCGGCGGGGCGCGTCGTGTCGTCCATGCCGGCGGCGATGGCGGTTGCGTGAGAAGAAGGGGGAGTGGGAAGAAGGAGGCGCCGCGGGCGGGCGGGATGGTGGCGGGGAGCGGTGGAGAAGAAGACAACGGCAGCCGCGAGCGAGGTTGACGATGACCGGAGGAGGAAGACGACGCCAGAGCTACCGGGCTTTTGGGCGGGCTGAGCTGGGCCGGGCCAGCTGGTCGGCGCCTAGCACGCCCCGCCACGAGGCGAAGCGCTGGCGTGGCGGCGATTTGATGAACTCCCGGTTAGTTGAGCCCGCGGGGTCCATGAACCCGACGACGCCGGTGTTTTGCCGGGCCGGTTTTGGGCCGGACCGGTCGGCACCCTAATAAAATTATACAATAATTGTTTTCATTGTCTCATTTCCACACAAAAAAATCATTTGCTTATTATAACATTATTCTATTAAAAAACTAGCATAAAATTTTCCATATCCCTGACAGAAGAAAGAAGGAACTAGTTTTTTCGGTAGTTCACTGTTTTCATCTGAATTCATTCACAACAGACATCATTCTTTTTTTCCTAAAATAAATCCGGATAAATTACACGGATGAAATATCAAACACATATTCAAGTAAATTTGTTAGGTCATGCCAAGAAGGTGGATCTAAAAGGAAGCATGGCACAAATGCTAGAAATATTCTATCCAGAAATATATCTACAAGTTCGTTTAAATTTTTGATTATATCTGCACACTAGGTAGACATGTTCTAATACTTAAAAGCATGCAAAAATTCAAGTTAAAACTTGATCAATCATTCAGTATAAAGACATATTAAGGGTCAACTCCACGTTAAGACCAAAAAAAATCGTACTTTCGCACTTGAGAATTTGCATTTTAAAAGGAAAAGTCTAAATTACTATCTCCATCTATACACTAGGTCGGATGACCCCTAAAGTATCAAAAGGTTTACTTAACCCCCTCCTTTTACTAAACCGGTTCAGATTTCACCTTTGATATAACTTAGCCGGTTTTTTAACTACAATTGACACCTCAGCTACATGACGTGGCAACTATGCATGTTTTGGTTCAGAATAGATGGCACGTACGTATCAATTATTCAATATTTTGATAGGGAAAAATCTGAAGTGAAAGTAACGGTAATTTTTAGCATAAAAAAAACTCACAATGTTTACTAGCCACTTATAGTTTAAATTAATTCCAAAAGGCTAAGCAAGTACGTAAAAAACATTTTATCATTTGAATCCTTTCACTTCTAGATCGCCAGATTGATCTGACTCCATAGATGCAAAAATCAAAGACGACGGCGGCCGCTGGTCTGCTAAATGAAGGGGCCAAAATATGACGGGTTAATTAATCTGATCTGAACCAAAACCTACGTACCTGCCCTGCCACGTAATGTAGCTGAGGTGTCAACCGTACTAAAAACGGCCAAGTCAGCAAGTTCGGTTGTGTATGCGTTAAAGGTGAAATCTAAACGGTTCAACAAAAGAGGGGGTTAAGTAAACCTTTTGATACTTTAGGGGTCATCCGGACCTAGTGTATAGATGGAGGTAGTAATTTGGACTTTTTCCTTTTTAAAATGTTTCTAAGATGATTAACCAAAACTGCAAAAAATACATAACATATAGCACACCTAGAGCTGTGCAAGTTTTTTTTTTTTTTTTTTTTTTTTTGAAAAAGAAGATTGTAGCCGTGTTTTTTTGCTACTTTTGGACAAGCTATTGAAAAATCATCATAATATAGGCAATTTCCCAGTTCCCAGCATTCACCATCACCTCACACCATTCATGCAAGGAACCAAAGAACCATCCGTTTTATACTAGAGTACTTGTCGGTGTTCTAGAAACCGGGGTCCTACTCCACCGAGTATTGAAATTTGCGTTGTGTTTTCCCCACCCCGGATGGTGTGCGGAAGAGACACAAGAAGAAGACACAAAGATTTATCCTGATTCAGGCAAGGATGCCCTACGTCCAGCAGTCGCGTTGGCCTTGTATTATCCGCACGGGAGGTGCTCGTAGTAGGGGTTTACAAGCAGGCGAGAGAGGAACCAGGGGCTCCAAGTCTCAAAGATGGTTGTGGAAGACAAACAAATGTTCGTCGCCTACGCTAGGGCGCTGGATTCCTCCCTTTTATAGACCAAGGGCGGTTCCGACTTACATGTGAACGCACGTTGATTCTATGAGATATGTCATGATCCTCGCGTTTCTTGGGTGGTAGTCATGCTTCGTCGTCGCCGTTATCGCCACCGAGGGCGGGACCGCCCTTGTGGCTTGTCTCGTTGTGGCCTCTCGGGCCTAGGTGTGCTGCCCCAAGACCCTCCCCCTCGATGTCCCGGTCGTCCATGGTTACCCTTGCCACCGTCTTCCCCGCATCGGGTGCTAATGGGACGGATGAGGATCATCATGCGGTGTGGCGCGGCATTTCAGCGCACGGCGCGCTGAGGGGACGGTGGTGGCGTCGGGTCGAGGGGCAGGGTGTCGGGAGGGCAGGGAGCCCCGCACCGGGCCCCTTAAGTCAATAAACCTTGCCTCGTTGAGTCACATCCCCATTCAGTCGGTTAGGGCAGCGACGGGATTCGCTGGGTGTCGGGCAAGCACCGAGTGCCCGCCCCTATTACTCGACAGGCAAAGTGCTCGAGGCTACACGCCTATTTGCTTCATTCGTCGGGCTCGGGACGGATCACGAGCCCATCCGAGGGCTCTTGCGGTGTGGACTGGTTTAACCCCGAGGCATTACCCTCAGGCGAGCCGGAACTCTCCCCGAGGGACCACCGCTCCCCGTGAGGGCGCGGTTGGTTCCCAGCCGAGACCCTGCATGTTCCTCGGGTTTAGAGGATAACGATGACAGATTAGGATGATTATGACTTCTTATGGGGGCCGTTTTTTTATGTTCCCCCAACAGTACTCTCCCTTCAAAAGAGATAAGATACACTTTTGACTTTTAAATATCATATTTGACCATGTGTCTTATTTAGTTTTTTGAATAATAAAATAAATTCATCATTATTAAAAATATATCTAATGATAAAATAAGTCAAAGCAAAATAAATAACATTTATATAGATTATTTTTTAAATAAGACAAACAATCAAACAAGATGTCTTCGGTCAAAAAAAAACAAACAAGATGTCTAAAAGTAAAAAAATGTCATATATTTTGGGACGGATGGTGCATAACAACAAATATTGTATAGAAAATGCTAAAATATCATATAATTTAGAACAAAGAGAGTATACAACAATGAATAGGAAAATTAAACTCCAGACCTATATGCAAAAATTGCTCCTACACAAAAGGAGTTTGGACAATCATCATTTGGATGGCGGAACTTATCTTCACAGTTCAGTGCAAACTTATAGGTTCAATCTACAATGCAGATGTTGGATACAATGCATATGATGCAGATTGGGAGCGGGACTTGGCGGCCAGCGTGTGCCATGCCAGCAAAGGCTTCTGCAACTAAAAATAATAAGATTGGGATTAGTCATGGTTTCCACTCCGCAGCCTGTTGTTGGTTTAAAGATGACACCACACAAGATTCCCTCGCAGTGGTAACAGCACTAATACGATGAAAGACGAGTACTCCTACCTCCAATTATATATTGTCGGCCAGTTTCTCAGTGTAATTTGTGGTGTGTATTTCATATGTCCAAAATAAAACGATCTATCGATGCCCACTCTACAAGGTGAACATTATTGAGACTGGTAAAAAGTTGGCACTGAACGATAATTGTTATTATTGCAAGCAAAAGCAGAAATGACCAATCCATTATTAGAGGACACCCATATATACATTGCTATATATTGTCCTGGAGTTTTTCTCATCCAAACATCCCCCATCGCAGCTGGCAAACCGCCCACGCTTGATCAAAAACCAGAATGTGGATCAGATCCGGCGATGGATATGCCGCCGACTCGTGTTACCGGGTTGCTAGGGTGCATCGCGACGTTGAATGGTCGCCATTGGAGAAGCATATGATAAAGTAACGCATTTAGTGTAAATAGGACGTTGCTATCATGTAATCAATCATGTAAATCAGCTTGACAAAGGTCCGAGATTGATTGATAGTCATAGATAGTAAAAATTCTCATATTATTTTGCATCCATTAGCATATTATATATTAGGCTGATTGTAACAATCAATCTCGGAGTGAGTCTTGCCTTTGTATTGCCACGTCAAGGGCTATATATTCTTGACTCTATAAATAAACATACGCGGCCTCTGCAAGGAGGTGAGAACGCTTACATATTTTCACTTAGGACATGTAATTGTGGAGGATTTGATTCTAAGTAGTGGATTGTATTTATTCTTAAAATTATGAAAATAATGTGAAATGACGACCTCCCGGTTGGTTGAGCCCGCGGCCCATGGGTCGGCACCCTAATAAAATATTCAATATTTATTTTCATTGTCTCATTTCAAAAAAAAATCATTTGCTTATTATTACATTATTATATATTAAAAAATTAGCATAAAAGTTTTCCATATCCCTGACAGAAGAAAGAAGGAACTAATTTTTTCGGTAGTTCACTGCTTTCATCTGAATTCATTCACAACAGAAATCATTCTTTTTTCCTAAAATAAATCCGGATAAATTACATGGATGAAATATCAAACACATTGTAACAAAACCAGATCGATCGGCATGACACGTGGCCAGGCGTGCCCGTAGGGGGCAGCGCGCCCGGCGCTCGTGGTGGCGGCGGTGGCGTTGGCGAGGCGGTGGCGGTTGTGGCGGGCGGCGACGGGCGGCCGTGGGGGCGGCGGCAGCGGTAGGGGTGGCGGCAGCGGCATTGGAGCGCGGTGGTGTGGTGCGCTGGGTGGGGGGTGGCGATGGCGGCGCGAGAGGAAGAGAGGGAGGAAATAATTTCTTTATTGGTTGTTACTGAAAGATTACAGACCCTTTACTTTTTATAGCCCGGCTAGTGGGACTTGTAAACCAAGCAATCTCTAAAATGTTTTCCTTATAGATCGGAATACCTTTTTACAAGCAATCCTATTTATTTTTCTAATAAGGGTCTTCCTTATAGATGGAATATCCCCTTGCACACCAAAAAGCCTAAGATAATCCTAATCAAATTCCTTCTTTATTCTCTAATTAATTTCGAAAAATCCGCGGAAGGGAGGCGGAGGCGGCGGCGGCGCTGGTGCCCGCCCTGGCGGCGCGGTGCCCGTCCCCCCTCGGGCTTCGTGGGCCTGTCATTTGGGCCCTATTTTTCCGGCACATGACACACATTCAAGTAAATTTGTCAGGTCATGCCAAGAAGGTGGATCTAAAAGGAAGCATGGCACAAATGCTAGAAATATTCTATCCAGAAATATATCTACAAGTTCGTTTTAAATTTTTTTGATTCTATCTGCACTCTAGGTAGACATGTTCTAATACTTAAAAGCATGCAAAAATTCAAGTTAAAACTTGATCAATCAATATAAAGACATATTAAGGGTCAACGAGACGTTAAGACAAAAAAAAATCGTACTATCGCACATGAGAATTTGCATTTTTAAAATGTTTCTAAGATGATTAACCAAAACTGCAAAAGTACAAAACATAGCACACCTAGAGCTGTGCAAGGGGTTTTTTTTTTTTTTTTTTTTTTTTTTTTTGAAAAAGAAGATTTTAGTCGTGTTTTTTTTTTAACTACTTTTGCACAAGCTATTGAAAAATCATCCTAATATAGGCAATTTCCCAGCATTCACCGTCACCTCACACCATTCATGCAAGGAACCAAGGAACCATCCGTTTTATACTAGAGTACTCTCCCTTCAAAAGAGATAAGATACACTTTTGACTTTTAGATATCATGTTTGACCATGTGTCTTATTTAGTTTTTTAATAATAAAATAAATTCATCATTATTAAAAATATATCTAATGATAAAATAAGTTAATCCAAAATAAATAACATTTATGTAGATTTTTTGAATAAGATAAACAATCAAACAAGATGTCTAAAAGTAAAAAATGTCATATATTTTGGGACGGAGAGTGCATAACAACAACTATTCTATAGAAAAAGCTAAAATATCATATAATTTAGAACAAAGAGAGTATACAACAATGAATAGTAAAATTAAACTCCAGGCATATATGCAAAAATTGCTCCTACACAAAAGGAGTTTGGACAATTTATTATTTGGATGGTGGAACTTATCTTCACAGTTCAGTGGAAACTTACAAGTTCAATCTGCAATGCAGATGTTGGATACAATGCAAATGATGCAGAGCGGGACTTGGCGGCCGGCGTGTTTCCACTGTGCAGAGGCTTCTGCAACTAAAAACAATAAGATTGGGATTAGTCATGGTTTCCACTGTGCAGCCTGTTGTTGGTTTGAAGATGACACCACACAAGATTCCCTCCTCGCAGTGGTAACAGCACTAGTACGATGAAAGACGAGTACTCCTACCTCCAATTATATATTGTCGGCCAGTTTCTCAGTGTAATTTGTGGTGTGTGTTTCATATGTCCAAAATAAAGCGATCTATCGATGCCTACTCTACAAGATGAACATTATTAAGACTGGTAAAAAGTTGGCACTGAAAGATAATTGTGATTATTGCAAGCAAAAGCAGAAATAATGACCAATCCATTAGCGCACACCCATATATACATTGCTATTGTACTGGAGTTTTTCTCATCCAACATTGCAAACGGATAGAGTCAGACAGAGAACAAACAAAATGGCTGCTGCAACGCCGCGATCCTGCTTTCATGGAGCCGCAGCAGCAGCAGCTGTGTTCCTCTTACTCTTTTCCCTCCTAGCAGCACTAGCACCAACGACCATCGCCACTTCTCGGTCTGCTGTCTCCAGTGGAGATGGAGGTATGCAGCTCAACGGCAGCTGCATCACGGCCGAGAGGGATGCGCTGCTCGCCTTCAAAGCCGGCATCACCAGCGACCCCAGCAGACGGCTGAGATCGTGGCGAGGCCAAGACTGCTGCCAGTGGGATGGCGTGAGTTGCAACACCAGCACAGGCCATGTCGTGATGCTCGATCTCTACAACGATTTCTTCCAACATGATTATGATTCTTTTGGTGATGACTATGTTGCTCATTGGCTGCGCGGACAGATAAGCTCATCTCTTCTTTCCCTACGCCATCTCCAGTATCTAGATCTTAGCGGAAATCTTCTTGGGGGAATATGCCTATACCGATGTTTATGGGTTCTCTGAATAGTTTGAAATATCTTGACCTCTCTAACATGAATTTTATCGGCCAAGTACCTCCTCAGCTAGGCAACCTCACCAAATTAGTATACCTGGACATGAACAATTTCTTAGTTTCATATTCACATTTATCTTCGTCGGATGTTTCATGGTTAGTAAGCCTTCCTTCACTGGAGTATCTTGATATGAGCGGTGTGAACCTTAGTACAGCGGTGGACTGGGTTCATGCGATCAACACCCTTCAAAATTTGAGATATCTGTATCTTATTGATTGTGGACTCCATAGCTCCAGCAGATCACTTCAGCACCACAACCATACAGTTCTCGAGGAACTTGACCTGTCACGTAACCCTTTTAACAGTCCCGTTGCACCCAATTGGTTCTGGGATGTAACTACTCTCAAGAGTCTAAGGATATCTAGCTGTGAATTCTCAGGCCCCTTTCCTGATGAGTTGGGAAACTTGACCATGTTAGACAATCTTGACATGGGATGGAATAACATCGAGGGGATGATACCGTCAACATTGAAAAACTTGTGCAGCTTAGAGGCAGTATACCTCGCCAGTAACAACATTGGTGGGGATATTACTGATCTAATAGAGAAGCTACCAAACTGTTCCTGGAGTAGTTTGCAAGAGCTATATTTGTATGATGTCAACATCACTGGCACGACATTAAAATCTGTGCTCAACCTCACTTCCTTAAGCTTGCTTTGGATCATGGACAACCACTTAAGTGGTTCTGTGCCCGTGGAGATTGGAACGTTAAAAAATTTGGCTTGGTTACAGATTGGCAACAATAGCTTGAGCGGCGTGATATCACAAGATCACTTCTCTGGTTTGACGAATTTGAAGTCCATTGACTTATCAGATACTAATCTTCAAGTCATGGTCGACTCGGATTGGAAACCTCCATTCGACTTGGACAGGGCATTTTTATCATCTTGTTATTTGGGAAACCAGGTTCCTAACTGGCTTCAGTGGCAAAAGAGCATTTCATACCTTGAGATTTCTGATACGGGTCTAAATGGTACGATCCCAGATTGGTTTTGGACAACATTTTCTAATGCCTATCACTTGGATCTCTCCTATAACCAATTTAGGGGTGAGTTACCACCTAGTTTGGACTTCATGTCAGTAGAAGAGCTTTTCCTCCAGTCAAATCATTTAACTGGTTCAATACCGCAATTACCAAGAAACCTTGTGCTATTTGACATCTCCGAAAATGATTTCAGTGGAGAATTGCCATCACAGTTTGAAGCTCCATATTTACAGGTCTCAGTTCTCTTTTCCAATCGAATTACTGGGACCATTCCATATACAATTTGTCAATGGCCTCAACTACGGGTCTTAGATCTTTCAAACAACCTGCTTTCAGGGGAACTGCCTATTTGTGGCAGAGAACAGCAAAATCCATCTAACAAATCTTCAAAGGGTAAACTATGCAAATTCTTTTAGTTTGGAACTTCACATTCTCTTGCTAAACAACAACAGCCTCTTAGGTGGATTTCCTTTATTCTTGAAACAATGTCAAAATCTTACTTTCCTCGATCTATCTGAAAACAGATTCAGTGGAGACTTACCTGCATGGATAAGTGAGGACATGCCTAGATTGGTGATGTTACGGTTGAGATCTAATAAATTTTCAGGTCATATTCCTGTTGAAATAACGAGGCTTTTTTCTCTTCATATTCTTGATCTAGCAAACAACACTTTTTCTGGGGTCATACCACAGTCACTTGTGAACTTAAAAGCACTTACTACCACTGCTGTGGGTTTTGTGGGTTTTTCAGATCTAATAGATAATCCTTTTTCGGAGGCTCGTCAGGAAGGGTATGCCCATGATTTCACTGAATTTAATCGATATGATAATGATAGTTTTTCCTTGGTAACGAAAGGGCAAGTGCTTGGATACACGAAGAATGCTATTTTTTTATGAGCATCGATCTGTCCTACAACAGATTAGCTGGGCAAATCCCAGAAGAAATAGCTTCACTTCTTGGACTGGTAAATCTGAATTTATCTTTTAACCTCTTGACTGGAAATATCCCAGATAAGATCGGCAACCTACATTCATTGGAGTCTCTTGACCTGTCCAACAACAAACTCTCTGGTGAAATTCCTCGGTGCTTATCGAATTTGACTTCACTGAGCTATCTGAATTTGTCATACAATAACCTATCAGGTAGAATACCCTCAGGAAATCAACTAGACGTTCTCAAGACAGATGATCTTGCTTCAATGTACATTGGCAATCCAGGTCTTTGTGGGTATCCACTTCCAAAAGTATGTCCCGGAGATCAACCAACACAAGAAGATCACAGTAGCCGGCATGAAGATGTTAAGACTCAAATGGATTTTCATCTGGGTTTAACCGTGGGATTCATTGTAGGCCTTTGGACAATATTTTGTAGCCTTTTGTTTAAAAAAGGATTTGATGTACACTTGTTTCAGCCTACTCGACAAACTATTTGACAAGGTGTGGATCTTTTCTGTAGTCACTTGGCAACAATGGTTCAGGAAGCCAGCTGGTACAATCTGAGCAAGCACTTTAGAAAAGTATATGATAAAGTAACACACTTAGTGTAAACGGGAGCTTGCCATCATGTAATCAATCATGTAAATCAGCTTGACAAAGATCCGAGATTGATTGATAGTCATAGATAGTAAAAATTATTTTGCATGCATTAGCATATTGTATATTAGGCTAATTGTAACAATCAGTCTCGGAGTGAGTCTTGCCTTTGTATTGCCACGTCAAGGGCTATTCTTGACTCTATCAATAAACATACGCGGCCTCTGCAAGGAGGTGAGAACGCTTACATATTTTCACTTAGTAAATGTAATTGTGGAGGATTTGATTCTAAGTAGTGGATTGTATTATTAAAAATTATGAAAATATTGTAAAATACTAACAAGTGTGTGAGATATTGTTGTACTGTACATATCAATCATGTGTCCGCACATTCATTTTACTTTGAGCCTACTTTTCATCTCATTTTTTATAAATAAAAGTTTTGGACACAGAGAAGGCTTGCTTTAAACTTGTCAGGTACAGAAGTTAGCTTCATGACACTAGGTGAGGACATGGGTGGTGGCATTACACCACGAAAGACAAGACAACACCTAGCTTACACGTACGCCCTCCGTCCCCTTTTAATTGTCGTCGGAGCAACAGGAAGGTGTCCCAAAATAGTAGTCGTTGCCTATCAACGCGGTAGCCCATAGCTGAGGCTCGACACAGCACCAAGCGCAATCGGCTAAGTAGTCGTATCCCTCCCCTCCCCTCGCAGCCTCACTCACCACACAAAATTGCGTCCTAAAAAAAGAGAAAAAAATCCCACCTTATCCCCAACATCGGCGACGGCCTCATCCCCGACCCGCTGCAGGCTTCGTCCACCCTTTGCATCTCCCTCTTCCCCTTCTCCATCCATGAAGGGACCTTCTCCATCCACGAGGGGAAAGGCCTCGCGCGTGAAGGCTGGTTCGCGACGCCGCCCTTTCCACACCCGTGTGAGCTGGGTCCAGCAGGTTAGGGCGCTCCCATGTTGGGGCCAAGCTGGCCATTGCGGCGGCAGCGATGGGAGCCCCAAGCGCTCAGTTAAGGTGGTGGTCGTCGGTGGCGATGCAGGCTGGGGCGGTGATGGGAGTCGCGTTTGTGTCCTTGTGATGGGAGGCGACTTGAACATGAGAGAAATAATCACCTACATGCAGATTTTTGTTCTTCTTCTTCTTCCTGTGGATCATTTAAATCAAATGGATGGCCAACATTGTCACATGGTACAGAAGCAAGCTGATGATTAAAAAATTGCATTGTGACCCACACGTGTGAGTTATTGTCCCCTCTCATTCCAATTTAATTTTGAGCTTGAAGCAACTATGAGCTGCATGCCTTACACAGAGAATTGACTAATCTTGCTTGCAATTTTACGAGAGCGGGACTAAACCAGTTGATACTAATTTTAAGACACCAGTGGATACTAAATTTAGGACAGAGAGAGGCTAGAGAGAACACCTACTAATCGTAGCAAGCTAGTGATTTTAGTAGAGATGAACTAAACCAGCACGTACTAATTTATGACTTGAGAGAGAGGCTAGAGAGAAAACGTGCTGTTGCTTGTGATTTTAGGAGATATAAATAAATAAGCACAACTTGTTTAAGGAGAGAGGATAGACAGAATTAGAACCAGTACACTCAGTTTGGATAGAAACAGATGAGCTTACCTTGATGAATTTGTTCTTGTTCATCATTCTCTGCAGGGTGGACACCAAAGTGGTCAGCTCCCCCAACTTGAACTGCAGCCATTACATCTTCCCAGGGACCATGATCCCCTTCATGTCCATGTTCAGCAGGATTCTTGTCCATATCTAGCACCTCCTCTCCTCTCTCTCCTCTGATAGCATGTTTAAGTCTGGTATTGCCATGGGGAGATGGATGAGAACTGAGTGGTTCAAATGAATGCAAATAAGGGGTAACCGGGCTTTGTTGCCACTGCTGTTAGAGAAATGGCGCTACTTTTGAATTTTGGTTTGCTTCGTCCATATAAAAAATGGCGGTAAGTTGTGTTTGCTGCCGAGTGGATGTGAGTTGTTTGGTGTAAAAAAATGTGTTTGCCGCCAAGTGATGTGAATTCTGATTTGTTTATTGTAAGGAATCTGTGGAGTGGGTGACCAAAACTGCACGACATCAATCATTGTTATCTAGGGGTATTCAGGTCTTTGACCACCTGCCTTAATTCTTGTGCCCACCTCCCAGCGACAATTAAAAGGGGACGGAGGGAATAGCTCAGCATAACTGCCAGGCACATTCTTTCTTTTATCTTCTCTGAAGGCGAGGCTAGGCAAGGGCCCAGCTATAGTCATTCTCACGCACTCATATAGAGAGTGTTGTGAGTGTCTGCAAGTATACTCTGTGTAAAAAAAAAAGCAGGTAGGGACCTCTGCTTCTCAACCTCAGCTACCTCTGTTTTCCTAGCACGGTAGCACCTCTCCTCATCACAAAATATAATGCGGGTCTATTATGCCCGGGGAGGTCTTATTTAAGTGCCGTTTTGTACCGTCGATTTTGTGTCCATCAAAATAATATTTTATTATCATTTTGATACCTCTGTTTTGACATTTGGTCTTATTTGAGTACCTGAAGATGACAAAAGTTATGTCAGGGGCAGGGCGGTCTTTCCCTCGCAGGTTAAGTTTTTAATATGAAAAAAATAGTATGATTTTTTGTCAAGGGGCTCACAGCGCAATGGTAAAGGCCATTGGTTGGGGTGCTCCCACCCAGGGTTCAAATCACGGGTGTGACACTTTATCCCTGGATTTATTTCAGGATTTTTCGTACATTGTGCGTTAAGTGGTAGGCGGCGTCCCGTCGATAGCGAGGTGCCAGTGGTGACTTCGAACTTCAAGATTTGCCGGCTCAGTCCTTCGAAGGTGCTCATAGGGGGTAGGGTTTTGCGACGCGTGTTCATAGGGGTGAGTGTGCGTGCGTGTTGAGCGTCTGCGTTGTACTGTGCAATCTCAAAAAAAAAAAAAATAGTATGATTTTTTAGTGGAGGATCACTTTATAAATTCTAGTTTTCTAGGCAATAGGGACCGAGCTAGTGCAAATGATCTTTACCTCCATGGATCTTATTTCTGGGTTTCCCCTGTTTTTACTGTAATTTGTACACCTGTTGCTCTGGACACGTCCAAATCCAAACAGCGGCGCAGAACTGCATCTGTGAAGCGTGGCACGAGCAGATTGGCAGTCACGCAACATGCATACGTGGCTCTGGACACGTCCCAAGTGACTGCGCTACTCCAATATATTGCCAGTTTCTCCTCATCCTGACACAGCAACCACACACAATGGCAGCAACGCCAGGTTCCTCCTTTCCAGGAACTGCAGTATCCCTGTGCCTCCTGCTCTTTTCCCTATTTAACGCACCAGCAACAACCGTCGCCACATCTCAGTCTATCTCCGGTGCAGAGTTACCACATTCGTGGCCGTGACTGAGCTTTATCTCCAATCAAATAATTTAAGTGGTTCGTTACCACAGTTGCCAAGGAGCATTGTGTTACTGGACATCTCCCAAAATACTTTAAATGGACATCTACCATCAGATTTTGGAGCTCCATATTTACAGATTGTAATTCTGTTCTCCAATTGTATAACAGGGGTTATTCCAAACTCAATTTGCCGGTGTCCTCAACTACGAGTCTTAGATCTTTCAAACTTGCTTACAGGGGGACTACCTAATTGCAGTGCAAAAGAGTTGAGACAGCGGAACCGATCTAGCAACAACTCTTCAAGGTTCCGTACCACAAATTCTTATGGTTTAGAAATCCATACTCTCCTTCTAAATAATAATAACCTTTCAGGTCTGTTTCCTTTATGCCTAAAACAATGCCAAAATCTTATGTTCCTCGACCTAACTCAAAACAGATTTAGCGGAAAGTTACCTATGTGGATAAGTGAGGCCATGCCTAGATTGGTAATGTTACGGTTAAGAAGTAACAACGTTTATGGTCATATTCCGATTGAAACAACAAAGCTTTATTCTCTTCGTATTCTTGATCTAGCAAATAACATTTTTTTCTGGGGGCATACCACAATCTCTTGTGAACTTGAAGGGTTTGACTACCACTGATGTGGCCTCGATGGAAAATCCTTTCCAAGAAGTTTTTCAGTCTGGGTATATGTTCTCTGAACTTGGTCTGTCTAATGATACCTTATCACTGGTAATTAAAGGGCAAGTGCTTGAGTACAGTAAGAATACCATATTTTTTATGAGCATTGACCTATCTTGCAACATATTAGTTGGGCAAATTCCAGAAGAAATATATTTACTTATCGGAATGATAACTTTGAATTTGTCATCAAACTTATTGAGTGGAAATATCTCATATAAGATCGGCAATTTGCGATCGTTGGAGTCTCTTGATTTGTCCAACAACCAACTTGCTGGCCAAATTCCTTTGAGCATATCGAATTTGACTTCGCTGGGCTATCTAAATTTGTCCTACAATAATAACCTATTAGGAAGAATACCCTCAGGGCATCAGCTAGACACTTTCAAGGCAGACAACCCTGCTTCAATGTACATTGGCAATCCTAGTCTTTGTGGATACCCACTTCCAAAGGTTTGTCCTAGAGATCAGCCAATACAAGAAGATCCCTTCAAATGGAATGAAGATGACATGACTCAAATGGATTTTTATCTCAGTTTAATCGTGGGATTCTTGGTAGGCGTTTGGATAGTACTAGGATGATACACGCGCTTCGCTGCGTGTGAATTGCGTCGCTGCCTGACAGTGTGGTCAACTCTGGCTGAATTATAAGCTTTGGCTACTCTATGTTACTATTGGATTTTTGGCTAACTAATTAATTTCTTCTTATTCCGGAAACTTGTAGATCGACGCAAGAGCATTGAACATTACGCATAGTACATATTCAAAGCATGTGCAAATCCCTGTATAAATCAGCACACGTAAATCCCATTGCTCCAATGAAAGAAACACATGACGTGTCGAATGGACGCACTGTGCATTAATCTTCATAAGACATGCCATCAGTTTTGACGTCTGCTTAAATATACGTATAACTTCGGGGTATATATAAGATGTGGCAGCACTCTATATATATGGCCATATAGGTAACATGGAGGCAAAGAAATATGAGCACAAGATAGCATCCCACGATGTACACCTTTACCTTCAAAGCATCAAAATAGTTGGGAAGCACAAAGCCAGCACGCACCTGTATGATTTCCAGATTATGAGTTTTTCATGTAGAAAGCAAAATAGGCTTCATCAGTTGAGAAAATGCTGTCTTTGCAGTCTGAAACTAATTATCACCAGATCAACTATTATTTTCATTTTGTGGATGATGAAGTTTAGATCATGAGTAGTGGGGAAAGACCACTGACATGCAGGTTCATAGAGTGAATTGATTTCTTAGGCTGGAACCAGCGGTTGGAGCAAAAGTGGTAGTGCAGGAAACATACATGATTCAAATTTTTGAGATAGAAAAGCTTAAACTCTGACATATTCATTCTAAGAGAACTTATCACAATTGCATAGGTACTAAACCTCACTGATAGAGGTCAGACCGTATCAATAATAATATGACAAAATCATCAATTTTGGCAGCAATAAACCTTACAAAAAAGACGCCAAATTTGAGAGATACTAACCAGCGTACTTTTTTTTTTTGTAACACCACATATGAATAAAAGATGGAGGCAGCACCTCGGTGGTGCTCAAAGCAACGTAAATTTATTCACCATATGCTGCAGTAAGCCAACCTGAACGATTGGGAATCCAATATCAATAGGAGTAGATTCATTACAGTTCAAATAATAAAAACATCTACATTGAGATCAGAAACTCTGAATTGGTGCAGAGACATTAAGGAAAACCTGTAAACATACTGTCGACAAAACCTAGAGAATACAGAGGTAGTAGTATTCTTTAACATACACTACTACAAACGTCTACTTTAGAGGCGGTTAATGAGGCTCTATAGGGGCGGTTTTCGTAACCGCCCCTAACTCTCCATTCCTACAGTCTGTAGGGGCGGTTCTCCCAGCCGCCCCTACTGAGGACACTGCAGGGGCGGCTCGTGTTACCAGCCGCCCCTACTATGGCAACAGCGAGGGCGGCTGATAATACCAACCGCCCCTACTAAATACAACTCTAGGGGCAGCTGTAGTTATAAACCGCCCCTAATGAGGACACTTCAGGGGCGGCTCCTGTTACCAGCCGCCCCTACTAAGGCAACAGCAGGGGCGGCTGTAGTTATAAACCGCCCCTAAAATCTCTAACTGTAGGGGCGGTTGTTGGCATTTCTTAGCGTCACCACTAAAGATGAATAATATCCTTAATGACAACGTCAAGACACGCCAGTGATAGATGGATTCAAATATTGCGTGGGTCAATCCGCAAGTGCACGGATCTATCATTGTAGCATTTCACCGAAAGTATTGGGTATCGTTCATTTATATTTTCCCAAAGGAAGGCAGGCTTGTGTAAAGTCTAGCATAGCGATGATGATAGCCCACAATGTATTCATGAATAACCATGAGTCTAGTACAAGGGTAAGTAAATGATATTCAGGATAGTGAGAACACACTTCGAGCTACTACAAATAATAAATAAGAAAAAGGATAAAGAGAAAATCTACTATGAGCGAGGCAATTCTAATAACGCCCATGCAATAAACTCTAGTGACATATGTGGTACACGAATAATTATCGAATTAAGTTATGATGATGAGGAGATGTCCGCAGCTGGTCTGCCAACCGATAGACACTATCAGAACTCCAACTCAACACCCGAACGTGGAGGAGTACTAAGGACGGACAGGGCTGTCACCACCTGCCGCCTACCTCACTACCGTGGGATGCCGACATTTCGATGGTTACTATATACCCGGACACCATGCCCATGTGTATAGAAAACTACCTAAATCCTCCAGGGACTCCGACCCTACGGATCGACAAGCAAGGATAAAGGTAAACCCGAAAGTACACCAAACCATCACCCTCAAGATAATTCTACAATTCTCCATGAACAACGTATGAACGGTTTAATCTATAGTTAGTCATGTTAATTATCACAATATATTAACTATATCCTAGTTCACATATTATGAATATAACATGAGGATAACTATACTCTAGTTCGTATGCATTGCGATATGAATAAAGGGGGCTTGAATAAAGAAAGGAACTTCATAGTAAATTACCAAAAGATCCTTTCAAAGAGACAAGCCCTCCTTGAAGCTCAACATTGCTCAAATACTAACACTAAACTAAGAAATAGAAGTGGAGAGGTAGAAGCTCTAGGTGTTGTGTTCTATTTGGAGAGGGGGCTCTACCCATCTATTTATACAAAGCGGAAGGACGGTTCTCGGCGTAGTTTTGGCGCGAAAATGGAACTTTCACCCCATGCAACGCCGCTACTCCGAGGAGGAAACCGCTAGACAAAGCCCGGCGGGATCGGGGCCAGCCGAGGCGGGGCGGCGTGCGCTTTGGCGCTTTTCGCCTCCAAATTTTTGGTGGGCTTGTGGGCCCTCGTGGGTTGCTTCCCTCGGCGGTGATTTGGTGCAGTTCAAAGTTGATTTCGGCCCGCTTGTCTTCCTCTTGGTCAAAGCACGTTTTTGCGGTGCGCCTTCTATCTTTATTTGGCGTAATTCTCCCTGTTTCCACTTTTATACCGCAAAACATATTTTCTTCGAATACAAGTGGAACTAGGTTAATAGCAAATGTTTATGTGATATAAGAGTGGTAGTTCTCATGTTTTAGAGCTAAGTTGGCGGTATAAAGTGATTGATTTTGACCGCCAACAGCGGTTCACTCCCAAAACCGCCCCTAGAGTTGAATTTCGTGCCAAAAAAATTGAATTTATATATAATTCACAGAATAAATTGATAATTCACATAATATCGTCTCCATAATTCAAATAAGCATATATATAATTCAAAACTCACATATATTCACATACTTCAACATACAATTCACATAATTCCCATCACAAGTTCAGTCAACGCCCTAAGCCTAGCCTTTCCCACTCACGAAGATGTTGATACTTTGGATTCTTGTGCAACTCGGAGGTAGGGTCGATGAAGCTACCTTTTTGTTATGTATAATATGATCTAATATGAAGTCACAAAGGCCACCGACGAGTTCCAAGAGGTGGTCATCTTTGTAAGGGTCACCTTTTTTTCCCTATCTCTAGTCTCGCCTACACAATTAGCATATAAGAAATAGTTAGCATATATATAGGAACACAGTGAGCATATATATAGAGAGAGAGAGGAGTGAGCATATATACCAAGTCCGGGTGTCTATGGAAGGAAAGGCTGTTACTGAGCGTCATGCATACGTAATATCCACAGTGTACACTTCTAGGTTTCTGCTTGGGGGCACTGTATATATAAAATTGTTAGGTAATGCATTTAAGATTATGCAAGATCTGAAATAGGTCATACTTACGCAACAATCTGTTTTGACGCGACACAGCCGATCCTTCCTTTTTGCATTATGTCTCCCATTGTGTTTGTTAACATACCAGCGGTGACGCCCTGTTCGAACCGATTTCACAAATGCAACTTGTTAGTATCCAAAAATGTAGGTTAGGAGGTTATATATGAACATATAAGAGGATTGTCGATATGCATACGATTTGAGAATCGATATGAAGTCTTTATATGTGGCCAGCTCAAAATTTCTTTGAATCCAAAACCCACGTCATGCCGAGCCCGACATCGACACATATAGCAATCCGGTGATTACTTGCATAAATTCAATCATAGGAAAATGGTAAGCTCATTTTATATAATATGTATTCGAAAAAGCTTTATGTACAGGTTGAACTTACTTGAAGTGGTATGGTAGCCATATATTATTGTTATGTTGGAGATTTTTTCAAAGCCATGGCTATGTACGCCGCCATCTTAATGGCCTCATCCTTGATCGCCTTCGCCCGAATTTCCTCTTTCTCCTCCTTGATCTTTCCGACTTCTAACTCTTTGCCATTCAGGTCCCATCGCTTAGGATATGCAAAACGTGCTTGTGCTATTTGTCGAGGATCCACATACCCATGTTTCAAACTTGGAACCTGTTTTGCAAAGGTGCGCTTGCATCCTACAAGAGACCGCTTAGGTTGGTTACAACATTATCAAAATTTCGCAATCTTACCATATCAAGAGGGCAAAGGACTTACAGACAGTAGGTGTGAACTAGATTTATGTCCATTGAACCCAGGCAATACATTGTATGGATGTCGTCGAAGTCGAAGGCAATATCCCCACCAGGTCCTCCGAATATACCATTGGGGTAGGCACATGTTATCGTGGTTATGTCTGTCGACTCGGCAAGCAAGTACCAATCATGGAACTTTTTCATTCCACGTGGCAGCTTTTGGATGATATGGTTTGGTAGGAAGCGCTTGCCTCTTTCATATTTTTCGGGCATGTCTTTGTCCATTTGATTTTTTCAACATCCGGATACTTGTTTTTTCGGAAAGTGATTTCGGTGACCGTGTAGGTTCGGGAGCCTGTCGTGGTACTTCTTTGACTTGGTTCTCGGGCTTGAACTGGTCATGGGCGAACCACTTGGACGCCAACGTGACGTCCTTCATCGGCGTAAAGACGGCCTTACTTTGATTGGATGCTTTTTTCTAAGCTCCGACTCCTCCCATACATCCTCCAATGCCATAACTTGTTCAGAACGCATTTGCTCTTTAGGAGGCTGTTCTACCGGAGGCACCTGCTCTTCAACACGAGTTTCTTTCAAAGGCACCTGCTCTTCAACACGAGTTTCTTTCAAAGGCACCTGCTCTGTAGGAGGTGCATTAGGTTATACCACCTCAGTCAGAGAAGAGTGTGGCATCTCAAGCATTTCTTCGTCACGAGTTGGTGACATTATCTCTCTCTCCTCAATAACTCCCCTGCGCAGTTGTGGAAGTTGCGAATAACTTGGTGGGGAGGCGAACAACCGGTCAATACGATGTCCCGTTTGTGCCACGGATGACCGCGCCCAATCACTTGCCCGAAGTTCGTTCGGTCCCTCGAGAGTTGGGTGTTCAAACGTATAATCCATGTAATGGTCCTGCATGGTATTTACCTCGACCCTAGTGTAGTCTGGCGGGATAGGCTTACCGTGCCACGTGCCACCAGGGGGATGTGCCACACCCGTTGCGACAACCTTCATTGTGTTCCCCCTTCCAACGAGAACCACCAAGTTGCAACTAGTTGGTTCCTGTATGCGATCGACTGGGGTTGTGCTTGCGGTGGAACCTGGTCGCTAGGAACTTCTAGAGGGCTCCCGATTCGCAAGTTGACCCGACGGGTCCATAGACACCCTTTCTCCTCGAGCACCTTCGCTACCATAGCCTTCACTGTGCTTTCAAGATCCGCCTCTTGGTCTCTACCATGTTTCTTGTACATGTGCCTATCCTCTTCGAAGCCATGTTTCCAGGCCATTCTTTTCCCTAAACCGAATGAGCCCTTCTCCTTTTCTTCACCGTATTTGAACATCTTTGATACTACCTCTTCGGTAGCCGGTTTATCAAACTTAAGGGAAGAACCGGACGATCCGATACTCGCATGTATCCAATTCCTTGAGCGTACCCTCAAATTCTGCACAGGAATCCCGGCTGCTTCTGTCTCTTCGTCCCTCTTTCGGAAAGACGGTTCTGCCACAAAGTAGCCACCGGAACCTAAGTGAGTAGGGTGTATGTTCCTCTTCGCTAGCTCTCTATTACGGGCACTGAGGGCCAATGCTTCTGCTGAAGTCTTTTGAGCCACAAGCTCGTCCCATTGACTCTGTGTTATTTTTCCATACCTGTGAAATGGAGTTTTGCCCAGTTGGATATATTGGGTGTTGAGTTCACTCCTCCAACGTCGGAATGACTCCCCCATTGTCCTATAGGCTTGGCGTTTCACGGCCTCCTCGGTACCAACTGGAAACCTAAAATTGACTAACAGCTTTTTCCATAGGCCCATCTTTGTCTCCTCTGGTATTTGTGGCCATGATGGGATAGCTGGGTTCAACTCATCTCTTACAAGGGCGCCCATCGCATTACGGAATTTTGCTCTCGTCTTCTCCGGCCGACGGATGTCCCCTTGTGGACCGACCTCTGTTATCACATAGACCATGTCCTTGTCGGGATCTTTGGTTTGGTTTTCTTATCCCCGTTTCCTCTTCGACGCCAAGGTCGTGGTCGTGGCTGGGGTTCCGGAGCGAGGCGGTATTGTTCACCTCGTGGCGGCCGCCTCTACTCTTTGTTCCTCTACGCTCTGTCTTCTCCGTCGAAACATCGCGGACGACGACGTCGTCTTTGGAGGAGATTCAGCAGGGACCTATGTACCGGGGGAGGCCAAAGTGTTAATGGTTGTAACATGATAAAAGCATTTTCAAATATTGATTACTAAGGCTTTGTCTCTACCTCGTCATCCGGGTTAAAGTCCTTGTCCGTGTCGTCTTGAGTTCGCCTATGCCCGGGTTCACGTGGGGGGAAAGGATCCTCAGGACTTACATATCCCTCCTCACCACCATCATCGTCATCATCATCGTCATCGAGTCGTCATCGAGTCGTCGTCATCATCTCCTTCTCTTTCCTTTTCTCCCTCCTTGAACGGATCAATGCTAACCATATTTGCTATATCCTTGTCTACCTCATTGATGAACTCCTCCTGACTCATGACATGTGGTTCTCCCTCTTCTAAGGTTTTCTCGTGCTCAGGGCTTTTGGTTGCACTGTCTCTTGTTGGGGACATTTTGTGATTTAGTATAATCTAATAGAAGAAAAGATTTAGCGTTAGATACGCGAGAAGGGTACTTGTATCATGAAGACATAAAATGGCAATAGATCGAAAAATAGACAAGTAGTGGGTTGCTCTCAAATTAGCGGGTTGATTGTCATGTTGTCTCAAGTACACCCTTTTTGTATCATCGAGCAAAAAACGAGTAGTAGAAGTAGTAGAGGCCTCGGATACATGTCAATCATCATTGATCATGAACTTGGAGCATCAAGGCATCAGAACAGAGAAGGTAATGAAGGTAATGTAGGGGCGGCTAGCAATGATGGCCAGTTCCTCACAAGTTCTTGATCATCAGTTCATCATATTGTAGAGTTGGACAATTTCACCATGGGCCAAAGAGGGAGGAGAGGAGAGCTAGGGAGGCAAAAACATATATATGCTTACTGTTTTTACATATGCTCACTAGTGATAGTAGTAGTAGTCATAGAGGCCTCAAAAACATGTCAATCATCATTTGATCAAGAACTTGGAGCATAAAGGCAGCATAAACACAGTGAGCATATATAGAAAAAGACAGTAGGGGCGGCTAGTATTGATGCCAAGTTCGACAAGATCATGATCATCAGCTCATTCCAAATAATTCTGGTCATAGACAATTTCATCATCGGCAATAAACAAAATAGCAGCTGCTTCCCAAACATAGAGAGGAGAGTTGGTAAAAAAAGCAACCATATATCACAAAACTAGTACCCGTGCACAGAGGCCTCGAAACATGTCATTCATCATTTGATCATGAACTTGGAGCATAAAGGCATCATAAAAACAGTGAGCATATAGAAAAACAGTGAGCATATAGAAAAAGACAGTACAGACGACTAATAATGATGCCAAGTTTCTCACAAGTTCATAATCATCAGGCTATGTCCACATAATTTCTGGAATATGACAATTTCATCATCGGCAAAATAGAGGAGATGAGAGGACAAAATGGCAGGTACTGCCAAAGGAGGAGAGGAAGGCAAATAAGCAGAGTGAGCATATAGAAAAACAGTGAGCATATAGAAAAATAGTGAGCATATTGAAAACAGTGAGCATTTATAAAAACAGTGAGCATATAGAAAAACAGTGAGCATTTATAAAAACAGTGAGCATATAAAATCAGTGAGCATTTTATAAAAACAGTGAGCATTTATAGAAGAACAGTGAGCATATAGAAAACAGTGAGCATTTATAAAAATAGTGAGCATATAGAAAAACAATGAGCATATGAAATCAGTGAGCATACATAAAATCAGTGAACATTTATAGAAAAACAGTGAGTAGTTTAAGTGAGCAGTTTAAGTGAGCTCATTTCCATACTCCTGCAAATCATAAAGCCTACACTTTGGTCCTTTATCCGTGGGTGTATCATGCCATGGTGCAATATCATAAAAATCAGTGCTTAACATGCTACTCATCCAAGGTAGCAGGGGGACCAAATAAGCACGATCTGTAGGCGGCAGTCTTAGCTACCTAGCAGGCTTAACGAGAGAGACATGCATGCGTATGGATGCTCCGAGATCCAACACTAGTGTCCTTGCACGTGCTCAATTCATTCTAGGTTCTAAAAGACAGAGACCAATGCGCATAATTCTCAACTGCAAAACAGTGAGCATATAAAAACAATGAACATAATTCTCAATTGCAGCTTCTATCACATTCTCAATTGGGGAAGGGGTCGCCGTGTACCTGCAGAGCCGAGGAATGGGGAAGGGTCACCGTGCAGAGTGGAGGGCGTCGGCGGGTGGGAGTGGCACTAGGGCACCGGGGCCTTCGAGGGAGGAGCCGGTGGAGGGGCACCGGGGCCGCCGGCGAGTGGCACCGGGGCCGCCGACGAGAGTGGCACTAGGGCCACCGGCGGGGCATGGGCGTGCACCACGAGGTCGTCGGGGCGCACGGGCACCAGCTTCGGTGCGCATGGGCAACAGCGGTCGGGCGGCTGTTGGTACTTCTTAACATCACTACAACCAATAGGTGGAGTTAATCTCATCTAAGGCCATATCAGCGGGAGGCACTCGGTGTTTCTCCATCTCATAGCTTTACCATAGGCTAGGTTGTCATCCCCAGCAGTAATGCTAGAAATGTTATATGTGCTACATGTAATTGTGCTGATTTGCTATCTCTTCTAAAAACAAATAGTATATCTATTAAATTATCCGCAAAGCGCCGCGAGATAAAATAACATGTCACATTTCAGGGAGGGATCGGGTTTATCATTTATAATTCTACCACAGAGAGGAATATGAGGATGGCTGATACAAATATGAGCTAGCATACTTATGAGAGATTCGGTCACTAAAACTACTTTTAGCAGGGGGTTAAGCCAATAATGATATGATAAGTGATAAACAAAGGCAAAACTAACAATACAGAGATTTAGGAATAGACTACTCACTAATCAAACTAACGTGGACTTACGTTAAGAGGCAGAATTCTTATGTAGTATTAAATCTACTAAGTCAAACATCTATCCTAGGTCATATATCATCATATCTGACACATAACAACCATGAATTTATGCATCCCGAAGATTTATGAGGAGAACCAAGAACAAAACAAGATAATCCTCTAAACCATGCTCAACTAGTCTTATAACCGAGGGATGGATTCCAAAGGACTCACGGGGAATATCACACCCACGATCTACCACACAACCCAGATTATAAGATGCATCCGCAGATAGATCATATCTAAGCACCATGCTTACATAATTATTTCTATCACCTAACCCTCTCGAGATACGAATTAGGCGCTCTACGAATAGATACATGAACTCACAATTAATCATAACCATATCAAATATACTACTAGAATAAACTAAGAACATAGCAAACCAACACTTAATATTGAAATAGAATAAAGTCATGGATACAAGATAATACCGTAATGACTTGACGATCGAGAATCCTGGGTGGGCGACACCCAGCTCTAATTGAATCTGACTTGCTAATCTAAATAGAGGAACTAGAACTAGAAGAACTAGAACTAGACAAGTAGCTATCCTAATCCCCTGGTGGAGAGGCTCTCTTCTACTTCGCTGGCTTATAATGAATTACAAGCTGAATTAGGGTTTCACCCGAGGGGTCGTGGGGTCTTGTTATATAGCCCTAGTTGATGCACGACGGCCCTTGGATCAAACCGACCTTGATTGACGGACTAGATTGCTCCTCATAGGCGGTTTGGAACCGACATAGTTGGTGAGGCGACATGGGGGCTGAGGCGGCGCCCGCCGCCGGAGCCTGCCCTCGCCGCCCGGCTCATTGCTAGGTGGGTCCCGGCCTCTTTCGCGTTGTCTCCGGTGTCTTACGGAATGTTCTTATGTGGGTTTCAAGTTGATATGCATTACGGATACGTTTTTTGTGTCGTAGGGGCTTCAAATCTCTCGGGCTTTTCCTGTTTAATCCCCTAAAAATATATAATTCACCAAAACTCGTGGAAATTGTTAGTATAAGCCCTATGTCTATGTGGATATTCATTTTATGCCCTTATTTCATGTTTAATTGACATATAAAAGTATTCAATAAGAGATGTCACTTGGCTAGGGTTTCCAAGCCCTCGGCCAGAGGAGGAGGAGAGGAAGTATGGCGGCGCACCGCACCGCCGGGGCCGAGGTAGCGGGGAGGAGGGAGCACGGAATCCGGCTAGGGGTTCATTGGCGGGCGGCATACCCGGCGGCTAGGGTTTCCTAGCCTTCGGCCGGCGCAGAGGAGAGGGAGGACGGCGCCGCACCACCGCTGCCGGGGGCTGAGGTAGGAGGGAAGAGGGAGGAGAGCGGGCGGGTGGGGCGGCGGCGGGGCGGTGAATTTTGGCGGCTGACGGCGTCAATTTTCAAAAATGCGCGCCAGTGACTTAGCCAAATATTGGCTCCCCGCCCGGCCGTATATATACTGGCTCCTTAGTAGGGGCGGTTCGATCGATCCAACCCCCCTACATGGGTGCCAATTAGTAGGGGGTTTTTGATTCACCGCCCCTACAATGGTTTTTATTTATTTTTAAATAGAATATGATTACTTCCTTGATAAATGCTTTTGAGGGAGTAAATGATGCAAAATGAGAAAAGTCACGGATACCAAAGTTGTAGACCTTGATGAGTTCTAACAACTTTGTATTCAAAAGTTTTTTTCATCCGAGATCATTTAGTGCTTTGTTTGACCAAGTTTGATCAAGTCAAATTTTTGAATTTAAAAATAAAAACACCTTGCCACTACTTTTTGGAGCCCTAGATGGTCTCAAATTGAAAAGTTTTGAATACCAACTTTCTGTAACTTTTCAAGATCTACACTCTATATATTGGCCATTTTTTGATTCGACAGATTTGGAACCACTCAAATTTTGAATTTCAAAATTTTTCAGTGGTTCTTTTTCAGTTTTCCGAGCCCTAAATGGTTTCAAATTCAAAAGTCATGAATACTAACTGTCATCACCTCATCAAGATCTACACTTTATATTCAGGACATTTTTTCATCCAAGGTCATTTAGTGCTTCGTTTGACCAAGTTTGTCCAAGTCAAATTTTTTGAGTTTGAAAATTAAGACACCTTGCCACTACTTTTTGGAGCCCTAGATGGCCTCATTTTGAAAAGTCACGAATACCACCTTTGTTTAGCTTTTTCAAGATCTACACTCTATATATAGGACATTTTTGGATTCGACAGATTTTGAACCACTCAAATTTTGAATTTCAAAAATTTTCGGTGAATTTTCAGTTTTCGAGCCCTAAATGGTTTTGAAATGAAAAGTATGGCAGTGGCAAATCTTGATGAGCTCTAACAACTTTGTATTCAAAAGTTTTTCATCCGAGGTCATTTAGGGTCTGTTTTGACCAAGTTTGACCAAGTCAAATTTTTGAATTCAAAAATAAAGACACCTTTCCACTACTTTTTGGAGCCCTAGATTGTCTTAAATCGAAAAGTCATGAATACCAGTGTCGGTGGCGGTTAGGTCTTTGGCGGCGGCGCCGGGATTTGGAAAGGAGAGGCCGGCGGTGCGAATGCGAAAGTGAAAAGGAGGGAGGTGGTGATTTAACCGCCCCACGTGACATATTCAATAAAGCATCGGACGCGCCGGTCGTTAGACGCCGGACGCGGCCACGCCTTCGGACGCAGTCCAGAGGGCTGCAGCCCGGGGTACCGTCGGGCGCTTCGGACCCCACGGTCCGGACGCAAAGGGAGCGGTCCGACGCACGGTCCTAATCCTTCCCTTCTTCAACCCGGCCGCCGGACCGTCCAACGATTTTACGTCGGACGCGCTTCAATCGGGTTCTAGCGTCCAGTAGCGTGTACCTCACGACTTTGCTTTTCCATTTACAAAGACTCGTCGGATGCCATCTCGGCGTCGGCGCTCCATTTGACTTGCGTCCGGCTTCGAAATTGCAGAGATGGAAGCCGTTTCGCGACGCTTTCTCCCAACCAAGTTCCAACTCAAATAAGACCCAAATAAACACCAATTGGAACTGGTATGAGATCCCCTTTCGAAAACCCTTAAATTTTATAGATAATTTGCCATAGGCTTAACATAAGTTTATGAAAATAGGGGATAAAACGAGCGAGGAACAACGTGTGGCCATGAAATTGAGTTTCCAAACCATTAGAAGCGTCAAATGCTTTCTCAATTTATGGACGAATACAGCGGTTGCTCAAGGGATAATTGAAAAGAAACGAAAGAGCAAGAAACATGCATATGCAATGCTTGGGGTGTGCTTAAGATACCTAAGGATTCTTTTTACGGCAACAATATGTGATTCCTTAGGATTAGCTTGAAATCTAGCACACATACACACACTAAACATGATATCGGGCCTAGATGCGGTTAAGTATAACAAGCTACCAATCATAGAAAACCATATTCCCGAGATCTCCATTACCATGACCTAACACTCTACTGTTTCTGCAAAACACACGTTAGTCATGATAATCAACATTGTCATCAATCATCGAAACCCGCATCAAAGGGGCCTAAATGCCGAGGTATTTCCCCTTCACAATAACAGCTCCATAGCTATCACAAGTCCAGTTCACAAATACTTTGATGTCACAAATCCAAGTTTCACAAGCCACTTGTATCACATATTTCATCCATCACGTATATCACTACATCCGTGACATACGTCGCCACAAGCACATAAAATACCCAAGAGCCACATAGACATAAAATAGATTCAGTCACATAGTTCAACTTTTACAAAGCCAAAATAAAAACAGTCTCACAACAACATTGGAAACAAAAAAACATAGTTCCGACATGCATCATACCAAATGTTCGACAAATCCATAACAACCATACTCCCCAAGTTCACAACAACAGTTCATGGCCCAGAAGACATCCAAACTACGCAACGATTAGTGGACTACCCTACAACAGACCTCCAAGAAATGCGATTCTCACAACTTCTAGTATCCCTAAAAGGACGGGGATTGGGTGTACTCGCCAACATCCTCATTGTCGAGGGTTCCAGCCAGGCGAGATACCTTTCCTCTGATGAAAGTATTTCCGTGTCGTCCATGTATTGTTGGGTCTGAAAACTATCTGCCTCCAATGCAGGGTCCCCATCCTGTTCCTCGTCAGAAAGTATTTCGGTGCCACCTCCCTCTTCGCCCTGTGGTGTCTCCGCTATTACGGTGCCAGTTTCACTCACATTGTCATCGTCACCCTCTTCAGCCGAAGCGGTGAGAAGTAGGCTTTTTGCTGACGTCCTCCAGATGCACCACCAGCTCCGAAGGCCCCGCACCATTTCCACCCTGGGGCTGAGGGTACATTGTGTAGATGAATGGCAAGTTGCCCAGATCTGCAAAAATGGTGCGAGTACTTAGAAGATACAATGCAACGTTAACAAAGAAAAGTGACAATACTTAGTAGACACAATGCAACGGTAACAAAGAATAGTGTCAATACTTAGTACAAACAATGCACTTTTCACTCACCCATATTCATTTTTGTGATGCGCTCTACATCAGATGGTGTAAGTCCCACTTTTCTAGTCCATAGTGGCCAAATGAAAAGGGTATCATGAACATTGCCAAGTTCTCGGACGCCTACATGTACTACCTCTAGGATCCACGTTCTTGGTGCACATGTGACAAAGTTGTATTCTTTTTGGCTGTTGTCGTAGGACACTTGGTCCACCTCGCATCTGTTGGCGAACATTCTATTGATTACGGGCTCGGCCTGCAAAGCAAGATGCGGGGGCATTCCACCTACGTAAACTATCATTGGCTCGGCTACGCCTGGTGCTGGGGGTTCCCAAGTCCCTGCTGCTATTGGCATGCTTGGCAGCCTTGAATCTAGGGGTAGCGGCACTGCGTCATGCTCGGTGTCCATGGTAAGATTGCAAGCACATGGCCGTAAATTGCAATACTTTCTTGGTTCACCAGGGTCTTGGCCTGATTTGGTGACCCTGCTTGCACCATGAAACAAAACCCATTGTGGCAGATATTCTGAGTGGGAACAAACACCCTAGTGGTTCGATTCAGTTCTGCCTGAATAAGAGGAACCGTGACGTCTACAATCGCCCTGGGGTACTCGCGCCAGTTGATCTTGCAAAGAACTAGGGTACCATTGAAACGTGAATGTCGGAAGTTGACCTCTTCCGCGCTGAAGATTGTGAGGTTTTTTTTTTTTGAAGTGGATTTGGGACATCTTGGAAGCCGGGGGATGCTGCAAAAAGAGGCCCAAAATCGGTTATATATATTAATAGTGACAATTATAATTGAACAACCATAATTCAACCATAAATCTTTGCTCAATAGTAGAGAACAACCGCAAATTTTGGATGTGGAAGAAGCAACATATTGTATGAACCACAAACGATAGGTCAGAACCAAAAAGACCCATACATTAGCCTCATAATAACACATAAATTATCTAAATGATTTGTGAAAACCCTAAATAAACAGTAAATAAATCCTAAATGAACCCTAAATGAACCCTAAATAAACCCTAAATGTACCCTGACCCTGAATCTTTGCATCATCACAACCAAATATCTTTTTAAGAACACTAAAATATCTTATTTCAATATATATTATGGATTATACCTAAACCCTAAAATAATAGTTTGGTAGCAGTAGAGCATTATAGCATACATCTAAATGTCCCCGAACTAATATTAAAATAGGCCATGTCAAACCCTAAACAATCAATATCGACAAATCCTTATATCATCCCACAAATCAAACTAATCCATACATTCCATCAATAATGCCAAGGTTCTACAAGTATTGAGGCAACGCACCTAACTATATCCGGAGAAATTGGAGGAGTAGAAGAGATATTACCTCGGAAACGGTCGTCAAGCCAAATCCCTGCGCCTTGGTCTCCCTATCCAAAGCTAGGGTTTCGTGGGCGCGGAGGGAGGACAGAGGGAGGAGAGATGGTTTCGTGGTGGCGCGGGTGGCGTGGTAACTTGGCGGAGTGGAGCGGGGGTGGCGGCGGAGTGGCGGCAGAGGGGTGGCGCGGTGTGGCGGAGTGGCGCGGAGGGTGGCGTGGTTGCGCCGTCTGTGTTCGCCGCGCTGGATGCGGGAGGGAGAGAATGGATGCGCGGCGGACCGAGAGGGGCAGCGGCAACAGGTTTTTTTTTTTTTTTTTTTTACGCCTCTCATCTAGGCGCCGAGCGCTGGACGCTAGCAAATGGAGCGCGGGACGCCGATTGGTGGCGTCCGGAAAGCCGCAAACGGGAAAGCGGCAAAGATGGAAGATACACGCGCGGACGCTGGAACCAAACTGAAGCGCGTCCGACGCAAAACCGCCGGACGGTCCGACGGCCAGGTTGAAAGGAGGGAAGAATTTGGACCGTGCGCGGGACGCCGCCCCCGGCGTCCCGGTCGGGTTAGGCGCGTCGACGGTAGTCCCGCCTTTGCGGACCCTCGGGCGGTGTCCGGGGGCGAGAGGCCGCGTCCGACGGATACCAACTGGCGCGTCCGACGCTTTATTGAAGCGCGAGTTCAATCTTTCTATGACGTGTGGGGCCACCCTTTTCTCCTCAAATCAAAATCGAACCGGCGATTTTCTTTCTTCTCAATCCCGCACTCCACGCCACGCCGTCGTGCCCTAGCTCCACCGCATCGTGCCACTCCTCCACGCTCCCTCGCGCCGCCGCTCCTCATCCGCCGCTCAATTCGTGCCCGCACGCTGCGCGCTTCCCGGCCGTCTCACGCCCCGAGCGGCGCCACCCTCGTGCCCGTGCCACGCCGCTCTCGCCCCTCGTGCACGCCACATTCCCAAGACGCGCCCATCCCGCCGGTCAGGTTTCTTCGTCGTGGTGCTCCTTCGCCACCGGGATCGTCCTCACTCACCGATTTCAACGAGCTCATCCTCGATTTCATCCCTGGCTAGCTGCCATTGACTTCGTGGTGAGCACACACTCCTGCCCTAGCTCGTGACTACCACCTGTTCGACAAAATGCCAAACCCTAATCGAGTCACTGCCGCATTCATTTTTTTTTTTTGAACGTTTCATTTCTGCAGTGACCATCCTTTGTTGTCGAGGGTGCCCCGATCGTCAAATCTTATCTTTTCATAGGAATGTTGCAAGTCTAGGTATAACCCTAAGTTTCATCTCTACTTACCTATGATGCTTGCTTCCGATAGGTTCTACTTAACTCTAGAAATAATGCTTATGGTTATATACTCTCTCTGTCCACTCTTTCTATGCAGCGTGTTGAGCCGAGTTACTTGTCACTTGATTGGTTGGGCAGTGGCAGTTGAACCCTAGGCCAAGCCTAAGGGTACGGATCGAGGCCAAGCCTCGCGAGGTGTCAGTTCATCCTCTTGTCAGTTGATTGAGCACTTCAGCGAGGGTCAGTCATGACTAGGGTGAAGAATGCCACGAGGGACAATAGTGGTGGTGACGATGGTATCAGACGTCCTCCCAGAATTCCAGACCTCCTCAAAGGCAAGGGCAAGGAGGTGCAGAAAAAGAAGACATCCAAGAGGAAGAGGTGACTTTCCCCCAGCTCACAGAGAGCGCTTGCAGTGGCTCAAGCAGCTGAGCATACAAAGAGAGGTGGACAGAGGGCCAGTGTAGTCATCAGAGAGACAGATGAGTCCCAGTCAGAGGGAGAGGATATGGACCTCGAGGAGCAGATACTTGAGCAGGAGGAGCAGCCTCTTAGACGCTCTTCTAGAGTTCAGTCATAGGCGGCACAGTCCTCTCAGGCAGCTACAGCTTCTCCTTCACAGCCATAGAGCAGCAGCCGTGTTCCCAGAGCACCTAGGGTGAAGCACTATGATCTCACCAAATGCAGCTCCAAAGCCATCAAGAAGCTGAGGACCGTGCCACTTGATAAGTGGTTTCCACAGCAGAGGCAGCCTGGAGTTGACTACTTTCACACAGCCATACAGGAGGATTTCCACAAGACTTATGTGGATACTCAGGCCAGCTTCTCAGCTCAGAGGGTGATCTCAGTTGAGAACTTTGTCAGAGATCTTGGCGAAGAGTTTCGGCAGTATATTGACAATCTCCCAGGCTGTGCATATTTGATTGGCAGATCAGGCAGCTATGTTCCAGCCTGGATTTTAGAGTTCTATGCCACTGTCTGGATCGATCCAGATCACACAAAGATTGCTTTCAGCTTCCTTGGTCAGAAGCACCAGATCAACAGTGCACAAGCTAGAGAGGTTCTGAGGATAACCCACAGTCATTCCAAGCTTCACAGGTTTTGCTTCCCTGATGCAGAGCCACCTCGACGTGCACATACAGGAGTTCTTCCTCCAGTGGACGACGTGCGTCCCTGCTTCAGAGGTGACTTCGGAGAGGGTTCGAGCAGGCTACCCACAAACTTGACCCCCATAGCTCGTGCTCTTGACGCTATAGTCTGGCGCACTATCTTGCCCAGAGAGGGATTTAGAGAGGGATTCACTCGCCTGCAGCAGTGGATAGTTTCTCACCTTGTCAGGAGACTTGAGTTTGACATCTGGGATTTGATGCTGTCAGATATCGAGGATGTCATTTATGGGAGCTTCACTACTACCAGGCACATGCACTGTGCTCATTGGCTCACTTTCTTGATCTTCATGTGTTGCAGCCCTCTACTAGAAGCAGCAGTTCAGCAGCACGCGATGACTACAGCTGAGTTTACACAGTACGATGCTTCACAGCTTCTGAGGTCTGTGACTCGAGTTACTCCTATTCAGCAGAGTCACAGACCAGTAGTGCCTGAGACAGCAGCAGAGTAGGATGCCATCACTAGACAGCTTGCAGAGGCAGAGGAGGCTCAGTTAGAGGCAGAGGACACAGGGGGAGCTGACTTTGTGCTTGAGTCCACAGACAGCGATGATGATGACTTCATACCTCCCTATGTGCCCAGACAGCATGATGATGAGGCCAGCAGCAGCACTGTTGTCAGGATACTTGAGAGGATGGAGCGCTCGGAATGCGCGACAGCTGCCTCACTAGCTGAGATTCGAGCACGCCAGGATGAGTTCCAGCAGCAGCAGCTACAGATGCAGCAGAGGCAGCTTGAGTTCCAGCAGCAGCAGCTAGAGTTTCAGCGACAGTAGGCAGCATCTCAGCAGCAGTATATGGGGTTGATTGCTCACCTTGTTCAGCATCCTGGTACCCCACTACCACCTAGTCTGCTACTTCTGGCTCTAGCTTTACTGCCCAGTGGGTTTCAGAGCCAGCTGCCATCTCAGACTCAGGCACCAGGCCTGTTCACTTCACCTACACAGCAGGTGCCTTAGTCCTTCACGACCCCTGATTACTCTCCATATCAGATGGGGTTTACACCGATCACTCACTCTCAGATCATAACCCCAGTGTCAGGAGCTCTTCAGGCTAGTTTCAGCGAGATCACAGGCCATCCGACACCGACAGTGACCACAGCTGGTCCTTCTTCGTGATGCCTGTTCAGCAGCTTCAGTTTTAGCCTCACTCAGCTCCACTGGCAGGGACAGACACTACAGAGATGATTTCGTCATCAGTTGCTTCTACAGAGCCACAGGATCAGACAGTTGCAGCTACAGCTACAGAGACAGCTGCCCCGCTGTTGACGGTCACGAATGACATATTTTTACCGTCAACATTCTACCATAAAAGGGGTGAAACTATACCTTTTCATACTCATATATATTTATTACTAATATATTTCCACTTGTAGTGTTCCAAATATTATTTTGTAGAAAACATATAAATACGGTGGAAATACGACCAAAAGGCGCCTCCCCGAAAGCGTATTCTTGAAGACATCAAGCCCAAGGGAGAAATGGACCCAACATGTCGAATTGGGCGAGACACACCGCACTACAACTTTTCACGACGAAAGACACCACCCGCCAAAGCCCGGCCCGATCCAAGCCTGGGGGGGTGCTTGGCAAGCACCCCAAGGTGCGCCCCGCATTCCATCATCGAGGAAGGTTCGAGCCCAACCGGCGAGGCGGTACATTAACTCACCTAGAGGGCAGTGCGGTGGTGCGTGGCTCGGTTCAGTGAATGTGGGACGCCGGTACATGGTTGGTTTAGGTGTAGTTTTGCACTTAGGTCCCCTCTCCTCCTTGTATAAGTAGCCCCCCTCTCTCCCTCTCTCAACACACACCACAAGGAGTCCACACTTCAGCATCACCACCTCACTCTTCCACCTCCACGCTTCTTCTTCTTCTTCTTTGGCTAGAGCTTGGAGTAGAGAGCTACAAGGAGGGCTTGTCTCCTAGAAGAAAGTGCTACTTGGTAATATATCTCTTATGGAGCATTCTTCTATTTGCAAGTCTTATTTAGTTCATGGTCTAACTTATGAATTAGAGTATAGTCTTGTTCATGTTATAGTCTTGATATATGAACTAGCATATAGTCCTTATATCATGATCTTGATATGTTCATACTCGTTCTTCATCGATCATCATATGACTAACATGATTAGAGGTGGGATAACGGTTCGTTGTTCCTTCGGGATTGCTCTTGTCTTAGTCCGTCCATCCGTAGGGTGGGGATCCTAGTGGGACAAGAGTAGTGGCCTTCTATGCGGGCATGGTGCCCGGATATTAAGGTACCTACGAATATGACAGCATGCCACGGTCGGGGGGTAGGCGGCCGGGTCGTGGATGACCTAGTCTATCCTTTTGTAATCCCCCCACGTTCGCATCGCCGTGTAGGAGTTCGTAAATGCCTTCCATTGGGCCGGATGGTATCCGGGAGGTCTCCCTGTTATCCTAGACCTAACCATTCTTATATCATGTTGCATATGATCCTAACTATATTCATTTGTATGACCATGACTAGAACATTAGAGCTACTCCATTAGATTATTCATTTATTCTTTATCTATTTTCTTTATCCTTTTGAGGTGGATTCCTATGTGTGTGTCACACTATCTATCAAACCGTATTGCTTACCCCTGTTATGATTAAGTTGGACATTGCGTATTCATAATTCAATATTCGGATGCCATGCTAGCCTCTTACATACATGCCCTCCTTTGGGAAAATATAAATAATGATACCTCGAATACTTCGGGTGAAATGCTACAATGATAGATCCGTGCGCTTGCGGATGAAATATCAACTATGGCAAGATCTATCATTGTTGATTGACCTAGTGCTATCACCGACATGGTGGTTCCACTTTCGGGAATATCAACAACGCATTTTGAGGCCGTCATTAGAGTTGGGTTCTAAACCTGTTTCTAGTGATTGCGCTAAGAAATGCCAACACCCGCTCATGGCTACCACAGAACAGGCCCGCACCCTTCTCGCATAAAGTGACACGCGGGCGAGGGTCCTGCAGCCTCTTGATGGTCGACCCACGGCGAGTCCTAAGACGAGTCCGGAGGATCCGGTCGGTATATTGTGTCTCCTCACCCGCCTTTGACCGGCTCGTCTGCTCCTTCTTCTCGGCCCGACCCTTAGTTTTTGATCCTTGATGCCAAAGGGGAGAAGGGAGAGTATGTAGATTTAGGGGAGCGTGTGAGATGGTGGACTCGTTCTTTTGCTTGTGAGATACCTTCATGCATCATGTTTACATTCCATGCACTTTTGGTTTTTGTGTGATGCATTGTGGATCGTTATGACATGTGTGCTCTCTACTTTCATATATATATATATCATGTCATCCTGTTAATGCTCATGTGTTATGCTTCGCGTTCATTTTACTCGATTCCACATGAGCTCTACTTGTTGTACTAACTCTTCATGCGGATCTTATAAGTACATTATGTTGGCTTTGTGTCACATGAGTCATTCTAACCTTTGTTCTCTTTGTCAAAGGCTCATGTGAACCAAGCATGTTTGAAAACCTCAAACTTAATCTCCATACTCGAGAGGTTGTCATCAATCACCAAAAAGGGGGAGATTGAAAGCATCTAGGCCCTTTTGATGTGGGTTTCGATGATTGATGACAATGTTGATTATCATGACTAACGTGTGTTTTGCGTAAAACAATAGAGTGTTAGGTCATGTAATGGAAATCTCGGGCAATATGGTTTTCATGCCCCCTGTCGATGGAAATCGTTTTGGTTTTCAAAGGATGGACGACAAGGTTAAGGACGGTTAGTTCCGATTGTCGATGTTGTGTGACATCGGATTAGTCGTTAGGACTTTGTTTTTTCCTTTGGCCGTACCGCTAAGGGGGTGCGAACGGGTAGCTTGACCTAGACGAGTCTAATGTTTAGGTGTGGTGCACACTTGCCAAACTTAGCACTAGGTAGCTGCAAATGTTCACGAGATTGGTTGGAGTTGAAGCCGTTCACAAAGTATTTGAATTGGAAGTGAAAGCGGGCTTCAAAAGCTGCGTCGACGTATTTGATGTGCTGCGCGTCCGGGCCGGCTTCGGCGTCCGGTCGCGTTGTTGTCACGCAGTTCTGGTGATGGCGTCGCGTCGGACGCCAGGTCAATGGACCGTTTGGAGCGTCCGACGCCAACCGGCGCGGGTCGCGCGCCTCGGGCGCTTTATAGAGAGACTGTAGATGGCCGGACACGACGACGATTCGGACGGTGGGCCTCGGACGCCGGTCCATCGTCCAGAACGGCTAGCTACGAGTTTGAATACTTCAACGCGTCGGACACGTCCATCGGTTGATGCTTGAGCGTCCGACGCTCATGAAAAACCTGAGGGTGGAGGTAACGATTGGATTTTTGGCATGGGCTTATAAATACAACCCCACCTCCTCCACTTCAGGTCTCTTGCCCATTTGTTCAGCTGAAGAAACACATTGGAGAGCAAGGGAGAGCAAGAGCCTAGTGGGGTGATTGAGTTTTGATAATCGCAAGACTAAGGACCTCATTAGTGCTTTGGGAGTAGCAAGTGTGCATCCACTCTTCTCATTAGGCTTGTTTGTGTTAAGTGAGAGTTCGTGCTTGTTTCTCTTGGTGATCGCCATCACCTAGACGGCTTGGTGGTGATTCAGTGCTTGAAGATCATCCGGTGGTGCTTGTGGATGACTCAAGCCATGGTGTGAGCAGTTGTGGGCGATTCACCGTGACGGAGTGTCAAAGAATCAGCCCGTGGAGAGCACTTGATCCTTACGCGGATCAAGGGGGAGCAAATACCCTTGCGAGGGTGCTCCAACGAGGACTAGTGGGGAGTGGCGACTCTCCGATACCTCGGGAAAACATCGCCGCCTTTTGTCATCTGAGGTCATTTAGGGTCTCACACATACATGCATAAAGGTAGTCTCACACATACATAAAGGTTGTCTCACTCTTACATAAATAAAGTCTTAGGAGACGCACACACTAACACAAAGACTCCACATTCAACAACTAGCTAGCTCGCCGTGACGACTTTCCCCCTTGACACCTTTTCGCTCCCATGGCAATATGTCTTTGGGTAGGTTCTTTTCAACAACACCGATCTTCTGCGGAAAGTCTGTGAATAGCTGTATTTCAGCATAACTATTGTACTCATCAACATCGTCCACGCCATCAACTCCGATAATGCGCTGTTTCCCAGGGACAACCACATGCTTTGTCTTCTTCTTTGGTTGGTCGTGATTGATCGGGTCAGGTAAATAGAAAACTTGTGCGACATCTGATGCGACGACCGGGGGTCATATCGGTAGCCTACATTGCTTGAGGTCAACGGTTGTCAACCCGATCTCGTTCAGTTGGTGTTCTTTCATCCAGCGGCATCGGAACACGGCCACCTGCATGCCTGTTCCATAGTCAAGTTCCCATATTTCTTCAATGATGCCAAAGTAATTGATCCTTCGTCCCTTTTTGTTGATGGCTTCTATTCGAACCCCGTTGTTTTGGTTCACACATTTACTATCCTTCACATATGTATAGTATGTGTACCCATTGATGTCATAAGCTTGCCATGTTGTGACTTGTCTCGATGGCCCTGATGCTAACCTGTTCATGGCAATATCATCCATGGTTTCCCCAGTCGGTATGTTTTGGCCCCTCAGCCATGAAGTTAATTGTTGCTTGTGTTGTTTCGTGACCCACTCATCCGAGCGGCCATTCCTCTCCTCCATAATTTTAGGCAAGTGTTCATCAACGTACGGTCGCATAAACACACCGTAATGCGCCTGACTCACTTGTTTGTAGTCTTGGTCAACGAACACTTTTCTCCCGTTGGTGCCTTTCCCAGCCGACCTACCCTTGTGACGTGAATCGCGTTTACCAATCCCTCTCTGTACTTTTAGATACTCTTGACAAAGACTTTCGGCGACTTCTTGAAGTATTGTAACCCTCTATCATGGAGCCCTCTCGGGTATGCTCGATTATGCATGAATCGGGTTAGAACCGACATGAATCGCTCGATGCACCACATTTCATGCAAGTAGCAAGGGCCCAGTGCCTCTTTCTGATGAACCATGTGAAGCATGAGATGTGGCATTATATCAAAATAAGCAGGAGGCATACATATCTCTAGCTGGTTTTGGGTCTCCACCATGAAATCATGTAGTTTTTCAAGCTCTTTCCTGTCAATCGTCTTCTGGGATATCTTCGAAAAGAAGTAGCACATGCGGGTGATGGCAATTTTCAGGAAATCTAGCTTTATAACCCTGATTACAATAGGTAGTAACACTGTCAGCATTATATGACAATCGTGAGCCTTGCAGTGTGTTATTGACAGGTCTTTCATGGAGACTAGCTTCTTGACGTTCGCTGAAAACCCAGTCAGAACTTTGACCGCCTTTAGGTAAGTGCATATAGCCCTCCTCTCTTCTAGGGTCAAGTTGAAGCTAGCCGCGGGCAGAGTGTATTTCATATTTTCCTCAAGTATGGGGTGAAGCTTGGGCTTCACCTTTAGATGCACCATGTCTTTCCGTGAGTTCAGACCATCCTTTGACTTGGCCGTGTCCATCAAGAGACCCATGGTACTCTCAAAGACATTCTTCTTCAAGTGCATAGCATCAATGGCATGGGGAACCTCCAAGTCTGGCCAATATTCCAGATATTGAAAGAAGATCGATTGTTTCTTGAAAGGTACGCCTTCGATAGGAGGTGTACTTCTATCTCTATTTGTCCCATCTAGATTCTTCTTTCCATAGACGATGTGCAAGTTTTTCACCATTTGAAACACATGTTTTCCATTGTGATGTCTCTCCGGAGGCGGTTCAGTCTCTAGAGTGTTGTCGAACCAGTGTTTCATCTTGCTTCGGTACTTGTGAGTTGCCTTTAAGTGGCGTCGATTCCCCATGTAAACTACCTTTTTGGATGCATTTAGATACACCCATATAGCACCATCCAAGCAGACTACGCATCCAGTCTTACCTTTGATCTGTCCAGACAAAGCAAACAATGCGGGATAGTCATTGATAGAAACAAAGATTATGGCTCGACATATGAAGTCCTCCTTTCGGAATGCATCATACATCAGCACCCCTTTCTTCCACAGATTCTAGAATTCTTGCAACACAGTGCTCGATAAACACGCCAATGTCAATGCCTGGTTGTTTCGGACCTGAAATGAGAACAGTAAGGAAAAGGTACTTTCTCAGTTGGCATAGGTACGTTGGGATGTTGTACATGGTCAAGATCACTGGCCAAGTGTTGTGGTCACTCATCCTCTCATTGAAGGGATTCACTCCATCGGTGCTCAATCCAAACCGTACATTCCTTGAGTCTTCAATGAAGCCTTTGTGCTTCTCATCAAAGTTTTGCCACTGAGTACCATCGGCCGGGTGTGCAGTCTTATCATCATCTATCTTGCGCTCATCTTGCCCACATGTCATGAGTGTGGCTTCTTTGGGGTTCAGGAAGATTCGCCTCAAACGGTTGGTCACCGGCGGGGTACCACATTACCAAGGCAGGAATTCTTCGCGCCGGATCAATGCCTAATGGAGTGTCCTTTTGGAGATGAGAATCCTGTACCGGCTTTTTCCCACCCTTCTTCCTCTTGTTCCCTATGGAGGCTTCGTCCCCGTTGTACAGATTGTTGTTCTTGTACCGACTGGCCCCGCACCTAGGACATTTATCTAGACCCTTGAACGTGTCACCACAAAAAAGAATACAATGGTTCGGGCATGCATGGATCCTTTCAACACTCATTGTTAATGGACTTATAAATTTTTTCGCTTGGTAGGTATTGGCGGGTATCGAGTTTGGGCGTGGCGGCAACCATGACAGGAGATGCAACAGACCATTGAAACTACAATCCGACTAGCCGTACTTAGCCTTCAAGATGAGTAGCTCAAGCACAAAACGTAGCGGTGTCCGGTGTGTTGGACAACCCTTGTCAACACCGTACATAGTTTCCTTCGATGCTGCTCTCACCCTCTCTAGGTTTTTCTAGACCTTTCACGCTATTCCGTAATATTTTTGGTCCAAGGGCATTAAGCATTTCCTCCAAATAATCACCGTCATCTTCATCCCCGACACGTGCTCCAAAGATCATTTTCAACACCACCTTTGTCCCTACCATCCCCGACACGTGCTCCGTCATCATTATCAACGACATCCGTGTCCATACCATACCAACCATCACCACCTCGTAGTTCATTGTCGCTCGGGGTTCCTTCCCCGGTTCAAGCTCTTCCGAATAGTGGGACAAGCGCTCTAGGGTTTTGGGGTCATCTCCTAGATCATCGAAGTCGACGTCACCAACAACATTTTCACCATGATGAATCCAGATTGTGTAATCCTTAACAAATCCTCGTGTAATCAAATGTGATCCGATGTTCTCCATGTCTCTCCATGCTATCTCGTTCTTGCAATCGCGACACGGACATATTATTGAATCTCGTGTCAATGTCTTCGCATGATTCTCAGCGGCTTCAATAAATTTATCTAGCTCTTCACAAAAACCAGCCTTCCACCTTAACGTGGCATACATCCAAGCCTCCTGTACTCCATCCTTCAGGACAACAATTAAACAAAATACATCAAAAGACTAATTAATCGGATATATAAATGCATGTACATGGCAAACCCTAAATGGTTACAACTAAGAAAGTCATTAATATCAAAATTGTAGCACACACTAATAGATTATCATTTTAGAAAATTTTAGAAAAAAAAAAATCATAGCATTTGGACATCATATGAAAGAGAAAACGTATTACAAATTTGCACTAGGAATAAAAAAAACACATGTTCATCAACCATGAACACATGAACCCTAGCTATTTTATTACTCCACTAAAATCATGTAAGAGAGACTAAAAAAAATAATTCTAATCCAACACTCTCACTAATCTACCATAGTACCTCCAAACTTAAGCTCTAGTTTGCTCCATATAAAGCTCAAGCACCATAAAAGAGAGAGAGAAAAAGAAAAATTTAAATTACTCCCTAACCAACCATTAAAACTTAAATTAAAGTGTAGGAATAGCATTTTCTTACCTTTTAGAAGCTCCCCACCAAAGGATTTGAGTTCAAAACCTCCCCCCTTAGTAGAGCAATTTTTGGGAGGAGCCCAAGGCCTCCCTACCTTTTTTTTTGTGAGTTTGAGTGAGTGTCTCGAGGTGGAAGAAGGTGGGCTGGTCCGGCCTTATGCTACAGACCACTTTGTAGGGGCGGTTTTATTTGGAGCCGCCCCTAATGATGGTCACAGCAGGGGCAGCCTGGATAGTGAGCCGCCCCGCTAATAGTAGGGGCGGTTCAGAAGACCAGCCGCCCCCTTATCGTGCCGTTAGTAGGGGCGGCTGGCCACTAGCGAGGCTTGCCGCCCACTGTCAGGGGCGCCTGGGGTTTTGAGCCGCCCCTACACAAAACCCCAGGTGCTCCCATAGTAAGCGTTTGTAGTAGTGATATAAGGAGTTAAAGGACAATCTTTCACACATCACAACCATGCAATCCTTTTTTTTCTTTGTTTCCTAAACATATGTTTTAGTTTTTAAGGAATTGCAAATATCAATGAAAAATATAAATGCATGTCGGCGACGGAAGGGTCTTGCTTTCAGGAAGTGGAGGCCGGCGACCGAACCTCCTCGCCGGACGTCCCCGACAACAGCTACAACGACAAGTTCCACGACGCCTTCAAGGGGCCGCTTTTCCTCCTCCAAGCGGGCCACCGTGAAGGCCGCCATGTGTGAGCTGTACCCGATGTGGGCTGAGCCCGACTAGCAGGGCGCGCGCCGTTAGCTCTTTGGTCGCATAGCTAGTTTATTAGTTAATCAAACCAGTGTGTGTTCCACCGCCCTGCGGTGCCTTCTATTGTGTTCTACCCCATCACTAATGGCAGCTCGCTGTGAAGTGGTGTGGGGCGTGTTTGTAGGTCTGTTGACCGCTCCGTTTCTCCTTAATGAAATACACGTGAAGTCGCGTTCTAGAAAAAAAAATGCATGTCGGCAAATGATATGGAACACAGAGCAAAACAAAGCATAAGAATCAATGTAGTATTTTTGTCTGTTCTGCAATTTATATGAGCAACATTGATATCAGAGCAAAAAGGGTATATGTATATATTTAGCATTCACTAAGGAGATAACAGCTATTGGAGACTCAACTGCGACGTGTTACGATCTGAAAAAGGAAAACTGGCAACAGTACAAAGGACACGAAGTATTATTGCTGAAGAAGAAAAAGGAGCCAACATTTATGAGTTTTGTATCATAAGGGAAACTGGTGTCAATGAATTGTCCCTTTCATCATCTAATAAAAAGCAATTCTTAGATGGACTTGAAAGGGAAAATGGTCTAAAGATGTTTGTGTATAAGTAGGAACTGAGACGGGGAGGAATCCATGGACACGATGCTCCAAGGCGAGGCGCAACATGTAGAACCAGGAAGAGGAAAAGGAGGGTGCGAAGCGTCTGATGGTTCTACATGTTCCATCCAACCGGTAACAGGCCAAAGCAGAGGAGCTTAGGAAAGCCGAAGACGTTGAAGGCACTAAGGCAGGGACTGGAGGACTGATACGTGAACAGTAACAGGATCGCTGTGGTAACGCGGAATCTAGGAGCTATATGAAGTTTCATATTTGTTGGTTTTTGTTTAACAAGACCTGGAGATTCACCTATTTCAGCCTATTTGATAAATTCTATGACAAGGTGCAAATCTTGTTTGCAGTCTCTTGGCAATAATGGTTCAAAATGACAAATACAAACTGAGCAAGCACTATTATATAGGTATATATGTCTCGCAGCTGCCCATTGCTTCTATTTAAACACAGATCCTCCAATGATGGTGGAAAGTAGGGGCTCACATTTAATTTCGGGCAGCCACATAAGCATAGCCAGGACAGGACAGGGAAAGGATATTGCGCTGCCAATTCTTTCTCCCCAGTTTCAAAACCACTTGATGTAGTCCACAGCTCCTCTAAATTAGGCATTTCCTCCAGAATAAGGGTCTTCAGTGAAGGCAACTCAACAAATCCACTCAAATACCTCAAGTTTGGAAATCTATATAGCGTTAACCAAGTTAAGCAAAGGAAATGGGATGCGATAGTTTGCTTCAGCATTATGCCACCTTCACAATATGAAGAATCGTTTTGCTTCACCATCCATCCTGGCAAGCAGGGGCCTCTGTAACCATTGATATTCAAGCTCTCAATTTGCGATGGTGGTTCAAGAGCGTTCAACACACCCCAATCATGTTCCATATCTGATACCAACACTTCTTCGGCATCACTTAAAGACCAGTTCAGGTCCAAGTCTTGTATGTTACTCTTTCGCTTCAAGCAAGCCTTCTCTGCATCACTTGGATTCTTCAAATACTTAAGGTTGGTAATTTTCAAGCGACCACCTATTGTTGCATTTCTTAAGCGCAATCACTAGAAACAGGTTTAGAACCCATCTCTAATAATGGCGCAGAAATGCGCCGTTGACATTCCTAAGTGAAACCACCGTGTCGGTGATAACACTAGGTACATCAACGGTGATAGATCTTGCCCAAGAAGATATTCATCCGCAAGCGCGCACGGATCTATCATTGTAGCATTTCACCCGAAGTATTCAGGGGTATCGTTATTTATATTTTCCCAAAGGAAGGCATGGTGGAAAAGGATCTAATAGAGACATGAATAGGATAACATGACTATGTAATGGACCAATGCTCATAACAGGGATATAAAGGAACGGTAAAGGGATAACTTGACACACTCCACGCAAGCCAAACTCAAGGATAAAGATAAATAAGAAATAAAGAAAGACCTAAGTGGAGCATACAGATTCTAGTCATGGCTGTGCATAGAACCAGTTGATAGTCGGGCAACACGCATGAGCGGGAGGTCGGAGCTGAGAATAAAATGGACGGGGAGACCTCCCGAGCATCCGCCCTAAAGGAAGGCATTTACGAACTCCTACAAAGACACACGCGTAACGTGGGGGATTTCAAGGGGCGGTCAAGGCTTGTCACGACCAAGCCGCCTACCCCCTCAACCGTGGCATGCACTCATATTCGAAGGATACCGGCATCCGGACACCACGTCCGCATACTAGGACACTACTCATGCCCCTCATGGCCCCCCACCCTACGGATGGACGGAATAGGACACGAGCAAGCCCCGAAGGACACAACGAACCGCCATTCAAAGACAATCCCGACACTACCCAATTATATTGCATGAATGGTTTAAGCATAAAGTTCTATATGACGATATCACAACATAGAAACTATAGACTAGTTCATGTGTCATGATCATGTCAAGAACAACATGTTAGATCATAAGATAAATCATGAGGCATAGAAATAACATGAAGACTCTAATCCTAATGCACAACCAAGATAAGATAAGAGCAAGGCTTTGGAAGAATACCATAGAAAGATTTATTCGGAATCCATCTTCCAAGGAGCCAAGCCATCCTTGGTAGCTTTGCCTAGCTCCACATCCTAAACTACTAATCCTACTAGGAGGAGGAAGAAGAAGTAGAAGAAGAAGAAGAAGAAAGGGAGAAGAAGAAGAAGAAGAAGAAGAGAGAGGCTACATTGTGAGGTGCGTGTTACAATGGTGGGAGATGGCCTCCTTTTATAGGTAGAGAGAGAGGGGCTCATTGGAAAATGTCCCTCCCCATATGGAAGGAGCCAAAACCGACCTGGGAATACTTTCCTAGTTTGCTAAACCGACCAACCAACGCGTCGGCAACGTCGGTTTTGGAAGGTAACAAACCGCCTCGCCGAAGCTGGGCCCGAACCGCCTCGGCAGGGGGGTGCGGCCGCGGTGTGGTGGTGTAGCAAGACTTACCGGCCCCCGCTCGGCCGGGCTTTGGAAGCTTGGCGTCTTTGGGCCCGAAAAGTTGTAGGGCGGTGTTTGCTCGGCCCGATTCTGCGTGTTTGGTCCATTTCTCCCTTGGGCTTGATGTTCTTCAGAATGCGCTTTCCAGGGAGGCGCCTTTTGGTACAAATTCCACTTGTTTCTTATATAAATCTGCACAATAATAATTTGGACACTACAAGTGGAATTATGTCAATAATAAATGTATATGTGTGTAGTAAGGTATAGTTTCACCCCCTTATTGGTAGAATGTTGACGTTAAAAATGTGTCGTTAGTGACCGTCAACACCTATCATATCAAGGTTTTCTAGCTCTGAGATCCTCGCATCATCTGCACCACACCCAACAACAAACAGACCCAGCTCTCTTAAACGTGTCAGCTGTCCCAACCCTGATGGTAAGCAGGACAGCTTACTACAACTCCTTATGTTCAAAACTGCAAGCGTTTTCAAGTTTGTTATGCCCTTAGGCAACTCACGTACTTGCATCCATCAAGGTCAATACATTCTAGAGTATCAATCGATGTAACCCATTGAGGTAGCATGGTAATTTTGGTTCTACAAAGGTTCAGAGTACGCAATGTATGACAGGATAATGTGCTTGGCAGGTCTTGCAAACCCGTACAACCAACAAGTTGATAGTTTGCAAGTTTTTGAACTCCCCAATCATGTCTGATGGTAGTTGTTGCAGAGATGAACAACGCTCTATATCAAGTACACATAGGCTTCCAATTCTACCTAAAGATCTTGGTATCTCTCGGAGCTTTCCGCAGTCATACAGCTGCAAGGACTGAAGAACACAAAAGTCACTAATGGACTGAGGCAAACTCTCAAGATCAGTAATCCAACGCAACTCGAGAGTCCTTAGCTTCCGAAGCTTTCCAACAGACTCAGGTAATGTCACAAAACCTTTGCAGTTAACAAAATGGAGTGACTGCAAGTTCCAACACCTCGAGGTAGCTTCTGGAACTGTTGTACAACTAACATTGTGGATTTCAAGATACCCAAGATACTCAAACTTTAATATGAATAGTGAAAATGGAGTATCAATTGCATAGTCCAAAACAACACTGCGCATACAACAACTATTCTTCACTGTGGTATCAAAAGATGGCTTTACTGTCAGAGATATATAGAGCACGGACCTTGTCAAATATGCCCTTGTCAACATTCTCAGTGAATGAAGTCAAAGATAAATATCTATACCTATGAGTAAACTTTTCTGTTGTATGAATTGGTACACAAGTCACCAGTTCATCCTTTAGTATCTGTCAAGTGAGATCATGGATCAAATCGTGCATGTTGCATATACCAGTATTCCGCCTCCCATAATCTTCCTGAAGAAACCTGACTTTTATAAGAGAATCAAAGTAGTCTCTTCCGATATCTTGGGCCGCTCTCCATTCATTGCATTGATGACTCCATGAGCTATCCATTGGGCAATCAAACGACCTTTCTGGATTCCATAGCCCTTCGGGAATATGGAGCAAAACGTAATAATAATTCTCAACTCTGGAATAAATTAACGGCCAAAAAAATATCTGAGGAGTTACCAATTAACATGTGTCACCCCCAGGTCGGACGTGTGACAACATTAGTGGTTTGCAGATTATATTTCGTATATGTTTCGGACTGAATGGAGAATTATTGTCTGTATATGCTTTTCTGGAAGTGAAATATCTTATACGGGTAACACAGAAAGTCGTTCGGCGTGAAAATAAAATAGAAAATTAATCTGCAAACCAGGTGAAGGAGCCAAGGAGGACACACAGTAGCAGCAGTAGAGCAACGACAGTACGACACTTTGATGCCGCCAGATGATGGAGGGTTTTTGTTCTTCTTCTTGTGAAAGAGGCGAAGGGAATCAGTATGCTTCACGCTCACTGGGATTGACACACAAAAAAAATGTGAGTTGGCCATCGAAGAAATTCTAGGATTGAATAAAATGACCAGGGGAAAGCGGGAGGAGATGTGAGGAATTAGATTGTACCTGAACCCAACGAGACAGAGGAACAGGATTCACTTCACTTCAGCTTCACTTGAGGATGCAGAGGCCTGCAGATCTGTGAGGCAGGTGATGATGAAGAAAATTAGCGGGTGGTCCAACCCAACGAGAAGGAGAAACAGGATTCCAGCCGAGATCATCCTCATTACCTCGGTCGCGTCGTCGTTGGCGACGAGAGCCCTCCCGCCCCTAGTCAGGTTGTGCTTGGCGGTCAATGGTCACTGCTCACTTCTCGCGGCCATGGAGACAAACGGAGAGAGGAGGCAGGAGAGTGATGTCCAGGCCGAAATGATTTGCGACTGAGCCTGGACCTCGGCGGCCGCTGAGAGCATGATTGCTTTCCGTCTCTGGAAACGCGTGGGGGAGAGCATCTACTACAGTGGATCCAGAAAATCCGTCCTCTTTTCCTAGAAACTATTATAAAAGGGATTAACTAAGCAAAAAATTAAGCTCCAATAGCACCCTTTCTAATCATCTTTCCCAAACTCTTTTTTTTTTTTTTTCTTAAAAATCTCCCAAAATCTTCTTCTCACATCTCACCTAAACAAGAGAAAGAGGTCGTCAGGCTACTTACCACAGGCCGTTTTTCTACCACATATCGTTGGTCGGTAGGCCTCGCCTGTTAGAAACAAAACATGACACGGGCCTGTTCGCTATGAGCCAGCCAGTCAGCCAGTCTCTCACAAAGCATCAGCCAACAACAACAATAGGGTCAAAGATTTTTCTCACAAAGATCAGCCCGTAGGACAACCAAATTTAACAGGCTCATAGATTCTAATTCCCGTTTGCAATAAATAAATAAATAAATAAATAAAATGACAACAACTAGTTTGTCAAACGTGCTCCCCACACGAGCTAGAGTTTGAGGAGCAACAAAAAAATAAAAGTTTTACAAATGAATTATGTGGCTACAACTAGTCAAAGTTGTGTTCACAAAAAAAAAACTACTCAAAATTGCTATATTTATGCTCCCTATCTATTTTTATTTTCTAACACAGTATTCATTATAGATAATATATATGATATATCTTTCCATTTATGATTACCTTTGCAATTATTCTATATATTTTTCCACTCATATTCTGAGTTTTTTTCCCTTTGCATCGTGCTTCCACATATCTTTAATATTCGTTTCTTTAGTTCAAACCTGAAGTTAGGCGAGCTCTTGGTGCAGCACATGTACCTGCCATGACATCATAAATCTTGATTTTGGCTTTCAATTTGAATCTAATTAGTTTATATGATTCTTTTAGTTAAAAGTTCACCAAAACTCTAGTTTCCGCTGTTACTTTTATTAAAAATCATTTTAAATTTGATTAGAATATATCCTTGTCCCTGGATTACCCTCTTAGTTAATATAGTGAAATAAACAATTCTTTTTAGCCTTTACGACAACACTCAAGTTGCTGAATTTTATCTATTAGAGTATTGTTTCCGTAATATTATAGTTTTTTAGATAAAAATTAGTGTTTCCAATTAAACTATCGATAATAAAAGTGTAATAAGCTTGTTTTTCATAGCCAAAGTTATGTCATCAATAGACTAATCTTATACGCTAGTCATACAATAGTCTTTATAGCTCTTCACATAAATTTTAAGTTATTTGGATATTGAAATAGATATGCGAAGTGGTGCCCTTGCTTGTACATTCAAATCCATAAGTCACCCTGGGCATTCGGGTACTACCGAGCCGATCGGTTCGGTTCTTCGGGTACTCGCTCTAATTCGGTTCCTCACAAATTAGGTATCAGTTCTAGAAAAATCTCGGCACGGAGGGATTTCGGTTTCGGTTCTTTCGGTTCGTTTTCGGTAAATACCGAAAATACCGAACAGGTCGAGCCGGGAAATTTGACGTAAATTTTGATAGGAGGGGGAGAACGGTGCGGTTGCGTCGGTTCTTTGCCGTTGGTCGCCGACGGAGGATGAAGGCGGAGGCGGACTTGTGGAGGATGAAGGCGCCGACGCGCCGGCCGGAGCGGCCGTCCGACATTGGGGGATGGGATGGCGCCGGGGGCGGGACGGGGGGGCCGCGCGGGGAGGACGGCGTCATGGGACGAGACAGCTGCGCGGGATGGGACGACGCCGAGCGGGTCGGAGCCGCGTGGGGAGGGACGACGTCGGGGATGGCAGCTGCGCGAGGAGGCGTCGGGGAATGGGCGGCTACGCGAGGAGTTGGGGGAGACGGGAACTGGAGTGTCGAGTGGACCTAGAGTACCCTTTTGGCGGATATTATTGGGCCAACATTCTCGTTTTTCATGGGCTGTATACAAATTTGGTTCCATTCAAGAAATTCGGTTTAGCGAGGCCCGTAACCGAATTTACCCCGTTCTTTCGGTTCCGAGAAACGAGAACCGAACAGAACCGAATATCTTCAGTTCAATTTTTGATATTTTTCGGTTTGGTTTCGGTTCTCGGTATTTTGTGCCAAGGCCTGTCCATAAGGACAAGCAAAAGGGGAGCGAAAAGATAGATACGTTCATGTTTCCACCTACTCCCGAGTATAGGAATGATCCATTCATCCTAAGATCATGATGCGCCATCACATCCCTTGATGAGTAGATCATTTGTGTGTCACTAATCAAAGGTAAGTAAGAACCTTTTGTTATCTAGGGTATTACATCATGTAGAGAGGGAGCAGTGCCCCACAACTACATGCAAGATGTGATAACTGAGAAGTGGTGGCTGTGGCCGGTCTCCGGGAGTCGTAAACTTGTAATGCCACCGGCCCCATGCCCATTTTCTCTCTTTTTTGACGTATAGAATGTCACTGATCCATGAGTTGGTTTAGTTAAAGACAAACTTAGTTATTGTACTAGTTGCTAACTAAGATGTACTTCCTCGGTTCCATAATACTTGCATTTTTTTTGACTCATATAAACTGTGTTCGACCTCTCATCTTATTCAACTTTTTTTAATAAATATTATCACTTTTGTTATGACTTATTACATCACTAAAGATATTGTAATGACGTTTTGTTTGTTTTATAATTTATAAAAAAATTGAATAAGACGAGCAGTCAAACACAGTTTATATAAGTTAAAAGATTTGTGAGTATTGTGGAAAGGAGTAATATCGTAGTTGCTCTAAGCAACCAATGAAGGATGAAACAAGGCTCAGTGTGAACTGAACTCATAAGGCAGTAGGAGGCGATCTTTCGAAAGCAGTAGGAGGTGTCGTACCATACCAGCTGTATCCTGACATGACAGGGGTGATGACTGGTGACCCACCCCCACACACACGACACTACCTCACGAGTCACGAGCGCGTTCCATGTTGTTGCTTGGGACTTGCACGTCGCTACGGTCCATGCTTTTGACGTCCGGTCCACGGGCCACACGGACGTCGCGTCGGCGATGGATGATCGATCGCTGCTCACTTCTGACGCCCGGAGACGAACGGAGAGAGAGGAGACAGGAGAGTGAATGTGCACTGCACAGACACACCACGCTTCATTTGCGACTGGACCCCGGCGGCATGATTGCTTTTGGCCACTGAAATTGCGTGGCAAGAGCATCTGCTACAGTGGATCCAGAAAATCCATCCTCTTCTTTTCCTGGATACTGTTACAAAAGGGATTAACGAAGGTAAGAAAAATAAGCTCCAATATATCCCTTTATAATCCTTTTTCCCAAACGTTTTTTGTTCTCTCTTGAAAATCTCACTCGTCATTGTTACCAGGCCTCGCCCCACATCGCTGGTCGCTGGCCGTGCTCGTCCTCCAGGGCACGGACACGCATCGTCAACGAAGAGAGCACAGAGAGAAATACAGCCGACGAGAGTGGCTTCGACTCGACTGTGCTCTGCTCTAACTCACGGGGGCTCTCGCTCTCCCAGTGCGTTGCAGACTCTCGTTGGCCACGCGGCCGGCGGCGAGGGTCGGTGACGAGGCGAGCGCGCGCGACGTCTGGTGTGGGCAGCGCGTTAGACCAACGGGTTGGTTCAGCCCGCGGCCACGCTTCGAACCGGATCGGCACCCTAATAATAAATAAAATAATATAATCATTGTTTGCATTGTCTCTTCACCCCCCCCCAACCCCCCCAAAAAAAAAAAAAACATTCTGTTATTATTATATTAAAAAAAACAAACTAGTATAAAAGTTTTCCATATCATTCACATTCATTCAAAAAACAAAAATATCATTCACAAAACAGAAATCATTCTTTTTCCTAAAATAAATCCAGATAAATTACACAGATGAAAAATCTAAAACATATTCAAGTAAATTTATTAGGTCAAGGTGGATCTAAAAGGAAGCAAAAACAAATGCTAGAAATAGTCTATCCAGAAATATATCTACGAGCGAGTTTGTTTAGATAATTTGAATCTCTCTCGACACTCTAGGTATTGACATGTTCTATAATACCTAAATGCATGCAAAACTCCAAGTTCAAACTTGATCAATCAACATAAAGAAAATATTAATTAAGGGTCAACGAGATGGTACAACAAAAAAATGAGTTGCCTTGTCGTGGTATTGCACTTGAAAATTTCAAGTTTTAAATGTTTCTAAGATGATCGACCAAATTTTGCAAAAATATACAAAATGGCACACCTAGAGAAGATTTTAGCCGTGCTGTTTTACTACTTTTGGACAAAACCAGTGAAAAATCATTTCTAATATAAGGATCTTCCTAATTCATAGTACGTAATCACCCTCACCTCACTCCATTCATGCAAGGAACCATCCGTTTTATAAGGCCCTGTTTGGATTCACTATCTGATCATAATAGTTAGCTAGGTAATAATTCATTATTTGATTTGGTCTAGATAGTGGGAAAGTTGCTATCCAGGTGTCCAATTTCCAAATTCCAATGTACGGTCTACACATGCTTAGATTCAAAAGAAATAATTATTATCATATAGCTACTATCTACATGAAACCAAACATGGCTTAAGTTACCTATTTATCAACCAAGTCATCAACCACTCGAACAGCTTGGCTTAACCTTATATTAACCCCACACCACTCGTGTATTCCACAATGCACATATTAATAATCACAATCATATAACTTGTGGATAAGCGAGGCTATGCCTAGATTGGTAATGTTACGGTTAGGTGCGTGCTTTCCAGACCTGGTGGGACGAGGACTTCAGGATTTCAGTCACCTGAACGAGGCCGCCATGGTGTTGCTCCATAAGGAGGTCAACCCGGAGACCTTGGGCGACTATCAGCCCATCAGCCTCATATACTCAGTCGGGAAGATCTTCGCCAAGTGTTTGGCACTCCGCCTGGCGCCAACCAGTCCGCGTTCATCCGAGGGCGGCAGATCCACGACAACTTCTGCACCGTGCAAGCCCTCTGCCGTTGGCTTTACTGTAGGAAGACGCCCATCATTCTCCTCAAGATTGATCTGGCAAAGGCTTTCGACTTCGTCTCCTGGCCTTTCCTCCTCGAGGTCCTGGAGCATGCAAAGCTTTCGCCGCGGCCGGGCGCAAGCGGCTTTGGCGATCCTTTCCACCGCCAAGATGAAGGTTATTGTGAACAGTCGGGCGGGTAGGCGCATCCACCACGCACGCGGCCTCAGGCAGGGGGACCCACTTGTCACCCTCGTTGTTCATTATCGTCATGGAGGTACTCAACGCCCGTTTGCGCGGCCGGCCGCGACGGCCAGCTCGAGCCGCTGTCGGGAGGGCCTTCACACACGAGACCTCCATCTACGCCGACGACTTGGTGCTTTTCGTCATCATTAGAGGATCGCTTTGACCTGCTCGCGGGTGCCTCAAGCCTGACCATAAACATGGGGAAGTGCTCCGTGACACCAATTCGGTGCACAGACGAACATGTCAGCGAGGTGCTCCAGAGCTTCCCTTGTTGGGTCTAGCCTTTCCCCACCAAGTACCTGGGGGCACCACTCATTTGTGACTAGGCTCACAGTCTCGTGAGCAACCGATCGTCCGACGCCGTCGCCGCTAGGATCCCCCGCTTGGAAGGCCGGGTTGGTCATTCAGACAGGGAGGAAGACGCTGGCACAGACCACCCCTCCGTGATCCCGGTACACGTCTCCATTTGTTGTGCCCTCTCCCCCTGGGCCATTAGGAAGATCGTCAAGCGGAGGAGGGCGTTCATCTGGGCGTCCGCCAAAACAGTCGCCGATGGCGGTGTCGGTGCTTTGGCCGATTGTGTGCTCTCCTCGCCTCTCGGGGTTGTCTCGACCTCACCGTGCTCGGCTTTGCACTTAGGTTGCGGTGGGAGTGGACCCGTCGCACCACCCCCGATGCGCCGGTGCATCGCCGCCGACCCGAGCGCGCCATGGATAGGATGTTCGTGGCATCCGTGTCGGTCGTCGGCGGTGACGGGCGGCCGTGAGGTTCTCGACGGACTCTGGCTTCCGCACGTAGCAATCTCCTCTACTGCACCCAATCGCTTCAAGTTGCGCGGCGCCACGGAGACGTCGATCGGTCTGTGACGCATTGTAGGAGGACACCTAGGTTCAGGACGTTGACACCGCCTTCTCCTTGTCTGAGCTAGTCGAGTACGCCGAGCTGTGGGAGAAGCTACATGGGGTGACCCTATAGCCTGGGACGCCGAACCATTTCGTTTGGAAGTGGACGGTCGTGGGTAAAAGTTATCCTACAGAATTATTTATAATTTGTATAGTCTGCAAGAGAACAGAAATAATGAGCACTTCACCCGGGAGAGGGTTTTAAATATCGAATCCACAGGGAGAATGGTGTGAGAATAATGAGACAAAACTAATCTCTGAGATAATAGGAAGGAACGGGAGTTCAGATAAAAGGTGAGAAGAATTCTATGGTTGTCTAGTTTATATCCTTGTAAGGCTTAGTGATATTTCTTAATGGGGACGTACTCAAAGGAAAGTAAGGGCTTAAACTTACTATTCCCCCAGCAACTATGTCCTACGTGTCCTATCCTACGGGAAGTGGAATCCAAAGGACTCAATGGTACTGTCACTACCATGATCTACCACGCTCCGGCAGGTAGGGTGTATTTATGAGTTATCTAGTCTAAACACCACGTTTACACTAGGGGTAACAACTTCAATTCAAGAGCGACAACAATCAAAGTACTCTAATGAGTCATAAACCGAAAGAAATATAAATAAGTGAACTTACTCAAATATAAGGTTGATCCACCAAAGAAGTCTCAAGATAAGTGCAATGAAGCCTTTGATCCCAGAGGTACAAGCGTAGAAGAGTCACCGACAGATCCGGTACTTCTCCTTTCTTCTCCTCAACTCTACTTTCTATCTCTCAAGAACAGATCTAGAACTCTAATTAAGTTCTTTGATCTATCTCTCAACTTTCTACTAATCTCTCTCAACTTGATCTAGCTCTTCTAATTAGAAAGGTATGGCCAGAGGTAGGATCATCCTTATATAGTCGTGGCCGATGAATGTTGACCCTTGGATTAAACCGACCTTCAACAACGGCATAGATACAACCTCAAAGTCGGTTTGGAACCGACCTAAGAAGTTGAGGCTGACCTGTGGGTCCCACCTGGCGACCGGCCTTATCCTCATCGGGCGGCCGCGGTGCCATGGTGGGCCCAGTCGTCGGTCTTCTCCTAGTGTCTTACGGTGTCTTCTAGTATGTTTTAGTTTACTTTTTCGGATCGAAAATCACCAATGGTAATTCTTCTTATTATGTGGTGGGTTTTCTCTAAGTTTTTCGGTATTTTCTGTCAAGTCCCTAAAAAGATATAAATCACCAAAACTCGTGGAACTTTGTCAAGTATAATACCTATTCTATGTATTCTATTCTTTTTATAACCTTATTATATGTTTAATTGACACATAAAAACATAGCTTAAGAGGTGTCAACAAGCTCCCCCACACTTAGGCTTTTACTGCGTCTCGATAAAAGGATGGTTATAACAAGCTTGCAAGACAAGTAAATCAATCACAAAGCAATCTTATGGTCAAACTCATATTTTATTACTCTTATCAAGAATTTTAAGTAGTTGAGAAACAAGACAGGTTGATATCGAGTACCTTATTCTTTCAATCAATTCAGCTAGAGTTTTTGTAATGATTTTTTGAAAAGAAACATAGCTTACTTCTTTCTTCTCGTGGTACTCTCAAATCACTCAATAAATAAATATATATATATATATATATAGTATTTTTGGATCCTCACACAACACATAAAATATTTACTTCTAATAAAGCTGTATTTGGAGTTTCAGGTTTGTCAAAGATATAGCATATTTACATTGCATGTATTTGCAATGTCAAAGATGGATCCAAGGAAAGACATCCTCTTAGATCAAGATGTGCATGTGTGTGCTAATTCTACTATGCTCTTTTTTTTTATTTCTCTCTTTTTGAAATAAATATTTTTGCAAACAAGATCATGGGCTATCTTTATTTTTCTTTTTTAGAGAGGTGGGCTCTTGCTGGTCCTAGACTTTTTGTCTTTTATTTCCTCTCTTTAAAGATGTGGGTTCTATCGACCCTCGGACACTTGTCCATTTTTTATCTTTATTTATTTTTCTTAGGGAGGTAGGCTCTACTCGCCCGTAGGACACTTGTCCATTTTTCATCTCTCTTTTTCTTTCTTTTTTCTTAAGGAGGTAGGCTCTTCTCGCCCATAGGACTTTTGTCCATTTTTCATCTCCCTTTTTTTTTTTTTTTTTTTTTTTTTTTACATATTATTTTTGCATAGCCCATGCCTTGTACAAAAAATTATTTATTGAATTTAGAGAGACCAACAACTGGAGCTTATAAATAATTAAAAACAAGTGTACGTGATCTTGATCTTTAGACAAGTCTCTCAACTTGGATCACAAAATTTGACAAAGCTCAACACAGAGCAAATAGCTTATTGTTGGTTTTAATATTCATAGCATGGCTTTAATAGGATATAATACTTTCCACAGAGGTAAAGTAAAGCTATTATTTTTAATATTTTCAAAATAAATTCTCCAGCAGAAAAGATATCAAGAATTAAGCTCGTCAAACTTCTATCTCAAATTTCACAACAACTTAAGCAACTTGAGATCTTTATTATTTTTCAACAGCAATTATATTAACCATGAACAAGTATTATGTGAATTTATTTTTAGCAAAGCATATCAATTTATTTTATTTTATTCTCTTTTATTATTTAGCATATTAGCAAAAGGTTCGAAACCGATAGAAACGAAGCCAAAATATTAACTAAAGCAAAGTTCGAGAGATCAAACCAAAAGTCAAAGAAATCGAGGACGAGGCGAGGTGGCGGCCCCTGGCGGCGGCGTGGATCACTCTGGCGGCCGCCGAGCCCCCGCTGCTCCTTGGCCCGAGCTTCGTCGTGTTGGATCATTGTTCTCGTATTTATTGTTTTGCTTCGCTTTTCAGTTTAGTTTTATTGTTCTTAATGTTCGTCTTGTCTCCCCACACTATCCTTTTTATTATCCTTTATTCAAAAACATGGTGGAGACAAGAGAAACATATACAAAAATATAGAAAGTAATAAGCGAGATAATGGATCAATAATTTACTAAAAGCAAGAGCACTCTTTATTTATTCAACCAAACTTATTATTGACTCAAACAAACTTGACTTAACGACCATTTCGAAACTCTAATTTAATTCAAAGCAAAATTGACTCGATAACTAACTCAATAACCGACTCAACAAGTGCTCTTATAATCTCGAGCGGTTTACATATCCTTAGCACGCTTATTCGAGAATGCGCTCGAGGACTCCTAATTTCTCAAGTATCATTGTATTTTTCTTCTCGCAGCATCTAAACGTCTAGAGATGTAGCTAAGCTCACGTCGCGCTTGACCATCAAGTTCTCGTGCAAGCAACTATCCATGTGCAAACTTCGGATTCAAAGGTGGTGAATTGATCGCAACTAATGGCTTCGGCTTATACTGGAACTATAGCCATGGAGTTGGACAAATTGGTTCTTTGCCTTGACCGGATCATAGACCACCATACGGGTCTCGGTGTTCTTTATGGTGAAAATATGTGGTGCTGGTCGTCGGTCTTAATGGAGGATGAATAAGATGAGATTAAATGATCAGATGGGGCTTGTTTATATAGGCAGAGGTGCATGGAATAGGATGGAAAGGCTCGCAAATATTTTCCTACATAAATGACTCAGAATATTCGTCATTACAATGGGCAAGTTCTAGAGTATTCCCTGGGTCAAGAATGGAAAAGAGAGGAGGTACGGGCCGCCGGGCCGCGGACCATTTGGGTCGCCCGCCGGTGCCAGTTTAACTGTGCTACGACCTTTTTCCTATGGTCTAATATCTCTATTCTAATTGTAATGCTTATACTTTTGGCCCACAAAAACAAGTTCTACAAAAATTAATTCCTTTGGGTTGGATAAATCATAAAGCCTATTTCATCTAATTCATTTAATTTATTTATTTCATCGGGCTTATCGGGCTCATAGAAAATTTTAAGGCGTTGGCCATTTACCTTGAATAACTTACCTTCGGAGTCTTGAAGAGTAATTGCTCCATGTGATGATGAATTTACCACCTTGAATGGTCCTTCCCATTTGCTCGAAGTTTTCCATACGAATAATTTTACCCTGGAATTAAAGAGTAATACGATCTCTTGGAGTGAAAGTCTTTATCTTAATCTTCTTGTCATGCCATCTCTTGGTTCTTTCTTTATAAATCTTAGCATTATGATAAGTTTTCTCTCTCCATTCCTCCAATTCCGATAATTGCATCTTTCTCTCGAACTCCTGCAGCATCAAGATCCATATTCCATCTTTTGATTGCCCAGGTGAGCCTTGAACTCAAGCTCTACAGGCAAGTGACAGTGTCTTTCCATAAACAAGTTGATAAGGTGTCATTCCAATTGGTGTCTTATATGCTATCCGATCCCGTATGCCCATAGTGCTTATGGAAGTCTATCCTTCCATTTAGTTTCCATTTCTTCAATTTTTACGTAAGATATTCTTGATTTGTTTATTTGAAGTCTCGCTTGCCCACTTGTGCGAGGGTGGTAAGTCTGTAGCAATGTTGTGACGAACTCCATGTTTAGATAAATACTGTCGGAATCTTCTATCAATAAAGTGGCTTCCTCCGTCACTAATTACCATTCGAGGTACTCCAAATCTTGGGAATATAGTTTCTTCGAACATCTTGATTGAACTTCTACCATCTGCTGTCTTGCATGGTAAAGCTTCTACCCACTTTGAAACGTAATCCACCGCTACCAAGATATATTCATAGTTTCAGATTTTGGGAATGGTCCCATGTAATCAATTCCCCGGACATCAAAGAGTTCTATCTAGAGATTGTTTGTTAGAGGCATAGCATCTCTTGCATTTATATTTCCGTGCCTCCGACAAGCTCCACATCTTCGGATAAAATCTTTTGTGTCTTGATACATAGTTGACCGAGAAAAAATCCCGCTTGCGGATCTTCGCATGTGTTCGAATGCCCCATAATGACCTCCATATGGTGATGAGTGACATCTTTTAATAATTTGAAGTCCTTCTTACGTTGGCACACATCTTACGAGTAGTCCGTCGAGCATACTCGAAGAGATATGGCTCATCCCATAAGTGGTGACGACTTTCATACATAAGCTTCTTCTTATCCGCACTTTTGGTGCTACATATCCTCGCAACCATAGAATTAACTAGATCTACATACCGGGGATCGGTATGGGTTATCGATAAAACATATCATCCCCGAGTGAGTCATTAATAGGCAATTCATTTGGTTTTTCAAAATTCATTCTAGATAAATGATCGAAACAATGCAATTTTCTACTCCTTTCTTATCTTTAATTTCTAAATTAAACTCTTGGAGTAACAAAATCCATCTTATCAAACGAGGTTTAGCATCTTTCTTGGCGAGCAAATATTTCAAAGCGGCATGATCGGTGTAAACAATCACTTTAGCTCCTACCAAGTAAGATCTGAACTTATCTATAGCATAAACAATCGCTAGCAACTCTTTTTCAGTAGTAGCATAATTAAGTTGTGGTCCGGTTAAAGTTTTACTAGCATAAACAATAGCATGATGTTTCTTGTCTTTCGTTTGCCCTAACACGCCCCACTGGCATAATCAACGGCATCACACATAATTTCAAAAGGCAAAGACCAATCGGGGGGTTGAATAATTGGTGCGAGAAATAAGAGCCTTTTTTCAAACTTTCAAAAGCTTTAAGACAAGCATCATCAAAAACAAAGGGAGCATCCTTGGCTAACAAGTTTGGTAAGTGGTTTAGCAATATGCGAAAAATCTTTTATGAATCTACGATAGAAACCAAAGATGGCCTAGAAAAACTTTGTGTCCCTTTAACATTCACGGGGGAGGTAAGCTGTTTTATAACTTCTATTTTTGCCTTATCAACCTCTATTCCCCTTTTTGAAATGAAATGACCAAGCACTATCCCTTCTCTAACCATAAAATGACATTTTTCCCAATTAAGGACTAAGTGCTTTTTCTCACATCTTTGCAAAACTCTATCTAAGTTTTCTAGACAATCATCAAAAGTTTTTCCATATACAGAAAAATCATCCATGAAAACTTCCATAATCTCTTCAATCATTTGAGAAAATATAGACATCATATATCTTTGAAAAGAAGCGGGTGCATTACATAACCCAAAAGACATTCTTCTATACGCGCATAAGTTCCATATGGGCATGTAAAAGTGGTTTTGCTTTGATCATTAGGATGGATTGAGATTTGGTGATACCGAGAATATCCATCAAGGAAACAAAAGTAAGAATATTTTGCCAAATGTTCTAACATTTCATCAATGAAATGCAATGGAAAATGATCTTTCCTTGTGGCTTTATTTAATTTTCTATAATCTATGCACATTCTCCATCCTGTAACAGCTTTTTGAGGAATTAATTCATTTTTATCATTTTTAACAAACTGTCATGCCTCCTTTCTTAGACACGACTTGTATAGGGCTTACCCATTTGCTATATGACACGGGATATATAATCCCTGAGTGTAATAACTTAAGAACTTCCTTCTTAACTACATCTCTCATCGCATTATTGAGTCTTCTTTGAGGTTCTATAGATGGGGGTATATCCGGATCTCAGTAGGAATACGATGGGTGCGAGAGAGCAGGACTTATTCCTTTTTAAATCATCGAGTGTGTAGCCTAAGGCCGAGCGATGTTTTTCTAAGACGATTATCAACCTAAGAGTACGTTACGGTGTAAGTTTATCATTTATGATCACTGGAGACTCTGGATCTTGATTTAGGAAAGCATAAGTGAGGCCCGGTGGTAAAGGTTTAAGTTCAATAGGAGGTGCAGGTGGATTTTCAAATTCATCTAGAGGTTACAAGTAGTAGGATTTTCATCCTCTTCTTCAATAAAGAATTCGAATCATCTTCTTAATTAGATTCCACAAAATATTCTACAGTGGCCTCTTTAACTTCCTCCATAGGGTGCAGTTCTGGACAAGACTAGGATTTAGCATGAATGGCTTGAACTATAGGTAATGAAAATTTAAGATCTTTGTCTAGCTGAAAATTTAAGTCTCCGGGTTGTCCTTCAAAAGTAAGTCTTTCTATTGGTTGTCCTATCGTTGAGGTCAAACTCCATGATATCAAAGATATAGAAGCTAAGATGTACCATGATGTTATTAACCTTGATTGGTAAGACACAAAGAATTCCCGAGCTTTGAATAATTTCCCTTAAGGTTTTAGTAATAATTTTGTAGTTGGACTCAATGGCATATTTGTGAAAAGATCATGAGCAAAAGATAATGCCATGATGTTTATCCCTACTATAGGATTATAAAGAGCATCAAAAGGATCTTTATCAATTTGGCAACGAATAGGTACGCGAAGGTGAATCAAACGGATCACATCGGAGGAAAGCTCGATTCTTACGTCCATTCGCTACTTATGATTGAGACAAGTTCTTCGTAGTTCCTTTTAAATGTGTCAAATCGAGGAAGAGTCTAAAGGATAAGATTGTGGTGTTCTAGTATTACGAGATGTAACTTCGATATTTCGAGGTATTTCCATAATTTGTAAAGAGATCATCCTCGATATCAAGTAAGAAATCGAGAGTGAAGTAACCTCTGGTTCTTCTAAAAGTTCTGGATTAGCCGAGATTTGTAAAGAATTTGGAATAGAATTGGGTTCAGCTAATCTTTCTTCTTCTATTATTTCTTTTATTTTTAAATATTTCCCAGCCAGTTAGATCATCCTCCTTGTTCTCCACTATTTTATTTAAGATAGCAATGCATTGAGGGGGTGAAAGGTGAATGAAGGATCCATTCGCAGAGGTGTTCAAATATTTTCTAGATTTTCTATTCAGATCAATATAGAAGTATTGAATTAGAACATGGTCTGGTATGGCGAGATTAGGTCAGATTTGGAAAGAAGATCATATCGTTCCCAATAGGCACTCAAAGATTCATTATGATTTTGTTTTAGAGGATAGGATCGAGAGCCTAAAGTTAACTAGTTTGGACATGGAAAAGAAATCAGCACAAAATTCATTTAAGCAAGTTTTCCAATTGCCACCCATTCTTTTCTTTATTTCTATTGTACCCTTTGCGAGCTTTTCTTTTTTAAAGAGAAGGGAAAGAGCATCCAACGGATAGTTTCGGGGGACATGCCCTCAATGTGGAGGCATTTACATATCTCCTCAAAAGTTTGGAGATGAAGGAAAGGATTTTTCGTCTAATTCTCCCGAGAAAATATGGTTTTGGACCATCTCTATCAACTTTGGGGGGCGAAACTCATAAGAACCAAAGCTTGAATAGGTTTAGATGATAGCACAGGTCTACAAGCTTGCCCATTGGGTGCTAAGTATTTGTAAAGAGGGGTAGTATCCATTTGGATAGTGATTTTGAAAAAGATAAAGATAAAAAAGATAAAAAGAAAAATCTAAACTAATGATATGATACAAGATTTAGTTTAGCTCACGTAATCGACAAACCGTTCTCCCCGGCAACGGCGCTTTAAAATGCTTGTTGGTAAAAGTTATCCTCTGCAATTATTTATAATTTGTATAGTGCGCAAGTTGAGCGAAATGATGAGCACTTCGCCAGGGAGAGGGGTTTAAATATCAAATCCACGAGGGAGAATGGTGTGAGAATAATGAGACAAAACTAATCCTTGAGATAATAGGAAGGAACGGGAGTTCGGATAAAAGGTGAGAAGAATTCTATGGTTGTCTAGTTTATATCCTTGTAAGGCTTAGAGATATTTCTTAATGGGGACGTACTCAAAGGAAAGTAAGGGCGAAACTTACTATTCCCCAAAGAACTATGTCCCACGTGTCCTATCCTACGGGAAGTGGAATCCAAAGGACTCAATGGTACTTTGTCACTACCATGATCTACCACGCTCCGGTAGGGTGTATTTATGAGTTATCTAGTCTAAACACCACGTTTACACTAGGGGTAACAACTTCAATTCAAGAGCGACAAGAATCAAAGTACTCTAATGAGTCATAAACCGAAACAAATATAAATAAGTGAACTTACTCAAATATAAGGTTGATCCACCAAAAGAAGTCTCAAGATCAAGTGCAATGAAGCCTTTGATCCCGAGAGGTACAAGCGTAGAAGAGTCACCGACAGATCGGTACTTCTCCTTTCTTCTCCTCAACTCTACTTTCTATCTCTCAAGAACAGATCTAGAACTCTAATCAAGTTCTTTGATCTATCTCTCAACTTTCTACTAATCTCTCTCAACTTGATCTAGCTCTTCTAATTAGAAAGGTATGGCTCTAGCTATGATTAGATTTGAGTATGATGAATAATGATTTTCATGCCTATGGCGGAGGTAGGATCATCCTTATATAGTCGTGGCCGATGAATGTTGACCCTTGGATCAAACCGACCTTCAACAACGACATAGATACAACCTCAAAGTCGGTTTGGAACCGACCTAAGAAGCTGAGGCTGACCTGTGGGTCCCACCTGGCGGCCGGCCTTATCCTCATTGGCGCCGCCAGCCATGGTGGGCCCAGCCGTCGGTCTTCTCCCGGTGTCTTCTAGAATGTTTTAGTTCACTTTTCGGATCGAAAATCACCAATGGTAATTCTTCTTATTATGTGGGGGGTTTTCTACTTTTTTCTAAGTTTTTTGGTATTTTCCTGTCAAGTCCCTAAAAAGATATAAATCACCAAAACTCGTGGAACTTTGTCAGTATAATACCTATTCTATGTATTCTATTCTTTTTATAACCTTATTATATGTTTAATTGACACATAAAAACATAGCTTAAGAGGTGTCAACAACGGCGGCGTTTACTCCTCGGCGCCGGCTTATGAGGCATTCTTCGCCGGGTCCACCGCTCTGCCGGGGGCAAAGGAGCTTTGGCGCGCTTCGCGCTCGCCAAGGTCAAATTCTTCTTCGGCTTGGCCTACATGGCCGGCGGAGGAGACGGATGCGTCACAGCACGCAAGCCTTTGCGGGCGTGCTTTGTGCTCCGGGAGGGGAGGGGAGACCGCTAACCACCTGCTCGCGGCGTGCGTCTACACACGAGAGGTTTGGCACCGGCTGCTCTTCCTAGCAGGCTTTGGTGCACCTCGTCGGCGTGTGGCTGTGCATGCGTGGACAAGTCAATACCCCCTCGGGGAAGGGCTTCTACTCCCTCGTGCTTCTCATTTCTGGGATGTTTGGAAGGAGCGGAACAGGAGGACCTTCGACAACGCCAGGACGGGCCTTGGCGCAACTACTCGCATCGATCTTGGCAAGGGCTCCGGGGAGTGGACGGTGGCGGGTTCGGGAGCTTGGCGTCTCTTTTGGCCGCTGCACTGCAGCAGGGGCAGCCCAGCCTAGGAGCTAGTTAGTCCTTTCACGTAAGCGCAACTAGTTACTAGCAAAGTTACAACCTTCTAGCACCGCCGTTCGGCCCGGCGATCTTTGTCTGTGTGTTTTTGTGCTCGTTTCGGCCAAAGCTTTTGGCGAACGCACAACGTGTAAGAAACTCTGTTTTCCCTTAATGCAATACGTGCAATAGCGCTTTTGAAAAAAAAAAAAGTAATGTTACGGTTAAGTAACTTTTATGGTCACATTCGATTGAAACAACAAAGCTTTATTCACTTCGTATTCTTGATCTAGCAAATAACAACTTTTCTGGGGGCATACCAAGATCTCTTGTGAACTTGAAGGCACTGACTACCACAGATGTGGCCTCGATGGAAAATCCTTTCGAAGAAGTTTATCAATCTGGGTATATGTTCTCTGAAGTTGGTCTGTCTAACAATACCGTGTCACTAGTAATTAATGGGCAAGTGCTTCAGTACAGTAAGAATACCATATTTTCTATGAGCATTGACCTATCTTGCAACAGATTAATCAGGCAAATTCAGAAGAAATATATTCACTTATCATATTGATAAATTTGAATTTGTTATCAAACTCATTGACTGGAAATATCTCATATAAGATTGGCAATTTGTGATCATTGGAGTCTCTTGACTTGTTGGTCAAATTCCTTTGAGCATATCAAATTTGACTTCACTGAGCTATCTAGATTTCTCCTACAATAACCTATTAGGAAGAATACCCTCTGGACATCAGCTAGACACTCCTTGCTTCAATGTACATCGGCAATCCTAGTCTTTGTGGATACCCACTTCCAAAGGTTTGTCCTGGTCTCCTGGATATCAGACAATACAAGAAGATCCCTTCAAATGGCATGAAGATGACATGACTCAAATGGATTTTTATATCAGTTTAATCGTGGATTCTTGGTAGGCTTTTGGACAGTATTCCACCCACAAATGATAAATCCGTGACAGCGAGAGGAGAGAGAGAGCGCGCGCGCGAGGGTTCTTCTGTCGTCTTACCGGAGGCTGGAGAGCGAGGAGCTCGGCGAGAGTGGTTTCGACGGCGTGCAAGCTGCGCGGACACAGCGGCCGATGGCATGCTCTGCTCACGGTCCACGGGGGCTCTCGCTCTCCTAGTGCGTTGCAGACTCGCGTTGGCCATGCGGCCGCCGGCGAGGAACTCCTGGTGGGGACACCGGGGAGACGGCGGCCACGAGGCGAGCGCGCGCGGCGGCGCATTTGACGACTTCCCGGTTGGTTGAGCCCGCAGCCCATGAACCTGACGATGCTTCGGTGTGCACTGCCGGGCCGGTTTTGGGCCGAACCGGGTCGGCGCCCTAATAAAATATACATTAATTGTTTTCATTGTCTCATTTCCACACAAAAAAATATTTGCTTATTATTACATTATTATATATTAAATTAAAACAATTAGCATAAAAGTTTTCCATAGACAGGAGACAGAAGGGACTAGTTATTTCGGTAGTTACTGTTTTCATCTGAATTCATTCACAACAGCAATCATTCTTTTTTTTTCCCAAAAATAAATCCGAATAAATTACATGGAGGAAATATCAAACACATATTCAAGTAAATTTGTTAGGTCATGGCAAGAAGGTGGATCTAAAAGGAAGCATGGCACAAATGCTAGAAATATTCTATCCAGAAATATATCTACAAGTTCGTTTAATTTTTTTGATTTTATCTGCACTCTAGGAAGACATGTTCTAATACTAAAAAGCATGCAAAAAATTCAAGTTAAAACTTGATCAATCAGTATAAAGACATATTAAGGATCAACGAGAAGTTAAGACAAAAAAATAAATCGAACTATCGCGCTTGAGAATTTGCATTTTTAAAACGTTTCTAAGATGATTAACCAAAATCGCATGTCGATTCAGCTAGATTGGGCCGGAATTGACACGTGGATTGGGGAATTGGAAGGAGGAAGAAGATCGGATGGAGGAGGCGGAAACGGGCGGGCGGCGGCGGGCGGCCCGCGGGCTATGCTGGGCGCGGCCTTTGGCGGTGTGGCGGCGGTAGGGCAGGGCAGGGGCGGGCGCGTGAGGGAGAGGGGAGGCAAGAGATTGGGATAATTTTCTTTATTTGCTTGTTGACCTGAAAGACTGCACCCTTTACTTATGTAGCCCGGCTAGTGGGACTTGTATCTCAAGCAATCTCTCTAAATGTTTCCTTATAGATCCGGAATACCTTTACAAGCATATCCTATTTATTTATTCGACTAATATTATCTAATTCCTAATAATATTTATTTAATTCCTAATAAGGGTCTCCCTTATAGATGAGATAGCCCCTTGCACACCAAAACGCCTAAGGATAATCCTAGATAATTTCCTCCTTTAATTCCCGAATTAATTGCCGAAAAATCCGCGGAAAAGGGGGGACGGCGGGCGCGCAAGGCTTTGGGAGGGGCGGCGCCGACGCTCCGTGGGCCGACTGGGCTGTCCTCCCGGGTCCCTATTTCGGAACATGACATCTCCCCCTTCTCCGACCGGCCGCCGTCCGCGCTGGATGAAAGTCCATTCCGTGACCCCGGATGAAGATCGCTTGCCCCCTGGAATAATCAATTTTTGTAGGGCGAGTCGACCCGCGCTTTGGGTTCCTTAGGATCATGTTCTCTCCGGGTCCTCTTTGGATCGAACTCAAGAAGATAGTGGAGGTTGCCGATGTAGCCGTGGTAGATGTACCGGTGAACCCGCACGCCCCGGGCCGAGAGGTTGTCGACGGCGAGCCGCGGGGAGAAGCTCGCGTGGAACACCCACGCCGAGGTGCCGGTGCACCATGTCACGGGGTGGGCTCTCCAGAACAAAACGCTCATTGGGGGAGCGTTGGAGAGCGGAAGCAGCCTCCAAATAGTGATGTCGCGAGTAGGAGGAGTAGCGTACGGTTCAAAGATCGCATCGCAGTACATGAAGGACCCGACATCGAACGGGGATGGTGAAAGCTAGTGAACCGCCCTCTCGGCGCCGTGAGCTGATGTGGGACGTTGTCGGAGGTGAGAGAATAGGCGATCCATGCCGCCGAGGAAGACGACCCTCGCTGGTCCGATGGTGGCGGCGCGGCCATATGCCGCCCAACAGATGGCGGTTGGCGCCGCCGAGGCGAGACTCCAGTAGTGTACGCCGCCCAGCCTAGAAAGTTCACCCCGCGAACTCGCCCCACAAGCAAAGCCTCCAGCAGGTCGGTAGCAGTGGGAGATGAAGCTGGGAGGTAGAACCGTCTGTCGAAGAGTAAGAGGCCATCTTCCGTCCATCTTTGGAGCGGCATCGCCCCGCGTGGTGACGCCGAGGGCAATGCGGCGTGGGTGCCGGGTCCTCCGCGGTAGCTTGGCGTAGCCGGACGAAGACTCCGTGGACGTGTGTCGCAGGAGGTCCAAGGCGCTGCATACCTTGAACGCTTGCCAAGACGAGTCGGAGTAGTCCCTGATGCCAGCGCGGATGCCCAGAAGGCCGTAGGAGGCCGGGGCTAGGGCGCCCTGTATTTGGGGTGGTGGCGGCCGACGGAAGGGAATCCGGGCGTCCGATTGCGGTAGTACCGCAGCTCATGTGTGGCGAAGATCCCATGTCACTCTTCTCAAGCTGGCCAACCAAAGGCATGCCAAGGATGACGCCGACGTCGTCGCCGAAGTGGCAATGGCCAGGCGGCCGATCTCGAAGGTGGAGGCGCGTCAGTCAGACGGGGACATCGAAGGTGGCGGTCCGCATGTCGTGAGTGGCGCCGGGTGCAGTGGTGATAATCAGTACACAGCGGACTGAGTCCGAGGCCGCCGTAGTCACCACAAGGTTGTCGATGTAGTTGTGCATTAGCTCGAGTCGACGATGATATTGACACCCGTTCACGAGATCATACCAACAAGGTACAGAGAATGAGCACCACGCACCGGGAGTCGGGTCGAGGACTTTTATCCCGGTGGCTCCTCTTTTGATGTCCGCAAGTTGAGTGTCGGTCGTTTCCTCAGTCGTCGTTGAAGACCGTGATGTCGAAGAGGTGCTTGCACTTTGTGACCCGTGTAAAGGGCTCGTCGCAGTTGAAGCATAATCCGGCCTTGCGCGTCGTTCGTCATCTCCTACGGTGTCGGTCGTTTGAGCGGCCGGGAGTGGTGGTGCTGATCGCGGGGGTCGCGCTGGGGGGTGCCGCAGGGCCCGCGGGCGCTGGGCCACTGGCCTTGGGCGGTGCCGACTTGTCGGTGTTGTAGAGGATGGCAAGGCGTCGCTGTACGCCCGGCGAGACATGGCAGATTCCATGTCGGCCGGATTCTGCATCTCAACATCCATCTTGAGCGGTTCGCCCAGGCTGCAGTGTAGATGTTCACTGCTTTGTTTGTCATCGAGGTTGCACGCACGTGCCACGTGCGCCCGGGGGCGGCTCAAGTGTACTCGTCGACGCCGCTGTCTTTCTCGAGATGCTAGCTCGCCCAAAGGATTAAGCCTTTTCCGGGCCAAGCGCTCGTTGACGATTGGGGCGAAGATTGCCCAATCGTCACCCGGTTTCTCCCTGGGACAGCCTCATGTACCATTGTGGTAACTCCTCCCGTGAGATGGTAGGAAGCGCACGGACTTGTTACCCTGTATTTGGCGTACCTTGCCCCCTGAAGAATTGTTGGCGATTGATCCATGGTAGGGGATCCTCCTTGCCATCAAAGGTGGGAAGGACAGCTTGTGCGGACGGGGAACGAGACCTGGAAGGTGTCGATTGGAGGTGGGGAGGGGCGGCCGTGCGCGCGCCGGCGGCGCCCTTCGGTCTTGCCTTCGGTCCCCCGTAGCCCCCGCATCCGGCCTCCGGCGGTGACGGTGACTGATCGTCGAGGTTCCGCTTGCCATCGATCCGCCTCTTGATGAATTCACGAGCTGTTGTCTCCATGATCCATCTCATCTCAGCCTCAACATCGTTGAGTTGTTGGCGGCGCTTGATCGAATTGGATCGTCGCTGAGAGGATATCGAGCTTACCCTCGATCTTGTCCATCCTGGAGTTGAATTTGGAGAATTGGTCCCCAATTTCTTGATCGGCTTCTTCATATCGTCTTCCATGGTGGTGGGTGGATCGTAGTGGTCTCCGGATACCAATTTGTCGATTCGGCTAGATTGGGCGGAATTGACACGTGGATTGGGGAAGTGGAAGGAGGAAGAAGATCGGATGGAGGAGGCGGAAACGGGCGGTGCGGGCGGCGGGCAGCTGCCCCGCGGGCATGGACGGCGCCTTGTGGCGGCGCCTTGGCTTGCGGTAGGGGGCGAGGCGGGCGGGCGTGAGGAGAGGGGAGGCAAGAGATTGGGATAATTTTCTTTATTTGCTTGTTGACTGAAAGATTTGAGACCCCTTATATATAGCGGCTAGTGGGACTTGTATCTCCAAGCAATCTCTCTAAAGGTTTCCTTATAGATCCGGAATACCTTTTACAAGCATATCCTATTTATTTATTCCGACTAATATTATCCAATTCCTAATAATATTTATTTAATTCCTAATAAGGGTCTCCCTTATAGATGAGATAACCCCTTGCACACCAAAACGCCTAAGGATAATCCTAGATAATTTCCTCCTTTAATTCCCGAATTAATTGCCGAAAAATCCGCGGGAAAGGGAGGGGACGGCGCGGGGCGCCAGGCCCAAAGATGGAGGATGGGCGGCGCCGACGCCCAGGTGGGCCGACCGGGCCTGTCCTCCCGGGCCCTATTTTTTCGGGACATGACTTTGCAAAAATACATAACATAGCACACCTAGAGCTGTGCAAGTTTTTTTTGAAAAAGAAGATTTTAGCCGTGTTTTTTTACTACTTTTGGACAAGCTATTGAAAAAAATCATCCTGATATAGGCAATTTCCCAGTTCCCAGCATTCACCATCACCTCACACCATTCATGCAAGGAACCAAGGAACCATCCGTTTTATACTAGAGTACTTGTCGGTGTTCTAGAAACCAGGGGTCCTACTCCACCAACTATTGAAATTTGTGTTGTGTTTTCCCCACCCCGGGTGTGCAGAAGAGACACAAGAAAGAGACACAAAGATTTGTCCTGATTCAGGGCAAGGATGCCCCTACGTCTAGCAGTCGCGTTGGCCTTGTCTTATCCGCACGGGGAGGTGCTCGTAGTAGGGGTTTACAAGCGGGCGAGAGAGGAACCGGGGCTCCAAGTCTCAAAGATGGATGTGGAAGACAAACAGTGGTCGAGAAAGTCTGTTCGTCTGCCTCTGCTAGGCGCTGGATTCCTCCCTTTTATAGACCAAGGGCGGTTCCAGCTTACATGTTAACGCGCGCTGATTCTATGAGATACGTCATGATCTTGCGTTTCTTGGGCGGCAGTCATGCTTTGGGTGTGTTTAGATCCCAAAAATTTGGTGCAAAAATCGTAGAAAGACGTCAGCATCGGAAGCTAATATGAAGACGTTTCGTTTGTTAGTGGTAAATATTATCCTACTGAGGGCGTAACTAGGCTCAAAAGAATCGTCTCATGAATGTACATCTAAACTGTACCGGCAATTAGTTTATTTTTTACCTAAATTTTTATAGTGGCAAAAGCGTTTTTGGATCGTTGAATGTTTCGATGTGATAGATGTGATGGGAATGCGAGGAAATTTTGGTCTGCAAAATTTTGGGATCTAAACAGGGCCTTTGTCGTCGTCATTATCGCCACCGAGGGCGGGACCGTCCTTGTGGCTTGTCTCGTTGTGGCCTCTCGGGCCTAGGTGTGCTGCCCCAAGACCCTTCCTGATGTCCGGTCGTCCATGGTTATCCTTGCCACCGTCTTCCCGTACTGGTGCTGATGGGACGGATGAGGATCATCATGCCGTGCGGCGCTGGCATTTCAGGCGTACAGGCGCGCTAGGGCGACAGGGTGGCAGAGCGTCAGGAGGGCAGGGTGTCAGGAGGGCAGGGAGCCCTGCACCGGGCCCCTTAAGTCAATAAAGCTTGCCTCGTTGAGTCACATCCCCATTCAGTCGGTCAGGGCAGCGACGGGATTCGCGGGGATGTCAGGCAAGCATTGAGTGCCCGTCCTATTACTGACAGGGTAGTGCCCGAGGCTACTCGCCTGTTTGCTTCATTCGTCAGGCTCGGACGGATCGCGTCCCATCTGAGGGCTCTTGCAGTGTGACTGGTTTGACCCTGAGGCATTACCCTCAGGTGAGCCGAAACTCTCCCCGAGGGACCACCACTCCCGTAGGGCGCGGTTGGTTCCCAGCCGAGACCCTGCATGTTCCTCGGGGGGCGTTTTTATGTTCCCCCAACAGTACTCTCCCTTCAAAAGAGATAAGATACACTTTGGACTTTTAAATATCATATTTGACCATGTGTCTTATTTAGTTTTTGAATAATAAAATAAATTCATCATTATTAAAATATATATAATGATAAAATAAGTCAAAGCAAAATAAATAACATTTATATAGATTTTTTTTAAGAAGACAAACAATCAAACAAGATGTCTAAAAGTAAAAAATGTCATATATTTTGGGATGACTATTGTATAGAAAAAAAAAGCTAAAATATCATATAGTTTAGAACAAAGAGAGCATATGACAATGAATAGGAAAATTAAACTCCAGGCCTATATGCAACAATTGCTCCTACATAAAAAGGAGTTTGGACAGTCATCATTTGGATGGTGGAACTTATCTTCACAGTTCAGTGCTGGCCAGCGCCATGCCGCCACGGGCCGCCATGCCTCTCGGGCTTGCACTGGAAGGCGCCCAGGCCCGTTCCACGGGCCAAAAATCGGGCCGATCGGGCCGGTCGGCCCGATGGAAAAATCGTCTTTGCGGGCGTCCACGGGCCGATTTTTGAAAAACACTCAAACATGATTTTTTTACACAGATTCCATCAAACATATGAAAAGCACAACACAAAATGACACGCATTACCACAATTTAAAATTCACGGGCCTCACCAAATATGAAAAATATCGTGACTAATATGCAAACATGTACAATATTATCACTAGTATATTTGACACCGGCCTCCTCTTTCTTAACGTGCGGGCGCGTTTGTGCCCCGTGCTTGAGGGTCGGCCCAAGCACGCATCTTGCTGCCCTGCCCGTGCGCCGGGCGGGCCCGCCGACCACCGGGCATGCCGTGCTTGGGCTTCCTGATTGTGGCAGAGAAGGATTGAAACAACAGATCCCACCTAGCAACAAGTCTTCAATGGCTGATTCAACAAATGTTTATAGTTTATTGTACATCGAATCTCTCCTTCTACACAACAATAGACTTTCAGGTGGATTTCCTTTATTCTTGAAACAATGTGTAAGACTTTCATATCTTGATCTAACTCAAAACAGATTCAGTGGAAAGTTACCTACATGGATAAGTACCAACATGCCTCAGTTGGTAATGTTGCAGCTAAGGTCTAACAAATTTTCTGGTCACATTCCAATTGATATAATGAGGCTATCTAAGCTCCGTATTCTTGATCTAGCAAACAACACGTTTTATGGGGTTATACCACATTCTCTTGCAAACTTGAAGGCTCTAACTACCACTAACACTACGGATTCTGAAGGAGATAATAATCCTTTCGAAGAAGTTTGTGGCTCTGCTTCTATAAGCGGTGATATGGGAGTGTCTGGTGATAGCCTTTCGTTGCCAACTAAAGGCCAAGTGCTTGACTACACGGGGAATATCTTATTTTTTAAGAGCATTGATCTATCTTGCAACAGATTAGTTGGGCAAATTCCCAAAGAAATCAGTGCACTTATTGGGCTGATAAATCTGAATTTATCATCAAACTTATTGAGTGGAAACATCCCATTTAAAATCGGCAATGTGTATTCATTGGAATCTCTTGACTTGTCGAACAACCAACTTTCTGGTGAAATTCCTTAGTCCTTGACAAATTTGACTTCGTTAAGCTATCTGAATTTGTCCTACAATAATCTATCTGGCAGAATACCCTCAGGACATCAACTAGACACTCTCAGAGCAGAGGATCCTGCTTCAATGTACATTGGCAATCCGGGTCTTTGCGGGCATCCACTTCCAAAGGTGTGTCCTGGAGATCAACCAATAAAAGAAGATCCTATGAGATGGCATGAAGATGACAAGACTAGAATGGATATCTATCTTGGTTTCACAGTGGGATTCTTGGTAGGTCTTTGGATAATATTTTGTGGCCTTTTGTTCAAAAGGACCTGGAGGTACACCTATTTCAGCCTATTCGACAAATTGTACGACAAGGTGCATGTCTTAGTCACTTGGAAATGTTGGTTCAGAAAGCAAGGTACGGAATGAGCAAGCACTACACAAGAGTATATGGGATAAACAAAACACCACTTATTTATTGGGTTAGAACGACCTTCAGTTGTGGGGCCTTTGATTCTAAGTAATGAATGGTAATGCACTTCATCCACTACCATAATAAAAGTTCTCAATGCATAATGATATTGTTGTACTGTTATATATGTATTGTAAGCGAGGTTATTATTAATCATGATGTAAAGACGAAGGATTGTATTTATTATTAAAAATATGAAAATAATGTATAATACAATATGTGTGGGTGATATTGTTGTACTGTAATGTAAGATGTTATTACTAATTGTAATATAGCAAGGGCAAATAATCGAGTCGATGGTCATCCACAACGTACGGCAGGGCACCTCAATCCTTGGACTGGACCAGTTTGTTTAGTGCAACATGAGGAGCTGTTTGGTTTCTTGCTAGGAGAGGAGGCAGGCAGGCAGGCAGGGACATCTGTTTCTCTGAGGCAGGCAGGGACCTCTGTTTCTCAACCTCTGCTGCCTCTGTTTTCCTGGCTCCTCACCTCGTCGTGAATTATAATGTGGGTCCGTGCCCTGGGCGGTATCATTGGAGTGTCATTTCGCACCGTAGATTTCGTGTCTTTCATATTTTTCTTTATCATTTTTGCTACATCTGTTTTGACATCTAGTCATATTTGTGGGGCCTGTTTAGTTCCCTATGGATTAATTAGGGACTAATTTTTAGTCTCATTTAGTCTCTAAATTACCAAACATGAGGACTATAGAGTAATTATTAGTTCCTATTTCATTAGACTCTTGGAGGGTCTAAGGACTAATTTTTAGTCTCTATTAGTCTCTAGTCCTTAGTCCCTTCATCCAAACAAGCCCTAAAGATGGCAAAAATATGATAGTGCAGTCTTTTCCTCGCAGGTCGAGTAGACTTTTAAATATGAAAAAAATACTCTTGTGTTTGTCAATGAAGGATCACTTTATACATTCTAGTTTTATTTAAACATAGGGCATGAGGCATGAGCTGATGCAGATGGTCTTACATCCATGGGTCTTATTTCTTGGTTTCCCTTCTTTTACTGTACATTGTACTCCTGTTTCTTTCCTTGTTCTTTAATCCAGTATAAGTACTGCATACAAGCTTCTTTTCTGTTGTTGGCTTAATTTTGTCGACCTGCACCTTTAAATTTGTCTGATGAAATTGCAGATCAATTCCTGAATGTATTATTTTTCTTCTTTGCTGAAAAGGTTGTCATCTTGAACTGCTTGTTACTATATTTTACTGGCAAAAACTAGAGAAGTGGTACGACGTACATTATGCCCCGAGCAACCTTTTTCCTTTGATCATTTATTGGAGAATGAAAACTTCTATGCAGGTTGCTGCAAATGGGGACAAAGCTTTGTGCGCAAAAGAACGCTTTTGCTAGTGGATCTCCTTATCTCCATGAGAAGGAAGTGATATGAGCTTCTCTTCAGTGTCAAATAAGATGACGATGATACCTTGCAACTTCTGATCTTCAGCTGCCATCAGATAATTTGTGTTTACTCGTTGGGGAGAAGAGAGACACGCTCCACTCTCCAGTGCCCACACTATGGTCCTTGGACAGCTTGGCCATTCCAAGCAACGACGTCGTTGAACTGCGTCTGTGAAGCCCGGCACACGTAGCTTCTCAGAGATGCATACATGTGATGTGGTCTAGTCTCTGGACACATCCAAAGTGATTGCGCTACTCTTGGACGCATATTGATGCTTGACACCGACTCAGTGATCCATCACTGCAACTGCAACCGTCGCATATATTGCAAGTTTCTCATCCGTCGCATACGGATTTCATATAGTAGTAGATACATTTGGCAGGGCTCCTGGCCTGTTTTTTTTTTTCCCCTTAAAAATAAGTAATTTAAATCCTTTGTCAACAGAAAAATATGCATGCAAAACCACATGTGCCTCTTCATAAAACAACTACGATATCGAGGACATCAAATATATCATACAAACTCTTCACACACATGTGTCTGATATTTCAGCCCCTTACAAACAAGAGAAAAAAATGCATTGGTTTGAACCGAAAGAAAATAAAACAAAAAAAAAAAAAATCCTGAAGCACTAGCTACCACCCGCTATTTGAGCAAGTATTGAAGTGCAGGGAATTCCGGATATAAAGCTCACGAAGCGCAGAGAGCTGTCCAATACACTCCGGCAGCATTGTCATTGCACGACCTGACACCATGTTGAGATGTTCAAGCGAGGTGAGCTGCTGAATCGCCTCTGGGAACTGCTTCAAATCGCCCATACTCAGTTCAAGGTGTCGCAGAGAATGCAGTTCTCCAAGCCAGTCAGGCAACGTGCCAACGGCGGGGCAGTCGTTGATGCAGAGACGCTCGAGAGAGGTGAGGTTCCGCAGGCTCTCTGGTAACTGTGTCAGGTCATTGCAACTGAAAATAGACAATACTTTCAGCTCAGTGAGGTGCTGCAGTAGTTCCCATCCACATGAAGATCCTGTAACTTCGATTAGCACTAGAATCTTGAGGCGAGGGACCAACGCCTGCATGCTGGGCAGCTGATGGGAGAACCTTCCTGTGCATAGCAGCTGTCCATTGCATCTATTTAAAGACATATGCTCCAATGATGGTGGCAAGTAGAGGCTGACATTTAATTTCGGGCAGTCATATATTTCTAGACTGGACAGGACAGGGAAAGGATGTTGTGCTGCCAATTCTTTCTCCCCAGCTTCAAAACCACTTGATACAGTCCACAGATCCACTAAATCAGGCATTTCCTCCAGCTCAAGGGTCTTCAGTGAAGGCAACTCAACAAATCCTCTCATATGCCTCAAGTTTGGAAATCCTTTTAGCGTTAACCAAGTTAAACAAAGGAAATGGGATGCAGTAGTTTGCTTCAGCATTATGCCACCTTCACAACATGACGAATCATTTTGCTTCATCATCCATCCTGGCAAGCAGGGGCCTCTGTAACCAAAGATATACAATCTCTCAATTTGCGATGGTGGTTCAAGAGCATTCAGCACACCCCAATCATGTTCCATATCTGATACCCACTCTTCTTCGGTATCACTTAAAGACCAGCTCATCACCAAGCTTTGTATGTTACTCTTCCGCTTCAAGCAAGCCTTCTCTGCATCACTTGGATCCTTCAAATACTTAAGGTTGGTAATTTCCAAGGAACCACCTACCATATCAAGGTTTTCTAACTCTGAGATCCTCGCATCATCTGCACCACACCCAACAACAAACAATCCCAGGTTCCTTAAACGTGTCAGCTGTCCCAATCCTGATGGTAAGCAACACAGTTTACTACATCCCTCTATGTTCAAAACTTCAAGCATTTTCAAGTTTTCTATGCCCCTAGGCAACTCCTGTAGCTCCTTGCATCTCTCAAGGTCAATACATTTTAGAGTATCAATCGAAGTAACCCATTGAGGTAGCATGGTAATTTTGGTTCCAGAAAGGTTCAGAGTACGCAATGTAGGACAGGATAATGTGCTTGGCAGATCTTGCAAACCCCTACAACCAACAAAGTTGATAGTTCGCAAGTTTTTGAACTCCCCAATCATGTCTGATGGTAGTTGTTGCAGAGATGAACAGTGCTCTATATCAAGTACACATAGGCTTTCAATTCTACCTAAAGAGCTTGGTATCCCTTGGAACTTGTGGCAGACATATAGTTGCAAGGACTGAAGAACACAAAAGTCACCAATGGACTGAGGCAAACTCTCAAGATCTGTAATGTAGTTCAACTCAAGAGTCCTTAGCTTCTGAAGCTTTCCAATAGACTCGGGTAATGTCACAAAACCTTCACAGTCAACAAAATGTAGTGACTGCAAGTTCCAACACCTTGAGATAGCTTCTGGAACTATTGTACAACTAACATTGTGGATTTCAAGATACCCAAGATACTCAAACTTTAATATGAATAGTGAAAATGGACTATCCATTGCATAGTCCAAAACAACACTGTGCATACAACAACTGTTCTTCACTGTGGTATCAAGAGATGGTTTACTGTCAGAGATATATAGAGCACGGACCTTGTCAAATAAGCCCTTGTCAACGTTCTCATCCAATGAAGTCAGAGATAAATATCTATACCTATGAGTAAATTTTTTTCTGTTGCATGAATTGGTACACAAGTCACCAGTTCATCCTTCATTATCTGTCGAGTCAGGATCATGGATCAAATCGCATGTTGCATATATTAGTATTCCAACTGTCATAAGCTTCCTGAAGAAACCTGACTTTTACAAGAGAATCTAAGTAGTCTCTTCCGATATCTTCGGGTTGCTCTCCATTCATTGCAGTGATGAACCGCGGAGCCACCCATTGGCCAATCAAACGATCTTTCCGGATTCCATAGCCCTTCGGAAATATGGAGCAAAACGTAAAAGCACTGCTTCAATTCATCCGCCAAGTGAATATAGCTCAACTTCAAGGATGCAAACACTCTGGTCATTTATACTTTGAAGATTCCATAAATTATTCTCTCTTATGGCCCTCCACGTACTTATTTCCTTCTTGTCACGAGGACTGCACCAAGAGTTTGAATAGCTAGCGGCACCCCACCACATCCCTTGATAATCTCTTTTCCAACTTGTATATGATCGCAACTCAAATCTTGCTCTGCCAACCCAGAACCCTTTAGGAATAAGTTCCAACTCTCGGACTCCGACAAAAATGCCAACTCAAATATATGTCTTGATTCCACAGCACGCAACCTTTTCGATCACGCAGTGGTTAATATAATCCTTGTTTCAGGTGCGCCACATTTTAGTTGCACCATGAACCGTTCCCAAATAACGCCTGTCCTCATGCCCAAGCATCATCAAGGATAAGAAGAAACTTCTTATTGCCCAACTTCTCGGAGATTTTTTGGACCATGTGTTCCGGGGGGATGACGATCTGAATTATCTCCAACAATTTTTGAAATAGCTTGCCAATGAGCTTCTCCACATCAAACTCTTGAGACACATGGACCCAAAATATTTGATCTCCGAAGTGCTCCCTTTACCTTGACGTCATGGCAAATGTGTTTGGCCAAAGTAGTTTTACCTGACCCCCTAACCCAACAATAGAAACTATCATGTTGTTTCTCCAGCAATGCAATCTACAAGTTTAGATATGATTGTATCCTTTTTCTTGATCCCTAAGGGGTATTTTTGGACTCTGGAACCTTGCTCAACCAGGACATCTCTCCATCTGTCCTGTACCCAGTACCAACATGTTGATCCCTTGGAAAATTATTACTCACTAAAGTATTGACATCACATCTTTGCTTGACGATTGCATCAAATCTCGCCTTGATTGCCTTGATCTTATGAGCCATCTTGTACCGAATGCAAATGTCTTTTGGTTTTGCAAAGAAGCAACCAGCTATACCACTCTTGTCATCATCTCTTTCCATCTTCCGTTTCTCAGCTTCTAGCTGGACTTCTTGTAGTATATCATCAATGTCATAAGCCACATCTTTCAATTTTATAACCCAGCGAGACTGTGGCTCACTCTGTATTGCTCTGTCACGTGCTGACGACAGCCAGCTTGTAATCTCTGCGTGTATATCCTGGAGCTCAGACAGATCTGTTTTACACCGGTTATGGCAACAAACTCAGTGGCTAGCAGTGAAACTAGCTTGTCACCTGCGACCTTCAACACTCCAGATGCTAAAGCAGCCTCCATCCCAGTCATTATTTCAAAGAAACTGATGATCTCTAAACCCCTACGGATGAAATTGAAAAAGCAAGTGGTTACATTGAGTTTCGCAAATCCAAAACTAGTTAGAGTAATGATTTTTAGGAAAATATTTCCGGCATCCAAAACAGTTGGAGATGAGGTTTTTCCAATCTTATAAAAATCTTAGATTTTTTGAGACTCTTTTGATACTGTTGGAGGGGAAGTCAATCCAGTGGACAAATATTTTTTCCGCTCGAGAACGATCTCATTTCCATTGGGAGACCGACGGAATTACAGAGTTTGGTGGACAAATATTGTCCGTATTCGCTTTTCTTGGGAGACAAATTTCCAGATTATCGAGCCAGTAGTTCAATTTTGGAGCTAAAAAATTCATTTCTTTTACTATGTATGCAGACATAGTGTATAACTAGGTGCATAACAAAATCAATGATCTAGAACCCAAAAGTGAACTCCATTTGGAACGGAGGGAGTATTTTATATGGGTAACACATAAAAGTCGATTGGATGCAGGAAAATAGAACGATCGGCATGAAAATAAAATGGAAAATTAATTTGCATACCAGGTGAAGGACACACACAGTAGCTGTAGAGCAACGACAGTATTACACTTTGATGTCGCCAGATGATGATGGAGGGCTTTTTGTTCTTCTTGTCGTGAAAGAGGTGAAGGGAATCAGTATGCTTCACGCTCACTGGGATTGACGCAAAAAAAAAAAAAGTGAGTTAGTCATCGAAGAAATTCTAGAATTGAATAAAGTGACCAGCAGGGAGAAAGCGGGAGGAGATTTGAGGAATTAGATTGTACCTGAACTCAACTATGGCGAGTCTACAACCCAACGAGAAAGAGGAACTGAGTTTTTTCTTTTCGGGGTCCAGCTTCACTTCAGGATGCAGAGGCCTGCAGATCTGAGGAGTCTTGTGATGAAGAAAATGAGCAGGTGATCGAACCCAACGAGGAGAAACAGAATTCCGGCCCAGATGGCCAGATCATCCTTATTACCTCGGTCGCGTCGGCGGCGGCGACAAGAATCAGGTTGTGCGCGGCGGTGGGTGGTCAATGCTCACCTCTCACAGCCATGGAGACGAACGAAGAGGGAGAGAAAACAAATAGAGGAAGATCTTGTCGGATGCACAGCGGAAGCAGATTGCGACTGAGGACCGGACGATGATGAAGCTTTCTGAGTTGGTTGGTGAACTTGGCCCTCCCCGGCGGCCGCTGAGAGCATGATTGCCTGTCATAAAAGGGATTAATTAAGGTAAGAAAACTAAAGCTCCAATAGATCCCTTCTAATCCTCTTTCCCAAACCTGTTTTTATTCTCACTCACCCAGTGCCAACCGCTCGCCGTCTTGCCGCGCTGCTACCTGCCTCTCGCTGCCGACCGTGCTCTTGACGCATCGTCAGGCTGCACTCGCGCTGTCGCATCGTCAAACAAGAGAGGAGAAGCGAGACAAATACTAAACTGCTGCCATGTCCATGTGTCAGGAGAGGAATAAAGAGAGGAATGATACGGCACCCAGCATCTCCCATATTTTGGGATCCCTTTATCTCAAACTTTTAGGAGAATGAGATGGTCTGTCTGTTAGAGATGCTCTAATAACAAAGTAAAGGGTGTCAGTTATGCATGTATCGAATAGGCACAGGAACCCCTGTCCTTGTTAGACAGGGAAAAGTTTCAATTTTGCCACACGCATTTCAGAGATCGATACTATGTCGCCCCCAAAACTAAGGCATAAACCCCAGACTATAATTTGTAGTACAGCCTGAATATCTCACATTCAGTCTTTACTGAGTTTCTGCACATTTCTATAACTTGCATTCTCCATTCAGTCATGATTGAATGACTGAAATGGCGGGAAAAAACTGTTTTTGTTACTGAAGATAGATTCACTTCATATATACTAGTCAAAAGTCGGCTCAAATGATCCTTACCTGAATGGATATTACTGAAGACTCGCCTCAAGGCCCCCAACTTCGAATTTAACCAATGCTATTTCATAATAATAACAGTATCGTATTCCTGTTGTTTATTGACACGGCATGATAAAACTTATTTTATTTCATTGCAGGGGACGTTTCAAAGCACAAGGTAGAGCATGTTGTAAGTCTATCTCCAAACCTCTGTATTCCTGTTTTTCAGGTTTCATTCAGACCATTTTTGTCACATGGATATTATCTTAATATACCAATCACCTAGGAATTGCTATGTGATTCGACGCTTGCAGTTCCTAACTGTGGATAGTGATTTACTTGACATTCCAAAAATGCATGCCATGACTTAAGGATACTGCGGATCTCTAGTTATAGTCCCAATCCAGTGTACATCTCAGGAGTTTTTATGTGTTATTGGAAATGTTCAACTATAACCCGGCCTGCACCTCTTTTTGCATCTTGCATCATGCTTGTGTATCACTGAAAAATCTGTGAGCAACTTCTGGTCAACATATCAAGCTGAGCTTTCTCAATATGTATGCAGCTGAAGAAGATGTGCAAGGAGGTTGCGTATTTTGGGTAACTAGCTGACCAAGCTGTGCCTTTTGTCGCTTCAAACTCAAATAATTTGTGTTGGCTTGTTTCCCTTCTTCATTTATACTCTGATTAATTCAGATATTTATTTGTCTAATACGCATCAGGTACTGTTGCGGGAGTTTATGTGGGCATGGGTATGGCGTGGAAAGGGTCTGTGGTCGCAGTGACTGGGTAAGAATTACATGAGTATAATTTTTCAGTTTTATGGTGATTAATTGAGCATCATCTCAGGTTTTTTTTTTCCTGCTTGCCTGTTGGTGAAAAGTAACATGCCCATTCGAAATCTAGACCTTTCTACTGTTAGGACATATTTTTGTAATTCTGTTCTGCGAGTAGTATGAATAAAAGTTGAAGCTCTGTATGGCACTGGCACCTCATACATCAAGAAGGTTCTTGTATCATCTGATCTTCCTCAGGATGTACTACAAATAATCCACTGCATCTAACAAAGGCATAACCCCACACTACAAATAATTCACTGCATCTGACTAAGTCATAACCCCAAAACTAAGGCATGACCCCACACTATAATATGTGTCTGATGTAAGCTGGTATCCCCAGCACAAGACTCTTTTACAGCTTTCAATATAAGCTGGGCTTCGGCCTTTGATCTAAAACTATAATTTGTGTCTTCAGGCTTCAGACAGTTCTGTTGTGGTCTGGAACCATTAATCACAGCATCTTATAATTCATAAAAATTGTTGAATCTGTAACCACTTCATTCCACCCATTTTTTTTAGTCATCTGTTGGTGTCCATTACTCCCCTTTCTGCTCTCATGACCCAGTATGATTGGAGGCGCCTTATCTGGTGCCCTGATCTCCGTGCCAGCAACACCTGGCCTGGTCACTGTGATTCCGTGATGGTTTATTTGTGTGAAGAACTTATAAGCAAATTGCAGCAACTAGGGACAAAGCCGTGTGCGCAAAGAATGTTGTATGCCAATGGATGGATCTTAATGAGAAGCTTATGGCGGTCGGTGAAGCTGACGTCGTGGGTGTAGTCGTGTAGGCGCCCAAGGCGAGGAAGTTCGTTCGGCAAACTCCGCCTTTGAAGCAAAGCCTCCAGCAGGTCCGGCAGCGGTGGAGAAGAAGTTGGGAGGTAGAAACGGTCGTCGAAGAGGAGGAGGCCGTCCTCAACCGTCCAGGTGGGGCGGCGTCACCTGTGGTGACGCCGAGGGCGATCCGGCGCAGATGCTGGTCCTCCATTGTCGCCCCGCCGAGCTTGCACGAAGACTTCAGTGGACGTGTCGTAGAGGTCCAAAGCGCCGCATGCCTTGAACATTTCCCCAGCGGGAGGGAAGTGTCCGACGCCGGGCGAAGATTCCCGACCGAGCAAGTCGGGGGGGGGCGCCCCACTCGAGGAGGTGGAGCCGACGTGAATGTGCTCGCGGGCGGCCTTCGCGGTAGTACCGAGCTTCGTGAGTCGCGAAGTCTCATGTCACCGTCCCAAGCTTGCCGGCCAAGACATGCCAAGGATGACATCGACGCCGTTGCCCACATGCATGACGTATCGCGCCGATGTCGGCGTGTCGGGCGCCGATGCATAGTGGTACATCGAAGGTGGCAGCCCGGCATGTCAAAGTGGCGCCGGTGCCAGTGGTGATCAACACACGCACTGGCTGAGTCCGGAGGCCTGCCGTGGTTACCACACGAGGGTCGATGTAGTTGTGCGTTGCTCCCGAGTCGACAATGATGATGACGCCCGTGCCCGAGATGATGCCGACGAGGTATAGAGAGTGAGCACCACGCATCGGGAGTCGGGTCCCGAAAAAGGACCCCCCTGGTCACGCTCTCCCCGCTTGACGCCCACCGCTGGGACGCTCTCATGGTAAATTCGGTGTAGTCGTTGAAGATCGCGGATGTCGGCGAGGTGCTTGCACTTGTGACCCTCAGCGTGAACGGCTCGCCACGCTTGAAGCGAGAGGCTGGCATTGCGTCATTCCGCCATCTCCTCTCGGTGTCGCCCGTTTGAACGCCAAGTCGATGGTGATGCTACCGACGGGGTAGGTGCAGGGGGGGCGGCCATCAGGGCAAGAGGCGCAGCGCCTTGCCCTTCGCTCGGGCTGGCTTGCCGGGGTTGTAGAGGATGGCGAGGCGCCACTGCGTGCCGCCGGGCGAGAGACATGGCTGCCTCCATGTCCCTAGGATCCTCGATCTCGACGCGTCGTCTTGAGTGGCTCGCCCAATCTAGCTGTGTAGATGTTCAAGCGCTACTTGTCGTCGAGGTGGCCTGCGACGCACAACGCGCGCTGGAACCGCTCCGTGTACTCATCCACGGTGCATGTCTTCCTGATGATGCCGGCTCGCCCGGATTTCCGCCATGTAGTCGGGCAGCGTTCGTTGACGTCACCGGGCGGCCGGCCCAATCCGCCAATTGTTTCTCTTGGGACGGCTCATGTACCATCATTGCTGTGCTCCTCCCGTGAGATGATATGAGGCGTACCAAACTTGCTCGTGGTCGGGCGTACCTTGTCCCCGAAGAATTGCTCGCAGCCGGTTGATCCACGGAGAGGATTTTCCTTGCCATCATACGTCGGGAAGGACAGCTTTTGTGAGACGAGGGCGAGGGCTGGGAAGGTGTCCACCGGGCGGTGGGGCGGCGCATGCGCCCCAGCGCCGGGCGCCCTCGCAGCGCTGGCTTCGCCCCAAGTAGCCTTTCATCATGTCCTCCAGATCAGCTGCTGTGATTTGATCATCGACGTGCTTCTTGCCATCAATCCTTGTCTTGATGAAGTCGCGGGCTGTGTTCTCCAGCAGCGTCTTCATGGCAAGATCAGCCTCCTGCAGCTGTGCTTGACGCTTGGCCTCCTTCGGATCGTTGCCTGATAAGGTAGCAACCTGATCGGCGAGCGTGTCGAGCCTCTTGGTGAAGGTAGTGAACTGGTTTCCCAGATTCTTCAGCAGCTTCTTCGTGTCATCGTCCATGGTGGTGGGTGGATCGAGGTGTTCTCCGAATACCACCGTCGAACCCAATTAGATTGGGCCGTTCACGCGATTCTATTGACACTTATTGCACTTATTTTCACAATGTTCAGAGATTCTATTGACACTTATTGCACTGCTCATGACACCAAGTATGCTGAAGCTATTACATGGGTGCAAATACAGTATGCTGAAGCTATTACATGGGTGCAAATACAGTTGAGTGCTTTCAGTATGTTGGAAGCAGCTACCGCTCCAATTCCTATTCCTGTAGAAGCTCTCTTCGGTAACAGCTTGGGACTAATCAAGGAGGCTGCTACAACGGCTTGGGGGCAAGCCGTGTTTCAAGAATGGGGGAATGTCACGATACAGGCCAAGACTCCAAGAGATGGCATGAAGACTAGGCGGCCCACATGAAGAACAGGCGGCCCAAGATGCTAAACTCGTGTGCGCTTCGCCCAGATTGAAACAAAGCCTAGCTGCGTCTGGTGATCTGCTGTTGGAAACAGCTGTAAACGCTATAAGAGAGAGGGGAGGAAATCAAACTAGACTGTCTTGGTTGTCATGGGATTTCTGTTGGCGGCGAGCTTCGGCTCGAGTTGGCCGGCGGCAACCATCGCCACCGGAGCTGTAAACTCCAGTTACCCAGTTCTAAGTAATCATTCATAGTATCGTAGCAATACCACATCAGTGTTGTTACAATACAGCACATCTAATGGAGAGATACCAAAATGTTCCTTAAACAGTTTGCAAGAGCTATTTCTAGATGAATCCAACATCACTGGCATGATACCGAAGTCCATATCCAGCTTCACTGCCTTAAGCAGCCTTGACATCAGTTACAACCACTTGAGCAGTTTTGTGCCTGTGGAGATGGGAATGTTAACAAATCTAACTATATTGTGCGTTGCTAATAACAATTTCAGTGGTGTAGTATCGGAAGATCACTTCTTTGGTTTGACTAATTTGAAGACCATTGACTTCAGTGATACACATCTCCAAGTCAAGGTGGACTCGGATTGGAATCCACCATTCGACTTGCAAACGGCATATTTTTTTTCATCGTGTTATTTGGGTCCCCAAATACCTAATTGGCTTCGATGGCAAAAAGAGCATTTCAGACCTTGAGATTTCCAACACAGGTCTTATTGGTACAATCCCATATTGGTTTTGGACAACATTTTCTAACACCACATATTTGGACCTCTCTTACAATCAAATTACTGGTGAATTACCTCTTGATTTGGAGTTCATGGCTATAGAGGTGCTTCTTCTCCGGTCAAATCATTTAACTGGTTCAGTACCAAGATTCTCAAGAAACATTGGTGTATTGGACATCTCCAACAATTCTTTAGATGGACAACTGCCATCAAATTTTGGAGGTCCACATTTACAAGTTGCAGTTTTCTTTTCCAATCATATAACTGGGACCATTCCTGACTCTATTTGTCAATCACGACGACTGAGATTATTAGATTTTTCAAACAACATGCTTACAGGGGGCTTCCTAATTGTAGCAGAGAAGGGTTAAAACAACAAATCCCACTAAGCAACACCTTTTCAATGGCTAGTTTATTATACATCGAATTTCTCCTTCTACACAACAATAGTCTTTCAGGTGGCTTTCCATTATTCTTCAAACAATGTGAATATCTTGCATATCTTGATCTAACTCAAAACAGATTCAGTGGAAAGTTACCTACATGGATAAGTACCAACATGCCTCGGTTGGTAATGTTACGGCTAAGGTCTAATAAATTTTCTGGTCACATTCCAATGGATATAATGAGGTTATCTAAGCTCGGTATTCTTGACCTAGCAAACAACACGTTTTATGGGGTTATACCACATTCTCTTGCAAACTTGAAGGCTCTAACTACCACTATGGGTTCTGATGTAGATTATAATCCTTTTGAAGAAGATTATGATTCTTATTTCAGCGGTGATACAGTAGGAATGTCTGATGATAGCCTTTCGTTGCCAACTAAAGGCCAAGTGCTTGACTACACGGGGAATATCTTTTTTTTAAAGAGCATTGATCTATCTTGCAACAGATTAGTTGGGCAAATTCCCAAAGAAATCATTGCACTTCTTGGGCTGATAAATCTGAATTTGTCGTCAAACTTATTGAGCGGAAACATTCCATTTAAAATTGGTAATGTGTATTCATTGGAGTCTCTTGACTTGTCAAACAACCAACTTTCTGGTGAAATTCCTCAGTCCTTGACAAATTTAACTTCGTTGAGCTATCTGAATTTGTCCTACAATAACCTATCTGGCAGAATACCCTCAGGACATCACCTAGACACTCTCAAAGCAGAGGATCCTGCTTCAATGTACATTGGCAATCCGGGTCTTTGTGGGCATCCACTTCCAAAGCTGTGTCCTGAGATCAACCAATAAAAAGAAGATCCCATGAGAAGGCATGAAGATGACAAGACTCGAATGGATGTCTATCTTGGTTTCACCGTGGGATTCTCGGTAGGTCTTTGGATAATATTTTGTGGCCTTTTGTTCAAAAGGACCTGGAGGTACACCTATTTCAGCCTATTCGACAAATTGTACGACAAGGTGCATGTCTTTTTTGTAGTTACTTGGCAACGTTGGTTCAGAAAGCAAGGTACAGAATGAGCAAGCACTATACAATTATACGGGAGAAACAAAGCACCACTTATTTATTGGGTGGGTAAGAAAGACCTTCAGCTGTGGACCATTTGATTCGAAGTAATGAATGGTAATGCACTTCATCCACAGCGACAATAAAAGTTCTCAATGCATAATGTTATTGTTATAATGTTATATATATGTAATGTAAGAGGATGTTAATCATGTTGTAAGGGCGAAGCTTTGCCCCCAGCAAATTGGTAATATGAAATAAGTTTGTTGTACACGGCGTTAATTTTATTGGAAGTGACAAGCCCCTGGCACGAATAAATAAATCTGCTTTACCCATATTTCTGTGCCTTTAATTTGGTAGGAAAATGAGTTTTGGATGCAGAGAAGGCTCAGCTCTAACTCATCATCAGGTACTATCTGTACAGATACAGAAGAGTTAGTTTCGGACCACATCAGGTACTACCTGTGGCTGCGGCGGCCGGCTTGCCAGCGAAGGCTTCTGCAACTAAAAGAAAACTGGGATTCACCTCGCTGCTTCCCTTCTCATATATGCATTAGCATATTGTATATTTGGCCATGCTTCCTTTTAGATCCAACGGGAGCTTGCCATCATGACCTCCCTACCAGCGAAGGCTTCTGCAACTAAAATAAAAGTATATGAGAAAGTAACACACTTAGTGTAAACGGGAGCTTGCCATCATGTAATCAACCATGTAAATCAGCTTGAAAAAGATCCGAGACTGATTGATAATCATATATAGTAAATTCCATTTTGTATATGCATTAGCATACTGTACATTAGGCTAATTTTAACAATCAGTCTCGAAGTGAGTCTTGCCTTTGTATTGCCACGTCAAGAGCTATTCTTGACTCTATAAATAAACCTAGGCGGCCTCTGCAAGGAGGTGAGAACGATTACATATTTTCACTTAGTGTAATTGTGGAGGATTTGATTCTAAGTAGTGGATAGTATTTATTATTAAAAATTATGAAAATATTGTAAAAACATTAACAAGTGTGTGGGATATTGTTGTACTCGCACATTCACTTTACTTTGATTCTACTTTTCATATCATTTTTTTATATAAATAAAAGTTTTGGACACAGAGAAGGCTCGCTTTGAACCTGTCAGGTATAGAAGTTGGCCTCACGACACTAGGTGAGGACATAGGTGGTGGCGTTACACCACGAGAGACGAGACAACACCTAGCTCGCACGGACCTCTGTTTCTCAACCTCAGCTGCATCTGTTTTCCTCTCCATCACGAAATATAATGTGGGCTATGCCCGGGGCGGTCTTATTTAAGTTTTGTGTCGTCGTTTTTGTATCCTTCAAAAAAATTATCATCATTTTGATACCTCTGTTTTGACATTTGGTCTTATTCGAATGCCTGAGATGACAAAATATGTCAGGGACGGGGAGGTCTTTCCCTCGCAGGTTAAGTTTTTAATATGAAAAAATAGTATGATTTAGTGGAGGATCATTTTATAAATTCTAGTTTTCTAGGCAATAGGGGCCGAGCTAGTGCAAATGATCTTTACATCCATGGATCTTTTTCTTGGTTTCCCCTGTTTTCAGTGTAATTTGTACACCAGCAACAACCGTCGCCACATCTCAGTCTATCTCTGGTGCAGAGTTACCACATAATTTAGAGTTCATGGCCATAACTAAGCTTTATCTCCAATCAAATAATTTAAGTGGTTCGTTACCACAGTTACCAAGGAGCATTGTGCTATTGGACATCTCCAAAAATTCTTTAAATGGACATATACCATCATCAGATTTTGGAGCTCTATATTTACAGATTGCAATTATATGTTCTCCAATTGTATTACAGGGATTATTCCAAACTCAGTATGCCAGTTTCCTCAACTACGGGGTCTTAGATCTTTCAAACTACTTGCTTACAGCCTAACAGGGGGACTACCTAACTGCAGTGCAAAAGAGTTGAGACGATGGAACCGATCTAGTAACAGCTCTTCAAGGGTCCCTACCACAAATTCTTATGGTTTAGAAATCCTTACTTGCCTTCTAAATAATAACAAACCTTCAGGTCAGTTTCCTTTATGCCTGAAACTGAAACAATGCAAAAATCTTATGTTCCTTGACCTAACTCTAAACAGATTTAGCGGAAAGTTGCCTATGTGGATATGTGAGGCCATGCCTAGATAAGGGGGCATACCACAATCTCTTGTGAACTTGAAGGCTTTGACTACCACTGATGCGGCCTCAATGGAAAATTTAGTAACTAAAGGGCAAGTGCTTGAGTACAGTAAGAATACCCTATTTTTTATCAATATTGACTTATCTTGCAAAAGATTAGTCGGGCAAATTCTAGAAGAAAAATATTCCATTACCAGATTGATAAATTTGAATTTGTAATCAAACTTATTGAGTGGAAATATCTCATATAAGATTGGCAATATGCTATCATTGGTGTCTCTTGACTTGTCCAACAACCAACTTGCTGGTCAAATTCCTTTGAGCATATCCGTCACAAAACCGATTGATTTCGGGCGTGACACGTGGGCTCCGGTGCGCCCGATTAGGGCGGCGCACCGGTGCTAGGGCGGCGGCGCGTGGGCGCGGGCGGCGGCGGCGGGCTGGCGGCGCGGGCGGGGCGAAGTGGCAATGGCGCGGCGACGCGGGGGGCGGCGGGCGGCGCAGGGGAGAGGAGGGAGAGAGGAGATAAACTTCTTTATTGCTTGTTGACCCGAAAGATTACGTGACCCTTTACTTTTTATAGCCCGGCTAGTGGGACTTGTAAACCAAACAATCTCTCTAAAAGGTTTTCTTATAGATTGGAATACATTTTTACAAGCAATCCTATTTATTTTCCTAATAAGGGTCTTCCTTATAAATGGAATATCCCCTTGCACACCAAAAAGTCTAAGATAATCCTAGTCAAACTCCTTCTTTATTCCCTAATTAATTCCCGAAGAATCCATGAAGGGAGGCGGAGGGCGGCGGCGGGCGGCCTGCCCGGGGCGCGGTGCTCGCCCCCCGGGCCTCGTGGGCCTCGTCATCCCGGGCCCTATTTCCCCGGGGCACATGACATCTCCCCCCTTCTCCGACCCAGGCGTCCTCGCGCTACTGGATGAACGCCCATTCGGTCACACCTCGGGGAAAGATCTCGTAGCACCGGCATGATGTGAGCTCAACCTAGAGAATCAACTTCCCATGCACCGGGTTCCCGAGGATCATGTTCTCCCGGGTTCGTAAAGGTGCGAATTCCAATAGATAGTGGAGGTTGCCGATGTAGCCGTGGTAGATGTACTGGTGGATGGCGCGCTCGTGTTGTGACGCCGTCTGACGACGAGCCTCGAGCAAGAGCTCCCGCGGAACTCCCGCCTCAAGGTCTTGATGCACCATATCGCGAGACGGGCTCTCCAGAACAAGAAGCGCTCATTTGGTGGAGGAGTGACGAAGAGTGGCAGGAGGCGCCAAATAGTGATGTCACGGCGAGTAGGAGGAGTTGCAGCCAGATTCAGCATCGTACCGTACATGAAGGAGCCGACGTCGAACATGGATGGGGAGAGCTAATGTGTTCCCCGCTCCGCATCGTAGGCCGGTGGACGTTGTCGACCGGTGAGGAAGAGGCGGTCCATGACGCCGAGGAAGACGACTCTAGCTGGGCCGACGTGGTGGCGCCGAGGCCAGATGCCGCCCACCAAGATGGCGGTTGGAGCTGCTGTAGTCGGTGGTGTCGTGTAGGGCGCCCGGGCGATGAAGTTCGGCCCCGCGAACCCCTCCCCAAGTAGAGCCTCCAAGAGGTCCGGTAGTAGCGGTGAGGAAGCCGGAGGTAGAAGCGCCGCCGAAGAGGAGAAGGCCGCCCTCCACCGTCGAAATGGCGGGCGGCGCCCGTGGTGACATCGAGGACGATCCGTCGCGGTGTTGGTCCTCCAATGTCGCCCGTCGTAAATCGGACGAAGACTCTGCCGACGTGTCGTGAGAGGTCCAAGGCAGTGGCATGCCGTGCATGTTTCCCCAACCTCGGGGCGAAGCTCCGAGTGCCCGCGAAGATGCCTGACCGAGTAGGCCAGGTCCGAGGGCGCCCGTGTCGGCGCGTGGAGGAGGGGCCGACGTGAATGTCGCGGGCGTTGCCGCCGCGTAGTATTGTAGCTCGTTGGTGGCGAAGTCCCATGTCACCCTTCCCGTGCTTGCTAGCCGTGGCATGCCAAGGATGACGCCGACGCCGCGTCTCCGTGCATGACATAGGCGTCGATGTCGAAGACGTCCGCGTCGATGCGAAGCGGCACGTCGAAGGTGGCCGCTCGGCATGTCGAAGTCGCGCCAGTTCCCGCGGTGATCAGCACACATATAGGTTGAGTTCGCAATCCCGCCAGGCTCACCACACGAGGGTCGATGTAGTTGTGCGTGGCTCCCAAGTCGACGATGATGCCGACGCCCGCCCCCGAGATGATGCCGACGCAGGTATAGGGAGTGTGCACCACGACCGGGGGAGTTGGGGTCCCCGAATAGGACCCCCGAGGTCGGCGCCGTCGATGGCGACGCCCTCTGCGGTGGCGCCCTCCCGGTCATCGCTGTAGTCATTGAAGATCGCGGATGTCGAACAGGTGCTTGCACTTGTGACCGCGTGTGAACGGCTCGTCCACAGTTGAAGCACGCCCCGCCTTTGCGTCGCTCCGTCATATCCTCGGTGTCGGCCATTTGAACGGCCGGGTCGACGCCGAGGTTGATGTCGGTGGTGCCGCCCGATGTCGTAGTGGGCAGCAATGGCGCGGGTGCCTTGCCCCACCGGGCCGTGCCGGCTTGCTAGAGTTGTAGAGGATGGTCAGGCGGCTCTCATATGCTTTGACAAGGGACATGGCCGTCTCCATGTCCTTTGGGTCCTGCAGCTCGACGTTAGTCTTCAACGGTTCCCCCAGTCCCGCTGTGTAGATGTAGATCCGCTTGTTGTCGCCAAGGTGTCTCCGGCGAGTGACGCGGCGCCAGAACTACTCCGTGTACTCATCCACGCGTGCTGTCTTCCTCGCCGATGCCGATTTACCCAGCGGGTTGCGCCGGGTAGCTGGGACGAAACGTTCGTTGACATACCGGGCGGCTCGTCCAATCTGTCAACAACTTCTCTTTGGGACAGCCTCATGTTACCACTCACTGTGCTCCTCCCGTGAGATGATATGAAGCATACCGGACTTGCTCGTAGCCGGCGCACCTTGTCCCCCGAAGAATTGTTCGCAGCGGTTGAGCCACGGTAGGGATCGCCCTTGCTATCTACGTCGGGAAGGACAGCTTGTGCGGGCGTGGTGTGAGGCCGGGGAAGTACTTGACGGGAGAGGGAGGGGCGGCGCATGCGCCGCCGGTGCCGGCGCCCCCCCGGCAATGGCTTCATTTCGAGGAAGTTGGCCGACATCTTCTCCAGATCACCGCTTGAACCGGATCATTCGCGATGGTTTGCCCCGTCCGTCCTGCCTTGATGAAGGCGCGGCCGAGTCCTCCATGACCGCCTTCACGACGCCTCGCCTCCTTTCAGCTTGAGTCGCCTTTGCCTCTACCGGATCGGCACCGAAGAGGACAGCAACCCGATCACGAGCGTGTCGTCGTCGAGGGCGGTGAAGGTGGAGAATCCTTCCCTAGCTCGGCCAAGATCTTCTTCGCCTTGGCGCCCATGGTGGTGGGTGGATCGTAGTGGCTCCGGATACCACCCGTCACAAACCAGATTGATTCTCAAGGGCGTGACACGCGGGCTCAGGTGGCCGATTAGGGGCAGCACACCGGGCGCTAGGGGTGGCGGCGGCGGGGGCGCGCGGCAGCGGGCGGCGGCACACGGGCGGTGGCGGCGGCGAGTGGCGGCAGCAATGGGCAAGGTGGGGGGCGGCAAGCACAGTGGAGAGGAGGAAGAGAGGAGATAAACTTCTTTATTGCTTGTTGACCCGAAAAGATTACGTGCACCTTACTTTTATAGCCCGGCTAGTGGGACTTGTAAACCAAGCAATCTCTAAAAGGTTTCCTTATAGATTGGAATACCTTTTACAAGCAATCCTATTTATTTTCCTAATAAGGGTCTTCCTTATAAATGGAATATCGCCTTGCACACCAAAAAAGCCTAAGATAATTCTAGTCAAACTCCTTCTTTATTCCCTAATTAATTCCCGAAGAGGCGGAGGCGGGCGCCCGCGCCCCGCCCCGGGCGGCGGGTGCTCGCCCCCTCGGGCCTCGTGGGTCTGTCATCCCGGGCCCTATTTCGGCACATGACAATATCAAATTTGACTTCGCTTATCTAAATTTGTCCTACAATAACCTATTAGGAAGAATACCCTCAGGGCATCAGCTAGACACTATCAAGGCAGAGGACCCTGCTTCATTATACATTGGCAATCCTAGTCTTTGTGGATACCCACTTCCAAAGGTTTGTCCTGAAATTAGCCAATACAAGAAGATCCTTTTTTATGAAACAAGAAGGTCCCTTCAAATGAAATGAAGATGACATGACTCAAATGGATTTTTGATAAATTCCATGACAAGGTGCAGATCTTCTTTGCAGTCACTTGAAATGTATAAAATGTGATTTGTTGTGACGTAATGTGTAAGATGCTATTAATCATAATATACTGTGAAGTGTGATATCCTCATATACTGTAACATTGTTGTACGTCGCAACATAGAAAGCAACAAACCCAATCACAAAAATATGCTAATTATTTGTTTTCTAACTCAATCATGTAATACCACATTAGTTTTAGTTTCATCTTACTTTGCATGTCATTTTTAGTAGGAAATAATTGGATACAGAGAATGCTCACTCTGAACTTGCAACTGAAGCATTCCTCACAAACCTAAAGCATCTCTTCAGATCGGCCTAGAAGGTGAGGCGACAGCCTCATCGTCAATAATGTCCTTTTGCTGCAGAATTATGGCCGAAAAACCATGAGGCTTGGGCTGGCGACGCCGTCCAGATTTATACTCTGTTGAGACTTGGCGGGTTAAAATCAATTGAGCGCCAAAGCAGCAAGCTGTAGAGAACAGCGGCTTTCATCTAGTATAGTGCTTAGAATGTGCGGAAAGAGAGGAATCAGAGAATTTTTGAAGGATCAGCAAGAACTCCAGCTCGCTCAGGTGTTTGCTCCAGCAAGAGAAGAAATAGCGCTGCGTCGACAGGCCTGCGGACACTCTTGGGTTGACTATTGAATCACCTCTCTCATGTTTCCCATGTGTACAGTGTACTGTGTTTTTCTTCTATGTAACAGCACCCTGTCAGACGTGGACTTTCTACCTTCTTAAATTAAATGATTTGGCAGCACTCCTGCCCTGTTTTTCTTAAAATAAAGTAATTTAAATCCTTTGTCAACAGAAAAATATACATGGAAACCACATTTGCCTCTTCATAAAACTACTACGACATCAAAGATAGCAAATACATTCTTGGCCGAAAAAAAAGACAGCAAATACGTATATCATACAAACTCTGCACACACGTGTCCAATATTTCAGCTCCTTTACAAACAAGAAAAAATGGATTGGTCAGACCGAAAGAAAATAAATTTTTTTAAAAAAGAAAATCTAAAGCACTAGCCACCTTGCTAGTTAAAATTACAGTCTGCTGTACGTTGATGGACATGATCACATGACAATATAATACTGTACTACAATACAATGCATCGGTAATAGTCTTACAGGAAGCAGAATGTACCAACGGTTGCATTTGCCGCATTCACGTGTAGTATGTGTTTTGAAGACCTGCTCCACATCCCTCCAAATCAAATATACACATTAGGAATGTGACTAACAAGGAGCCAGTCGGTCTCCGCCAAACCAGGGCAACCATAAATGTGCAATTCCTTGAGGGCAGTTAAGCGTTGTATGGATTGGGGCAAGTATTGAAGGGAAGGGGAATTCTGGATATAAAGATCACGAAGCACAGAGAGTTGTTCGATCCACTCCGGTAGCACCGTCAGTGCAGGACCTGATGACAGGTTGAGATGTTCAAGCGAGGTGAGATGCTGAATCGCCTCTGGGAACTGCTTCAGATCGCTCATACGCAGTTCAAGGTGTCGCAGAGAATGCAGTTCTCCAAGCCAGTCAGGCAACGTGCCAACGGCGGGGCAGTCGTTGATGCTGAGACGCTCAAGAGAGGTGAGCTTCCGCATGCTCTCTGGTAACTGTGTCAGGTCATTGCATCTGTAAATATACAACTCTTTCAGCTCAGTGAGGTGCTGCAGCAGTTCCCATCCACATGATGATCCTGTAACTTCCATTAGCATTAGACTCTTGAGGCGAGGGACCAACGCCTGCATGCTGGGCCGCTGATGGGAGAACCTTCCTGTGGATAGCAGCTGCCCATTGCTTCTGATTAAAGACATATCCTCCAATGATGGTGGCAAGTAGAGGCTCACATTTAATTTCGGGCAGCCACGTATGCGTAGACTGGACAGGACAAGGAAAGGATATTGTGCTGCCAATTCATTCTCCCCAGTTTCAAAACCACTTGATGCAGTCCACAGCTCCTCTAAATTAGGCATTTCCTCGAGCTCAAGGTCCTTCAGTGAAGGCAACTCAACAAATCCTCTCATATGCCTCAAGTTTGGAAATCCTTTTAGCGTTAACCAAGTTAAACAAAGGAAATGGGATGCAGTAGTTTGCTTCAGCATTATGCCACCTTCACAACATGAAGAATCATTTTGCTTCACCATCCATCCTGGCAAACAGGGGCCTCTATAACCATAGATATTCAAACTCTTAATTTGGGATGGTGGTTCAAGAGCCGCTCAGCACACCCCAATCATGTTCCATGTCTGATACCAATCCTTCTTCCGTATCACTTGAAGACCAGTTCAGGTCCAAGCTTTGTATGTTACTCTTCCGCTTCAAGCAAGCCTTCTCTGCATCACTTGGATCCTTCAAATACTCAAGGTTGGTAATTTCCAAGGAACCACCTACCATATCAAGGTTTTCTAACTCTGAGATCCTCGCATCATCTGCACCACACCCAACAACAAACAATCCAAGCTTTCTTAAACGGGTCAGCTGTCCCAACCCTGATGGTAAGCAACATAGCTTACCACAACCCACTATGTTCAAAACTGTAAGCCTTTTCAAGTTTGTTATGCCCTTAGGCAACTCCCGTAGCTCTATGCATGCCTTAAGGTCAATACATTCTAGAGTATCAATCAATGTAACCCATTGAGGTAGCATGGTAATTTTGGTTATAGAAAGGTTCAGAGTACGCAATGTAGGACAGGATAATGTGCTTGGCAGATCTTGCAAACCTGTACAACCATTAAAGTTGATAGTTCGCAAGTTTTTGAAATCCCCAATCATGTCTGACGGTAGTTGTTGCAGAGATGAACAACGCTCTATATCAAGTACACATAGGCTTCCAGTTCTACCTAAAGAGCTTGGTATCCCTCGGAACTTGTGGCAGGCATATAGTTGCAAGGACTGAAGAACACAAAAGTCACCAATGGACTGAGGCAAACTCTCAAGATCAGTAATGCAGTTCAACTCAAGAGTCCTTAGCTTCAGAAGCTTTCCAACAGACTTCGAGGTAATGTCGAAAAACCTTTGCAGTTAACAAAATGGAGTGACTGCAAGTTCCAACACCTCGAGATAGCTTCTGGAACTGTTGTACAACTAACATTGTGGATTTCAAGATACCCAAGATACTCAAACTTTAATATGAATAGTGAAAATGGGCTATCCATTGCATATTCCAAAACAACACTGCGCATACAACAACTATTCTTCACTGTGATATCAAGAGATGGCTTACTGTCAGAGATATATAGAGCACGGACCTTGTCAAATAAGCCCTTGTCAACTTTCTCACCGAATGAAGTCAGAGATAAATATCTATACCCATGAGTAAATTTCTCATGTTGTATGAATTGGTACACAAGTCACCAGTTCATCCTTCATTATCTGTCGAGTCGATCATGGATCAAATCGTGCATGTTGCATATATCAAAGATTCCAACCGGCTGTCATAAGCTTCCCGAAGAAACCCCGACTTTTACAAGAGAATCTAAGTAGTCTCTTCCGATATCTTCGGTTGCTCTCCATTCATTGCATTGATGAACTGCGTGAGCCACCCATTGGCCAATCAAACGATTTTTTCCGATTCCATAGCCCTTCGTAAATATGGAGCAAAACGTAAAAGCAATCGCCTTCGGTTCATCCGCCAAGTGAATATAGCTCAACTTCAAGGATGCAAACACTTTGTCATTTATACTTTGAAGATTCCATAAATTATTTCTCTTATGGCCCTCCACGCATTTATTTCCTTCTTGTCACGAAGGACTGCACCAAGAGTTTGAATAGCTAGCGGCACCCCACCACATCCCTTGATAATCTCTTTTCCAACTTGTATATGATCGCAACTCAAATCTTGCTCGCCAACCCGTAACCCTTTAGGAATAAGTTCCAACTCGACTTCGATAAAAATGCCAACTCAAATATATGTCTTGATTCCACGCCTTCGCAACCTTTCGATCACGAGTGGTTAATACAATCCTTGTTTCGGTGCGCCACATTTTAGCCGCACCATGAGTTGTTCCCGGGCCACGCGCCCGTCCTCATGCCAAGCATCATCAAGGATAAGAAGAAACTTCTTATTGCCCAACTTCTGAGATTTTTTGGACCATGTGTTCCGGGGATGACGATCTTAATTATCTCCAACAATTTTTTGAAATAGCTTGCCAATAAGCTTCTCCACACCAAACTCTTGAGACACATGGACCCAAAATATTTCATCTCCAAAGTGCTCCTTTACCTTGATGTCATGGCAAATGTGTTTTGGCCAAAGTAGTTTTACCTCGACCCCCTAACCCAACGATAGAAACTATCATGTTGTTCTCTCCAAAGATTGCAATCTACAAGCTTAGATATGATTGTATCCTTTTCTTGATCCCTAAGGGGTATTTTGGACTCGAACCTTGCTCAACCAGGACATCTCTCCATATGTCCTGCACCCAGCACCAACATGTAGATCCCTTGGAAAATTATTACTCACTAAAGTATTGACATCACTTCTTTGCTTGACGATTGCAGCAAATCTCACCTTGATTGCCTTGATCTTACGAGCCATCTTGTATCGGAATGCAAGTGTCCTTGGTTTTGCACAGAAGCAGCCAACTATACCACTCTTGTCATCATCATCTCTTTCCATCTTTTGTTTCTCAGCTTCTAGCTGGACTTCTTGTAGTATATCATCAATGTCATAAGCCACATCTTTCAATTTTACCACCCAGCGAGACTGTGGCTCACTCTGTATTGCTCTGTCACGTGCTGCCAACAACCAGCTTGTAATCTCTGTGTGTATATCCTGGAGCTCTGAGAGATCTCTTTTTACACCGGTTATGGCAGCAAACTCAGTGGCTAACAGTGAAATTAGCTTGTCACCTGCAACCTTGAGCACTCCAGATGCTAAAGCAGCCTCCATCCCACTCATTACGTCAAAGAAACTCTTGCCTAAACCCCTGCGGATGAATGAAATTGAAAAGTTTAACGGTTACATTTGAGTTTCACAAATCCAAAATTAGTTAGTTGGCAGCAGTAATGTTTTTTAGGAAAAAAAAAGTTTCCGGACGACAAAATATCTGAGAGTTAGCAATTAACATGTGTCACCCCCAGATCGGACGTGTGACAACATTGGTGGTTTGCAGATTATTATATTTCGTATGTGTTTCCAACTGAATGGAGAATTATTGTTTGTATCTAGTTTTCTGGGAGACAAAAATCTTATATGGGTAACACAGAAAGTCGTTTGGCGTGAAAATAAAATAGGAATTTAATCTGCATACCAGGTGGAGGAGGACAGACACAGTAGCAGGAGTAGAGCAACAACAGTATGTCACTTTGATGCCGCCAGATGAGGGAGGGTTCTTCTTCTTCTTCTTGTGAAAGAGGTGAAGGGAATCAGTATGCTTCACGCTCACTGGGATTGACACCAAAAAAAAAAAAAAAAAAAAAAAAGTGAGTTGCTCATCGAAGAAATTCTAGGATTGAATAAAATGACCAGCAGGGTAGAAAGTGGGAGGAGATTTGAGGAATTAGATTGTACCTGAGTCTACAACCCACCGAGACAGAGGAACTGGATCACTTCACTTCAGCTTCACTTGAGGATGCAGAGGCCTGCAGATCTGAGGAGGCAGGTGAAGAAGAAAATGAGCAGGTGGTCCAACCCAACGAGGAGGAGAAACAGGATTCCAGCCGAGATCATCCTCGTTACCTCGGTCGCGTCGTCGTCGGCGACGAGAGGCCTCCCGCCCCTAGTCAGTCAGGTTGTGCGCGGCGGTTGATGATCACTGCTCACTTCTCGCGGCCATGGAGACAAACGGAGAGAGGAGGCAGGAGAGTGATTGTCCACGACGAAATGATTTGCGACTGGAGCCTGGACCTCGGCGGCCCGCTGAGAGCATGATTGCTTTCCGCGTCTCTGGAAACGCGTGGGGGGAAGAGCATCTACTACAGTGGACCCAGAAAATCCATCCTCTTTTCCTAGAAACTGTTATAAAAAGGGATTAACTAAGCAAGAAAATTAAGCTCCAATAGATCCCTTGCTAATCCGTTTTCCCAAACTTTTTTTTTTCTTAAAAATCTCCCAAAATCTTCTTCTCACATCTCACCTAAACAAGAGAAAGAGGTCGTCAGGCTACTTACCACAGGCCGTTTTTCTACCACCCATCGTTGGTCAGTAGGCCTCGCCTGTTAGAAACAAAACATACACGTGCTCTCTCCGTCTCAAATTAAACGTATTTTTTGAGAGTTCGTGCCACAAGTTTGATTCGATTTGTATAAAATACGCATAAAGATCTAAATCTCCAAATAAATTTGTTAAAAAACTAGATAAAAAAATGATATTAATTATGTAATATAAATATTAATTATATTTTAATAAATAATTACCGGTTTTTTTTAGGGAAGCAAGAACTCCGTTTATTCCGGGGACGGAGGGAGTAGATTCTAATTCCCGTTTACAATAAATAAATAAATCAATAAATAAATAAATAAATAAAATGACAACAACTAGTTTGTCAAACGTGCTCCCCACACGAGCTAGAGTTTGAGGAGCAACAAAAAAATAAAAGTTTTACAAATGAATTATGTGGCTACAACTAGTCAAAGTTGTGTTCACAAAAAAAACTACTCAAAATTGCATATATTTATGCTCCCTATCTATTTTTATTTTCTAACACAATATTCGTATAGATAATATATACGATATATCTTTCCATTAATGATTACCTTTGCAATTATTCTATATATTTTTCCACTCATATTCGAAGTTTTTTTTTCCCTTTGCATCGTGCTTCCACATATCTTTAATACTAGGAATTCCGTGGCGTTCGTCAAGTGGGAATGCAGAGAAATTTTATATTACATTGGAGAAAAGCAAATATATAGCATTGTACAATCATTTAGGTTAGTGATGATGATGCGTTGTGGTTTTGTAGTTAGAAATAGTGGGTAGCCATGCAAATAGCTAATCTTTTTAAATAATACAAAATCAGCTACTACAAACAACGAAACACTCAAATTATATTAGGCACTACATCGACACATTTAAACTACATCAGGTCAATTGCAGAATTCGTTGAGGCATCTTCTTCACTGATTGATTAGAAGTGGAGAAGACATAGAAGGAATATAATTTATGAAGAAAAAAAAAAATTCTATTGGGGCTAAATACGAAATGACATGGATTTGGGAGAAATAATGAAAGAATGCAATAAAATAAAAAGGACTAACATGGGACAAATTGAACTGGAAAATATTTTCTTTTCTTTGAACACACGGATCATGCATGTAAAGTTGACATTACAGTTTTTTTTGTTTACTAGTTAAAGCGCCCGTTGCTACGGGATAACTAAATTTTATATAAAAATACATAGATCGCATGAGAAGATAACAATACTATAAAAGTAAACAATGATATTAAAATAACATTTAATCCAATCAAGTAAGTTTTATGAAACTAACCCAATCATATTGCAGTGTCACAAGCTCAGTAAACTCTATTGTATATACTCTTCTAATTAGGTCTAAGATAATGTTTTATAGACGGAAGAAATTTTCGATATTCATTTATTTCGATGCCAATAAATCCAAGTTTATTATATACACGGAAGGAGCACGAAGGTTGATTATTTGACATCAAACGTTCATGATATATACCATGCACAAGCGGCCACATATACGGACTTAAATATAATATTCAAGTAAATGTAATCATGTTACACCACGGTCTTCTTCAAATGTGCATCTCACATGTACATATGTTTTTACATTTGGCACTTATTGTGTATATAATATCTCCATGTAGAGTCCGATAAACCATTTAGAAGTACTTAGGAATATCAACAAATTTGTTTGCAATGGACCTCTCGACCCAGCAGCTTTAGTTTCTTTCTGCCTTTCTCTGATGATACTTCTCTCTCTCTTTTTTATTTCTTTCATCCCTTTCTTCTTGAGTCATTGCTGGTGTCGTGCTTTTTCTCTTTCCCTTTTTACGCTTGGCACGTTCATCAACTTAAGTCTGTTGTGAATCTGATGTTGTCTGACCACCCTTTTTTTTGAAAATAGGTTGATAGATATTTAATTAATTACCACAAATAATACAAGAAGCGTATATGGGTAAGCAATTACCTCCATTGATGTTGTTTGTCAAGGCTCCGTATGGTACAACCTTCATTATTTTGCATAGGTTCCATTACAATGAAACTGAACCCAAAATTAATCCATAGTTTCAATCAGAAATTAATCTCATGTGCTACTCTTAGTATGATCGGCAAGAATACCAGAATGATGACATATATTTTTCCAATTGTTTGAAATTCTTTCATGCTAGCAAGAATACCAAAATGATAACATATATTTTCCCGATACAAAACAACATGTTCAGACAATAATATAACCTCTTTCAAAAGGAGAATAGTCTCTGCAGCAACAGCATGTAATAATTTAAAATTTGGGTGTTAAACAAAATGACATATTTTCCCCATATAGATATAAACACTTGCTTTAAGTGAACAATTTTCCCAAAAGATAGGTTTGGAATTCTCTTGGATTTCAATGAGTAAGAACACGTCTGTTTTAGCAATGCGGGGCAGACACATGGGCCATGTTGCATTGATTAGCAAGTAACCTCAATAAAAAAAAACAGTACAGCAACCACATTGTGACAATCTGCCAAATGATTGCTAAAAAGGAAGAAAAGCCATAGGCAGTTTGCTTTTTAGGGCCTGAACTATTTCTGAATAAATCCAGCCATGTCTATTGTCAATATGCCAAATGATTTTTTGCTAAAAAAACGAAAATCTAATAGGCATAGTGCTTTAGGAAGCCTAGAATGTTTGTGCTCTAATCCAGTCATTTTCCTTTTTTTTTTTTCTTTGTGCCATATTTTCAACTGGAACCCTCCCTTGTTATCAAGTACAGACACAGGGGTAAACAGGTTAAGCTTTTTATGTGTGCACTTGCATGGGCGCTGCACTTACATGGACTGCAGACACGGACAACGCTGATTATTACCGCCGTCCAAGGAGTCCTCCGATCTAATTAGGGCAGTGAAAGGATGAAAAACTCATGAGATTAGGGTGAGAACGGATGCAAACCAATTCATGGGGGCTGAACTTTGTCTGAACTGCACTTCCCTGGGAACCTGCTAATAATCAATAAAAATTTCACCCATAGTGTTAATACAGGCACACCAAAGTGAAACAAAAACTTTGTAGCATAAAACCAAACTGAGTTTAAAACTATGGGTAGTCTGGTGCACGGCTGAATTACCTGATCAACGCGATTGGTTTTTCCAAAATCTCTGTGAAGAGATCTTGTACAGAACAAACATTGAAATAAGAATAATATTGTGGCTTGCTATTGAACATTCATAAGAGCATGTTTTTATTAAAAACACAAAAAAATCTGTTTTTTGTGTACTTAACAACATCTGCAGCTAAAAGGATTCTAGAAGTACTTATTTTATTAATAAATAGAGACAGCCATTATCTAAGTAAAGCTACGTGATATTGTTCAGCAGGCCAGTAGCAGCAGCATCTGGCCATCAGCAGGCAAGCAGGTAGCAGCAGCCAAGTGATCAATTTGAAGACTGGTTAGCTTCAGAACCAAATGGCAGCAACCTGCTATCCAAGGTAACATGCTGCTACTCAAAGGAACATCAATTTTGGGAATATTATTCAATCGGCAGCAGCCTGCTATTCAAAGTGGCATCAAATCAATGCCTAATATAAAAATCAGAAAATGGGCCTCTAATAAGCAAACTGAACTGAACTGAAAGTTGTTAGAACTCACATTATTGAAGTGAAAACTACAAGAGCTGACTAAGAAAGTTGATATATCAAGATCTAGAAAATTAATTTATCTTTGAAACTAATACGGACAAAGCCATTAAGCTGCAATCATATGCTATAAACGGAAAGTGATTAGTTTCTCACCAACTAACAATATGGACTCACGACGATCTCTGACAACACAACAAAGTGCTTAGCTGTTTTCTTTGTTGGTTCATTGGAGCTGAATCTTTGTCTTATCTCTCTATTGCTTCATTGCTCGGTACTGAGAGCTGAAACCAGATTTGAATCCGCAGAAGACAGAAATAAAAAAAGATTAGTTCATTCAACCATAATATCTGCTACTATGAAAAAAAAGAAACTAAACGGAGGAGCCCTTCTAAATTCGTTACAGCTTCAGCACTCTCCAGTCATCCACAAAACTTATGGAAACATTTTTTTAGTGGATACAGGCAGACTACCGGATAGTGTACAGTACATGAAAAACTAAAGCTATATGGCCCATTGCTTATGTGGCAAAACTTAGGTCACAAGTGTTTGCTTCTTTGTGGCCTCCTTTGTGCAAGACATGCAAAGTGAATGCCCCTTCACTTCAAGCACATGGATGGATAGCAACTAAACACATACTCAGATGACTATTAATAAGCGAGTTAAGCTCACATATGGATGCCTAAAACATAATTTCAACAAGCACATGCTGGGTGCACCTCTATTGTTGGATTACCACTCCAATCACCAAAGATGCAAAGTGAGACCGTGTCTAGTCATGGAGAGAAAAAAAAAACATTTATAGCTCCCACCATAAAATTAAATTTAGATATATTTGAACTGGATCATTTGCCATTAACCTTTTCACTCTATTTCCCCAAATCTCAAGATTGGTCGCTATTGACTGGTGTGTAGCTTTATGTCAGACAGGCAACAGAGTAGCTTCATTTGTCAGTTTCTGTTACAACAACATGCCTATTTCAGGTTACAGGTTTAGTAGGCAAACTATTACACACCATGAAGAATCAGATTAGTTGATTGTTTGAAAGGATTATCTTGCTAGTGACGCAACAAAAAAATTAAGAAATTTGGTAATCAGACTTGTAGTACCTAATCAAATACCAAAGGACGAAGCTAAAATCAAACCAACAATGACAAAGGCAAATAAATGGACAGAGTCAATACTAAGAAAGATAAAATCAAAGTTCAGATGAATATGTACCTACAGCAATCCTTCAAAATGGAGGCAAGAGTATCTGACATCGAATCAGCAATTGAGGTTTACACATCTGAAATTCCGAAACACATTTACTGCAAATCAGGTACTAAAACAGTATGCAGACATACGTATATAATTTATTTATCCAAGTTGTAAAAAAAAAAAAAAGACAACTGACCAATGTGTTCTAATCAATAACTTGAAAAAATATAGCATATGTTCTATAATTGATGCTTGAAAGATGGAACTCTGGATCTAACAATGACCTCCAAATTGCAACTGTGGTTCCAGAAACTTCCAACACCCTCAAAAGCATACATTTAACATACTTTCGGTGAGTTCTCAAATTCTTATTCACGTTCTTTGAACTTTCAATGATGGCAGAGTGTCTTGACGTTCTTATTGACATTTTGTCGAGCATGTGAGGTACAACTATCTAGTGTGAAACGTTTGCAATGCAAAGATATTGAACAGGAGAAGGGGGAGGATTTCTAACTTAAGGAAAGATGTATTGGTACCAAGAACCATCTTGTCTATGGAACCAGAGACCCATCCAGCCACTCTAAGCAAATTAACTTGGGGAACAAATTCACTAAGAACTGTCTTTAATCTTACCTCCTCTGGGAGCCGCACGATCTACTTCACGGCAAGCCGAGGACGTGGCGCCGGGGATGGGGTTGTGTGGCTGGGCGCTGCCCCTGGTTGAGCGCCTGCGCCACCTGGATGCCGCGCACGGATCGCGTGTGTCGCCTACTCCTGGTGCCGGCTGTGGCCTTGGTGCGACGGTAAGGGAGAGGAGGCGGCGGCGGCAGCGGCAGAGGTCCGGCGGCGCGCCTCGCACGACGGGGCAAGGGAGGTGCGGTGGTGTTTGCCGCAGTTGGCTGGGGCGAGGCTCGTCGCCGCCGGGGTGAACGGGGAAGGGCGAGATCGCCTCGCGCGGGGGAGAGGAGGTGGCACCGTGCGTGATTGGAGGAGGCAGATGTTTCCTATTTTTTACCGGTGATTTTTTGTTTCCTAAAAAAAATATGACGGGGAGGGATACGAAGGCCTCGTCGTTTCGTCGCATGGAGCGAGGCGACGGTGAATAGTTTTTACCGCACTAAAAATAGTCTTACTTTCATCTTTTTAGGCAGTAAAGATAGCGTATGTAGTTTTATGCGATAGTCCATATAAGCCTCTGTATATATAATTACCTTTTATTACATTCTTGAGTTGTCAACTTTTCCAAAATAAGAATAATCATATGATAATTTATTAATTAATTATATGAGGAATAAAGTATTGCCTATGAATTAGCATAATGGAAAATCTATGAGCTATATGGGACCCACGGATCACAATCTCATGAAAACGCTTCCATCTTGTTGATAATGAACACGCTTCCATCTGGGCATCCTTATCCTTCCAATCTGATTGTTCCCACGGTACACGGCATGAAGCTCTTTGCGAGGGAGGCGGACGGCAGACTGCAGGGAGGCGGAGCGGGATGCTACAGGACGGGTGGGCATCGATCTCGATCGACACCAGGTGGACACACAATCATGTCTCAGTCTGAGCACCTTGCTGCGCCTCTAGGTGTTTAGTTGGTGAAATATTTTGGGTTCGGGAGTAGAAGACTTTTCGTTTGTATTTGGTAATTATTATCCTATTATATGGAGTAATTAAAGCTCAAAAGATTCGTCTCGTCACTTTTTCAACCAAACTACGCTAATTAGTTTTTTTTTCTTTTACATTTAATACCCACGTAAACGCGTTAAGAGATTTGATGTGACGATTTTAACCAGCGCTTTTTGGGTTACTGTAGAAGCAACTAAACACCCCCTTTGTCTGCGAGAGCGCCGCCCGTAGCGAGCTCTTTGCGAGACCGCGCCCCGTCCGCCCGAGCGAGAAGCTGCGCTACCATCGCCGCCTGTCCGCAGCAAAGTCCCTGCTCGACGCCGACCGCAGCGAGCGACCTGCGATTCGCCGCCGGCCCACCGGCTGGCGAACGTCGCCTCTTCACCGGCTGGTCAACTGCTTGACGCCGCCGGCCACCAGCGCGGCGCAACTCCGTCCACCCGACGCCGCAGACCAGCAGCGCGGCGCAACTCCATCCGCTTGACTCCACGCCGCGAGATGCGACCGGGAGAGGCTGGACGCTGGAGAGACAATATGTTTTTATAGACACCAATGCATGACACTTCGATCCGTTTTGGCCGGGGGTGGAGGCGCAGTTGTCTGTTCCAATTCTGAGCACTCGCAGCGACCATTGATGGAGCAGCAAAGGCATTAATTTGGTGGCAACCGTGGGTGGCTGTGGAGAAGAGGAAGTGGTGGGGTAGGAGCGGACAGGTGGGCATGCGCATAACCACGGGTGAAGGTCAACGGCCGGCGACGAGCATAACCATGAACTAAAATAAAAAACTAAAAAAAAACTGAAGGGGATTGCGATTCTACCAATTAAAATTTAATCGTAAGGCGGGCAGAATCCCGCAGTGGGGGCTCTCTTTAATGGAGATTTAGATTCGTTTCTTTAGTTCAAACCTGAAGTTAGGCGACTCTTGGTGCAGCACATGTACGTGCCATGACATCATAAATCTTGATTTTGGCTTTCAATTTGAATCTAATTAGTTTATATGATTCTTTTAGTCAAAAGTTCACCAAAACTCTAGTTTCCGCTGTTACTTTTATTAAAAATCATTTTAAATTTGATTAGAATATATCCTTGTCCCTGGATTACCCTCTTAGTTAATATAGTGAAATAAACAATTCTTTTTAGCCTTTACGACAACACTCAAGTTGCTGAATTTTCTCTATTATAGTATTGTCTCCGTAATATTATAGTTTTTAGATAAAAATTAGTGTTTCCAATTAAACTATCGATAATAAAAGTGTAATAAGCTTGTTTTTCATAGCCAAAGTTATGTCATCAATAGACTAATCTTATACGCTAGTCATACAATAGTCTTTATTTAGCTCTTCACATAAATTGTAAGTTATTTGGATATTGAAATAGATATGCGAAGTGGTGCCCTTGCTTGTACATTCAAATCCATAAGTCACCTGGGCATTCGGTACTACCGAGCCGATCGGTTCGGTTCTTGGTACTCACTCTAATTCGGTTCCTCACAAATTGGGTACCGATCGGTTCTAGAAAAAAATCTCGGTACCGAGGGATTTCGGTTTCGGTTCTTTTCGGTTCGTTTTTCGGTAAATACCGAAAATACCCGAGGTCGTCGGCGGGAATTTGACGAAATTTTGATAGGGAGGGGAGAACGGTGCGGTTGCGTCGGTTCTTTGCCGTTGGCGCCGGGCGGAGGCGGACTTGTGGAGGGGACGGCGCCCGGCGCGCCGTCTTTGGAACGGCCGGCCGGCGTTGGGGATGGGACGGCGCCGGGCGGGGGACGAGGGGCGCGCGGGGGAGGGGGCGTCGAGGGGCGAGGCAGGCTGGCGCGGGACGGACGACGCCGGCGGGGTCGAGGGGCCGCGTGGGGAGGACGACGTCGGGGATGGCGGTCGCGCGGGGACGTGATGGAGGAGGCGTCGGGGGGGATGGCGGCTGCGTGAGGAGGCGTCGGGGAATGGGCGGCTACGCCGAGGAGTCGGGGAGACGGGAACCGGAGTGTCGAGTGGACCTAGGGTTGTCTTCGTGGGCTATTATTGGGCCAACATTCTCGTTTTTCATGGGATGTATACAAATTTGGTTCCATTCAAGAAATTAGGTTTACCGAGGCCCGAAATGTAATTTACCCCGGTTCTTTTTGGTTCCTAAGAGGCGAGAACCGAACAAGAACCGAATTTCTTCATTTCGAGTTTTTGGTATTTTTCGGTTCGGTTTCGGTTCTCGACATTTTGTGCCAAGGCCTGCCCATAAGGACAAGCAAGAGGGGAGCGAAAAAGATAGATACGTTCATAGTTTCCACCTACTCCCGAGTATAGGAATGATCCATTCATCCTAAGATCATGATGCGCCATCACATCCCTTGATGAGTAGATCATTTGTGTGTCACTAATCAAAGGTAAGTAAGAACCTTTTTATAATCTAGGGACCACGATATTGCATCATGTTGAGGAGGTGGTAGCAGTGCCCCACAACTACATGATGTGAGAAGTGGTGGCTGTGGCGGTTTCCGGGAGTCGTAAACTTGTAATGCCACCGGCACCATGCCCATTTCTTTCTCTCTTTTTGACGTATAGAATGTCACTGATCCATGAGTTGGTTTAGTTCCATTGACGGAGAATAAGGTATTCCGGCCCTTCATTTATCTCGTTGTGGTTCTATGCGGTCATGGCGATGGGCTAGTGAGATTTAGTTTTCCAAGGATATCTATCCGGATGTCGGTTGGACTTGTGTTCTCTCATGACGAATCCGGTGAAGGCAACGACGATGAGTTCGACGACGTAATCGGCGGCGTCAATTTCATTATATTTGCATGTGGAGTTTTAGCAGTTTACTCCTCTTTTGTAAAAGTGATAGGTATGAGGATGGCGGCGGTGGATGGTGAGATGGCGCTGTTCGTTCGGATCGGAGCTTGCGTCCGTGGCATATCCGTTTGGGATGATGATCCTAGATGGTGGAATTTATGGTTTTTTTTTTCAAGGTTTCTTGTCTCCTATCAATGGAATGAGGAATAGTTTGGTTTACTTTTATAATGAAAGGATGTAACTTGCTTTAGTATCAATGGAATTTTTTTCCTTATCGCAAAAAAAAAAAAGACAAACTAAGTTATTGTACTAGTTGCTAACTATGATGTAATATCGTAGTTGCTCTAAGCAAACAATGAAGGATGAAATAAGGCTCAGTGTGAACTGAACTCATGAGGCATTAGGAGGTGATCTTCCGAAAAGAGGAAGAGGCAGTAGGAAGTGTCCTACCATACCAGCTGTACAGAAGTGAGCCTCACGAGCGCGATCCTGACATGACAAGGGTGGTGACCCACCCACACACACGACACTGCCTCACGAGTCACGAGCGCGTTCCATGTTTGTTGCTTGGGACTTGCACGTCGCTACCGTCCATGCTTTTGACGTCCGGTCCACGGACCACACGGGACGTCGCGTCGGCGTCGATGGTCGCCGCTCACTTCTGACGCGCGGAGACGAACGGAGAGGAGACCAGATGATGCAGGTGGACAGGACCCCGGCGGCCGCTGAGAGCATGACTGCTTTTCGCCTCTGAAATTGCGTGGCAAGAGCATCAGCTACAGTGGATCCAGAAAATCCATCCTCTTCTTTTCCTGGAAACTGTTACTAAAGGGATTTGACGAAGGTAAGAAAAATAAGCTCCAATATATCCCTTTATACTACAGTGGTTTCGACTCGACTGTGCTCTGCTCTAACTCACGGGGGCTCTCGCTCTCCCAGTGCGTTGCAGACTCTCGTTGGCCACGCGGCCGGCGGCGAGGGTCGATCGGTCACGAGGCGAGCGCGCGCGACGTATGGTGTGGCCAGTGCGTTAGACCAACGGGGTTGGTTCAGCCCGTGGCCACGCTTCGAACCGGGTCGGCACCCTAATAATAAATAAAATAATATAATCATTGTTTGCATTGTCTCCCCGACCCCAAAAAAAAAATTATTATTATTATATTAAAAAACAAACTAGGATAAAAGTTTTCCATATCCCTGACAAAAGAAATTAGAAGGAACTATAGTTTTTTTTTTTCATCTGAATTTATCATTCACATTCAGTCAAAAACAAAAATATCATTCACAACAGAAATCATTCTTTTTTTCCTAAAATAAATCCGGATAAATTACGCAGATGAAAAATCTAAAACATATTCAAGTAAATTTGTTAGGTCAAGGTGGATCTAAAAGGAAGCAAAACAAATGCTAGAAATGGTCTATCCAGAAATATATCTACGAGCGAGTTTGTTTAGAAAATTTGAATCTCTCTCGACACTCTAGGTATGGACATGTTCTATAATAATACCTAAAAGCATGCAGAACTCCAAGTTCAAACTTGATCAATCAACATCAAGAAAATATTAATTAAGGGTCAACGAGATGGTACGACAAAAAATGAGTTGCCTTGTCGTGGTATTGCACTTGAAAATTTCAAGTTTTAAATGTTTCTAAGATGATCGACCAAATTTTGCAAAAATATACAAAATGGCACACCTAGAGAAGATTTTAGCCGTGCTGTTTTACTACTTTTGGACAAAACCAGTGAAAAATCATTCTAATATAAGGATCTTCCTAATTCATAGTACGTAATCACCCTCACCTCACTCCATTCATGCAAGGAACCATCCGTTTTATAAGGCCCTGTTTGGATTCACTATCTGATTATAGTTAGCTAGGTAATAATTCATTATTTGATTTGGTCTAGATAGTGGGAAAGTTGCTATCCAGGTCTCAATTTCCAAATTCAATGTACGGTCTACACATGTTTAGATTCAAAAGAAATAATTATTATCAGATAGCTACTATCTACACTAGTATAATGCCCGTGCTAACGCTACGGTGATACTTGGTAATGCAAATCCCTCTCAAAAGAAAACAAAAACTTGGTAATGCAAATCACACAACAAAAACTGTTTACCTGCATGATACTTTCTTTTTGCAAACCGCCTACTCAAAACTTCGTTTCAAAAGATCTGGATCCAAATTTAACCACAGGCCACCCATCTTTGTTAAAGAAAGATTTATTATCACAGAACAGATTCATCATATCATTACAAAAATACTCTCGACACAAATTTATTTCTCCCTCCACTCCAAACTTATTAATTCTTGAGTGTTGTAGCTAGGCTGAGCTCATGGGCGATCGATGCCACCAAGGAGCGATCATGTTGTACTTGCATGTGTCAATCAACAAAAGAAAAAAAGAAAGAAAAATCACAAGCGAGCATGCTGCAATGTTACAACATTACATATGAAACTGCCAACAACACCCATGGATGCACCGAACCATGTAAAACATTTTATGAACTTGTATGCACGTGATGGATCACTAAACATTCTAGAAAAACAAGAGGAGGGGAGGAAAGACTAACCTTGTATACGTTCATCAGGTGAACTGGTGTTATGTCCCTCAAAGATTTGATGGATCTTCGGCATACCTCTTCAAACACTCGGTACCATGCTCGACAGCTCGAGTGGATCTTCAACCACGGAGCCACCCGCAGGCAACATTGCAAACATTGTGTCAAAATTAAAACCATTCAATCATCCATATGTAAATTGAGGAAAGGAGAAGAATCAATACCTCATTGACACTCACGAGTCACGACTGAAGGAGAGATGCAGGCAGCAGACAAGACGAAACATGCAGGAACCCCTTGTAGTTGCTACGAAAGAATATGATGCTCTTTTTTTTTTTTTTTTTTTTGAACTGTGAATATGATGCTCTTGCCCCATCCAACTGAAACAAAAGCTCACATCATTTATTGTGAATGTTGGAGGACATCAAAATATGCTTTCCAGGACCAACAATTATCTCCGTTCCCATTAAAAATACCATAACATGCATTTGCATTTGAATCATCTAACATACATGAATCAATGTTCAGTGACATGATGCAGTCAGGCATCCACACGCAGGTGAGCAGCTTCATGGCCTAAGTTACCTATTTATCAACCAAGTCATCAACCACTCGAACAGCTTGGCTTAACCTTATATTAACCCCACACCACTCGTGTATTCCACAATGCACATATTAATAATCACAATCATATAACTTGTGGATAAGTGAGGCTATGCCTAGATTGGTAATGTTACGGTTAGATGCGGCGCTTTTTCAGGCCTGGTGGGACCAGGACTTCAGGATTTCAGTGAACGAGGCCCCATGGTGCTGCTCCATAAGGCGGTCAACACTGGAGACCTTCGGCGACTACCGGCCCATCAGCCTCATCCACTCAATCGGGAAGCTCTTCGCCAAGTGTTTGGGGTTTAGGGTTTCTTGTCACCGCACTGGATTCCGCTCGTCGGCGTGCCGCCGCCGCGCTGGATTCCGCCGGCGCCCGCCCGCTTCCTTCGTCCGTGTGCTCGCCGAGCCGGACCGCCCCGATCGCGTGCTCGCCAATACCACCGGCGCTCGTCAGCGTGGCGTGTGGTGCTCGTCCGCCCGCTCCACGGCGGCCGTCGCGCGGTGCGGAGCGGCGGCCGAGGATCAAGCTCGATTGATGGCGCGGGGACTGTTCCTCCGGCAGCGTGGTGGGCGTGGCGGTGTCGGGTCTCCGGCGACGCGGCGGGGCGCGACGGCGAGCGGTGCCGCCCCTTGCGCTCGGAGCGATCGCGCAGCCCTCACGGCTGCCACGGCGATTCCGCCTCACTTGGCGATGGAGATCCCGGCGTGGTTCGGCGTCGGCCTGCCAGCGCCGCTCGCCGTGTTTGACCTCACCTCCGCCAAGCGGGCCAAGACCAAGCAATGGATTGCCGTTGATGGCGTCGGGCGGAATGCGTTGGGATCCATACGAGCAAAGGAAGGAAGGATAGTAGGAAAGGAAGGATGGCGAAAAGGAAAGGAGCGCGTCCATTCGGGAGGAATTGATCGCGAGGTAGGAGGAAGGCGTCTCGATGTTTATTTGACCAGCGTTAGGAGTAAGGCCCATACAATTAATCACGGGACGTCGGATGGTGTTTGAGTGATGAGAGAAGATTAAGAATTCGGATGGTTTATTTAAATAATTTTGAACGCAACAAAGTTGGTGCGTTAGTAGGGTAGATATAGCAAGGGCAAATAATCGAGTCGATGGTCATCCACAACGTACGGCAGGGCACCTCAATCCCTGGACTGGACCAGTTTGTTTAGTGCAACATGAGGAGCTGTTTGGTTCTTGCTAGGAGAGGAGGCAGGCAGGCAGGGACCTCTGTTTCTCTGAGGCAGGGGACCTCTGTTTCTCAACCCTCTGTTTTCCTGGCTCCTCACCTCGTCGTGAATTATAACGTGGGTCCGTGGGCGGTATCATTGGAGTGTCATTTCGCTTCATATTTTTCTTTATCATTTTTGCTACATCTGTTTTGACATTAGTCTAGGGACTAATTTTTAGTCCCATTTAGTCTCTAAATTACCAAACATGAGTACTAGGCACTACTCCTCCGTCCCTAAATAGATGTCATTTCGCCTTCGAGAAGTCAACGTCTTCAAAAGCGCGGCAATTATATATTAAAATATATAAATATTTATACTAAGTAATTAGTATCATCGGAAAGATCTTTAAGTCTAGTTTTTTTAATAAATTTATTTGAAGATATATATGTTGCACCTATTTTCTACAAACCTAGTCAAAGTTGAGAAAATTTGACCAAGCACGTTAATCCATAGGGACATCTAAAAAGGGACGGAGGGAGTAATTATTAGTCCCTATTTCATTAGACTCTTGGGAAGGTCTAAGGACTAATTTTTAGTCCCTATTAGTCTCTAGTCCTTAGTCCCTTCATCCAAACAAGTCCTAAAGATGACAAAAATATGATAGTGCAGTCTTTCCCTCGCAGGTCGAGTAGACTTTTAAATATGAAAAAAAAAATACTCTTGTGTTTGTTAATGAAGGATCACTTTATACATTCTAGTTTTATTTAAACATAGGGCATGAGGCATGAGCTGATGCAGATGGTCTTACATCCATGGGTCTTATTTCTTGGTTTCCCTTCTTTTACTGTACTTTGTACTCCTGTTTCTTTCCTTGTTCTTTAATCCAGTATAAGTACTGCATACAAGCTTCTTTCTGTTGTTGGCTTAATTTTGTCGACCTGCACCTTTAAATTTGTCTGATGAAATTGCAGATCAATTCCTGAATGTATTATTTTTCTTCTTTGCTGAAAAGGTTGTCATCTTGAACTGCTTGTTACTATATTTTACTGGCAAAAAACTAGAGAAGTGGTACGACGTACATTATTATGCCCCGAGCAACCTTTTTCCTTTGATCTTTTATTGGAGAATGAAAACTTCTATGCAAGTTGCTGCAAATGGGGACAAAGCTTTGTGCGCAAAAGAACGCTTTTGCTAGTGGATCTCCTTATCTCCATGAGAAGAAAGTGATATGAGCTTCTCTTCAGTGTCAAATAAGATGACGATGATACCTTGCAACTTCTGATCTTCAGCTGCCATCAGATATTCAGATAATTTGTGTTTACTCGTTGGGGAGAAGAGAGACACTTAGCTCCACTCTCCAGTGGCCACACCATGTCCTTGGACAGCTTGGCCATTCAAGCAACGACGGCGTTGAACTGCGTCTGTGAAGCCCGGCACACGTAGCTTCTCAGAGATGCATACATAGTGATGTGGTCTAGTCTCTGGACACATCCAAAGTGATTGCGCTACTCTTGGACGCATATTGATGCTTGACACCGACTCAGTGATCCATCACTGCAACTGCAACCGTCACATATATTGCAAGTTTCTCATCCGTCACATACGGATTTCATATAGTACTAGATACATTTGGCAGGGCTCCTGGCCTGTTTTTTTTTTTCTTAAAAATAAGTAATTTAAATCCTTTGTCAACAGAAAAATATGCAAGCAAACCACATGTGCCTCTTCATAAACAAGTACGATATCGAGGACATCAAATATATCATACAAACTCTGCACAAACATGTGTCTGATATTTCAGCCCCCTTACAAACAAGAAAAAGATGCATTGGTTTGAACCGAAAGAAAATAAAACAAAAAAAATCCTGAAGCACTAGCTACCACCCGCTGTTTGAGCAGGCCACCTTGCTAGTTAAAATTATACTACTAGTCTGTATATGAGTGTAGACGCACATGACAATATAATACTATGATACAATGCATCGGTAATAGTCTTACAGGCAGCAGAATGTACCAACGGTTGCATTTGCCGCATTCACGTGTAGTACTATGTGTTTTGAAGACCTGCTCCTCATCCCTCCAAATCACTCTATTCTCACCCTGGGATGTAGTACTATGTGTTTTGAAGACCTGCTCCTCATCCCTCCAAATCACTCTATTCTCACCCTGGGAATGTGACGGACAAGGTGCCAGTCGGGCCCTGCCTCTCGCTTGTAACGCTCCGCCAAACCAGGACAACCATAAATGCGCAATTCCTCAAGAGCAGTTAGGTGTTGTATGGATTGGGGCAAGTATTCAAGGGCAGGGGAATTCTGGATCCAAAGCTGACGAAGCGCAGAGAGTTGTCCAATCCACTCTGGTAGCACCGTCAGTGCAGGACCTGATGACATGCAGAGATATTCAAGCGTCGTGAGGTGCTGAATCGCCTCTGGGAACTGCTTCAAATCGCCCATACTCAGTTCAAGCTTGCGCAGAGAATGCAGTTCTCCAAGCCAGTCAGGCAACGTGCCAACGGCAGGGCAGTCGTCGATGCGGAGACTCTCGAGAGAAGTGAGGTTCCGCATGCTCTCTGGCAACTGTGTCAGGTCATTGCAGCTGTAAATAGTCAACTCTTTCAGCTTAGTGAGCTGCTGCAGCAGTTCCCATCCACATGAAGATCCTGTAACTTCGATTAGCAATAGAGCCTTGAGGCGAGGGACCAACGCCTGCATGCTGGGCAGCTGATGGGAGAACCTTCCTGTGGATAGCAGCTGTCCATTGCATCTATTTAAAGACATATACTCCAATGATGGTGGCAAGTAGAGGCTCACATTTAATTTCGGGCAGCCACATATGCGTAGACTGGACAGGACAGGGAAAGGACATTGTGCTGCCAATTCTTTCTCCCCAGTTTCAAAATCACTCGATGCAGTCCATAGCTCCTCTAAATTAGGCATTTCCTCCAGCACAAGGGTCTTCAGTGAAGGCAACTCAACAAATCCTCTCATATGCCTCAAGTTTGGAAATCCTTGTAGCGTTAACCAAGTTAAGCAAAGGAAATGGGGTGCAATAGTTTGCTTCAGCATTATGCCACCTTCACAATATGAAGAATCATTTTGCTTCATCATCCATCCTGGCAAGCAGGGGCCTCTGTAACCACAGATATACAATCTCTCAATTTGCGATGGTGGTTCAAGAGCGTTCAGCACACCCCAATCATGTTCCATATCTGATGCCAACTCTTCTTCGGTGTCACTTAAAGACCAGTTCAGCCCCAAGTATTGTATGTTACTCTTCCGCTTCAAGCAAGCCTTCTCTGCATCACTTGGATCCTTCAAATACTTAAGGTTGGTAATTTTCAAGTGACCACCTATCATATCAAGGTTTTCTAGCTCTGAGATCCTCGCATCATCTGCACCACGCCCAACAACAAACAATCCCAGCTTCCTTAAACGTGTCAGCTGTCCCAACCCTGATGGTAAGCAGCACAGTTTACTACATCCCTCTATGTTCAAAACTTCAAGCATTTTCAAGTTTTCTATGCCCCTAGGCAACTCCTGTAGCTCCTTGCATCCCTCAAGGTCAATACATTTTAGAGTATCAACCGAAGTAACCCATTGAGGTAGCATGGTAATTTTGGTTCCAGAAAGGTTCAGAGTACGCAATGTAGAACAGGATAATGTGCTTGGCAGATCTTGCATTTCTGTACAACCATTAAAGTTGATAGTTCGCAAGTTTTTGAACACCCAAACCATGGCTGACGGTAGTTGTTGCAGAGATGAACAACGCACTATATCAAGTACACATAGGCTTCCAATTCTACCTAAAGAGCTTGGTATCTCTCGGAGCTTTCTGCAGGCATATAGTTGCAAGGACTGAAGAACACAAAAGTCACCAATGGACTGAGGCAAACTCTCAAGATCAGTAATCCAACACAATTCAAGAGTCCTTAGCTTCCGAAGCTTTCCAACAGACTCAGGTAATGTCACAAAACCTTTGCAGTTAACAAAATGGAGTGACTGCAAGTTCCAACACCTTGAGATAGCTTCTGGAACTGTTGTACAACTAACATTGTGGATTTCAAGATACCCAAGATACTCAAACTTTAATATAAAAAGTGCAAACGGAGTATCAATTGCATAGTCCAAAACAACACTGCGCATACAACAGTTTTTCTTCACTGTGGTATCAGAAGATGGCTTACTGTCAGAGATATATAGAGCACGGACCTTGTCAAATGAGCCCTTGTCAACTTTCTCAGTGAATGAAGTCAAAGATAAATATCTATACCTATGAGTAAATTTTTCTGTTGTATGAATTGGTACACAAGTCACCAGTTCATCCTTTAGTATCTGTCGAGTGAGATCATGGATCAAATCATGCATGTTGCATATATCAGAATTCCTGCTCCCATAAGCTTCCTGAAGAAACCTGACTTTTACAAGAGAATCAATGTAGTCTCTTCCAATATCTTCGGGTTGCTCTCCATTCATTGCATTGATGAATCCATGAGCTATCCATTGGCCAATCAAACGATCTTTCCGGATTCCATAGCCCTTCGGGAATATGGAGCAAAACGTAAAGCACTGCTTCAGTTCATCTGCCAAGTGAATATAGCTCAACTTCAAGCATGCAAACACTCTTATCATTTATACTCTTTATACCCCATAAATTATTATCTCTTATGGCCCTCCACTTAGTTATTTCCTGGTCACGAAGGACAGCACCAAGAGTTTGAATTGCTAATGGCACCCCACCACATCCTTTGATAATCTCTTTCCCGACTTGTACCTCATCAGAGCTCAAATCTTGCTCGGAATAAGTTCCAACTCTCAGATTCGGATAAGAATGCCAACTCAAGTTTATATGTTGATTCCACAGCTTCTGCAACCTTAAGATCACGAGTGGTTAACATAATCCTTGCTTCAGGTGCGCCACACTTTAGTTGCAACATGAACTCGGTCCATGATCATCTTTGTCCTCATGCCAAGCATCATCAAGGATAAGAAGAAACTTCTTGTTACTCAACTTCTCAGAGATTGTTTTGACCATGTGCTCGTGGTATGACGATCGACTTATCTCCAACAATTGTTTCAAATAGCTTGCCGATGAGCTTCGAACATCAAACTCTTGAGACACATGGACCCAAAATATTTCATCTCCAAAGTGCTCCTTTATCTTGATGTCATTGCAAATGTGTTTAGCCAAAGTAGTTTTGCTCGACCCCTAATCCGATGATAGAAACTATCATGTTGTTCCCTCTAGCATTACACTCTACAAGCTTCGATACAATTTTATCCTTTTCTTGATCCCTAAGGGGTATTTTGGACTCGCAGCCTTGCTCAACCAGGTCACCTCTCCAACTGTCTTGTGCCTAGTGCCAACATGTTCATGCCCCGAAAAAGTATTGATATCACTTCTTTGCTTGATGATTGCAGCAAATCTCACCTTGATTGCTTTGATCTTATGAGCCATCTTGTATCGGAATGCAAATGTCTTTGGTTTTGCACAAAAGCAGCCAGCTATACCACTCTTGTCATCATCATCTCTTTCCATTTTCTGTTTCTCAGCTTCTAGCTGGACTTCTTGTAGTATATCGTCAATGTCATAAGCCACATCTTTCAATTTTACCACCCAGCGAGACTGTGGCTCACTCTGTATTGCTCTGTCACGTGCTGCCAACAGCCAGCCTGTAATCTCTTCGTGTATATCCTGGAGCTCGGAGAGATCTCTTTTTACACCGGTTATGGCAGCAAACTCAGTGGCTAACAGTGAAGCTAGCTTGTCACCTGCAACCTTCAGCACTCCAGATGCTAAAAGCAGCCTCCACCCCCTCATTATGTCAATGAATGAAACTCTTGCCTAAACCCCTGCGGATGAAATTGAGAAACAAGTGGTTACATTTGAGTTTCAGAAATCCAAAACTAGTTCGGTGGCAGCAGTAATGTTGTTTTAGGAAAATATATTTTTAAGGAAATGTGGCGACAGAAATGTTCAAATAATAATTCTCAACTCTGTAAAAAATTAACAGCTGAAAAAATAGCTGAGAGTTACCAATTAACATGTGTCACCCCCAGATCGGACATGTGACAACATCAGTGGTTTTGCAGATTATATTTCGTACATGTTTCGAACTGAATCGAGAATTATTGTCTATATCTACTTTTCTGGGAGGCAAATATCTTATATGGGTAACACAGAAAGTCGTTCAGCGTGAAAATAAAATAGAAAATTAATCTGCATACCAGGTGAAGAGCCAAGGAGGACACACACAGTAGCAGCAGTAGAGCAACGACAGTATGACACTTTGATGCCGCCAGATGATGGAGGGTTTTTGTTCTTCTTCTTGTGAAAGAGGTGAAGGGAATCAGTATGCTTCACGCTCACTGGGATTGACACGCAAAAAATGTGAGTTAGTCATCGAAGAAATTCTAGAATTGAATAAAATGACCAGCAGGGGAGAAAGCGGGAGGAGATTTGAGGAATTAGATTGTACCTGAACTCAACTGCCTCGAGTCTACAACCCAACGAGAAAGAGGAAATGGATTTTTCTTTTGGGGGGTTCAGCTTCACTTGAGGATGCAGAGGCGTGCAGATCTGAGGAGGCAGGTGGTGAAGAAATCAAGAAAATTAGCAGGTACGGTGGTCGAACCCAACGAGAAGGAGAAACAGGATTCCAGCCGAGATCATCCTCATTACCTCGGTCGCGTCGGCGGCGGCGACAAGAGGCCTCCGGCCCCTAGTCAGGCTGTGCACGGCGGTCGATGGTCACTGCTGCTCACTTCTCACACCCATGGAGAGAGGAGGAGAGGAGACAGGAGAGTGAATGTCCACACCGCACGGCGGATGATGCATTATGAGTTGGTTGGTGGACTGGACCCCGGCGGACGCTGAGAGTATGATTGCTTGTCGCTTCTGAAATTTCGTGGCAAGAGCATCTACTACAGTGGATCCAGAAAATCCAGCTTCTTATCTGCGAAAAAATGGTTGATTTAGGTCGCGTGTGTTTAGTTTTGTGATTGAGTGATTGTCGGCGGTCAACATTTTAATTCTATTTTCTTTTTATTCTTTATGCTTCTATTATGTTCACCCAAGACACGCGTGGAGTGTGTCGAAGACGTATCTCTTGGTTCGTGTTGTGCGGGTGTGGAGCTCGGAGATGGTAATGACGGGCAGGTGAAGGAGCCAAGGAGGGACGTCCGGGCCGACGGACCGCGGAGGTGAAAGGACGGACGTGAGGCTTGGACCGAGGGCCGGAGCGGCGGGCGGTAGCCATGGTGGTCGACACCTGGGACATCGACGAATGCTGAGAGGGGCGGTGGCGGGACCGTGTCGATCGGGTCAAGACGGCGGCGTGCAAGCGTAGCGGGGAGCTTCTCGGACGACTTGGCGACTCGAGGCGGTCAAGACGGCGATGACACGCGTGTCGAGGAGGTTTGGTGGTTTGCCCTCAAAACCACGCGGGTTTGGTGGTTTTGGGCCTCAAAACCATCGGCGGCGGGTTTCAGCGGGTTTGGGCCTCAAAACCCAGGGGCGGACGGTCGGTGGACGGAAGGGACGGCTCGATGGCGGCATCGGGGAGGTTGCGTGGATGCTGCTACCCAGATGAGGGCGGCGGTGGCCGTCGGATCGAAAAATATCCGTAGAGTCGACCAAAATAGCCCTAGGGTTAGTGGTTTGCTCTTCGTATGTATCGGAGGGCAAAATAGGGATGAAAAATAGGGGACCATATATAGAGGGATGGCAGCCATCCTCCCCTTTTTTTTTCTTTCATTTTTCGTTTTTATTTTTCCCTCATTTTTTAGGGTTCTTTTTAGAGCCCAAAGAACAAAAATTTGTGTGGATTTATCTTTGTGATTTTCGTTCAGTAGGAAGAGTGGCCTAAGTCCACTCATGCCCTCTGGGCTTTTCGATTATGGAGCTGTGATTTTATTGTTCACGTTTTGCCCTCTCTGAATTTTGAGCTCGTGGTTTCCGTTCTTGCCCCGATCTGGATTTCCCGGAGCTTGAGTAGACTTCAGGTGGTGATTCTTTGGGAATCGGTTCGTAGCTAGTTCAATTTCAGCTGATCGAAATTTGAGCTCGATTCATTAGGATTTGGAGCGGATTCGGTTGATTTATGGTGCGCGGCGTTTTTCTCCTTTCGTCGCTCGTCTTTTTCTGTTGGTCGAGTGCAGAGGCGGGAGAAACAGCAGCAGCGCTGCAGCTCTGAAGCCTCCCAATCAGCTTGTGCTCGCCGTGAGTCCAGGATTTGTCTGCCTGTGAGTGCAGCACCTCGTAGATCGAAGCAGGTCAGGTTCTGGTGTTCGTCAGGTTCTTCGTGTCCTCGATTTTCTTGTCTTCCTTGCTCGAGCAGTCAGGACTCCAGGGGTCGAATCCTAGTTGCTTGGCCCTTCGTAGATCTCTATCAGCTCTTGTGCGTGTTAGCAATTTGAGCAAGGCTTTTGCAGCAGCGTGCAGTCCCTCTGCCTGCAGTTTCGATTTTTCTCTACTTCCCTCTTCTGGATGTTTGAGCCTAAGCTAGTGGATTGCAGCAAGTAGCAGCTCGTTTACATCTTGGAAAATTGATTAGTGAGTTGTCTTGTCAAGCAATAGTGATTGGCCTTTATCTCTCTCAAGCAATTTGTTATGTGCTTCCGTGTGTAGCTGGACAAGGTGCAGATGTTGGCTCGTCTTTCTGCTGATTGCCGTGCGTCCTAGATTATCAAAGCAAGCAAGTGCAGCTCGTGTTCTGTGAGCTCTGATAAGCATTGCGTTCTCAGTTCATTGTTCTGACCAGCAGCAAGCAGTCCTGCCGTTGGTCAATTGTTGTCCTCCTTGTGCATTATCTCAGCTCTCTGGATTCACTTATTCAAGCAAACAACTTGCAGCAACAGCTTGAACGTCTTGCTGTTTTCAGCAACAGAAACCGACAGCTTTTCCAGATTGGCTCAATTTTCCGGCTTATCTTTTTTGCGCAAATTTGGCGCGTTCGAGCTCCGACTTGAGATCCGATTTTTTGCGATGACATTCTATTGATCCGAGGAATTCTTCTAAAGACTCTCGCCACAAGTTGGTATTGGTATTTTAGTTTCGAGAACTCACTTCTTCTCTATAGAAGTCGAGTGACTCTTTTTGGTCCTCCGGTTCGATCTTTTGCCCCCCGTGGTGTCGCGATAGTTTGAGGTGTCCCGCCGTTGTGCAGGGAACATCCACCCAATCATTTGGGCCGTGGACATCTCGGTGCTCTCTTTACTCGTGACACCTTGCTACCGTTAGCACGTGTGTTACTCGCCGCCGTTTGAGTTTGCTTTTGAGGTTGGGGATTGAGCCGATGACCAAACCGAAAAAGGAAACTTGAGGCTCCCATTCACCCCCTCCTGGTCGCCGTTTGGTCCTTCAATTGGTATCGGAGCGGTTAAGGATCATATCCACCTTAATCGGTCCGTGATCCGCGAAGGCGACATGGAGAGGTTTGGTCACTATGGTGGCAAGCCTCCTGAGTTTGATGGCACCAATTATCCCTATTGGAAGATTAAAATGCAAGCACATCTTATGGGGATGGATTGGAGAGTGTGGGAAATTATCGAGGATGAGAACTACCAAGTGCTAGCAAATTTCGAGTGGGTGAGGAACAAATTGCCCAACACAATGCCAACAACCGAGCGAGGAGTGTTTTGTTCTCTAGCCTCAAAGACACGAGTTCGAGAGAGTTGCCACTTGTGAGATCGCTGCGTGAGGTGTGGAAAACGCTTGAGAGCTACCACGAGGGAACCCCACAAGTCAAGGCCCGCTATATATGAGACCTACAAGAGAGAGTATAACAACCTAATCCAACTTGATGGCGAGTCCATCGATTCTCTTTGCTAGGTTTGAGACGATGCGCAACAAGCCGAGGCGAACAAGCCGTCGGAGAGGCTTGATGAGCACGAGAAGGCGATGAGACTCTTGTACGCCGGATCGGAAGGTGTGGGGCGTGAAGGTGTCTCGCGATCATGGAGTTCGCCAACCACGACACCCTCACGCCCGACGAGCTCTACAAAGAAGCTCAAGTCCTCCGAGATCGAGGCCCGATCCGCGAAGCTCAAGAACCCATCCGCACCGAACGTTGCTCGCCTCGGGTAAGGGTAGTTCAAGTTCTTACGCTAACCCTTCACGGATCTCGTTTGTCTTGTCTTCTTTGGTGTCCGTGATGAGAGGAGCGGATGGAGAGTCTTGGGGACGACGAGCCGGCTCTCGTCATCGGCCGATTCTCGCGGTTCCACAACAACCGCTTGAACCGTCGGGCAGAGCGGCGCTCCCAAGGGCGGATGCTTCGAGTGCGGGCGATCCGGACCACTTCATCGCCGCTTGCCCCAAGAAGAACAAGGACAAACACTCCTGGAGAAGTACTACGACTCCGGCAAGCGCAAGGACAAGCGTGAGTACATCGCCGCAAGTACAAGTCCAAGAAGGGCTTCGGCAAGGGAGGCGATCAAGAAGAAGTACCTCAAGCGCGCCAAGGAGAACAAGGACGCCTTCTTCGCCTCCCTCGCCGATCTCGACAATGACGGGCAAACTTCCTCCGGCCGACGAGGAGCCCGAGCGCAAGATCGAGGGACGACCTGAATGGACTTTGCTTCTTCGCCGACTCAAGCCCGGGGGCTTCGCACCATGGCCCTCGACGGAGAGGTGGCCACAACGGCGTCGAGCCACATGGCGGCGACTCTTCCTCCGAGGTACCTCCTACAATCGAATCTCTTATCGATGAGGTTGACTCCTTGGGCGATGCGCTTGTGTGTCGGGGAGAAGTTGCTCAAGCGGCGGCTAGAGAGAGAAAGGAGTTTAAGGAGAAGTGGGAGATGGCTATGGTTGAGATAGAGTTGCTTAGAAAGCTTTGTGGATGTGTCCGATGAGACCGAGTGTGACGCTTGTGCTATGCATATGTCTAACATCATGTCTTTACAATCCAAGTACTCGCTTTACTAGATGAGCACGTTGAGTTGAAGGCTAGGCCTATGTTGTTGAGTGCGTGCAAGTCTTGTCCTCGCTTGCAACCGAGTTGGCAGAGAAGGTTGCCAAGCTTGTTGTGCTTGAGAAGGCCAGCTCGAGATAGCACTGTGCTGAAGTGTGTTAAGTGTGAAGCTTTGGAGATGGAGGTCATGTCTTGTAGGCATGACAAGGAGAGAGTCGAAGAGGAGAACAATTACCTTCGCTCTGTCCTGAGTTGGGTGTCTAGTGGAGAGCCACAACTTGGTATGATGATGAGTCAGTTCAAGAGGGGGACTGATACATCGGGACTAGGCTTTGCTATAGGTGGGAAGGGTGAAGTCATTTATGGCAAGGTTGGTCAAGGTAGTGGTTTGAGCCTGAGTGAGAAACCCACAAACACTCCCAAGTTGACCAAGGTCACCCCACCTGAGCCTACCAAGCCCGTTGTGCAAAATGGCATTCTCCAAGAGACTCCAAAGACTCCACCTTCCAAACAAGTGTGGCTTCCTAAACCAAACCACCTCAGGAACCCACTTGACACTTTGCCTAAGATCCCTGAGAAAACCCTTCCTAAAGCTAAGGCCACAACAAGAGTGAACTATCCACCCAAGAGAGTGAACCAACAACCACCCAAGAGAGAGGTGAGGTATCACTGTGAGTATTGCCAGAGAGATGGTCACTTGTTTGAGTTTTGCTTTAGGAGGAAGAGGGATGCTAGGCGTCAAGTTGAGTTTGAGAACCGTGACTTGTATCATCCACCACTTGGCATGTATGAGAGGGGTGTGCAGTCGGTTCAGAGACAGTTTGCTGGGCCTAGAGGTAGGATGCCTCAGAGGGCTAGGCCACAGTTTGTGAGACCCCGTGGTGGTCGTGCTCCGCGAGTGGATGTTGATCCTCGCTTTGGGAGTTTTGAGTTTGACAGGAGGGGTGCACCACGCTTTGTTGCGCGTGGTGAGCACTTTGGGAAGAAGGGCCATAGGATGTTTGTTTTGTCTAACGCCTATCTTGGGCAAGATGGTCAACACTGGTATTCTCCCAAGTTTACTTACCCCAGTGTTGTTCCATTTGCTCATCCCATGTTTTTCCAGTGATGCAAGTGACCAAGTCTTGGGTTCCCAAGTATATGCTTGTTAACCCTTTGGGATCCAAGACTTGGGATTCTTTGTCCTCTCATGTGTAGGTATGAGGACGTGGGGTGGAGAACACGTGCTTGGTGGAACTTGATCCTTTGTATGATGTGATCAAGACTTGATGGTTCTCTACACTCACTTTGATGGCCTCGAAGAGGCATGTGCCTAATTGTGACACCTACACACAGTCTGTGAGCTATCATATACACTCATGCCTTGTACATTCATGATTTCTCTACTTGTGGTATGAGGTAGTTGTTCATTTGCTCACTTGTATATTGCTTGCATGTATCATACTTGTATAATGCTTTTATATCCCCTTTAGCATGTGTTATCTTGTGTATTATATGCCATGCTAGCCTTTGTTCTCTTTTGTATCCTAGTTTTCTTTTGCTAGGTGTCTTTGGTTGAGGGGAGTTGGGAGTTTGCTATTCTTGTCGAATGGTAGTTTTGTAGTTGATGTACGATTTGCGGTGTTAGGTTTGTTTTGCTTTGTGCATCATCTTGTATCATATTGCATTCATCATGTACACTATTGCACCTTGAGCTTCTTGTTTATATTGATCACAATGAAACTATGCTCTGTTTAGTGTAACAATTACATGTTGGTGCTTACGCCTTGTGCTCTTTCTCGCTTAATTGGTATATGTTATGAGCAAAAGTCGTTTTTCATGTGAACTTGCTTAACAACGATGAATCTTGCAAAATGTTCACCATTGAGATAGTTCCTAGCATGTTTAAGTTGTTGAGATCCTTCCGTGCTTATCATGTATGCTAGGTGACTATGTCTCATTCATCGAAGTTATACACTTGCTTATATGACCACATGCTTTTATACGCTAAAATCTAAAATCTAAGCTAAGTGTATGGAAAAGATCGAGATGGGTCCATACCGGCCCCACATCCAAGTCTTGGGACTGGCCGCTCATTGCACTTGAGTTGAACCCGAGCTTGGTAGTGATTGACCCAAACCATTGTCTTAAGCTTCGATTGCTCACACGCATAGGCTTGACATGGTTGATTAGTAAGGCCGACGGTTGTGGATAACCACTCGCACTCATGCTTTGCCCAATGCTTGTAACCGCTGCAACTCCGATCAATTTAAAATTTGACAAGTGTTGGCTTTGTCTTTTGCATGATGTATAAACTTTGCTTGAGGTAGTTCACTTGATATACATGTGTAGCACTTGGTAGATTTCCAACTTACTTGTGCTATGTGCTATTCTTTGTGGTGGACACCTTTTAAAAATGCTTAAAAGCGAATCAGAGTGCCTTTAAGTCATATTTCATATCTCTTGATCGGTTTGAGCACCGTGTTAAGCACTTGATTTTGTTGCCATGACACTACCTAGAGCATCTTCTCATTTGGTTTGCTATAAACTTGAAGCTCTCTCATTGCATTTTCATGTATTTCATAGCTTGATTAGTGCATTTGCTAACAAGGGGGGAGAAATATACAAAGACAAAGATGTGCATTTGTCCAGGGGGTAGCACACTTTGAGCTAGATTGGTTGAGCCTTTTGCCTCTGTCTTGAGGGTCTAGCTGTTTGTGTGTGAAAGTAATTGGTTTGGAGTTGTGCTAGTGGTGTTGAGCCTGTTCTACCTCTTCTTGAGGACTAGCGGTTTGTTTAGCTTGGTTGTGTCGAGCCTTTTGCCTATGTCTTTGGGAACCAAGTTTTTTGCTCTATGTTTGCCATCAAGTGACTTTATCTTAGCTCTTGTCTAGCTTGTGTTCACTTGAATGTGCTATCTTCTACCTTCTTACGTCTTTTGTGTTGAATGTTGACAATGCACTCATCAAGGGGGAGATTGCGAAAACATGGTTGATTTAGGTCACATGTGTTTAGTTTTGTGATTGAGTGATTGTCAGCGGTCAACATTTTAATTCTATTTTCTTTTATTCTTTATGCTTTGGCTATGTTCACCCAAGACACGTGGAGTGTGTCGAAGACGTATCTCTTGGTTCGTGTTGTGCGGGTGTGGAGCTCGGAGATGGTAGGCCGACGAGGTGAAGGAGCCAGGAGGAGGGCGTCTTGGCCGACGGACCGCGGAGGTGAAGGACGGACGTGAGGCTTGGACCGAGGGACCGGGAGGCCGGGCGGCTAGCCATGGTGGCCGAACACAGGACATCGACGAATGCAAGAGGGGCGTGGCGGGACCGTGTCGATCGGTCAAGACGGCGGCGTGCAAGCGTAGCGGGAGCTCGGGACGACTTACGGCGACTTCGGGCGGTCAAGACGGCGATGACACGTGTCGAGGAGGTTTGGTGGTTTGCCCTCAAAACCATCGGCGCGGGTTTGGTGGTTTGGGCCTCAAAACCATCGGCGGCGGGTTTCGCGGGTTTGGGCCTCAAAACCCGGGCGGACGCGTTCCGGTGGACGGAAGGCCGGCTCGTGGCGGCATCGGGGAGGTTGCGTGGATGCAAGGCTACCGATGAGGGAGGCGGTGGCGGGGTCGGATCGAAAAAATATCCAGTCGACCAAAATAAAGCCCAGGGTTAGTGGTTTGGCTCATATGTATCGGAGGCAAAATATGGATGAAAAATAGGGGCTATATATAGAGGATGGCGCCCATCCTCCCCTCGCTCTTTCTTTTTTTCGTTTTTATTTTTCCTTTTTTAGGGTTCTTTTTAGAGGCCCAAAACAAAATTTGTGTGGATTTATCTTTGTGATTTTCGTTCGTAGGAAGAGTGGCACTAAAGTCCACTCATACCCTCTGGGCTTTTCGATTATGGAGCTGTGATTTTATTGTTCACGTTTTGCCCTCTCTGAATTTTGAGCTCGTGGTTTCCGTTCTTGCCCCGATCTGGATTTCCCGGAGCTTGAGTAGACTTCAGGTGGTGATTCTTTTGGGAATCGGTTCGTAGCTAGTTCAATTTCAGCTGATCGAAATTTGAGCTCGATTCATTAGGGTTTGGAGCGGATTCGGTTGATTTATGGTGCGCGGCGTTTTTCTCCTTTCGTCGCTCGTCTTTTTCTGTTGGTCGAGTGCAGAGGCGGGAGAAACAGCAGCAGCGCTGCAGCTCTGAGAGCCTCCCAATCAGCTTGTGCTCGCCGTGAGTCCAGGATTTGTCTGCCTGTGAGTGCAGCACCTCGTAGATCGAAGCAGGTCAGGTTCTGGTGTTCGTCAGGTTCTTCGTGTCCTCGATTTTCTTGTCTTCCTTGCTCGAGCAGTCAGGACTCCAGGGGTCGAATCCTAGTTGCTTGGTCCTTCGTAGATCTCTATCAGCTCTTGTGCGTGTTAGCAATTTGAGCAAGGCTTTTGCAGCAGCGTGCAGTCCCTCTGCCTGCAGTTTCGATTTTTCTCTGCTTCCCTCTTCTTGATGTTTGAGCCTAAGCTAGTGGATTGCAGCAAGTAGCAGCTCGTTTACATCTTGGAAAATTGATTAGTGAGTTGTCTTGTCAAGCAATAGTGATTGGCCTTTATCTCTCTCAAGCAATTTGTTATGTGCTTCCGTGTGTAGCTGGACAAGGTGCAGATGTTGGCTCGTCTTTCTGCTGATTGCCGTGCGTCCTAGATTATCAAAGCAAGCAAGTGCAGCTCGTGTTCTGTGAGCTCTGATAAGCATTGCGTTCTCAGTTCATTGTTCTGACCAGCAGCAAGCAGTCCTGCCGTTGGTCAATTGTTGTCCTCCTTGTGCATTATCTCAGCTCTCTGGATTCACTTATTCAAGCAAACAACTTGCAGCAACAGCTTGAACGTCTTGCTGTTTTCAGCAACAGAAACCGACAGCTTTTCCAGATTGGCTCAATTTTTTCCGGCTTATCTTTTGTGCGCAATTTGCGCTGTTCGAATCCGACTTGAGATCGATTTTTGCGATGACATTCTATTGATCCGAGGAATTTTCTAAGTACTCGCCACAAGTTGGTATTGGTATTTTAGTTTGAGAACTCACTTCTTCTCTATAGAAGTCGAGTGAATCTTTTTGGTCCTCCGGTTCGATCTTTGCTCGGTCTGGTCGGTGTGCGATAGTTTGAGGTGTCCCGGAATGTTCCTGGGGTGAACATCCACCCAATCATTTGGGTCGTGGACATCTCGGTCTTCTCTTTACTTCGTGACACTGCTACTGGGATTAGCACGTGTGTTACTCGTCGCTTCGTTGAGTTTGCTTTTGAGGTTGGGGGGTTGAGCCGATGACCGGGCGAAAAGGAAACTTGAGGCTCCCATTCACCCCCCCTCCCTCGCCGCTTTTTGGCCCTTCATTATCCTAGAAACTGTTATCAGAGGGATTAATTAAGCAAGAAAAATAAGTTCCAGTAGATCCCTTTCTAATCCTCTTTCCCAAACTTTTTGTTCCTCAGTGACAGACTGACAGTGAAGTGTGGTTCCTGAAGTCACCTATGAGGGCCGAAACTTGCTGCAGCCAAGTGAAATCTGTAAGATTCAGGGTTCACCGTCTACCAAAACCCCAGCTCCCCCGCAAATGACAAATCCGTGACAGCGAGAGAGCAAGGGTGGTTTCGACGGCGTGCGAGCTGCGCGGACACGGTGGCCGATGGCATGCTCTGCTCACGGCCCACGGGGGCTCTCGCCTCCTAGTGCGTTGCAGACTCGCGTTGGCCACGCGGCCGGCGGCGAGGCGAGGAACTCCTGTTGGGGACACCGGGGAGACGGCAGCCACGAGGCGAGCGCGCGGCGGCGCATTTGACGACGTCCCGGTTGGTTGAGCCCGCGGCCCATGAACCTGACGACGCTTCGGTGTTCACTGCCGGGCCGGTTTTGGGCTGGACCGGGTCGGCACCCTAATAAAATATACAATAATTGTTTTCATTTTTCTCATTTCCACAAAAAAAACCATTTGCTTATTATTAAATTATTAAATATTAAGAAAATAGCATAAAAGTTTTCCATATCCCTGACAGAAGAAAGAAGGAACTAGTTTTTTCGGTAGTTCACTGTTTTCATCTGAATTCATTCACAACCGAAATCATTCTTTTTTTTTCTAAAATAAATCTGGATAAATTACACGGATGAAATATCAAACACATATTCAAGTAAATTTGTTAGGTCATGCCAAGAAGGTGGATCTAAAAGGAAGCATGGCACAAATGCTAGAAATATTCTATCCAGAAATATATCTACAAGTTCGTTTAATTTTTTATTCTATCTGCACTCTAGGTAGACATGTTCTAATAATACTTAAAAGCATGCAAAAATTCAAGTTAAAACTTGATCAATCAGTATAAAGACATATTAAGGATCAACGAGAAGTTAAGACAGAAAAAAAAAAAAAAAAATTGTACTATCGCACTTGAGAATTTGCATTTTTAAAATGTTTCTAAGATGATTAACCAAAACTGCAAAAATATATAACATAGCACACCTAGGGCTGTGCAAGTTTTTTTTTTTTGTTTTTGAAAAAGCATATTTTAGCCGTGTTTTTTACTACTTTTGGACATGCTATTGAAAAATCATCCGTATAGGCAATTTCCCAGTTCCCAGCATTCACCATCACCTCACACCATTCAGGCAAGGAACCAAGGAACCATACGTTAAAAAAACCATCCGTTTTATGCTAGAGTACTCTCCCTTCAAAAAGAGATAAGATACACTTTTTGACATCATGTTTGACCGTGTGTCCTATTTAGTTTTTTTTTGAATAATAAAATAAATTCATCATTATTAAAAAAATATCTAATAATAAAATAAGTCAAAGCAAAATAAATACGTTTATATAGATTTTTTAAATAAGTGTCACAACCCGGATCGATCCGGCGTGACACGTGTGGCCTGTAGCGCGTGTGAGGGGCGAGGGCGCTGGGCGGGTTGGTGGTGGCGGCTGGCGTGGGTGGGTGGCGGCGGTGGTGCGGCGGTGTGGGGGAGCGGCGCGGGGCGGTGGTGGGCCGCGGGGGGAGAGGAGAGGAAGAGGGAGATAAATTTCTTTATTGTTTGTTGTCCTGAAAGATTACAGACCCCTTTACTTTTATAGCCCAGGCTAGTGGGATTTGTAACGCAAGCAATCTCTCTAAAAGGTTTCCTTATAGATTGGAATACCATTTTACAAGCAAATCCTATTTATTTTCCTAATAAGGGTCTTCCTTATAGATGGAATATCTCTTGCACACCAAAAAGCCTAAGATAATCCTAATCAATTTCCTTCTTTATTCTCTAATTAATTGTTGAAGAATCCGCGGAAGGGAGGTGGCGCCGCGCTTTTCCCCTCGGGCCTCGTGGGCCTGTCCTTCAGGCCCTATTTCCCGGCTCATGATATCTCTCCCCGTTCTCCGACGGCAAGGCCCTCACGCCGGATGAATGTCCATTCGGTCACACCGGGGCAAAGGTCCGTCGACCCGCCATGACGAGCTCAACTGCGTAATCAACTTGCCATGTACCGGGTTCCCGAGGATCATGTTCTCCCGGGTTCGCAATGGTGTGAACTCCAAGAGGTAGTGGAGGTTCCCGATGTAGTCGTGGTAGATGTATCGTGGATGGCGCGTCCCTTCTATGACGCCGTCGTGTCGACGAAGCCGTGAGCAAGAGCTCCCATGGAACTCCCGCCTCAAGGTGTTGATGCACCATGTCGCGAGGCTGGCTCTCGAGAATGTGAAGCGCCGTTGGGCGGGGCGTTGATTTTAAGAGCGGCGAAGACGCCGGATGGTGATGTCGCGCGAGTGGGGGTGTAGCCGGTATTTAACATCGCACCATACATGAAGGAGCCGATGTCGAACATGGGGGGGATAGGCCGATGTGTGCCCCGCTCCGCATCGTAGGCCGATGTGGACGTTGTCGATGGTGAGGAAGAGGCGATCCATGCCGCCGAGGGAAGATGAGCCGGGCCGACGTGGTGGCGCTGTCGCCATATACCGCCCAGCGGGATGGCGGTCGGCACCGGGTCGGTGGAGTCATGTAGGCGCCTAGGGCAAGGAAGTTCATCCCGCGAACTCCTCCCTAAAGCGGGGCCTCTAGCAGGTCCGGTAGTAGCGGTGAGGAAGCCGGAAGGTAGAAGCGGCCGTCGAAGAGTAGAAGGGCCGCCCTCCACCATCCGTGGTGCGGCGGCGGCGCTAGTGACGCCGAGGGCGTCATCCGTCGCGGAGTGCCGGTCCTCCAGAGTCGCCCGTCAGAGATGTACGAAGATTCCAAATCAACATGTCGTGAGGTCAAAGGCGTTGCATGCCGTGAACGTTTTCCCCAAACCGAGAGGAAGCTCCGAATCCCCCGCTGAAGATGCCCGACCGAAAGAGGCAGGGGTCGGGGCGCCCGTGTCCGTGTGTGTGGAGGTGGTGCCAACGTGAACGTGGTGGCGTGGACCGCCGCGTAGTACCGTAGTCGTTGGTGGCAAAATCCCATGTCACCCTTCCGTGCTTGCCGACCAAAGCATGCCAAGGCCAAGGATGACGCCGACGTCGTTGCCCACGTGCATGACATAGGTGTTGATGTCGAAGACGCCGACGCCGATGCGGATTGGTACGCCAAAGGTGGCCGCCCCGGCATGTCGGTAGCATCGGTGCCGCCGGTGATCGACACGCACCGGCTGAGTTTGTAGTCCCGCCGTGGGTCACCACACGGGGGGGTCGATGCGGTTGTGCGTCGCCTCCGGAAGTCGACGACGACGCCGACGCCGATCCCCGATATGATGTCGACGATGTATAAAGAATGTGCACCACATACCGGGGAGTTGGGGTCCCCGAATAGGACCCTAAGGTTGGCGCCCTCAGTGGCGCCCTCCTAGTCGTCGCTGTAGTCGTTGAAGATCATGATATCGAAGAGATGCTTGCACTTGTGACCGTGTGTGAACGGCTCGTCACAGTTGAAGCACAGGCTAGCCTTGCGTTGTTCCGTCATCTCCTCCTATGTCGATCGTTTGAGCGGCCGAGGTTGATCTTGCAGGTTGTTGGCTGTGGTGGCGCCCACGGGTGTAGTTGCCATGGACGGCAGGCGCGGTGCCTTGCCCGCTTGCTGTGCCCGGCTTGCCGGAGTTGTAGAGGATGGTCGGGCAGCACTCGTATGCCCTGGTGAGGGACATGGCTGTCTCCATGTCCTTTGGATCCTGCAGCTCGACGTCCGTCTTGAGCGGCTCTCGTAGTCCTGCCGTGTATATGTTCACCTACTGCCTGTTGTAGAGGTGTCCTGCGTGCGCCCCGTGCGCCAGGAACTGCTCCGTGTACTCATCCACGGTGCCTGTCTTCCTCAGTGATGCCAAAAAGCCTAAGATAATCCTAATCATTTTTCTTCTTTATTCTCTAATTAATTGTCTAAGATAATCCTAATCAATTTCCTTCTTTATGAAAAATGTATCACATCAATTTCTAAAATTTTGTGTAGCATGTTGGTAAATTGTTTTACATTTAATTTCAAAATAATTCTTGTAAGTTGTAGTCAAAAATATTTTATACAGTGAATTAGATTTTTAAAATGAAACGTGTATATATCTATCTAGAAAAATAGTTTTACAAAACTATAACTTCCGCTATTTTTTCCATATAAAATCTTTTCTACATTTCAATAAAAGGATTTGTTTTGAATGCTGTGTTTGTGTCTGAAAGATTTTTGATCGGACAGAGTCTGACATGGAAGTCGCGGTAGGCTGGGGTAGCGTTCCTGCACCGGCAAACGGTGGAAGACGACACTGCGGACAATTTGCTCCTCGCGTTGTTACAAGCACAAGTCTTGGTAGACTGTAGTAACGTTCTTGCCAGGGCAAATGGTTTGGAGATGACACTGCACGCCATTTCCTCGTCGCAGTAGTAACACTGCAACTGTAACACGTCAGTGTTGCTCTATCACTACAATTTTGCCAGTGAAAGAAACCCCTGATTGACGGAGAACTTCTCAGTGTAATTTTTGGTGCAATTTGTGACCGGCTGGAGGCCTGGAGAATTTGTGACCTGGTGGAGAATGACATGCAGAAGTCGTAGAAGACCAAACAACTGGAGTAGCAAACACCAAACAATGCAATGAATTTCATCCACGCAGGAGCAATCGGCAATAATGGTCATATGACACTGACGAATTAAATGATAACTGTAATTACTGCAAGAAAAAGAAATGTCCGACCGAAAAACAGACAGCCACACATTATATTGATATATACTGGAAGTATTTCTCATCTACTGCTGCAAAGAGAACCAGAACAACACAATGGCTGCAACCCCGCGATCCTCTTTCCATGGAGCTGCGGCAGCAGCTATGTTCCTCCTACTACTCCTTTCCCTCCTAGCAGCACTAGCACCAACGAGCATCGCCACCACTTCTCGGTCTCCTGTCTCCAGTGGAGCTGGAGGTATGCAGCTCAACGGCAGCTGCATCACGGCCGAGAGGGATGCGCTGCTCGCCTTCAAAGCCGGCATCACCAGCGACCCCAGCAGACGGCTGAGATCGTGGCAAGGCCAAGACTGCTGCCAGTGGGATGGCGTGAGTTGCAACACCAGCACAGGCCATGTCGTGATGCTCGATCTCCACAACGATTTCTTCGAAGAAGATCAAGATTCTTCTGGTGATGATTATGTTGCTCATTGGCTGCACGGACAGATAAGCTCATCTCTTCTTTCCCTACGCCATCTCCAGTATCTAGATCTTAGCGGAAATCTTCTTGGGGGGAACATGCCTATACCGATGTTTATAGGTTCTCTGAATAGTTTGACATATCTTGGCCTGTCCAACATGAATTTTATCGGTCGAGTACCTCCTCAGCTAGGCAACCTCACCAAATTGGTATGCCTGGACATGAACAATTTCTTATTTGCATTTTCAAAATCATATTTATTATCTTCATCAGATGTTTCATGGTTAGTAAGGCTTCCTTCACTGGAGTATCTTGACATGAGCGGTGTGAACCTTACTACAGCGGTGGACTGGGTTCATGCGATCAACACCCTTCAAAATTTGAGAGTATTGTATCTCCTTGATTGTGGACTCAATAGCTCCAGCACATCACTTCAGCACCACAACCATACAGTTCTCGAGGAACTTGACCTGTCACGTAACCCTTTTAACAGTCCCGTTGCACCCAATTGGTTCTGGGATGTAACTACTCTCAACAGTCTAAGCATAGATGGCTGTGGATTCTCAGGCCCCTTTCCTGATGAGTTGGGAAACCTGACCATGTTATACGATCTTGACATGGGATGGAATAACATCGAGGGGATGATACCATCAACATTGGAAAATCTGTGCAGTTTAGAGGAAGTATATCTCGCCCAAAATAACATTGGTGGGGATATTACTGATCTCATAGAGAGGCTACCGAACTGTTCCTGGAATAGTTTGCGAGGGCTATATTTGTTTGGCGCCAACATCACTGGCACGACATTAAAATCTGTGCTCAACTTCACTTCCTTAAGCATACTTTCCATCCACAGAAACCACTTGAGTGGTTCTGTGCCCGTAGAGATTGGAACGTTAACAAATTTGGTTGGGTTAATGATTGGCAACAATAGCTTGAGCGGAGTTATATCACAAGATCACTTCTCTGGTTTGACGAATTTGAAATTCATTGACTTATCAGATACTAATCTTCAAGTCATGGTCGACTCGGACTGGAAACCTCCATTCAACTTGGACTCAGCAATATTATCGTCTTGTGATTTGGGCTCCCATGTTCCTAATTGGCTTCAATGGCAAAACAGCATTTCATACCTTGAGATTTCAGCTGCAGGTCTAGTTGGTAGGATCCCAGATTGGTTTTGGACCACATTTGCTAAAGCCTCTCACTTGGACCTCTCCTATAACCAATTTAGGGGTGAGTTACCACATAGTTTGGAGTTCATGTCGGTAGAAGAGCTTTTTCTCCAGTCAAATCATTTAACTGGTTCAATACCACAATTACCAAGAAACCTTGTGCTATTTGACGTCTCCAAAAATGATTTCAGCGGAGAATTGCCATCACATTTTGAAGCTCCATATTTACAGGTCGCAGTTCTCTTTTCCAATCGTATTACTGGGACCATTCCGCATACAATTTGTCAATGGCCTCAACTACGGGTCTTGGATCTTTCAAACAACCTGCTTTCAGGGGAACTGCCTATTTGTAGCAGAGAACAGCTAAAACAGGAAAATCCATCTAACAACTCTTCAAGGGTAAACTATGCAAATTCTTTTAGTTTGGAACTTCACATTCTCTTGCTAAACAACAACAGCCTCTTAGGTGGATTTCCTTTATTCTTGAAACAATGTCAAAATCTTACTTTCCTCGATCTATCTGAAAACAGATTTAGTGGAGACTTACCTGCATGGATAAGTGAGGACATGCCTAGATTGGTGATGCTACGGTTAAGATCTAACAATTTTTCAGGTCATATTCCAGTTGAAATAACGAGGCTTTTTTCTCTTCGTATTCTTGATCTAGCAAACAACACTTTTTCTGAGGTCATACCACAGTCACTGGAGAACTTAAAAGCACTTACTACCTCTGCTGTGGGTTTTTCAGATCTAATAGATAATCCTTTTTCGGAGGCTCGACAGGAAGGGGTCTGCCCATGATTTCACCGAATTCAATCGATATAATAATGATAGTTTTTCCTTGGTAACGAAAGGGAAAGTACTTCGATACACGAAGAATGCTATTTTTTTATGACCATCGATCTGTCCAACAACAGATTAGCGGGGCAAATCCCAGAAGAAATAGCTTCACTTCATGGACTGGTAAATTTGAATTTATCATTTAACTTCTTCACTGGAAATATCCCATATAAGATCAGCAACCTACAATCATTGGAATCTCTTGACTTGTCCAATAACAATCTTTCTGGTGAAATTCCTTGGCACTTGTCAAATTTGACTTCACTGAGCTTTCTGAATTTGTCCTACAATAACCTATCCGGAAGAATTCCCTCAGGATATCAACTAGACATTCTCAAGGCTGATGATCCTACTTCAATGTACATTGGCAATCCAGGTCTTTGTGGGTATCCACTTCCAAAAGTATGTCCTGGAGATCAACCAACACAAGAAGATCGTAGTAGCTCGCATGAAGATGATAAGACTCAAATGGATTTTCATCTGGGTTTAACTGTGGGATTCATTGTAGGCCTTTGGACAATATTTTGTAGCCTTTTGTTTAAGAAGGATTGGAGGTACACCTATTTCAGCCTACTCAACAAACTATTTGACAAGGTGTGGATCTTTTTCGTAGTCACTTGGCAACAATGGTTCAGGAAGCCAGGTACAATCTGAGCAAGCACTTTAGAAAAGTATATATGTGAAAGTAACACACTTAGCGTAAACGGGAGCTTGCCATCATGTAATCAATCATGTAAATCAGCTTGACAAAGATCGAGAATTGATTGTCATAGATAGTAAATATCATTTTGTATGCATTAGCATATTGTATATTAGGCTAATTGTAACAATCAATCTCGGAGTGAGTCTTGCCTTTGTATTGCCACGTCAAGGGCTATTCTTGACTCTATAAATAAACCTACGCGGCCTCCGCAAGAGGTGAGAACGCTTACATATATTTTCACTTAGTACATATAATTGTGGAGGATTTGATTCTAAGTAGTGGATTGAATTTATTATTAAAAATTATGAAAATATTGTAAAATACTAACAAGTGTGTGAGATATTGTTGTACTGTACATATCAATCATGTGTTCGCACACTCATTTTACTTTGAGCCTACTTTTCATCTCTTTTTTTTCGTAAATAAAAGTTTTCGGACACAGAGAAGGCTCGCTTTGAACTTGTCAGGTGAGGACATGGGTGTTGGCGTTACACCACAAGAGCCAAGACAACACGTAGCTTGCAGGTGGTAGGTCCGTATAAATGCCGGGCACATTCTTTCTTTTATCTTCTCTGAGGCGACTAGGCAAGGGCCCAGTTATAGTCCTTCTCGCGCACTCACATATAGAGAGACGGCAAGCAGGCAGACCTCTGTTTCTCAACCTCAGCTACCTCTGTTTTCCTAGCACTTCTCCTCATCACGAATTATAATGTGGGCTATGCCCGGCGGTCTCATTTAAGTGCCGTTTTGTAGCGTCGATTTTGGGTCCTTAAAAAAATCTTTTCGATACCTCTGCTTTGGCATGCTCTTGGTCTTATTTGAGCGCCTAAGATGACAAAAAATATATCAGGGCGGGTCTTTCCCTCGCAGGTTAAGTTCTTAATAATATGAAATAGCGTCTTTTTTTTTTAGTGGAGGATCCTTCTTAATGAAATACACGTGAAGTCGTGTTCTTAAAAAAAAAGTGGAGGATCACTTTATAAATTTGCCTAGTTTTCTAGGCAATAGGGACCGAGCTAGTGCAAATGATCATTACCTCCATGGATCTTTTTTCATGGTTCCCCCTGTTTTTACTGTAATTTGTACACCTGTTGCTCTCCTTTTCGATCCAGTATAAGTACTACCTGCAAACCCTTTGCTATTGTTGGGTTAATCAGATAATTTGTGTTTACTCGTCGGGGAGAAAAGAGACAAGTCCAAATCCAAATAGCGACGGCGCAGAACTGCATCTGGCACGAGTAGATTGACTGCGTACGTGGCTGAGTGGCTCTGGAAACGTCCCACAACCAAAACAACACAATGGCAGCAACGCCAGGTTCCTCCTTTCCTAGAGCTGCAGTATTCCTGTGCCTCCTGCTCTATTCCCTCTTAGCACCAGCAACAACCGTCGCCACATCTCAGTCTGTCTCCGGTGAATAGTTACCACATAATTTAGAGTTCATGGCTATAACTAAGCTTTATCTCCAATCAAATAATTTAAGTGGTTCGTTACTACACTTAACCAAGGAGCATTGTACATCTCCAAAAATTCTTTAAATGGACATATACCATCATCAGATTTTGGAGCTCTATATTTACAGATTGCAATTCTGTTCTCCAATTGTATTACAGGAATTATTCCAAACTCAGTATGCCAGTTTCCTCAACCACGGGGTCTTAGATCTTTCAAACTACTTGCTTACAGGGGGACTACCTAACTGCAGTGCAAAAGAGTTGAGACGATGGAACCGATCTAGTAACAGCTCTTCAAGGGTCCCTACCACAAATTCTTATGGTTTAGAAATCCTCTCCTTCTAAATAATAACAAACCTTCAGGTCAGTTTCCTTTATGCCTGAAACTGAAACAATGCCAAACTCTTATGTTCCTTGACCTAACTCTAAACAGATTTAGTGGAAAGTTGCCTATGTGGGTATGTGAGGCCATGCCTAGATAAGGGGGGGCATACCACAATCCCTTGTGAACTTGAAGGCAATACCATGATGCGGCCTCGATGGAAAATCTTGTAATTAAAAGGCCTTGACTACCACAATACCTTGTTACTCACTCGTAATTAAAGGGCAAGTGCTTGAGTACAGTAAGAATACCATATTTTTTATGAGCATTGACCTATCTTGCAACAGATTAGTTGGGCAAACTCTAGAAGAAATATATTCCATTACCAGATTGATAAATTTGAATTGTCATCAAACTTATTGAGTGGAAATATCTCATATAAGATTGGCAATATGCTATCATTGGTGTCTCTTGACTTGTCCAACAACCAACTTGCTGGTCAAATTCCTTTGAGCATATCGAATTTGACTTCACTGAGCTATCTAAATTTGTCCTACAATAACCTATTAGGAAGAATACCCTCAGGGCATCAGCTAGACACTATCAAGGCAGAGGACCCTGCTTCAATGTACATTGGCAATCTTAGTCTTTGTGGATACTCACTTTTTAAAGTTTTGTCCTGGAGGTTAGCCAATACAAGAAGATCCTTTTTTTTATTATTTGAAACAAGAAGATCCCTTCAAATGAAATGAAGATGACATGACTCAAATGGATTTTTGATAAATTCCATGACAAGGTGCAGATCTTCTTTCCAGTCACTTGAAATGTATAAAATATGATTTGTTGTGACATAATGTGTAAGATGCTATTAATCATAATATACTGTGAAGTGTGATATCCTCATATACACTAAGATTGTTGTACGTGGCAACATAGAAAGCAACAAAACCAATCACAAAAATATGCTAATTATTTGTTTTCTAACTCAATCATGTAATACCACATTAGTTTGAGTTTCATCTTACTTTGCATGTCATTTTTAGTGGGAAATAATTGGATACAGAGAATGCTCACTCTGAACTTGCAACTGAAGCATTCCTTACAAACCCAAAGGATCTCTTTAGATCAGCCTAGAAGCTCAAGCGACAGCCTCATCGTCAAATGTATTTTTGCTGCAGAAGTATGGCTGAACCTTGAGACTTGGGCTGGTGACGCCGTCCGCATCCCTCAACCTGATTTAGACTCTCTTAAGACTTGGTGGCTATCATCAATTGAGCACCAAAGCAACAAGCAGCAGAGAACAACAGCGGCTTTCATCTTGTACGGTGCGTGGAATCTGCGGAAAGAGAGGAATCGGAGAATTTTTGAAAGACCAGCAGAACTCCAGCTCAGGTGTTCGCTCCAGTAAAAGAAATGGCGTTGCGTGACAGGGCCTGCGGACACCCTTGGATTGACTAATGAACCACCTCTCTCCTGTTTCCCATGTCTGTGTGTTTTCTGCTCCTATAACAGCACCCTGTAAGACGTGGACTTTCTACCTTCTTAAATTAAATAATTTGGCAGCGCTCCTACCCTGTTTTTAAAAAAAAGTAATTTAAACCTTTTTTCTAACAGAAATATTCATGCAAACCACATGTGGCTCATCATAAAACAATTACGATATCAAAGACAGGAAACATATCATACAAACTCTGCACACACGTGTCTGATATTTCAGCTCCCTTACTCACAAACAAGAAAATAAACACGTGTCTGAACCGAAAGAAAAATAAAACAAAACATAATCTAAATCACTAGCTACCTTGGTCTGAACCCGCGCTATTTGAGCAGGTCACCTAGCTAGTTAAAATTACAGTACTAATTAATAATACAATGCCGACGTAATAGTCTTACAGGCAGCAGGATGGATCGACGGTTGCATTTGCCGCATTCACATGTACTAGTAGTCTAGTACTATGTGTTTTGGATCTCCAAATCAATTATCACCCAGGGAATGTGACTGACAAGGTGCCAGTCGGGCCCTGCCTCTCGCTTGTAATGCTCTGCCAAACCAGGGCAACCATTAACGAACAATTTCTCGAGAGCGGTTAGGCGTTCTATGGATTGGGGCAAGTATTGAAGGGCAGAGGAATTCCTGATCCAAAGCTCACGAAGTGCAGAGAGTTGTCCGATCCACTCCGGTAGCACTGTCAGTGCAGGACCTGATGATATGCTGAGATGTTCAAGCGTCGTGAGGTGCTGAATCGCCTCTGGGATCTGCTTCAAATCGCCCATAGTCAGGTCAAGGCGTCGCAGAGAATGCAGTTCTCCGAGCCAGTCAGGCAACGAGCCAACGGCGGGGCAGTTGTCAATGCAGAGATACTCGAGAGAGGTGAGGTTCCGCATGCTCTCTGGTAACTGTGTCAGGTCACTGCAGCTGTAAATAGACAACTCTTTCAGCTCAGTGAGGTGCTGCAGCAGTTCCCAGCCAGATGATGATATTGTAACTACCATTAGCACTAGCTTCCTGAGGCGAGGGACCAACGCATGCATGCTGGGCAGCTGATGGGAGAACCTTCTTGTGGATAGCAGCTGCCCATTGATTCTGACTAAAGACATATCCTCCAACGATGGTGGAAAGTAGGGGCTCCCATTTAATTTTGGGCATCCACGTATTTGTAGACTGGATAGGACAGGGAAAAGGACATTGTGCGGCCAATTCTTTCTCCCCAGTTTCAAAACCACTTGATGTAGTCCACAACTCCTCTAAATTAGGCATTTCCTCCAGCTTAAGGGTCTTTAGTGAAGGCAACTCAACAAATCCTCTCATATGCCTCAAGTTTAGAATTCTTTCTAGCTTTAACCAAGTTAAACAAAGGAAATGGGATGCAATAGTTTGCTTCAGCATTATACCACCTTCACAATATGAAGAATCATTTTGCTTCACCATCCATCCTGGCAAATAGGGACCTTTGTAATCATAGATCTTCAATCTCTCAATTTGTGATGGTGGTTCAAGAGCGTTCAGCACACCCCAATCATGTTCCATACCTGATACCAACTCTTTTTTGGTATCACTTAAAGACCAGTTCAGCTTCAAGCGTTGTATGTTACTCTTCCGCTTCAAGCAAGCCTTCTCTGCATCACTTGGATCCTTCAAATACTTAAGGTTGGTAATTTCCATGGTACCACCGATCATATCAAGGTTTTCTAGCTCTGTGATCTTCGCATCATCTGCACCACACCCAAGCACAAACAATCCCAGCTTTCTTAAACGTGTCAGCTGTCCCAAACCTGATGGTAAGCAGCACAGTTTACTACAGCCCACTATGTTCAAAACTGTAAGCCTTTTCAAGATTGATATGCCCTTAGGCAACTCCCGTAGCTCCTCGCATCCCTCAAGGTCAATACATTCTAGAGTATGAATCGAAGTAACCCATTGAGGTAGCATGGTAATTTTAGTTCCAGAAAGGTTCAGAGTATGCAATGTAGGACAGGATAATATGCTTGGCAGATCTTGCAAATCTGTACAACCATTAAAGTTGATAGTTCGCAAGTTTTTGAAATCCCCAATCATGTCTGACGGTAGTTGTTGCAGAGATGAACAACCCTTTATATCAAGTATATATAGGCTTCCAATTCTACCTAAAGAGCTTGGTATCCCTCGGAACTTGTGGCAGGCATATAGTTGCAAGGACTGAAGAACACAAAAGTCACCAATAGACTGAGGCAAACTCTCAAGATCATAAATGCGACGCAACACTAGAGTCCTTAGTTTCCGAAGCTTTCCAACGGACTCAGGTAATGTCACAAAACCTGTGCAGTTAACAAAATGGAGTGACTGCAAGTTCCAACACCTCGAGATAGCTTCGGAACTGTTGTACAACTAACATTGTGGATTTCAAGATACCCAAGATACTCAAACTTTAATATGAATAGTGAAAATGGACTATCTATTGCATAGTCCAAAACAACACTGCGCATACAACAACTATTCTCAACTGTGGTATCAAGAGATGGCTTACTGTCAGAGATATATAGAGCACGGACCTTGTCAAATAAGCCCTTGTCAACTTTCTCAGTGAATGAAGTCAAAGATAAATATCTATACCTATGAGTAAATTTTTCTGTTGTATGAATTGGTATACAAGTCACCAGTTCATCCTTCAGTATCTGTCGAGTGAGATCATGGATCAAATCGTGCATGTTGCATATATTAGTATTCCAGCTCTCACCAGCTTCCTGAAGAAACCTGACTTTTATCAGAGAATCTAAGTAGCCTCTTCCAATATCTTCGGGTTGCTCTCCATTCATTGCATTGATGAATCCATGAGCTATCCACTGGCCAATCAAACGATCTTTCTGGATTCCATAACCTTTCGGGAATATGGAGCAGAACGTAAAACACTGCTTTAGTTCATCTGCCAAGTGAATATAGCTCAACTTCAAGGATGCAAACACTTTGTCATTTATACTCCGAACATTCCATAAATTATTCTCTCTTACGGCCCTCCATGTACTTATTTCCTTCTTGTCATGAAGCACTGCTCCAAGAGTTTGAATTGCTAGTGGCACCCCACCACATCCCTTGATAATCTCTTTTCCGACTTGTACATGATCGGAGCTCAAATCTTGCTCGCCAACCCGTAACCCTTCAAGAATAAGTTCCAACTCTCAAACTCTGATAAGAATGCCAACTTAAATATATGTCTTGATTCCACGGCTTACGCAACCTTTTGATCACGCAGTGGTTAACATAATCCTTGTTTCAGTGCACCACATTTTAATCGCACCATTAACTGTTCCCAGTCATGTCTATCCTCATGCCGGGCATCATCAAGGATAAGAAGAAACTTCTTATTGCTCAACCTCTCAGAGATTTTTTGAAGCATGTACTGCAGGGGATGACGATCTGAATGATCTCCAACAATTGTTTCAAATAGCTTGCCGATGAGCTTCTGAACATCAAACTCTTGAGACACATGGACCCAGAATATTTCACCTCCGAAGTGCTCCTTTATCTTGACGTCATGGCAAATGTGTTTGGCCAAAGTAGTTTTGCCTGACCCCCCTAATCCGACGATAGAAACTATCATATTGTTCTCTCCAACATTACATTGTACAAGCTTAGATATTATTTCATCCTTTTCTTGATCCCTAAGGGGTATTTTGGACTCTGGAACCTTGCTCAACCAGGACATCTCTCCAGCTGTCTTGTACCCAGTACCAATAGGTTGATCCCTTGGAAAATTATTACTCAACAAAGTATTGACATCACTTCTTTTGCTTGACGATTGCAGCAAATCTCACCTTGATTGACTTGATCTTATGAGCCATCTTGTACCGAATGCAAATGTCTTTGGTTTTGTACAGAAGCAGCTAATTATACCACTCTTGTCATCATCATCTCTTTCCATCTTCTGTTTCTCAGCTTCTAGTTGGACTTCTTGTAGTATATCGTCAATGTCATAAGCCACATCTTTTAATTTTACCACCCAGCGAGACTGTGGCTCAATGTGTATTGCTCTGTCACGTGCTGCCGACAGCCAGCTTGTAATCTCTTCGTGTATATCCTGGAGCTCGGAGAGATCTTTTTTTACACCGGTTATGGCAGCAAACTCAGTGGCTAGCAGTGAAACTAGCTTGTCACCTGCAACCTTCAACACTCCAGATGCTAAAGCAGCCTCCATCCCACTCATTATGTCAAAGAAACTCTTGCCTAAACCCCTGCGGATGAAAAGCAAGCAGCTTGAAAATAGATCTACTAGACCGATCGGCATGAAAATACAATGGAAAATTAATTTGCATACCGGGTGAAGGAGGAGACACACAGTAGCAGCACTTGATAAGCAACGACAGTATGATACTTTGATGCCGCCAAATGAGGGAGGGCTTTTTTTGTTCTTCTTCTTCTTGTAAAAAGAGGTGAACGAGGCTTTTTATCAGTATGCTTGGCGTTCACTGGGATTGACAAAAAAATGTGAGTTGGTCATCGAAGAAATTCTAGGAATGACAGCAAAAAACGTGAGAAGATTTGACCTGGGGAGAAAGCGGGAGGAGATGTAAGGAATTAGATTGTGCGTGCTAGACTTAAACCAAAACAGATTAAGTACCTAAAGTCAACAGCGGCGAGGCTTCAATGGGTTTTTCTAGAGTCCAGCTTCAGGATGCAGAGGCCTTCAGATCTGAGGAGGCAGGTGATGAAGAAAATGAGCAGGTGGCCTTAACCCAATGAGAAGGAGAAACAGGATCCGGCCAAGATCATCCTTATTACCTCGGTCACGTCGGCGACGGCGACGGCGACGGGAGGCCTCCTCTAGCCGGGTTGTGCGGCGGTAGATGGTCACTGGCTCACTGCTCACTTCTCACACCCATGGAGACGAACAGAGAGTCGATTCAGATTCACTTCCCACACGGCACTTGCCATAGAAAACAAAAAGAGAGAAACATTGTCAGTTGCAACTTGCAAGTATCTGACAGTATCGTGCATAATAAATTTGGCCATTGTACCGTTGGGTTAATTTTTTATTGTTCGGGAATAAATATCTGGGTTACTGCCAAGCTGTACCGCGGATCAAAAAAATTAGGACCATTCGGTTTGGTTTCTGCATATAATAAGTCCGGCTGATGGCTATTTGTTAGGGGAAAAACATTGTATTATAGATTTATTATAGCTGATAAGCTGAGCTGATAAATTCAGTCAAACATGACGACTAAATATCGTGTAAGCTAGGCTTGAAAATTCACTTAGGGTCCGTTTGGACGTTGGTAATGGAGGCCCTAGAATTGAATTGGTTACAATAACAAATCAGGATAGTTTTGGCATTGGGTTACAATATATCAAAAATCTATTGTTTGGATGTCATGGAATTACTCAAGTTGCTGAATTTTCTCTATTACTGCTAGTAGAGTATTATGTGTGTGATGGTATTTTTAACAAAAAGTAGTGCTCGCAATTAAACTATCAATAATTAAATTTCAATAAGCTTGTTTTATAGACAAGTTATGTCATCAACAGACTAATCTTATAGGCTATAGTCATACAATAGTTTAGCTCTTCGAAAAAGTAGAGCTTCGTGGGTCGAAGTCTCCCTCCCGAGGCGACACGAGGGCGACCGCCGCCACCAAAAAACAACGCTCCCTTTCCTCCGGCCGTCTCGCCGCCGCCATCGGGCGCGGCGCGGCGGCGGCGGCGCCACCCGAAGGCAAGGCCCGTTCGCACCCCCCGCCCCCGCTGCGTGCCACCCACTCTTCGTCTCGGTCGTCGGCCCGCATCTCCTCCTCCCCTTCGTCCTCGGCCACGGCCGGCGGATGGCCGGATCCGGGTCCTCCGAACCGGATCCGGGCACCCTAGGCGGGGCTCTAGCGGCCGGAGCTCGTCGATTGGCGGCGACGGCGTGGGCTGTCCTTGCCTCCCCGCCGCTTCGCCCCTCTCGCGACGACCCGGCGGTTGTCCCGCATCCAAAGGCGGATTCGGCCGTAACGCGTGAGCGGATCCAGTACCCTTCCCCCCCCTTCCGGCATGACTTCGGCGACTCGGCGGCGACGCGCCGCCTCCCCCCCTCCATCTCCGGCGGTAGGCGGCCGGATCCTGGCGGTCCCGGGTCAACCACACCGCACCCGCCGCGGATCCACCACCACGTCCCCTCCTCGGGCATGGGGGGGAGTCGGGGCAGTTCGCCATGCGTGGCCCCGGCCCGTAGGTGGCGGGTCGGGCCGTGTGTGTGACCCGACCATGGCGGTCGGGGCATCCAAGACTTAGCTAGCTGCGCCGATCACGCTCCCCGTGGCGTTGATGGTCGCCTTTGGGTTGGCCTCGTGCTCGAGCGGCGCCGTAGTTTGGCAGCGGGCATGCCGGTGGTGGCAAGACGTCCACCCTCTTCTTCGCTCTTTTTTTGCGCCCCTAGCAAGGACGCCAGCAGGCGTGGTCGGGCCGTGGGCTTGCCGGCGGTGGGCCGCGGCGCTGTGTTCGTCTTCTTGCCGGCGCGCCTTCCACCGTTGCGAGCAAGTCCGTAATGGCTCCGCATGGTGTGTCGGTGGCCGGCACTTGCTAGTCGTCTTGGCGCCTACCAGCGGTCGCGGCCGGCCCGAGGATCGGCCGGCATAGTGTGGCGGCGACCGACAACTCCCCTTCTCGTCTCGGCGTCTTTGCCGGTCGCGGCGCCTCCCACCGCCGCGGCGAAGTCCGCATGCTGACTCCAGCGAGGTGTGGCGGTGGTCGGAAGCACCTCGGCCCCCGCTCGTCTAGGTGTGGACATAGCGGTGCGTGCCTCCCTCCGTCGCGGGCGAGTCTGACTTCGGCTCCGCACGGTGTGGTGGCAACCGGCCTCCCCCATCCTCCTCGTCCATGTGTGGATGCTTTCCGGTGTGCATCTCAAGGCCATTTTGGGCGAGTTACCGGGAGTACTTGTGAAGGCTCTAGGCGAAAGCCTAGCTCAGATGTATCCGGGCGGTGGCGAGATCATCTTCTGGGGCGTCACCGAAGAACCTCGCCTCTTCTGCTGCGGTCTCTGTTCGACCCGCTCAGCACCTCGACACATGACCGGGCGAAAGCCTTGCCAAGCCCCCCGTGGAGCTCCTCCTCATGCTTGACTCACGATGACTACGTCGCGGCGTCGTTCACCTCCCTGGAGGGGCATCGTTGAAGAGTTCATTTGTCTTGGTAGTTGTGGTGGTGCTGTTGTTGTTGTTGTTTTTGAGATTACACAGTACAACGCAGACGCTCAACACGCACGCACACTCACACCCCTATGAACACACGTACGCAAACTCTACCCCTATGAGCACCTTCAAGGATCGGCCGCAAATCTTGAAGTTAAAAGTCACCACCGGGCGCCGCTATCGAGGGGACGCCGCCTACCACTTAATGTATAGCGCGGAAAATCCTCGAAATAAATCCGGGGATAAAGTGTCGCCGCACCTGGGATTTGAACCCCGGGTGGGAGCCCCTAACCAATGGCCCCTTTGGTGTTTTTGCCTCTCTTCGCCCTTGTGCTTGGGCGTGTTGTTGTAAACAAATGTAAACCTTGTATCGGGCCGTTTTGGGCCAATATCTATAAATTCAGGTGGGGCCGTTGAAAATTCAAAAAAAAATAGTTTAGCTGTTCACATAAATTTCGGCATCGTTTTCATTATCTAGACTCTAGAGACCATGGTATACATATGTGGGAGCATATTGTGAGGAGGTGATAGTAGGAGATCCAGAACCACATGGAAAACTGAGGAGATGTGGTGGTGGTGGTGGGTTTGTGTGGGGTGGGGTGGGGGGTGGGGCACAGGCTGCGTTGGGATTCCCCGGTGCCACGTGTAGTGCCCATTTCATTTTCTTTCTTCCACGTGTGGTTTTGTTGAGCTGGCTTGATTATAAGACGAGCCAAAACAGACTCGTAGTTTTGTTGAACTATTGGTACTCCTTGGGGCTCCCTACCTCACAAGCCCGAGAAGGAGGTTGATGCCATGGCTGCAACAAGCATGTCTGTCAAGATCGGCGATGGTGCCTCCGCTTGCATGTGGACTGACTCTTGGCTTTCGGTCGGCCGTCTTTGCAACTTTGCTCCCAATCTCTTTGCAGCCTTGTTGAACAGGGGAAGAGAAGAACAGTGAAGGACGCGCTGCAAGATAATACAGTTCAGGTCCTGTGCCAATACCTCCGGCTGTGGCATTTGCTACATGACGTCATGCTAGACCCACTGCAGGCTGACAGGTTCATTTGGAAGTAGTCGAAAAATGGTTCTTTCTCGGCTTCGCCTGCATATGGTTCTTTCTCGGCTTCGCCTGCATACCTTGCTTTCTTTTCTTGTGTCGTGCCACTGTTGGGTGCGAAGGAGCTGTGGATCACGATTCACGAAGGCGCCGAACAGGGTGCGCCTTTTCTTTTGGCTTGTGTTTGGACGAGTGACAGGCGGCACAGGCATGGCTTGCAGGAAGACGATGCTTGTGCTCTATGCGGGCAAGAGCCCGAGACTTGTGCACATCTTTTCTTGGGGTGTGCTGTGACGAGGCAGCTGTGGTACATGTTGTTGTCCCCGGCCGGATTACAGGCTGCGCCTGTTCGGGAGGAAAAGTTTGCTCTCACAACCAAGTCATCACGATCATGAGGCAGCAGGAATTGTACTATCGTACCAGCTGAGCAGCTCTACAGCAGGGAGCCTCACGTCGTCACGAGTGCGATCCTGACATGGACAAGGTTACTTGCACGTAGCTGGGCTCATTCTAGGCCGTCCATGCTTCCACGGACCACACGGGACGTCTCGTTCTCGTTTTGTCCGCGCCTGCCTGCCTAATGATCCAACACCGCACTGCACTCTGTACACCTGCACGTCAAGGAAGGAGAGGAGGATAAAGAAGAGAGAGACCAATCCATGGTGGCGCACGGGTGACCTGTGGCCTGGCCCCTCGTAGCAGTGGCAAACCAGGGGGTGAATAGGCCGTAGCCTGTGGGGATTGCCGCTGATTTCGTGTCGTTGCCGCCACCGTCCGCCACCGTCCAATCTTCCACCTCTTTATCTTCTCCGAGGTGAGTGAGAGAACCTGCCCAGGCGATCCTCCTTCTCGTTCTCACACACTGCCACACACACAGCTGACCTGCCATTGCCAGGAAGGTAAGTAAGACCAAGCCAGGATGCCCCGCGGCGCCTTCTCAGGGTCTCTCAGGTCGCCCAAGATCGACGTCGTCATCGACATGGGGAACCCCTTCCTCAACCGCACCGTCGACGGCTTCCTCAAGATCGGCGCTGTCGGCGCCTGCAAGGTGGCCGCCGAGGAGACCTTCGAGTGCCTCCACAGGGGGTGCGTTCCTTCGCCTCTTCCTCCGTTCCTCCCTCGGCCCCTTTCTTTATTCGTACCCATACTGCATTCCATAGCCCAGGAAAGGAACCTTGTTAGATGCAAAATGTTTGGATTTTGCCGCACGCAGCATGTCCAAGTCAGAGATTTTCATAGTGCAGTCTCTGATTCTCTGCCTCTGCAACTCTGCAAGTGAATCCAGAGAGCGAAACAAAGGGGGTGCAGAGACATAACCCCAGACTGTACATAATTTGTAGTGCAGCCTGCATATCTCACATTCAGTCTTTATTCAGTTTCTGCACATTTCAATAGCCTGCATTTTACATTCAGTCATGACTGAGCTGAAATAGCGAGAAAAATCTGATTTTCTTACTGAAGATAGATTCACTTCGTTTACAAACCTGTACTAGCTCCCAACCTTGGGCCTGAGCTGGTCCAAATGGTCCTTAGTTACCTCAATGGATTTTACTGAAGATCGCCTCAACTTTGAATTTAACTCGTGCTATTTCAGAGTAATAGCAGTACTGTTGATTCTGACAAGGAAAACATATGCTTGCATTTGTTTTTTTTGTGCTCCATTTTGCTTGCTATCAGAGAAGAAATTGTTATGACAAGGAAAACCTCTTTTGTTTGCAGGGGATGTTTCAAAGCACAGGATTGAGCATGCCGTAAGTCATATATTCTCAACCTTTGTATCGCTGTTTTTCTAACTGTTCTAGCTACAGGCCTCATTTCAATTGAAGATCGACCACCTAGGAATTGCTAGTTAGGTGATTCTACGCTTGCAGTTCCTAAATGTGGACAGTGATTTACTTGACATTCGAAAAACGCATGCCATGACTTATGAATACTGTGATCTCTTTTTTTTTTCTTTTTTGAAACGGCCGGCAGGAGCTCTAGCTTATAGTAAATACTGTGGATCTCTAGCTTATAGTCCCAATCCAGTGTAATGTCATCTCAGGACTCGGGAATTCTTTGTGTTACTACAAACGTTGAACTAAAACCCTGCACCTCTTTTGCATCTTTCATCATGCTTGTGTATCCCTGAAAAATCAGTGAGCAACTTGTGGTTTACACGTCAAATTGATACACTTTCTGAATATGTATGCAGCTGAAGAACATGTGCAGGGAGGGTGCATATTGGGGTAACTGTGCCTTTTTTCCTTCAAACCCAGATAATTTGTGCTGGCTTCTTTCCCTTCTTCATTTATAGTCTGACTAATTCAGAAGTTTGTTTGTCTAACATGCAGGTACTGTTGCTGGAGTTTATGTGGGCATGGTGTATGGTGTGGAAAGGGTTCGTGGTCGCAACGACTGGGTAAGAATCGCACGAGTATATATGAACCTTTCAGTTTTATGGGTGAATGGTGATTAATTGAACATCATCTAAGGCCACAGTTTTGTTCTACATATAGTATAAATAAAAGTTGAAGCTCTATAAACCACTGGTATACATCAAGGTTTTTGCAGCATATTATGCTAATTAGAAACTTTACTGATGTCCATCTAGTAGAAGACTACGACAAGATAAGCACTTCATTCATCATAAAAATTGTTGAATCTGTAACCAGTTCATTTTCCTTCCAGCCATGTTTTTGGTGTTCATATATTAACCCCCACCCCCCTGCTCGCATGACCCTGCAGAAGAACGCGATGATCGGAGGTGCCTTATCCGGTGCCCTCATCTCCGGTGCCAGCAACAGCCACAGAAACAAGATTGTCAAGGATGCCATCACCGCTGGCGCGGTCGCAACAGCCGTCGAGTTCATCAACTGCCTTACCTAGTTGAGCTAGAGCAACTGCATTTGCAGTGTCATTGTCATACAATAAGAATAAAGTACTTGTTCAGTGGATCTATCAATAAACCGGTCACCATCTTCAGTCTTCGTTTCTGACCGGCGGTTTTGCCTCGTGTGGATGTTCTGAGCAACCTTTTTCGTTAGCTTTTGTTTGGTTGCAATCGTCAGTTCGTCACTGTGATTCTGTGATGGTTGTTAGGACTGTTCAATTTCTCCTGTGGAGTGACAGGCTAACAGCGATGCTGACCAGCTTGGGCCCCGCTCCTGTACAGCATCACCCAGTGGGGCGTGCTAGCTGTCGACCTTGTCGGCGTGGCAGACCAGGGCAGGCCCAGCTAACAGCCCACCTAAGGGTCCACGATGCCTCCTCCTTACTTCTTCCCGACACGCCGCTTTTCTTCTTTCTCGCGCGCTTTGGACGCCCCCGCGGCTTTCTCCCCTCCCCTTCTCTTCTTCTCCCCCTCGCGAACGTGAAAGGTACTAAATGGCTAGAGAGGGGTGAATCTTTAATAAAATTTTTACAAAAACACTTTCGAGCAAATTGTTAGACAATAACAAAGCGTAAATGTGTTTGCTCTAGCTCTATTCGCCAACCAAGCCACCTAGTTCACAATTCTAGTTGCTATAGTCTCTAGATCACCCAAAGCTAAGTCACTAGGTTACCAACTAGATGAACAAACTAGATTACACTAAGCAACTAGCAATTCTACACAAACTACTCAAGCACAAGAGATTAACAAAAAAACCGCAGGCCACGATGAACCTCAAGTGTACTCTAAATGCAATACTCAAAGCAATGCACTTGAATCTCCACAAAACTCTCAAGAATGTGCTCACAAGCAATGAGAGAGGGTAGGAGAGAGTTGGCTCAGCTCTAAATGTGTTAGGAACAATCAAAATGTCCAAGAGAGGAGCACCGGCCCGCCAAACACATATTTATAGCGCCCCAAAGAAATAGAGTCGTTGGGAGGCAAAACGTTGCTTAGACGCACGCGACGCACGAGCCGCCGAGTGTTAGACCGCACGCGGCCTAGCTAGCCATTGGCGTCGATCGCGCCCGGCGTCGGGCGCGGCGTCGGCCGGGACGCCCGCACGCCAATTGGTGGACTACGCCCCGGCGCTAGGCGCGGCGTGTGGCGGCGTCCGGCGCCACGCCCGATGGCGCCGAGCACGGCCACCACGCTTGGCCGGACGCCGGGACACTCGAGCCACGTCCCGGTGCTGCACCGATTGGCGCCGCTCCAGCATCGGCCACGTGTTCCCCCGAGATGAGATGTCGTTGCTCGTCGCCGCCGCTTTGATCCAACTTCCGCCCGCTTGTAACAAGTTGCCAACACGTCGAAGATCACTTCCAAGCATGTGTGTCGGCATTTTGAAAACATTTTCTCTAAGGGCGGTTAGCTCTCTAGGTTAGAATGCATGCATATGATTTTGAACCTAGAGTCACATGAGGATCACCGGTTTTCGTCGTTTTCCCCTCTTGGTAGTCCGGCTATCGATTGTAAATCACTCACACCCTCTATGGTGTCTTGAGTGTAAAATCAAAATGGCCCTATGGTTATAACTTCACCTTGAGTGCATTTTGATTCCTCGAATCCACTCCAAGCGAGCACTTGATCATATTTTGGATCACCTCAATCCATCCACCATGACCACCATGCTCCAAACTTGGCTTGACCGGTCTCCAACTAATCAACCACTTAGCATAAAGAGATTAGTCCTAGGATGTCATCAATTTGCCAAAACTAAACTAGAGATCTTTAGAACCATAACCCGAGCTCTGAGCTCCGAGCTCCAAAGTCCGGCCATGGTTTCCCCGCCCGACCACGGCCAACCCGCACCTAAGCCGCCCAACGACCATGCCGACGGTAGGGCTTACCTACCTTCCCCGGCCGGCCATTCTATAGCCCTCTTTGGAAGCTGGCCGAATGAGATCCCCCGCTATTTGTCGTCGTTGTCGTCGCCCGGCTCCGCCTCGCCGGCGTCGTCGTGGGACCGTGTGGGCCTAGGTGGGCCAGCCCACCACGGGGTGTTCGGCGCCCAGCGCCAAAGCCATCGCCCGGTCGATCACCGTCAAACCACGTCACAGATCCCGCTCCGTCGGCCGCCAACACGGCCGAATCGGGCCAACGATGGATGACGACCCGCCCGGGGGTTCGCAAGTCGTAATGTGCTTGGCGGCTTGTAGGCCGCGATAGATGGGCTGTAGGGAGGCGAGGGGAAGGTGGGATTGCATCCGTTGATGGGGCGCTAAGAAAAGGAAAAAAACAATATTTTCCTTTATAATGCATACAACTTTAGAAAAATACCTAGTAAAACATTTCTAAGCAATAAATAAGTATTTTGTTGAGACGGTTCTAAGCAATAAGTAGAGAAAAGTTCATAAAAACTAAAATTTTGAAAGCATAGAAAAGTAAATGATGCAACGACATAAATGCAATAACCATGTATTAAATGGGTATTAACCTACATTAATCGTGTTTACAACGCCCGCCTCCATAAAGTCACATTAACACAAGCTTTATGGCAATTAGGTTTGGTAACTAGATTCGACCTACGATTGGGACCAAACACCTTGTTGTATTCAGCAATTAGGTTTTGTAACTTCGATCAAGACCAAATAGCTAAAGGGCTACTATTGGAGTTGTGCAATACATGAGTGACCCCATCCTTATGTTTCGGGCCCAATTCTATAGATTAGGAGTTCATCATATAATTTTTAGGTCCATTTGTAAGCCCTTGATGGCATTTTGTAAATACTAGCATAACCAAATGGATAATATTGAGAACAACCCCTTTCTCTATAAAAAGGGGGCAGAGGGACGGAGAGAAAGGGGGCACAAAGCTATCAATTCATTCTATCTCTTGCTCTATCCATGTGTTCGATCCCTCCTTCTCCTGCCCCTCCGACTCCGACTAGGGTTTAGGGTTTCTATTCCAAATCAAATGATGGGAGCGACAGAATGGAGCAATACATTTTTATAGGCCGGTGGAGGAAGGTTGGGCGAGTTGAGCTGGAGCCCATATAGGAGGTCCAACCAGTCCCAACTCCCAATAGGCCTAATGTGCAACTAGGCTTCTCGATCGAACAACAAGGCAGGGTGCCCGTGCTCTCATTAGCGCATGAGTAGATGAATCAATATCAGCCCCGTTTAGGCTCATTGTTACAATATCCGAGGCTAAGAGGTTCTAAGTTTGGTTTGCTGAGTTACAAGATTTGTTTAAGAAATTCAATGTATTTATGGTAGAGAGAGGGTTTAAGGAGCTCTTCCAATATATGAGTACCATCTCGTATCGAGATTATGAAAGCACCGATTAGGTTTCAACCTATGTTGTTGTTTAAGTCATTTTGCGGAAGTAGTTCTTTGGAGTTTGTGTGTTGCTCGCAGAACAAGGCCAAGAAAGTTGTACAACAAGCAAGTCCGAAATGACGCTTCTCAAACTGATCTAGACTATGATGTCCTTGGCTCCTTGCAGATTAGTTTGAGGATGAGGAGATGGAGGTTGATGACTTTATTGCAAGTATGCGGATGAAACAATTTTTTTTAATTTGAGTATGATTAAGATTGAAAACTTTTTTTAATTTCTATCTATTTTATCCTATTTACCAAGATTGAAGACTTGACAACCAAGTTCATAATGGTGCCTTAGAAACCAAGTAGTTGTTAGTTTCATCTTTGTAACCAATAATTATAAAGGCGGTCACCATCTATGTAATGAATTATCTTTTATCACAACATTAAACATATCTTTGTGTAATGAACTATCTTTTATAGTCTTCAGTTATTAAAATGCCTACCTAATTCAGATCATAATTTGAGTTATGAAATTTTCTACACCACCATTCGGTCTTTATTGAGTTTCTGCATATTATTGTTACTTGCATTGTACACTCAGTCATGATTGAATGAATGAAACGACAAGAAAAAAACTTGATTTTGTTACTGAAGACTCACTTCATATATACACTAGTACGAGTTCCCAACCTTTGGTCCGAGCCGGTTCATATGGTGCGTAATTACCTCAATGGATCTTCACCTCAAATTTGAATTTAACCAATGTTGTTCCGAATAATAGCAGTGTTGTATTCCTGTTGTTTACTGAAAAGGAAATCATATGCTTCATTTTATTTTGTTGTGCAACATTTTAATGGCAACTAGAGAAGAAATTGTTATGAGAAAACCTCTTTTTGTTTGCCGAGGATGTTTCAAAGCACAGTGTTGAGCATGCAGTAAGTCATATATTCTCGACTTTTGTATCTTTGTTTTTATCTAACTGTTCTAGCTCTAGGTCCAATTTCAATTGAGGATCTTAAACATCATGATCCAAATGCCGCATCATTGCCAGTTTGACGATTCTTTGCTTGCGGTTCCTAAATGTGGATCGTGATTTACATGACATTCTAAAAGACATGCCATGACTTACGAATACCGCAGACCTCTAGTTTTGTAGTCTTAATCTAGTGTCTTTGTTATCTCAGCAATTAATTACGTGTTCTTTGGAAACGTTGGCCTAAACCTCTTCACCTCTTTTTGCATCTTAAATCATGCTTGTGTATCCCTCGAAAGATCGGTGAACAACTCCTAGTTTAAAAAACTCAACAGGGGGGTGGGGGACGACGTCCCACCCGGTATTTTACTAAGATCTCACGGGATCGAGAAAATCCACGAACCCCCGGGCCCACCCATATACCGTGGCATCCCGATGAGAACGGGAGAGCACAACGGTACTTTGGAACATGGGGCCGACGAGGAGATTTTTTTTTACCCCGAGCCCCCGAAATTTGCCCCATATCTCCCACAATTGTGCGTGGGCTAGGTTCGAACTTCGGGCCCCGGGTGCCTCGGGTGAGCCGTAACCAACTGGACTATCAACCCCTTGGCAACAACTTTTGGTTTACACATCAAACTAATACACTTTCTAAATATGTTTGCAGCTGAAGAAAATGTGCAGGGAGGGTGCATAATGGGGTAACTCATTGACCACGTTGTGGCTTTTTGTGACTTTAAACCTAGACTAGGAAATATGCCCGTGCGTTTACCTTGGGAAATATAAATTATATATACATTTGAAGCTTTTTTTCATGTTATAATAAACCTATATATATATATAAATGGAAAGAGGAAATGTGAAGTCGGTAGACATGGGAGGATACCATTATTTAAGTGATATAAGGTCTGAAAAAATTGCTAGAGAATCAATTGATAACATTGACAACGAAATGCACATTAGAATTGCATCTTTACTGAAAAACCAAATATGCCAGGACTGATTCAGAGTAAAAACTCGATGAATAAGTAGCACTGAAAACTAAAAGAAAACTGATACAGGATAACAATTTTGTCAGAAAATATAGCTTCCGCTACTGCTCTTTATTATTCTTATGCTGGAATGTTTCACCACACAGTTGGATGCTTTAAAAATGGTCACAAAACATATCCTCACTGTTCCTCATTCAGCCATTCCTAGTGCCAGTTTTGCATCGCTAGAATTAAATTCTTGATCGAGCAAAGATCTGTTACCTATGAAATACAAGAATCAATGTTGTAAACAAATGTAGCAGGAGGCCAATTTCAGAGAATGCCTTTGCACAGACCAGATCATTGGAACTTTGTCTTCTTTAGCTTTGTGTAAGGAAAGAAGGAAGTCATTTAAACTATTCAGTCAACTTAGCACACTCACCAACATGTTCAGGTAAACAAAGTTCAGTATATCTTCATTGCATGACTGCACAATAATCACGACCAGTATATTTGACAACACACTAAAGAAGAGAACCAAAAACATTCATAGATTAGTTGTCATGCTAGTAAAGCTCCCGCTATCAGTTAATAATATTGCAATCTATTCAAAGATGAAAACAAAAGGAGCAACTGATGAGTCTCAGCACATAGCACGGGAACATAATCTAAAGCAATTGGCAGCCAGCAGTCACCCCGATGGAGGCTTCGCTACCATGGTAATGAAGAAAGAAGGGTATGCTCACCTCTGCTACCATGGTAATGAAGAAAGAAGGGTATGCTCACCTCTGTACTTTGCGTTGACAGGAGCAATAGCAATATGCAGTTGTTGTCTTCCGTTTGTGATCATATGCATGGCCTCACTTACAAAGAGAGCCAATGAGAGGGACCAAGATGAGGAGTTCGTGCATGTCATGACAATCCATCGAACATGTCGAGGGCGTAAGATCACGTTATGACAAGAACAAGGCTTGCTTCGTTTCCAGCAAGATCGGGAGAGTTGCTTGACTTCGGCGAGATCAATCGTAGCGGTGAAATCAGAAGTTTGCAATGGCAACCTTCAATTTTTATTTCCACAATGGATCTCTAATAAATAGGAAAATTGAAAGAATTTTTGTGTCGTACGATTCTAACTCCCAGTGGTGGAGGGAAGTCGGACTCGTGATCCATCTCTCCGGCATTGCCATCGTCAGCGGCGGGCGGGGCCTATGCTTCGCTAGTTGCCACCAACGCTCCGCTATTGCCTACGACCGCTGTTGCACAGAGTCCGGTACAATGCATCCCCCCCGCGAGACCTTTTCGCGACAGGCTGGGCGGGCAGCGATCGCGAGAGCCGGCCGCGCATCGACGTCCATGCCCTCGTCGGACTCGGCTGTGATTTCTTTGACTCGGTGGAGTCTTATTTGGACAAGGAGTTTGAACGGAAACGCACACGCTACCGACTCAGGCTTCGTGGAGCGGATACGGGGAGGGAGTAGACAGAGAGATCGTCACGGGGAGGTGGAAGGCTGGACGACGGACGGACGGCAGGGCTGGACGAAAAATTTAGGCGGACGACGGAAATTTTCTCTCTTTATTAGTAGGTATAGATAATTTGTGCTGGCTTCTTTCCCTTCATTTATAGTCTGACTAATTCGGATGTTTATTTTTTTCTCGAAAAAAAAAATTCGGATGTTTATTTGTCTAACATACAGGTACTGTTGCTGGAAATAGTATGGTGTGGAAAGGGCCGTGGTCGCAGTGACCGGATGAGAATGACATGCGTATATATCAACCTTAGTTTTATGCACGGGTGAATGGTGATTAAATTGAACATCGTCTTTTTGTTCTGCAAATAGTATAAATAAAGCTTCAAGCTCTGTATGGCACTGGTACCTCAGACATCAAGGTTCTTGCAACATATGATGCTAATTAGAAATTTATCTGGTGTCCATCTACGTAGAAGACTAGGACAAGATAAGCAAGCAACTCATAAAAATTGTTGAATCTGTAACTAGTTCATTTTCACTCCACCCATGTTTTGAGTCATCATTTGGTGTTCGTATATTAAACCCCCTTCTGCTCGCATGACCCTGCAGAAGAACGCGATGATCGGTGGTGCCTTATCCGGTGCCCTCATCTCCGGCGCCAGCAACAGCCACAGAAACAAGATCGTCAAGGATGCCATCACCGCTGGCACGGTCAGCAACTGCATTTGCAGTGTCATTGTCATACAATAAAGAATAAAGTACATCTTCAGTGGATCTATGTCCAGTTCAATAAACCGGCCACCATCTTCAGTCTTCTTCGTTCCTGACCGGCGGTTTTGCCTTGTGTCAATGTTCTGAGCAACCTTCTTCCTTAGCTCTGCCTCTGCCGTTTGGTTGCAATTGTCAGTTCATCAACTGCCTCTACCTCTGCAGCACTTTTGGGAATCGTCGTCGTCGTATTCAAGATCTGCAGTATGTAGAGACTGTTGGGTTTCTCCTGTGGAGCGACAGCGATGCCGACCAGCTTGCGGCCTTCGTACAGCCTCGCCTGGTCGCCGTCAAACAACGTTATGATCCCGTTCTCCCTCGCGAGCTGACACGCTGATGAGCCCGTCTGTGCTCAGTTCTGGCACAAGGCGAACATCTTGGATCGTGAACACGCGAAACTTCATGTTGCCGATCTTGGTGATGGCCATCGTGCCGCCGTTCGCCGCCACCACCTTCTGCTGCCCCGCCGGCGGGTCGCGGAGGTCGGAAAGGAGTCTGGCGTCGCGCACCACGTGGCAAGCCGCACCTGAATCCAGCGTCAGCTTTGGCCATAGCGGTCGCTCATCAGGTGCAGGTGCTGCTGACTCTGATACGGATGCAACCATGTCGATGGTTGGATGGATTGGTTGCCGGCGTTCCTCTTCCACCCCGCCACGTACGGCCGGATATGATGCAGCGACGGCGAGGACGAGCTGGGTACGAGATCTTCCTGCTCCTCCTCTGCCGTGCTGCTTCCGGTTCGATTTATAAATACGACTCCATATCTCTGGACTCGGACTCGGCACTTCGGTTCCGTTCCGTGCAACAAAGAACAGGACTGAACTGGGCCGTCACAACTGGGCTGGCTGGCTTGCAGGCTGCTTGCGACGACAGGCTGGATTGCATCCGTTGTTGGGCCACTAAGAAAAAATGACAATGCCCAATAAAAAGAAAAGGAAGGTGTCAGTCAGCTATAACCAAGTTTGCGCGGGAATTTATAAAGGAAAAAATAATATTTTCCTTTATAACAGAGATCTTCAGAAACAACCTAAAACATTTATAAGCAATAAATATTAGATAAGTGTTTTGTTGAGAAACTTCTAGGCAATAAGCGAGAGTAAAAAGTCATAAAAACTGAAATTTCAAAGCATATAAAAGTAAATGATGCAACAACATAAAAGCAATAACCATGTATTAGTAAATGGGTAGGAGTATTAACCAAAATGGCTAAAGGGATACTATTAGGCTTGTGCTACATATGGGTGACACCATCCTTATGTTTTAGGTCCAATTATATAGATTAGGAGCTCATCATATAAATTTTAGGCCCATTTATAAGCCCTTGATGGCATTTTGCAAATACTAGCATAACCAATTGGATAATAAAGAAAATAATCCCTCACACCTTCTCTATAAAAGAGAGAAGAGGGCACAAAACTATCAATTCATTTTGTCTCCTCTCTCCTTGTGTTTGGTCCCTAGATGACTCTTTGGTTTACTAAACCAACAAGGGTGTCCTCCTTCTCCCGCCCCTCGACTACGATTAGGGTTCCTATTCCAAATCAAATGACGAGGGCGACAGAACGGAGCGGCGGATTTTTATAGGCGGCGAGGGAGGAAGGTTGGGCGAGTTGAGCTAGAGCCCATATAGGATCTCTCGACCGGTCCCAACTCCCAACGGAACAAATTTGAGCCAGGCTTCTTGATCGAAGAGATGTCGCGAGCAACGGCCCAGGTGTTCGTGCTCTTGTCAGCGCAGTGGATGGAAATCAGCACGGAAAAACCTGTCATTTAAGTCAAATTATGTTGATGACCGTTCTTAGTCAAAATCAGTTTCCATGATCTCATAGACACGATCGAGTTCTTCTCAAACACAAGAAGCATTGTTTAGATAAATTAATATAAGTTAGTTCCATTATTACAATAGCCGAGTCTAAAAGGTTCCAAATTTGGTTTCTGAGCTACAAGATTTGTTCAAGAAATTCAATGTATCGTGGTAAAGAGAGGAGGGTTTAAGGAGCTCCTCCAATATTTAAATACCATTTGTATTGAGATTCTTAAAAGACCAATTAGGTTTCAACCTATGTTGTTGTTTAAATCATTTCTTTGAAGCGGTGGTCGGAGTTTGTGTGTTACTCCGTATAAAGCCAAGGAAGTAGTACAAGAACCAAGTTCAGAAACGATGCTTCTCAAACTGATTTAGACTACGATATTCTTGCAGATTAGTTTGAGGATGAGGAGATGGAGGTTGCGACTTTATTGCAATAATGCAAATGAAACATGTTTTTTACTTCGAGGATGATCGGGATTGAAGACTTCCTTGATTGTTATCTATTTTATCTTATTTACTAGGTTCCTTGGCAACCAAGTTCATCATGGTGCCTTAGCAACCAAGTAGTTATTAGTTTCATATTTGTAACCAATAAATATAAGGCGATCCACGATCTATGTAATGAATTATCTTTTATCACAACATTCAACATATCTTTGTGTAATGAACTATCTTTTATTGTCTTCAGTTATGAAAATGTCTACCTAATTCAGATCATAATTTGAGTTGAAATTTGCTACAATATCATTCAGTCTTTATTGAGTTTTTCGCACATTACTGTAGCCTACATTTTACATTCAGTCATGGTTGAATGACTGAAATGACAAGAAAATTTTGACTTTGTTACTACAGACTCACTTCATATATACAAACTAGTACGAGTTCCCAACCTTTGGTCCGAGCTAGTTTATATGGTCCTTTATTACCTCAATGGATCTTATTGAAGACTCACCTCAAATTTGAATTTAACCATTGCTATTTCAGAATAATAGCAGTGTTGTATTCCTGTTGTTTACTGAAAAGGAAATCATATGATTGCATTTTCTTTTGTTGTGCTACATTTTAGTGGCAACTAGAGAAGAAATTGTTAGAGAAACCTCTTTTGTTTGCAGGGGATGTTTCAAAGCATTGGGTTGAGCATGCAGTAAGTCATATATTCTTGACCTTTGTATCGCTGTTTTTTACTATTCTAGCTGCATGTCCCATTTCAATTGGGGATCTTAAACATCATGATCCAAATCTTTGCATCATTGCCGGTTTGGCGATTCTTTGCTTGCAGTTCTAAATGTGGATCATGATTTACTTGACATTCTAAAACATATGCCATGGCTTATAAATACTGCAGAACTCTAGTTTTGTAGTCTTAATCTAGTGTACTATCATCTCAGAAATTCTATGTTACTAGAAACGTTGACCTAAACCCCTTCACCTCTTTTTGCATCTTGCATCATGCTTGTGTATCCTGAAAGATCAGTGAACAACTTCTGGTTTACACATCAAACTGATACACTTTCTAAATATGTTTGCAGCTAAAGAAAATGTGCAAGGAGGGTGCATATTGGGGTAACTCATTGACCACGTTGTGGCTTTTTGTGACTTCAAAGTTCAAACCCAGATAATTTGTGTTGCTTTCTTTCCCTTCTTCATTTATAGTCTGACCAATTCGGATGTCTATTTGTCTAACATATAGGTACTATTGCTAGAAATAGTATGGTGTGGAAAGGGTCCGTGGTCGTAGCGACTGGGTAAGAATCGCACGAGTATATATCAACCTTTCAGTTTTATGCATGGGTGAATGGTGATTAAATTGAACATCGTCTTTTTTTTCTGCAAATAGTATAAATAAATGTTGAATGAAGCTCTGTATGAGATTGGTACCTCATACATCAAGGTTTTTGCAACATATGATGCTAATTAGAAACTTAACTGATGTCCATCTATGTAGGAGACTACGACCGGATAAGCAAGAAACTCATCATAAAAATTGTTGAATCTGTAACCAGTTCATTTTCATTCCACCCATGTTTTTGAGTCGTCTTCTGGTGTTCATTAACCCCACTTCTCTGTTCGGATGACCCTGCATAAGAACGCAATGATCGGCGGAGCCTTGTCCGGTGCCCTCATCTCCGGTGCCAGCAATAGCCACAGAAACAAGATCGTCAAGGATGCCTTCACCGCTGGCGCGGTCGCAACAGCCGTCGAGTTCATCAACTGCCTTACCTAGTTGAGCAAGAGCAACTACATTTGCAGTGTCATTATCATATAATAAGAATAAAGTACTTGTTTAGTGGATCTTTGTCCAGTTCAATAAACCCCCATCTTCAGTCTTGAGTCTTTAGTCACTCGATATACAACAATTTTCCGTGTATACATATCTATCTCATCATACAAGGAACTAACTAGACTAACGGAGCCTCCTCAAATTGTCTTGCGCATTTGGAACTATGCGGTCCTGAACTCTGCGGCATCAAGGTTTTTTTTCTCGAACGTGCATTGCAGACGTAATTATTTAATTAAGAAGAAGAGAGTTTTGGGTTACAACACGCATACAAACAACAAACACAAGCACAACACAAACACGGACATCAGTAATCCGGGGATTCCGAACTACGCCCATGGCAACAAGAGAATGTGATTACAAGTAAACTAGGCGACAGACTATGTGGGCCGAGGAAGGCCTCACTGCCCCTCCTCATCCAAGCCCGGCGATGTCCGATTCCAGGGGCCACCGGGTCGAAGGCATCGCCAAAAGAGCACCTCCATAGCCTCTTCCTTGGTTGGCGTTAGCGGACCCGTGAAGGCGGCGGCACGCTTTAGCGGCATCCAAGTCACCGGTTGGTGCCGTGTCGCAATGCCCATCTTACGCATCAATATCGACTGCGCCCTGGCGTCGCATTTGCCGCGCGGGGCTTGGCGGCCAGCGGGAGCTCCGACGGACGATTGTTGCCCGGCGTCTGCGATCAAACGCAACCTCGGCCCGCCCTTGATCGGGGAGTCCAACGGGATGCACGGCCGTTCGAATTTGCTCGCCAATAGTCGCATTTGAGGTCATTGGCGGCGAAGCCACCGTCGTGGTGACCTCACCGACCTCCTCGGACGCCACAAAGCATCTTCGGCTAATTCAAACAGCGTGGGCGAAAGGGGCTCCACCAACCCGGCTGGTCCTCCACCAACATAGGCGGGCGTGTGGCGGCTGGTACAAACTCCGGGCCGCCACTAGGTCCCCCACCAATCATCTTGCACCGGCGGTGTAGGTGCCGTAAGCGAACATCTTTGCAAGGGGCTCGGTGCAGCGCGAGGCCACGTTCTCATCAAGCATTGGATCCCCGAGAGTGGGTGGCTCAGCGACCAAAGGAGACTCGATCGCCAATGGATCAAAGCGGCGAAGAAGGAGTTCTTTCTTTGGCGTGACGATGGTCATCGGCGTTGGTCGGCCGGCGGACCGTCGGCGACAAGAGGTAGCCACCCTAGAGGCCGTGGCGTCGGCCGGCCGGCGACATAATTGACCATCGACGCGCCTCATCGGCGCCTGCGTCGTCGAAGCGAGGGCACCGGGAAGGAATCTCTCCAACACGGATCCAGGCCCGAGTGGCGTGGGCGCGCCGAAATTTATGGTCGCCCACGACCGGAAACGCTTGGCGGCGTGGAAGCGCCGCTCGACCGCTGGATGGGTGCTCCGGTGGGCGGCGATGGTGGCGGTGTTGCAATCCGGGCGGTGCCTCGTGCTAAAGGAGCGAGGCGGCGTGGCGAGAAGGTGGGCGCGATGTGGTCGGCCGCAAGACGATTGAAGCAAAAAGGCCCGAAAGTGAGGCAGACAGCCGGTGGCGGCGGAGAGGTGGAGCATGGGGTGGAGAAAAGACGGCGCCTCACCCGCCTGCAGACCCGAGCGTGAAGCCGTCGGCGTCGGCCGGCGGGCCACCCGAAAGCCGGAGGGCGGACGGGGGGCGGGTCGAGCCATAGGTCTTAGCCCAGCACGCCGCGATTGGTTGTGGGCCAAGTCGCCGATCCGAGCACACGAGCCGGCCGGAGTGTTCTTGGGCGTGGCTCGCCGGCGATGACGACGACGTCGCTCCGGGGATGGCGGCCGAGCGTGAGGCCGCCGGACCCCGGGCATGGCACCATTGGGTCGGCGTGGGTGCCACCTCAATGGCGCGGCGGGGCGAGGTAAAAGCGCGGGGAAGTGGAGGCCTCTTCACCGCAAGTGTCACCATCGTTGTCCGCCCCACCGTCGGCAGCTGCGGCGTCCCGAGCGGCCCGGGGGGTGGAAGGGCGCGGCATCGAGGGGACAATGTGGACACGGGTGTGGGGCGGGCGGGTGGACGATGAGGACGTCGGGCCCGAGACATCGTCGCGGCCCGCAATGTCCTCATCCGGGACGCCCTCGGCGCTGAGTAAGGAGCCGAGCCGTGGCGGTGACGTGGCGGGCGGCGACCTGGCGGTGTTGAGGCGACGGAGCAGCCATGGCCGCGATCATCCCCAGCCGCGGCGGCGTGGGGGAAAAAATCAGTGGGGCAAGGGGCTGCAGCAGCGGGCGTGGCGGCCCTTGCCGGCGACACCGGTGGCAAGCCTGGCCCAGAGGCCGGCTCGCGAGACGAAGCATCGGCGACCTCCATCGGCGCAGCAGGTTGAGGCGGCGGAGAAGGGGCAGCATCTCCGGCCTTCCCCGGGCGGCGCGGCCTGCAGGTCCCGCGGCGAGCAGAGGCCGCACCCCTGCGGCATGGGGACGGCGGCCTGAAGTTGGTGGCCAAAGGGAGCGACGGTGGCCAGGAGTGCCGCAGCAGGGGCACGACCCCGGCCACGCATGCGGCCCCGGACGGCGGCGACGGGGATGCTGCAGGGGACGGTGGCCGCGACCCGGAGGGGGCGACGAGTTGCGGCGGCGGAGCCTGAGCGGCGAGCACCCGTGATGCATCCACGCCGCGCGCCGGGGATGGGGACGAGGTCTCCCGGGTCAGAGCAGCGCCCTCGCCGGCAGCAGCGGCCGCGGGTGGAGGAGCGGCGACGTTGGTGACGGTCCCGGGCCGCGGCGGCAGGGGCGCGGGCGAAGCTTCGATCTCTGCCATCCCTTGGGTGCGTGAGGCAGAAGTACCTCCGCGCGTGGAGCTCGGAGTGGGGGTTCCGGATCTGTTGCTAGAGGTGGAGGAGGAGCTAGGTACGGCGGGTGGCAGCCGGCGGCGGGGTGGCGGACGCAGGGGCGTCGGGCGTCGCCCCCATCGGGGAGCTCCCAACCGTCGCATAGTATTACTCACTAGGTGACTGTTGTGATGTACTCCAAAAAGCGGCATCAAGGTTCACAATGGCACGCATCTGGAACATGGATAGAACGTTGAAAAGCTTGTTGCCCCTGTCTGATGATTCGTAGACAACTCTCGAGGTTGAGGCGGACAGGGCAGTACCCCGACAAGTGCCCACTACCTCCACCGCAGAGGCATTTGAGCGGATCATGACAAGCAGCCACATCTCCATCCAAGCAGTTAGCCGATGATGATGCATCATCTGCAGCAACATTTTTGGGAATCGTCATCAAGAAGAGTAGTATGTAGAGACTGTTCAATCTCCCTGTGGGGCAATAGCGATGCCGACGAGGTTGGGTCCCTCGTACATCCTCGCCCGGTCGCCGTCAAACCACGTTGTGATCCGTTCTCCCTCGCGAGCTGACGGACGCTGATGAGCCCGTCTGTGTTCAGTCCTGGCACAAGGCGAACATTTGGGATCGTGAACACGCGAAACTTCATGTTGCCGATCTTGGTGATGGGCATGGTGTTGCCGTTCCCCACCACCACCCTCTGCTGCCCGCCGGCGGGTCGCGGAGGTCGGAAAGGAGTCTCGCGTCGCGCACAATGTGGCAACCCGCACCTGAATCCAGCGTCAGCTTTGGCCATGGCGGTCACTCATCAGGTGCAGGTGCTGCTACGGATGCAACCATGTCGATGGTTGGATTGGTTGGCGGCGTTCCTCTTCCACCCCGCCACGTACGGCCGGATCCGTGCAGGAACCAACAAAGAACAGGACTGGAACTGGGCCGACGCTAGACGACGGCCCGCCAGGGTGAGTGAGGACGCTCGCGCGTCGCTGGTCTGGCTGGCTTGCAGGCTGCGACGATGGGCTAGATTGTATCCGTTGTTGGGCCGCTAAGAAAAGGACGCTATAACGAAGCTTGCGCGGGAATTTATAAAGGAAAAATTTACTCAAAAAAAATTTATAAAGGAAAAAAAAATATTGTCCTTTATAACAGAGATCTTCAGAAACAACCTAAAACATTTATAAGCAATAAATATTAGATAATTGTTTTGTTGAGAAACTTGTAGGCAATAAGCAGAGTAAACAGTCATAAAAACTGAAATTTCAAAGCATATAAAAATAAATGATGCAACGACATAAAAGCAATAACCATGTATTAGTAAGTGGGTAGGAGTATTAACTAAAATGGCCACGTGCGAAAAGAATACTATAACAGTGTTGAGTGGCTCTCCAAATGATTTAGGCTCTGTTTGGTTTTGGAACTTTTTTAGTCCCTATGAATAAAAAAATTCCTAGAAATCAAATAGGAGAAACTTTTTCTTTAGAAGGCTTTAAAAGTACCTCTTGGAGAGTTTTTTTTTTAAAGTCAGACAGACTTAGCCATGTTTGATACATGAAAACACTACTCCTTCCTCAGATTTGCTAGTGTGTCCTTAGCCATGTTTGATACATGAAAACACTGCGTAAAAGGAAGTTGAGCCACGCCTTTGGTGTGAATCAGTGAATGTGATGATGAACTGAAACCGAATTGACGATGATGATCACTCTCGAGTCTGAACTTGGTTTCAGCAGCAGCAGAGCCGTGACCCGTGAGGCTTAATCATAGCAGGAATCCATCTATCCGCCGCTGCTGGTGACTGCTCACTACTGCATCCATCCGTGATGCTCCCGGCCATTCCGATACACACATACGTGTCGTGTGGGACTGAAACTGATGTGATCTGATGGGCATGGCATGGAGGCCCTTGCTCCATCGATGACTCTCATTCAGACGCACTAGTACCGGATGCTCGATCAACAGCTAGCCACTGCTGCGCGATGCTCCAGCAATAATTGGCGGGTACGGGTTCTCACGATTGGTTGCGAGCCGTCGTTCTCGTCATCTGAAAAACCCATGATCGCTGCATGCGCGCGTCCGGCCATCGCTCTGATTGATGCCATGCGGATTTTGATTTTGATTCGACGTGGCAGTGATTCTGATTCGGCAACCAAGTGTTGATCCTGCAGATGAAAGTGACGCCAGAGGATGGCATTGATGCAGTGATTTAGTAGGAGTAATTTCTACCAGATGCTGTAAATCTCTCTTCTCTCTCTCTCTGCTACGTAAGGATCAGAATTCAGAACTCAGAAGCAAGCTGTGTTTGCAGACACACGAGGAACAGCGAGCACACCTGGCCTCCAGATCTGACTGAACCTACCTCTCAAGTCTGAACTGTTGTGCCTGGACTCTGCACACAGCACACCTGGTCTGATCACAGAGAACTCAACCTGATCTCAACAGTTTGACTTCTTTCCTGCCTGCAGTTTAATTAAATTGTTCAGAGTTTGGGTTATACGGAGTATTAATCAGGGCCTCAGTCACCCCCTTGCATGCATCTACTATCTCTGTGTTGTGTTTCTGATGAAAAAGACAAACTTATCCTTGCCGCGATATTATGAATAGATATGATGGCCGACAGACAGACAGCGAGCTACTCATATCATATATCTAGCTCGCTCGCTCGCTCACTCAAAGTAAAGTGAAAATTACTGAAGAAAAATTCCCTTTTTGTTCGGTTCCTCCTCCCTTTGGCCCCTTTCACTGCAAAAGATGCAGAGAAAGTGAGAGGGAAAGAGAGGCTGCTGTGTCTCTCTCTCTATTATTCCTGTTCTCAACAGGTGGTGGTGCCGTGGTGGACCCTGGCTCGCCCGCGTCCATTCTTTCCGGCCACCGGCTGGCGGCTTCCGCCGCGCCCCGGCCTATTTATACCCCTCCTCGCCCTCTCCATAACCTCATCACAAGCAAGGCAGAGAGCACAAGTCCTTCTTCAGCAACAAAGCTCCCTTTTCGCCTGTGATCCACCACTCGACCAACCAAGCATGTCTTGCTGCAGCGGCAACTGCGGGTGCGGCTCCAGCTGCCAGTGCAGCTCCGGTTGCGGCGGGTGGGTAAAACAGATTGCTGCTAATCCTCACATGCATCACAATCATACATATCGTGTACATATTCATGAAGATCGAGTAGATGATGATGATGATCATATATATAATGTCTGAATCTGAATCTGAATGTGTCTGTATGGTCCGTCGTCATGCATGCAGCTGCAAGGATGTCCCCTGACGTGGAGACCGCGGCCACCGTCGGCATCAAGCCGACGGTCCTCGCACTCCGACCACCAAGGCCAGCGCCGGCGGCTTCGAGGCGGCCGTCGAGGGCGGCGGCTGCGGCTGCAACACCTGCAACTGCGGCACCACCTGCGGCAGCTGCACCCTGCTGCAGCGGCTGCAACTGAGCCGGTCATCCCGGCGATGGCCGGCCGGCCGGCCCGGCGCACGAGGAGGAACCCCAGCGTACTAAACTATGTTGTAGCGGCGTCTAAATAAGATCCTGTCAACTGCGTGCGTGCGTTCATCACCATTGTCGATCGCCTAGCTACTCGTTCTCCGTCTTCTGGGGTTCATCTCAACGTCTCGCGGCTTGACGACGTCGTCGTCGTCGTCGATCCTATTTCCTATGTCCGCCTCGTGCCTGCTTTAATATATGTGTCTTTCAGTATTGTCTGTGTTTCTCTCTGCCTGTCTGACGGCCCCATGCGTCAGTTTCAGTGCGTCACTACTTGCATCCATCTTGCTCATCTTGCTGTGTCTTACGAGATGAGAACAAGATGCTGCACAAATCTGAGTACCTGATTGTATGCATTGCTACAAAATCTCAGATGAACGACATATAAAGAAACAGGGCTTCATCACTCAAAATTGGTGCTAAACAGCTCTAACTAGAAGTCCATGTCTCATGGCAGTATTGTTAATCTTTTTTTTTTCCATTTTCGAAAACACAGCGCGCTCTGGCATGATTATATTAGAAGAAGAGGGGCAAAGGCCAGCACTGTTACTCTCTGACAAGATTTTGCAGAATGCAGAGTACCCTGAAATCTGGAACATCAACATGACCAGCTACAGTTGCAGGCTTGCAGCCTACTGTTCTTGATTTTCTCTTTTCCTTTAGATAATGGAAAATTGAAATCTAAGTAACTGAGCCAAAAAAAAAGGGATATGAGTATCTTTGTGCGCTTGGCCAGCACAATTAGTCTCTGAAAAGATTGTGCAGAATGCAGAGTACCCTGAAATTTTGAACATCAACATGACCAGCTACAGTTTTAGGATACTGTTCAGGATTTTCTCTTCTCCCTTAGGCTTTAGAGAATAAAAAAATGATATCTAAGTAAGTGAGCCAAAAAATATAAGAGCCCCTTCTAATCTTGATTTTGCCTACCATTACCTCTCATTGCCTCCTCTAAATTCTTTTTCCATTTGAAAGGGTAACCATGTCATTAAGTACCGCTAATCAGTAATTACATCCTCACCCCTCCACTAATCGCGGTCAGACCCATCGCCGGCGCCGGACCTCCGAGCCGAGCCTTGCCCGATGCGTGGACCTGCAGAATTTCGATCTCTCGCACAACGCACTGCAGGGCGAGATCCCGGCAGACCTGTCCGCGCTCGGCGGCTTGCTGTACCTGAACCTCTCCGGCAACCAACGGAAGGGCCGATCCCTGCTGCCATTAGCAAGATGGTGATGCTGCAGGTGCTCAACCTGTCGTCCAACAGGTTGTCAGGCACCATCGGCTCCCTACCGTTCTTGCAGGTTCTTGACGTGTCGTACAACGGTGCAGCACAAGAAGCTCGGCGACGAGCTGCGCGTGCTGGCGTGCGTGCACTCGGAGGCGGACGTGGCGCCCGGCGCTGCTGGACGTCGCCAGCCCGACGCCGGTGTCGCCCGTCGCCGTCTACCTCGTCCACCTCACACGCCGCTCGTGGGGCTCACCAGCTCCGTGCTCCGCGCCTTCAAGCACGGCGACCGCAACTGCGTGCCGTCGGGCGGCACCGACTCGGGCCGCATCGTCAACGCATTCCAGTACTTCGTGCAGCAGCGGCCCGTGGGGTCCGCGTCGCTGCTCCCCTACGTCTGCATCGCGCCCTACGCCACCATGCACGACGACGCCTGCGCTGTCGCGCTCGAGAAGCGCGCCATGCTCATCGTCCTGCCCTTCCATCGACGGCTTCGTCGAGAACACCACGGCCAGCGCCGGCGGCGTCCAGGCCGCCAACGTCAACGTGCTCAACTACGCCCCTGCTCCGTCACCATTCTCGTCGACCGGGGCAGCCTCTCCGTCGCCAACGCCGTCATCGACGGCTTCCCGCACCGCGTCGCGCTCTACTTCCTCGGCGGGCCGGACGACCGGACGACCGCGTTATTGCGACATGTCAATTTCTCCTTCAACGGCTTCTCTGGGAAGGTCCCAGGAACGCGTTCCTCGGCGATGCTGGCCTTTGCGGGTACGTGGCCGGTTTGGCTCGGTGCGGCGGCGGCGCGAAGCACGGACCAGCGCTTCGTGACCGGCCCGAGGGTGTCGCACTGTTTTACCCTTTATAAAAAATAGAATTACAAGAATGTAATTACCGTCATTCTTAATCCCTCCATTTTGCGGAGGCAACATGGGCGCGATTTTCGCTTCCTATGGCCCACTGTCATAGACACGGGAGGAGGCAATTTTTGCCTCTCCGCCTTTGCCTCCCATTGCCTACAGCCTTTGTAAACCGTCGGATCGGCCATTTCTTGGTTGATGTGAGCCATCGAATTTTTCCCAATTATTGTAGAAAATTTCAAAATATAAATATGAGTATATTTGTCCACTTGGCCAGCACAATTAGTCTCTCTGAAAAGGTTTTGCAGAATGCAAAGTACCATGAAATTGGAAGCATCAATATGACCAGCTACATTTTCAGACTACTGTTCTGGATTTTTATTTCTCATTTGGATAACAGAATATCGATATCTTTTTAATGGAATAATGGAATAGTGATATCTAACTGAGCCAAAAAAGAACAAAGATTTGTCCAACATTTTTTTTTTATTATTTTTCAGAGAGAGAAACAGCTTATAATATGCTTGCACTTGAATGAACCTAAGAATAGACACAAACAAAAAAAGTGAAAGTGGAAATAGATGAAGGAAAACAAAAGTTTCAGAATCTGGGATGAGCATGCAGTCTAATCATGTCTAAGCATCCAATACAAATGCATAGTGGTGTATACAAACCATATTCTGTGTCCACCTCTCTCTTTAAGTCAATTGCGCACTTATAAGTTGTATAAGTACTATAAAGATGATTATAACCCTTCCTGTAGAGCACAGTAATTGCAATGATCCTCTGAGTCATATTTTTTTAAAAAAAAAAAATCATCTGTGTCTCGTTCCTTTCGCTATATGTTTAAATTGGGTTTTCATTTGGGACTAGAGAATCTGAAAAAATGTATAAAAAGGTCACAAAGCAAGATCAGAATTCCTTCAGCTAGGATTTGTCACCCAGTATGTAAGATAATAAAAAAATAATAATTTTAGAGTAATTAAGCTAGGATTTGTCACTCCATCGGTACGTTGGCACTTTCACAGTTCCCTATCTGATGTATGATTGTCATATGCTGATCCTGATGTCATCAGAAAGGAAATAGGATGACGATCTTGAAATGGCCACTAAAACAGAGTGGAAATCCCACCCTTTTTTTTTTTTATGCATAGCTTAACGAACAAGATTAAACTGGAATGGTTAAGATTGAGGTCATCATCAACAGTTCAGTACTGATTCAGGTACTATGACTTCTGAGCAGACTCATCAGTATTATACTCAACATGATCTGCAAATAGTCAAATATCAAACAATTCCCTTGCTATCATGGTACTGGTAGCATTGTTTACTATCCAACGATGTCACAAGAACCAGCTAGATCATGCATGTTGCAAGCTAAGATCCGCCAGGATATTCCTGGCAATTCATTGGCCCCAGCATACACAGACTAATATTTCACTCATTGTATACCGCTACACGTATGGGTGCGTATATTGTATACAAAATACAAGTGAGTAGTAGTCCACTTGCTTCCCTCGAATAAAATCACGTCTGAACTTTTTTTTTTTTTTTAAAAAAAAAAAAAAACTCATGTCTGAACTTTTCATGTATGTCATGTGTGCAAGTAGTGCCATGTAGTATTATGCAAGAATCCTCTGGCTTGGGGATTGACCTGAGGTTCCAACCACCAGTTGCACAAAGAAAATGGCTTTGCTCCTGCAGTCTGCAGGTGCTGGTGATCCTGTTAATATATCCTGGTCATGAACTTTCTAGGTTACCAAAGTCAGCGCAGGTGTATGTATGTATATGTATGTCTGCATGCATATGTATATGGTGAAGAAGATGATGATGTCTTGCAGATGTGGACATGGTGTAGAAACAGCTAGGGTGACCTCAATCAAAAGAAATGCACCAATTTGGTAATGCGCAACTTGTTTAACACAGCAACTTGTTCCCATCCTTCGCTGTGTCTGCACCTGCAGTTGGTTTCAAGTGGAGTTTCAGTGATGGTTGAGCCATCTGAACGATTGGCTCTCCAGCCTCATCCTCCAATTCTTTTAGGAGTTACAAGATCATACCAAATCTAATATTCAGCTCCCTTTAATAAATATATAACGGCAATGTGTGGTTGCGGAGGCTAAAACGGTTCTATTTTCTAAAAAGATCTTTATTTAATATTACTCAACTAATTTGTTAAATAATATCGACAGAAGAAACAAGAAAATCCCTGCCTGTCCATCTCTTCGGTAGACAGACATTGACATAGCTAAGCGGCAGCAAGTAGAAGCTGGCAGGGCATATGATTGAAATTGCAATGACCAAGTTTGGATTTATAGAGGAACAATAAATGGGATATAATAAAAGTTAACATAGTTCAAGCTAAAGGTTTTAAATAAACACAATTGAGCACACAAGGTGGAAGTACAGCATGTAAATTAGCTCCGTTCCCACCTTGGAGTAGCTAGTTTACATGCTTTTAAATAACTTAGGGAATAGATGAGTCAGAGTCTAAGGATTTTCATGTAGACTAGCTACTTTTCACTGGAAAATAATTTGATTACTACTCCTACTATAATTTATTAGTGGTAATGCTAAAATAATCAAATTATGACAACTGGAAAATATAAGAGCGCCATGTATTAAGTTAGGAATAGATGAGTCACAAAGTCCAAGCATTTTTTTTTATTAAATGTGAGCCAGGATTTATCCATAAAACTTGTAACGCTAATCCATGGCTCTTTTAGAAATATATGAGTAATTTGGGCAAGCATACATAAATAAGAAACCAAGAATTCCGCTTCTGGTGACGAATCATATAGAAGTCAAACTTTTCATCACGAAAAACATTGCACAAGTTTCTGTAAGAAACTGCAGATGGTAATTAAGTGTTTCTCCCTTCCCTAAAATACCCAGCTTTCCTCTTTTCCTCTTCATCATCAATGAACCTTTGGCGAACCCTAGTATTGTATCTTACTAGGGTTGAGTTTCTTCATAGGGATAGGTAAAAAGATTTTCCCTAGTGTAAATTACTTCCTCCATCCCAAATTATAAGACATTTGACTTTTTGACACTAAATTTGACCACTTGTCTTGTATTCACAAATTTTTGCAAAACATCACTTCTTTTTATCGTGGCTTGTTTTATTAATAAAATTTCTTCAAGACTGTCTTAAATTTGACTATGTTTGTATATATATTTTTTCGAATAAGACGAATGATCAAACTTAGGGTAAAAAAGTCAAATGTCTTACAATTTGGGATGGAGGAAGTAAATAGGAATTTGGGGTTTAATTTTGCTACAATGCCTTATGAATTTGGTATAGAAATTCGAATAACTTAGTTTTTTAACAGAAATTGTTATAGAGATTTAGGACCTACTTGGATCCATTAGCATTAAACATTAGCACATAAAATTAATATTACTGGATCTAAGCAGAACTGCTAATTATTATTTAGGGGGCTACTAAATATCACTTCCATTAGTTGAATTTTAGTTGGTAATACATGGTAATACTTCATTTGGACCTCCGACTCACTATCTGACTACCTATCCACAGGTGGATCTAAAGATCTTGTACCAAAAAATAGCTAGCTAAAAATTACTACACCCTCCAGGCTCCACCCCCACAAATAAATGGACAGCTTTGACATCTATAATTCTTGTTTGATCATTTTTCTTATTTAAACTTTTGATACAAATCATAGAAGAAATACATCATGATGAAAATATTTCTAATGATTGAATAAGTCATAACAAAATAAATAATATTTATTTATTTTTTAAATAAGATAAACGGTCAAATAAAAAGTGCAGAAATCAAAAACGTTATTTATTTATGGGACAGAGGGTGTACTCCATTTGAAGCTTTGACTTCTTTTACATTCATTATGCTATACATCTAGATCTTACATAGTAGAATTGATGTAGCATAAAGTCAAAAGTAACTAATAATTTAGAACGGAGTGAGTAGTATTAAGCTATTTAATTTTTGGTGGATCTAAACACGCTCGAGAGAGCTGGATGGGTATCCATTGGGGGTGCAATTGAAACACGGCAAGTCAGTGTCACAAGTACTAGGACAGAGTAGCCATGGATGTGAGAAGAGGACGTCACGACACGTTGAGCCAGAGCGCCGGCCCAATCTATCCTATATACAAGTATAGATAGGTAGATAGCGTCTAAGGTCCAAGCCTGCAAATGCCATTTTTCTTTACTCGTGAGAATCAAAGTCAACCTGAGGTGATCGCAGGCACAATATATGAAAACAAATGCAAGAGATAGATAGATCCTGGTCAACTCCATAAACAAATCTCCCCTCGAGCAATGTCAACGCCGGCCCCTCTCTTTGCTTGCCTTGCCTTGCCGCCCATTTTTGTTGCCCCGACCCGACCGGCGCCACATTCCCCGATGCCAATCCAGATCCGGCCATGGGCAACCGCGTGGCGAGGCTGGCCACACCCTGCTTCGCGCCGCCCGACGACGGTCACGCCGCGGCGGACGACGCGGACGATGGCACCGGCGTCTGCCACATTCTCAGCTTCGACGGCCGCGACGGGCGCATCCACGGCGTGCTGCTGCCGTCGAACCAGTCCACGGTGGGCGGCTCCATGCCCTGAGCGACCGGCCATCCTTCTCCGGCTCGTCGTCGTTCGACAGCTCCAACTCCTTCTCGTTCCGGACGCTGCAGCCGCGCCAGTACTCGGGCCCGCTGGACACCTACGGCGGCGGTGGCGGTGGTAGTAGCATCGCGTCGACGTCGACGTCCGCGACGAACTCCGGCGTGTCGTCGGTGCCACGCCTCCTCCCCGCGCGTACCGACGAGCAGATCCTCGCGGACCTCTACGCCACGCGGCACCGGCGGCAGCTGGCGTCCTGCAAGTCCAGTCCGGTCCTCGGCGGCCTCCGCAGGGCCGTCGCGTCGCTGCTGCGCGCGGGGCCCTGCGTGACCCCCCGGCGGCGGGAAGCATCAGGAGCGCGCCGTGGAGGTCGGGAACGGCGCGCCGGACGTCGACGACGGCGGCGGCGCGGCGAGGGTGCAGTGGGCGCGCGGGAAGGCTGGGGAGGACAGGGTGCACGTGGTGGTGTCGGAGGAGCACGGCTGGATGTTCGTTGGCATCTACGACGGCTTCAACGGGCCCGACGCCACCGACTACCTCGTCGCGCACCTGTACGCGGCCGTGTGCCGCGAGCTCGACGGCGTGCTGCTGCGCGCGGAGGAGGACGACGGCAACGACGAGGAGGCAGTGCAGTGCAACAACGGCGGCGACGGAGGTGGTGCCGGCGCACGCGGCGTGCGAGAGCGCGACCACGACGTGCTGGACGCGCTTGCCCGCGCGCTGAGGAGCACGGAGGCCGGGTACTTCGCGGAGGCGGAGGCGCGCGCGGTGGAGTGTCCGGAGCTGGCGATGATGGGATCGTGCGTGCTTGTCGCGCTGGTGAAGGGTGCCGACGTGTACGTGATGAACGTCGGCGACAGCCGCGCCGTGCTTGCGCAGCGCGCCGAGCCCGACCTGTCTCGCGCCGCGCTCGTCGGCGACCTGGCCGGCGTCAAGGAGGAGATCAAGCGTCAGTTCGACGCGTGCGAGATGAGCGGCGGGGACCTCGTCGCGCTGCAGCTGACCATGGATCACAGCACCAGCGTGAGCAAGGAGGCGAGAAGGATCAGGAGCGAGCACCCTGATGATCCTGCCTGCATCGTCAATGGCAGGGTGAAGGGCACGTTGCAGGTGACGAGAGCGTTCGGAGCCGGCTACCTGAAAGAGCCGAGGTGGAACAAGGCGCTGCTGGAGGTGTTCCGGGTGAACTACGTCGGGACGGCGCCGTACATCAGCTGCCGGCCGTACCTCCGGCACCACCGCGTGGGACCTCGGGACAAGTTCATGATCCTCGCCTCCGATGGGCTCTACGACTACCTGAGCAACGAGGAGGTGGTGGCGCAGGTGGAGGCCTTCACCGCCAGCTACCCCCGACGAGGACCCCGCCAAGTACCTCAGCCACGAGATCCTCCTCCGCGCCGCCAACCAAGCCGGTGAGTTAGTCGACGATCTCCATGCCATGCATTCAGCTAGTGATCGATGTTCCTGGATGGGTTCAGGGACCGGCGCTTCTCGCGCTGCCATTGTTGTTTGCTACTTTCTTCTTAATATAACAAAGCCGGTTTGCCGGATCTTTCAAAAAAAAAAAAAAAGTTCCCTGGATGGAAGATGATAGAATCTGATGAACCTCTGTAAAATCGTTGCAATGGTGAATGCAGGAATGGGGTTCCATGAGTTGCTCGAGGTTCAGCAAGGTGACCGGAGGCGGTACCATGACGACGTCTCCATCATCATCATCTCGTTGGAGGGGAAGATTTGGAGTTCATCATAGGTTTTCTTAAGAGTGTTACTGTTTGTCATACTGATCGATCATGGCATTGTAATCGTGGTAGCATGCAGTATACTGATTATTTACAATGTACACTGCAAAAAACACAAAAGGATGATTCTTTGAGCAAAAATTTTTGGAGAGAGGCAGTTTCTCTTAGTTTGTATTTCTTTTAGCTGTAGGTAATAAATAGCTTTCTCTTGTATGAAACTGATTCAGTTGGCACAATACAGGTCTCTTTAGTTAAATCTTATGTTAAATATAAAAATATTTTTTGAGAAAAAAATATATAATCTTTTTGAACATGAACTATAAAGATATTATTATGTTGATCTCATTTGTTTGAATCTTTGCTGATTTGTTTGAATCTTGACTGATGGGGAATGACGAAGAACGGACAGTTGGACCAAAAGGCCGAAAGATACGGCCCAAGCAAAAGTGACCCAGCCCAGTATAAAATCCAGGGGCACGCGCCGCCACCAACCGCAGAGGGGGCAGAGAGCACGAGCGCACTCCACTAGTCCACTGCCTGCCCAGCCGTCGCGATCAGATCCTGCGCTGCCCTGCCCGGCCATGCCGCCGCCGTCGCCGTCGCCGTCGGCCCCGGCGTCGCACCACCTGCGTCTGTGGTGGAGGCGCCGTGGCCGGGCCGGCGCGCCGTCGGGGCCACCTTCGCCGTCGCGCTGCTCGCGGCCGCGCTGCTCCTCGCGCTCTCCAGCTACGTCTCCGTAGTGTTCCCCGCGTCCGGTGGCCGACGCGGCCCCGCCCTCGTCGAGCTCACCCTCGTCCGCCGCGCCAGCGAGAAGGGCGCGCGTAAGTTCCTGGCAACCCCACGCCCTTGTTTTGAATTTTCAATTTCAAATTTCGAACGGCCGTTCGTTCGTACTCGTACCGTCGTACGTACGGGTACCTCGAGTACTTTCCGGCCAGCAATCGGCCTCGTGATCTGAGTCGGGTTTCTTCTCTGGTTTTTGGCAGTGTGCTTGGATGGGAGCGCACCCGGGTACCATCTGCAGAGAGGGTATGGGAGTGGGTCGCAGAGCTGGCTAATCCACTTGGAGGTAGGTCACGTTTCCGATCTACATCACGTTTTGATACGAACTCATGCGTCCTGGGTCTCCAAGCTCGTTTGGACGATGCACGCGTTGTGAATTTCAATTCCAGGCATCCATTGGATTGTGTTAGCAATGTTGTGATAGGCACTATTTCGACCCAGACTGGTTTAGTGATGCCGATGATTTGTTGCAATTTCTGTAAGTGTGTACCAATGAGAGAAGGTCCAAGGAAAATACAGGATCACTATAGTGTTTTCCATTTTGTGGCCAAACATATTGTTGTGGTATCTGTTGTGCGACTAATACGGCATAATCGTCTCTTGTTTCAGTGCTTCTTGTTCCCTAACTTCTCTATGTTTATCAACCTTTAGGGTGGAGGCTGGTGCCGTAATCTCAAGTCATGTGCCTCACGTCAGAGATCGATGTTGGGCTCATCCAAGTATATGGAAGGCCAGGTTGAGTTTACAGGGATCTTGAGCGATGACAAATCTCAGAATCCCGGTATTCAAGTTTCCCATCTCTGATGTTTGCTGCCTTTCTTGTTTATTAATACGTTTTTGTCTAAATTGGAACACTGCACCCATTAGTATGTCTTCAGAATTGTTTAGTTGTGCCTGCAGATAAGTTTGACTGTAGAATTTGCACCTTTTACTGCTTAATGAAAACGCACAACGGCGTAGTTGCAAAAATAATTTGCACCTTTTTAGAAGCATCATCTCATCAAATTTCTAACTGTCCTTCTATTGCTATTTTGCATATTAACCAATTAGATCATATTTCACCGCAAATGTAGGAATCTCAAATATTCACAAAATGTAACTAGCTAACTAGCTAGCCTGTACACTTTCATATTCTTGTAATAGTGTTTTAATTTCTAGTTAACTATGAATCGGCACAAAACATGCATGCTTTCAACTCTGTCTTAATTTCTTGCTGCAAACAGTTAAGTCCTAATCCTTAAGCAATTAAATGGTCATCCTTTTTGTATTTTCTCACAATAATATATTAATATGCCCAATTGATCTGCTGTGAATTTGCAGACTTTTACAACTGGAATAAAGTGAAGATAAGGTATTGCGATGGGGCGTCATTCTCTGGGAATCTTAAAGATGAATTGCAGGTTTGATTTGCTTATTTTGCAGTAAATTCTGCTTCCGTCAGTATAACGACTCTTATTCTGTGAAATCATGCAGAATGGCACAAGATTCTTCTTCAGAGGCCAGCGTATCTGGGAGGCAGTAATGAACGAACTTGTAGTTAAGGGGCTCAGAAATGCTGAACAGGTCATTCCTTGCAAGTAGAATCGATTTTCTTTTTCTTAAGAAAAAAATAGTATGTATTGCAGTAGTACTAGTCTCATGTACTTTTGCATTCAAGGAAAGGGCCAATATATCATTAACACATTGTCTATGAGCTACTAAAGAACTATATTTTGGATGCTTTACATCGATGATTTTTATTGCTATACAACACTTATAATCATACTTGCTTACAAGTTTAGTGCAAGTGTGATTAGGAATGCATATATTGATTGCATACTACTTATTCATCTTTGTCGATATAAAGTAATTATAAACCACTGTACTAATAGTGTGACGCTGATATTCTATTTCCAGCTTTCAGGCTTTCCTAACAGGATGCTCTGCTGGTGGTCTGGCCACTTACATTCACTGTGATTCTTTCCGTGCGCTGCTACCAAAGGATTCTAGGGTTAAATGTCTCGCAGATGGTGGTTTTTCCTTGACGTGTATGTCTCTAGCATCCTGTGACTGATATTGATACATTTTTCGATTTATTTATCTGTCTTCTGTGTTGTGTGGTTTATCCTTTCACATGCATGTGTAAACTCTACTCCTGTTGATAATCTAAAGTAAGGTTCCACAAACTGCTGGTGGTAGGAAATGCCAGGATTACTAATCAGGCTAATTTAGACATTTAGAGAAGCCCAGGTACTATCATCTGACAGGACCAGAGGTTAATAAGACCTGAAAATGTGACCATAGTTTGAACTCTGAAATACTAGTATATCACAGCATTCAGTGTCAACGAAAACCATTTCAATAATCAGATGCAGTTTTGAACGTCAGAAACCTTATGTTTAAGGCATCACCAATCATGCCTTACTCGCTCATTGAAATATTTTCAAATGCCCGTCACTAAGCACCAAATTTCATGTTTGTTAAATTCCTGTTACCAGTCAGGAAGGAGATATTATCTTTGGAAATAAATAAAAAAGTGGGAAGTGGGAATTGTACCACTTTGCCGTGTACTTGGTTCCTATGTAATTCCTTGGTTTGTTCTTCAATTACAGAGAAGACATTTCTGGGAAAAGGACAATGCAGTCTTTCTACAGTGATGTTGTGCGCCTTCAGGGTCTAAGGGAAAGGTTTCCACATTGTAACTCAAACATGGAGGCGGGCCAGGTTAGTACTTAATTTTCAATAATAATGTAATAATTAGCCACAATAGTATCATCACTCATTGCCATTGCTGAATGTATGGTATCTAAAACTGCCACTTACACTGTTCCAGTGTTTCTTTCCACGTGAAATTGTGAAACGCATTGTCAACCCAGTCTTTGTTCTTAATCCAGCATATGATGCTTGGCAGGTAAATTTCAGACTGTCCTATTTCTGTGTTAAAATACCAATTTCAACATACTCATGCTTGAAGATTTATGTTTCAGGTACAACATGCGCTGGCTCCAGAAGCATCTGACCCTCAGCATTCATGGCTGGGCTGCAGATTAGATATTAGTAAATGCAGCTCTGAACAACTTGAAATTCTCCAAGGTTGACTCTCCTAGCATATGACATTTTCTTGTTAACTTATCTTGCTTCCTGAATTCATAATCATGTTCTTCCCTACCTGATACAAAAAATTTACAGGTTTCAGGAAAGAACTACATGATGCCATAAGTGAAGTTAAGCAGAAAAAGGACTGGGGATTTTATATCAACTCATGCTTTGTTCACTGCCAGTCGCTAAATTCGTTGACTTGGCACTCTCCAACCTCCCCAAGAGTTAACAATAAGGTACGGTAACTTTTTCATCTTCATGATACCTTGCCTGCGATTCTGATCTTGGTTTTTTTTTTTTCTCCCTTTCTATGGAACAGAGCATTGCAGAAGCAGTTGGAGACTGGTTCTTTGACAGAAGAGAGGTGAAGGAGATAGATTGTGAATATCCCTGTAATCCGACGTGCCACAACTTGGTGTTTGAAAAGGCTTTCAAGATATGAAGTTTTGGCCTCTTCTTCGCTATGGTTTTGTTGTAAAATTAGAAAAATAAACTTGTTGTTATCCTTTCTTGAACTTATTTGGGGAGTGACACTCCGAAAATCATATACTTGATGTATACAAAGAATAGTTGTAAAGAATATATATCAGAACTATCCAATGAGCATTTATTTATATACTTGGAAGAAGCATGTTGTATCGTTATGCGATGATGATGCTATTGGGCAATTAGCCAGTTGATTTCTAACTGGTGCTTGACAGTGACCCCGATGAGGACGTCCACCCGGCCTATGACGGTTGGCGGATGAACCGATTTGAGTGGAGTGTGTTTTTAACAGATTTGAGTGGAGTTGGACCCATGTAGGTAGTAGAGGCTTGGACGTGGAATAGAACAGTGGAATTTGTACCTTCAGTAATCGTGAGCTTGGACGTCACATTCTCAGCTCTGGAGCATCTGTAGGTACGCATGTTCGTGCCAAGACTGTTTCTCTCATTACGTGTGCTTTCCCAATCTGAGTGAGAAGCTTCAGCTACTGTGGAATTTTCTAAGAATTTGAAGCTATAATTAATAGGTTGGATTATGTTTGAATCTCTCAACACTTGAACGACCAAAGTTGGAGAGAAACCGGAGAAGATTATGCACCATGCGATCGATCCGATCAGAAAATCGACGTGACAGCGGCGGCAGTAGCTGTTCACTCTCGAGTGTGTGCGCATCAATGGGCACTATGGAAAGGTAAACTCTGCTGCTCTTTTTTCAGTCAGTTTCATCAGCCGATGAAGTTGTCAAGCCTAGATATTTCTTTAGACAGATAAGATTAGGTTCGAGTATAATAAAGCATACGATACGATGATGCAAAGAAAAGAAAAGCTTGGGAAAAATATCTGGTTGAGTTCGTCACAGTGAGCAGCACATCTTGGTGATGGTGAATCACGTCATCTGGGAACGCGTCGGATGTTTCAGCGTGTGCCTCTGCCCAAATCAAACCAGACTCTACTATTTGGTCTATCTGGAAACTCAGGAATGAGTTATGTTTTCAGAAATCAATGTGGAAGAGTATGGATGTGCTCTACTACAAGGTGATAGGTTTGCTGGAAAATTGGATGGTGCTGTGTCCTGCCGAGAAGAAAGAAGTGCTCAAGTTTTTCATATCAAAGCTGAAGATGACCGCAAGATCGGTACTGTGGTTACCAGGAGGCGCCAGCTGAAATTCATGCGTACTGGGGATGGAGCTCCCAAGACAGTGGAAAAGAAAACTTCACAAGGATGGTGGCATGATCTCAATGACGCCCTGGATGCAATGTAATAGGATAGTTATCAGTTTGCCTCAAGTTATCAGTATCTTTGCTAGTTGTTTTGAGTTTTCTTATGGGTAGTACTTCGGTTCAGCTTGCCAGGGAGCAAGTCTGATCATCTGGGTGATTTTGATGCTAAAAGCATCCTGAGCTGTAAACACTGAACCGCTTTGGTCTTTTAATCATTTGGAAGGCCGGGGTCTTGGACCCTGAAACTCTAAAAAAAAAATCAAACCAGACAGTTAGCATGCATGTACGAGGCCTGCAATCTTCTATTACCGTCGTCTTTGCAAGCTCAGCTGCGTATGAACAGTGGCTGCACTAGAAATCCCTGACAGCTCTCAACTTGAGCGCCTAGTCCATACGGTTATGGACAGGCACGGGCCACCATTTTTTATCTGACACAAAATTCGGATCGACGTACTCCGGCTGAGTATTTTTAGCCCACAAAGCATTTGGGAGTTGGAACAGCCCTTTGCTGGCCCACCAGCGCTAAACGAGCCAGCCCAATAATCCACTGCCGTCCAGCCCATTAAGTCCTAACCTTCTCATTTTAAAAAAAAAAAAAAAAAGAACGTCTCCTCTATGTGCTCTGCTCCAGCCGCCAGTAGCAGCTGCGCGTTTTACGGCTGCCGACTGCCGATCTCCGCCGCCCCTGCCGCCGCCGACACCGTGCAGCCGCATTCCCCTGCGCTCTGTGCCCTGACCGCTGCCCCAGTCTCCTCCAAGCGCGACGCAGCAGGATCTCACGCCCGCCATTCGTCCATGGAGTCAGGCACCTCGGCTGCAACATGAGAACCGCTGCCCCTACGACCCATCATCATCGTCGGCGGCGCGCGACCGCGACCAAACCAAGCCGGCGGCAAGCATGCGTCCATACATCCCCAAATCCACCTTCGCCTTCTGCCACGGCCTCCTCAGCTCGCGCCTCCTCCCGTCCGCCGCCTCCCCAACCGCTTCGCTCCTCCCCGTCCACGCCCTCCTCGTCACCACCGGCCTCCTCCCGCGCCACCCCGACCTCGCCCTGCTGTCGCTCAACTCGCTCCTCCACGCGCTCTCCCGCCGCGCCACGTGCCCGGCACACCCGTGCCTCGCGCTCCGCCTCCTCCGCCTCATGATGCTCTCGCACACCACTCCCCCGGCACTCCCCCGCCCCAGACCACCTCTCCTTCCCCTTCGCACTCTCCGCCGCCGCCGCGCTCGACGCCACCGCCTCGGACCCCTCCTCCTCCTCGTCGTCGTCCGCCGGATCGCAGCTTCACGCGCTGCTCGTCAGGAACGCGCTGTTCCCGGCCGACCACTACGTCACGACCGCGCTGCTGCAGCTCTACTCACCCCGCCCGGACCTCGCCCGGAAGGTGTTCGACGAGCTGCCACGTCGTGAGGCGATCCACTACGACCTGCTCATCGGCTCGTACGCGCGCGCGGGGCGCCCGCCGAGGGCCTCGCGGTGTTCCGTGCCATGTTCGACGACGACGATGCCAACGACGGGGTGGTGGTTACCCCGGACGCGGTGGTGCTGACGACGGCCGTGTCGGCGTGCGCGCAAGCGGGTGCGCTGGACCATGGCGCGTGGGTGCACCGGTACGTGGAGCGGACCGCTCCGTGGCTCCTCGCCGACGCCTTCCTCGGCTCGGCGCTCGTCGGCATGTACGCCAAGTGCGGGTGTCTTGACGAGGCGGTGCGGGTGTTCGACGGCATGCCTGAACGGAACGCCTACGTGTGGGGCACAATGGTGGGCGCGCTCGCGGTGCACGGGATGGCGGCGGAAGCCGTCACGTGCCTGGACAGGATGGCGCGGGAGGACGGGGTGCGGCCCGACGGCGTTGCTGTCCTCGGCGCGCTGTCCGCGTGCGCGCACGCCGGGAACGTCGAGGAAGGGCTGCGCCTGCTCAGGGAGATGCGGCCTCGCTACGGCGTCGTGCCCGGGCATGAGCACTATAGCTGCGCGGTCGACATGCTTTGCCGGGTTGGACGGCTCGAGGACGCCGTGGGGCTCATCGAGACCATGCCGATGGCCCCACTCGCGTCTGTGTGGGGCTCCGTGCTTGCTGGCTGCCGGAGTTATGGCAACGTCGAGCTTGCCGAGGTGGCGGTGCGTGAGCTCGAGAAGCTTGGTGGCACTGCCGATGAGGGGCGTGTATGTGCAGCTGTCCAACATCTACCTCGACGCCAACCGGAAGGATGACGCGCGGAGGGTAAGGAAGCTGATTGGCAGCAGGGGGATCAAGAAGGTCCCCGCGTATAGCGCCGTGGAGGTGGACGGCGAGGTCAGCTCGTTCGTCGCTGACGATCAAGCGCACCCGCGGCGCTTTGAGATATGGCAGGTGCTCCGGCTGCTAGCAGATCAGATGACGAAGAAACCAAAGGAAGAAGAATTTGTTGAATTTGATTGCATGCTCGCAAGAATGTAACGGAGAAAGCTGCTGATACTTCACATGTGAGCCGTTTTTATATTTGAGAAATTTGGAGATTCTAGTGTCATTTGATCCGGGCGTTGGCGGGAACAACCCAAGCGTGGAGACGGCCGCCACTGCTCGTCTTCCTCGTGCCCACTGCCATCTTCACTGTCCTGCTGCTCCTCATGCTCGTCCCATGCTCTGTCGTCGCCCCTGCAACATGGGGACATGGCATTGTCTTGTGTTTTGACACGGGGTTTACTGATAGGCGACAAATTGTGCAAGAAGAAGCATTGTCCTTTCAATCTCGCCCTGTTTTTAGTTTCTACACCAACTCACTATCAGAGACAATCTTCAAGGAATCAATCCTTGGTTCATCTGCATCTGCTAGCGCAGACAAGTGCCGAGCTAAAATGCTCAGGTCCTGGATAATCATTGTCAAGGTATCTGAGCAGTGTAGCATAGGCATATCAGCTCAGATGGCCGGAAATGCAGCTGACCTGTTCAGATATTCAGTTTGTGACCACTGACCAAGCAGATGCCTATTTGGTTTAAGTTTTCTTCTTCCCTACCATCTTCTGCCATCAGCACCCAGCAGAAATTGTTATTAGAATTTGTTTCTGCCGTTCAAGCTCTGCACGCTGAATGAGCACTTTGCCCATCTGGACTTTGCTAGAATAACGAGCGTGAGGATTAGATTGCAACACTTTCTAGAATGGTTAGGGTGTAATAATTGTGTAAAAGAATCAGATTCAGACTCTTTTTGGCTCAAGTTATGTTGACTGGTTTGAAGGAAAACATAAATGTAGTTGTGTTAGCGATCAAACAAAACAGATAGATTCAAATACCAGTTCATTTAAATACTGGTTAATGTTCACCTGGAGTCATGGATAGAATGGTAATCATAATTCATTATTTCAGTGTGACTCTAGATGAATTGAATTGGGGCTAAGAGTTGAATACTGTAGGACCTTCTGTATCGTGGGCCATGGTACAAATAGAAAAGTGCTTAGTGCTGGGCAATTCTGTATTTCTGTTCCTTGGCTTTGAAATGATGACACAAATTGTGTGCCTTTTGGCATGACAATGATTGGACTATTGTAATAGATTCGCTGCTAGAAATGCAATCAGTTTCCTTATTGGCTAAGTGCACTTGCCATTAACCAAGTGTACGCTATTATGCTATCATGCTATCTGAACGTTGAATCTGGACATGATGCCACCATGTTTCTCCATTCCCAGAATCCATGTTTTCTTTTATGAAGGCTCTGTTTCAGGGTCTAAGGGAAAGGTTTTTCACACTGTGACTCACGCAAACATGGAGATGAGCAAGGTTAGTAATTTATTTTCAATGGCATTATAATTAGCCACATCATTATCATCCATACTTTCAGACATGTTCCGTTTCTGTGTTAAAATGCCAATACGTAGTTGTAGAGTTATCAGGGCTGTGTAATGGTTATTTATTCATCACAAACAAGCATGTTGCATCGTCGTGCAGTGACCATGTTAACGTTACTGGCACAGGTTCAGCTGTTGCATGACAGCGATCCTGAAGAAGCCGACGCGCACCCTGATGAGGTTGAAGGATATGAATGAATTCGATTGAAGTGGACGCTGATGGCGCACCAAGAACAGTGGCGTTTCCAATATTACTGATGCTGATGCAAAAACTGTACTGGTACGCATGTGCATGCCGAGACTGTTTCTCTCCGTATCAACCGTACCTCAAAATGGCAACGGGGACATCCCCCGCCGGGGATCGAGGATCCGTCCGTCCCCCTTCGCCCAAAAATTCCCCGCTCCCGCCCCCGCTCCCGTCTCGGGGGCTGATTTTCTCCGCCCCCGCCCCCGATTGGAGTCGCGGGGCCTCGACGGGGGTCGCACACCCGACAGGATGCCGACGGTGACTCCTTCCCGCGTGGTCGCGGCGCCGCGCCATGCTCACCTAGCCAGAAGAGCTAGCGGAGGCGGCGGCGAGCTTGGGGTGGAGGAGGGCCTCCGCCCGGAGGATGAAGGAGGCGGCGGACCGACGAGCCGGAGGACGAAGAGCGAGGCACGGGCCGCAGGCGGATGTAGGCGGATGTAGACCGTGTGCGGGCGGTGCGGCATGGCGTATAGCGTGCAGGAAGCGAGCGGTGCGGCGTGCAGGAAGCGAAGGGAATGGGAGAGGCGGCGTGCGGCGCTGATGGCTGGATCGTGGGGAGTAAAATGAGGAGCTTCTAGGGTTACTCAGTATATATATGTAAGTGTATTGGGCTGGGCTGAATTGAGATTCCTATGGCCTTATACGCGCTGCAGTGGACTCGAATTCCCCAGCGGATAACGGGGACGGGGAAGCACAGAACGTTCCCAGCCCCGCCTCACCCGACGGGGCTTACTTTCAGCCGTTAACGTCCCCGTGGGGAACAAATTTACCCCAGTTTCATCCCCTAATAGAGGAAATCCCCGTCGGGGATCGGGGATCGGGGCCCCGTTGCTCAAATGGAACCGTACCCATAACGTTCTTCTTGCTTTCTTCCAAAGTGAAACCACCATCCGAGTCAATGGCTGTCTTGGAAAAAACAGGGCTAGCTACAAGCCTCCAACTCCCGGGATTTGGGAAAATCTAAGCTTTATAGACTAAACTACTCTATGTAGATATTCAGAGGTGCAAATTGGGATCAGGTTTGGTCATACCAAAACCTACTTATCCGGTCTCTCTTTCTTTCTAACCCAAAGCACCTGTTCTATCTAATAACAACTTTCAACACAAGTCCTTTAATTTGGGGAGGGAAATTATGAAGCGGTGATCGGACGAGGCTCCCAACGGGCGGAAGGCGATAAGGTACGCGACCCCGCCGCCGCCGCTCCCCCGCCGGCGGCCGGCGCTCCCCGCTGCCCCCTCCCACCACCACTTCGGGGCCTCCCTACCCCCTCCTCCCCCCCTCGCCTACCCCGCGGTGGCGGTTCTCCCCTCCCCCGTCGCTCGCACATCCTCTCCCCGAGCTACGTGCCCGCCGATCTACGATGGATCCGGCCTCCTCGTCCACTAGGCGCCCGTCCCGGGCGGAGATGGTCGAAGAGGAGCAGACTCCTCACCGCCACCTACGGGCTGGGTGGACGAGCCGGCCGACGACGAGGTGGTGGTCGCCGCCTACCGGGCGGAGCCGGATGCCTCGACGGTGAGTGCGGGGAGCACCTCGGCCGCGGTCCCGGGAGCATGGTGGCCCTCAGTGACTCGGAGGCGCTCTCGGACTCTGAAGGTGATGAAGATGGACATTGCTCTCCCCCGCGTCCGCCACCCGGCAAGGGCAAGGATGTGGCCGGTCCAAGCAAGGGGCGCCGGCGGGGGACAGCGGCACCGTAGGCGTGGCGGGGGTGCCGGCCTCGGGCGGATGCCTTGTGGCTCGCCTCGGTAAAGGGGCGCCGGTGGTCGTTCGGGACCCGGGCCGCGGGACGGCGCGCTCCCCTCCCGCGCACCCGGCTCGGCCCCGTGGCCGCCTCGATGTCGATGGCTTCTTCCCTATGTCGAGCCGCCGTTTTGGCCGGACTCCCCGCCGCCGCGGTCTCCCGTGGCTGTCCCGGCGGAGCTCAACGGCCCTGTTTCAACCGCATTCGTGGAGGCCATGTCGAGCCAACTCGCTACCCGCCGAGGTGCATCGGTGTCCGGGTGAGGGACATAAGGCGGCGCCCTGTCCCGAGAGCGTGGGGCCGGTGGTCGGCAAGCGACCCCGCCACTCCTCCGGCCGAGTCCAGGAGCCGCAGGGCGGTCCCCAAGACTTGGCGTTCATCAGGTCGAGGGAACGTGGAGCCCCGGGAGTGCCTCCGGCCCGTCCATCTCCACCGGGCGTTCACCGTCAGTCCCCGACGCAAGCGGGCCCCTTCGCCGCCTCTGGCGATGCTCCACCCTGCCGCCGCCACCGCCGCCGCCACGATTGGGGGCTCCGCAATTTCATGGTGCAGGTGGCCCGCCGAACATCCCTTGTGGTGGTGCCTTGCACACGGTGATGCGCTGGGGTGAGGAGTTGTTGGACCTTGCCACGGCGGCCATCGTTGGGGGCACCGGGCCTCCCCGTGTCCGTGGATGATGTCTACGCGCACTTGTTCAATGCCTTTGGCCTCACAGCCCATGAGGTCCATGTGCGCGAGCATGAGCCGGAAGATTTCCTGGTTCGTTTTCGCCATGGGGAGGATCGCCACAGGGTGTTGCACGCACCGGCTGATGGGCAGAGACTGCATTTCATTTGGAGACGTTGGCGGCGTACCTCCTGTCATAGCTCGGAATACTTCAAGTTCAAGGTGTTGGTCGCTATTAGGCATGTCCCGGCTCATGCTCGCAACGTTAGACTGCAGATTGATTACGCGGGGGAGCTCCTGCACCCATGTTGAGCTATCTGAGTTAAGGGACACCCCGGCCGACGATGATAGGGAGTACTTCGTCACTGCTTGGTGCCGCCATCCCGGCCGCATCCGTGAAACTCAACTCATGTATATTGGTGAGCCTATGACAAGAGGGAGGAGAGATTAGGAGCGCTTGGCCTCTGTATCAAGTCACTTGCGGGGATCGTGTATGTAGAGTCAGGCGCGCTCCAAAGACCCTGTTGATGACCGGACATCAGGGGGATGACAATGATGAGGGTGGCTTGCCTGGACCAGGTAATGCTGATTCCTGGGTCCCTGATGACTTCTTCAATCCGTCCATCCGGCGTAACAGCTCTGATGACTCTGGTGGGAGTGAGGACTGCCGTGACCGCCACCAAGGTCAGTATGACCGGGCTCGGCAGGGGGTGCTGATCGGCCAGCTCTCCTGCCCAGTACCACCGGACAGGGTGGCCTCTGTGGTGTTGGGATCGCTGCTGCCCAGGGCCGTCATGCCGCTGACTCCGTCCCTTTCTGTGTGACGTGGATCGCCACCGGCCGCTGGGTTCGTTGGTAGATTCCTCTCCGTGGCTCCTCATCTGTTGCAGGATGGTCGTTCTTCTGAATTGGCTCCCCCCGGTGCTGTGGATTGGTGGGCAGATTCATGTGTCTCTGCTGAACTCTCTCGTCAGACGCAGATCATCCCAGTGCTTCCTGATGTTGACAGTCCGGTGGCCTCACGGGCAGACTGGTGGGCGGAGCTTGTGGGGATGGAGCTCACCGTCGAGCCACCCCACCCCCCTCCCGTCGGTGATGCCCGGGCTTTGGTGAGCTTGTCTATTACGCCGCCCGGGGCGGTCGGACGACGAGTCCCCGCCTAGTAATCTTGTCGCCAACGGCCTTGAAGGATTGGAGTTTGGTACCGGTATGGTGCGCGGCTGAGATTGAGAGCCGGATTTGTGTGCCGCCGCCTCACCGTGCTCGTTCGGGCCACGTCTGCGACGTTCCTGCACACGGCCTCTTCTGTGCGCCGCAGTAGCCGGATTGCGGCGCAGCCAAGGGCAACCAATGCCACGCTCCAAGCGCAGTCGTTGTTGCTGCGTAAATTGGGAGTACCGGTGGCTGATGGGGATGCGCCAAAAGCTATTGAGGACAGGGTCAGAGCTACCTTCCGTGCCGGCATGTCTCAGAACAAACGCCGTCGCTTTGAAGTGTGCTCTGAATGGTGCATTCGACATCTCCTCCCTTGACCTAAACACGGAGGGCCTTGCGGAGGAGGTGGCCCGAGGATTGCCGGCTCCCAACATGTCGCACAATTGGTTTCCTTATGGATACGAACCTAAGTGCTTTGGTTTGGAATGTGCGCGGTCTCAACGATCGGGCACATCGGAACGTCGTTAGGAACCTCATCCTCCTTCACCGGCCTGCGGTGGTTTGCTTGCAGGAGTCGAAGCTGTCTGTCATTGACGATGTTATTGGAATGGATTTTCTGGGTCCGGGGTACAGCTTTGCGTACCTCCCGGCCCAGGGTGCCTCGGGTGGGATTGTCTTGGCTTGGAGGTGCGATTTGTGGGATGTGTCTGCTACGGTTGTGGATCAGTACTCCGTCTCAGCACAGCTTCGGCTGGTGGGCTCGGTGGCTGTCCCGTGGTGGTTCTCGGGTGTGTACGGACCGCAGGATGCGCCGGACAAGGTCGTGTTCTTGGACGGCTTGCTCCAGTTCAGAGCTGCCCATCCGGGGCCTTGGTTGCTCTGTGGGGACTTTAACATGATATACCGCGCCTCGAGATAAGAACAATGATCGGCTGACAGGAGAGACATGAGAAGGTTTAGAGCGTTCATTGTGAAGCTCACCGGAGGAGATCGACATGACTGATCGGAGATTCACTTGGTCAAATGAAAGGGGCCAGCCTACGCTCGAGCTGTTGGACCGTGTATTTGCTCTTGGGGAATGGTTTGCCGACTTCCCAGTCCTCTTCTCAAGCCGCTCTCCTCTGACTGCTCCGATCACTGTCCGTTACAGCTGCTGATGCATGCTGGTGGCAGGGCCAAGCGCCGCTTCCGGTTTGAGAGCTTTTGGCTCAAAATCCCGGGCTTTCTTGACGTGGTGGCTAATGCATGGTCCGACTCACTACTGGGTGCTGACCCCTTCAGGCAGATAGACCACAAGTTGCGTCGCACTGCGGCGGCCTTGCAGGTGTGGAGCTCTAAGCAGATGGGTAGTATTCGGGTTGACCTTGCACTAGTCAGAGAATGCATTTTCAGATTTGATGAGGTCAGGGAGTTCAGGGATCTGGAGCCTTGGGAGCGTCAGATCAGGACGGCAATAAAGATGCGCGTCCTGGGACTCGCCTCGCTGCTCCGCTCGATCTCTCGCCAACGCTCGCGTCAGAGATTCTTGGCTGAGGGTGATGCTAACACGCGCTACTACCATTTGCTAGCGTGTCATCGTGCGAGAAGAAACAGGATTGAGTCTTTCCAAGTGGACAATGCCCAGGTGGTCACGGATGAGGCTATGGCAGAAGCCTTATATGAACACTACAACAACATGCGGGCTCAAATTTTAACCGATCCGAGAGGCCTTGACTTTGCGGCCATTGGGTTGCCAACAGAAAGCGGGGGCACCCTTGAGCATTTATTTTTAGAAGATGAAATTTGGGAAGTGGTGCGTGCATTACCCAACGAGAAGGCGCCGGGTCCGGATGGTTTCACCCGGTCTCTTCTATAAGACGCCTTGGCACATCATTAAGGCTGACGTGATGAACGCGTTCAATGCCTTACGGACTCGGGGACTTTCGTAAGCCTCCACCATCTAAACGGGCGATACATGATTTTACTTAAGAAGGTGGACCACCCCGCACGGATCGAGGGGACTATCGGCCTATCGGTCTCATTCATAGCCGGAAGTCGATCACCAAGTGCCTCGCCAACCGCCTGGCGTCGGTGGCCGACGATCTTGTGCTTCGCAACCAGTCGGCGTTTCTAAAAGGGCGCAGCATACATGACAACTTCAGAGAGGTTCAGCTGTCGGCCAGGGAAATTCACAAGACCGGCCTCCCGTGTATCCTGCTGAAGATCGACATCGCCAAGGCCTTTGACACGGTGGCCCGGCGGTTCTCGCCGAGGTCTTTGCAGCATATGGGCTTTGGCAGGAGATGGCGTAACTGGGTTTCGGCAATCCTCTCCTCGGCCAGCACCAGAATCTTGCTAAACGGCCAGCCGGGCCGTCGGGTGTGCCATGCCAGAGGCCTCAGGCAGGGGGACCCGCTCTCCCCATTGCCGTCGTGCTCGCCATGGAGGTGCTCAACCGCATGTTGCGCTGGGCTGAACAGCAAGGGTTCTCACTCCCTGCCGCCGGGACAGACCATAGAGTTAGCCTCTATGCCGATGACGTTGTCATGTTCGCCGTCCCTGATGTACGCAGCCTGCAAACGGTCACTTCCCTCTTGTCAATTTTTGGTTTGGCAGCCGGTTTATTCTCTAATCTAGACAAGAGTATTGCGACCCCCATGAATTGTGAGGACAAACACCTTGACCGCATCCAGGACCTGCTGGCATGTCGCGTGCAGCAATTCCCTTGCCGCTATTTGGGCATCCCCCTGTCTATCAGGAAGTTGAAACGGTCTGAGGAGCAATACTTGATTGACATGGTCGCTGCACGTATACCAGGCTGGAAGGGCAGACTCCTAAACATCGCAGGAAGAACGGAATTGGCCAAGGCAACCCTTTCGGCCATTCCCATCCACGGTGCAATTGCTCTCTGCTTTTCAGCCCGGGCCATCCGATCGTTGACAAGCTTCGACGCGCTTTCATTTGGGTCGTTGATGTTGCAGTTGCGGGAGGCTTCTGCAAGGTCGGTTGGGCCGGTCGTCGCCGCCCCAAACCTCTTGGGGGCCTCGGGATCTCTCGACCTCGGGAAGGTGGGCGCCGCGGCCGCGCACCGTGTGGGTGTGGCGCGACCGGGTGTCTGGCCGACGGCGGGCCAACATTGACGCCGCCGCCTTAGCTCTTTTCGGCCGGCACCGCATCAAACGGGGAATGGGGAGTCCACCTATTTTTGGACGGATGCATGGATTGACGGCGAGTCCATTCGCAATATTGCGCCGGCAGTTTTCACGGCCGTGAGCCCGCGCAAATGGGGAGTCTCGCCGCCGACGCCCTGGTGGGACGATGCTTGGCTCCTTCACATCAGGGGTGGCCTCTCCTATGCTTTGATTGATGAATTTGACACCCTCTGTGACCTGCTGGACAGCGTGCAGCTCTCTGATCAGCCGGATGTCTTTGAGTGGAAGTTCTCGGCGGACCACTCCTATTCCGCGGCATCGGCTTATGGGGCCATGTTCTTCGGTTCATCACCGGTTCTAGGTGCCCGGCAGCTGTGGAAGGTCGCCGCGCCGCCACGGTGCGGTTCTTCTTTGGCTGGCGATGCATGGGAGGTGCTGGACCGCCGATCGCCCGGCATCGGCATGGACTTCGGATTCCGACCTCTGCATCTTCTCGCAACCAGGACTGCGAAACGATGGACCACATCATGCTTGGCTGTGTGTACAGTAGGGAGGTCTGGCTGATCGTTCGACAAGATTACAACTAAGGCCGCTTGTCACCGTTGCGGAGGAAGATTTCATGACATGGTGGCTGCGCACGAGGAAGCTCCTGCCCAAGGCAATTTGTCGGGCTTTGACTCGCTCTTCTTCTTGGTTGGTTGGTTCCTTTGGAAGGAACGCAATGCCAGGACCTTCGATGGTGCTTCTAAGAGTACGGTGCAGCTGGCGTCCGCGGCAAAGGACGAAGCTCACGCTTGGTGCAGTGCAGGGAATAGGCACTTGGCCACCCTGTTGGCCTCTGCCGGGCTGTAGGCTTCTTTCTTCCTCTCGGTAGCACAATCTGTTGTAATGTAGCTCTGTTGTGGATCCAAGTAGAAGCTAGGTTGGCGTCTCGGTAATTGTTATTACCGTCCCGTCTTGGGTTCTTGTATTTATTTTGACTTTATCCTGCTTAATGAAAAACACGCAACGGCGTGGTCAAAAAAAAAACAACTTTCAACACAAGAGTAGTGTGACGTCGCAAGCTTTAAGCACCAATTAAATTTTAAAAGTACGAGACAAACTGGCGGAAAGGATGATTTTGCTTGCATTGAGCCGATCGAGCGGAAAAGCAAAGGTGCATGACAGCGGCATTAGCTGCTCACTGCACTGTGGAGTGTGTGCTACCTGTGTCATCAAAGGCCACTATAGAAAAGGCAACGTGTGTGATGAACATCAGTATTTAGTCCTGCTTGCCTAGAGTCCAGTACTACACAAAGTGATCAATATTTTCATCATGCTTAATAGATTCATCTAACTTATCTGCAATAAACTACTTTGCAAAATTCCGCAAACTTGACATGACATCACGGCCTCTGCCAATTTTGGAAGAAAAATACTTGTCACGTGTTAACTATCTTAAGACGATGCCTCCTGTCCTGTTAGATTAAATGGTTTCTTTAACCGGGACATTCAGACAAGAAGAATTAATGAGAACAAGGAGGTTGCTGTGAACGACTTTCTGCCTGCAAGTGACGCTTATGAAGTCATACAGCACTCTATGTAAGTTGAGTTGATTACAACTCTTCTTTCCTGCAGATCAAACCTGTAGCAGTGATTTGTTTAAGACATGTCCTGCTTTCGACCTTCAAACTAACCACCCAGCATTGTGATGTTGTTACACAGGGATCTGTATGCTACCTACATCGTCGAGGGCCTGAGGAGGTAGGGTGCTGGTGGCCGGCCGGAAGGTGGAGGATGTTGACGAAAAACTGGGAGACCGTTTACCACATGGAACGAGTATTGTTATTTTGTATGGTGTCGTGTATACTGCTAGTAGTAAATCCCTAAATCAAAATCCGAAATCCCATGGGGAGTCGGTAGTAGCTGAAGCTAGTAACACAAGATTGGCTAGATATTCTTTTCTGGCCTGAGTGCCAATATATGTTTGACATGTTGTACTTCATTGGTATCGTAGCATTCATTCTCTTTTTGTGATATGTATAATCCATCGGTGGTGATTGAATTTGTCCCCTTCTATCATTTGAAATTCGGTGTACAGCCTAGGCGTGAATGTTTTTTTGTTTGTTACTATGTAATTTTGGGAAACGAACGCGCCCTGAACACTTCAAAGTGATGAAATTATGAACAAATTATTGCCACAGAATTAGTCTGGGTCATTCTACAGCCTGTTCCACAGACTGGGTTGAAATTTTGGGGGTGTTTTGGTTCCCCGCCAAGGTGCTGGTGTTTGGATTGCATGCAAGTTGTAGCCACCACACAGACTAATTCCTATGCTATTTTTAGGCACCACAGGGATGGCTGGTAGTAGCTGAAAACCAAACAACTTCACAACTCCAACAGCAAATTGGTTGCATATCTGAACCCTCAACTGAATCAACTGGACACAGGCGCACCAATCCTTTTTTTCGCGATCGGGCCATTCACCCGTGTTTCATTAAGAGAAGGAAAACCAAATCCAAATACAAACTAAGCCGGGATGCCAAGAAGACATCAGGCTGCGAGAACAGAAACAAAACAAAACAAAACACAACATAAGACAAGCAACCTAACTACTGGATGCAACCCGTAAGCTGATTACAAGATAACCATGTCACGACTAGACCACAAGCACTCTCAGGCTGCGCCGATGCGCCGCTTCTTCCCCCGCAGAAGGAAGACCTCCATGGCCTCCATGTTGACCTCGGCGTTAGGCCCGTGAGTGCAGCCTGCAGCTCAGCGAAGGAGACAGCATCCTCACGCCGGCCTCGACCTCGATCCCCATCTTCTTGAGCATAACTCTCCGGCACGGTCCTCGGCCTATGGAGCCTGGACGCACTCTTTGCGGCGAGCCGTGCACTCGCGTTTCAAAGATTAGCTCTCGAGGCGTCTTGGCGCGGGCGCGTCTTCCTCAAGACCGGCGTGGATAGTATGGATGGCTCAAGCGGCCTCTTGAAAGCGGCTACGAACTCATGGACCGACGGCACGAGCACCGGGTTCGAAGAGTGTGCAGTGCACCCATCTTCGTCGCCACAAGCTCCAGGGCCACCAGCGTCAGGTACCGGGGGCATAACGTCCCCAACCGCAGGCGCACCAATCTGAGCAAACCCACATGTAGAACTACGAAAATTTGTCTTGAATGGACATCCAATTCAAACTTGGATTCAAAGTTGGACTCCTCATTTCAGCCAGGTCAATACGGCATCACGGCAGACATCAAAATTGGTTGCATATCTGAACCCTCAACTGAATCAACTGGACACAGGCGCACCAATCTGAGCAAATCCACATGTAGAACTACGAAAATTTGTCCTGAATCGACGTCCACTTCAAACTCGGATTCAAAGTTTAGGCTTCTCATTTCAGCGACGTCGATACGGCATCACGGCAGACATCAAATTTTAAAAATAAAAACAGCACGAATCTTAGGTCTGAATGTACCTGCCGATCTACCAATTTTGTCAGAAATGTACTCAACCATCGCAACTTCGTTTGGTCATGCTACAAAGAATCATCATAGATACATGAATGCAAACCATAATAGGATGGAGCCAATTTGGAATCAGAGACAACATTAGGGGAAAAAATAGATCACATTAAAGAAAGCAAGGCACTTCCTATTAAATCTTAGGTAAAATAAAGATTCTATCACAAAAAAACCACTAGGGCTAGACTTAGATCGACCAAGAAAAAAACTAAATGAGGCGACGCATCACTACTCCGTCCACGACGGCTCCTCAGTCCACTGAGATGAGGATAAACTATTGAAAAGAGACGACGAGGCAGGCCCTACTTCTCGCGGCCTTCTCGGGCCGCGTCACGGCCACGGGAGGGTTGAGAGACTCGGCAGCGGCCATCTCGGGCCGCGTCACGGCCACGGGAGGGTCGTTCTCAACCCTCTTGGAGGTCTTGTTAGGCAAGAGGCCCTCGTGGATGTGTGGGAGCACGCCACCATGCGCGATGGTGACGCCCGACAGCAGCTTGTTAAGCTCCTCGTCGTTGCGGATGGCGAGAAGGAGGTGGCGTGGGATGATGCGGATCTTCCTGTTGTCCTGGGCGGCGTTGCCAGCCAGCTCCAGGACCTCGGCGGTGAGGTACTCGAGGACGGCGGCGAGGTAGACGGCCGCGCCGTAGGCCACGCGCTCGGCGTACCGCCCGATCCTCAGGTACCGCTTGACGCGGCCCACGGGGAACTGCAGCCCGGCCCTAGCGGATCCCGACCCCTTCTTCCTGTCGCCGCCGCCCACTGGCCGCCCGGCCGCCCCCCTTCTTCGGCGCCTTCTTGGCACCGCCGCCCACCGGCCGCCCGGCCGCTCCCCTTCTTCGCCGCCTTCTTGGCACCGCCGCCCTCCATCTCTCGAGTTGATGGAAATGGGATTTGCACTTGCACGGAGTGGTGGTGATCGATGATCTGGGTTTGGGGAGGAAGCCGGCCGGCGGGGGAGATTGTGTTTTGGAATTTGGAGAAGTTGGGCGCGGGTTTTATAGCGGCCGGTGGGTGGCCGATGCGGTGCCTCCGTTCAAGTCGCGCTTGGCGCATCGTCGAGCAAGCGCGGGGGATTTGAATTTGATTTGAATTTGAATTTTTCGGCCAATCGATGTGCGATTCGTCGGGCCGCCAGGTCGATCGCCACCGCGGCGTTGATCGCGGATCATCCTCCATTCCCTTCCTCGTGCGAGTGCATGCGTGCGTACCCGCCGCCCGATCCGTCTCCATCGGTTGCATGCATGGGATTCGTCCGTCCGCCGCTCGCTCGGTGCCCCCGCCCTTGGGTGCTGACGCGGCTGCCTCAGCGCGGGCGGTGGCGGCCCTAGCGCGGGTAGCACGCCGGCGCGGAAGGGCAGCCATTGCGCCAACGCCATCTTCTTCCTCCTGGGCACGGTTGGTCCAGGATAAGCATTGTGAGCCCTGGCATCTGAGCACTTTAGCATAGACATATCAGTTGAAAACCACGGCAAGCAGGTCGATGGTCGGAAATGCAGGTGGCCAGCTGCTCAGATATTCAATTTGTGACCAAACAGATGTCTATTTGGGTTTTAAGTTTGCCTCTTCCCTACCATCTTCTGCCATCAGCAGGCCGCATGGATTGTTATTAGAATTTTATTTCTCTACTTCAAGTTTTGCACGCTACTTTGCCCATCTGTAGATTGCTAGAATGATGAACGTGAGAATTAGATTAGAAAACTTTCTGGAATGGTTAGGGTGTAATTGCGTAAAAGAATCAGATTCAGACTGGTTGAGACCAAGTTCAGTCAGAATGATGCTATTGCTGACGGGGTTGAAGGCAAACATAATGTGTTTGTGTTGGTGATGAAATGTGTTGCGCGTCACAAACAACAGATGAATAATATTCAGGTAACAGTTCATTTAAATACTGGTTGATGTTCACCTGAAATCATGGATACAATGTTAATCATAGTTCAGTATTCTGCTGCGTGAATGATGATTGCCATTCTGTGCGTAACTTTAGATGAATTGAATTGGGCTAAGAGTTGAATACTGCAGGACCTTCTGCATCGTGGGCCATGGTACAAATAGAAAAGTGCTTAGTGCTGGGCTATTCGGTATTTCTGTTCCTTGGCTGTAAAATGGTGATGCAAAATGTGTGCTTTGTCACCTTGTGAAATGGATCAACTCAGGACTGTGATTGGACTCTTATAAGCTGCTACAAATATGCAATCAGTTTCCATATTGGCTAAGTGCACTTGCCAATAACCATGTTCTAATGCTGGCGCTTATGCTGTGTTCCGGTGTTTCTTTCCACGTGAAGTTGTGAACCCAGTGGTCAACCCAATTATCCAGCATATGATGCTTGGCAGGTGCCCATTGGCCATACTTTCAGACATGTTCTGTTTCTGTGTTAAAATGCAATACGTAGTTGTAGAGTTATCAGGGATGTGTAATGGTTATTTATTCATCACAAACAAGCATATTATGCATCATTTGTGCAGTGATGATGTTAATGTCGCTTGACAGTGATCATGAAGAGGACGACGCGCACCCTGATGAGGTTGAAGGATATGAATGAATTCGATTGAAGTGGACGCTGATGGCGCACCAAGAACAGTGGCGTTTCCAATATTACTGATGCTGGCCTGCTCAACTTGGACGTGACGTTCCTTCTCAGCTCTGCAAAAACTGTACTAGGTACGCATGCGCATGCCCAGACTGTTTCTCTCCGTATCAACCGTACCCATAACGTTCTTCTTGTTTTCTTCTTGATTTCGTTTTCACCATCTGGGTCAATGGCTGTCTTGGAAAAAACAGGCTACCTAGAAGGCTCCAACTCCTGGGATTTGGGAAAATCTAGGCTTTATAGACTAAACTACTCTATGTAGACTAAGCAAAGTGTGTATATTATTCAAAAGTGCAAATTGGGATCAGGTTTGGTCATACCAAAACCTACTTATCCGGTCTCTCTTTCTTTCTAACCCAAAGCACCGGTTCTATCTAATAAAAACTTTCAACGCAAGAACAAGAATAGTGTGACGTCGCAAACTTTAACCACCAATTAAAATTAAAAAGTTGGAGAAAAATTGGCGGAAAGGATGATTTTGCTTGCATTTTGAGCCGATCCAGCGGAAAAGCAAAGGTACATGATAGCGGAATTAGCTGCTCACTGCACTGTGGAGTGTGTGCTAGCTGGGTAATCAACGGCCACTATAGAGAAAGCCATAAAGGCAACGTGCGATGGCACTCCTAGTCCAGAAAACCAGAAGCCCAGAACCACACTGCTATGGATGAGCTGAGAAACCACTGCGTAATTGCCATAGCTGATAGAGAGCTGATCGAAAACGTCAAAGTTGAGCACGCGCACGGCGCCATTTCTTTGTCTTGGCGGGCGTACGAGCGAGACATTTTTTTTTCTTAACAAAGACCCGGTAAAGACCTACTAGGGGCAGAGAGACTGGCTGATAGTCAAAATTTGGAAAGCTAAGAATTTGGCTACCATTTGGTTATATACTACTACCAAAATTTATCAACATCTTACATTTGGCATGCATGCTATGTCTATAATATGGTAAAATGTTTTTATTCAGGTTTTGGCAACTTTTGCTTTGCCATGGTAAATGTTTATAACAGGGTAGCCATCTGGCGTACTCTATTGATTTAAAACAGAATTACATCGTTCATTAGGGCTTCAACAATGAAGCTAAGGGGTACCCAAATACAAGAATCCTTTGACTGAATAGCTAAATTCCCTACATTGTACGCTACTCTATTGATATCTATATTACAATGATCTGCACAGATGGAATTAAAATCCTACGAGAGTACCACACAATGATTTACGCTTAGTATTCACCCCATCGAAACAATTAAACTGAATGATGATTCCTTGGCAACTAATAGGTTGGGCTAACATGAGCCCTGCTCTTAGAGCGTAAACCTCCGTTGTTGGGGCATCTAGTGGCAGATCCAAAGGGGGTTGGGGGCTCCAGCCCCGCGCCCCCCAGTCTGATTTCTCCACTAATTTCTATGACTTAGACTTAAAACTATTCATTGATCTAGCTATGACTGTAGCCCTGAACCTTCATTACTCAGCCCTCCCTTCGTCCTCAACCTGGATCGGCCCACCGGGGGCATCCACAACGTGATGCAGATAACATTATGCTACAGCTATAAACGTACCATTAGAGACTAGTAATCCCTCCGGTGCTTCCATCTCCCTCTCTTGTCTATAGCCAACATCTATATTCATAAGCGAAGTTCCCTCCGACGGCGTCTTCCATCCATCAACACGTTCACGTTTGGCATTCTTCTTGAGAGCTCGTTGGTTGATAGTTTGTTGTCAATGTCACGATAGACAAAGCACTTCTCATTATATGGTGTTGGGTTGCCTCTTTCACCATGGACGAATTTTCTTGATAGCCAATAGATAAGTCCGTTGCCATCGATCATCCAGTCGCGCTGAGGCGATAATAACAGTTAACATTGTTTATAATGGTCGAATTGAAAACGGTGTCTTCGCTTTCCCACTGAGACTGCCTGATACGGTACCTCATTTTTCTTTGGGATTAGCAGGTTTCGTCAGCCGATGATCAAGTGTGCCATGCCCTAGATATTTTCGCTTGATAGATAGATAGATTAGGTTAGAGCATGGATAAACCACCATAGCATGACGCGTCCCCTATCGATCAGCAAAGAAAAAGGCTGGCTGCCAAAATATCTGCCCCCAGGCCCCAGCAGCCTCCGTCACACTTCACACTGGGCAGCAGCACTTTTGGTCAATGACGCCATCTCATCTGGGACTGGAAACGCGTCCATGTGACAGCCGGATACAACTAGTATTTCAGTTTGAGAAAACACTGTGTTAGGCATGGCTGTAGTCAAACCAGACGAGTAGTCTACACGTACGGCCTATTGTTTTTTGTTTGTCTCTTGCAGTCATCTTTTAGTCGAGCAAAGCTGGCTGCGTATGAACTGCACAAGAATTCCACACGCCATGGTCGGCTTAGCAGGGAGTAGCCCAGCCAGTCTTGTAACTCACTTCCTCCCATCTCAAAATGAACTAAATTGTTTTACAAGGAGGGGTTTTTTTTTTCAACGAAGAATTTCACAAGGAGTTACACAACCTACTATTTGATTAGATTTACAGAAAAAACATCAGCATTTATGTATTAAAACATGTTTTATATTAGCAAAAAAATTCAATAATACCTAATTATCCTAGGTTGTTTCACTTGTTTTTGAACAGTGACTTCGGCTGGCCTGGCTGTGTGGTGCTGCAACTGCAACGCATCGGCATCCATCCATCCACCGTACTACTACAGTAGAACAGCGTATGCACGGCGCATAATAACTGCGGCTGCTATGAGACTGTGACAGAGCGACGACCACCACAGCTTCTGCGCGCATCAGTCACGGACCATTGGCACCACCAGCTGCCACCGCCGGACGGCCCACCCGGCCTGTGGACGGTGGACCGGTGACGGACGGTGAGCCTGCAGCAGAGCGTCCCGGCCGGCCGGCCCTTCCTCCCGGCAGCAGAGCCGAGTCCCAGAGCAGAGCAGTGGCGTATCCCTTGGCAGATTCACCGCAAAGGACATCGACGGGGACGGGGAGGACCACCGTGTACCGAGCACAGGACTCAGGAGACGCCATAATCACCATTGCAGTGGCAGGCAACAAGACGGCCAGGCCAAATCCCCATTCAACATCACACGGAGCATGGGAGAACCGGACCGGAGACAGACCGACACAACTCACATGCCATGGCAGGCTATCTTTAGAGCTCACATCAACATCCAACTTCAGAATTCAGATCACCAGTCCAGTCGAACCAACGGCAGCCACAGTTCCCGACTGTTTACAACACAATCCGATGGTGCTACATGTCTGTGGCTCAAGCTCAAGCTGCAAGAACAGGAAGGAATGGAATGGAATCTATAGCCGGTGACAATGCGGTGACAATGGAATACGGTTGGCAATGGCCAGGTGAATCCTTGCACGCCCAAAAATAGGCCAGACAGAATAACAGATACACGGGGCGAAGAAGAGAGATCGAATGCATTACACTACTTATTTTAGTAGTAGTAATAATAATAAGTAGCTCCTAGTATATATATCTATATAAACCCACGATCACGCTTGCTTGGATGTCCTCATCTTGGAAAGCCAGTGGCAATGGCTGCTTCAGCTTCACTACCACAAACCAGCCAGCCGGCCGATCAGCCAGCCGGCGCTCTGCTCCACTTGCACAGGATCCAATCCAACACCGATGATCACAGGTCATGCTCGGGCTTGTCCATGCCGCCACCGTTGTTCTCACTGTCGGCCATCCGGCTCGACCCGCGCCCGATCTTGGACAAGGACCCGGCCACGGCCGACGACAGCCCTTTGAAGCTGCTGCTCCCGCCGTCACTGAGGTTGTGAGAGCGTCGGGACCGCCGCCGAACGAGCTGCGGGGGGGGGAGGCCGCCGCCGCCGCAGCAGCAGCAGCCTTGTCGGTGTCGACGTCGTCGCTGGACACGGTGCTTGCTCGGGCCACCAGTAGCCGTGAGATGTTGCCGCGGCAGAATGGGCAGGCTGGCGATGGTAGTGTCAGCGTCGTCGGGTTGGGCTTGCTGTGGCAGCATAGCGCCAGTGTGCACGGCGCGCACATCTGGTGCCCGCAGTCTTGCACCTCGATCGTGCACGCCTGGTCGAAGCAGATGCAGCACAGCTCCGCGTCGCTCGCCTGCAGGGTGAATGATCAAGTGAGCATAGATGAACGGTTCGTGATGCATGCATCAGTTCCTCATTTATCAGAACACACAGCAATGAACTACTCCCATTGGGGTTCTATACTACTCTCACAATTCTCACAGAAAGCACTGAACATGCATACCTCCGAGGACACATCGTCAATGGCATCAGCATCATTCTCAAGCTCGCAAGGGGAAGGCGACGGTGGAGAGTACTTTGTGCCCTTCAGAATCTTCTTCTCCCTCTCCCTGTTGGCTTCCATCAGTGCCGCTTCCAGGAGCGCCCGCCTCCGGGTCAAGCTCACTGATGAACTTGAGTGGGGAAGGCCACACCATGGGCTCAGCTGACGAAGGGTTCAGCAGCGCCGCACACGCCTCGTGGTTGCGCTTCAACGCAACAGCATAAGGAATCCTCCTGCAGGGACCGAAACCATCCATTCGCTGTAAGATCTAGTGGAAGGAATATGAACAAGCCATTTCCATTCGTTCATTCAGCAAAAGCGCAATTCTGATAACAACGGCCGGGTCAACAACTGCAACTGTGCCCTCCCTCAGTTGATTGTTTTTTCCAAATGTGAATTAGGCAAGTGGCTGATGATGACTCCACTTGCAAATAAGAATTCAGCAAGTGGTTGATGACTGACTCCACTTGATATAGTTGATAGTCGTAGACCAGACCGATTGCGTTCAATGTGGGACCCATATTGTTCTTGTTTTGTTCGTCAGACCCACATCTACCACACTTGCTGTGGAAATCTTTCTACTCTTGTACACTGAACTAATAGACGATCTACAGAGAGACAGAAATGTGGTGCTCACCCTGCTGAGTCCCTCTGGAGACGATCTGCTCCCCAAGCGAGCAGCTTCCGGATGCAGTCCAGGTTCCCACTGCGAGCGGCCAGATGCAGCGACGTGCTGCCGGGGAACCTGCAGCAGCAGCGACGGCGAGCAATCAGTCAATCAATCAATCATACATGGGTGAGCAGCAGCAGCAGCAGACTGACTGAGCAAGAGGAGACCGCCGACCACACCGCGCAGACAAGATTTGCTTACCCGTAGGAGCCGGTGAGGGCGGAGACAATGGCGCCGTTCTCCAGCAGCACCTGCACGCAGCCGGGTCGGCCCTGCCTGGCGGCGAGGTGCAGCGGCGTGGCGCCATGGTCGTCCCTGACGTTAACGAACCGGGCGAAACCCCCTGCCAAGCTTCCACAGCAGCAAGTGAGTCGCCGGCCGGCAGCAAGAGGAGACGATGATTTGATGGGAGGGGAGACGAAGATCTATCTCACCATGAGTCGGCCACCGGCGTGGTCCGCGCCGCCGTGAGGATGGCCTGCAGGCAGTCGACGTGGCCGAAGTAGGACGCGTGGTGCAGGCAGGTCCGCCCGTTCAGGGAGTCGAACATCAGGATCTGGCAGACACAGATCGGACAGCGCCAAGGTTAGTTAGCTTGCAGGAGCAAGGCAGCGAGGAGGAGGAGTTGGGAGGTTGTGCTCACATTGGCGCCGGCCTGCAGGAGCTTGAGCACGCAGTCGATCTTGCCGTGCATCGCCGCGAGCATCAGCGGAGTCTGGACAGAGAACAACAAGAACAGCAAGCAGGAGGGAAAAGGATGAGATTTTTGTCGTTTAATTTGATTGGAAGCGGGAAAAAAAAAGGGGGAGATTTTGAAGCAGGTAGCCCGGGAGAAATCCTTGCGAACTGCAAAGGGGAAAAAAAAAAAAAAGGCTTGGATGGGATTGGGATCCCGCACCTGCTTGTGCCGATTCACGGCGTCCGGCGGCACCCCGTGATCCAAGATCATGGACAGCACCTGCAGGAAAGAGATGGAGAGAGGTGAGCGAGGTGGTTGGCTGGCTAGCAGCTGGCTCAGAGACCATGCCGACATGCCATGGATGGATGGGGAGCAGAGCGGAGGAGGAGGAGCACCTCGAGTCGGCCATTAGCGGCGGCGATGTGGAGCGCGGAGAGGCGGTCGTAGAGCGTGGGCGCGGCGGGCGAGGGAAGGGTCGGCGGCGAGGAGCGCGGACAGGGCGTCGAGGTCCCCGACCTGCGCCGCGCGGAAGTAGTCGTGCTCGTCGCCGGTACGGGCGCAGCTCACACCGTGCCCCATGGCTGCTCGTCCGACCTGCCGCCGCCGGCTCGCTTGCTTGGTACTCTCTTTCTTTACTTTTTATAGGGGTAACTGAGCGGCGGCTCCGGCACGACTCCACCCGCCGGCGGCGAAGTGGAGAGGTAGGTGCCGGGGCCAGGCCGGGCGCAAGCAGGCAGGCAGCGTGGAATGGGGAAAGAGTGGCGACGGCTTTACGCCTTTTATCGACGCTCTCTGTCGCTCCCTTTCTTCTCTCTCTAAAAAAAAAATTGAAATTCAAAATATCTCAGGTCTTGGTAAATTTTTTTTTTTGATGAATTGTGGTCTTGTTAATACTGTATTAATTAATAGTATTATGCTGATGATGGATCGTCCGCGTTAAGTGTAACCGCTAATTGGAAGACTCCTCGTGCACCGACAGCCGTGCCTACGAAATCTAACCGCTGAGCTGGTCTCATGTCAAAAATAACGGCTGTGTTTAAACTCGCGGTTCCCGTCACATCAAATTTTTACCATAAGCATGGAGATCAAATTTAGGTAAACGAAATAACTAACTACAGTTTGAATGTATTTTGTGAGACAAATCTTTTAAGCTTAGTTAGCTTATGGTAAGACAACAATTACAAAAAAAAACGGTAGTGCTATAGTGCCAAATTTCGCGTGAACTAAATGCAGCCAACATAACAATTCTATTTTCCCATGCAGATTTACTCAAACACAGCGTGCAGGCGCCCCGACGAAGGAGGAGAACGGGCGAGGACGGAGACCTCGCCGATGTTAGGGTTCTGGCATGATGAATCGTCCGTGGTAAGTGTAACCGCTAATTGAAGACTCCCTCGTGCAATCGGTGCGTGCCCTACGAAATCTAACCGAGGGCGTCTCTAATGGTGATCAAATAGCTAACGAGGAGGAATTCTATTGGCTATGAGCAGCAATTTGCAAATAGCTAGCTAGATGAGGTATAAAAATAATAAAAAGTAACACGTTCATTGACTATCGAGGAGAGAGACTAAATAGCTAGCGACTCCCAAATAGCTAGCGACTAATAAATATCTAATCTAGCTCAATCTTCTAGAAACATCTCTCTCACATAATTCTCAACTATAGTGTTTATTTTTTCTTATTGATATGTCTCATCTAGCTAGCTATTTGAAAATTGTCATTGATAGCCAATAGGATTCCTCCTAACTAGCGATTTGGTAACTATTGGAGACATAGCGAGCTAGTCCGATAGTCTCTATGTCAAAAACAACGGCCGTGTTTAAACTTTGCGGCTCCCCATCACATAATTTTTTTGCCGTATGCACGGAGATCAAATGTAGGTAAACAAAATAGATATATTTTGCGAGACGAATCTTTGAGCATAGTTAGCTCATGGTAGGCTAACAATTACCACAAACAAACAAAAATGCTACCGTGCCACCAACATAACAATTCCATTTTCTCTCATGCAGATTTACAACACAGCGTGGGAGGGGAAGGGCGTGGCGAGGACAGAGACCTCGCCAATGTTAGTGTTCCTGCACTCTCCCTCTCTTTTTCCTGTATCTCCGGTGAGCATAGAAGGAGCTTTGAGGAAAGAAGGCAAGCCAGGCGGGTGGGAACAACGGCACAATGGAATTAAGGGCCTTGGCGGCGGTGGTGGTGATGGAAGCAACCCGGCAAGTGTAAGACGGGGGGAGGTCCATGGTCGGAGGTCGTCGGAAAGGAGGAGGCGGGAGGGAATGAAAGCGGTCGGTGTGGTGCACTACCGTTTCGCCAAAACTCCATGGCCAAATAGCTCCGGCGAAACCCTAGCTTCGCCGCAGCCGAGGCGATGGGTAGCGGCCGGGGCTAGGGACGAGGTAGAGGGCGTGGTTGTTGACGAGACAGAGACGCGGGTGCGAGAGAACGAAGGGGCACGGAACGAGGAGGCGGTTGGGCCATGGATGAAAAGGGGGCAAGGTTGATGGTCACTTATGTCATTTTAAATGAATTTACTTAAACTTAAGAAAGATTGATTTTGTTTTAAACTTAGACTTGCGTTTTCTTTTGGACATAGGGAGAAACCGTTTTTGTCCGTTGGATTTTGCTGCTGCTGTTATTCTTGTCCTTTTTTTTTTTTCTCTCTCAAGGGATTGTTCATTATTCTTTTTATTCTTTGTCTTTCGGTGTGAGATTATTATTAGATTCATTAGTAGATGCTAACACCGTTCTTTTCAAGCCTGCTTTATCTCACCACCATATGCTCGATCGTGATCATGGTCCACACAAGAGCAACAGATTTATTAGTGACATATTTAATTTAACTACTTTTTGTGTGATGCCAAACGGCACACGTGAAATGAATGAATTTTAAGGTGAGATTCGAACAAAATTGTAGTAACTTTGAACGGCCTCCTTTCTTCGAATGATTTTTAAAAAGGAGAAGTGAGATTCCAAGGCTTTTGAGCGTACTTGCCGTGTCCGAATATAACCAAGGAGTGACCCATGCTTGAATTCGTGTCGGCGCTATTGGACAAGTCCTTTTCTTTTTTTTGGTATGGCCTTTACACTTTTTTTCTCAACCTTTTTTTTTTTTGGTTTGGATCCTAATGTGATGTATAATAAGGTGGGTGGCTACAACAGCGAGTGCAGCACTGTTGAACCTAATGATGGTGGTTTTGCTACGTATCATCTTGCGGCCAATGCGTCTGTTCTTTTAAAAATATTTTTGTGACGGTGGCAATAAGGATTAAAAAATAATCCATTGAGGGATAAAAGAATAATGAATCATTATTGTTAGAGGGACTGGTGTCACCGGATCTACACTACTACAAAACCGAACCGGTGGCGGGCATATTTGATTTTCGGTGGCGGTTTTGATGTCCGCCACCAACAAAGGGTCATAGAAAATCATTTATTTTCGGGTGGCGGTTATTTTGCCCGCCATGGATAATCAAAAAAAAAAAAAAACGAAAAGCCCGGATCCGGGCCCAAATGGGCCCGGATCCGCCGCCGCCGCCCGAACCCCGCCTTGGGTTTCCCGCGCCGCCCTGATGCTCGGTGGGGTGCGCCGCCGGCCGCCTCCACACCCGCCGCCAGCGCCGGATCCTGGCCTCCCGCGTGCGGATCCGGTGGAAAGCCGAGCCGCCACCACGACCGCAGGATCCGCCACGCCGGGATCTCCACCTTGGCCGCCAGTGAGCCGCGCCGTCGTATTTTGGTCTCCGTCGCCGCCGGCCGCGAACGGCGAGCGCCGCCGCTTCGCCGCGTCGCCCGGCCCCCGCGAACGGCGCGGCGCCGCCCTTCGCGCCTGCCGCAGTCGCCCGCTAACGGCGCTGGCGGCTTGCCTCGCGCCAGCGTGCGCCGGCCGTCGCGCCATGCGTCGCCCGCCTTGCCGCCGTCGGGGAGGGGAGGGAGGGATCTCGAGGCGATTTTCGCCGGGGAGGGAGAGGATGCGGGCCGGGTGCGAGGGGTGAGGGAGAGAGTGGAGAAATGAGAGAAGTGTTGAGTGGGTCACTTAGGGTTTCATCGGGATATATATACCGGGACCTTGATATTGGGCCTAAAATGGACTTTGCCGCCCGAAAGTGTTTTCAGGTTTTCGGGCCTTATTTTCCGTGGCGGTTTTTTTTAATCAATTTACCATGCGATTATTTTAACCGTCACGGTTAATAAAAAAATATCCGCCACGGTTAATCATGGCATTAACCGTGGCGGTTTTTTAAATGCCCGCCACGGAAAATGATTTTCAAACACCACGCAAAATCAATTCTCGTAGTAGTGAATTGCAAAGTGAGGTCGACCTACCAATGTCACAACTCTATTTCCGTTACCAAATAAAGCAGTTTTTAAGGTACTATAAGTCAAAAAACAATTTAAGCTAAACCGGATTTGTAGTAAGAACATCAATATTTATGGCAACAAAATTAGTGTCATCAGATAGATACACATACACTATAAATACATTTTTATACTGTGCATATATATGGTAATACAATAATTATGTACACTTTTCATTAAATTCAATTAAAAAATAAAAGCCTCACTTAACCTATCTGAAAAGCTAGTTTCATATTTCCGTGAATCTTGGAGCCCGCGGTAGTATGAATCACGAGATTTTCAAAGTTTGCATGAACCTACCTTTTATTTAGCTTAGCTGTAAAGGTGGTCTCGTCTCACTCTGCTGGCTACGTAAGCATCAAGGCCATACCGTGGATGTGATGCTCTCTTGGTTCTGGTGTGCCTTGTTTTTTTTCTACTTGCATCAAGGCCACCGTGTCCGATGCGATTCAGTGCAAAGCCCCAGTTTCATGTTGGAATCGGAATGCGCGACGTCGCTGGATCCAAGTGAAGTGCGTGTAACGTGCCAACAGATCTAGATACACGACAAATACATACCAAGTGATGATTATATATTAAAAATGCATCATAAGTACTTGTCACATGCACATCGTCTCATTCTCATCCATGCATGGCTCGTCCACAAGCACTATGCATGGCTAGAAGCATGCTTTCCATCTATCCAAGTTGGAACTGTTATTGTGAAAAAATCAAAGCGGGTGTTCGTGGACCGTGTGTACATATATGCCGAGGTGGCAAACCAGGGTCAGGGTCTCTAGTTACACCGTCCCAAGAAGTGAAACGGCATATATTTTTTTTTTTTTGTGAAAAATAGTTGTAACATATGCATGCATAAAGGCTAATGACGACGACGCTCATCAAATGCTAAGTATCATGATGCTAATAGCACAGTAAGGTCGTGATGAGGACAGAAAACCAAAACCACTGAGGAATTTTTGGCTTGAACTAAGTTGATCGAATTCATAAGTTTTGAATATAAAAAGAATGAAAACCAAGGGGAAATGACATCTTTTTTAATTTGTATATAGGCCATATATATCCTATAGGTCGGGATTCTTAGTGCATATTGTAATTTTTTCATTAATCTCACAAATTAATTAAACTTCAATCTTGCACACACAGCAGCGCATGCATGGTTGCAAACACTCTCATTAGTCACACTTTTTTTTTAGACTTACACAGTACAACGCAGACGCTCCACACACACTCACCCCTAAGAACACACGTACACAAACCCTACCCCTATGAGCACCTCCGGGAAGGACCTGAAGACCCGGCAGGTCCAGAGATTCCCCGAAGTCACCATGGGCGCCTCGTCGTCGACGGAACGTCGTTTACCACTTAATGCATAACGCCGAAAATCCCAGGAAAATCCCAAGAAAAGGTGCGAGCACCAGGATTTGAACTCTGGTGGGTAACGTCCCACTGGACCGTCCTACCATTGGATTACAAGCCAATTCGCCTGGTCACACTTTAGGGCCCTAGCTAGACTAGCTAGACACCATAGATAGATATAGGGGGGCAAAGGAGGAACAAGCGAGTGTGGACCGTGCGGTCTTGGTTGATAGTACGTTTTTCAACAAGGACGACTACTAGTCTACGTTTGATGGAGTGCACGCATTGCCATTGGTCACCACTAATAATTTCGCGTTGATTGATTCCAATGGATTTCCATCCATCGACCATTTCTGTTGGTCGTCTCAATCTCATTATGTGCACTTGCATGCATTCATACTACTAGCTATAGCTAGGGTTAATTGTGTTTGATAGATATTTAGTTCTAATCCCATTCAGATGTGGCCGTATGTGTAACTTGTTTGGATCCAAACCCGCTAATAGATTGTATCAGTGGGTATTAGCTGAGCTTCCTTTGGATCATCAGATAATAATAGTTAGTAGTAAGGGCACTCACGGTGCTAGAAACTATCATGGTTTCTATAGTCTTGGACATTGTGTCAAGAAACTATCTCCCACGATGCAATTTTCTATCATGATGTCACATGGCCCACTCGTCACTCTTACAAATTGTCTTGGTTTACGTGAAGACCTGGTTTCTTAGTTAGACTTGGTTTCTTGTGTTTTTCCTCTCTCTCTTCAATAAATACAGCGTCACATCAGCAAAATGCAATAAATAGAGGGTAATAAATGAGGATAGAAACCATGGTAAAAGATTGTGAGTGCCCTAATACTTGGGCACTATTGGGATCCAAAGAGCTATAATAATTCACTACAACTTATTGAATACAAACAATTTTAGCTAATAATTTAGCTATTTGTAGCTAAATGTTCAACTAACAAATATTTTCAATAGTTAGGCCAAACTAGCTAATAATTAATAGCAACTGTTGTTAGCAATGGACTACTATTAGTAGCTACGTAATGGATCGAAACATGACCTTAATTAGCTATTAGAGCCAGCTAATATTTTTTTTATTAGCTAAATAGTTTATTTTTGAATATTAGCGATGTAGTGTTTGGATCCACTAGATCGAGCTATATGTTTTTATAGGTCATGGGATCCAAACGTGACCCGATCTAGCCCTAATTAGTTCGTTGGCACCTCACTATTTGGATCCATTGCTGCTAATAGTTAGTTAGCTGTGCTAATAGCTCATCGTTAATATATTAATTAGCTAGCCAGTTACATGTTGTTATTATTAACTGGTTTGGTCTGTTGTAAGTTGTCACTCCTTCCCCACCACTTATGTGAACTTGTTTATTTATTTACTCATGAGTCATGATGATGAGCATGGACCATGCATATGCAGCATCAATTATACTGCTAGACTGTTGTTCGATCGGTCTGATTCAGTGTGTACAAGAAGCATGGCCACCATGGAGGGAGAGTCTGCTTTTAAATATCGTGCAATGAGAGAGGAATACATTGTGAAGTGTTGACTCCTCCTTGCTGCTCACGTGACACTCTCTCTCTTGGATGGGCGACCCACCACTAAGGCTGAACTTGTTTATTTAGCGTCTTGTTTGTTTTCAAAAGTCATAGGATTTTTAGTCCTAGAATAGTTCTAAGAATTTTGGGAAAAAAAGTACCTCGTAGAGGTACTTCTAAAAAAAAAAGTCACAAATAATCTAAAAAAGTTCATCTTGTTTGATTTAGTAGCGACTTTTTATAGTCGCAATAGGAAAAAGTCACCGGAACGAAACAGTGGCGCCTTGTTTACTCATGAGTCATGATGATGAGCTTGGACCGTGCATAATAGAACTCTTGTTCGATCGATTAGTCCGATTCGGTACACTGGGGGGCTTTAGCCCCTCTAATGACCTTGGTTTGTTCACTAATCACTGTAGCAAAAACTTCAAATCATTAAATCTTTATGAAAATCAATGTCTCTATTGTTTTAGCCCCTCTTGTCGCCATCCTGCATTCACCAATGTGTGTGTATACACGCTCGTGGTGGTAACCGTCCTCGGTACATGTGTGGTTGTGAAATAGTAACTTCCCAACAACGACCTTTTAACACCCGATTTCCGTCGTTACCCTCATTGACAATGACATGGCCCGAGTACACATCATACGGTTTTTTTTTTTTTCAGATACGACCAAAGTGTTGGATGGAGTTTGGTGCGGAATTTCTTCGCCACACCTGGAAAAAGATCTTCGGTACACGATGAGCCGACGATCGAGCGCGTGGAATGCAAATAATGCGACGCCGAAAAACTAAAATACACAGCATGGATGGCCGCGTGTGTGTATGTATATCTGTTTAATCAGCGTTTGTTGACAGCACAACAAACTTTTGATTTGTTGTTTGGTCTAACAAACTCCATGTTGTCCATTTTATTAGTATAAATGGTCTATAGTATCCTGCGACGCTGACACGTTTGTCACGTACGAATGCACGCACGCGCCCCTGCACCTGGTCTGGTCTGGTCGTTCACCGGCCGGCTTTAATTGGTATATTATTCTTTGGATTAACGCAAAGCATAATGATCGAAAAATCCGTCCATGGGTTGGTATGATTATGTGTTTTTTGGGTGTACGTTGGTATGATTATGTACCGTACCACACATGCAGTTAGGTTGCAAACAGGAGTTTGTCGTTGGACGCAAAGAGCTGAGCTAGCAGCTTCTTCCCAACGGACTTAATTTTATCTGAATTTGGCTTCTTTTCATGCATTTTTTGTTTACTTGATAACTCCATTTAAATACAACTATTACTGCAGGAGTATGTTCTTGGCGTTTCCGTTTGACATTGACAACTGCTGAGGAATCACATCAGTTGTAAAATACGTTCTTTAATTGAAGCACAGATTTTTTTTTTTTTTTTTTTTTTTTTGAGAAAATTGAAACACAGATACTATATTAGAGATTGCTATGGGCTCGGGCTGTATTTAAGTCACAGTTTCCTTCCTTTGAACACCTGGGCACCAAGGGAAGTTCGGCCCAGCCCATGAAGCTTATTGGCCCATTCTATCCGATTCATGCCATCGTGCCGCTGGCTGTAGGAAAAGGATTGCTAGCGTTCTGAATTTCTGAATCAGACGGCAATGGCGTCGGAGCCGGCGGCGCTCAGGCGCTGACGACGACCCTGGGCCCTGGGGTATGTACCCCATGCTTATTGCTCCGTCGAAGCTGACCCCGGCTCCCTTGTTCCCGAGATGGGTAGCGGCGGCGGCGCGGTTAGCTCCCCTTACCGCGACCCCCCACACCGGCGAGAAGCGACAAGGAAAGGACCACCGGCGCCCTGCCCCTGCTTCCATCGACCTAACCGCGTAGGACCCCAACGCAAGGTACACGTTCTCTTGCTCATCCCTCCTTCACGTTAGGTGATTGAAATGGATAGATATGCGCACTGACAGTTCGAAATAGCTTCAGTAAAAGCTTTGAAATGTACTTATTGTGTTTTTGAGCCTTTTTTTTTTTCCCCGGTTCAACACACCTCGCGTTGGCCCTTAATTTTTCATGCCCTCGAGGGCTTATTCAGTGAAAGGGACAATATTAGTCTCCAATTAAAAGGGCGAGAAGAGCGACATTCTATTTGCATTTTCATCTATTACATTAGATAAATTGCCACAAATCTGATCCATTGTACTGAACCTTCCAGGAATTAGCACATACCATCCTCACCAATTGTACTTGAATGCAGCGACTCTAATAAAGCGAGAGAGCTTTTGCTGCTCATCCAAAACTTTATAGACAGTGCACATTGGTTTCTTTGCATGTGTTTCTTGAATTTTCTATGTAACATTGGTTTTTTTGCATGTGTTTCTTGAATTTTCTATGTATCCTGTAGGAAGATAAGTATATTCTGTACATGTCATGCAGGGTGAGCAAGCAAAGCAAGCGCACTCAGTAGCGGATTTATTAGGACTTGGGGTGCCGGTACGTGCTTCATCCCAAGTTTTTTTTTTTAAGGAGAATAAACTTTGCTTATTAGAAAGCAATGTACGGTACAGGGCCGGGATACCAGTTTAAAGTCAATACAGAGACGGCCTAGTCCCCAGAAAATTGAAGTTCAACAACGTCTGTCGGCATGGCGTTGTTTAGATGGCTAAAAACCAAAAGTTCCTAAAATTCCCATCACATCCCATCATATCGAAACATTCAACGCAACCAAAAACGCCACGGCCACTATAAAATTTAGGTAATTAAAAAACTAATTGCACAGTTTAGATGTACATTGCGAGACGATTCTTTTGAGCCTAGTTACGCCATGGTAAGATAATATTTACCACTAACAAACGAAACGTCTTACGAAACATGCGATGTGACAAATACGAGAATTTGCACCCAAATTTTGGGATCTAAACACACCCACTAGTCTTGAACATCTTCAGCCATGGTACAATGGCGCCGGCGGCGCCAGGCGCCGACGACGACCGGCCCCGGGGGGTATGTACCCCATGCTTATTGCCCGTCCGGCCGACCCGGCTCCTTTGTTCCTGTTTCGGGCGAGATGGGTCGTGGGGGCGGCGGCGCGGCTAGCTCCCCTTACCGTGACCTCCCGCACCGGCGAGAAGCAAGGACAGGACCACCGGCGCCCTGCTTCCGTCGACATGGCAGCCTAGGTCTTGCCCATCCCTCCTTCGCCCGCTTCTTTTGGTGATACAAATATACTAGTGGTGGCGGCGCGCACCTGCGCGCCTGGAAACTGTTGTGCTTTTTGGTTTGGGAGAAGGATATATGAATGAAATATTTTGTTTTTGACATGAAACGCAGTATAAGGTGCATAATATTGCATATTATGATATGATGAAGGCTGTTCTTATAGCGCTGATGAACGTACGAATCCGCCAACGTACACAGATAGAAGGTTGATCCACGATGATACATGCATTATGAAACATACAAAGTGGTTGTAAGCACCACAGGCAGTCTACAGCTATGTTGTCCAGGCGTAATATCAGGCATAGTAGTACGAGGTTCGTAAAGATAGCTTAGAATAGCAGTGGTTGTAAGCACCACAGGCAGTCTACAGTTATGTTGTCCAGGCGTAATATCAGGCATAGTAGTACGAGGCATAGTTAAGAAAATCTTAACAATAGTTCTGCTTCTACCTAGCTTCAGTTAAGAAACAACAAGTATAAAAAATTTATTTCAGTTAAGGATCATTCTCTCAGCCTAGAAAATCTTTACAATAGTTCTGCTTCTACCTTCAGTTAAGAAATAGCAAGTAGCTTTTAATATCTAGGCACACTATATATCTGTTGAGTAGGATGTAGAACTACATTGACCGGGAGCACGGCCTGCGCGAGATTAGCAGCCTGTCGGCAACACCGAAAAGATGGCGTATAAATTGAGTGCCCTGTTCCGCTAGGCGCTCGCCTAGGCGGGATTCAGCGCGCCTAGACGCTAGTCGACGGGGTACCGTGGAGCCCGGGGGGGTGGGGGTAGTCGGACCCCTAGGGCGGGCACAGCTCGTCGGGCAGCGCGGGGCGAGGGTGGAGGAGCGTCCGGCGGAGAGGAGGAGCGGCGGCGGGCGAGATGCCAACAGAGGACGAGATGCGAACAAAGGATAAGGTTAGAGATGTGTTGACTTGCCTTCGAATGGGCCCTTCCCTTTCTCTATGGGTCTTTTTCCCTTTCTCCTTTTCATGACCCCTCATTTCCTCTTTTTTTTTTTTTATTTTAAGTATTTATACATGATTATTCATCGCTTAGAAAACGCCTAGCAACGCCTAGGCATGATTACTCCCGACTAGATGCTAGTCGAAGGGTAAGCGCCTAGAATCTCGCCTAGTGTCTAGCGAAACAAGGATTGCGTGCGGTGTAACATTGTTTGGTAGCTGTTATGAACAACATCACAGCCACACTGAGGCGAGGCTCTGTTCAAATCGCCTAACTATAATGTAATAATCTCTGACGGAGAGTAAGAACCGAGCTGCATTGCCAGGTTAATAATTGAATAAATCGAGAGGGCTGCGGCATGAAGCCCCGCACGGAGGGGCACCACAATGGATGAACGGGCGCTTAGCGTGCACTCCACAACAGATCTGAACGACGGCAATGCAAACTTAAACCCAACGAGACAGATAGACAAAGCAGCACAGAAGGCAGAGAGAGCAGGCAAGAATGAGGAAAAGACAAGCCCTGAAGGACGGCGGCAGTCGCAGAGACAGAGACGGCGGAGGACGATGGCGGGCGGAGACGGGCGGTCGCCGGCACCCCAATCGTGGGGCCGGCGGCCGCACCCCAACCGCAGGCCGGCGTCGGAACCCTACCAGCGGGCGCATTCCCGGGCGGAACAATGGAGGCAACGCTGAGAAACTAGCGTGGGGGAGGGATTTACACTGGGACGCAATGCGTAAGCGCGGCTAAAGACTGAGACGAGGGAGGTAGGGAGGGCAGGGGAGAAACGATGGAGACGATGCGGGCGTCGTACTGGAGAAGGAAACGCGGAGGAGGAGAGAGCGAAGGGACAAGGCTTATGTTTTTTTTCCCACCTTGAGGAGTCCGCCGACCAATCAGGTAAAAGTACTATCTAACTGTAGATTTCTGGTGAAGTGGGCAGGCCGGTTGAAGGTGAAGGTTACGAAGGGGTTACGTGGGTAAGCTGATATCACGAGAAGGCTTTTGTGATTGTATTACCTAATGATAGATCTGCTTACGTATGACAGTTCGACATATCTTTCAGTAAAGGCTTTGAAATGTACTTATTGTTTTTTTTTTTTTTTTTTTTTTTTTTTGCTTTTCGGTTCAACACACCTCGCGTTGCCCCTTAATTTTTCATGCCCTTGAGGGCGGCTTATTCAGTGAAAGGGGCAATATTAGTCTGATAGTCTTCTCTTAGATTACATAAATGGCCACAAATCTGATCAATTGTACTGTAGCCTTCCAGGAATTAATCAGGATTAGGCCGACCAGGTGCACATACCATCCTTTGATAAATTAGGTCGGTCGGTTAAAACAAACAAACAATGTGGCCTCACCAAATGTAGTTGAATGCAGTGACTCTAAATTTCCTATATAACCTGTAGTTTGTTTTAAGGAGAAAAACAATGTAGGGTACCGGACTGCGGAAACCAGTTTAAAAGTACGGAGTAATGGACGTTGATGGAGACAAAAGTGGTTGGTGACCTTGAAAATTCATCACTTCGACTAATAATATTACTTTTCTAATAATGAGCTTTTGAGGAGATAACTCGGTAAGCAGCGCATGCTAAATAATGTAAACATGCAGGCTTGAGTGCGTTCTCTTTGAGGCGCAGTTCCTTCGGCTATCAGCAAAAACTCAGAAAGCGACTAAACTACCGCATTAAAACCTGTTCTAATTGGTGAATCGTAGTAATTGACCAGCAAATGGGGTCGGGGTACGAATCACATCGCAGCATCGGACATTTCCGAGCAACCGTACGTGGATGGTGATTCGGTTTCCACAGTCTGCTGCAAAGTTTAGTTACTTTCAGTTTCATTCTCTGGTTGGTTATAAGTGCCATATCACCACAACCACAGAATTATTAACTACGTACTTTTTTTTTGGCTGCATTGGGCCTCACTATGCTGAAAAGGACTCTACGGTGGTGTACTGGTGTTCCTCGTACCTGCAGATCACTCATAAAGTTAGCACCTCATTTACTCGTGTTGTGTTGCGTCTGCCATTGCTGCTGCAGCTCACGGCTTGGCGTGTGTCAAGAAGCAAGCGATCGATGGCACGCAACGGTGCGAGTCGCCTACTCCCTCGTCGCCTTGCTGCTCTTTGTGGTCCTCAGCTCCGACTCGGCTGAGGTTCCGAGAGGACGACCCAGCGCGCAGCGCCGAGCCCTCTCCAACTCGCAGCCAGCGCCCGGGCCGGGGAACCTCTCCACTGCACCTTCCACGACACCGTGGCGCATTGTCCTTGTCGTCGGAGCCTTGGGTGTGGTGACAGCCGCCTTGGGTGTGCTGGCAAATTTGTTAGGTCTCTTCAAGCTTTGCTTCCGCTAATGCTAGTCTTAATGCAAGGTTTCAAATGAAACCTTGCATGCTCTCCCAATCGGAAGAGTGGCACGGCGAGGCAGGAGGACTTACGGCTGCTGGACGGGCAGGTGCTTCAGTTTAGTCGCACGATTATTTGCTTCCTTTGTACAAAACCATCTCCGCTCTACCATTAGAGCTGATGATCTTTGTTATGTGCTTGCTTCAGAACTCTCATTAGCATCTTGGCTAATAATAAGCGAAGCCGTATAACCGACTCTTTTTTCCCTTAAAGCAATGCACATACATGTGTGATTTTTTTAAAAAAAGATGTGAAAGTTTCATTGTATCGTTTCATCGGCCTTTGGCATATAACTCTTATACTATGTTGTCATTTGCAAACTATGTAACCATATTTGATATTGTTTCATGTATTGGGATACTATCAAATCCGTAAATAAACATGGTTTATCATACTTACATGTACTGCCATGTAAAATAAAATACAGACTAAACGAACAAGAGAGAAAAAGATGACTGAAAGTATCTATTTCCTATAGTTGAAACTGACTAACTGAGGTTCTCAAAACTAAGAATGTAGTGCTGAACTGCATATGCAGAATCTAGCAACTTTCAGCCCTACGAGACCAAGCCAAAACGTCATTTTCTTCTTCTTTTTTCTTCAACAAAGACATGGCAGAAGAAGTAGTCCTTGCGATCACAAAAAATTGCTAGTGTTTGCAGACAACTATAAAAACTAATCTGAGGGATCTGAATTACAAGATCTACACATTCATAGTTTGAAGCACAACAGTACTTGAAATTTACACTTGCAAATTGCAATCCATCTCTGCAGTGGTTGGGGAGTCAAGAGATTGCTGTTGAGGGGCAGAAGGCGACAAGCAGCTGACGGAGGCGCAAACGACCAAGTTTAGCAGGGATTGTATTGCTGTAATGCCAGGGATTGAATTGAATAAAGAGTTGTCACTAGCTGAGCGGTTGTTTTCATACCTCTATCCCCAAATTACAAGACCTTGACATTTTTTTACACCAAGTTTGACCACTTGTCTTATTTAAAAATTTGTGTAAAAAATTTAAATCATTCTTGAAGAACTTTTATTAATAAACCAAGCCACAACAAAAAGAGGTGATATTTTGCACAAATTTTTGAACAAGACAGTGGACAAACTTGGTATCAAAAAGTCAAACGCTCTATAATTTGAGATGATCAAGTAGTATGGTATGTACTAGTGATAAGTGTGCGCGTGGGTTGGCACACCATGTAGTTTGATTATGTAGCGGCCTACTATAGCCTTTCACAGGATTAGGCCGACCAGGTGCACCTTTGATGCATTTTTACTTATAAAAACGTAAAAAGAAAAGACTATCAAATGATCACACATTTAGCTTGGATGAGACAAACGATTCCACTGAGCACACTAGACAATTGTTAGCATAACTTCGTTATCTGTCCCGACCAATCTAAAGCCAGCTTATTCAGGTGTGGGTGGTTGTGTTAGATGCTTCGTGCTAGTATATACTACTAAAGTATGAAATTGCTAGGAAGTTGCATAAAGACTAAAGTATGAAATTGCTAGGAAGTTGCATAAAGTGGAAAGATGGTCTCTCTACGATATGTATTGTACATTTAAACTAGTGGTGGAGGGCGCCGCGCGTCCTTGCTCGCGATGACAAAGGATGATATGGAACACACAACGGTTGTGATGATGCCAGACGCGAGAGTTTTCACGTGCCAAAGTACAATCTAGCAAGCATAAATATATATACGGAATATTACATCCAAATTTGAGTGTAAAGTTAGCTAGCAAACGTGACTTACAACAGGAATTCACATGATGTTGTTTGTTTTACTAAAAAGTAGCTTAAAAATTTCTACTGTACATAGGTCGACACAAACCAACTGGAAACATGTAATTAAATGACATTTAGCTTATCTCTGTTAACATAATTTTATGGAGATCAACAAGTGTGATGTGCCACTTGTAGTGCAATGACAAATTTGGGAGGCTGATTTTGTGCTTGCCAAACGGAAACTAAAGCGCAAAGCCAAAATGCAAACATCTCTATTTAATCATTTGCATATATCGTCTTAACTACAGTTGTTGTGGTTTCCAACAGGGGGGGGGAGGCTCAAAGTAAGGATCGGAACCTCCGTCTGGTCGGTGCTACGGTCGGAGGCATACAAAATGGAGATATCACTTGACCGAATCAAATATGGTTTCATTAATACATTCACCAATCAAACCTTTTACACGGGCTCGGACCTCCTTTTATAGATCACTGTACAACTCAACGGACATTTACGTTGGTACCTGAAGGAGATACCTAGGATATTCGCTACTCCTTTCTTGCCCCCAGTGGTTACGTTTGTCGTTCTCTTCATCCACCGCCTCATCTCATGGACCGAGGCTGAGCCCATTGAGGCCCATGTAGGAAGCCAGACTGGCCTTCCCCAAAGCATGTCGTGATGTCCCAGAGCCTCCGTCCTAAATTATCCTCGGCCTCCGCTTTGGGCGGTCTTCCTCATGGTCCAGGCCTTCACCTCCTGGGGCTATCATCATGTCCCCTATTGGGGACCTCCGGATGTATGTTTCAGCCAACCTCTGCAACGGACATGCCTCAGGACCTTCGCCTATCGATGACCTCCAGGTGGAGGTTCAAATGCACTGGAAAACTTGGGGAATGCACTTTGTTACCCTGACAAAACCTTTTGCATTTGATAGCGCACCTTCACTACTCAGATAGTTCGACTTAATTTAACTGAATTTGGCTTCTTTGCATGCATTTTTTGTTTACTTGATAACTCCATTTTAGTACATACAACTATTACTGCAGTAGGAGTATGTTCTTGGCGTTTCCGTTTGACATTGAGAACTGCTGAGGAATCACATCAGTTGTACGTTCTTTAATTGAAGCACAGATTTTTTTTTTTCAGAAAATTAAAGCACAGATATTATATTAGAGAGAATATTGCTATGGACTCGGGCTGTATGTAACTCACAGTTTCCGTCCTTTGAACACCTGGGCACCAAGGGAAGTTCGGCCCAGACCATGAAACTTATTGGCCCATTCTATCCAATTCATGCCATCGGGCCGCTGGCTGTACACCCACATAATACAGCCCACTTCTCCTTCTCGTCTTTTTTTTTTTTTTTTTTCTGGTGGCTTTGCTGCTAGCAAAACGATAGCGTTCTGAATTTCTGAATCAGACGGCGATGGCATGTCAAGGCCCATCAGGCCCATTGGCCTCCCGGGAGCGGATAAGGCACGCCCACTCGCTGGGGGCAACGCGCCCGAAGCTTATCCGCTCCCGAGCCGCTCGCGTCCGCCCGCCCGCCGCCGCCGTCCGCCAGCGCCGCCGTTTATACCGCTCGGGAGGAGCGGTTTACCGCTTCGGGGAGGAGCGGCTTACCGAGCCGACACCGCGCCGAAGCGGCTTATCGAAGCGGTTCCTCGGTTTACCGGCGGATTCCTCGGTTTATCGAGCCGGCGCGCGGTTTACCGACCGAGGTGAGGTTTTTTTTTTTTTTTGATTTAGGTTGATTTATGTGGTAGGATTGGGATTTAGGTTAGTTTTTGTGTTAGGATTCATAGATTTAGGCAGGATTTGTGTTAGGATTTAGAAAATATTTAGGTTAGGTTAGTTTTTGAGTTAGGGTTCATAGATTTAGGAAATATTTAGGTTAGTTTAGGCAACTTTTTCCATTAGGATTTATGATTTGATGTAGGATTTGTGGTAGGATGTATATTGTAGGAATACATTGTTGGTTTCTATTATGTACATATATTGTATATATATATATTGTAGGTATATATTGTAAATATATATATTGTTGGTGACTTTGTGTTGTCCGTATGGTTTATGCGGTACAAAATATCTGGGAGTGGGAGACCGAGAGACCGATGTGGGGAGCACGGTGAAAACCTTGCTCCGGGTTGGAAGTGCAACTACTTGTCACACCAGAAAACCGGCGGTGGCTGCACAAGGTTGAAGTAAAGACTTGGCTGGCCGCGGGTCTGAGGTGTTGCATTGCAACCATGTGCCTCCGGAGGTGCGTGACTACTTCCGGCGACAACTTGACAAATCCAAGAAGAGGAGTGATGACGGGGCTCGTGGATGATCGGCACGTGAACGTCTTTACGCACAGAGGGTAACACCGCCATGGGCGAGGACGAATTTGAGGCTCGGATGCAAAGCGCGTTGAGCAAAATCGAGACGTGAATTTGAGTACCAACAGAGGGTGCAGCAGACAGGGGGACATTATGAGCGTGGAGGGGGTAGTGGTGGTGCGGTGGCGGTGGTGGTGCAGGTGGCAGTGGTGGTGGACGTGGCAATCCATTTCAAAGGATGTTCACGGGCAGGAGATCTACTTCAAGCGGGGAGACTCATGTAGTGGTGGAGGACTACCAGGCGGCCCGCGGTGCTAGCAGAGAGGAATGACCCAACCAAGGATTGATACTGAGGGGTCCTGGGACCTTGAAGGGCAAAAATGCCGGGCATGCTATTGGTAAAGCTTGGTCCAAGTGGTTCCATAATATAGGACAACCTGGACGACATGCCGACAATCCGTACTTTATCGGTGCCATCCGAGAGACGAAGTGGGGTAAGTACCTATACTTGGAGATTGATGGTTTCGTGTGTTCTCATTATTTTTTTTCGTGTTCTTATTATTCCCTTATTGTTTCGGTGAAGGCGTCACGTCACCCAATGGAAGGGAGATTGATGGCAAGTACTTAGATGAGAATGTCAAAGACTTGAAGGATAAGTACCTAAAGTTTCGAAGGACTGGCCCACCTATGGCGCCACTTTGATGTGTGATTCTTGGGTGGCCCAACTAGAATGAGTGTGATCAACTTCTTGATTTATTACAATGGGATCACATGGTTTCACAAGTCTATTGATGCAACCGGAAAAAGTCAAGATGCTAAGTTCTTGAACGCCGTAAGTGCACCTCCTAAACATAGTTGTCATGTTGTTCTTTTTAGTTTACATATATGTATATAAATAATAAATGTTGTGCATTTTTTCAGAAATTCGGCAGTGGTGATTGAGATTGGCCCCAAAGATATTGTCCATGTGGTCACCGACAACGGCTCCAACTACAAGAAAGCTTGCAACCACCGACGAATGAGTGGCCTCACATTGCTTGGACACCTTGTCTTGCACACACCGTCAACTTGATGTTGAAGGATATTGGTGACCGGCCCGATCATGCGGGTATGATAGCCGCATCGCAAGAAAATTTCAAATTGGTTGCACAACTATTCTGGGTTGAACAATATGATGAGGAAAGCGATTGGTGGTGAGTTGGTCAAGTGGAATGCCACTAGATTTGGGACCAACTACATGTTCATGGAGAGTTTTCTTCGGAAACGAGAAAAGTTCATGCAGTGGATGGGATCTCCGGAGTTCTTGAAAAGCAAGTGGGCAAAGTCTCAAGAAGGTGCATTTGCTCATGCAAGATTGTCAAGTATGTAGTGGTGGGATGCATTGGCCTACATCATCGGCACAGTGCAACCAATTTACAAATTTCTTCGTTTCGCCGATCAAGACAAGCGCCCCAACATGGCTGATGTGGTCTATGAATACCAGAGCTGCAAACAGGAGATAGAGTCATTCTTTGGAAGAAACAAGCAGACCTGGAGCGAATATAAAGCCATTTTGGACAAAAGGATTGCTGACGTCTACATCGGGACGTATGTGGGAGCAGGTATGATAATGGGTTGTGTTTATTTCGCAAGTTATATATATGTAATACTTACCGTTTGCTTATACTTACCGTTTGTTTATTTCGTATTTCGTCGTATTAAATCCGTGTCTCTCATATAATCTGGATCCAACTCCGAAATGTTCGGTGGCCTAAAGGAGGCCTTTCAGAGAATGACGGATGTGCAGAGCGCCGTGCGTGCATTTGCAGGAGGCCGAGGTTTTCCGCCAGAAGGTTGGTGAGTTTGGCACGGAATTGGCTCATAAAATGGCAGTTGATCCAAGGACATCCCCATGTAAGTATTTTGTACCTCATATCTTTGTGGTCCAATAGGTTTCTTAAACTCGAAACATATAGCTAATATAATGTGGTGCCTTTGCAGCCGCTTGGTGGATGATATTTGGTCGGAGTACTCAATGTTGCGCGCCCCTTGCTTTGCGGCTTGTTGCACAATGTGTCTCCTCCAAAGTGGATGCGAGCGTAACCGGAGTACATTTGCCTTGCCGCATACCAAGGTTCGGAATAGGTTGTCGCACAAAAAATTGGACAAGCTTGTTTATGTCAACTACAACCTTCGGCTGCGACTTGCGGATGTGAACCCAACAAGGAATTATGATGATGATGACTTCATTGACCGGTTCACCGAATTCTCATTCTATGATCGGAGCAATCCGATTAGGGAATGGATGGAGTACGGACGATCTAACCAGCCCACCGGTTCTTGATGACGATTCGACGAAGTGGACGTCTCTCTCGCCATCAAATATTGTCGTACAATTTATATTTGTGTGTATATATATATATATATATATATATATATATATATATATATATATATATATATATATATATATAAATGTATGTCCACCTCACCTTCTATTATTTGCTTGTGTTGGCAAAGTGACCACATAGCAACGGAGGATCTATGTCGGCGGCGGGGATGATAACATCACCGATTGGGCCCGCATACAAATGTGGGTGAAACTCACTTGGGGAAGAGGAAGCAACGTGTGTCTTTCACCATGGCTCCTTGGCGGCAAGGAAAAGAAACCGGTGATGACGATGGCTCCTCGTGTGATGACACGACCGGCGATGGTGGGAACGATAAAGGCGGCGGGCCGAGAGTCCGGGCGGTGGCGGTGGTGGAGGGTATGGCGGTGGCGGTGGTGGAGGGTATGGCGGTGGCGGTGCTAGTGGGAGTGCTGCTTTGGTGGTGGAGGGTATGGCGGTGGCGGTGCAGGTCTTCATTTCACAGGTATCAATTGCACTTCAACCTACATACGCACAATTGTTTTCGTCTAACCCCACTAATTATGGTTGATTGCGGTAGAGCCGGTTCACACATGCGACTCAAGACCGTGACCATGGCCAACCGGACTCGCAGAGGATGTACGGTTCAGCGGGCGGATCACGGCACTCCACAAGATCCTCATCCTCCTACAAATGACACCTCGCAGCTTCTTATACCTATCCCATTCCCGACGCCCCGCCCGACCTATGACTAGATGGTGGTTTGAATGGCAAGACCCCGATTTTTATAATCGGTTGGTTGAAGAATGAGAGACAACAGCAGTATGGTCGGGGATGACTTGGCAAGATTACAAGGCTAGCCTGCTTCAGCAGCGAGGTATCTCTATTATGTCTACCGCCGAGTATGAGGAGTCGTGCCGATATGGGGTGTTCCCGTGTATATGGCGTAGCGCCGTTGATTATTTGTATGCCACTTATTTGTATGGGGTGCATCACATTTTGTTACCGTATTTACTTATGCTATTTATTTCCGCATTGTGTGCCCTTTTTACATCAAAATGTCCAAAGCAACTATCAAAAATTCCTTAAAAAAAATTAAAAAAAACAAAACTACCGGGCGGTTTGGAATTTATACCGCTCAAACCGGCGGTATAAATTCCAAACCGCCCGGTAAAACGGATTTTTACGAACGCCTGGAAAATTTGAATTCAAAACCCAAACGGTCCGGTAACCGCCGCCGGTTTACCGGTAACGGACCGGTAAACCGAAACCGGAGGCCGGGCGGTTTTAGGGTTCGGTCGTAAAAAAAACCCCGGTTCCCGAGATGGGTAGCGGCGGCAGCGGTTAGCTCCCCTTACCGCGGCCCCCCACACGCTGAAGCGACAAGCACAGGACCACCGGCGCCCTGCTTCCGTCGACCTAACCGCGTAGGACCCCAACGCAAGGTACATGTTCTCTTGCCCATCCCTCCTTCGCCCCTTCGTTTTTGGTGGTAGAATGTACTAGATCTGCTTATGGCAAACTCCCGTGCGGCTTGTTTAACTGTATATTAACTGAGTTTTGCAAAGGTTCCGAGATAATCGAACAAGATACAAGAAGGCGTATAGATTAGCTAAACAGGCCACAAAATCTGTTCCCCACCATTGTACTTTTAATAAGTTGTCAGAAGTCAGAACCAGTCTCATACGAACACTTCAGAACTGTTCTTGGGGAAACTTTTTCCCACATTCTCTGTACTATGTTGTTAACTAAATGAATGAAATAACCTTATAAAAAACTTTTTCTTGTGTTTTTGTCCCTTTTTTTTTTGGCTCAACACACCTCGCATTGACCCTTTTAGATTGTCTCTCATTGCATCACCTATGTCCTTGTGGGCTATTCAATGAAAGGGACAACAGAAGTCTCAGTTAAAAGAGCGACATGCTATTTGCATTTGCATCTATTGGTCATTGGATATAAATGGCCACAAATCCATTGATTGTTTAGCGGTGTATAGTCTTCTAGAATTAGGCAACCATCATTTGATAGACTAGACCCTTCGGTTTATCAGAACAAAAAAATAGCAATGTGGCCTCACGAAGGGCACTGGTCACTGAAAACTCTAGACACAAGCTATAGACATTGCGCATTGGGATAATTGTTTCTTTGCATGTGTTTCTTCAACTTTCTATATATCCTGTAGGAAATTAAGTAAATTCTGTACGTCATTCAGAGTGAGCAAGCAAAGCAAGCACACTCAACTCAGTACCGGATTTCGGCCTTGGGCTGCTGGTACTGCAGCCCAATTCCTAGAGAGAGAAAAAAACCAATGTACAACCACTTAAAAAAAGGGAGTTCCTATATTTCAGGTGCCTGCGGCAACAATCTGATACAACCAACTAGTACAATTAAAAGGACAACTCACAAGGGACAATTTATAATTTCTTTTATAGTCCAACAGTGACAAAATTACCTATTGCCTGAACAACAACAAAACAAATTAGGTGCCTGAAATATAGTAGAAGTGCTTAAACATTGTGACAAGGAAAGATTATCAAAAGAGTACAGCTAGTTTGACTGAATCAACCCCAGCCTACAACTGTGCACACAAGGCAATTTTTAGCATAACTTTATTATCCGTCCTGACCGATGTAAATCTGGTGCAGGTGGTTATTAAATGCTTCGTTCTAGTATATACTACGGAAGTTGCTAGGAAGATGGGCCCTCCTCTTTGTATAAATACAAATATAAACCACTGGACCTATCCTTCGCTGTGTACATGTACTTGGCTGTGTCTACTGCCCAATTTAGGACAGCCGCAAACAACATTGCATCGATGCACAAGCCACACACAATGAACCCCCAATTGCTCAAAGCTGTCTCCAATGGCGACACAGACCTCTTAGCACAAATCCTTTCTACGACAAAAATAGCTGAGGAGAGCCGCTGTGCATGCCTAGAAGGCGTCACAGCGGAGGGCAGCTCTGCGCTCCATATCGCAGCCCGCCATGGGTACCTGAAGCTTGTCGAGATGATCTGTGATCAGGATGTATCGCTCATCAAGGCAAGGAACAATCTGCTCGACACACCTCTGATCTGCGCAGCAAGGGCTGGGCATGTGGATGTGGTGGATTACCTTATCCAACTTGCTTCCACACAGCGAGATACTGAGTATGTACTGAGAGCATGGAACTCCGGTGGGGCGACAGCGGTTCATGAGGCTGTTAGGAATGGTCATGCATCTGTCTTGGGAAGCTCATGTCGAGGGAGGCAAGCCTTGCTGTGGTGGTTGATGGGCAAGGTGTGTCCCCGCTGTACATGGCGGTTGTGTCCAACCGGGGCTGACATGGTTGACATCTTGATAAGTGAATCTCATGGAGGTACTGTGAAATCGCCGGCGAGCTACGCTGGACCAGATGGACTAACTGCACTGCATGCTGCAGTTTTTGCTACAAACGGTATGATAACATGGATTCTTTCCAACACGTCATTCACTGTCTACCATGTCAGTTTTGTGTTATACTTTATTTTTATACTTGATTTTTCGTGCTAACGTCATATACAAAAACAGATCGAGGTAGTATGAGATTCGCATGTTATTCTCTTATAGATATAGAAAATGCATTTGTAGACTTGGTAATGTTTGGTAATAAGGGTTTGTTTGGTAGACCTCTTTTTTGTTTCTGATTCTCTGCATGTCGTTATTCTCTTCGAAAAGTGGTTCTCTAGAATAAGCTACTAGCCATTGTTGCCCGCTTCGCTGCGGTTGATGTGTTTGGTATATATTTAGAAATATGCAGTAACAAAGTGTCCGTTGGATTTAAGTTGAAGTAATTGACACTTTTAGATTCAAGGCGCAACATGCTCGGATGCATATTTTTTAGAGCAACAACCTCGGATGCATATGTCACAGTATGTTGCCTAGATTAAGGGGGTTGGTTGTAGCACCCTGGTGTTACGATCTTGCTTAACACCTAGATAAGGCTTAAGAGAATGAGCAAAAGGATTTCTGCAGGTTTTAATATTCCAAACACACTCGAAATGATAAACAAACTGTGCATGATTTGCTAGACATCAAACAAATATGTTAATTAAATTACTTGGCATGAAAAATGGATGCAAAATAATATCTATAAAGGAGTGTGTATATAAATATGTATACATACAATTATTTAATTTGTTTTGGTGAACATCTTACCATATACTAATAAATGTAGTGTATAACGTATTTTTGTTCCAAGTAATTTCAATAGAAATGTATATGTACATATGAACAATACATGGTATATACATGCATACGTGCACGGATATTAATAAAATGAGAATAATCAGAAATGATGGCTTAATTATTTTATTTGTTGGGAAATGGAAAGAAGAAAAGAAAAGAAAAGAAAAGAAAAGAAAAGGGAAGTGGAAATAAAGCTCTCGCGTAGCGCTGAGGCTGTCCTGTGTGCTGTTCGCCGGCTCCGAGCGCGCTGCCGAGTCCGTCGTCTTGCGCTGCGCTGTTGCTCGACTCCCCGATCTCGCCCGTGTGCACGCTGCCGCTCCTCTCGTTGCCTCTGCCGCGCTCGACCCCACCCCCTTTTCCCTCTCGCGCCCCGAGGCTGTGGTCTGCTGCGTTCCGCCAAGAAGAACGACGCCGACTCCGCTAAGAGCAAGTACAATGAATAGCGGTAGCAGGCGAAATGCCTACGTGGAAGAGTGAGAAGGCATGAGAGAGAAGAAACGGCGATTCATGAGTCGGCGGGACAGGAGCGGGCTGGCTGCGGCTTGTGGGGCGCTACCCCGGCTTCCGCGTCTCTCATTTGCTATTGCTTCGCTGTGATTCCCCGCAAGCAGCATTAAATTTGTATGGGCCCCGCCACCAAGAGCTGGGCTGCTTCGCCGAGCCCGGGCAGAGACGCCCGCACGCCGGCGTAACTATTAGACTTTGCTTCTAAGCGGACTCCGCTCTCCGTGCCCTCGGCAAATCAGGCAAGGTGGAGCCGCCATCCCTGTGTCGTCGCGAATCCGATCTACCTTGGAAATCTTCAACCCCACCCGGTGCTGGACGCGGCAAGCCCCGACGCCTCTTTCTCTCCTCTCCTCTTCTCTCGCCGCGGTGTGCAGCCGGGCCAGCGTTGGCAAGAGCCCGTGGTCGTGTCCTCTAGTTGCCCGCCGCCACCATGCCTCGAATCGTGGCAAGTGGAGCTCCAATTTTGGAGTTTTCCATTTGTCGTATTTGTGAGCCGTAGTTGGCCATCGGCCATCGCCCCCCTCCCCTCTCCGGCTCTCCAGCCCTCCGCTCCGTGCTCCGCACTCCGACACGGTGGCCTTCTCGTCCCATCCGCCGCCGCTCTGCGGTCTGCGACGGCATTGATGTCGGGCGCCGGTCCTCATGCTCAGGCAGTCGGCCGTCGTCATTATCGCCGCCTCGAGCGCCAACTCTCCTTCCCTTCATAGGTACCGATTTTGATTCCAAATTTCCTAATTTTAACATACATTCTAATTTTTTATTACAAGGACTCTAGTTTTATACAGTCTCTGGGAGAAGTATGTGGCATTTTGTCATTCTCCAACCATGCTTTACACAGCCAAGAGGTACAATATTCACACGAATTTATTAGCACATGGGAGGCAAGGCGAGAGTGAATGCCTCACATAGATAGATAACCGCATAATGTCGAGGACACCAGCCACAATGACATGGAACGAAAGTAGGCTCAACACTTTATTCGAACCGAGACAATAGTACACAAGGAAGGCAAGCAAACGGGGAGGATTACAAATTATTCTTCTAGTTAAGTAACTCGACCGGGTCGCTGTTGCCTACACGCTACAAAAGACACCGCACTAAAGACCGAAGCATAAAGATCAAGAGCCACTAAGGTGGCACGGTGGACCTATGGATACATGAAACCAGGCACATTTAAAGGCCAAGCAAGAAAAAGATTCATAGGCGAGGGATAGTACAACACAATGGTACAATACTTGACTAATTGACAAACTTAAAATTGGAGGACTGATTATGGCACCACCATGTGTGACATAGAACAAACACTGCATTTGTTGGACGAGAAGCTAAGTACCGATAGGTTGTTGATGGTGGAGTCCACATAGGTAGGTGTTGGTATTTCTAACGTCACTAACTAGTAATGGCGTTTAGAAAGAATATCGGATGTTGCTTCGGATAAAACTAAAAGAAATATTCATTGCAGTTCATAGCATATCCGAAAAGGTTGTCATCCCTATAGTTAAACTACTAATATGCAAGGAATAAAATATTCGTACTATGCCTTGATGACTTCTTAATAAGTAAATAAACAATTATAATGGGTATCCATAGTTTACAGATATGAATATACCATTGTAGCATTTTAGCAGGGAGTAAGAACCGGTGTTGAATTTATATTCTACCACGGGGAAAGAAGTCTTCTATCATGAATTAACTATGCATAGGTGCTAAACATCTTAATCATCTCTCGTGTGCAAAGCTTAAGTGTTAAACTTATCAATTAATTAAACAAGGATCAAAAGTTCACAATAAAGATAATGATAAAGTTTCGATAAATAGATTCAACCAAAGTCATATCTAAGTGGGCGAAAATAGAAAGTGTCAAACGGTGGACGATAGCAATTCATAGGCTAGCTAGCATTAGAAACTCCAATATGTAACTCTAAACTATAAGTTAGGATCTACTCAATTAGTGCAATACATCTAACAATCATTGAAGAAAGACTAATTAAATCCTTACATGAGGGCGAGAATCCGTGAAGACTAAGGCCGAAACTTAGAACAACCCGAATAATATCATCCGCTAGGCCTACATACGGGGATGGATTGCAAAGGACTCAATGGTCTTTTCACCACCACGATCTACCACACGACCCGGCACATAGGGTGCAAACGCAGTAAATAAGATCTAATCACCACGATTACATCATCTCTACCACTCACCCATGATATCAATAGATGAGCGCTATACGAATCCATGTATGAACATAACAAGAATTCAACTATGCTAAACGTGTAATCAAAGTAAATACTAGAACAAATAATCTCGAATATAAACATGATCAAGATATTCATATTAAGAACGTGTAATCGGAACTTGAAGACTACTTACAATGAAGAACTTACAAGAACGAGGCCTGATCTTGAGCCGGCCTCCGACGATCCGGAGCGGATTTCTCCCTTCCTACTAGTTCTAGTCTTGATTGCTACTCTTCCTAAAGCGATGTTTTCTGGCGTGGGATATGACTTGGATCTTGAAGCGTTGTTCTTTGAATTGAGAACTTGATGATCCGAAAAGGGGGTCTAGGGGTCTATATATATGGATCTTCTTATGTCCCTTCGGCCAAAGGCGATGTGGTACTAATCTTTGATTCATCTCGTGCTTCTACCGACGCCCTCGGATCAAACCGACGTTAAACAACCGGTTTAGATTGCGTCTTAGAGGCGGTGGAGGAAGGTTCGGAGACGGGGCTTGCTTGGCGGCCAAGTAGGGGCCGATCGGCCCCATTATTGGCCGATCGGCCAGGGGGAGTCCCCCTCGGGTCCCGTCGTGCGTCGTGGCTTCGGAGTCTTCTAGATGATGTTTTCTTCGGTGTCAAGTTTGGTCCACGTCGGGATTAATCCCGGAGCCTTCTAGAGTCTTTTTCGGAGTTGGATTGCGTTGCGTCGCGTAGTCGTATGGCTCGCGAACTCGCTGTTTTTTTCGTTTAGTCCTCGCAATTCACAACATTACCAAAACTGATGGAAATATGTTAGTGACCCCCTATTCTAGGTTGTTTTTATTATTTATACCCTTTTCTCGTGTTTAATTGATTAATAATTTTATATGATAACAAGTGTCAACAAACTCCCCCAAGCTTACCATTTGCTAGTCCCTAGCAAAGCTATATGCTATAGTAGGATCGGGAGTTGCTACTACGCTTTCATACCTCAAAAGTCTTGTGTTACTCGTAAATAAATTCTCCTCTTAACCGGATTGTTCATACATTTTACCATGGGGCGTAGCCTTTTCACGAATCATAAGCAAGATAAAACAATCAAGTTAAGTACCATGTCTCAAGTTCTTTGATCAACTATCATCCGGGGTTTTTGCAATATTTTCAAAAAAGAAAACTTCGGAGATCCTATGTATGACCCTCTTAAGTGGATGGTGGTAATGGAGTTATATAAGTGGCGGAACATACATAGTGGGATGATAGTGGATGAGGATGAAAGGTAGTAAATAGCCTTTAGCCTTTTCTAGTATTTTTCTTTTCAAGCATCTTGGACTATATCTCTCTTTCTAAAAATTGCTAGGACTGGGAACGTCCATTCTTGGAGAGGTGGGCTTGCCCCGGACTTGTGTCCATTTTTCTCTCTCCTTAGAGATGTGGGCCCTACTCACCCTCGGACACGTGTCCATTATTCATCTCTAAATATTTTTTTATTATTAGGGAGGTAGGCCCTTCTCGCCTAGTATGACTTTTTGTCCGTTACTCTCCCTCGTCTCACTTTTTTTCTCTATTTATTTTTCTTTTCTCTTTCTTTTTTCTCTTTTTTTTTTTCGAATGTAGCCCAGCCTTTATAAAAACATTGAGAGGGACATATCCAAAGATTGCAAGAGTTTATTTTTATATTTATGGCTAGTGGCTTTATGGAGGATGAGGATGCGTACTTCCGAGTTAGAAGCAGCGTATTAGTGGAGTGGGATGATCTTGATGTGAATGATAAACTCTTAAGGGTCATAGCTAAGGAACTCATCATGTAATATTTTATAATTTTCAAAGATAAAAACCAGGAGTCAAGTATCTCTAAGATTATGATAAACAGTAGCTCAACTTTTCATGTACTTTTATCTTTCAATACTAAGACTCAGATTAAGCATGTGCTTCCCATGTGTGTTTGGGTTTAGAGCAAATTAAGCATTTAAAGCCTTGGGAGAATCTAAGTCCAAAGTGTAAGTACTTTTAAGAGGAATTAAAGGCGGAGCAACTATTCATCATCTCCTTAGCATCATCAAGATCATAATTAAAAGGAAGAAAGTAATCTAGCAAGTTCCAAGCATTTATTTGACTCTTTAACACTAAGACTTTTAACTAAGACTCATTAACTCTAAGCAAATATAACTAGCTAATAAATAAGACATAGGATAGTGATACTTATAGTGGTAAATGGGGGTGCTCTCCCCAAGCTTGATCTTGAAGTAGTTCTTTGTTCATCCTTGGAGCTTGCTCCTCTTTTGGGGTCTCCTTTAATGTTCTCCCTGTTAATATTAGTTTTGCACATACCCGAAGGAACAAAATCTTAGGATGTTAATGTGAGCCTTCATGTGCTCACGTCTTTTTGGATTTTTATTATTAAAGGTGTGGACCTTCAGGTGCCCACATATTTTGAAATTTTTCTATGCAATAGGGATGCTAATGCAAAAACATATGAGTGTAATATTTTTGTATTTTTATTTTTATGCCACCACAGCAAGGAGTGCTTGCATGGGGCTTAGGAGAGGCGATGCAAATGCAGCAAACATATTTTTGAGATTTTTCTAAGTGTAGGTTTAGAAAAAGTAGATATGCTAAAGGAAACATGCTAATTGAAATATGCTTTGCGAGAAAATTAAACATGCGAGATAAATACCGAGTTACCTCTCGGCGAGAGTTTAAAGCACTTACTCCCATGGCGTGGTGTCGTCTATGGGCCCTCGTATAAATGTTGTACTGGTAAGGTTCCTTCAATGATCTCAAAGGGTGGCGTAGACGAAGTGGCGAGGAAGTCGATTGTTCGGTTGTTGATGCCGGCCGGTTGGGTCTCCGAAGGTGTACTCTTGTTGCTCTTCTTAGCGGGCGCAGCTTTCTTTCTTTTCCGAGATTGTTTCTTTGGTGGAGACCTCTCGTGTGTAGCGGTGCGGCGTTCAAGATGGGTAGGAGCTGAGTGTACTTTTCCTTGATGTCTTTTTCTATTCTCTCAATGTGCTCCATCTTCAAGTCCAGCTTTTGTTGTAGTCTCTGGAGACGCTTCTGGCTCTTGGTCTTTCTTCGGGGCTGTTCATAGTTAGTATAAGTATTAAGAAACAGCGTATCTTTTTACCTTGAATCTGGAAGTGGATCTCGCCCGTCCTGATGTAGATGATAGCTCTTGTAGTGTTCAGGAACGGTCTTCCAAGTACTATGGGAGGATCTTGTTCTTCTTCTCCCATGTCCATGACTAAAAAGTCAGTGAGGACATAGCAGTCTTTAATCTTGACGGGGACGTTTTGTACAATACCTTCCGGGAATCGGTGTGATTGATCCGCCATCTGCAACATTACATAGGTGGAACACAAAGGCAGATTACCATATATTAATTGATACGTTACCCTTGACATTAAGTTGATGCCTGATCCCGTGTCGCAGACAACTTGCTAGAAGTTCCATTGATTAATGGAGCAGTGGATTGATGGAACTCCAGGGTCGTCTAGCTTCTCTAATGGTGGTGGAATGTGCCGAGTCTTGCGTTCTGTTGGGACTTGATTGATCATCAAGACTCCTTCCACGTGTGGTCGAGGTTGATGGTTCTTCTTGTTCTTGCTTCTTCTTTTTGTCCTCTCCTTGACAAACCGGGTACGTGTACTTGAGTGGTACGGTAGTGGTACGGTTGGGCGAGGGGGAGCTAGGGTCTTGTGTTTGCAGTTGAATCTCTCCCTCTGTCCGTTGACGGTGAAGACGATCTTTGCGGTGTCGGCGTAGATGATGGCCTTGGTGGTGGCAAGGAAGGGGCGGCCCAGAATGATCGGGGCGTTCTTACCTTTGCCCGTATCCGGGACCCACGAAGTCGGTGGCCACATAGAGCTTACCGATGTAAAGACAACGTCTTCCAGGATGCCTTCGGGATAGCATAGCGGCCCGTCACGCAAGTTGTAGGCACATGGTTGTGTATAGTAAATCTGAAATGGCTCAAGGTTTACCTTAGGCATGATATTGACACTTGAGCCAAAATTGACGGCGTCGTCGTAGGTGCGGGCGCCGATTTCAATGGTGACGACCGGTCTCCCTGGATCTCCTTTCTTGGCGGGCATACCCCGGTCGGCACAATTCAGTCCTCCTCGTGCATCCTTGGTACGAATACCCGCATAGTAAATATCGACAAGGTTTGCAGATTCTAATTCTTAAATTTGGCCCGGAATCTTACCGGTTAGGCATAGGAGCAGATAAAGCCGGTGAGACAATTGAGATTCTATCATTTTATTAAAGCTATCTTTGGTTCTTTATTGCGAAGAAAAACTTTCCATTTTAGTACTAATAGTTTCTAGCATTTTATCATTGGAAGCTAACTTCTTAGACAGATTATCCATGAGTCTACCTTGGTTTTGTACTAACTCTCTTAAAGGTGGGAAATTATTGAAAGAGTTATTACCTTGATAGTTACCTGAGTAGTTACCTTGGTAGTTGGGTCTCTGTTGATTCCATCCTTGATTCGGAGGACGATCTTGGTTGTTGTTGTTGTTGATGTAATTCACGTCCTCTTCTAGCTCGGGACATTGGCTGCGAAAGTGTCGATGTTGCCACATTCTTCACATGTCATGCGGGAATCGAAGAGTTGCATGACTTCTTTCTTCTCGGGAGCTTTGTCTTCAAGCTTCTTCATAATTAAATCCATTTTGGCGACCAAGCATGTCTACCTCTTCAGCTGGTGCATTCCTCTTTCTTTCTTGCGGGGTTGACGGTCCTCATTCCAAGCTTGGTTTGACGCCATCTTCTCCACAAGGTCAGTAGCTTGATTCAGTGTAAGGGACAGGAAAGCACCTCCAGCAGCAGCGTCCATGGTCTCACGGGTGTTGTTGTTGAGCCCGTGGTAGAAGGTCTGCATGAGTAGCCAGTTCTCCATTCCATGGTGTGGGCATTCAGTGATGTAGTCTTGGAAGCGTTCCCACGCCTCTGGAACGGATTCATCGTGTTGCTGCTGGAAACTTGAGATTTTCCCCCGTAAGGCGTTGGTTTTGCCTATAGGGAAGAACTTTGCCAGGAAGGCAGTAGAGCAAAGTGCCCAAGTAGTGAGTTTGTCTTTGTTGGCGTAGAACCACTGCTTCGCTCGTCCCAAGAGTGAGAATGGGAACAGACGAAGTAGGATTGCATCACTTGAGACATCTTTGATGGTGAAGGTGCCACAGATCTCTAGGAAGTGTTGTAGGTGAGCATTGGCATCTTCATGGGCTTTTCCACAGAATTGGCTAGCTTGTACCATGTTGATGAGTGCAGGCTTGAGCTCAAAAGCTTTGTCTCCCACATGTTGTCGGTCCAAAGGCGGATGTTGGCCGTAGTCGGTCAGAGTACTCGCGGAGGGTCTTGTTTGCCATGACTTGAACACGGGTGCTAAAGCGCACTGATGGAGGAGTCTTCGAGGTAGTGATCTTAGGTTCGGACTTCAACTTAGATCTTGCCTCCTTCAAAAGTTTTTCCTCGGATCGGATTTGGAAGTTTTCGGGGAAGATTCCTTTTCATACATTACCCTAAAATAGATAGGAAGAATAATAACGAGGGTAAACTTGTTTAAGAAATTGATAAATTTAACACTTTACAATGCGTGAGAGAGATGTATGCAAGTTAATCCTATATTTTTTTATTTTATTGGGCTATAGACTTTCTTTCCCGGCAACGGCAAAAAAAAATGCTTGTTGGTATTTCTAACGTCACTAACTAGTAATGGCGTTTAGAAAGAATATCGAGATGTTGCTTGGATAAAACTAAAAGAAATATTCATTGCGAGTTCATAGCATATCCGAAAAGGTTGTCATCCCTATAGTTAAACTACTAATATGCAAGGAATAAAATATTCGTACTATGCCTTGATAACTTCTTAATAAGTAAATAAACAATTATAATCGGGTATCCGCAAGCGCACGGATATGAATATACCATTGTAGCATTTTAGGGAGTAAGAACCGGGTGTTGAATTTATATTCTACCACGGGAAAGAAGTCTTCTATCATGAATTAACTATGCATAGGTGCTAAACATCTTAATCATCTCTCGTGTGCAAAGCTTAAGTGTTAAACTTATCAATTAATTAAACAAGGATCAAAGTTCACAATAAAGATAATGATAAAGTTCGATAAATAGATTCAACCAAAGTCATATCTAAAGTGGGCGAAAATAGAAAGTGTCAAAACAGTGGGACGATAGCAATTCATAGGCTAGCTAGCATTAGAAACTCCAATATGTAACTCTAAACTATAAGTTAGGATCTACTCAATTAGTGCAATACATCTAACAATCATTGAAGAAAGACTAATTAAATCCTTACATGAGGACGTAATCCGTGAAGACTAAGGCCGAAACTTAGAACAACCCGAATAATATCATCCGCTAGGCCTACATACGGGGATGGATTGCAAAAGGACTCAATGGTCTTTGTCACCACCACGATCTACCACACGACCCGGCACATAGGGTGCAAACGAGGTAAATAAGATCTAATCACCACGATTACATCATCTCTACCACTCACCCATGATATCAATAGATGAGCGCTATACGAATCCATGTATGAACATAAGATAATTCAACTATGCTAAACGTGTAATCAAAGTAAATACTAGAACAAATAATCTCGAATATAAACATGATCAAGATATTCATATTAAGAACGTGTGCGGAACTTGAAGACTACTTACAATGAAGAACTTACAAGAACGAGGCGATCTTGAGCCAGGCCTCCGACGATCCGGAGCGGATTTCTCCCTTCCTACTAGTTCTAGTCTTGATTGCTACTCTTCCTAAAGCGATGTTTCTCTGGCGTGGGATATGACTTGGATCTTGAAGCGTTGTTGCTGAATTGAGAACTTGATGATCCGAAAAGGGGGTCTAGGGGTCTATATATATGGATCTTCTTATGTCCCTTCGGCTTCAGCAGCGATGTGGTACTAATCTTTGATTCATCTCGTGCTTCTACCGACGCCCTCGGATCAAACCGACGTTAAACAACCGGTTTAGATTGCGTCTTAGAGGCGGTGGAGGAAGGTTCCGGAGACAGGGGGCTTGCTTGGCGGCCAAGTAGGGCCGATCGGCCCCATTATTGGGCCGATCGGCCCGGGGGGAGTCCCACGGGTCCCGTCGTCGGCGTCGTGGCTTCCCGGAGTCTTCTAGATGATGTTTTCTTCGGTGTCAAGTTTGGTCCACGTCGGGATTAATCCGAGCCTTCTAGAGTCTTTCTCGGAGTTGGATTGCGCGTTGCGTCGCGTAGTCGTATGGCTCGCGAACTCTGCTGTTTTTCTCGTTTAGTCCCCGCAATTCACAACATTACCAAAACTGATGGAAATATGTTAGTGACCCCTATTCTAGGTTGTTTTTATTATTTATACCCTTTTCTCGTGTTTAATTGATTAATAATTTTTATATGATAACAAGTGTCAACTTGATAGGTTTACTCGTTGTTGCAAGATGGAAATACCTTGTCACCCACTTGATGGAACCAACAATAGATTAGGACAAAAATGAAGTAGCTACCTTTCCCGCCTTTGTGGCGAACAAAGTGAGTTCAAATATAAATAAGCCTTTATGTAGTCGTCGGTACACACATAATTGTTCATTCTAGACAACCTTTCATTACAATAATTTCACAAAGACAAACCTAGTTCGTAGTGTTCCCTATGCAAGCTGATCTTAGTAGCCATTGACCACGCTTTGGAAATCCCTCAACGATTGTGGTGGCAGTGGTTTTAGTGTAACAAATGGGAGGAGCAACAAGACAATTAGTTATAGGGATGAACTATATGATCTACAACAAGGCCATCTTCAAGCAATGAGAAGAGGGTGATGAAGCGCAAGCAATGGGAGGAGGGCGATGAAGAAAGGGCTGGCACATCACATGCTTATATAGGCAAGAATGGGAGACCTGGATAAGGCATTGGTGCCTCTGGTACCCCGGTGCAAGGAGCTTATTAATGGGAATGGGGCCTACCTAAACATGTTCATGCACCCATGGATGGTGGGAGTGCATAGATTCCCGTGCATGTTTCTCGAAGTGGGAGATGTCCTCGATGCACTGATAACAAGGATGCATGCAAAGATGTTGTGAGACATTACTTCATCTACGGTGCATATGTCCATATGTCCATAGTAAATCTCTATGGTAAGAACAAAAGAATTATATAGCCGAGGAACACCCCGTGCATGCATGAAAATTTACCAGAGGACTTTAGATATCTGTAAATTCTGGCTAGTAAGTTCTTAGCTTGCAGAGAAACTCTTGCTATAGACGCATTAGGACTGTTGTTGCTAGGGTGCACGTGGTCACGGTCAATTATGATGAAAACAACATACACCTTTTATATAGCATAGAGAGCACTCGTCGATGCATGGAAATTTACCACAATGGTTGAAAGAAGGCCCAAAGATATAAATTCATGGGATTATTATTATAAATTTTATGTAGGTAAAAAGGTGCTTTGTCCATCCATGTAAAAAGAGAAGACACAACAGCATTGGTGATTTGGTGGATGCAATGGACACATGCAGTGTTGGATAGTGTCTATGCATTGCATGTATAGAATCTTTTTTTTTTTTTTTTTTTTTTGCATGCGATAGAACAATTTGCTTTTCAACATGCAAAGGACAAATGCATTTGGCTGCATGCATTTATGTTCATTCAATTTTTATGCACTCACTTCAATTTGCTTTTCAGCATGCAAAGGACAAGTGTATTTGGCTGCATGCATCGTTCATTCAATTTTTATGCAGTCACTTCATTGTGTGTCCTTTGCATGCATGCAGGAAGGATGGCATTACATGCATGGAATCTACTTTTTTGCATGCGAATGACAGGACAATTTTCTTTTCAGCATACAAAGGACAAGTGTATTTGGCTGCATGCATTCATGTACAAAGGACAAGTGCATTTGGAATCTACTTCATGCATGCATGCATGCATGCACGAGGGATATGCAGTTGTGAGCAACTTCATCCGGATCGTAAAATTTTCATCTAACACACGACATGAACGAAGCATACGTGGACACCTTCAGAGGCGGCCTAGACGGGCGCCTTCATACTTCTAATACTTAAGAAGTGATTCTGTGTGGCAGGTATCCTCCTGGATTCAACTCTGAGAGGTCTACCAAACAGGCCTGTGTTAAGTGTTCTCTCTTATTGTAGTGCTAATTTTTTTCTCTCTTAGCTCAAGAAATGTGTGAGTCCCTGCAACGTTGGGAGCCAACACTTGCGCAAAAGGCTGACAGCTCTGGAAGAACTGCCCTTCACTATGCAGCAGCATCTGGGAAGACTGGAGTGGTCAAACTTTTTCTGGTCAACAGCTTGCTTGCTTACATTCCAGATGATGATGGTCTCTATCCTGTGCATTTTGCTGCTGTGGGCGGGCTACTCAGAAATTATCCGTGAGATCATGGAGATATGCCTGAGCTGCGATGAGTTAGTTGACAAGAAACATAGAAGTATTTTGCATTGCGCCGTTGAATTGGGGAGGACTAAGGTAGTGTGGTACATCTGCAGGAACCCTAAGTTCACAAGTATAATGAATGCGGGCGATAGTGAAGGAAACACACCAATACATCTGGCCGTAAAGCATCAGTGTGTATTCATCTTCTGCCTTCTTATGATGCATCTAAGGGTGAATCTTGGCATTGTTAACCATAAGGGATTAACACCGTTAGATGTTACCAGGAATGAGTATAGCCCTAAATATTCATTCTTAACGGTACAACCCTACATCATGCACTTTCATCTTTTTCTTTTATTTTATTTCCTTTTCTTTTTAGCCTCATAATATTATTTCCTTTGATGCAGTTCTTTGATGCTTATGTCCGCTTTTTTCCTTATTACTCTGTGAAGCTTATTCCAGTCCATTCAACTTGGCTAGAAATCTGAGATATAATCATTGCTTGAAGAAGACAAGGAATCCAGTAGATACTCCGATATGTCCCAGAGCATTTTATGTCTCTCTGTTCTTATTGCAGCCGGTTCATTCGCTGCTGCTTTCACTCCACCAGGCGACTACATTACAGATGGTGAGGATGTGGGCCTGCCACTCTTTGGGGGAGGTCTAATTTCCTGAATTACGTTGTGGCAAATAGCATGTCATTTTATCTGTCCACAGTTGCGACATGCCTGCTTATGCATGCCAGTCTAGCAACTACACCCATAAGAGATCGCCACAATTACCTCACACTCTCTGCTGTACTGGTCTTAACAGCAATTTTGTTTATGTTTACAACATTTACGAGTGTTGTACGGCTAGTATTGGACCCTCAAAATAGCCAGAGACAACATCTTATCTTTTACTCCACCTTGGTGATGGAACTATTGGCCTTCATTTGTATTATTATGCCGGTGTCAGTGTTAACAATCCCAGCATGTTTCCGGGTTTTGATGAGACTACGGACGAGCAAGCATCCCTGGTGGGACATGCTTAGAGTACTAGCTGCAGCTAGTCTTCCTATCTATGTGGTCTGTAGTTCTATCACTGAAGTGAATCAAGTGATATCTGACGTTAAAAGAGTCCAACCTGGTAAACAAGAGTCTTGTAGCTGGCTTGGGCGTCATGATGCAATTTTCCTACGCCCTACTTGAGGTTCTTGATAATCCCTGGATGTTCTGAAACTGGCTGCAGAGTATGGCATTGCTTTCCTCAGCTAATGTTGTTCTGTGCTTCAAGAGATTTTGTAAAATAAGGGAAGCTGTAATTCTTTGTCAGTTGGTCGTTGTAACAGATTTTGTTTTTCATGTTGTACCAATGCCGATTGCTGGTTTAATGAATACATACAAGATTGTGCGCTTTTTTTATCGCAACAAGATTGAGGTAAACTTTAACTGATGATCTGTGTGCATACTGAATTTCAGGGAGTTTGATAGCCTATGATGTTTACGAGGCATGTTTGAAAATGACTATGAGATGTACTGGCTTGTTATATCTGATTAAGTGTCGATGCCTTCGACTCAACGTTCTGTCACTGAGATGAACTGGAAGGCTTTTTGTATGGTAGTGTTACAATCTTGAATTCTTATTTCTGCTTCCTTTAAGCTGAACCTTTGCAGTTACTTTCCTCCGGGATGGTATTAGAAGTCGTTTAGGGACAAAGCGACACGGCCTCCAAAACACAATTTTGACCTCTTATTATTATAAAAATATTTATAGAGATGTGATATGTATACTTTTATCAAAGTATTTTTTAAGACAAATCTACTCATATAATTTTTACATTTACAAACTCAACAACATAAAAAGTTATTGATGATTTATATTTCGATATTTGACCCAAATCTTGTCCAAAAACGACTTCTACTATCATCCGGAGGGAGTACCTTTTGCTCCTTGTTTCTGTTGTAGATTTAGTGGGGAAGAGCTTATTTTATTTCTGAGACGAGTGTGTTCAGCTGGTGTTGGACATCGTGAAATTTTCACGTGTCCCTGTTGTTGCACTACGGTCTGAGAGGATTGAAGGGGTTGAAGAGGGTTGGAATGGGTTGGACCTTTTCCTTTGAACAGCTGGAGCTGGGCACCAAGGGAAGTTCGGCCCATCCCATGAACTTTGTATGGCCCAATTCCACCCAATTCACCGGTTCCTTCCTTTGATCAGCTGGGCAGCAAGGGAAGTTGAGGCCAGATCATGAACTTTGAATGGCCCATTTCCACCGAATTCATGCCAATTCATGCCATCGGGCCGTTTTCCACCGAATTCATGCGATCATGAACTTTGAATGGCCCATTTCCACCGAATTCATGCCATCGGGCCGTTCCCCGGCTGTATGGGCCACAGCCCACTTCTTCTCGTCTTTTTTCTTTTGTTTACTAGGAATCTAGGATTCTCCTAAAAAAAACTAGGAATCTAGGATGAGTCACGCGGCAATGGAGGCAGCGGCAGCGACTCCATGTCAACTTGTCATCTCGGCGAGCCTGACGACGGCCCGGGGGCTATCTGCCCCAATCCTTCTTCCTCCGTCAACGCTGACCCCAGCTCCAGCTCCCTTGTTCCGATTTTGGCGAGATGGTGGGTCGCAGCGGAGGCGCCGCTAACTCCTCTTACCGCGACCTCCCGCGCCGGCGAGAAGCGACAACGACGTGACCACCGGCGCCCCGCTTGGGTCTACCTGGCCGCGTAGTACCTCAACGCAAGGTATACATGTTCTCTTGCCCAACCCCTCCTCCACCCCCTTCGTTTAATTTGGTGTTTGTTGAAATGGATAGGTCTGCGTCTATTTGACAGTTCGAATTAGCTTCAGTAATAAAGCCTTTGTAATATATTGTGCTTTTGTGCATTTTTTTTAAGGCTCAACACACCTCGCATTATATTGACCGTTAATTTTTCCTGCCCTTGTGAACTATTCAATACAAAGGGGCAACACCAAAAAATAGCATCCTCTGATAAATTAGATCTGTCGGATCAAAAAAGTAGCAATGTGGCCTCACCAATTGTACTGGAATGCAGCGGCTGTAGTAGAACGAACAGTTTTTGTTGAGAGATAAATGGGGCAATAGACAAGCACGCTCAGTATATAGACACTGAGCAATGGGACAGTAGTTTCTTTGCATGTGTGTGTTTCTTGAATCTCCTACATATCATGTAGGAAATTGTTGAATATATTCTGTACATCATGCAGAGTGAGCAAGCAAAGCAAGCACACCGAGGAGTGGATTTAGGCCTGGGGCTGCCTGTGCTGCATTCCAAGTCTTATATATATAGAAAAATATGTAAAAAGATTACACCTAGTTTGATTGAGTCAACCCACCAACCTCCCACTCGGCATGCTGGACAATTGTTAGCGTAACTTTGTTATCCGTCCTGATCAATCTTAATTGTTAATCAGGTGTAGGTGGTTCCTAAATGCTTCGTTCTAGTATACTACCAAAGTAGGAAGTTGCTTGGAAGATGGGTCTTCCTCTTTGTATATACATACAAGAGTAATATAAACCACTGCACCTCGCTGTGTACATGTACTTGGCTGTGCCCACTACCCAGTTTAGGCCGGACCCAAACAACATTGCATCAATGCACAAGCCACACACAATGATCCCCCAATTGCTCAAAGCTGTCTCCAATGGCGACGCAGACCTATTAGCACAAATCCTATCCACGACAACAATAGCTGAGGTGAGCCACTGCGCATGCCTAGAAGGCGTCACAGCGGAGGGCAGCTCTGCACTCCATATCGCAGCCCGCCATGGGTACCTGAATCTCGTCGAGATGATCTGTGATAAGGACATATCACTCATCAAGGCAAGGAACAATCTGCTCGACACACCTCTGATCTGCGCGGCAAGGGCTGGGCATGTGGATGTGGTGGATTACCTCATCCAACTTGCTTCCACGCAGCGAGATACTGAGTATGTATTGAGGGCATGGAACTCCAGTGGGGCAACGGCGGTCCATGAGGCTGTTAGGAATGGCCATGCATCGGTCTTGGGGAAACTCGTGTCGAGGGACGCAAGGCTTGCTGCGGCGGTTGATGGGCAAGGTGTCTCCCCGCTCTACATGGCAGTTGTGTCGAGCCGGGCTGACATGGTTGACATCTTAATAAGTGAATCTCGTGGAGGTAGTGTGAAATCGCCAGCGAGCTATGCTGGACCAGATGGACAAACTGCACTTCATGCTGCGGTTTTTGCTAGAAATGGTATGATAACAATTCTTTCCTACACATCATTCACTACCTACCATATCAGTTTTGTGTTTATTATATATGCTTTATTTTTTATCTTTGATCTTTTGTGCTAACGTCATATACAAAAACTGATCAGGGTAGTACGAGATTGACGTGATATTTTCTTATAGAAATAGAAATGCATTTGTATACTTGGTAATGTTTGGTAACAAGGGCAATGTTTGGTAGACCCCTTTTTATTCCTGATTCTCTGTGTCTCGTGATTCTCTTAGAAAAGTGATTATGTGGCTGAAAGTGGTTCTCTAGAATAAACTATACATAAGTGATTCTGCGCAGCAAGTATCCTCCTGGATTCAACTCTGAGAGGTCTACCAAACAGGCCTCAAGTGTTAAGTTTTCTCTTTTATTGTAGTGCTAATCTTTCGTTGTTTTTTAGCTCAAGAAATGTGCAAATCCCTGCAACGCTGGGAGCCAACACTTGGGCAAAAGACTGACAGCTCTGGAAGAACTGCCCTTCACTATGCAGCATCATCTGGGAAGACTGGAGTGGTCAAACTTTTACTGGTCAACAGCTTGCTTGCTTACATTCCAGATGACGATGGTCTCTTTCCTGTGCACCATGCTGCTATAGCTGGTTACTCAGAAATTATCCGTGAGATCATGGAGATATGCCCAAACTGTGATGAGTTGGTTGACAAGAAACATAGAAATATTTTGCACTGTGCTGTCGAATCGGGGAGGACTAAGGTAGTGTGGTACATCTACAGGAACCCTAAGTTCAAGAGTTTATTCAATGCGGACGACAGTGAAGGAAACACACCACTACATCTGGCCGTAAAGTATGGGCATGTATTGAGCTTCTTTCTTCTTATGATGGATATTAGGGTGAACCTTGGTATTATTAACCATAAGGGATTTACTCCGCTAGATGTTGCCTTGAATGAGGATATCCATAAATATTTTTTTTCACTGGTACGACCCTACATCATGCAGTTTCAACTTTTCTTTTTTCTTTTCTTTTTGGTCTAAATATTATTTCCTTTTATGCAGTTCTCGAGTGCTTACATGGCCTTTTCCTTATTACTCTGTAAAGCTTATTCCAGTTCATCCAACATGGCTACAAATCTGAGATATAATCATTGCTTGGAAGATGATATGGAATCTAGCAGATATTCCGATATGTTCCAGAGCATGTCATCTCTCTCTCTATTTATTGCAGCTGGTTCATTTACTGCTGCTTTCACTCTACCTGGTGAGTACATTACAAAAGACAAGAATGCGGGCATGGCACTTTTTGATGGGGAGTCTGCTTTCCAGAAATACATTGGATCAAATACCGTGTCATTTTGTTACTCCGCACTTGCAGCATACCTGATTGTACTTGCCAGTCTAGCAACTACACCCATAAGGCGTCGCCGCTATTACCTCAAACTCTCCGCTGCTTTGCTTTCCTTCGCATTTATGTTTATGTTTGCAACATTTACTAGTGTTGTACGGTTAGCATTTGACCCTCAAAAGAGTTGGAGTGAATGTTTTACCGTTTACTTCCTCTCGTTGGTGGAAGAGCTGATGGTCTACATTTGGGTTGTTTTTCCGTTCTCATTGTTAGCAACACCAGCATGTTTCCGGGTTTCGATGAGACTACGGACGAGCAAACATCCCTGGCGGGGCATGCTTGGAGTACTAGCTGCAGCTAGTCTTCCTACTTTTGTGGTCTGTCGTTTTATCATTGATGTGATAACTGCCATTAAAAGAGTCCAACCTGGAAAACAAGAGTCCTGTAGCTGGCCTGGGTGTCATCATGATGCAATTTTCCTACACCCTACTTGAGGTTCTTGAGAATCCCTGTATGTTCTGAAACTGGCAGCGGAGTATGACATTGCTTTTCTCAGCTAATGTTCTGTGCATCAAGAGATTCTATTCAATAAGAGAAGCTGTAATTCTGTCTCTGCCTCTTTTCTCTCGAGCTGTCAGGCACCTGTAAAGGATCTAGTTTGATCTTTGTAACAGATTTTGTTTCTTCATGCTGTACCAATGTTGATGACTGGTTTAATGAATATACGAGATTGTGTGTTTTTCTCTATCAGCAAGATTGAGGTAACTATTAATTGACGATATGTGCATTCTGAATCTCAGGTAGTTTTTAATGGCGAAAGTTTTTTACAAGGTAGGGTTGGAAATGACATGGTACACACCGGCTTGGGGACTATGTTTATGGGTTGAGGGTCGATGGCTTGGACTCTGTTTTCTGTGACTATTAGCTGGAAAGCTTTGTGTTTTAGTGCAACCATCTTGGCCGCTTATTTCTGTATCCTTTTAGCCGAACCTTTGCAATTGCATACTTCTCCTAATTTAAGTTGTGGATTTGGTGGGGGCGTGAACAACATAATTTTGCTTATTAGTTCCACAAGGTTGAACGTAAATGTTCGATTTCTTCGCTTGCATAATAGCATCACATAAACTGCTGGAATGCTTTTGGACAGGGGAAACGTTCTCAACCTGTAAATGTTGATATATATGATTTGAAGCAGCACCGACGGTGTTCTGAAAGCTTCAGGAAGGTAGCACTCGATTGCACACTTATCAGCATGAAAAAATTGCCCATCCTTTATGTATTCGAAATCATGTATTTGACTTCTAAATTTTCCTTCCGTACAGCACATCCAATGGTCATGTAATCTGAACAAATTGTACAGCTCGTTACGTGCGGTTGGCCCTTACAAGACCTTGTCCAAATTGGTCCTCGAAAAGCATATACTGGGCTGGGCTTAGGCCCTCTATGGGCACAGATTTTTGAGAAGCTCAACCTGCGATTTCTATGTTTTTTTTTTTTTTTTTTTTTTTTTTTTTTTTTTTTTTGGTGGGACAAGCCCCTGCTTATAAAGCCAAAACAAAACAAAAAGTGGTAAAAGCGTTATCTGGAAGAAAAGTGGTAATACTAAGCGTTATCTGGAAGAAAAGTGGTAATACTAAATCTGTTTGAGCTTATAAGTGAAAGCCAAAAAAAAAAAAAAGGGGACAACTTCCACGTACCGGCTTACCCAAAGTTTGAGCACAAAGTGCAGTTTGAGGTGTAAAATAGTGAGTTTTGATAGTCCATGGATGTAAGTAAGATCAAAAACAAAAAGTTTGAGCACAAAAATGATCATTTTTTAGAAGTTTATGGATAAAATTGAGCCTTGGATATGATGGTTGAGAACTGAGATTTGAAAGAGATCAAAATGTCTATTTTTTTCTACCATAAAAGAAGAGAGAGGACATGGAAACGTGCAACGGAATTTTTGTTTTCTTGACACGGGCCCACGTCGCTTCGAGGAATGAGCTCGTCATTTGGAACGTGACCGTGGCCATCCATTTGTTTCCTTCACATGGGTCCCAACTAAATCTCCCCGGCGGCGGTGACGATGAACTGATGCCTGACAGACTCACGGGACTATATATATATAATAATAATATAACGCGTGCATAAAGATAGTCATTAGAAGCAACGACCGTACATCTTATGATTAAACATTTTATGACCAGTCCGTAATACTATCCAGTAGAACAAAATACCGGTATTCCAATACCAGCGATGCAGTGCAACTGTCTTCTCACATTCTTGGGAGGGAAAAAACAGGGGGAGCACATGGAGCAGAGGAAACAGCCAACAACTGCGCCAATAATGCCTCTGATTCTCTTATAGTAGCTGAGAACACTTAACCCTGTTTTTGCCGCCGTATATATTTTGCTTTGTGTCGGAGTAGTGCCCATACCTTGTACAGACTCGTCTGCTGCCGTTTGCCGTTTTCCGTTTGGACGTCGGCGTTATTCGTCGTGGCTGTTCACGTGCCCAGCCTTCACGAGACTGCAAAAAGTTGTAATGCTACATATATTATTAAATGGCAGAAAATTTGTTTGATTTCCATTTGAATGAGCTGTGTGTTCTCCTAATCAAGGACATCATTTTCAGTGTCCTCCCCTCGATGCTCAAACGAAAAGCACGTCTTACATTTCTTAGATATTGTTAGATTAATGGCATGGAAAAATTGTCAGAGTAATAACTATCTATACTCTTAGTATCTGTATTTTTCACAAATTTATTTTTTTAAAAAACAAAACAAGCACAGTACAAAAAAGCAGAGTTCCCAATAGACGCCTTTTTCTTTTTTTCTTGCGCACAAGCATCATGAAATGAATCACAGCACGGCTATAGGAACACTAAGGAAATGTTTCCCTTTTCCGTTGTGTCGGAGTAGTTAGTAGCAACTAGATAGTACGTACGCCTGTTTAATTTAGTTTCTTGATGGTTAACTACTGATGAATTTGTTTTAATCAATTTGTAAACTAGTGAAACTAATTAAGATGTATTCTTAGCCATTGTAAATCTGTAGATATTTTATTCTTAATACATCTATGTTATTAATTTCACCATACCCTTCGTAATAAAGTAAGTACTACCCTTTTATTTTGATAAAATAATGAAAAACACGTATCGCATTGAATTTATCCTAAATCAAACATTCAGATCCCGGCCGCAGCCGATGATCACAGATCAACCATAGACCACTAGGATACTGTTGCTCGTTGGCATGTTTTAGGCTGTACAGTAGGTGTGTTGATTGTGGGTGTGTTTAGTTCCTAAAATTTTCTACATTTCCATTACATTCTATCACATCCAAATATTAAATGCATTTAAAGACGCATGTCCGGAGTATAAAATGTAGGTAAAAAGAAATAAACTAAGGACACTTCACAATGCAGACTCTATCATAGAGTCTAAAGCGTATTTATTACCTTCTTATATTTATTGTATTTTGATGATGTGACGCTGATGTGGCAGTGTATTTATGAGAAAAACCAAGACTCCAAATCTTATTTAGACTCTAAGTCCACAATACCCGAGGTATTAAATGGTCTTAGACTCTACGATAGAGTCTGCATTGTGAGTGCCCTAATTGCACGTTTAGATATACATTGCAAGAGACGATTCTTTTGAATCTAGTTATGACATGGTACTAACAAACAAAACGTGCTACGTTGTACATGTGCCACGCTACAGGAATGTTGGCATCTGTCCACCGTACAATATTTACCATCTGTTCAGCATGTTGGCATGCCCATCTCTTCAGCAGCCTAGAATCTAGGCTAGCATCTAGGGATTCTAGACCACGATAAAGCTATCATCTGACGTGAGATGAGCATGTCGCCAACCGGCTGGTGCAGGTGCTCCTGGTGACTGGATTGTGGACGAACGAGGATCCAATGGCAGCTCCGCCAGGCGCCAGGTACTCCCCCCACGTGCCGTCTTCTAATGGGCTCGCGCGCGAGTCCTACGTGGATGCACCACGCTTCCATACAATTCCCTATAAATACCCCTCCTCCTGCTCCTCCAATCCAGCCACACATAACCACAGTGATCACACAAATGGCGGCGGCATGCCGATCTGCTGTAGTACTCCTCGCCATCGGTTTTACTGGTAAGTGGTAACCAGCTGATATGGATTATCGATGCATGTCGTCCATGAACATGAAATATAGTATTTCGTTTTGCATCTAATGTTGTGCGCGTATCGATCCCCTTATGCATCAATCAGCTGCTGCTGCTGCTAGTTCGAGCAAGTCGTTCAACATCACCAACTCCTGCAGCTACACTGTCTGGCCGGCAATCTCCTCCGGGGCGAGTTCGGCGGCGCCGGACACGACGGGTTTCGAGCTCCCGCCGGGCCAATGGGAGATGGTCGCCGTGCCATCCGGGTGGTCGGGGCGCGTCTGGGGCCGGACCCTCTGCTCCACCGACAGCAGTAGCAGGTTCACCTGCGCAACAGGCGACTGTGGGTCGGGCCGCCTAGACTGCGTGGGCGGCAACGCCGCCGTGCCGCCGGCCACTCTCGCCGAGTTCACGCTCGACGATGGGAGCGCCGGTATAGACTCCTACTATGTGAGCCTAGTCGAAGGCTTCAATTTGCCCGTTCTTGTGGCTCATGCTGGCGGCGGCGGCAACTGCGCGCCGACGGGGTGCGTGGTGGATCTGAACGCCGCCGGCTCCACAGTCACGTGCGCCGCCGGCGGTGACTCGTACAGCATCAACTTCTGTCCAAGCACGACGGGGTAATATGTGAAACACCTCTTAACCGTTTCATTTGTTTGCGACTTGAATTTTGTGACTGGCGTGCGTGCAGTGGCAAGCACATCAACCCCAGATCGGAGACGACGGGCAACCTGCTGCTCACCAACGGCGGCTGCACCACTCCGTACACCGGCTGCGGCGGCGGTACTGCCTCAGGACTGCCGTGGCGCATCGTAATTGCCACATCTATTTTGGGTCTGGTGGCGGCGGTTTTAAGTGTCGTGGCCAATTCGTTGGCTGTCATGAAGGCTTTCTGCTTCCGCTGAACTGCAGAACAACGGTTAATAAGGACAGTGGCTGCAGGCGCGGCGACTGGCCGGCCGGCGTACGTACACTTGTCATAAGTACTGGCTTAGTATGTGTACTGCATTTGATCTGCTGCTTCTCGATCAGCTCGATCGATCAGTGACAAGAAGAGCTACCTTGTTGATAGTGCTTGTGTTGATTACATGTATTAATCAACACTAAGAAGGCGACTAATCGTGCATGCATCTCCCGTCCCGTCCCGTCCTAATTAATATAATATGGATTAATTACTTGTCGCCATCTGCTGATGCTGCTCAATGCTGCTTGTCTGAAGCGAACGAAGACGATGGAAACGAAAACACAGCTGCCAGTACATAAGGCTCCTTTGTCTTTATGCTGTGATGCTACACTCATAAGCCGGATAACGACATACTCCCTCCATCCCTTTTTTTTCTTGACGTTTTGGGTGTTCGTGCCGCAACTTTGACTCGATTTGTAGAAAATACATACAAGATTTAAATCTTCAAATAAATTTGTTAAAAACTAGATCAAAAGATCTTTCCAATGATACTAATTATGTGATATAAATATTAATCCTATTTTAATATATAATTGCGGCAGTTTTTTTTCTGAAGCGAGAACGCCAAGAATTTAGGGATGGAGGGAGTACTCTTCCTATATTGTTTATAGCATGGCTTCCCGCGCTTTCGCACAAAAAATCGCCTTCTTGTCGTTTAGTTCATAGCATAGCAAAAGCTTAGTGGCTGATGTTGACAGATTTTTACACCGCAAATCTGTCAGATTTTGGTCCAATCAAAAGTTAGGAGCTCAGCAGAGGTTTTGCTCCAATCAAGTCAACAGCTCAGTAGAAAAAAAACTGACAGATAAAATAAGCATTGCAAAATCGCTCAAAACTCCACCCAAAAAGTTTAGGCTCTGTCGCGAGTAGAACGATCCATCAACAGTAGTTCCGTTCCGGGCGTGTATTTGGTCTTTGGCACAGTTCAATTCTCGTTGAAAGATCAGGATCGACGGCCGTTTTGATGTCTTTACCATTAACTTTTTTTCCAACGGGATACCCATTTCCATTACCATGTAACGGAAATACACATCATTTGAGATATTACAGAGAAGCAAGTTTAAGGGATGACAACACGTCATCAACAGAAGAGAATTAACCACTACTGAACGAAACTTGCATCAACGATACCCATTCTACATACTGTATCAACTAGCCAAAAGTTTCAGACAACCAGCATCTACCAAGACCCATCAGCAAACAAGTCTTTACCATTAACTGAATGTTCTTCTTCTTAATTTGGCACCCACATGATTCAATCAGTGTGGGTAGAATTGAAATGCAGTACAACGGTAAACCTGTATGGTTGGGCAATGGGCAAGGCCTTTGAGGAACAGACTAAACCGTACACCAGAACGCCGCGTTCCATGCATGGCACCGCACCGGCCGTGACGTGTTGTGCCACACACCATGCTCGCACACGCCTCCCTCCTGCTGCCTTCTCCGTCGTCTAATCCCTGCTCCTTTCGCCGTCATAAGAATGTCGTCGTCGCCATGTGCGGCTATGGCTGCGTGCACGCACACCATGCGCCTGCACTTGTAGCGCACGGGCCGGCCGGGGCCTGGCCTGCACACGCCCGCCTTGGTGACGTTGGGCCACGGAGCATGCATCCACGTGGGTACCAACTCCTCCTTCCTTCTCCGGACGAGGAACAGCTCTGCCAGCCAAGCAAACCTCCCTGTGGGCCAGAAAACACGGCCCAACCTCGTCATCGGGCTCTGCTTCTTCCAAGCATTGGGCTGGCATCAGTGAAAGATCTGATGAAATTCCTAGCCTAGGCCTGCTCAATTGTGCCGAGAGCCTTGGGCCCAACTCCGGTGAACAGCAATTTCTGCCTCAACGTACATCGGGATCGGGTCCACAGTGATCGTCATCATGTTCTACGGTAGGTCTGTAGCCTAAACTTTGATTTCATAATCTAATAACAAGTTTATGGATCTAGAAGACGCTACCATGCAAGTTCAGTGACCGAAAATCAACATTCCAGAATTACGAACCGGATGACCTTGATCTTGTCGTACAAATTCAGAGACACAAATATCAAAATTCAGGAGGAACACAAATATCAAAATTCAGGAGCTCATAGTGAATTTTACTCTTTCCCGAATCTCATAAAATTCCACACGGTTTGTAGCCGCCAACACACGGCTTTCATTTCCTTGTCTGCCGAAAATTCATTACAAGACACAGATCGAGGACATGTACCTTGACCATGACCAAATTCTCATCTCAGGAATGTACTGTACATTCAGAATCGATCGATCGATAGACACACACTATAACTTGTTGCTATCACGATCATTATTCGTACACTCATCATTCATCACAAAACGAATATAACCCAAAGTTTGCATCACAAATAGTACCCACCGACCTGGCTTACCTGGTTGTACGGCGCCATGGGCATCCCATACCCTCCTCCATACGGCACGCCCATGGCGCCGTTCGACGGGAACACGCCGCCACCGGCGACGACAAGGCCGTTGAACCCGGCGGGCTGCCCCTGCATGCCTCCCTGGCGGTACTGCGCCCACATCTGCTGCTCCTGCACCAGCAGCTGCTGCTTCCGCTCCATCTCCGCCATCTGCACGTACGACGGCGGCGGCACCGCCAGCGACGCCGCGAACGGGTCGCCCCCGGCCACCTGACGCACCGTGCTACCGTCGGGGCCAGGGAGCATGAGCACCGGAGCGGGAGCCACCTGACGCCCCCGCCGGGCGGCAGCAGCGCCACGCTGCTCGCGCTCCCGGACACGGCCTGCGCGGCAACCTGCTGCCTCACGGAGCCCTGGTCGTACATCCCGCCCAGCAGCAGCGTGTCCATCCCGCCGCCCAGTGACGCCGTCTGCTTTGACAGGTTGCTCGCCGTCTCCACCAGTACAAGCTCCCAGTCCGCCTTCCCGGGCTCGGCCGCTGGCGTCTGCCACGCCGAGGTCACTGCTGGCTCTGCGGCGTTGGCGTCGGATTCAGACGGGAACGTGACCCAGTTGTTGCCGTTCGTGGCTGGCGGCGCGGAGAAGAGCGCGAGCGCCAGCTTGTTTTCCTGCTCGTCCGCGGTTGCAGCCGGCTCTCTCAGGTCCACCAGAACGCTCTGATCGGCCGCCTCCTTCGCCGGCACCACCACTGCCAGGCGCGTGTGCTCAGCGCCGCTGGGGACGCGTTGGAGGCGCCGGGAGCGCCTTGACGCCGTTCATGTCGTCGACGTCGTCGCCGCGCGCGTTGACACCAGACTCGCGCGCCGATCGTGACCAGGCAGGGCATGGTTTTCATACTTCTAGCTGTTCTAGCTGGTATTTTTTTAATTCCTGAGGTATTTATCACCTACGTGATGGCTTTCATTAGAAGAGTCCAGCCTGGTAAACAAGCGTCCTGTAGCTGGCCTGGGTGTGGTGATGCAATCTTCCTACAGCCTACTTGATGCTCTTGGGAATGAATGTCTCTATGTTCTGAAACTGGTAGAGGAGTACGACATTGCTTTTCTCAGCTAGTGTTGTTCTGGGAACCAAGAGTCCCTCTGTTCAGTAAGAAGAGCTGTAATATAATTATGTCTCCGCCTCTTTGCTCTCGAGCTGTCGAGCACTTGTAAAGGATTTAGTTTGATCTTTGTTACAGGTTTTGTTTTCCATGTTGTACCAATGTGAATTGCTGGTTTGATGAATACAAGTTTGTGAGCTTTTCTGTAGCAACAAGATTGAGGTAAACTTGAATAGCCTAATGTTTTTAAAGGCATGGTCGCAAATAACTGGGCATACCCGGCTTGTGATTGATGTTTTTGGGTTGAGAAATGAGAATCCCTAGGACTCAGATTTCTGTGACTATGAGATGAACTGGAAGGCGGCTTTGTATGGGTTGTGTTACCATCTTGGCCTCTTTTTTTCTGTTTCCTTTTAGCTGAACCTTTTCAATTGCATTTTGCTCCTTGTTTCTGTTGTAGATTTGGTGGTCGGGGAAAAACATAATTTTGCTTATTGGTTCCACTAGGTTGAAGGAAAATGCTCGTATTATTTTCTTGCAGACGCATTTGATTCACAACTTTGGGAATGATTTGGACAGCTGAAACGTTCTGTAACTGTAAATGTTCCTATATACAGTATGATTTCAAGAAGCACGCTTGTAGGTGTTCTGAAAGCTTCAGGGAGGTACCAGTCGCTAAAAACTTGTCAGCTTGAAAAAAAATTTGCCCATCTTTTGTGATTTCGAGCTCATGTATTTGACGTTTAAATGTTTCCTTTCCGTAGTACAACATTTCTAATGGTTATTACTGTCCATGCTACGTACATGAAATTCGTGCAGCTCGTTCCTATTTTCCCAGAGGCTGCCAGGTTGGGTCATGGTGGGCGGCGCATGTGAGCAGAGGGTTGGGCCATCTGCGTGGGCGTGGATGCCATTTTCATGGGCCAAGGCCCGTCTGGGAGGGCAGGCCGAATGAGGCGAAAGTTCGGCGGGAGGAGAAGGACTGGGCCTGAATGGGAAAAGACGAGGTGGGGTTGGCCACTGGGCTCCCTAGGCCAGGGAAAAAGGGATAGGCGGAGTTCTGCTGGGCTGCAGCGGGTTGGGCCTTTTTTTTCCCCTTTTGCTCTAGCGGTTTTTTGACATGAGGTTACCTCCAAGCACAACCAAGACAAGAACCAAACCATATATGCATGCTTAACTATATGGACTTCGTGAACTTCAAGATTTACCTGCTCAGTCCTTCGAAGGTGCTCATATGGGTAGGGTTTGCGTACGTGTGTTCATAGGGGTGAGTGTGCATGCGCGTTGAGCGTCCCGTTATCTTGTGTAATCTAAAAAAAAAAAAACTATATGGGTGCTCCGCTTGCACACTAGGTGTGTGTGTGTGACTTTGTGCGCGTGTGGTGGTGTGAATCAATGTGTGACTTCAGATATTACAACTTGTACCGGAAGAGTTGAGGTATAAAAAAAACTATATGAGTGCTTCGATGTAAACTATCTTTTGAAGAAGATAAGAGAAGTTAGGGTTTCGGTTTTTAGAAAAAAAAAATAGTGTGAGGGTTGCATGTTGAATTCGAGTGTGAATTGAAGGTTTTACTTTATCTAAAAGAACATTTTATTTGAAAACAACTCTTGTCGTGTTGTTGACTTGGTCAAGTTTTATGACAGGTGCTTCGTTGTAAAAAGTTTTGAGCTTTAGGTTTTGAAATTGGGGTGAAAAGGGATACATTTGACTGATGTTTGACCTATCAGCAATTACATGCAACATACATTGTAGGAAAAACTTTTTAAAAGCTGAAATTGTTATATTACATAGAATCACGAAATATTACAACATCACTTTCTTTCACAAAAGTTGCTAATGGAAGGAAAAAAGATTTTTTTTTTTTTTTTTTTGAAAAAGATGGGAGTATGATTGAAGGCGATGGGAACGCTGTTGGCTCGTCCTACTCAGTACAGAGGACTAGACAAATTCATTGGAAAAATTTACATCATAAAGTTGTCCTTTCTGGGTCGTGCATGCTTGGGATGCGGAAGGAGTAACAGGAGTCGCGGACGTGAGCGAGTTATAAAACAAAATGAATCGTTATTTCCTCCTAATGACTAGTGGCAGGTGGATAATTTTTGGTAGAAAAGTCAGTGAAAGCAAACAAATCAGTGAAAACTGCTTAAGCCCAAACATGGGATTCTTTGTTATTTGTAACAGATTTTGTTTTCCATCATTGTACTAATGTTATTTGCTAGTTTAATGAATAGCAGCAAAGGCAAACTTCTTGGACTCTGTTTTGTACTATCGTCGTTTGTTACCAGGACAGTGAGGTAATATGCAGTTATGCATACGACGCAGCACATACGCTGGTGTGTACACGGACAGCCGGACAAGTTGTACGTGTCTACGACGGCACGGGGCGCATGGCTACTGTTTCCGGACCAGCGGAGTCCACTTATTCTCCTCTAGTGGGACCCACAGAGCAGGCACGAGATTTTCCGGGAAATGCTCCTGGTGCGAACGGCTCTCAATCTCTATACAGTGGAGAGAGAAAATTTATTCCCCACAGGTGGAGGAGTAATTGTAATATAGGTCTCCAAATTCTCAAAATAGTGAAATTAAATTGCTACAAGATAAGTAGTTTGTTGTGCACATGTCATTAGTACAACTACTGCTACTACATACAGTACAAAACAAGCTTAAAACATATTCGATCCCTCCGTATCCCTCTGTCTGTAAAAGCTTGCAATCCTACACTGAGAGCTGTGCCCGCAAAAGCTTGCAATTTCAGACGTGGGAAGCCTAGCAGCGGTGGGACCCACTCCTCTGCGCCTCTAGGAAACTAAGAGCTTGTTGTCCAGCCAATTAGCCACCAAGTTGTAGCCTGTCTGAGTGTTGGAAGATAAAAAAAAATGCATGTCTAATAGGGGCTTATGTGTCTTTTTTCATCATCACTAACTTCATGTTGGTCTCCAATATTTGCAAGCATTTCTAGACAGAGGCAATATTCAATATAGAGCAAGATTGAATCCCTTGCCTTGGGCGATTCAATATAGAGCAAGCTTGGATTTCCTTGCTATGCTGGACGAGAAGGTTTGGATCACCTGTGCCGACAAGGTTTGCCTTGTCGGGGGAGGCTAGGCAAGGAATCGCAAGCCATATCGTGTGGCTTTGACTCATTTTTCTTCCTCGTCGCGGATAGATACTTTGGAGTTTGGAATGAATGCAATGCAAGAACCTTTGACAAGTTGCGGACACAGGCAACAAGCTAGAATTTGCACGCTTATTCTGGATGAGGCCGAGGTATGGTGTGTAGCGGGATATAAACAATTGAGGTCGCTGATGGCACTGGTGTGAGACTACGATGCAATTTTTGTTGCAAAATGATTTATTGTGTAATTACAACTTCATGTGCTAACTAGTTGGAGAGTGTTTCCGTAACCTCGTGATTACCGTAACAATAATAGATGTAACAAACCCTTTTTCTGCTTAATGACAATCATTGCTAGGCAAGATCTTGTGTAATTACAACTTCATGTGCTATAGTTGGGGAGTGATTCGGTAACCTCCTGATTACCGTAACAATGGATGTAACCAACCATCCTTTTTTCTACTTAATGAAATACATGCCTACGCATGGTCTAAAAAAAAAGGGCTAGGCAAGCAAACATGGAAAGAAACCAAACCAGCCCGTGTGTTAGTTTTGTACATCTTATTGTAAGGAACATAGTGATACAAACACTTAGCAGTGAAGAATCTTTCGATTAGTGTTCGCCATCCGCGCCTGCACCTTCTTGTTGATTTTGATTAAAGCAATGGCTGAACAGACCCAAGACCTGTGCCAGGACACCAAAGGCGGCTGCCAGCAAGCTCAAGACGGCTACGAGAAGGACGATGCGCCACGGTGGCGAAGCTGCCGTAGGAGCGCCGACCCTGGCTGCCGCCGGCGTATGGCATGGTGCCGTCGTCGTGCGGCAGGTTGCCGTCGTTCCCCGGCGGTTGCAAGTTGGGGCTGCTGGCGGATGACTTGACACTGCATGCATCCACATAAATCGTAAAAAGAGAAAAAGGTTAATTAATTAATTACTTAACAGGCTAACAGCGGGACACAAAAATAGTAAGCTTGTGTTCTTTCGCTTGTTTCCGCTACTAGGTTCAATTGTACTGTGATTTTTTTAATTTATTTTGTGATCGGTCGTAGGATTCAAATTCTCCTGTACCTGGTCCTGGTTGTGCCGGGGCAGAAGATGATGGCGTAGATGGTGTCGGCGGCGTCGCACGTGAAGACGGAGGCGGCGCCATCGTCGTAGGCGTAGCTGACCGCCCGCGGGCACGCGTTCTTGAAGAACTCTGAGTACGGCGACGGCTTGCAGGTGTCGGGGGTTCCCATATTCGCCGGTGCAGCAGTACTGGGACGAGCCAAACGCCTGGCACGCGCTCTTGCACGCCACGACGCCGGCGCCGGCGCCGGCCTCGGACTTGACTTGCTGGTCGGCCGGGCACGCGCCGTTCAGGTCCACCGCGCACCCTGTCGGCGCGCAGCTGCCGTTGCCGCCAGGAGCCGCGCCCTGCGGGGCCACCAGCACAGGGACGTTGAAGCCGTCGACGAGGCTGACATCGTATAAGTTCGTGCCGCCGGTTCCGTCGAGTGTGAATTCCGCGAGCGTGGCCGGCGGGGCCGGCCCGCCGCCGGCGCAGTCCTCCTTGCCGGAGCCGCAGTCGCCCGTGATGCAGGTGAACTTGCCCGTGGTGGCGTCGGTGGAGCACAGGGTACGGCCCCAGAGAATGCCAGACCACCCTGACAGCACGACCATGGTGCGCGACTCCCCCGGCGCGAGCTCGAATCTTGTGCTGTCGAGCGCCGCTGCCGAACTCGCTACGGCCCCGGAGAGGATCGCCGGCCACACTGTGTAGCTGCAGTGGTTGGTGATGTTCAACGACGACTTATTCGAACCAGCAGCAGCACCTGATCATCGAGCGAATTCAAACAGGACATTAGGGGGCAACTAAAGCCACGGGCACGCATGCATCGATAGGAGATTAAGATAAACACCGGGTAAACTTACCAGTAACAGAGACGGCAACGACGACCAATACTAGCGCAAAGGGTTCGGCAGGCCGCCACCGACGACGCCATTATGATCTGAGACGCGACGGCGAGGTCCCTTCGGCAGCGGCCGGCTTGACGGATAGGAGCACGCTTGCGGGTTTGGGGCATCGGCGACGTCCCTTCCGTGACGGCCGGCTGACGACGCTGGCCATGCACGCACAGATCGAACAGCCCAGTGGCTAGTTAGAAACACACACAGTTAATTGGAAGAATTCTCGTGCAGGAAAAACAAGGAGTTGGAAGGTTTTGCTCACATTAGCGCCGGCCTCGGCCTGGATGAGCTCGCAGTCGATCTTGCCGTGCATCGCCGCGAGCATCAGTGAAGTCTGGAAGAAAACAACCAAATCAAACAGAGAAAAGAAGATGAGATTTTTTTTTTTTTTTTTGATGAGCAAAAATACGTTGCAATAGGGAAGAAATAAATCCATAAATAGTAAAATTCATGGAAGCAAATCCTATACTCCCTGTAAGCTAAACCCCACAAGAGATTTCTCTCGACTTGCAAGATTTCCACATCAACAATAATACAATAGAAGCTACTATTGTAGCCAGTACACAGTTTCTTTTTATCCGCTAACATGTATTTAGTTATCCACAATGATCCGGCAAACGATTGACCAAAATGAATTTGATATAGTTTTATTCATAACAATAAATATAAATAGTCTACTTTCTATTTAAATTATTTAGAATCCCCATGGTAACGCCGCGGGTATTCAACTAGTCTAAGTATGGTGACGAGAGCTTGTATGCTGCATGCGTCCAAATTTGATTTAGGTATTCTATCTAATTCAAGCAACATATGCGTTTTCAGAGCTACTCCCTCCATCCCAAATTATAAGTCGTTTGACTTTTTTAGCTTCAAGTTTGACCATTCGTCTTATTCAAAAAAATTTGCATAAAATATAGTCAAATTTAAGTCAATCTTTATGAATTTGTATTAATAAAGAAAGCCAAAACAAAAGAAGTGATATTTTGTACAAATTTTTTGAATAAGACGAGTGGTCAAACTTTGTTGTCAAAAAAGTCAAACGACTTATAATTTGGGATGGAGGAGTAGCATCTTCCTTTTTGATCCCACTGCTGCTGCAACTACTGCTAGTGTCATCATATATGCGTTTTCAATCCTACTAGCATGGACGGAGCTAGCACTAGGGCGGATGGGGCTCTAGCCCCCTAAAATCCGGTAATCAAGGTTAATTACTGTAGTAAAAACAAAAAATCATCATTAAATCTTCATGCAAATCAACATCTCCTTTGTTTCAGCCCGCCCTAAAATTTTTTTCAGCCTTCGTACCAGGAAATTGATCGGATTCGATCGACCGAACAAACTGACGGTGACGGTCAGTAATGGATGGATGGATAGATATATAGTCCAGGGACGACGGTGAATTATAATAAAAAGGAGTAAAAGGAAAAAAAAAAGGATTAATCATCCCGATGCAAGTTTATGGTGGGAGCTAGGTGACTGACCGAGGCCAGGACGTGATTGAAGATGGCGATGGTGAGGTCGTAGCGGCCGAGGAGGCAGAGCAGCATGAGCATGATGTAGGTGATGACGACTTCGACGGAGTACATCACCACCATGTTCACGGCAGTGCTTAGCGTCGTCAGCCGTTCGTTGAGCTCCGCCACTGCAGATCACAAGCAACACGTCGCGGAGCCGATCGGACTCGCCCGCGACGACGGGCGCGCGCACCGACAGCGCCGGCCGCCGCCACACGTCGCGGAGCCGTTCGGACTCGCCCGCGACGTCGGGGAGGCGCGCAGCGACAGCGCCGGCTGCCGCCACACGTCGCGGAGCCGATCGGACTCGCCCGCGACGACGGGAGGCGCGCACCGACAGCGCCGGCCGCCGCCACACGTCGCGGAGCCGATCGGACTGGCCCGCGACGACAGGGAGGCGCGCACCGACAGAAGCGCCGGCCGCCGCCACATGTCGCGGAGCCGATCGGACTCGCCCGCGACGACGGGAGGCGCGCACCGACAGCGCCGGCCGCCGCCACACGTCGCGGAGCCGGTCGGACTCGCCCGCGACGACGGGAGGCGCGCACCGACATGCTCGCATCATCAATGGAGGTTGGGCATTCCGTCGAACACCCGCTGCCAGCTCGTGGCCACCGTGGACAGCCACGCCTGTAAGCGGTGGACGAATGTCTCTGCATCAGTGTTCGGCATCCGCACCTGCACGGCTGCACCTTCTTGGTCGCCGTCCGCACCTGCACCTTCTTGGTCGCCATCCGCGCCTACACCTTGTTGATTTTGATTGAACCAATGGCTTAGCAGAACCAAGACCTGTGCCAGTACACCGAAGGCCGCTGCCAGCAGCCCTAGGACGGCCACGAGAAGGGCGATGTGCCACGGTGGAGAAGCTGCCGCGACAGGGCCGGCCTGATTGCTGCCGGTGTATGGCACGGTGACGTTGATGAGCGGCGCCAGGTTGCCGCCGTTCCGCGGTGGTTGCGAGTTGGGGCTGCTGGCGGATGACTTGACACTGCATGGATCCACATAAATCGCAAAAGGAAAGGTTAATTAATTATTCAACAGCGGGACACAAAGAGTACTAGCTATGTGTTGTGACCTGGTTGCGCTGGGGCAGAAAGTGATGGCGTAGATGGTGTCAGCGGCGTCGCACGTGAAGACGGAGGCGGCGCCGTCGTCGTAGGCGTAGCTGACCGCTCGCGGGCACGCGTTCTTGAAGAACTGCGAGTACGCCGACGGCTTGCAGGTGCCGGGGTTCCCGTACGCGCCGGTGCAGCAGTACTCCGCCGACCGGAACGCCTGGCACGCGCTCTTGCAGGCCACGGGGCCGGCGGCGGCCTTGGACTTGACGCGCAGCTCGGCCGGGCACGCGCCGTTCAGGTCCGACGCGCACCCTGTCGTCGCGCAGCTACCGCCGTTGCCGCCAGGAGCCGCTCCCTGCGGGGCCACCAGCATCGGCAGGTTGAACCCGTTGACTAGGCTGACGTCGTACACGTCCTTGCCGCCGGTCCCGTCGAGTGTGAACTCCGCGAGCGTGGCCGGAGGGGCCGGCCCGGCGCCGGCGCAGTCCTCCTTGCCCGAGCTGCAGTCGCCGGTGACGCAGGTGAACTTGCCCGTGATGGCGTCGGTGGAGCACAGGGTACGGCCCCAGAGTAGGCCAGACCACCCCGACGGCAGGGACACGGAGCGCGACTCTCCCGGTGCGAGCTCGAATCCTGTGGGGCACAGTGCCGCCGCCGAACTTGCCGCGGCCCCGGAGAGGATCCCCGGCCACACTGTGTAGCTGCAGTGGTTGGTGATGTTCAACGACGACTTATTCGAACCAGCAGCAGCACCTGATCATCGAGCAAATTCAAACAGGACATTAAGGGCAACTAATAAGCCACGGGCATGCATGCATCGATAAGATTAAGATAAACACCTGGTAAACTTACCAGTAACAGAGACGGCAAAAACAACCAATACTAGCGCAAGGGTTCGGCAGGCCGCCACCGACGACGCCATTATGATCTGAGACGCGACGGCGAGGTCCCTTGGATAACGGCCGGCACGCTTGCAGGTTTGAGGCATGGGCGACGTCCCTTCCGCGACGGCCGGCTGACGACGCAGGCCATGCACGCACAGATCGAACAGCGCAGTGGCTAGTTAGAAACACACAGTTGGAAGAATTCTCGTGCAGGAAAAACGAGGAGTTGGAAGGTTTTTCTCACATTAGCGCCGGCCTGGAGGAGCTCGCAGTCGATCTTGCCGCGAATCGCCGCGAGCATCAGTGAAGTCTGGAAGAAAACAACCAAAGCAAGCAGAGAAAAAGATGATTTTTTTTTGTTTGATGAGCAAAAACACCCGTTCGATTGCAATAGGGAAGAATAAATTCATAAACAGTAAATTCATGGATCCCTCAACATACAAGATATATATCTAATTCAACCAACAACATACGCGTTTTCAGTCTTCCCTTTTGGATCCCTCTACTGCTGCAACTACCGCTAGTGTCATATAATATAGTATGCGATTTCAGTCCTGCTACTAGGGATGTGATCGGACTCGATCGATCGAACAAACTGACGGTGATGGTCAGTAATGGATGGATGGATACATATATAGTCCAGGAACGACGGTGAATTATAATAAAAAAGAGTAAAAGCAAAAAGGATTAATCATCCCGATGCAAGTTTATGGTGGGAGCTAGGTGACTGACCGAGGCCTTGAGGTCGTTGAAGATGCCGATGGTGAGGTCGTAGCGGCCGAGGAGGCAGAGCAGCTTGAGCATGAAGTAGGTGATGACGATTTTGACGGAGTACATCACCACCAGGTTTACGGCGGTGCCCAGCGTCGTCAGCTGCTCCTTGAGCTCCGCCACTGCAGACCGACGACCACAAGCTAGCAAAACATGCGGACAGCATGAATAATTAGCTATCCATCGTCACGTAAACGAGGTTAATAGATGGAGGGTACAGTAGTGAAGCAAACGACGAACCTTGGATAATCATGCCGTTGTTGTTGGAGGCGCGCGGGGCCAAGCGGCCCAGCTTCAAGTCACAGCCGCTGTCGAGGAGGACGTCGTCGTCGGTGTTCGCCGCAGAATTGGTTTCGGGGAGAATTCCGACCATCTTCCCTCCTCTCTTTTTCTCTTCGATCGCCTCGGAAGAGGGTGGGCTGCTGCCTTCTGGCCTCTGCTCTGCTTTGCTTTTGCGGAGGGCTTTATAAGCCCTGGGTCAATCGTGTGGTGCTTTATAAATTATAATCGCTTGAAAATGATTTGCGGAGGGCTGCCGGTATCTTCTAGAAAGGGTGAGGAGAGAGAGGAAGAGGAAGAGAGCCGTCGCATCGCATCGCATGAAACTGGCAGCGAAGACCAGGAAATCTTGGCGGGCGGGGCGGCCAACCATGACTGAGGAGACCTCCACATCCTTCCAAACGCCCGCATGAGCTGATGACGCTGCTGCCACCAAACCATCTGATGCTCTCTGGGTCCCTGTCTGGCATTGACTAGTATGGGTGTGTTGAAAATTGACACCGCAGTGAGCTGAAAAGCGCCAAATGTGTCCGAAAAAAGAAGAACAAAGCAAAGGTAGCATGACCAAAAGTGAACCAACCTCTTGGACTGCTGCGAAAAACACCATCTGATTTCAAGTAGCTCGATCTAATTCAAAAAATTTCCCTAATTGAGCACGCCGCGCATATTTTTTTACAGTAGCAGGATCAGAATAACTTACTCCATTAAGTTCGCCAAAAGTAGCGTTTTTCGTTTGTTTGTGGTTAATATTATCCTATCATAGAGTAAGTAGGCTTAAAAAGAATCGTCTTGCAATATACATTTAAACTATACAATTAGTTATTTTGTTTATCTACATTTTATACTCGGATATGTGTGTTTTGATGCATTTAATGTTTCGATGTGATGGAAATTTTAAAAATTTTGAATAAAAGTTGGGAAAAAAAAAAAAAACACCCCTATTAGCAATTGACCGTGTGTGTGTGTGTGTGTGTGTGGCGGGGGGGGGTTGTCTTTATGCAGACGCGGGAGGGCAGAGAGACATTGGTCCCCATGTGGCCGGCCATTGGTGACACGTGGCCGTTCCTGAAGACGACATTGTGTTATAATAAAGCATTAGGAAGGTTCCGAAGTGCCGAGTAGGACGTGCGCAGGGCACAAATTTAATCACCACTTGCCCGTCTTCGGATGTCACGACAAAGGCTGTGTGGAGATATATAAAATTAAACAACGGTTGGTGTATACATGTATATGCATGGCCGGTTGGTTGACGTGTCCGCGTGGAACAAGGCACAAGACTTGAAAATCTGGAAAGGGAAATGCTATTCGCTGCTACAAAGTGCTTGGTTGCAGCGGTCGGACCTTGAAAGGGAAAGATAAATTCCGGTCGAACCTGGGGGTGGAGGTTGGTGCTTGGTTGCAGCGGTCGGACCTTGGCTGGGGCTCAGAAAAAGTGCTTGGTTGTGGGTGGAGGCTGGGGGCCTTGGCTGGACCTTGAAAGGCAAAGATCGATTCCGGCACTCACGGTATCGGCTAGAGTGCTTCTGTAGGATAGTAATGATTGTATAAACTTTGTATAAACTTATTCCCCTACTAGTTCGTCATTCGTGACGCGTCGTTACAACCTTCACTATTTTTCGTCTAAAAACAAAAGATCTGCAAACTTTTTACGTATTCGAAAAAAAAGTATTGGCTAGAGACAATTGGCCAGCATCTCCAACAGTTTTGCATTCTTGAAATTTGCCAAATACAAGAAAAAGTGGTCTCCAACAGTTTTACAATTTGGATTGGCATTTTGGGCAACTTGGCATTTTCGAGGGAAGACTCGCATATTTGCCTGCCGCTATCGACTTGGCATTCGTTGTTCCGCGGTCCACGCGCGTCACTCCCGCGCCAGAAGGACTCCTTCCCGTGGCATATATCTTCCCGCGATATTTTTCCCGCGCCGCCATCGTTCTTTGTACAACGCCGGACTGAGGTACTCCATATGACCTTCTCCTTTGTACACGGTATGCATCTGCTAGCTAGGGTTCCATGGGAGATTGCAACAGCTGGAGCGCATCAACAATGGCCACCAACAGGGCTGCCGCGCGATCGTGTCTTCTTTAATCTTGCTACTCGATCGATGAGATGTGTGTCCGTGGTTACTATGTCGTGGTATATATATACACACGCGTAGCACATGTACCTACATCATTGCAGTCAAAAATTTTAGAGTTCCATACTTCCATTATTGCAGAGACAAGTGCATGGGCTCTGTGTCCTATGGCTTGAAGGAGAGTTCGTATGTACAGATCATGTGAATAGAATCATCAAGTTCCATGCTTTATTTTGGGTCTTTATTGGTTTCAGTTCGTGAAGTTGTATATGTCTTCTTTTTTCCAATGGTGTGAATATAAGTCTTGATCTGTTCTTTCTTATTTGCAAACACAACATACAGCACTCTATCTGAATTCTGAATTTACTTGAGCTGCAGCGATCGTGGTGAGGGCTAGTACTGAACTCACCACCAGCGGACCTTGCCGACAACAACTTGGACGGAGAGAGGTTCAGCAGGGCACCGGCGAATGAGACCGATCTCCAGGGCATCGTCTGGCGGTGCACCTGGTCATGCGCGCGAAGAAAAGCCCGCGACTGCCGCGCTCGCCGGAAAAAAATTTCGCGGCAAATTGAGATGGGTCCACAATTTGGTAAATGGCAAGTTAATTTTGCAAAACTCTTGGAGATGACTTTTATTTCTACTTGCCATTTCGTTTTGGGAGTTGGCAAACTACAACAAATGGCAAAGAAAAAAATGCAAAACTGTTGGAGATGCTCAAAAGGCCGTATGCATTTAAAGCAATCTGTACAGATACCAAAAATCGATTTCGACAACAAAACTTGACAAAATAAATCTGCATAGTAGTACATGTGTAGCAATCTTTGGCAAATATTTAGTTCGTTTTAAATAAAAGTCTAAAAGTGGAGGATTCAAAATTGAATGATTGGGCACAATTCTTTTTACCAACCCTTTGAATATTATTTTTTTGTCCCAAAAGCACGTCTCCAGCTCGAAATAGGAGACATGCATGTTTGGATCGGATCGGATCGGACAAGCTATTCAAGTACAGTACGTATTCAACCATGAATATCTTATCTTACTCATACGGAACGGCACAAGGCTCCCTGGCACCTGATTTGGCCACGACAGCACAAATTCCTTTTTTTTTTTAAAGGAACATGTATTAATTTTGGTGCATTACATCGACAATTTTACAAACAGAAATCCTAAGAAAAGAAAAATTACAAAGAAGTCTAAAACTTTTGTTCCTCTTCCTCGAAACCTTCGGAGATCCGTTCGTCATCGCCGCCGAAGCCGCTTCCCAATCGTCGTCGAGCACCAGAGCCAAACTCCACAAGGTGGAGGCCGCAGCAGAGGAGGGCTTACTTCGAGGCGAATCAGCCGAGTACACTGCCTCCCAGGCGCATCGGCCAACTCCCGTACCCACGACGCATCCTTCGATTCCACCGCCGGCAATCCGAGCAAAGCTCAGATTTTCACCACAAAACATCTTCCTCAAGATTAACAGGGTCAACAACATCATCACCTGAAGAAGAAGACGATGTGTTGGCCCTCGACTCCTGGACAGGTCTCCCCAGCCTCCCGTTGGCGTCGGAGAAGATCGCCATCGGAGAACGAAAGAAGCTGGGAGAATTTATTCCTTGACGGCTCAAACAATGCCTAAACACTGCGCAAACTACTGTCCATTTGAATGTTTCAACAATGTTATCTTGTTCACCTACTGTTTTAAAAATAAAGCAGGAAGACGGCAACCGATAATAAATACGAACTAGATAGAAAAATAGACTAGTTGCCCTCTTGGCAGCAAATTCAACTTAGATTCCATCATTCAACTTAGATTCCATCATTCAACTTAGATTCAATCACTGAATACTCCTGCCTAGTTTTTTTTGACTGAAACTGGAGGGGATTAAGTCCAAGACCTCAGGGAAGTTGGCTGCCAAGGGGATTTCGGTTTTCTCCAATTGCTTCGGACCTGCCTAGTCCGCAGCAAGCAAGCAAATAGCGTACGCATACTCGACTGACTCAGCGTAGCCGTAGGCAAAACTGTGATCAGCTGACTGTGAGCAGCAGCTTCGCTGAATCAATGCTTGGACAGACCATACATATTTGCCAGGCCAAAGAGCCTCTGGCCCAATGGTTAGAGCCACTCTGAGGCACTCCACAAGTCCCGGGGTTCGACTCCCTATGGGAGCGAATTTTCAGAATTTCTGACTGTGGTTAAAAAAACCTCCTCGTCTGTCCCATGGCCAAAGCACAGATAGTTAGGCCCGGCCTGGTTCTCACCTGGGTAACGGTGCCCCTGTGTTGGGGTGGGGCAGGGGTTCGGTGGGTTTTCTCGACCTGCGTGAGAAGGTCTTCTTCTTAAGCAAAATGCTCCGGGGCTATTCTTAGTCCCCGTGGGTCGAGTTTTTTATACATATTTGCCAGGAAATCCTTTGACATTGATTTTGCTATGCACCTAGTTATATACTATGTCTACATATTTGCCAGGCTGAATCCAGGTGCGCCGCACAGCTGCTCCATCACCCTGCGCACGAACTGGTGCGGGCACGGGACCGGCTCCTCCAGGTACACGAACGCCATCTTCTTGGACGCCTCGTAGTCGCCGTCCCCCACATGAGCCTCGGCCATGGCCCTCCGAGCGGGAGCACTGGACTCAGTCCCCGGGGACGGAGGAGGCGCTGGAGGAGCAGCGTCCTGGGGGTTGGCATTGGTAGTGCGCGTGGGAGGGCTGGAGGTGTCGAGGAGTGAAGCGGCAGCGATCATGGCTGCAGCGGTGAGAGGCGAGAGGGTGGCTGACTGGTAGTCAGATCAGATGAGGTGGATGAACGAGCAGACATGATTGGGCTGTTCTAAATACGTGCCGATGGTACGCCGTCGAAAAAAAAAAAGAGTGGGCTGTTCTCTGCTGCCTTAATTTTAATTTGTGTGCTGTGTGCAGTGGCAGAGCTGAACGCCGCCGAGTTCACCAACGTCGTCACCCGCAGCTTCATGGTCATGCTGTGCTCTACCTGCGGTGAGCGATGGTCTCAGCCATATGTTGCATAGATTATGGCTGTCGCTGTCCTGCTGTGGTGTCTATTGTTTTAAATGTTCTCCTGCTCTTGAGTCTTGATGGTTATAGGGGATGGTTATGGCCTATAGGATGTTAATTTGCTTCAATTTTGCTAATTATTCCACTGCATGTGACTGCTCTTGAGTTGAAAGGTCTCTCGGAAAGGATCGTTGAGTTGGTGACGTGGAGGAACGTGGCGAAGAAATCGGCACTCTGGTTCGGATATGATCTGGATCTATGTTCTTCTTCTCATGCTCACTGTTCATTAACTTTAATGGTGTTTGGTCTATATAATCAAACATGGTATGAGAATCAAGTTTAGTCCATATTTAGTCTCTAGTATTTTAGTCCTTTGAATAAACAGGCCTCCGATGATCCGGAGACAGATTCTAAACAGTTAGCTTAGCTACCGTCTATGACGTCGACGATCGATGACGTGCCTGGACCCGTGCGGTGCATTATCCGCCAACCAGTTGATTTGTCGTCGTCGCAGTTCACGTGCCCACTTCACTTCACGCTCGCCGGCCATGGCAACGTTGGGCCACGGAGCATGCATATGCCACCTCACTCTTTGAGTCCTTGACCTTGCCTAGCTAGTGCGTGGGTGCTCTAGATGGTGTTTGGTTCCATGTTTGCTTCTTCTGATCGATTACGTTTTGCACTTCCATTTACATTTTCCAACAAAACGTCTTGATAATTAATCCACCCGGTTTTCAGGGCTTTTACACTTTCTTGCTTGACAAGTATCCACTGGCGCTTGTAGCTTCAGTTTTTTTTTTTTTATGTCCATCTCCCGTGCGTACCTTGTCGTGCTGGGGCAGAAAGTGACGGTGTATGCTGGGGCAGAAAGTGAATAAAATCGAGCCCAAAGTGTAAAGTTTGAGATCTAAATAAATGGTGAGTTTGATAGTTGTATAATTGAGCCTAAAAGTATATTTGAGAAATAAAATGATCAATTTTTATCGAAATTTAGTGATAAAATTGAGCCTTGAATATGACAGATAGTTGTGAGTCGAGAGAGATAAAAAATGTCCGGTATTTTTGTTTTCTTCACATGGGCCCCACGTACAAGGAATGAACTCATCATTTGAAACGTGACCGTGGCCGTCCTTTCTTTCCTTTTCACAATGGTCCCACATAATCATACTACTATACAGTGTATAGAGTACCCAACCAAATCTCCGACTTGGAAGCCTCTAGAAAAATTTGTTGGGACTGTTTAGCACATAATTTTTTTTGTTGGGATAGAGCTAGGTTTAATCAACCGTCTATCTCTACGACTAAACTGAACAATAATATTATTGTTGCCAGTGGTGAGAAGAATAAAGCAGGAAGACCAATTCAAGGCGGCAACCGATAATAAGATAGAAAAATAGACTAGTTGCCCTCTTGGCAACAAATTCAACTTCGATTCAATCCCTGATTACTCCTGCCTAGTCCACAGCAAGCAAGCAAATAGCGTACGACTGACTCAGCGTAGGCAACAATATGCAGGTCAAGTTTGACACTGATCAGCTGACTCTGAGCAGCAGCTTCGCTGAATCAATGCTTGGACGACAGACCATAGATATTTGCCAGGAAACCCGACTCGGCTGTCATCGTAGTCAGGACGGCGACGGGAACGACGACGATGTGCCTCGGCGACGGAAACGTACGACGGCGGCGGCACCGCCAGCGATGCCGCGAACGGGTCGCAAACATTCGTTGATGCTAGCTATCCTGGTTGGGCAAGAAGTCCAGCATTGAAGCCAAGCAGCCTCGTAATAGCTCAGCAGAGAAATGGGAGGTTGTTTTTTGTAATTGTAGGTATCATATGTAGCACTCCTAGCTCGACTGCCAGGTTAGGCTTTTTTTTTTTTTTTTCTTTGCACCGATTTTGATCTAGCACGGAGTAAAAGAATGGGTCGGTATAAGGAAGAACACAGGCTATTTTTTTGGTTTTTAATATTAATAACAAGTAAATACTTTTTTTTTATATGGACATAAGAAACTTGCGATATATCGATGGGGTATATAAACACAAACTAGTTAAGAGAACTGACAAATCAATTGATCACATTCAAATTTGTAAGCCTACTCCAACAATGAGTACTTACAGGTCCAACTTCACAAAAGATAATTTGATAAAACATCAAAGTGACTGATACTGCATCTCTCGTGCTAATAATCTCTTGATTAGCTTTCGCCGGCCGCTGATGCTGCACCTTGGGACCTGCGTTCCATTATGCATTTGAAGCAGCCGTACATGATAGTGAAGACTACTGCCAGCACAGACAGTGCTCCTCCGAGCACAGTCGGCCAGGCAGGGGACTGCTTGCCGCCGGTGTTGGCAATAACGGTGACGTTGATGTGCGGCATGTCCCCGGCCCCCGGTGGTGGCGGCGGCTGCGAATTCGGGCTGGACGACTTGGCACCACTGCAGCCCAACAAAATCGCAAAAGCATAAAAAGGGTACTTATTAATTTCAAGGCAAAAAAAAAAAAAATGGAGAACCTCAGGCTCTCCTTTCTGGGCGGTTCTGGTGTATGAACAACAACTTTTGATATTTTTCAAAACTTTTTATATATAAATCCAACTTAGAAGCAATGAAGTTGTGCTACCTAAATAAGCTGTTAAAATCTTTAGAGCTCTCTACGAACCACCCCTTCCTTACTTTTTAAGTTGGATTTCTAAAAAAACTTTTAGGAAAATGTCAAAAGTTAATGTTTATACAACACCAAAAACTGTCAAAAACCATACCAAGGTTGAAAATTGAACGGCTTCAAGAGTTGGAGAGCCAAAGTTATCTGGTTTTTGAGTTCGCGGTTGAAATCCGGATTTTGGCAAGAGCAGGAAGAATGAGACAATTTATATCGAGCACTCAACTCACTCCGATTCAAAAAGACGAACTACTATCGCCTAAAACTCAATTTCGCGGGAGCAAACTCATTTTGGTCCCTTCCATTTTGGCTCCGTAAAATGTTTCAGTTTCTGTTGAACTTGCGTGCTCTATTACGCTTTTTGTGTGTGTGTGTGTGTGTGTGTGTGTGTGTGTGTGTGTGTTTGGGGATTCTGTTACACTTTGTTTTCTATGTATAACACGGGGAAGTATGGCGACGGCGAAGTATGTATACCTCGTCGTGCTGGGGCAGAAGATGATAGCGTAGGTGTTGTCGCCGCCGGCGCAGGTGGAGCCGGCGCCGTCGTACGCGTAGCTGTAGGCCCCCGGGCACGCCTTCTTGAACAGCTCCGAGTATGACGACGGCTTGCAGGTGTCGGGGTTCCCGTATGCACCCGTGCAGCAGTACTGGGGCGACCCGAACGCCTGGCACGCGCTCTTGCACGCCACGACGCCGGCGCCGGCGGCGGCCTCGGACTTGACGCGCAGCTCGGCCGGGCACGCGCCGTTGAGGTCCACCGCGCACCCCGTCGGCGCGCAGCTGCCGTTGCCGCCAGGAGCTGCGCCCTGTGGGGCCACCAGCACAGGGATGTTGAAGCCATCGACGAGGCTGATGTCGTACACGTCCTTGCCGCCGGTTCCGTCGAGTGTGAATTCCGCGAGCGTGGCCGGCGGGGCCGGGCCGCCGCCGGCGCAGTCCTGGTTGCCTGAGCTGCAGTCGCCGGTGACGCAAGTGAACTTGCCCGTGGTGGCGTCGGTGGAGCACAGGGTGCGGCCCCAGACTAGGCCTGACCACCCCGACGGCAGGGACACGGAGCGCGACTCCCCCGGCGCGAGCTCGAATCCTGTGGTGTCCAGCGCCGCCGCCGAACTCGCCGCGGCCCCGGATAGGATGCCCGGCCACACTGCGTAGCTGCAGTGGTTGGTGATGTTGAACGACGACTTATTGGAACCAGCAGCAGCACCTGATCATCGAGCAAATTTAAACAGGACATTAAGGGCAACTAATAAGCCACGGGCATGCATGCATCGATAAGATTAAGATAAACACCTGGTAAACTTACCAGTAACAGAGATGGCAAAAACAACCAATACTAGCGCAAAGGGTTCGGCAGGCCGCCACCGACGACGCCATTATGATCTGAGACGCGACGGCGAGGTCCCTTGGATAACGGCCGGCACGCTTGCAGGTTTGGGGCATGGTGGACGTCCATTCCGTGACGGCCGGCTGACGTCCATCCACGCACAGATCGAACAGCGCAGTGGCTAGTTAGAAACACACAGTTGGAAGAATTCTCGTGCAGGAAAAACAAGGAGTTGGAAGGTTTTGCTCACATTAGCGCCGGCCTGGATGAGCTCGCAGTCGATGTTGCCGCGAAACGCCGTGAGCATCAGTGAAGTCTGGAAGAAAACAACCAAAGCAAGCAGAGAAAAAGATGATTTTTTTTTTTTTTGTTTGATGAGCAAAAACCCCGTTCGATTGCAATAGGGAAGAATAAATTCATAAACAGTAAATTCATGGAAACTCATGGAAGCAAATCTATACTCCCTACAAGCTAAACGCCACAAGAGATTTCTATCAACATACAAGATATATATCTAATTCAACCAACAACATACGCGTTTTCAGTCTTCCCTTTTGGATCCCTCTACTGCTGCAACTACCGCTAGTGTCATATAATATATGCGATTTCAGTCCTGCTACTAGGGATGTGATCGGACTCGATCGATCGAACAAACTGACGGTGATGGTCAGTAATGGATGGATGGATACATATATAGTCCAGGAACGACGGTTAATTATAATAAAAAAAGAGTAAAAAAGAAAAAGGATTAATCATCCTGATGCAAGTTTATGGTGGGAGCTAGGTTACTGACTGAGGCCTTGACGTCGTTGAAGATGCCGATGGTGAGGTCGTAGCGGCCGAGGAGGCAGAGCAGCTTGAGCATGAAGTAGGTGATGACGAATTTGACGGAGTACATCACCACCAGGGTTACGGCGGTGCCCAGCTTCGTCAGCCACTCCTTGAGCACCGCCACTGCAGACCGACGACCACAAGCTAGCAAAACAAGCGGACAGCATGAATAATTAGCTATCCATCGTCACGTAAACGAGGTTAATAGATGGAGGGTACAGTAGTGAAGCAAACGACGAACCTTGTCCTTGGATAATCATGCCGTTGTTGTTGGAGGCGCGCGGGGCCAAGCGGCCCAGCTTCAAGTCACAGCCGCTGTCGAGGAGGACGTCGTCGTTGGTGTTCGCCGCAGAATTGGTTTCGGGGAGAATTCCGACCATCTTCCCGGCCTCTTCTCTTCTCTTCGCCTCCATGTTCCCTACTGACGACGGGCGGGGTTCGTGGGAGGACTTGGGAAGGTTGCTGGGAGAGATGGTGGACGGAACAAGACCAGCTGATTTGGGAACGAGTTCAGAGGAGTATGCATGTATTTATAGAAGTCCTCCCTTCTGGTTACCTTGGCGCCAAAACAATGACGGATGTTTAGTCAGCAGAGGCAAGCCAAAACAATGACGGATGTTCATGCCGTGCGTCTTGACTTTTGTGACTTGCTGTTTCGTCTCCTTGGCGAGTTGCCGTTTTTTTCTTGGCTTCATGTTTATTACCACAGGAATCGGATTGGGAGAGGGAGGTAGCCAAATGGTGCAAGAAATTGTACGCTTGTCTCCTCGGCTCTTACCCTATGTTTAGATCCAAAATTTTGAGTCTAAACTTTGGCGAGTGCCAAAGATTCTTCGTCACATCACATCTTTTGTCTCGTGCATGGAAGCATCAAATGTAGGCAACGAAAAAAAACTAATTGCACAGTTTGGATGTACTTTTTGCGAGGACGAGTGTTTTGAGCCTAGTTAGCTAATGGTAGGACATCAATTACCATAAACAAACAAAAGTGTTACAATATACTTTCCATGCGTTTCCCAAACTTTGACAGCAACTAAACACAACCTTAGATATAGATTTTGATCCCAAGACGAGAATTTCAAAAGGCAAACCTAGTTTGCAAAAAAATTGTTTGATTTTACAACAGAAAAGTGTATGGATTCATCACAACACGTTCGAAACATGGCCTTATGAAATTGTGGATGTGTTTGGTGACTTAATTATTCATTTTTTTATTAAGAAAAATTAGTAGGAAATGATGATGAATATAATTTTGCATGTCAAACTGGTCTAGAGACACCACTCACTACGACCTGCTAGAGGGAAGCGAGCACAAGCAGGGACGGAGCCAGCAGTAGGGCTGCCGGGCTCTAGCCCCACCTACGAGCCGATAATCAAGGTTAATTATCTGTAACAAAAATAAAAAATCACCATTAAATTTTCATACATGGCAAAACCGGTTTTAGATAGGGCCGGGTTTGGTCAGTAGAGGTTGGCATAGTTTTTCATATCACCAATTTTCCTTGTTATTGCTCAAGAAAACAAATATCAAGTGTCAAGGGCATATTTGACTTTTTGACCACGTATTCACCTTTTCAATCAAAAACGCAAGAAAACAAATATTATGTGAGACTTTCTCTCACTATGAGCTGGACGGAGTGTTAAGGCTCTAGAAACCGATCAAGGGGAGAGGAAAGGCCAGCGCACCACGCGTCACCGCGGCATTCGGAGGAGAATTTGAAGTGGGGTCCGAGACTCGTGCGTGCGGCGCGGGAAATCATGATGCTTCCCGCAGGTCTGTGTCACAACACCTTGCTCTGTATTGATGTCGGGTCATGCAGTCGAAACTGCAGTCGCGAAAAATCCAACTATGCGAAAGGAATTTACTACAATACGCTAGCTATTCTATCACGCATGCACCAATCCTTCTCGCAGTGACAGAAAATTGTGCACGAGCAGTGGGTGGGCCGGATTACATTGGTGTGCACGACGCGGCGTTCCGAGAAAACGGGGACAGACAAAACCGCTCGCCGTCGCGGCGCGGTTCCTGCTCCAAATCCTCTGACTCGACAGCTCGCAGCAGCATCTGCGAATACTGCAGTGGTCAAACTTTTACTGGTCAACAGCTTGCTTGCTTACATTCCAGATGATCAGTCTTGCAAGCTATACAAAAAGATTTTCTAACTCAGTCATTTTTAGAGAGATATTCATGACAGCGTGCTGGTGCATTTGCGAAATGAGGAATGGAATCGTCTTTGATAATAAGCAGAAAAACTTGAATCTATGCAAGAGTGACCTCAAAGATGAGTTAGGCTTGGTTTATATCAAAGCCAAAGGAATTAGACGTGCCCTTATTGATAGCTGGAGACAGAACCTCATGTAATCTTATTTTTTGTTCTTTTTTCCTTGGGCATATTTGCCTTGTAATGATACGTAATGGCGCATCGACGATGAGCTTTTTTAAAAAAAAGAAAATATCCGTCGTCCTTGGTCCGTTCCTCGAATCGTTTCAATGGGCACGAATCTGAGTCAGCTGGAGATAAGTTTGTGTTCGATAAGGAAAGTAAACGCGTACATTAGCAACCTGTTTCAATGTGGCAAATACAAGGACCTGCGTGAGGTACTCAGGTAAAGATAATGAAGAAGTGGCCGCCAACGCAACAATTTGCTTGAAAAATTGGTAGAGAAGAAGATTGTGATAGTAGACGACAGTTTAGTCAAATCCATCCCAAATTCCGTTTTTTCCCTCAAAAAAAAAAAAAAAAAAAAATCCATCCAGGATTCCAGATAGCAAACCGTGATATATTCAGATCATCGATCCTCGATCCAGACCAGGATCACAAACCGCGATATATTCAGATCATCGATCCTCGATCAGACCAGGATCACAAACCGCGATAGATTCGAGGAAAGCAAGGCGGGTGGCGGTGACTGGTGAGCAGAGCAGCATGACTTTTTGCTGTCTGTCTATCCGGCGATGTTCCTGTTCTAGAAGGCAACAACAAGTTGTGGCAACAACAAGTTGTGCCTGTCTGTCTGTCTCTCTCTTTGTGGACTTTTAGAACGGCCATTTAAATCCTCTTCCTCTAACTTTATTTTTTGGACTAAGTTTCTTCTTTGGAGTATATATAAAAGTGATCATTTCAGTCTTTGAGCTCAGTTTCATTCATTAACTACTAATGTGAAAGGGGCTTGATTGTAATGCACTATGGTAGTTTGTGAATGAAAAGCCCAAAGTGCAAAGTTTGAGATCTAAATAAATGGTGAGTTTGATAGTTGTATAATTGAGCCTAAAAGTATATTTGAGAAATAAAATGATCATTTTTTTTAATCGAAGTTTAGTGATAAAATTGAGCCTTGAATATGGTAGATAGTTGTGAGTCGAGAGAGATCAAAATGGCTGTTCGATATAGCACTACAAAAGATAGAGAAAATGCAGACGTGCAACGGTATTTTTGTTTTCTTCACATGGGCCCCACACGTTGAAGGAATGGACTCATCAAACGTGACTGTGGCCGTCCTTTTCACAATGGTCCCACATAAGCATACTATACAGTGTATAGAGTACCCAACCAAATCTCCGACTTGAAAGCCTCTAGAAAAAAATTTATTGGGACAGATTAGCACAAAAAAATTTTGTTGGGACAGAAACACTTTTTTTTTTTTCGAAATCACGCATGTGCGTGTATTGGCTACAACACTTTTGTGAAGCAAAAACCGTCTATCTCTATGACTGAACTGAACAATAATATTATTGTTTCAGTTACACTGCACTGCCAGTGGTGAGAAGAATAAAGCAGGAAGACCAAGGCGGCAACCGATAATAAGATAGAAAAATAGACTAGTTGCCCTCTTGGCAACAAATTCAGCTTCGATTCAATCCCTGAATACTCCTGCCTAGTCCACAGCAAGCAAGCAAATAGCGTACGCATACTCGACTGACTCAGCGTAGGCAACAATATGCAGGTCAAGTTTGACACTGATCAGCTGACTCTGAGCAGCAGCTTCGCTGAATCAGTGCTTGGACGACAGACCATAGATATTTGCCAGGAAACCCGACTCGGCTGTCATCGTAGTCAGGACGGCGACGGGAACGACGACGATGTGCCTCGGCGACGGAAACGTACGACGGCGGCCGCACCGCCAGCGACGCCGCGGACGGGTCGCAAACATTCGTTGATGCTAGCTATCCTGGTTGGGCAAGGACAAACAACGTCCAGCATTGAAGCCAAGCAGCCTCGTAATAGCTCAGCAGAGAAATGGGAGGTTGTTTTTGTAGTTGTAGGTATCATATAGCACTCCTAGCTCGACTGCCATGTTAGCTTTTTTTTTTTTTTTCTTTCTTTGCACCGATTTTGATCTAGCACGGAGTAGAATGGGTCGGTATAAGGAAGAACACAGGTTTTTTTTTTTTTTTTGGTTTTTAATATTAATAACAAGTAAATACTTTTTTTTAATATGGACATAAGAAACTTGCGATATATTGATGGGGTATATAAACACAAACTAGTTAAGAGAATTGACAAATCAATTGATCACATTCAAATTTGTAAGCCTACTCCAACATTGAGCATTTAAGCCTAAGAATAAGATTATTTATAATGAGTAGTTACAGGTGCAACTTCACAAAAGATAATTTGATAAAACATCAAAGTGACTGATACTGCATCTCTCGTGCTAATAATCTCTTGATTAGCTTTCGCCGGCCGCTGATGCTGCACCTTGGGTCCTGCGTTCCATTATGCATTTGAAGCAGCCGTACATGATAGTGAAGACTACTGCCAGCACAGACAGTGCTCCTCCGAGCACAGCCGGCCAGGCAGGGGACTGCTTGCCGCCGGTGTTGGCAATAACGGTGACGTTGATGTGCGGCATGTCCCCGGCCCCCGGTGGTGGCGGCGGCTGCGAATTCGGGCCGGACGACTTGGCACCACTGCAGCCCAACAAAATCGCAAAAGCATAAAAAGGGTACTTATTAATTTCAAGGCAAAAAAAAAAAAAAAAAAATGGAGAACCTCAAACTCTAAAATTGGAGAACTTTGGCTCTCCTTTCTGGGCGGTTCTGGTGTATGAACAACAACTTTTGATATTTTTCAAAACTTTTTTTATATATAAATCCAACTTAGAAGCAATGAAGCTCTGCTACCTAAACAAGCTGTTAAAATCTTTATAGCTCTCTACGAACCACCCCTTCCTTACTTTTTAAGTTGGATTTCTAAAAAACTTTTAGGAAAATGTCAAAAGTTAATGTTTATACAACACCAAAAAACTGTCCAAAATCCGGATTTTTGGCAAGAGCAGGAAGAATGAGACAATTTATATCGAGCACTCAACTCACTCCGATTCAAAAAAGACGAACTACTATCGCCTAAAACTCAATTTCGCGGGAGCAAACTCATTTTGGTCCCTTCCATTTTTGGCTCCGTAAAATGTTTCAGTTTCTGTTGAACTTGCGTGCTCTACTACGCTTTGTGTGTGTGTGTGTTGGGGGGGGGGGGTTGGGGGATTCTTCTCTACAGTATGTGTCAAGTCACGCGAGGCGATGTATGTATACCTCGTCGTGCTGGGGCAGAAGATGATAGCGTAGGTGTTGTCGCCGCCGGCGCAGGTGGAGGTGGAGCCGGCGCCGTCGTATGCGTAGCTGTAGGCCCCCGGGCACGCCTTCTTGAACAGCTCCGAGTATGACGACGGCTTGCAGGTGTCGGGGTTCCCGTATGCACCCGTGCAGCAGTACTGGGGCGACCCGAACGCCTGGCACGCGCTCTTGCACGCCACGACGCCGGCGCCGGCGGCGGCCTCGGACTTGACGCGCAGCTCGTCCGGGCACGCGCCGTTGAGGTCCACCGCGCACCCCGTCGGCGCGCAGCTGCCGTTGCCGCCAGGAGCTGCGCCCTGTGGGGCCACCAGCACAGGGATGTTAAAGCCATCGACGAGGCTGACGTCGTACACGTCCTTGCCGCCGGGTCCGTCGAGTGTGAATTCCGCGAGCGTGGCCGGCGGGGCCGGGCCGCCGCCGGCGCAGTCCTGCTTGCCCGAGCTGCAGTCGCCGGTGACGCAGGTGAACTTGGTCGTGGTGGCGTCGGTGGAGCACGGGTACGGCCCCAGAGGCGGCCAGACCACCCCGACGGCAGGGACACGGAGCGCGACTCCCCGGCGCGAGCTCGAATCCCGTGCTTTCCAGGGCCGGTGCCATCGAACCCGCCCCGGAGAGGATCCCCTGGCCACACTGTGTAGCTGCAGTGGTTGGTGATGTTCAACGACGACTTATTCGAACCAGCAGCTGCAGCACCTGATCATCGAGCAAATTCAAACAGGTCATTAAGGGGCAACTAAGCCACGGGCATACATGCATCGATAAGATTAAGATAAACACCTGGTAAACTTACCAGTAACAGAGACGGCAGCGCAGACCAATACTAGCGCAAGGGTTCGGCAGTCCGCCACCGACGACGCCAGAAACGCGACGGCGAGGTCCCTTCGGCAACGGCCGGCTTGACGGATAGGAGCACGCTTGCCGGTTTGGGGCATGATGGACGACGTCCATTCCGTGACGGCCGGCTGACGACAGATCGAACAGCGCAGTGGCTAGTTAGAAACACACACAGTTAATTGGAAGAATTCTCGTGCAGGAAAAACAAGGAGTTGGAAGGTTTTGCTCACATTAGCGCCGGCCTGGATGAGCTCGCAGTCGATGTTGCCGCGAAACGCCGTGAGCATCAGTGAAGTCTGGAAGAAAACAACCAAAGCAAGCAGAGAAAAAGATGATTTTTTTTTTTTTTTGTTTGATGAGCAAAAACCCCCGTTCGATTGCAATAGGGAAGAATAAATTCATAAACAGTAAATTCATGGAAACTCATGGAAGCAAATCTATACTCCCTACAAGCTAAACGCCACAAGAGATTTCTCTCAACATACAAGATATATATCTAATTCAACCAACAACATACGCGTTTTCAGTCTTCCCTTTTGGATCCCTCTACTGCTGCAACTACCGCTAGTGTCATATAATATATGCGATTTCAGTCCTGCTACTAGGGATGTGATCGGACTCGATCGATCGAACAAACTGACGGTGATGGTCAGTAATGGATGGATGGATACATATATAGTCCAGGAACGACGGTGAATTATAATAAAAAGAGTAAAAGCAAAAAAAGGATTAATCATCCCGATGCAAGTTTATGGTGGGAGCTAGGTGACTGACCGAGGCCTTGAGGTCGTTGAAGATGGCGATGGTGAGGTCGTATTGGCCGAGGAGGCAGAGCGGCTTGAGCATGAAGTAGGAGATGACGACTTTGACGGAGAACATCACCCAGTAGGTTTACGGCGGTGCCCAGCTTCGTCAGCCACTCCTTGAGCACCGCCACTGCAGACCGACGACCACAAGCTAGCAAAACAAGCGGACAGAATGAATTATTAGCTATCCATCGTCACCTAAACGAGGCCAATACTTAGATGGAGGGTACAGTAGTGAAGCAAACGACGAACCTTGGATAATCATGCCGTTGTTGTTGGGGAGGCGGGGCGGGGGGCCAGCTTCAAGTCACGGCCATTGTCGAGGAGGGCGTCGTCGGTGTTCGCCGCAGAATTGGTTTCGGGGAGAATTCCGACCATCTTCCCTCTTCTCTTTCTCTTCGATCGCCTCGGGAGAGGGCGGAGGATCTGGGAACGGCGGCTGCATTCTGGCCTCTGCAGAGGGCTTTATAGGCCCTGGGTCACTAATGTGATGCTTAATTATAATCTCTTGAAAATGATGGCGGATTTCAAACGTGGGCAAGTCAGGTCAAACTATAATAAATGCTGAACCAAAGCCAAAAAAAACATATGTTGTTCAAAGTCTTTGGAACGTACTCCCTGACAGGGCCCCAACTGCATTCCATCGCGTTAGGGTTACATGAATATAGATTTGCTGACCCACCAGAGTATATAGGAGTACATGAAGTGTTGCTGACCACATAATCTAACTGATGCCTAGTCGTTAGGGTTAGCTAGAGAATAGGTCTACTTCTATTAATAGTTATACTCTAATATCCCCCGATCCACGGCGGGAGCGTCATGACGATGAGGCTGGAGAGAAGTTGGCGGTGACATCCCCCGCGATCTCAACGGCGGTGCGTCGCATATCTTTGTGGCTGAGTGGAAACCCACAAGGTTGCTCAAGCGGATGATAGCCCTTTGTGCCACGTCGAGGTAGACCGGCGTGAGGGACGGTAGCCGTGGTGCGGGATGTCGTGCGTGGGGTAGCCGTGGTCGGCGTGTGGAGCTGTCGAGGTAGCCCGACGGTAGGGAGCCGCCGCGAGGAGGAAGCCGCGGGCGCGCGGGAGGCACCCTGGTGGATGGTAGCGCAAGGAGGAAGCCACCAGGGACGAAAGGCGGCGACGCGTCGAGGCGATCGAGGAGGGGTCGATGCGGTCGAGGAGCCGGCGGGCGAGACACTCTGGGGTTTGCCACGCCGGAAATGCCTCGGGGGCGATGGCACACACCAATGTTGCCAATGCGAAGCGTGCGGGGAGGGTGCACCACCGGGCGTCATCGTCGAGGACCAGCAGGAAGGCCTCCGAGCGGTCGCAGCGCGAGAATGGCGGGGTAGAAGATGCCGATGCGGCTGCGGTTGTCGAGTAGGCGAAGGGGGTAGAACGAGACAGCGACGCTGGTGACGAGGTGGTGCTGGACAAAGCGTAGAGGTGTACCCGTGCGATCCGGGCGCAAGGCCCGATGATTCGGATGACGCGGCGGCGGGCTCGAAGAAGGCGACGAAGAATTCGAACAGCTTGATGAAGACCATGCGGCGCAAGCACGCACCGACGTAGTCGATGGCGATGTCGAGACGCGGTCAAAGGAGCGGCGTGGGCGAAGTCGTGGGACGTGGTCGGGCGGCGGTGAAGATGCAACGGCCGGGGAAGACCACGGCGGCGACGGCTGCAGCGCAAGAGAGCGAGGGCCGCAGCCCTCGAGACATCCATCCCAAAGTGTCGCGAGTGTGCGGTCGACTGATCGGACCGACGGCGACGTGCGGGACGACGACAAACGAGGCCGCCGGATGGCGGCATTGTCGGGATGACCGGCGAAGAAGCCGTGTAGGCGAAGGTGGCTGACGACGACCCGCCGGGAGGGGCGCCCGCGCACGCCACCGCCACGCCAGGTCGGGTCACACGGGGATGAAGATACCGATGGCGATGTCGAGGTAGGTGCACGGATGTTGACGGGCGGTGGGCGATGCAAACTTGATCGATCCGTGATCAAGCAAAACAGAAGGAAAAAAATATGACACATGCATGGGCAAGCAGCATTGAGCGGTTGCATGCTTGCATGCGGTGTGAGCTGGTGGTGTGCGCCCTTCCAGAATCTAAACGGCTGGACAAGAAGCGACTGGACCAGGCAAAAGGGGTGAATAGCGTGTCTAGAGAAGCGTGTTTGTGAGAGAAACACGGTTCTCTAGAGACAAACATTTAGGGACAGAGAGGGTAAAAAGATCCGTCGCATCCGTTTGAGCAGTTTTGCGAAGAGAAAAGCTATGCTTTTGTCACACGAATTTTGGTCCACCCGATCTGGCCCTCGTTTTGATCTGGCCCTCGTTTTGATCTCTGTCGTCGGTCTTTGTGGCTGCCGCCCGCCGTTGGCCCGTTGGTGCCGCTTGCTGATGGTAGCGTCCTAGATTCCATCCTAGATTGATGCCACGTGCACATTCTGCGTGGATAAATGCGGCAACCAATCCCGATGGCGAGTTTGTTTTCGGCTCCGGCTCAGGTCGAGAAAATGCCTCGAGCCCAGGTCTCGCGTCCCGGGTTACGTCAATTGTCCAACGCCAACGCGGTTGGGTTAGAGTCACTCCTGGTCTTCTGCTTCGACATGCATGCCACTTCCTCTCGTTGACCTTGACCTTGCCTAGTGCGTGCAGCCGCGAGCGCTCTCCGATGAGAACTGTGTGTCAGTGTGAACCTGAAAACTACAGTAGATGCCGTACGTGATATGAAAGATGAGTGCAGAGGTCGGTATGTTTGGTTCTTGGGCCAAACAATCGCCACGCTAAACTGCGCACCACGATCTGCGATACAATCGCCCGCTAGCTGCGCACCACAGTCTGCGTATGTTTGGTCTCTTCGCCGCCGCCAAACACACGCCGAATAAATCTCCCATCTCCCGTTCACGATGCAAGAGATTGAATACGCAGTAAAGATGTCCCCAGCAGAAAAGGCCCCAGGGCCTGATGGCCTCACCGGCAGTTTCTACAGGTCCTGCTGGCATACGATCAAGCATGATATCTTCAGAGCAATGGAGTCCTTCTACCACCTGCAGGCAGGACCCCTGGAATTAATGAACGGGGCAAACATAGTGCTGATTCCAAAGCTGGAAATCTCGGAACGGCCAAACGATTTCAGGCCAGTCAGCCTAATCCACTCCTTTGCAAAGCTCGTTTCCAAGACACTTGCTATCCGACTGTCCAAGCACATTGATGACCTGGTATCGCCGGTCCAAAGCGCTTTCATAAAAGGAAGGTGCATCCAGGAAAACTACATGTACGTCCGGAACCTAGCAAGAGCATACAACAGGAAGAAAACTCCAGCACTTTTATTCAAATTGGACATCTCAAAGGCTTTCGACACTATTTCTTGGGAATTCATTATGGAAATGATGCAAAGCCGCGGTTTCAGTTCCAGATGGAAGGACTGGATAAGCTTACTGTTCAGAACTTCAAGCTCAACTGTGCTCTTAAATTGAACTCCTGGAGACACGATTTTGCACTCCCGTGGTCTAAGGCAAGGCGACCCTCTATCCCCTTATTTATTCATCCTGGCCATTGATGCACTACAAAGAGTCCTTGAAGTAGCAACAGAAGAGGGAGTCCTATCACCGCTGCGGGGAAGACAGTCCAGGTTCAGAACATCTCTCTACGCTGACGACGCAGTGATCTTCCTGAATCCGATAAGAGAAGAAGTTGACTCACTACTCAGAATTCTGTCTTTTTTTGGTGAGGCAACGGGATTGAGACTGAACTGGACTAAATGCTCTGTTGCGCCGATCAGGTGCCAAAATTTAAACCTTGATCACATCCTAGAGAACTTCACGGGCCAACGAGTTGGCTTTCCGATAACCTATCTCGGCCTCCCACTGTCACTGGGCCGACTCAAGGTAATACACCTGCAATACATCCTGGACAAGACACGAAAACGACTAGCAGGGTGGCAAGGAAGGCTTCTCAACCCTGCAGGACGGCGTGAACTGGTCCGATCGGTCATGACTGCCATCCCGATCTATATGCTTTCAGCAATCAAGCCCCCAAAACAAATACTAAAGGACGTTGACAAAGCATGAAGGGGATTTCTCTGGGCAGGAGATGGGGAGATCACAGGTGGGAACTGCAAGGTAGCATGGACAGGAGTCGCAAAACCAACCTGTTTCGGCGGTCTGGGTGTCCTTGACCTCCGAAAGTTCAGCCGAGCTCTACGGTTGAGATGGCTATGGACAGCATGGACAAAAGATCATCAGCCTTGGAGTATCAGAGATCTGCCGGTAGATGACGTCGACCTTACCTTATTCAGCGCAGCAACAAGGGTAAGAATCAAGAATGGGAGGAAGGCATCGTTCTGGTTATCCACATGGCTCGACGGAAGGACCCCGGCTTCGGTCTTTCCTTCCCTATTCCAGCACAGCCGGCGGAAAAACAGATCCTTCAGAGAGGCGATACAAAATGACAAGTGGATAGAGGACCTATCACACAACCTGAATGTCGATCTCATAAGTGCGCTACTCGAACTCAGCCAAATTGTACAGGACCTGAATTATGACCCCAACTCCGTAGAAGAAGACACCATAATTTGGTCACTGGAAGCTTCTGGGCAGTACACGGCGAGATCTGCATATGAAATTCAGTTTGCAGGCCACACTCTCTCCACCTTCCCCGAGTTGATCTGGAAGGCAAAGGCCACGCCGCGGTGTAAGTTCTTCATTTGGCTACTGTTGCAGGACCGACTTTGGACGCTGCGAGAGCGCAGATCAGAGGTTGGGAAAACAACTACTTTTTGTCTTGTTGTGCCAACGAAACCTGGAAATGGCTCACCACCTCTTCATCGAATGCCCATACGCAAGGGAGGTCTGGAAACAGGTGGGAGATTGGAGCAACTTTCAGAGCCTGCAGCCGCAACAATGGACGGAGCACGAGAACATACAACAATGGCTGACAGCGATAAGTAAAGGAAATGCAGGGGCAGGCTCATTCTTTGGCGATCCTAACCTTGTGGCATATTTGGTGTGAACGAAGCGCCAAGAATTTTCAGGGATGAGCAATCCTCGGAGCTTTCGGTTTCAGCAAAAACAAGAGACACTTTTAGTAACTGGAGCCTGGCCTATGCGGGGAGGCAAATGGCCCAAGGATTTGCTGCACAAATAGGGAGTAATTAGCTAGTCTTTTTAAACTTTGCCTCGTAGAGTGGTCTGCTCTATGAGTCTAGCGCTCCTTGGCGTGTATGAATTTCTATTCCCCTTATTAATATAATGCCGGACGATCCGGATCTTTCAAAAAAAAAAACAGTTTCTTTGGTAGGGAAAGACCCCCTAGAGAAGAATTCGATGGGAAAGACTGGCTTTCCCTAGGGTTCTGATGAAAACCGTAGGGAACAATCTTTCCCTAGTGGTTGTATCCCCTAGGGAAACTTCCTTAGCAGCCAGAACCCGATCTAACGTGGAAAGATGGTTTCCCTAGGAATTTAAACTCTAGGGACAGAATATATAACAAATCTTTTACACAGGATATATATTTGAATTCAAATATCATTTATATTAGAATTCACTCATGAACACATAATTAAGTACTCATTTCATCCAATCTATAACCACATATCCATACATTTATTGTTATAATAATATCATAATACAACCATGTATCTCATCTTTGTAATAATTGGTTGTGTACATCCCTGGATGTAGAGGCCGGATTTTATTATCTATTATAAAAAAAACATTTATCTGTACTTAGCTTACAAGACCTGCTGCACCATTATCCCACTGATACTTAAAACAAATATGCAACAAGCAATACAACTCATGGTTTGACAACAATAGAAAAACACTAAGTAGATCACCCTCTGCAGAAGAGTCCGTGCAGCCACCAGTTGTAGTTCCATTTACTCAAGCACTTGTGCCATTTGGATGACCATGAAATACTTTACAAGCGATCCTATAAAAAGGTTAAATTAATTGCATACAAGGACGATGTCAAAATATATACACAGAATGCCTGTAAATTATTTTTCACAGGATTGTACAACTTCTTTCCTTATATCAATCCCTAAATATAGAGCGCCGCCACCACCTCGCCCTATGCCGTGCTTCGCCGTCGAGCCACGAGGGCCGCGCCCGGGCCTTGCCACCGCCATCGCCTAACCCCTGCCGTGGCCTTCTTCGCCGTCGAACCAAGAGGGGCCGCGCCGGGCGCCGTGAAGGGAACCTCTACTGCTTCCTCCCGATGGAGATCGCATCGTCGACGTCAGTGGGGACGTGGGGAGCGCCGCCGCCGCCGGTACCGGGATGGGGAGAGGGCCGCCGCATGTGCGGGTGGGGGGCGGGGGCCGCCCGGCATTGCAGCCAGGGAAAGACCGCCGCGTTCCATATGCGGTCGAAATTTGTGGGCACGCAGTGAATGCAGATACTTACTTGCATGCAACTAAACCGAAGGAACAATTACTACCATACGCCTAGGACTCTAGGAGTCCACTTCGGAGTTGGCAGCAGTAAGATTTAAGGCAATTCAGGGTTGAATGAGGTTTCTTTGATCCTTCCAATCGTGTACGTCCCTAAGCCAACTAAGTATATAGTGTTACTGATATTGTGCTAAATTTATAGTTTTTTTGCTTAATGTTTGCATTATTAATTTAGTTAGCGTTCATAGGATATAAAGTCTCGCAGCAACGCGCGGGCATTTAGTTTCTAGTTTGTACGAGTACACCTGATGGGCTCTTCTCTTTCTGATCCAGGCCCAAGCCCTTCAGAGCAAAGCCAGCCTGACAAAATAGCATGGCAAGTCCAGTAGGATCTCACCAGCCCAGGCCTGCAATGGGGGTCAGCCCACCGCGGAGCCCATCTCTCTGTTACAGGACTGTCCGTATTTTCTGAAAGGAACTGGTAGCACCGCTTTTCTCAGCTAACGTTGTTCTGTTCATCAAGAGACGATTCTAAAAAAAGAAAAAAAAAACAGGAGATTCTGTTCAATAAGAGACACTGTACTTCTATCTCTCTTCAGCTTATTTGGTCTTGAGCTGTCAGGCACTCGTAAAGGATTTAGTTTCATCTTTGTAACAGTTTTTTTTTCATCTTGTACGGATGCTGATTGTTGGTCTAATGAATATACAACAATGTATTTTTTTTTTCTTGTAGCAACAAAAAATAAAAAGTTTAACTGATGATCTGTGCATAGCTAGTGAACCCAAGGCAGTTTTAAACAGCCAAAGGCTTTTACAAGGCAGGGTTGAAAATGCCCCGGCCCCAGCTTGGGGACGATGAGCTGGAAAGCCTGGAAGGCTTTGTGTGGTAGTGTTACCGTCCCGCTTATTTCTGTTTCGTTTTACCTGAACCTTTTCGATCGTGCAGTTGCATTTTGCACCTCGTTTGAATGCAATTGTTTGAATTCTTTGCAAGCAGATGCATTTGATACACATGAGCTTCTCGAATGCTTAGGACATCTGAAACGTTGTCAACCTGCCTGTTAATGTTATTCCTATATATGATTTCAAGAAACACCGATGTCCGATGACAACGTTATGAAAGCTTTACGAAGGTTTGGAGTCGATTGTCATGCCTGATATACACTGAGAAAGAATTCAGACAACATTACTTGCTAACGAGCACACTCAATTCCCTGTACCGCGGTTTGTTTGATACCCAGGCAGGCACCCACAATGGCGGAGCCAGGGGGCTGGCAGGGGCCATGGCCCCCCTAACATCACAATAATTTTTTTATGGAACATATAATTTAAAAGTATATATTAGAAAAATATATTGAAAGCTTTTGTCATATATTTTTTTTATGACTTCTCTAAAACAAAATCACACAAATTCATATTTCATCTTTGTCTGGTCCTTTACGATTAATTTCCGGTTTCACTGCCACGGTCGTTTGCCATGGAAAGAATAGTGTGTATGGTTAAATCAGTGCAAAAATCCAAGCGAATAATATACTGTCAGTTGTTATATGGTTGACCGGGCCCCCTTATGCATAATTCCTAGCTCCGCCACTGGTCACCCAGAGCGATGCACTGGTCGGGCTTTCTGGGCCCTGGGGCTTCGTTTCTGTGCCGAGCCTACTGCACTCGCAGCACTAAACCGCGCAAACCCGGACCCCCATATGCATGTGCGCATGGAGGCGTACACAAGACCGCCGCCGCCGCGTTCCATGGATGGCACCGCGCCAGGACGTGCTGTAGCACACACCGGCCATGCCAGCACACTCCTCCCTCCTTCCTTCTCCGTACGTCTCAACCCGGCTCCTTTCACCGTCATAAGAATGTCGTCGTCGCCATCTGCGGCCATGGCTGCGTGCACCCGCCGGACGCCGGCCGGTTGGCACCATGCACCATGCACTTGTAGCGGCCCGTGCACACGCACGCTCGCCTGCCTTGGCGACGTTGGGCCACGGAACGCATATGCCACCTGACACCTTGAGAGTCCTTGACCTCGGACCTTGCGCGCTCAGCCGAGCGCCAGGATAGATAGTGTTTGGTTCCAAGTTTGCTTCTTCTGATTACGTTTGCACTTCCATTTACATTTTCCAACAAGACAGCATCTTGATAATTAATCCACCAGGTTTTAGGCCAACACACTGGGCTTTGTACACTTTCTTGCTTGACAAGTATCCAGTATCCACTGGCGCGCGTAGCTTCAGTTTTTTAACGATGTACTATGTCTGATGTCGATCTCAAATGTCAACCAAACATCGAAGATGGCAGGTGTTATTTTTGTAGCTATTATTGCCTATATATCTACTCATACGGAGGAGCTAGTACACGTTCGTGTTTCACACTACGAAGGTGACTGATCGTGCATGCATGCATCTCCCTCCCGTCCTAATATAATCTGATTATAATTTACTTTTGGCCGGTCGCTGATGCTGCTCCTGCACCTTGGGCCCTTCGTTTCATTATGTGTCTGAAGCAACCAAAGATGGCACCCAAAACTACTGCCAGCACAGACAAGGTTCCTGCCACCACACCCCACGCAGGGAACTCGTTGCCGCCGCCGGTGGTGTTGCCAACAACGGTGACGTCGATGTGCGGCAGGTCCCCGGCGGCCCCCGGCGGTGGTGGCTGTGAATTCGGGCTGGACGACCTGGCACCACTGCAGTCAACAAAACTGCAAAGAAAAAATGGTAATTAATCAGTAGTAGTGTACAGTACTTACTGTATGTATATTTGAGTATTGTGCAGTGATTCATTTGGAATAAAGCTATTTGAAAAATTTGAAGCTCGTTAGCTCGCTCGGCTAGGATAACGAGCCAAACATAACAAAGATTTTAGCTCGTTATCTAGCCAGTTCGTGACGTGCTCTTGACCCAAACAAGATACACATCCAGGAAAAAAATATGTGTTAGTATATATATTATTTTTTATAACAGGATAGATGTATTACTTTTGTATTATTATTACTATTTTTACCATTTAGATTAAAAATAGCTATTATAATTTATATATTTTTAATATCTATCTCATGAGCTTAACGAACCAGCTTAAGCTTTTAATAAGCCAAGCCGAGTTGGCCTTCTAGCTCCTTAACAAGCTAAGCTCGTTCGGCTGGGTGTACTGGCCTGAAATCGGTTGGGCTGGGCTGGTTTCGGCTGTTGCAGCATGACGTGGCCTTCCTCTTGTCTCGAATCAACCAACCCAAATCGATCTCCCGTGCGTACCTGGTCGTTCCGGGGCAGAAGGTGATGGTGTATGCGGTGTCGCCGCCGCCGCACGTGAATGTTGAGGCGGCGCTGTCGTACGCGTAGCTGAACGCCCGCGGGCATGTGTGCTTGAACAACTCCGAGTACGCCGATGGCTTGCAGGTGTCCGGGCCCCCGTACTCGCCGGTGCAGCAGTAGTTGCGCGACCCGAACGCCTGGCACGCGCTATTGCACGCGACGGTGTCGCCGGTGCCCGACAAGAAGCGCAGCTCGGCCGGGCACGCGCCGTTCAGGTCCACCGCGCACCCGGCAGGCGCGCAGGTGCCCCGGCGGCGGCGCCCTGCTGGGGCGCCACCAGCATAGGCAGGTTGAACCCATCCACGAGGCTCACGTCGTAGAAGTCCATACCGGCGCTCCCGTCGAGCGTGAACTGAGCGAGCGTGACCGGCGGGGCCGGCCCGCCGCCCGCGCAGTCCAGTTTGCCCGAGCCGCAGTCGCCGGTCACGCACGTGAACGTGCCACTACTGCTGCCTGTGGAGCTGGAGCTGCTGCAGAGAGTACGGCCCCAGATGCGGCCCGACCACCCACTCGGCACCAGCATGGTGCGCGACTCCCCGGCGCGAGCTTGAATCCCCTGCTGGCCATCGCCGCCGTCGAGCCCGCCCCGGAGAGGATCCCTGGCCACACCGTGTAGCTGCAGTTGTTGCTGATTTTGAAGGACTTTGAACCAGCAACACCTGATCATGGATCAAAATCAAACACGAACGAAAAGAAAATGAAATGAAATTTTTAATTATTTATGCATAGCATGCATGATTCTTGAGCATAATAAGATCAGCTGGTTATTACCGTTAACTGAAACGGCGACGACGACTAAAAGTAGGGTAAGTGACGCCACCGACGCCATTGTCTATCCTCTCTCTGATCGAGACGAGCGAGACGGCGAGAGCCTTTTGCCGTCTGCGGTGTGTGAGAGGGCCTATTTATACCTTTTGCCGACTGCCCGCGTAGGAGTATTAGATGTATGGTGTTCAGTCAGAGTGTCAGCCACTCCAAGGCCGGCTTGCTCCTAGTCGTATCTCGTAGCAAATGAGAAAGAGCGAAGAAGAAAAAATAAGGGCGCCATCGATTCTTTCTTGTTGAGCCTGTCTCACACGCCTCCGAATTCCCAAAACAAACCTTGAGTGTCTCTTGCTGATGTGGACGCTATTGGGGACGGACTTCATTCCACGGATGTGGCAGAGGACAATAATTTGATGATGATACCTAATGGCGCATTGTCGACGACGAACTTTAAGAAATAAATTCTCCGTCATCGTCCTTGTTTCCATCTAAATGTGGCCACGAACCTGCGTCAGTTCGAGATAAAATGAATTTGTATCCGATAAAGAAAGTCAACGCATACATTACCAACCTGTTGAATAATGTCGCCAAAGACTTGCCTCAGGTCAAGATGAAATTTATATTCGATGATGAAGAAAGTCAGCATGTACATTATTAGCATCAACAATTTCATGCCGATCGACGTACGGTTCTGTATATGCAGCAGAGTTCAGTGCAGTCAGATCTTCGAGAAGACGGAGTTCAGTCAGTCGAGTGTGATTGGGCTGGCTAAAATCACATGAATTTACAAATACTAACAAATTGTCAATAATGACGTAAGTGATATCTAGGTAGCTTTGGGTGGAGTTTTCATGTAACTGATTGCCTGCAAGTCGCCATCACCGCTGCGACGACAGCAACACCTAGGTTCGGTTACAAAACAATGTCTGAATATTATGTCAAAAAAAACAATGTCTGAATACAAAGACGCGCGAATTTTTGTGTGATGGGGAAAAAAACCAATGTCTGAAAAGCTCCCCGCTGCAAGCTCTCTTCTTGTTTTTAGAAAGACGGCAAAAAGCTTTTTACCGTATTTTTATTAGACGAGAAAAAAAAAAAAAAACAGATAAAGTAGACATACATTGGTACCCTAGCTCGTTCAAGGTGGCTTGTATCCGATTTGTCCAAACTATCTCATTCCTTTTTTTTAGCCAATGGAATTAACATTCCGGCCTCTGCGGTAACGTACACAGCATAAAGCTCTGCATGACCACACATAGCCAAACTTATTACAAGAACTAAGAATAAAAAAACTTTAGTACATGAAGATATATTACTAAAGATCTAACTATCTCATTCCTAGTACTACTGGAACATTCTTAACAATACCCCGGACTTTTCTACATATATAATGTGCAGTTTGCTATATAATTTGACTTCTCTACTAAATATAATGTGACTTTTGTAGACATACATAAAACCAACTATAATAACTCACGATAATAGAGGCAGTAGCAGTAGTGTGTTTAACTTCAAATAACGCTCGGGGCTATTCATGCTCCCTCCGTCGGTCCGTCCTATATAATACTCCGTACAGTGCATTGGAAAAGTTTTAAGACAATTTAAAGAAACACTCAAATGACGTGTGTATTGATGAATTATATCCAATTAAGGAGTTCTGTTTCTCAAATTATGGTTTATTTTTAACAAATTTTGCAAAATCATGGTCTCTGTTTTAGTGCCAGTGGATAAGGACTAATTGTGTTCATTGGGTAAAAATGTAAAACCTCTCATCTCGGCCCTTGTGTGCATTGCCTTCCCAACTCCCATCACACATCTGTCTTAGACAAGGTATGTTATATAAATTCACTATGGATGCTAGTCATGGTTTGAGACAGAAACAAGAACGTCTAGCTAGACACAAACCCGGACTAGGTAGGTTTAGTTTGGGTTTGTGTCTCAAACCATCTCGGTTTAGACTATCTCCAATAAAACATGCAAACCATGACCCAAAGGCAAAATAGGTCATACACAGTGGGTTGCATGTTCTGTGGCGTCGCAAACGCTCCACGCATTTTGCATACCGTGCTTGTCAAAAGCAGAATTGCATAGTCGAGAGAGGCGACACAAAAATGTGGCGTCGCAGTGGTGGGCCTAGAGGACTGGAGCGCGGCCCGGCGCGGGAAGGTGGACCACGGCGGGGAGCCACCGTGGTGAGGAGCTGGCGTGGCAAGGTCCACTCGGGCATGGCCGGCGGGGGGCGGGGGCGGTGGGGAACCGTCGGGGGGGCGTCTTGAGACCGCTGGGGGGCGGGGCTTCTCCTCGCCCATGGCAACCGGGTTTGGGCTCCTCCTCGCCCGTGACCGCCGGATCCGGAGGGAGGAGAGGGAGCGGTGCCGCCGTCGGCCGGATCATGAGGCATGGGTGGGGTAGAGAAAGAGAGAGGGATGGACAGGCAGCGGCGTGGGACAGAGATCTGAGGAACTGGCGGCGTATGGGAGAGAGAATGAGTTGAGAGGGATGCCTCTTGGATATGACTGTTGGACAACACGATTTTTGGGTGCATCTTTCTACCGTGCAATACTCAAAGTAAGGAATAGGTTTTTAGTTTGGGTATTTGTTGTTGGAGATAGTCTTATGTATCAAACTAGGACTAAAATCCTCCCTCACCGACATGAACTAAGACTTTCCTAGGCCTTCTTTTTGTCTCAGTTATAATTTTAAACCACAGGATCAAATACGTTTTGGCCACCAACGAAAAGGTCATTTATCTACCGGTGGAATGGCCTCATTCGAGCGACATGTTAGTGGGCGGCCGTGTTTAGTTGTCATGCAACTCAAAATGTTCAACCCAAAAAGTGATACAATATCTGTCACATCGATTCTTTTGACACATACATGGAGCATTAAATGTACGTAAGTAAAAAAAACTAATTGCACAGTTTAGCTGTAAAGTGCGAGACGAATCTTTTGAGGCTAGTTAGTCCATGATTGACAATAATTATCAACTACAAACGAAAAGTGCTACAGCAGCTCGATTGCTAAAATTTCTAACTCTTTTTCCACTATCCCTCCATCACATCACATTAAATACACCAAAAGACATATGTTTGGAGTATAAAATGTAGGTAAAAAAAATAACTAATTACACAGTTTAGATGTACATTCTTGAGACGATTCTTTTTAAGTCTAGTTACTCTATGGTAGTATAGTATAATATTTACCACAAACAAGCGAAACGTCTTCTACGGTGTCGCTCAGAAGTTCCAACAGATTACTTTTGCAAGTTTTTCTAACATCTAAACAAGGCTAACTATACACACCGAAACCCTCGAATGAAGGTCTTTAATAGACTGATCATCATAATGTTTTATCGGTGACACTACCATACAAATTTAGTTACCCTAAACTTTGCAAGTTTGAATCTAGAAGACACTACCATACAAATTTAGTTACCCTAAACTTTGCAAGTTTGAATCTAGAAGACACTATCATACAAATTTAGTTAACGATATATCAACATTCAAGAACTACGAACCTAATACTGGATACAAATTCAGGGACAGAAATATCAAAATTTGAGGGGAACACAAATACCAAAATTCGAGAGCTGATGGTGAATTTTACTCTTTTCTGATTCTCAATTTCTCATAATCCACACGGTTTCTAGACGCCAACACACGGCTTTCATTTCCCTGTCTGCCGAAAATTTATTACAAGACACAGATCGAGGACATGTACCTTGAACATGACCAAATTCTCATCTCAGGAATGTACTGTACATTCAGAATCGATCGATCGATGGACACACACTATAACTTGTTGCCATCACGACCCTTATTCGTACACTCATCATTCATCACAGAACGAATATAACCCAAAGTTCGCATCACAAATAGTACCCACCGACCTGGCTTACCTGGTTGTACGCCATGGGCATCCCATACCCTCCTCCGTATGGCACGGCCATGGCGCCGGCGTTCGACGGGAACACGCCGCCACCGGCGACGACAAGGCCGTTGAACCCAGTAGGCTGTCCCTGCATGCCGCCCTGCCGGTACTGCGCCCACATCTGCTGCTCCTGCACCAGCAGCTGCTGCTTCCGCTCCATCTCCGCCATCTGCACGTACGACGGCGGCACCGCCAGCGACGCCGCGAACGGGTCGCCTCCGGCCACCTGACGCACCGTGCTGCCGTCGGGGCCTGGAAGCATCAGCACCGGAGCGGGAGACACCTGACGCCCCCGCCGGGCGGCAGCAGCGCCACGCTGCTCGCGCTCCCGGACACGGCCTGCGCGGCCACCTGCTGCCTCACGGCGCCCTGGTCGTACATCCCGCCCAGCAGTAGCGTGTCCATCCCGCCGCCTAGTGACGCCGTCTGCTTCGACAGGTTGCTCGCCGTCTCCACCAGTACAAGCTCCCAGTCCGCCTTGCCGGGCTCGGCAGCAGGCGTCTGCCACGCCGAAGTCACCGCTGGCTCTGCGGCGGTGGCGTCGGATTCAGACGGGAACGTGACCCAGTTGTTGTCGTTCGTGGCCGGTGGTGGCGCGGAGAAGAGCGCGAGCGCCAGCTTGTTTCCCTGCTCGTCCGCGGTCGCAGCCGGTTCTCTCAGATCCACCAGAACGCTCTGATGATCGGCCGCCTCCTTCGCCCGCACCACCGCCGGACGCGCGGGTTCAGCGCCGTTGGAACGCGTTGGCGGCGCGCGCCGGGAGCGCCTTGATGCCGTTCATGTCGTCGACGTCGTCGCCGCGCGCGTTGACAGGAGCGCGTCCATCTGCTTGGCGGTGGCGACGTAGGTCTATACCGTAAAGGTATCAGATTGAATTGAGACATAATTACAACCATGAAGGTTCCAGATTGAATTGAGACATAATTACACAAAAATAACACAAATAGCCTCAACGATTTTCTTATATATAAGCTACATTTACATGTGCTCCAAATACAAATACGGATGGCTTACAAGAATACGCCGCCGGCCGGCCGTCTATACCGTAAATACGGGAAACGTATACAAGCACAATATACTTAGTTGGCTAAGCAAAGAACGAGTTAATATAACTAGTGACACGCATGTATGCATGTGGGTCGGTCAAACCTAAAAAAAAAAAAAAAAAAAAAAAACAATGTGGAAAATGAAGAGTAAACACGTGCACGTATGCGTGTCGATCTACTTCCATGCATATACACGAGCTCGTTTTTTTTTTATTTAGGGAACCATAGAGCTTTCATTCATTATCAGGGAGATTACAATCTGTGGCTGCTAGCTCTGCTAGCAAGTCCGGAATTACATCCAACCAAAAGAAAGAACGTTCAAATGCCGAGATTACAGAGACACAAACATGAGCCACCGAATTAGCTTCTCGACGCACCCAACGTACTCTAAATTCACGGAAACTCCTCCCTAGCTCTATGATATCAAAACACAACGTACCGATGGACAAAAGCATCGAGTCTTGGCCTTGGGGAAGATTAACCAGACCTTGGCAATCCGCTTCAAGCATCACCTTCTCGGCGCCGAGCTCCTGAGCAAGCTCCAACCCTTCCCGCGCCGCTAGGGCCTCAGCCGAGAGGGCGGAGTCAACATCATCAAACCACCTCGCCATTGCTCCTGTTACTCGTCCGGCACAATCACGTATGACAGCGCCGGTTCGCCCTGTACTTCCCTCGCTATCGAATCCCGCGTCAGTGTTCACCTTCATCCATCCATCGCCCGGTGGCTCCCATAGCACCCGATCTGGAGGCTTCTTAGGCACATGCTGGGGACGCAGTGAGGCCAAGTCCTCCAACAGACGAGAGATGTGCCTGGCTGCTGCCCCCGGCTCCCAGGTCTTCCTTCCATGTCGCCGACCATTCCGGCTTGTCCACAGTGCCCACACACCAAACACTACCAATGCCGCCTTGGCTGGGCTGCAGAGGTCCGGTAGTAAGACATCAGATGGCCAAGATGCAGGGTGTAGCCTTGGAATCGACACTCCTTCAAACTCCTTCACTGCCATCCAAAACCGCTTCGCCAACGGGCACTCGAAGAAGATGTGGTAAAGGTTTTCAGCGGGATCACCACATACCTCGCAGTGGCTTTCCGGCTCCACATGCCTCCTCTTTAGCTCAGCCCTCGACGGAAGTGAATTATGCAAGACTCGCCACCAAAACACTTTGATCTTTGGGGGAATGTCCAGCCTCCACAGGTGCATCCAAGGTGCCGAACCCCGAGACGCTGCAGATTCCCCCCGCTTTGCCATGGCAGCTTCCATTTCCTCTTGTTTCAGCAAATTATAGGCCGAACGGACAGTGTAGAAGCCCTTCTTCTCGAACGCCCATGCAAGCACATCCTCCTGCGCATGGTTGCTCGGTTTGATTTTAAGAATCTCCTCAGCTTCAAGAGCCATGAAGGACCTTCTGACCACTGCCGTATCCCATATCCGTGTTCCCGGAATAAAAAGATCCTGGACTTTCTCCGCCGTTGCCAATGGCATATGTACCACCGGCTTCAATGATCGTATACCCGGTATCCAATTTTCCTTCCACACATCAATATCCCCCGGGGCCAACACGTTTAATTAAACCACGTGACAGCACATCTCTTCCATGAAGAATAGCCTTCCAAGTAGCTGAACTGCATCTTTTCTTTTTTGCCGAGAGAAAATCAGAATTAGGGTAATATTTCCCTCGCAAAACTTGAGCACACAACGAGTCCGGCCTCTTGATCAGCCTCCATCCTTGCTTCCCCAACATAGCTGTATTGAACAAACTGAAATCACGAAACCCCATGCCACCATCCCGTTTGGATCTTGTGAGTTTCTCCCACCTGAGCCAGTGGATCTTGTGATTATCAAGACTGCTCCCCCACCAGTAATTTGACACCGCAGATGTTAACTTCTGGCAGATAAGAGGCGGGAGTTTGAAGCATGACATGGGGTACATCGGAACAGACTGAGCGTTAGCTTTTACCAGAACTTCTCGGGCAGCGCAGCTCATATTTTTCTCAGCCCAGCCGCCTATCATTCCCCGAACACGCCCCGGTACATACCCAAAGGCACCGGCCATCCCCCGCTCAGCCGATGTAGGAAGTCCAAGGTACCTTTCACCCAAAGCTTCAGTCTGAATCTGCAGACTACCATGCACCGCTGCTTTGACATCATCATCACAACCCTGGCTAAAGAAGATAGCCGACTTATTCTTATTAACAAGCTGGCCCGACCCCCTGTTGTAGTCATCAAGGATCGACGCCACTCTGTCAACTCCCTTCTTTGAAGCTTGAGTAAAGATGAGACAGTCATCAGCAAATAAGAGGTGAGAAACCCAGGGAGCATGCCTACTCACCCGCACACCTCTTGAGACATAGAGCGGACCAACACTTTTAAGCATCGACGACAGGCCTTCAACACATAGGAGAAACAGGTATGGTGAGATAGGATCACCTTGCCAGATCCCCCTTGAGGGTTGAAAACAATCCGAGAACACTCCATTTACACGGACTGAAAAAGACACCGTCGTCACACACCTCATCACCAGATTACACCACTGATCTGGGAAACCCAACGACCGCATGATGGAGTCCAAATATCTCCACTCCACACGGTCATAAGCCTTTGACATATCTAACTTGATCGCACAAGCCCCATTCTTTCCCTTTTTTTGCCGTAGGTAATGAATGCACTCGTATGCGACCAACACATTGTCTGTGATCAACCTGCCTGGCACAAATGCGCTCTGCTCAACTGAAATCACCTCCTCCAGCACCAGTCGGAGACGATTTGCCATGGTTTTTTAGCACAACTTGTACAACACATTACAAAGTGATATAGGTCTATCTTGGTGAGCTCCTGAGGATTATTAACCTTCGGAATCAACACCAGCAGCGTCTTATTCACATCAGGAGGAAGCTCCCCTCCGTTTAGAAAAGATAGCACCGCTGGCACCACACTTGACTTCACCAGCTGCCAATGTGCCTGAAAAAATCCGGCATTAAATCCATCTACCCCCCGGGGCTTTGCACGGTGCCATTTGGAACAATGCCTTCTCAATTTCTTTTTCAGTGTAGGGTTTAATGAGCATATCACTCATCTCCTCTGTCACCTTCCTCGGAACATGATTACAAACCAAATCCGGCTGCAATGCATCCTGCGCTGAGAAAAGCACACTGTAAAAGTCCCAGGCTAATCTCTCTAGATCTTCCTGATCGGTAATAACCCTCCCCATGTCATCGGTTAGGGTCGTGATCCGATTTGTACGTCCCCTGGCCCTTGCTTTCGCTTGGAAGAAGGCCGTATTTCGATCACCCTCGCGTAACCATGAAATCCGAGAGCGTTGTTTCGCCATTATCTCCTCCCTGGCCAAAACCTCTGATAACTTGGCCATAATCTCACGTTCTTTATCTGTAGGCCCCCGATAGAGGGTGCTGCTCCTCTCGTCCTCCAGCCCTTTCTTCAATTCTTTTATTTGATCCCAAACCGAGCCAAAAACTTCCCGATCCCACGTCTTCAGAGAACGTTGCAGAGACGATAGGGAATCTGCCACCGTAGAGAGATCAGCAGCCCCCGGACCAGGGTCCCAAGCTTGATTCACGAACTCTATGTACTCTCCATGAGTTCTCCACATGTTCTCGTATCTGAACGGTCTAGGCTTGCGTCTATACACACGCCCAGCCACCTCCCTCTCCTTAACTTTCACCACCAGCGTCGCATGGTCGGATTCCGCCATTGGCACGTGATATACTTAAGATTCTCCCAAATCCATCAAAAAATTATGGCCACCAAATGCCCGATCTAGCCGTACCTTGACGTTTCTGTCCCCGTCTTGGCGGTTGTCCCACGTATACGGGAGACCATGGAAGCCCAGGTCCGTCAGATCACAGTCATGCACCATGTCCTAGAAAGAAGCGATTTGCCATTGTTCCCGCTCCCTCCTGCCGAACTGCTCCTCCACCGAGAAACGCCGTTGAAGTCACCCATGCCGCGACCATGGAACAGCCGACTGCGCCCTGAGAAACCGCATCAAATACTAGCTTTCCTTCCTCCGTTCCCGTCTCGGCTCCCCATAGAAGCCCGTCAGCCGCCACTGTGTAATCCGCAGCCCGGTCCGGGGGGGCAGCACATCTATGTGCGACCTTGACTTGCTCATCTCGGCAACTGTGACATCCTGCCTCTAGAGCATCACCAGTCCCCCACTAAGCCCCTCCGACCTGACAACGATGGCATTCGGGAAGCCAAGGTCACGTTTCAGGCCAAGGGCTCTTTCTTCTCCCATCCGCGTCTCCATCAAGAACACCACCGTGGGTCTCCTTTCCTCCACCGGTTGGCGGAGTTCTGAAGCGCCTCGGGCGCCCGCAACCCCCGGCGGCGGTTCACGCTTAGGAGATTCATGGCGCCCGGCGGGGGCTGTCCATCGCAGCCGCCGCCGATCTTTCATTGAAATTAGAGTTCCTCCTTTGCTTCTTCAGGAGTTCGCTCTTGTTACTCCCCCCACTCTCAGCCACCGCTCCCAGCTGGTTCACCCTCGAGGTCACCAAGCCAGCCGGGACAATTGCATTTGACGTCTCCAGAGGAACATTCAGATCAAAGGCCTGCCCCTCCGGGGCAGCTCCCTTGGATTTACGCTTCCTGTGTTGCAAACGTGCGTCCTCCGACTCTCCACTCATATCCAGGCATCTACTTGTACCTTTAGCGTCAGTAGCATCCTTCATCACCGTTTGCCTATCCCCCCTGTTTCTTTGCTTTTTCGGGCGGCGCACCTCAGGTTCTTCATATTCATCAGCTTGGCTACCAGCCCGTCGGGACTCAGATTTATAGTTGTTGCCCCCTGAACGACTCTGATAGCCTTGTGATCTTGTCGCCGAGGTCGAGCCAAAGGAGTCTGCCGCCGCACTGGTAAAGGGGGCGTGCGACGTCGACAGTCCTCCTTGACTCTAAGCCCAACGTCATAGGGCAGTTTCCCATCCTCATCTCTTTCCGCCGGTGTCGGACACTCTAGCTCAGAATGCCCCATTCGGCCACACGAGAAGCAAATATATGGCAGTTTCTCGTACTGAACACGAAACCACTCCGGTTCCGTAGTACGACTCATTTGGAGAAGAACTCCCCGACGTATCGGTTTGTTCACTTCCACAGCCACTCTAGCATGGAGAAAAGCACCACCGGCCTTACCATCTCCGTCTACATCCATCTGAATCACCTGCCCGATCATCCCCATGGCCTTCGATCCCTTGTTTCTATTCATCCAACCCAGGGGGAGATCATGGATCCGAGCCCAAATATTGAGGGTATCGAATACAATGTCGGATGGCTTCAATTTCTGATCATACTCCTTGACAAGAATTGCATACTTCCCAAATAGCCATGGCGTTCCTGCTAGTACGCGATCAAGGTCACGCCCACTGCCAAATTCCGCCACGAACAAGTTTTCACTTTTTTCCCCGATCGATCGGAATTTCAGACCAACGGGTTACCCCACGCCGGCCCCATTGCCGACCGGAGTGCTTCAATGGAGACTAGCCCTGGCGACAAGGTTTTGCCCACCAGCGCCCACTCCACCGACGCTGCCTCTTCTTCCTCATCGTCGTCCACAAAGTCCACAACATCTTCCTCTTCCTCCGTGAGATGGAGTTTCCGGAGAAGATCCTCCACATTAGGGTTTGGGCCTCGCGCCCCGCCCCCCAACTCGCCATCCCCTGCCACCGGTGCCATCACGAACAGCAAACAGCAGCAAGCTCCTCGAGAACAAGACGACAGAGATGCGCTACACAGAACTTGTGCAGCCACCAAAAACTTGATCCGACCCAGGAAAACCTAAGCGGCAAGAGCCCTAATGGCAGTCTGTGTTTGACGGCGCCCGGACGGCTAACCGGCAATTTGCGTTGGCCGACACCAAGATTGCACCTTGGCGGCGGGCGTGGGACGCCGCGACCACGTGGTCGTCGGCGTTTGCTAGTCTAGATCGCCGGAGATGGCGCTCTAGATCGGGGTCAGAGGAGGAGTCGCCGTCACCTTCCAAATCGCCCTAACAGACGCTCCGAGAATTACGGACATCTTCGCACAATCGCTAACGCACGCGTGTATACAAGAGCTCGTTAAGCACCCTTTTATTTGGCTGATTGATGAACTAATGGAGCAAATAAAAAATACTTGGCCTACGAGCTCCACACAACGTAACCCCAAGTCCAAGTGCACTACACATACGTATTAACTCGTACAGGCAACAGAAACATGCATACACACATGGAGTCAAGCATATATATGTACACATACACACGTATGCCGGCAAGGATGCAAAAAGAGGCGTAGGCTGGTCTTTTCACGTGCCCAAGAAGTTGTCCAATGCAACTTGCCACGCTGAACTGGCTACATGGCTCACCATGTCAGCAGAAGTGGCAAAAAAGTAGGAGAGTTATTGTGTTGCAATTTGTAGTGGCTCATATGAAAGTGGTTATTGAAGGAGTGGCAAAAGTTAAAAAAAATGACATTAGACCATGCTATCGAGAGAGGAATATATTTTTAATTTTTTATTACTGCATTGGTCCACTGTGGCTTCTTTTTGGAGTAAGTAGGCCTCCATTGAATCCAGAGGTTTGTATACCAACAATTATTCACAGCGTAGTAACACTTGTACACATACAGGTCGGTGATTTCGTTGTCCCAATTCTCAACAAGATATTTCCTGGATCTCATAATCCACAAGGTTTTGGACAGCTATAGAGTCGAAAAGAGGGACACCATAACATGGACACTCAGAAAATTCAAGCAAATACTTTGTCAAATCAGCATATACAGAATATAATTTGCAGGTTTCCAGTTATTTTTCTGTAAAACATTTGTGGCGCTTTATCCCACGCGGCCACGCCTGACGGCCGGATCTGGCGGATTCTTCCGTCCACCTCACGCACGTGCACCAAGGCGCATCCGTCCCTCTGACCAAATTATCCCGGTTCCCCATGTGGCCGGCCACATGTGCAGGTACTGGAGTACCGGTAGATGTCAGAACCCAGCTAGATTGGGCTGGAACTGACACGTGATCGAAGGTCGACGGACGGGAGGGCCGGGGGTGGCGGCGCTGGCTGTGGGCGGCGCGCGCGGGGACGGCGGCGCGTCGGCCGCGGCCTGGAGGCGGCGTGGGCGGCGGCGGGCGGCGGCGGCGGTGCTGCGTGCGTGGGGTTAGGGTTTGGAGAGCTGAAGATAGAAGCTGTTGAGGGAGCTACCCTTTTAATTTTTCTGCTTAAGATTCAACTGACTACATGCCCCTTGTATTTATAGTCCGAGGGAGACTTGCATGCTAAGAAATATGTATGAGGTTTCCTTATAGATTGGAATACCTCTTGACAAAGCAATTTATTTATTTCCTTAAATATTTATTTCCTAAATAATTATTACTTAACGACGAAACGAAGGGTGACGAGGCAGTGGCGGTGGCAGCGGCCAGGCAGCGCGCGTGCGTGCCCCCTCCTTGGGGGCCGGTTGGGCCTTGCCCATGGGACATGACAGTAGATTTGATAGATTTTTTTTGTGTATCAAATTAAATAACCGCTCGGACACTGACGGCGCTACACCTTTATTTAATTTAATTCCTGGTCCACAGCAAACAAGATTAAATTCTACGGCTGACTCAGCAAACCAATATGAGACGATCGAGACGGCCGGCGACGTACGGGGAATAGGGCACTTACAGTGCAGACTCTAGGATAAAATCTAAGCTTATTTATTACCTTCATATTTATTGCATTTCGATAATGTGGCGCTGATGTGACAGTGTATTTATGGAAAAAAACAAGACTCCAAGTCTTATTTAGGCCAGTCTCAATGGAGAGCTTCATCTCCCGGTTTCCAAGATATGAAACTTTGGCATGAAATAAGCATCTCCCTCAATGTACAGTTTTATAGGCTCAAGGGTCCCACAGCCTCTCTCTCATTGCATGATTTAATTGCATAGTTTCTTGGTGAAACACTATTTGTGTCTTAATGAGGGTTTCACACCGTTTCCAACGCATGTGAAACAGTGCCTAAAGGTTTCACCATGGTAAAACTTTTCCTTCTCTCTCGTAAGAGTTCCATGCAAAAAATAAAATTTTGCTGATGCAGCGCTGCATTTAATGTGCATGAAACACTCATCAAATTCCCATTAAGACTGGCCTTAGATTCCAAATCCACAGCACCCAAGATAATAAATGGTCTTAGACTCTACGATAGCCAGAGTCTGCATCGTAAGTGCTCTGCATGCTGAGACCGATGTGGTAGGCCGTGTGCGTGGTAGGGGACCGATTTATTTGTGAGCATGGATCGATTGGGGTGGCGCTCTGTTGCTTTCGCGCGTCGATCTGTCCTGTCCACAACCTCACCCCTTGCTTGATAGGAGATGACGGCTGTGCTTTTTTTTTTTTTCATCGGGCGACATATTTCACGGGTTTGTAGTGACCATATTTTATTTCTGTTCGCACTTCAGCGGGCGCTGTCGTGCTGACAAATTGATTCGACTCTGAACGGGGGAATTTATTCACCTGATTTATGGTACTTGATTTTGCCTCTCATTGCCTCCCCTAAATTCTTTTTTTCAAGTGGAAGGGTAACATTGTCATTGTGGAGGTGTAACCCCACCCTGACCCCTCACCCTCAACACCAATCCGCCGCAACTCCCAGCCCGAGCCCGACGCAAGATCTCCCTCGACGGTGCCGTGCGTTGCCATCGCGAGCCGCCCCGCCCTCGCCGTCGCGGTGGCCCTCGCACAAGGACCCCCTCCTCCTCCCGGTCCTCGTCGCGCCGCAACCCCAATCGCCGCAACTCCCACCCCGACCCGGCCTTACGAACTATCTCCCGGCGCCGCCAGGTTTCCGCCGTTGCCATCGGCGCACCCGCCCGCGCGCCGTCTCCGTGGCGGCCTCGCCGTCGCCCGGACTCACTCGGCGTCCGAAGTACCCGGACAACGGCGGCGACGAGGTCGAGCGGCACCTTCCTTGAGTTCGCCGGATTCCCACGTACCCTCGCAGCCATCCAGTCATCCAGTCTGAGGCCATTCTCGAGGTACCAATTCCCTGTCACTGTGTGTTTCTTTGTATCAGATACGATGAACCAATTCCCTGTCACTGTCTTTTTCTTCATATCAGATACGATGAAAATGTGTTTGACTAAGGAAAATTGATATGCGTTAATAATTTGGCTAAGGAAAAAATGTGTTTGTATTAGATGCTAGTAATGCTGTGCTATGTGTTTCTTAACCAGCCATGAGCTTGTTCTCATGTTTTTCTGCTGGCAGCCAGCAAGTGATCAAGTTGGCGATTTTTATATTTTTTCACAAGTTAAGGTTCGGTCATCATATTCACTGTATATATGGTTGGATGCAAACCTCATGATTCCATTCGAGTAAAATTCACCCCGGGTTCCTGAACTTGTCCTCAAGTCTCATCAGGGTCCATGTACTTAGGAAACTAGGAATCCGGATCCCACGAACTTGTTCAAGTGTGTCATCCAGGTCCAAAACCGGGTGGCAAGCAGTTTCACTACAGTAAAAGCAGTTTTTGTTCTTTTCCTTTTTTTTTTTTTTTTTCGGTTGAATCTTTAAAAATCATAGTAAATTATAGAAAAATCATAAAATAAAAAATCCAACTTTTTTGACTCCACATTAGTATATCTATAAGTGAACATATAATATGATATGCTTTAGTATAAAGTTTTTGCTCTGAAGCTTTTATCCTTTTCTTTTATTTATTTATTTGGCTGAATCTTTAAAAAATCATAGTAAATCACAGAAAAATTATAAAATAGAAATAGAAAATCCAATTATTTTAATTAATTACAGAAAAACATAGATCTAAAGCACATATAATATGATTTTATTGGACTAAAGCATATCATATTATATATGCACTGCGTATATCTACTCATGTGGAGTCTAACAAAATTAGATTTTCTATTTTATAATCTTTCTGTGATTTACTATGATTTTTCAAAGATTCAGCCAAATAAATAAAAAAGAAAAAGATAAAAGCTTCGTAGCAAAAATTTTGTACTAAAGCATATCATATTATATGTTCACTTGTAAATATATTAATGTGGAGTCAAAAAAAAAAGTTGGATTTTTTTATTTTATGATTTTTCTATAATTTACTATGATTTTTCAAAGATTCAACGAAAAAAAAAAAAGAAAAAGAACAAAAACTGCTTTTACTGTAGCAACCCGCTTGCCAAACCCGGTTTTGGACCTGGATGACACACTTGAACAAGTTCAGGGACCTGGATTCCTAGTTTCCTAAGTACATGGACCTAGATGAGACTTGAAAACAAGTTCAGGGACCTGGGGTGGATTTTACTCATTCCATTCTAGTACATATTTCAATTCAGGTTCCCAGCTGTAATGTTGGAAAATGTTGTTGGAAAATGTTTTGGAGTTTGGACAAATAGCTATGGGCCATTGTTTGTTACGCTGGAATCAATTGCCATCCTTTGTACTGGGTCCTATTAGATTTGACTCCTACGCAAGCTGAAGCAAATTTCATGTTCTTGTCTAAAGTTAGTGTCCCTTGGAACACCATGCTCGCACATATTCTTTGTATTGGGCTATCGAGAAGAACAAAAGCTTCCAGGCTGCTGTGTTTTGAAAAGGTGGACGCAGAGGCGGATCTACCCATAGGGCGAGCCTGGGCGGCCGCCCTAGGTGGTCGCCGGCGAGAACACTAGGACTCCAGATCAAGCGGCGGCGGCCGGGCGGCGGCGTCGGCGATTCTGGCGGCAAATGAGCAGTGCAGGTTGAAGATGAATAGAGCCTGGGCGCTTCCGTTGTGGGCGGCATGCCAATGATAACAAGGCCCATTTTGTGGCCCAATTCGGCCTTTAGGGCTAGGTGAAAGGGCACCATCCACGCACCGGCGCTGCGCACCGCTGCGCACCGCGACTCCACCCACCTTCGCTCGGACCGCTCCACCGCGCCTCCGCTCCGTCCCGCGAGTCCGAGCTACGGCGGCGACGCCGGCTGCCCGACTCCAATCAGGCCTCTAAGCCTCCCCTGTCCGTAGCCCCTGCCTCCCCTTGACCCCTTCCCTTCCTGTCTTCCGGCGTTCGGCGCCACAGCGGCCGGCGAACGACAGCCAGCGAGCGATGCCGGTGGCGAGACAGGTGGATGGGGGAGGAGATGAAGTTGCAGCCGGTGATGTGTCTAGTAGGAGGATCCGCCCTAGCTCATTTCTTTGGCTGGGTCCGCCACTGGGTGGACGAGTAGGGCCAAGCGTGGATTTCCTCCTAGAAGAAAGAGCACCATGTATGACTACTCCGATAAGCTACTGAGGTACCATGAGCTACACAATATCAGTGCATCCTTCGTAGCATCCTGATACACTGCATGAAAATGGACCCGTGTAAAATGATGTTTGTCATTCTGTTGCAAAATCTTAGATGGAAGGATATTATGCGCATTCAGGCTTCATCAGGACACTTAAGGTGGCCATGCTTTTAGGCAGGTCGCAGGCATCTCAAATCTGAGTTCCCAACTGGCCTACTCTATTAAAAAAAAAAAAAAAAAATGCATCAGAACTTAAGAAAGATCACGATATGTACAGAGATAACCTTTTTATCGACAATGCTGTGTTTGTCATTTCAACATGAATGTACAACTGAGCCTAGTTTACAAGGAACATTCATGTACATCATCTCAGTTACTTTGGACGTTATGCAAAAATATTACACTTAAGATGACAACAATGCTTTCATGTGGCTTAGAGGAGTTGCTGGTGAAGGGGGCTTTCAGTCTTTGAACTTCCAGTCACCTGGTATAGGTTCCTGGGGAGAACAGAGACTCCATCCATCCTTGCTGAACAATCACCACGATTAGTATCAAGCATCAGTTCATGCCGCGCCGTCACATTTCAACCCTAAACTAGTCACTTGCCAGCTTGCACAAGCCATCAAAAGGCTTGGGATCTACCAGATAAACAAGGTGAAAAAAATCAAAGGTGTCATGGATATAGGGGAAAATGGATGCTGTGTACTTAAAGCTATTGCTGCAAGGTACGGCATAGAATAAAGGACTACACAACTTTAAGCCATAATAAGCTCCTCGGAATACATCTCAAGTATAAATTTAGCTACACAACTTTAAGTATAAATTTATGTACACAACTTTAAGCCATAATTGCTGTATGGTAGCACCTCAGAATATACTAACAGTTCATACTATTGCAATCAAAGGGCCAACGGCATTTGAAATCTCACCAAATTTGGGACCAAAATCAGTGCAAACATCAGCACGGATGGTCTGGTTGTTTTCAGCAATTCCATAAACCTCCATAAAGTGTGATGCAGGGATGTCCATGGCGCTTTTGACACTCAACTGATGCCCATCAGTGGACTGCCCAACAATCATTCCACGTTCATTGCGTTGGACCTGAACAACTGTGCGCACTCTTCGCCCAACAAACATGCTCAGAATCTCTGCATTGACAAGTGCCGCAGGGCTTGATGTGTCCATCTCTGCAAAGAGACGGCTCAGAATTTCAGGTGCAATTCAGTACAATCATCTAGCAAATCACTCATTCAGTGCAATTCGGTACAATCATCTAGCAAATGATGAAGCAACCAAATTCACCAGAGCCTCACAGAGGTCGAAAGCTTGCAGCTTGATTGCTTCCAGTGCCAGCTCGTTGCTCTCGGCACAAATCCAGTTGGCGACGCCCGTGAGCACGGAGACGACGCCGGGGATCCTGCATAGCTCTGGCGGCCCTCCCGGCCTGGCGGGAGGAGGCCGACCACCTCGACGGCGCCTTGCGAGCCGTCGGCGGCGGCGGTCGGCGAGCACGGCGCGGCGCCCTCGCGCGATAGCGCGGCGGGCGGTTCTCCGGCAGCTTGCGAGTTCGTGAGAGCACCGTGGCGGCCTCGCGGCGCTCCCGTGCCCGCCGCGGCGAAGGAGACCCGCCCAGCGCCGGGATGGCGAAAGGGTGCGCCCGATGGTGCACTTATTGACGCCGGCGGTGTTTAGGCTGGTGGCTGGCGCCCACGGGCGCCGTCCCGCCACGAGCCCAACGCGTGTCGCCGCCCGTCGGCCGAGGTCTACAAGCGCCGGGCCGCCGCCCGCCCCGGCCTCCGCGTGCCGAAGCGCAGCACCGCCCGCTGCCGGACTCCAAGCACCTCCCCGCCGCCCCTGGGCCGGACTTGGCCAGCCTCGGCGGCGCCGCACGGGCGACGCGGACCGAGGTGCCACCGCCGCCCGGCACGCTTCTTGCCTCGCCCCTCCTCCACCACCCGTGACAACGGCTATGAAGCGGGACAGCGGAACCCCCCGCTCGCGGACGCGCGGACCTGAGCGTTGTGGAGTTATGATCGGCGGCGGCGGCGGTTCACCCGGCGGAGGAGGAACCCTAGAGGGCGAGATCGACATTTTTTTTTTTTATTCTAGAAGTACACAACATGGAATGTAATCTAAGTATACTATAAAATTATTATCCACCCTAACTATACTAGTCAAAATAATTATTGTGTAGTTATAGAGTTACCCGTTTTACCCTTGATAAAAAAAAAAAGAACTACGAGAATGCAATTAACGCTCAGTCTTAATCCTCATATTTTGCGGAGGCAATCGGAAGCAATTTTTGCTTCTATGGCCCTTGTCATACACACAAGAGGAGGCAATTTTTGCCTACGGGCCTTTGCCTCCCATTGCCTACAGCCTTTGTAGCCGTCGGATCGGCCGCTCTCGGACGATTTGAGCCATTGAATTTTTCCTCAATTATTATAGAAAATTTCTTTTATTATTGCTCTTCAACGGCCGAGCTGACTGAGTTACATGACACTCTCTAACATATTCGTGTTGTTTTATATTAAATTATGGAATGTTAGTATTAAATTATTTTTAATCCAGTAATGCTACATATTAGAACTCTTTATTATTAGTAATGTCGGTCTTTGTATCTATTTCACAAATCAATATCACATTCCAAACTTCGCAATCTAGACCTTCAAAACATCAAACACAGCATTTTTTTAACAACCATGTACTAGTATTAATTAGCAGCAAAATGCTGCGATGACCTTACGGTATGAATGGTTACAGTGTTCAGTGCTCCACTAATATGGCACTGGTGATCATGAGCATTTAACTCTAATTAAATCCATACATGTCAAACAAAATTTAAGCAATGGACCACCATAGGTCACAACTAAGAGCAAGTTTAATAGCTTTCGCCGGCCGCTGGCCGGGACGCGAGCGAGATGGTGGTGGCCCCCGCAGTCAGGTCGCTGCTCAGCCAATGGCAAGACGCGCAGCGCGTCTCCGGTTGTCAGTTGGCGTTTCGTTCTCCGCCCACTCGAGTTTAGTGTCCCCGCCAACCATTATACTTGCTCTAAGGGCATGTATAAAGATGGCTCATACAACCATACAACCCAAGCAAGGTTGAGTCTTTAAGCTATTTAATGCTTTGCATATAATTAGGATCAACTACAAATAAATTTGTGTATACCATTGTGTGGCTATTTCTTCTAACAACCCACCGTGTGGCCATTCAAAACAAAACGTTTAACACAAAAATGCAAGTGTCAAATAACACATTTTGTATACTACTATATGGCATATAGCGCTCACATGAGAATAGTGAGTGTCAGAGCAATCTTGGCAGTACAAACAATAAAACTTGCATAGAATGCACTTCCACATTCAGATAACACACACGCACATTCAGGCAAACTTGTCATCCTTGGACCATTCAGCAAGGCAACAGGAGACTGAACACACGCACTACCTTCAGTTCACTAACATTCAGATAACACACGCACTACCTCAGCACACGCACGCGGCACGCATGCAGTGAACATTCAGATAGCAGTTCACTAACATTCAGTACAGGAACCTTTTAAACTGAAGCAAAGGTTCACAGGAACACAGATGTCATCAAAGCAAAATTGAAGTCCTCATAGCTGGATCAAATCATCCCAAGTACAACCTGTCCAAAAATTGAGAGATAACAACCAACTTGCTACTATATCCTGGATAGATAACAGCCAACTTGCTCCACCTTTTCCTGGACAGATGAAAGTATCAGCAAATTCAGATATCAAAACTCTAAAAGCATCGGCACATTCTGAAACATAGCTAAATAGGTTGTTTGTATGCACTTAACAAGCATCGGCACATCCAAATATAAAAAATCTGAAAGCATACAGGTTCACAGGTTCCCAGTATGAACTTTCTACGGTTAAGATTCACAGGTGGCGGCAGCACTAGCACATTCAGAAAAGATGCAAATAATAGCAGGTATCATTCAGATAGTATTGTTCACATTCAGGTAATGGCATGGCAACTGTAGCCATCGTGCAGAGCCTCGTCTACACAGCTAGAGCTAAAAGTACATGTACATTCAGATATTGTTCATATTCAGAGCCAAATTCAGATTGCAAAAAGGCATATGCAGGTAGCTGAATATGCAGGTGGAACAATCAGATATTGTTCATATTCTACCGTCAGCTATCCTAATCATATGCAGGTGGAACAATCAGCAATAACACAGTTGTAGTTCAGATAGCTGAACATTCAGGAAAACAATCAATGGACACTGAGATAGCTGAACGTTCAGGAAAAAAATAGATGGACATTCAGATAGCTCCATACATTCAGATAGCTGAATATACAGTTATAGGTACAAGGGTCTTCGATGGACGTGTTTAAGAAAAAGGCATCTTAATCTGCCGCTCAAGAGATTGCTAACACAGTGACATTCCCCTTCACAGCACAAACTAAATTAGCAAGAAAAAAAATTACCATGAGGGAGATGAGGGATCACCACCGGACGCATCAAACAGAGATGGAGAGGATGCAGGAGGGAGCGGGAATCCTTCCGTGGACGCTGACGAGCTGAATGGTGCCGTCGCCGGGAGGGTCGTCACCGGCGAGAAGAGCGCAGGAAAAGCTTGGCACCGGCGAGCAGAATGCGAGGTGAGGCGAGGGGAAAAGCAGATGCCGGGCTTGGGGAACGGTGGTTTTGGCGGGGGAACTCCCGCGCGCGCGGAGAAACTGGGGAGAGGGGAGAGCAGGCGCACGGTATCCGCGGCGGCCGTCGACTGGAGAAGACGCGCGGTACAACGCAGAGCTCGGTCGTCTGCAGGACGTTGGGGAACGGGACGGAGCCGTCCTTTGGCGAGGCGACGAGCGCGGCGTCTGTAGGATGAGGCAGGGGGCGAATTGCAAAATTGGCAAGATAAAGACGGGCTGAAGCGACGCGTTTTACATGCCCTAATCGTAAGAAGCACAGTGATATAAATGAACACTTAACAGCTGACCAATCTCTCCATTAGGTATCGCCATCCGCGCCTACACCTTGTTGATTTTTTTTTTTTGAAAACGGTTGGGGCGGTGTGTGTGTGTGTGTGTGTGGGTGGGGGAGCTTCCCCACCTACTTTCATTTTTAAAAAAAACAAGTCTCGTTTTCAGGGAACGGGAGGAAACCTTGGTCGTCCGGTTAATCCTGAAAAACCGGACTAAAACCATACAAGGCACCACACAAACACAAGAAAGACAAAGAAAAATTACAACGCCAAAACACATGAACTCTTCAACGATGCCTCCAGGGAGGTGGATGACGTGATAGCGCCACCATCGTTAGCCAAGCAAACACCAGAGCTTGGCAAAGCTTTCGCCCGAGTCATTGTGCTAAGGAGTTGAGCGGGGTGGTCAAAGCAGGAGCAGCAGAGGAGGTTCTTCAATGACGCCTTCAAGAAGAAGATTCCGTCCACTGGCTCATAGCAATCGGGCAAAGCTTTCGCCCCGAACCTTTGGAAGAGTCCACATTGAGCTGTTGTGCGGACTCGGTCGTCGATCATGTCGCCACCACTTTGCGGTTGCCGCCACAAGTCGCGAGCCGCGCCGGACTTCGCCCCGCGACGACGGGGAGGCGCGCGACCGACACCGCCGGCCGCCGCCACACACGCCGCGGAGCCGATCGGACTCGCCCGCGACGACGGGAGGGCGCGCGACCGACACCGCCGGCCGCCGCCACACGTCGCGGAGCCGATCGGACTCGCCCGCGACGACGGGAGGCGCGCACCGACAGCGCCGGCCGCCGCCACACGTCGCGGAGACGATCGGGCTCGCCAGCGATGACGGAAGGCGCACCGACACGCTTCGCATCATCAATGGAGGTTGGGCATTCCGTCGAACACCCGCTGCCTACACCTTGTTGATTTTGATTAAAAAAAGGCCGTCTGGTCCAGCTCGTGGCCACCGTGGACAGCCACGCCCGCAAGCGATGGACGAATCTCTCTGCATTGGTGTTCGCCATCCGCATCTGCACGGCTGCACCTTCTTGGTTGCCATCCGCAACTGCACCTTCTTGGTTGCCATCCGCTGCACCTTCTTGGTTGCCATGCACCTTCTTGGTTGCCTACACCATGTTGATTTTGATTGAAGCAATGGCTTAGCAGAACCAATACCTGTGCCAGTACACCGAAGGCCGCTGCCAGCAGCCCTAGGACGGCCCCGAGAAGGGCGATGTGCCACGGTGGAGAAGCTGCCGCGACAGGGCCGGCCTGGTTGCTGCTGGTGTATGGCACGGTGACGTTGATGAGCGTTGCCAGGTTGCCGCCGTTCCGCGGTGGTTGCGAGTTGGGGCTGCTGGCGGATGACTTGACACTGCATGGATCCACATAAATCGCAAAAGGAAAGGTTAATTTATTATTCAACAGCGGGATACAAAAAGAGTAGGCTGTGCTTGTGATCGGTTGTACGATTCAGATTCTCCTGTACCTGGTCTTGGTTGCGCTGGGGCAGAAAGTGACTGCGTAGATGGTGTCAGCGGCGTCGCACGTGAAGACGGAGGCGGCGCCGTTGTCGTAGGCGTAGCTGACCGCTCGCGGGCACGCGTTCTTGAAGAACTGCGAGTACGCCGACGGCTTGCAGTTGTCGGGGTTCCCGTAGGCGCCGGTGCAGCAGTACTCCGCCGACCGGAACGCCTGGCACGCGCTCTTGCAGGCCACGGGGCCGGCGGCGGCCTTGGACTTGACGCGCAGCTCGGCCGGGCACGCGCCGTTCAGGTCCAACGCGCACCCCGTCGGCGCGCAGCTGCCGTTGCCGCCAGGAGCCGCGCCCTGCGGGGCCACCAGCATCGGCAGGTTGAACCCGTTGACTAGGCTGACGTTGTACACGTCCTTGCCGCCACCGGTCCCGTCGAGTGTGAACTCCGCGAGCGTGACCGGAAAGGCCGGCCTACCGCCGGTGCAGTCCTCCTTGCCGGTGCCGCAGTCGCCCGTGACGCACGTGAACTTGCCCGTGGTGGCGTCGGTGGAGCACAGGGTACGGCCCCAGAGGAGGCCAGACCACCCTGACGGCATGGGCATGGCGCGCGACTTCCCCGGCGCGAGCTTGAATCCTATGCTGTCCAGCGCCGCCACGGAACTCGCCGCGGCTCCGGAGAGGATCGCCGGCCACACTGTGTAGCTGCATTGGTTGGTGATGTTGAACGACAACTCTTTCGAACCAGCAGCATCAGCACCTGATCATCGAGCATATTCAAAATTAAACAGGACATCAAGGGGCAACTAAACCACGGGCATGCTTCGATAAGATTAAGATAAGCACCTGGTAAACTTACCAGTAATAACAGAGACGGCAACGACGATAAATAATAGCGCAAGGGATCTGCAGGCTGCCACTGACGACGCCATTATGATCTGAGACGCGACGGCGAGGTCCCTTGGGCGCCGGCCAGCTTGCCGGATAGGAGCACGCTTGCCGGTAGGGAGCTTGGGCGACGTCCATTCCGCGACGGCTGACTGCACGCACAGATCGAACAGCGCATGTGAACAGGGTTTTAAATAAACGAACAAAATTTATGGTACGTGTATGTGAGCTCATGTGAACAGCGTTTTTGATTATAGCAATAAGAACATTATTAGTAAATATAGCAGACCCAAAAAGGGGTCATATATAAGGACTATATACAATATAACGAAAGAGATACGGGCTTAAAGTACTCCTCCTCCGTTCGAAATTGTAGTTCACTTTGACTTTTCTAGATTCATTTGTTTTGCAATGCATCTAGACATAGTGTATAACTAGGTGCATAGCAAAATCAATGTATCTAGAAAAGCCAAAGTGAACTACAATTTGAAACGGAGGGAGTAGAATAATAAATAGAGATTATTTTACTTGACAGAGAGAGAAGGGAAAAAAAATGCTCTGTTCGGGAATGGGATGAGTGGGAACTAGGAATTAACTCGGGCACGCATCTTGAAGCAAGTTATGCGGTGGAGATAAGGGCTGCGGCCGCAAGCCGTTGCGAAAGGTTAGTTATCGCAGCGCCCTGGTGGAATGCACAGCCGTCGATTTTTAGCGGCCCGTGAGCTTATCTTAATAGTCTTGCATGTCGTACTTAGAAGTTTTAAAATTTTTTTGAAACTTTACAGACCAATAGTACTAAACTAGATGTGCATTGTCTCAAAATTTGAGATTCAAACAACTTTTGTAAAAATTCATATGAAAAAAAACAAATTTCAGCCACTAGAGGACAAAATGGAAGGATGGATGAAATTTGTTTTTTTCATATGAATTTTACAAAAGTTGTTTGAATCTCAAATTTTGGTATAGTGCACATCTAGTGTAGTACTATTATTGGTGTGTAAAGTTTCAAAAAAATTTTAAAACTTCTAAGACGACACATCAACACTATCGGATAAGCTCACGGCCGCTAGGGCCGACGGCATGCGCGCTCTCAGCGCCCTGGCAAGGAGAGAGTAAAAAACACGATAATACCCCTACAATACAATCTCCCTCCTTGCTTTGCTCTCCTCCTTGGCCGTTCGCATTGCACATCCGCACGCGGTCGCCGGTGCTGGTGCGCCCGTCAAGCCGAGCCTGCGCTCGCCGCCGTTCTGCTGAGCCTGTGCTGCAGCATCACTTGCCCGCTCGTCCGCAGCTGCAGCACCCCGGCCGCCCGGATTCCGCGACTCCGCGCCCTGTTCGACCAGCCTCGTCTCCAGCAGGGTGAGCAAGCGGACGAGCGGCTTCGAGAGGGCGAGCTCCTGCGCGGCCGACGAACGGTCATGGTAGGCGGCGCGCGGGCTGGGCGAGCTCCGGCAGAGCTGCGGGTTGGCGAGATCCGGCGCAGGGGTGAGCTCGGCCAAGCTCCCACGGGCGCAGGGGCGAGCGTGCGGCGGACAAAGCGATAAAAGCTGTAGGCCTGCGCCTCGTCTACTAGGGATTGATCGGACCCGATCCAGCGAACTGACCGACATCACAGAGTGACAGAGCACAGCATGCACGCCCAGGAACCAGTAGTAACAATACAGAATGAAAACGTACTAACTAGCGGACGCGATTACGGAAGCTACTGTAGGTGACTGACCTTGAAGATGTCGATGCTGAGGTCGTAGCAGCCGAGGAAGGAGTTGGCGACGAATCCGCCTGGAAGGCGAATGATGGTGATCATGAGATTGTTGACCACCTTCAGGAGGAATCCGCCTAGAAGGCACATGAGCGGCAGTACGTCCTTGATAACCACCTTCAGGAGGATCATGAGGTTGGTGATCACGTTCTGGAGGCAGAGCGTGAGGATCACCAATCTTTCGCCCTTGCAGCCGTTGATCTCGGGGAGGATTCCGACCATCTTCCCTCTTCTCTTCTCTTCTCTTGGCGCCGCTTAGGGGATGTGAGGGGGGGATTCGGTAACAGGGTTGCGGAGGAGAGGAGAGAGAGGGATAGGCCGAGACAAGACCAACTGCTTTGCTCGTGGTGCGGGGGCCGGGGTACATTATATAGCCACCTGCTCACCTCCCAAAGCAGACCAAGCTAAAAGAAAAGAAAAAAAAACTTTGCTCGTGGTGCGGGTTCATTATTAGCACCACCTCCCACAGCAGACTATGCTACAAAAAATAAGGAAAACAAACTCCCGCAGCAAGTCAGCCATGCAACAATCAACGTGCACAGCCCGACCTAGCGAGAATCCCGGACCGCGCACCAACGCGTGAGCCCAGCCCACTCGCAATCCGGACCGGGCACCACCTGCTGGACGCGTGAGGCCAGCACACTCGCAATCCGGACCGTGCACCACCTGCTGGACGCGTGAGCGTGAGGCCAGGACACACACCTATGTTCAACGCGTTTCGATGTATTTTGATCGATCACACTCCATGCAAACACATACAGCAGTACCATTTGCCATGGTGGCCGCCGGCCGGCCAAAATCTCCGCTAACCATCAATCGACGACGACATGTCATATATACATTATTGTCACGGGTACAGAATGACATGTATTTCCGGTTGTGAAACCCCATTTACTCCCCGATTTTCTAATCGAGATTGCCATTCAGGACTAAAGGGGTTCCCACAGTGTGGGCAACCGGGATCAATTAGGGGCTTATATTCCCGGTTCATAATAAAAGAAAAACTAAAAGATTTGCCAGGCCAGACCTCTCGATCCTCTTTTTTGTTTTAATTTTATTTTCCCATATTGTTTTTTCTTATTTTAGTTGTTGTTTCTTTGCAATAACAAATAGCTTCCCGCCAATTCACGAGGTGCATACAAATCATGGTAATTTAAACAAAGTCGTTACACACAAGACGCGTCCAAGTACTTCATGCAACATAGTTCATTACATGTAGCTCTCCAAACTCCAAACATATTTCATAACATATAGCAACTTCTGACTTTCTTCTACAATTAGGTGGGTAAAGTGTAGGTCACCAATACAGAATCAACAAATATCCAAAATGTAGAGCAGCGTTCTAACTACTGCACTCTCCTTTGCTTCGCACCTACAACAACATGATTTACTAATGACTACTAGTATAGTGCCCGTGCATTGCCACGGTCCATCTAAAAAATACACTTAATAACATCACACGATAAGTTTTTCTCATAGTGCTTAACAACATCCAACAAAAAGAAATGCACTTAACAAAATCCAAGGAATGTGTGATAACAACATTCATGCATAACAAAACATAATAAAGACATGTCTCGTTAACAAAAATCCAAGGAATGTGATAACAACATTCATGCATAACAAAACATAATAAAGACATGTCTCGTTAACAAAACATTTAGATCTCCGAGCATAAAGCTTTTAGAGAAACTACAAGTAAGTTGTAAATTGCTTGAGTATATCTTTGACTTCTTGAGGGAAGTTTTCACGTTCATTTGCATGTCTCCTACATAGCTCATCTCCGTCAGTGTCCTTTTGGTTACTAGCAGCCTTCTGCTCCTAAATGAATGAAATGTTTTTTGTCAAAAAAAAAAACTTTTGGCCAACATTGCTGCACAGCACAAGCAGCCAGGGCCCTTGCACATGCAGCAAAGCCCCTAACACAGCACCACTTCCCCAAATTCCCTGAATCAAACTATATAAATGTCCTTTCCCACTTCCCCGGGTGCATATAAAGTTTTATATACGTTTTTTTAGAAGTAAAGTTTTATATACGTTAAACATGTTTGTTTGTGTGTACTATTGAATATGTTCAATGTCGCGAACGTAAATAGGATCAGGATCCCGCGCAGCTCTTCCATGATTTGTTGAGTCCTCTTGCGGGATTCCCTTCCATCAATAGCGGACGCGGGAGTTTTTTATGTTTGTTTTGTTTAATTAATTATTAATTTATTTAATACTCATTAAATTGTAAAGAATCAATGGTTCAGATCAATTTAAGATATTACCTCCTAACAGGCCAACATATATTAGTTCCGACTGTGTCTTGGTTCTTTGGCGCAGATCAACTCTACATGAAGATCAGGACGTTTTGATGTCTTTACCATTAACTAAATGTTCTTCTTAATTTGGCACCCACATGATTCAATCAGTGTAGGTCGCACAAAATTGAACGAATAAAACATGTGCTGACTAGAAAAACCACGCCAACCCAACAAACCAAGTAGACTACAGAAATGCCCTGGGGCTCCTTGTGTGCCGACTCGCAGCACTACACCGCCAACCCGCACGCCGGCCGTTGCCGCATGTGTGCATGGAGACGTACCTACACCCAGACCGCTGGCATGGCACCGCGCCGGGACGTGTTGTTACCACACTCCATGCCCGCACACGCCTCCCTCCTTTCTACTACGTCATAAGAATGCTTTTTTTATTTAAAGAAAAAGTCAGGAGGAGCAGAGGCTCCTATATATACGTGATAAGAATATCGTCGTCGCCATCTGCCGCCATGGCTAGCTGCGTGCACCCGCCGGGGCCTGCACACACACGCCGCCTTGGCTACCTTGACCAGTTGAACATTCCTAGTGCGTGCACGCGCACCCGAGCGCCGGCGCCACGTGTCGCCAGCTGACTTCCTTCCTTCTCCCTCGCCAACCCAAAGACGCGACGCGTTCCGGAGGCCGCGGCGTTGCGACATTTGTAGTACACCTGATGGGCTCTATAAAAAATTTTTCTCTCCACCATTAAAAAATCATAATCTAAAAAATCATAAAATTGAAAAACTAATTTTGCTAGACTTCACATGAGCATATTTACACAATAAAGATATATATGTGTACTATTTAATTTATGGGCGAAAGATCCATCTGATCCAGGCCCAAGCCCTTCAGAGTAAAGCCAGCCTGACCAAAATAAGTCCAGTAGGATCTCACCAGCCAAGGCCTGCAATTTTTTGGGGTCAAAGCCCACCGCGGAGCCCATCTCTCTGTTACAGGACTGTCCGTATATGTTCTGAAACTGGTAGAAACCACCGCGTTTCTCAGCTAACGTTGTTCTGTTCATCAAGAGATGATTCTAAAAAAAAACTTTTTCCTGAAAAAAAAAAATCACCAGAGATTCTGTTCAATAAGAGCCCACGCTGTAGTTCTATCTCTAGCACCCGTTGCTTATTTGGTCTTGAGCTGTCAGGCACTCGTAAATATCCTGCTTTTTTTTCATGTTTGTAAAATATTTTTTTTTTGTAACATTTTTTTTTTTCATGTTGTACGGATGCTGATTGTTGGTCTAATGAATATACAACACTGTATTTTTTTTTCTTGTAGCAACAAAAAAAAAGTTGAATTGATGATCTGTGCATAGTGAACCGAAGGCAGTTTTAAACAGCGGAAGGCATTTAGAAGGCAGGGTTGAAAATGCCCCGGCCCCAGCTTGTTGGGGACGATGAGCTGGAAGGCCTTGTGTGGTAGTGTTACCGTCCCGCTTATTTCTGTTTCGTTTTACCTGAACCTTTTGCGTGCACGGTGCAGTTGCATTTTACACCTCCTTTGAATGCAATTGTTTGAATTCTTTGCGAGCAGATGCATTTGATACACATCAGCTTCTCGAATGCTTAGGATATCTGAAATGTTAATGTTATTCCTATATATGATTTCAAGAAACACCGATGTCCGATGACAACGTTATGAAAGCTTTAGCTAGGTTTGGAGTCCATTGCAAACTTGTCAGCACAACAACGTTACCCATCCTGTGGTTGCAACTCATGTCTTTGATCTTTGAATGATTCTGATTCCGTAAAATATTCTGAATGATCATAGCCAATATCTTGCCCTTGTAAGGTATTAGCCGAGCCGGAATGGCCTCTTTTGTATTTTTTAATCCTATCTTTTTAATACAATGATACACAATGTTCTTTTAGGGCCCGTTTGGATCCTTTGAATTTAGAGAATTGGAATCTACTTAATAAATTAAGCTATTTAGTTTGGAATTTGAGATTCCCTAACTTTTCAAAGTTCACAAATAAGCCTATCTCAAAAGGGTGTTTTCGCGGTCAGTCAATGGAATTCAATTCCTATCTCCCACCCTATGAATTTGAGATAGGCTTATTTGCGAACTTTGAAAAGTTAGAGAATCTTAAATTCCAAACTAAATAGCTTAATTTATTAAGTAGATTCCAATTCCCCAAATTCAAAGGATCCAAACGGGCCCTTATATTCAAGAAAAAAACATAATCAACGGTTATGCAGTCTAAAATTAGATACTCGGCTTGTTCTAACTATATTGGGCGGGCCATTAGTCGCCTGACACGTGGCAATGACATTGGCTGACATATGGTCCTATTGTATGTTGTAAATGTACGTAGGGTGCAAGGATTGTATGTGGCATCTACGTCAGAATATAGCGCTGTGCCCCATCAGATAACTACGGCTGAAAATTAATTAATTAAAGCAGTTTGTGTGATGATTGTTTTGCATGCGATTGAAATAATCCTGGCATCCGTGTCTTGTCATGAAAACATAATCGATAATGTGACGCAATCTATCAATTTTTAATAAGAAAACTTCTATGACGCGTGTTCTATGATGATAATAATATACATATTTTTCTTCTTTAGAAATAAATGTTAATTTATGACGCAATCTCGTGTTTGAAAGCGGTTTGGCCGTCCATACTGCCAGTACTACATCAGGGCACTCACAGTGCTAGAAACTATCATGGTTTCTATAGTCTTGGACATCGTGTCAAGAAACTATCTTCCACAATGCAATTTTCTATCATGATGTCACATGGCCCACTTGTCACTCTCACAAATTGTCTTGGTTTACGTGAAGACCTGGTTTCTTAGTTAGACTTGATTTCTTGTGTTTTTCCTCTCTCTCTTCAATAAATATAGTAGTGCCACATCAGCAAAAAACAATAAATAGAGGTGTAATAAATGAGGATAGAAACCATGGTAGAGTCTGCATTGTGAGTGCTCTCATAATCCACCCGGTTTTCGGCCAACAGGAGGCTTTTCACGTTCTTGCTTGACAAGCACCACTGGTGCGCATAGGTCATTTTTTTTTGAACCAAATGTCAACCAAAGATCGAAGAAGGCAGGTGTTATTTTGGTAGCTATTATTGTCTATGTCTACTCATAATACAGAGCAACTAGTTCAGGTTTTTACACTAAGAAGGCGACTGATCGAGCATCTCCCGTGCTAATATATTCTGGAATGTTACTTAAGTTTCGCCGGCCGCTGATGCTCCTTGGGACCTGCGTTTTATTATGTATCTGAAACAGCCGAAGATGGCAACACCCAAAATTGTTGACCTCCGAAAGAGGTTTTTGTTTCATCATAATCCTTTGGCTTACCCGGGGTGTACCCAATTTTTTTCCGCAGTGAACTGGTCGCCGCCGCCGTTGGTGTTGCCAACAACAGTGACTTTGAACCCTTTGAGACTCATAAGTATACGGGCTTTGTTCAATATTAGGTTTAGATTTATGCCACAAAGAAAGGTCTTTAGCAAGATATCTAGTTTTGAGGCTGAAGGACCTGCCTCTGGATCTCCTCCAACTTTTCTGGGCCACTTCCATGAAATCTTTCTCCATGGTCCAGTGTTAACGATGGAGGACATGGCCCTAGCTGTCGCACCGCCCAGATCTTTTTTCTTTGGCTTGCACTCGACGCACGGACCGCCTGCCGCTTGCTGTAAGGAAGCGCAGGGGCACGTGATGGTCTCAGCGTGGGTCACCCTGGGCATATTTTTAACGAAAACCGAAAACCGAACCGAACCGAACCGAAACCGAACCGAAATGTCGGTTTTTCGGTTTTTCGGTTCGGCTTCGGTTTTCGTATCTGAGGAAACCGACTAATCGGTTCGGTGCTCGGTTTTACCTCAAAACCGAACCGAATACCGAAGAAACCGAGAATCAGCATCGTATTTCTTCTCCACCTCCACCAATCTCACATTGGGCCAAGCCCACAACGCGGCAAGGCCTGCTCTCTCGCGACCCAATAGCCGATCCCAGCGCCCGATGCGAGTCGCCCCCTCGGTGAGTCCGAGTCGCCCCAGGTCCTCACCGTCGTCACCGAAGTCACGCCGCATCGAACATCGTAACCCTTAGCGGTAGCACCGGGCGGCGGCTCAGCGGCGCGGGCGCCCGGGCGGCGGCAGCGGGATTCGCGGCGGGGCTCGTGGGCGGGCAGCGTCGGGCTCGAAGCGTGGCGGCGTCGGGCTTCAGCGGCGGCGGCGGCGGCGGGCTCAAGGTGGCGGGGGCGGCGGGCTCAGCTGGCGCGGCGCGGGCGCGAGTTTCAGCTGGGCGCGCGGCGGGCGGCGGGACCTTCGCGCGAGGCGGCGGCAGACCTCGCCGGCCTATTTCTCGGCGGCGGGCTCATCGGCGGGCGGCATCGGGCGGGAAGGAGGAGCGGCGCCGACCATTCGGTTTTTCGGTAAAAAACCAAAAAACCGAAGTAAAAAACCGAAACCGATTTCGTCGGTTTCTTCGTGATTTTGCCAAACCGATCGGTTTTGATTTTCTAGAAACCGAATTATTTTTTACCGAACCGAACCGAACCGAATTTTCGGTTTTACCGAATGCCCGTGGTGAAGCGTGGGGAGCTGAGGAAGTAACTGTGGAGAGCTGTTGGGGGCCCTGCGTGTTTCCCATTATTTCTTGCGTAGAGAGCGAATAGCCAATAGGACTATCTGAAGGCAAACGGCAGCCGGAGTAACCGACGGTGTACTCCCTCCGTCCCCACCGAGTTTGTCATCCCGGATTCCGTGCCATCTTATTCGATGCTTCGTCTTATTCAAAATTTTTGCATAAATATAATTTATTTTGTTACGACTTATTTTATCAATGAAGATAATTGAATATTGATTAATTTATTTTATAATTTGTATAAATATTTTGAATAAGACGGATGGTCAAACATGAAGTTCAAAAGTCAAAAAACACGAACTCCATGAGACGAGAGGGAGTAAATGGCTTGGACAAGGAGAAATGCAAAGGGCAATACACAAAGGAAACACTAAAAGTATTATCTTCTGAGATAAAAAAAAAAGTATTATCTTCTCTTCTAGTATACTTCCTCCGTCCAAAAGAAAAGTGTCGTTTTAGGTTTTTCAAACGCCTCGTTTGATCATTCGTCTTCTTTTTTTTTATATAAATATTATTTTTTTATTATGACTTATTTTATCACTAGAGATATTTTAATAATAATATATTTATTTTCTAATTTGCCTAAAATTAAGTTTGAAAAATCTAAAATGACAACTTTTGGGGGACGAAGGGAGTAATTGATACCTATGTACTCACTCCATATACCTATAAAAATAAAAATTGACGTTCTGCAGGCTGGAGCCGTTTTCAAATACTAGGTTGTCGTTTTGTGTTTGCGGCCACGAGTTGGACGTTCCTACCCCTGCCTCTTCGATTCCCGTCCGCTCACTCATTTACTCACGACGTTGGCCATCAAAAGAAATCGGAGGACTCGAACCATTGACCAAGAGCCTCGGGCTGCAGAGGAACTAACCACTCAGACGACGTAAGATTTTAGTATATAGGAGTCACTTGTAACTATTTAATAGGGGCAAAGGAGGAAAAATACCCCTAATTAATGAGTCGTTGGTTACCATGATTATGTCCTAAACAAAAGAATTTGGGGTATGGACTACTGTAGCTAGTAGTGCATATCCATCCTAGTACTACTAGCATACCAGTGCACATACTCCCTCCGTCCCTAAATGTTTGTCGTATGCGCGAGAAACAACTTTAACTAAATATACATGATAAATATCATTGGAAAGATATTTACATCTAGCTTTTTAACAAATTTATTTAGAGACATAAACATTACACATATTTTCTATAAATCAAGTCAAACTTATGGCACGGACACCAACGCGACAAACATTTAGGGACGGAGGGAGTACATCACACCTACGGCGCCATCCCTGATAGGGTGGTAGGACCGGATGAGTCCTCCTTGGTGGGTGGGTATTGTTGGGTAAATAATCAAGACAACGTTTTATTGATAATGATATGGTTTACAAAGTGGTCAATCAACATGCGTTTACAAATGATGTCGGGGGTATTTATAGGGGACTCGATTTCGTAGTAACACAAAAATTACAAAAGTTCTCATCTAAACGCACACATACTAATCTTTCCAGCGAAGCCGTTCTCTTTGTCTTCGCTTTTCTCTTCTGTGTTTTTCAGACCCGTCTTGTAATCCTTTAGCGAAGTTAATATTTTCAACTTTGCTTGAAGCATGACACCCTGAACCCTTGTTTCTTTCCTTTGTTGTTCTTTTGCGAAGTCTATCTCCGCGAAGTCATATTCACGACTTTCTTCTTGATGCTGTCTTTCTGTCGAAGTCAATTGTCCTGCAACTTCAAAGTTTGGGATGAGAGTTTTAGAATCAAAGTTAGAACCCAACATGTATATATAAAACCGGAAATTCGAGAGATGTGATACTTCCATGGGAGCAAATCATCCCATCCTAGTCTAGGAATTCGGAAATTTTTTTTTTTTTGGTATATAGGTCCCCTGCCCGATCGTGGTGGTTGTGTTCTATAAATACCCCCGCCCCTCCTCCACCACCACCCCCAACACTAACCCCAAACCAGCCACACGTGCACGGCACACAGACAATGGCGTTGGTGGTAGTGGCATGCCGATCTCTTCTTGCTCTATTAGTCCTGGCCGTCATTTTTACCGGTAAACAGCTGACGACATATTATCGTGTTCTCATTGCCGCGCAGAGCTAATGTTATGCTTGTCTCCATGCATCAGGTGCTGCTGCTGGTTCCAGCAAGTCGTTCAACATCACCAACAGCTGCAGCTACACGGTGTGGCCGGCGATCTCTTCCGGGGCGAGTTCAGTGGCGCCGGACACTGTAATATTTTTCGTTTGTTTGTGGTAATTGTTGTCCTACCATGAACTAACTAGGCTCAAAAGATTCGTCTCGTCGTGTACATCAAAATTATGTAATTAGTTTTTTTATTTACCTACATTTAGTGTTCTCTGCATTAGGCAAAAGATTTGATGTGACAGGTGAATAGTGAATTTTGAAGAGAGAATTGGAGGATCTAAACGGGGCCTAAAGGGCAATAAAAAAGGAGCACTGTACTACGTAGCTATGGTCCTAGTAGTCTACAGTAGGAATTTAGAAATTCGTTTTTTTTTTTTTTTTTGTATAGTCCCTGCCCGATCGAGGTTGTGTCCTATAAACCCCCGCCCCTCCTCCACCACCACCCCAACACAACGGTGAACCCCAAACAAGCCACACGTGCACGGCACACAGACAATGGCGTTGGTGGTGGTGGCATGCCGATCTCTTCTTGCTCTATTAGTCTTGGCCGGCATTTTTACCGGTAAACAGCTGATGATAGATTATCGTGGTCTAATTGCAGTGCAGAGTTAATGTTATGCTTGTATCCATGCATCAGGTGCTGCTGCTGGTTCCAGCAAGTCGTTCAACATCACCAACACCTGCAGCTACACTGTCTGGCCGGCGATCTCCTCCGGGGCGAGTTCGGCGGCGCCGGACACGACGGGTTTCGAGCTCGCGCCGGGCCAATGGGAGATGGTCGCCGTGCAATCCGGGTGGTCGGGGCGCGTCTGGGGCCGGACCCTCTGCTCCACTGACAGCAGTGGCAGGTTCACCTGCGTCACAGGCGACTGTGGGTCGGGCCGCCTGGACTGCGCGGGCGGCAGCGCCGTGCCGCCGGCCACGCTCGCCATTTTCACGCTCGACGTTGGGAGCGCCGGGATGGACTCGTACGTGAGCCTGGTGGATGGGTTCAATCTGCCCGTTCTTGTGGCTCCTGCTGGCGGCGGCGGCAACTGCGCGCCGACGGGGTGCGTGGTGGACCTGAACGCCGCGTGCCCGGCCGAGCTGCGTGTCACCGGCGCCTTGGCGTGCAAAAGCGCGTGCGTCGCGTTCGGGTCGCCCCAGTACTGCTGCACTGGCGCGTACGGGACTCCCAGCACCTGCAAGCCGTCGCCGTACTCGGAGCTGTTCAGGACGGCTTGCCCGCGGGCGTACAGCTACGCGTACGACGCCGCCGGCTCCACCTTCACCTGCGCCGGCGGCAGTGCCTACTACAGCATCACCTTCTGCCCGAGCACGACCAGGTATATATACATTACTAGCCTATACGTACATACATACGCCCATATGCCACCGTGCACCGATCGACATGAAACACGGTACCTCTCTGAGCGTTATTTTTGTGACTGCGTGCGTGCAGTGGCAAGCACTACTCCAGCAATCCCAGGTCGGAGGCACCGAAGACGACGGGGAACCTGCCGCTCATCAATGGTGGCAGCACCGCGCCATACACCGGCGGCGGCAGACAGGTCGGCTGCGCTGCTTCAGGAACGCCGTGGCGCGGTGGCATTCTCGTCGCCATTTTGGGTCTGGTGGCGGTGGTCGTGAGTCTGCTGGCGAATTCGTTGGGTCTCTTCAAGGCTATGCGGTCCAGCTAAACTGAAGTGCGTGCAGGCACGGCGGCTGGCTGGGCATACACTAGTCACTACACCCCAACGTGACAAGGCCCGAGGGGCCCTAGGCGTGGCCGGACATACAACACCAATCCAATGTGGTGTTCGCACGCCTCATCATTATCCTATCAAGTCGTATTAGATAAGAATTTGAGTTTGTTTAGGAAACAGTAGTTTTAATTTATAAGAAAACCTCTAGAGTTTGCTTAGTGTGTAAGTTAACTATGAACTATAAATATTAGGGAAATATAATTTTTTTACTTAAGCAATCAAATAGCCGCGCACACACTGTCGCATGCCGCCGCCGTCGAGCCCTCAGCCGAGCTCGGACATTACACACTAGTACTAGTACTAGGTTTAGTCGGTGTACTGCAGTCTGCTGCTCAGCTCAGTGACAAGAAGCTACTGTGCGAAGTACTATATGCATATATTATTTGCTTGCACCCTATTGGGCTATGAGTATATCCAGGGGATTGAACCGAATTGAAAAATCGCCACTATATATCCGAGCGGTTGTTGTTTTGTTACGAAGAAATCAACTGCTCCCTCCATCCCAAATTGTAAGTCGTTTGACTTTTTTGGCTCCAAGTTTGACCATTCGTCTTATTCAAAAAAATTTGCGTAAATATTGTCAAATTCAAATCATTCTTTAAGAACTTATATTAATAAAAAGAAAGCCACGGCAAAAAAAGTGATATTTTGCACAAATTCTTGAATAAGGCAGTGGTCAAACTTGTTGTCAAAAAAAGTCAAACGACTTATAATTTAGGATGGAGGGAGTACGTACATACTGTAGTACACGTTTGCGCATCGTCACCCAATGGGGGCTAATCTGCATTGGATATTACGATGCAATGCATGCATCCCTTGTTTGCGTGCAAAAACGTAACTCGTATAAAAAATATCGGTCATTTATATTGAGAAACTCGTTTATTTACGCACGTACTGTATGCGCCTATAACAAATTAAACGGACTAATAGATGGAGGGAGTATGTCAGTACGAGTACGAGTACTCCCTCTGTCCCATGGAGTTCGTCATTTTTGACTTTTGAACTTCATGTTTGACCATCCGTCTTATTCAAAATATTTATGCAAATCATAAAATAAATTAATCAATATTCAAGTATCTTCATTGATAAAATAAGTCGTAACAAAATAAATTATATTTATGTAAAAAATTTAAATAAGACGAAGCATCGAATAAGATGACACAGAATTGGGGTGACAAACTCAGTGGGGACGGAGTGAGTATGTGTGCGCGCTTTGGCAGATCGAGGCCAAGGCAGGGACCAGAAACCCAACCCCTCGCGTAAAAGCTGGATAGCGAGCCGAGCTAGCTCGGCTCGGCTTGGCTTCGATCTAGCTCGTTAGGATAACGAGCTAGCTTGGCTTCGGCTCGTTATCTTAACGAGCTAGAATCTTGGCTCGGCTCGGCTCATTAAGCTCGCGAGGCGGCTCGTTAGGCTCATGAGCCAGGTATAAAAAATGCACAAAATATAATATTTGCATTTATATAAAGCTTGAAAATGATAATACTATAAAATAATACATCCAACAACTTTAAATTGAACAAAATACTTATATGTGCTAACATATCAACCATTTATAGAGCGCAAAATTGAAGTAACACAAAACTAATATAAATTATGATAATTTTTTTCCCGAAACCTTGGCTCGTTTGGCTTGCGAGCGGCTCACGAGCTGGCTCGAGTTGGCTCGTTATCGCTAACAAGCTAAAATCTTGGCTCGCTTGGCTCGTTATCGTAACGAGCCGAGTCGAGCCGAGCCGAAGCTTTGCCACGAGCCGGCGAGCTAACGAGCTTCGAAGTTTTCGTCCAGCTTTACCCTCGCGCGTCGCGCCTCCCCGAGATGTGTTCACTGGCCCGCTTGCTAACCTCACGGTGTGTAGCTACAGCAGGCGAGGACGTGTTGTGTGCAGCCGTCCCTACTCCACGAATCATAAGGTACAGGCGGGATGGCATTGCACTTGATGAGCGATATCCATGTCCTCAGCACGGATCATGGGACCATGGGGGTACATTCGGTCGGTGCGCTGCAGACTTTGCTTGGTGCCTTGCCACGTTGAGTTAAATAGTACTTCCACTGTCTCAAAAATAAGTGACGTTTTGAGTTTTTGTGCCACAAGTTTGACTCGATTTGTATAAAATATACGCGTGTAATATTTATATTTTTAAATAAATTTGTTAAAAACTAGACTAATGATTTTTCCGATGATACTAATTGTTTAGCATACATACTTTTATATTTTAATATATAATTGCAGTTATTTGTTTCTCGAGAACGAAAAAAAAAAATCATTTAGGCTCTATTTGGTTCTCATAAGTCAGGTGACTAAAAATTAGTGACTCATAAGTCATGTCTGTTTGGTTGTAAGTGACTTATAAGTCGTGGTGGAAAAGAAGAGAAAATGAGTGACTTATAAGTCAGGATAAAAAAGAAGAGAAAATAGTTGCAAGTGACTTATAAATAAGTCATACTGTTTGGCAAAATAAGTCACTTATTTTGAATTTTTGATTTATAATTCAATTCGATTTATGGAAACCAAAAACAGACCCTTATTTTTAGGACGGAGGAAGTATAACACGAGATGGGTAGCAAATTGCTAAGGCTCTGGCCGTATTTAACTCACCGTTTCCTTTGAACGGCAGGGCACCTAGGGAAGTTCGGCCCACCCCATGAATTTTGTATGGCCCATTTCCACCCAATTCATGCCATCAGTTGTATTGTATGCCCACGGGCCACAGCCCACTTCTCCTCCTCCCGTCCCGTTTTTTTTTTTTTTTTTTTTTTTTTTTTTTGTGTGTGGCTTGCCTGCTAGGATTGCTGCGATTCTGCGTCAGAGTGTCAGATGGCAATGGCGGCGGCGGCGCTCACCCCGGCTCCCTTGTTCCTGTTTTGGCGAGATGGATGGATCCCAGCAGCGGCACGCCTTAGCTCTCCTTACCGCGACCTCCTGCGCCGTCGAGAAGCAACAACGTCAAGTCTACCACCCCCATCCGCTGGTTCCGTCGACCTGGCTGTCTAGGAGATCCAAGCGCAAGGTACATGTCGTCTTGCCCATCCCTCCTTCACCCCGGCCGTTCGTTTGGTGATTCAAATGGATAGATCTGTGTATGTATGGCACTTCGAATTAGCTTCAGTGATAAAGGCTCTCCAATGTACTGTTGTGCTTTTGTGCATTTTTTTCTTTCTTTTCGGTTCAACACACCTCGCATTGACCCTTAATTTTTCCTGCCCTTGTGTGCTACTTCAGTGAAAAGGGGCAACATAAGTCTCCAATTAAAACAGCGACGTGCTATTTGCATTTTCATCTCTTAGATAAATGGCCACAAATCCGATCCATTGATGACTGTATTGGTCTACTAAGGCTTCAAGGATTAGGCCGACCAGGTGCACATACCATCCTTTGATAAATTAAATCCATCGGATCAAAACATAACAACAAAAAAATGTGGCCTCGCCAAATGTACTGGAATGCAGCGGCTCTAATAGAGGCAATAGTTTTTGTTTGTCATCCAAAACTCTATAGACACAAGCTATAGACATTGCACAATGGAACAATAGTTTCTTTGCATGTGTTCCTTGAATTTCCTATATATCCTGTAGGAAAATAAAAGATCATATTTCCTGTACATCATGCAGAGTGAGCCAGCAAAGCAAGCACACTCAGTAGCAGGTTTAGGCCCCAGGCTGCCGGTGCTGCATCCCAACTCCTAGGGACAGAAAAAAAGCAATGTACAGCCACTTATAAAAATGTATAAAGGAAAGACTACCAAAAGATCACAGCTATAGTTTGGTTGATTCAACCCCAGTCTCCCACTGAGCACACTAGACAATTGTTAGCATAACTTCATTTATCGCAGGTGCAGGGCTAGGGATGCAAGCAGGCGCATGAACTCCGTGTTTAGGCGTACCGGCATACAGGAGGTTCGGTGTCGTTAGGCTCGCGTCATGTGAACCCAAGGGCGCAAAGGCCAAAATATTTTAGGTTTGGAGTCTCGTAGCACTTTTCGTTTGTATTTGGTAATTATTATCCTATCATATAGTAAGTAGGCTCAAAAGATTTGTGTCGCACTTTACAGTTAAACTGTGTAATAAGTTTTTTATTTTTTGTTTATCTACATTTAATACTCCATGCATACATCAAAAGATTTAATGTAACGCTTTTGGTACTGCAGTGTTTTTTAGGTTTACTTTTTAGGTTCGCATGAGAACAACAGGGTAGACATTGTCAGAGACGAGCACGGCCCTACTGATCCGACAAAATGTGTGCTGCAGCCTGGAGCTCCGAGCACCATGGAGGCCATAGCTGAAAGGCCAGAAGCTTCCGAGGGATTCGGCGACCGGAGCTTCCGGTTACCGGTGCTTTCTGCCGAGATTCAGCAACTATAAGACATCGCGGCTATTACCTCCAAGTCTCTGTTGGCTTGATTTTCTTTGCAGTTATGTCTATGTTTGCAACATTTTCTAATGTTGTACAGTTAGCATTGGACCCTCAAAAGAGTTGGACAGAATGCTTTATCGTTTACTCCCTCTTGATGGTGGAACGTCTGATGGTCTGCATTTGGTTTGTTTTGCCGTTCTCATTGTTAGCATTACCATCATGTTTCCGGGTTTTGATGAGACTACGGACGAGCAGACATCCCTGGCAGGACATGCTTACAGTACTACCTGCAGCTAGTTTTCCTACTTTTGCGGTCTGTATTTTTATCACTGAAGTGATATCTGCCATTAAAAGAGTCCAACCTGGTAAACAAGAGTCCTGTAGCTGGCCTGGGTGCCATCATGATGCAATTTTCCTACACCCTACTTGAGGTTCTTGATAATGTCTGCATGTTCTGAAACTGATAACGGAGTATGACATTGCTGTTCTCAGCTAATGTTGTTCTGTGCATCAAGAGATTCTGTTCGATAAGGAAGCTGTAATTCTATGTCTGCTGCCTTGCTCTTGCTCTGTCAGGCACTCGTAAAGGATTTAATTTGGTCGTTGTAACAGATTTTGTTTTTCATGTTGTACCAATGCTGATTTCTGGTTTAATGAATATGTACAAGATTGTGTGCTTTTTATTTTTATTACCGCAACAAGATTGAGGTAAACTTTAACCGATGATCTGTGCATACTGAATCTCAGGCAGTTTGATAGCCTAAGATGTTTATGAGGCATGGTTGAAAATGACCGGCCTACCTGCCTTCTTATTTCTGATAAGTGCCTTCGACTCTGTTGGGTTTAGTTTGATAGCCATAAGATCATCACCTATCGCGCTTCTTTTGGGTTGAGTTAGGCCTTTATATATGTTGTGTGCTTTGCTTCGCTGATACAACGATCGGTTGAAACTGTGGTATCGAGCCGACGGTCGGAAAAATCTCTACGGGTCACATGACCGGGGAGCCCGTGTCTCTAAAGGGTCACGAAAAGCCTTGTGATTGGAGAATTAATACTCGGGCCCTAAAAATCTTACGCGGAGATCACATGGGTTGTCATGTGATGGAAGAGTTCTTAGATTGTTGGGTTTCGTAATGTCGATGGAGGGAGCACAACATATAGGATGGGGATCATCACCTATCGGGCTAGTCTTTTGGGTTGAGTTAGGCCCAAGCCTTTATATGTGTTGACGCGCCTTCGACAACAACCCTCTGTGACCTTTATGAGACTCAACCCTCTGTGACTATGAGATGAACTGGAAGGCTTTTGTATGGTAGTGTTACCATCTTGAATTCATATTTCTGTTTCCTTTAAGCTGAACCGTTGCAGTTACATTTTGCTCCTTGGTCTTGTCTGTAGATTTTAGTGGGGAAGAAGCACAGTTCTGCTTATTTTATTTCTGAGACGAGAGTGTGAGAACCTTATTACGGGCATGGCGACAGGTGGTGCAGGTGTGAACGTGATTCTTCGGTGCTGGTGTGGAACATTGTGAAATTTTCACGTGCCCCTGCTGTTGCACTAAGGTTGTAGTTGGTCTGAGGATTGAAGGGGGTTGAAGAGGGTTGGACCTAGTCGGGGAGGTGTTTGGTTGAAAAAGGAAGGCAGTGAGTTGGGTTCATTCCAATAGGGGAATATTCTCCTTAGATGTGGGTTAATTTGATACATCCGCTGAAAATGAGCGGATGCATCTAACCCACATGCATGGCGTCGCTCTCTGTTTTCTGTCCCTCCTAAGACAAACTTTTTTGGGGACCAAATTACTAATTCTCCCTATATATAACTCCATTTGAGTACATTGTACATACAACTACTATTATTATCTATAGTCTATGTTCTTGGCGTTGCCGTTTCACAAAGTATACAACTGCTGAGGAATTACATCAGTTGTACTCCCTTCATTCCAAATTATAAGTCACTTTGACTTTTTTGGTTCATCCATTTACTTATGTATCTAGACATATTATTGTATCTAGATACATAACTAAATGGATGAACCCAGAAAGTCAAAGTGACTTATAATTTGGGATGGAGGGAGTGCGTTCTTTAATCGAAGCACAGCACAGCTAGAGAGATTCATTGATGTTGAGTGTTTGTTATTCTTTGAGCGGATGATACTGAGTACGTATTTTTTTTAGGCGAACTGAGTACGTATTTGTGAGAGAGACAGAGAGGGGGTCGCGCAAACTGCTATGGACTCGGGCTGTATTTACCTCACAGTTCCTTTTAATAGCTGGGCACAAAGGGAAGTTCGGCCCATCCCATGAACTTTGTATGGCCCAATTCATGCCTTCGTGCCGCCGGCTGTATGCCCATAGCCCACTTCTCCTTCTCGTCGTGCTTGCTTGCTAGGACTTTGAGTCTGAGTCAGACAGCAATGGCGGCAGCGGCGGCAACACCCATGCCCGCTTGTCTTCCAGGACCAGGCGAGCCTGACGACGACCCGGGGGTATCTACCCCATCCTTCTTGCTCCGGCGACGCTGACCCCGGCTCCGTTGTTCCATTTTGTCGATATCCGATATGGGTCCCAGCGGCGGCGCGGCTAGCTCCCCTTACCGCAACCTCCCACACCGGCCAGAAGCGACAAGGACATGACCACGGGACCTCTGCTTCCGTCGACCTGGACGCCTAGGACCTCAACGCAAGGTACATGTTCTCTTGCCCATCCATCCTTCACCCCCTTCGTTAGATGATAGAAATAATGTATAGATCTGCGTATGCATCGAATTAGCTTCAGTAAAGGCTTTGAAATGTATTGTGTTTTTTTTAGCATTTTTTGCTTTTCGGTTCAACACACCTCGCGTTGGCCCTTCATTTTTCCTGCCCTTGTGGGCTATTCAATGAAAGCGGCAACATAAGCCTCCGATTAAGGAGCGTATTTGCATTTTCATTTTCATTTTCATTTTCATTTCATCTCTTAGATTTGATGAATGGCCACAAATACGAAACGTTGACTATAGCGATCTACTAAGCCTTACCGGATTAGGCCGACCAGGTAGACAACTGGACATATACTATGAGAAATTGTTAAGCATGGGTGGAAAGGGGTCCTAATCAAATCCATCGCCCAAGCCGTGCCAACTTATGCGATGATGGTCTTCAAAATCCCGAAAAAAATCTGCAAAGGGATGACGGACGCTATATTGCATTATTGGTGGGGTGACGACGATGAAAAACAGGAGGATTCATTGGCAAGCTTGGTGGAAACTCTGTGTACCAAAGGGTAAAGGTGGCATGGGTTTCAGGGATTTTCACAGCTTTAATTGGGCTATGCTCGCAAAACAAGTTTGGAGACTTTTATGTGAACCAGATTCTCTCTGTGCAAGGGTATTAAGAGCAAAGTACTATCCTGATGGTAAATTGCTTCAGGCGGAGATGAAAAGTGGGAGCTCATTTACATGGTGAAGTGTGCTAGCAGGCTTAGATTGTTTCAATAAGGGGTATATATGGCGAGGGGAGATGGCTCACAAATAAAAATTCGGGATGATAATTGGATCCCAAGCAGTCACAACATGAAAGTACTGACTCGAGAGGCAATATTCTAGTGACAACGGTGGATGAACTTATTAACCCAATTGATGGTTGATGGGATGAAGCACTGATTAGATCACTTGTTTTGGGTCTGTGGATGCTAACAGAATCCTCTAAATTCTGCTTGCTCCAAGGCGGGAGGATCTGATTGCCTGGCACCTCAATTGAAATAGTTTGTTTTCAGTAAAATCTGCCTATCACTGTCAGTGGAGCCACAGCTTTGGGAATTATATAAAGAAATCAGGGGCAAGTGGAATGGGGCAGCGTCAGTATGGAGACAGCTATGGAGGCTATCGCTACTGAGCAAAATCAAAATATTTGGATGGCGTGTGCTTCATGGTTGCATTCCGTGATTTGTTACATTGGCAAACAAGCACATTATGAATTCAGGAACTTGCCCGATGTGCCAATCAGATGCTGAGGATGTGAGACATGCGTTGTTTGCCTGCTCTCGGGTAGTGGATTTTATGGCTGAGGCTGTCTGTGCTGCATCCCAAGTCAGAGAGAGAGAGACCTCCGTACAGCTACTTATATAGAAAAATATGTAAAAATATCACCTACTTTGATTGAGTCAACCCCAGCCTCCCACTGAGCACGCTACACAATTGTTAGCGTAACTTTGTTATCCGTTCTGATCAATGTTAATTGTTAATCAGGTGCAGGTGCTTCTTAAATTCTTTGTTCTAGTTATACTACTAGAGTAGGAAGTTGCTAGGAAGATGGGTCTTCCTCTTTGTATACAAACAAGAGAGTAATATAAACCACTGCACCTCGCTTCAGTACATGAACTTGGCTGTGCCCACTACCCAGTTTAGGCTGGACCCAAACAACATTGCATCGATGCACAAGCCACACACAATGACCCCCCAATTGCTCAAAGCTGTCTCCAATGGTGACGCAGGCCTATTAGCACAAATCCTATCCACGACAACAATTGCTGAGGAGAGCCGCTGCGCATGCCTAGAAGGCATCACAGCGGACGGCAGCTCTGCACTCCATATCGCAGCCCGCCATGGGTACCTGAAGCTCGTCGAGATGATCTGTGATCAGGACTTGTCTCTCATCAAGGCAAGGAACAATCTGCTTGACACTCCTCTGATCTGCGCGGCAAGGGCTGGGCATGTGGATGTGGTGGATTACCTCATCCAGCTTGCTTCCACGCAGCGAGATACTGAGTATGTACTGAGGGCATGGAACTCCAGTGGGGCGACAGCGGTCCATGAGGCTGTTAGGAATGGCCATGCATCGGTCTTGGGGAAACTCGTGTCGAGGGACGCAAGGCTTGCTGCAGCGGTTGATGGGCAAGGTGTCTCCCCGCTCTACATGGCAGTTGTGTCAAGCCGGGCTGACATGGTTGACATCTTGATAAGTGAATCTAGTGGAGGTAGTGTGAAATCGCCAGCGAGCTATGCTGGACTAGATGGACAAACTGCACTTCATGCTGCGGTTCTTGCTGCTAGAAACGGTACGAGAACATGAATTCTTTCGTACACATTCGCTACGTGCCATTTCAGTTTCATATGTACTTTATTTTTTTTATCTTTGATATTTTGTGCTAACATCATATACAAAAAACAGATCGAGGTAGTACAAGATTGGTGTAGTCTTTTCTTATAGAAATAGAAAATGCATAGGCAGACTTGGTAGTGTTTGGTTATAAGGGCATGTTTCGTAGACCTCTTTTTGTTCCTGATTTTCTTAGAAAAGTGATTATGTGGCTAAAAGTTGTTCTCTAGAATAAACTATACGTAAGAAGTGGATTCTGCACGGCAAGTTAGTTTTTTTCTAGCTCTCAGCCCTATATTATTTGAGAGAATCAGCATATAATCATTTGTCTAGAATATACTGTTTGTCAGAGTTTTACTTAGATTAAATTCTTAGTAGAGCTCTACCAGACAGGCCTCAAGTGTTAACTCTTCTCTATTATTGTAGTGGTAATCTTTTTTTTTCTTTTTTTTTAGCTGAGGAAATGTGCAAGCCCCTTCATTGCTGGGAGCCAACACTAGCGTAAAAGGCTGACAGCTCTGGAAGAACCGCCCTTCACTATGCAGCGTCATCTAGTAAGACCCCTGTTTTAAATAGCCCGCTATAGCGGACGCTATAGCGCTATTTAGCTTTTTTGGAAGACAAACGCTAAGCTACGATGAGTTTAGCGCTAAATGCTTTTTCCGGCTATTAGCTTCTAATAGCTCGCTAATTCCGCTAAATCGTAGTTCATTTAGCCCGCTATTTGTAGTTGGGCTCATTTTCATTGGCCCAATTGAATGGCAGGCCCAAATCGTTGGGGTACCTCACCCCTAAGGCCCTAACTGATGGGAACCTGTTCATATTCATAATGTTTTCATCTTTGAACTATCTATCTCAATTGGTATTAATAATGTTTTCATCTTTATTATGTGTAAAATTACATGATGTTTGACACATTTTTTGTTTGGCCGCTAAATGGCTTAGCCCGCTATTAGCGCGCTATAGCTTTTCTTAGCCTTTTGGAGAAGCTGCCGCTAAGAGGCTTAGCCCGCTATTTAAAACAGGGAGTAAGACTGGATTGGTCAAACTTTTTTTTGAGAGCAGGATTGGTCAAACTTTTACTGGTCAACAGCTTGCTTGCTTACATTCCGGATGATGATGGTCTGTATCCTGTGCACTATGCTGCTTTGGCCGGCCACTCTGAAGTTATTCACGAGATCATGGAGTTATGCCCAAGCTGCGATGAGTTGGTTGACAAGAAACATAGAAACATTTTGCATTGTGCTGTTGAATTCGGGAGTGCTAAGGTGGTGAGGTACATCTGCAGGAACCCAAAGATTGTACGGACGAGCAAACATCCCAGGCAGGACATGCTTAAAGTACTTGCTGGTGTAGCTAGTACTCTTATAGCTTGTAATTTTATCCCTGACGTGATACCTTTTGTTAAAAGAGTCCAGCCTGGTAAACAAGAGTCCTGTAGCTGGCCTGGGTGTCATGATGCAAAATTCCTACACCCTACTTGAGGTTCTTGATAATCCCTGTATGTTCTGAAACTGGTTTCTCAGCTAAAGTTGTTCTGTGCATCAAGATTCTGTTCAATAAGGGAAGCTGTAATTCTATCTCTGCCGCCCTTGCTCTTGAGCCGTCAGGCACTTGTAAAGGATTTGGTTTGGTCTTTGTAACATATTTTGTTTTTCATGTTGTACCAATGCTGATTGCTAGTTTAATGAATACAAGATTGTTCGATTTTTTATAGCAACAAGATTGAGGTAAACTTTAACTGATGATCTCTGCATACTGAATCTCAGGCAGTTTGATAACCGAAAGATTATTACAAGGCAGGGTCGAAAATGACCTGGTATGCCTGGCCTGGGGATGATTTTTTCGGGTTAAGTGTCGATGCCTTCGACTCAGCTTTGTGTGACTAGTAGAAAACCAGGCGCGGCCTGACGAGGACAACCAAATGGTTTGAGTTCTCCTTTGATGTGTCTTGGAGATCGATCCTGGACTAAGAGACATGAGCTCCAAATTTTTTTTGACATGGGAGCAATCATAATCCATCCGGTTTTCGGCCAACAACACGAGGCTTTTCACTTTCTTGCTTGACAAGCAGCAACTGCCGCAAATAGATCAGCAGACTAGCAGAGAAATGGGGAAATGAAAGGAAGAGTAAAACAATAAATCCGTGTGATCCTTTTTTTTAACCATGTCTCAAATGTCAACCAAAGATCGAAGAAGGCAGATGTTATTTTTGTAGCTATTAGTTACTAAGTCTATTCTAAATTATACTTCATTTGACCTTTTTAACCTTCAAATCACATTCAAATACGGAGCAGCTAGTTCAGGTGGACTGATCCTGCTTCCTGCATCGTCGTCGTCGGTACTAATAATCTGGATTTCTTTGTGATTTCTTTGTTCCCTCGGAAAAAAATGGGGTGAGCCCCTGGCTCACTGCAGCCTCGGTACGCCCGTCCACTCGATTTGCGACGCGTGTCCAAAAGAGCATCCGACGTCCTGTTTTCTCACGAGCCAGGTCCGCGTTCGTTCCCTCGCAGATCCCAGCGCCGCGTTCCAGTGCCGCGCTCGGCTCCGCGTCATCATGATATTTTTTTTTTTCGCGATCGGGCCATTCACCCGTTTTTCATTAAGAGGAGGAAACCAAATCCAAATACAAACTACGCCGACGCCGATGCGGCAGACATCAGGCGCGAAAAGCGAAAAAGAAAGAAAAGAGGACAACACAAGCAAGCAACCTAACTACTGGATAACACGAGCAGCACAACCGGTCCAGAAGACGAAGCCGCCCCTCGCCGTGGCGCCGAGGACGAGCTTCTCCAACGGCCTTGACCACGTCGTGCTCGTCCAGCACCAGGTCCTTGCAGTGGATGTCTTTGCGGCGGGTGCAGAAGCATCGGAACGGGAGGAAGAGGTCCTTGATGAGCGAGTCCGTCAGCTGCTCGAACCCGGCGGTACATGCCCGGAGGCGCCCTTGGTGTTCACGTGGACGAGGACGATGGTCTGCCCCTTCTGGACCAGCGAGTCGATGGCCACTTGAGCGCGCTCTGGCTGTTCTTGTCCTTGTCGATGCACGCGGCTACCAGCGGGCAGCCATCGTCCCAGCGTCCCTGCCCCATCTGTCTGTCTGTCTGTCGTCGTACATCGTCGACGGCGGCGTACTGTGTGATGGCCCCTCCTCCGCTGGATCGATTGATCGTTCAGTGCGGCGCTGGGACGCGGAGCCGAGCCTGCGAGGGACGCGCGAGGAGCAAACGCGGACCTGGGCTCGCGAGAAAAAAGACGTCCGATGCTCTCCTAGTCCTGGACACGCGTCGCAAATCGAGTGGAGGGGTGTACCCAGGCTGCGGTGAGCCAGTGGCGTACCCAAGTTCTTTCCCGGCGGCGGCGGCGGCGGCGACTCCCATTACAGCTTGTCTTCAGGAGAGCCTGACAACGACCCGGGGGTATGTACTGTACCCCATCCTTGGTGCTACGTCGACGCTCACCCCGGCTCCCTTGTTCCTGTTTTGTCGAGATGGATGGATCCCAGCAGCGGCACGCCTTAGCTCTCCTTACCGCGACCTCCTGCGCCGTCGAGAAGCAACAACGTCAAGTCCACCGCCTCCATCCGCTGGTTCCGTCGACCTGGCTGTCTAGGAGATCCAAGCGCAAGGTACATGTCGTCTTGCGCATCCCTCCTTCACCCCGGCCGTTCGTTTGGTGATTCAAATGGATATGTATGGCACTTCGAATTAGCTTCAGTGATAATGGCTTTCCAATGTACTGTTGTGCTTTTGTGCATTTTTTCTATTTGGTTCAAAACACCTCGCATTGACCCTAATTTTGTCCTGCCCTTGTGAGCTACTTCAGTGAAAAGGGGCAACATAAGTCTCCAATTAAAAGACCGACGTGCTATTTGCATTTTCATCTCTTAGATAAATGGCCACAAATCCGATCCATTGATGACTGTAGTGGTCTACTAAGCCTTCCAGGATTAGGCCGACCAGGTGCACATACCATCCTTTGAAAAATTAAATCCATCGGATCAAAACATAACAAAAAACAAATGTGGCCTCACCAAATGTACTGGAATGCAGCGGCTCTAATAGATGCAAGTGTTTTTGTTGGCATTCCAAAACATTTTGCATTGTGCTGTTAAATTCGGGAGCGCTAAGGTGGTGTGGTACATCTGCAGGAACCCAAAGTTCACGAGTTTAATGAATGCGGGCGATAGTAAAGGAAACACACCACTACATCTGGCTGTAAAGCATGTGCATTTATTTATCTTCCTCCTCCTTATGATGGATCTTAGGGTGAATCTTAGCATTATTAACCATAAAAGATTCACACCACTAGATGTTACCTGGAACGAGAATACCCATAACTATTCATTCTCCGTGGTATGTCCCGACATCATGCACTTTCAACTTCTTTTTCCCGTTTTGGTCTCACAATATTATTTCCTTCTATGCAGTTGATGAATTTTTACATGAGCGTCTTCTTATTGCTCTGTAAAGCTTATCCCATTCCATCCAACTTGATTAGAACTCTGAGATATAATCATTGCTTGGAAGACGAGAAGGAATCCAGCAGATTCTCCGATGTGTCCCAGAGCATGTTATGTCTATCTGCGCTTATTGCAGCTGGTTCATTTGCTGCTGCTTTCACTCCTCCTGGCGACCACATTACAAAAGGCGAGAATGCGGGCATGGCACTTTTTTATACGGGGTCTCCTTTCCTGCATTCCGTTCAAGCAAATGGCATGTCATTTTATAGCTCCACAATTGCGACATGCCTGCTTATACATGCCAGTCTAGCAACTACACCCATAAGATATCGCCGCTATTACCTCCAAAGTCTCTGCTGTACTGGTTATACTAGCAGTTCATGCTATGTTTATAACATTTACCAATGTCGTGTGGCTAACATTGGAACCTCAAAAGGGCCAGATAGGATACTTTATCATTGACGTCGTCACCTTGGTAGTGCAACAAGTGACCTACCTTTGCGTTTATTTGGGCTTGTTTCTGTTTGCAATCCTATTATGTCTCCGGGTTGTACGGACGAGTAAACATCCAAAGCGAACAGGGTCAAGGGTTTTCAAACTTGTAGCTTCTGCAGCTAGTGGTGCTATAATTGCTAATGTTTATCATTTTATCACTTACGTGATGGATTTCATCAGAAGAGTCCAGCTTGGTAAACTAGAGTCCTGTAGCTGGCCTGGATGTCATGATGCAATCTTCCTACACCCTACTTGATGTTCTTAGGAATGAATGTCTCTATGTTGTGAAACTGGTAGAGGAGTAGGACACTGCTTTTCTCAGCTAGTGTTGTTCTGGGCACCAATAGTCTCTCTTTGTTCAATAAGAAAAGCTGTAATATAATTATGTATCCGCCTCTTTGCTCTCGAGGTGTTGGGCACTTGTAAAGGATTTAGTTTGATCCTTGTTACAGATTTTGCTTTCCATGTTGTACCAATGTTAATTGCTGGTTTAATGAATACAAGATTGTGAGCTTTTCTATATCAACAAGTTTGAGGTAAACTTGAATAGCCTAAGGTTTTTAAAAGGCATGGTCACAAATAACTGGCATACCGGCATGTGTTTTTGGGTCGTGGAATGAGAATCAGTGGCGGAGCCAGGATTTTGAACTTGGGTATTCCCACAACCAAAAAAAAAATTCTAATGCATAGCAACATAGATTTCAAGTATAGTTCGTAGTAGTATTTTAGCATAATTAAAGTCATAAAAATAGTGCAGTACTGGAATTGCAAATTGTTCATACCTAAGGGGTCAGCCAGCTAGCATGAACGCCCAGCCGGCTAGCCGGCCGTGGCCGTTCTAGCACGCCGCCGCCGGCCGCCCGCCCACCTGCCGCCCCCCCCGGCCGCTGCGCGCAAGGCTAGCAGGCCCCGCTCCGGCCTCCGCAGCTCCGCTGCGCCCGCCCTGCCCCTGCCTGCTGTTGCCGCTAGCCGTGAGTGAGTTGGAGCCGAGCGCCGCCGCTGGCCGCTCACCGTCGCGGCCTCGCCCGGATTCAAGATCGGAGAAGAGGCGCAGGTGAGCAAGATTAGGGATTGGGGAATCGGGAATAGGGAGCTCCGAGCAGAGCACGCGCGTCTCACGGGGTTGGGCGTCTCCGCGTCCGCACCGAGAGGTCAGAAGGAATCAGGGATTCAGGGAAACGCTCTAGCTTACTGGGCCACCGGGCCTTGCGGCCTTGCCCCTTGCGGGCCAGCCTGGAAGCTGAAAACAGAATGAGGCCGCGGGAATCAGTTGTGGACTCAATTTGTGCTCGAATATGATCAAATTAACACCAAATATACATTATACATATGTATACCTATATATATATTTATTGTTGTGCAAAAAAAGTTGGGTATTCCTGGGAATACCCAGGCATCAATGTAGCTCCGCCAGTGATGAGAATCCCTTGGACTGAGATTTCTGTGACTATTAGAACAACTGGAAGGCTTTGTATGGGTAGTGTTACCATCTTGACCTCTTATTTCTGTTTCCTTTTAGCTAAACGAACCTTTGCAATCGCATTTTGCTCCTTGTTTCTGTTGTAGATTTGGTGGTGGGGAAAAAACATAATTTTGCTTATTGGGTCCACTAGGTTGAAGTCAATTGCTCGTATATTTTCTTGCAGGCGCATTTGATTCACAACTTGGGCAATGATTTGGACAGCTGAAACGTTCCGTAGCTGTAAATGTTCGTATATACAATGTGATTTCAAGAAACACGCACGGTGTTCTGAAAGCTTTAGGAAGGTAGCAGTCGCTTGAAAACTTGTCAGCGTAAAAAAAAGTTGCCCATCCTTTGTGATTTCGACTTCATGTATTTGACGTTTAAATGTTTCCTTCAGTAGTACAACATTTCTAATGGTTATTAGGTCCATGTTATTACTTTACTTACATGAAATTTGTGCAGCTCGTTCCTAATTTCTCAGAGGCTGCCAGGTGGGGCCTGGTGGGCGGCGCATGTGAGCAGAGGGTTGGGCCATTGTCCGCTGTTGCGTGGGCGTGGTTGCCATTTTCATGGGCTAAGGCCCATTCATCTGGGCGGGCAGGCCTAAGGAGGCGAAGGCTCGGCGGGAGGAGAAGGACTGGCGGGCCTGAATGGGAAAAGACGAGGTGGGTTTCGCCACTCGGCTGCCTAGGCCAGGGAAAAGGGGGGAAGTTGGAATTCTGCTGGGCTGCAGCGGGTTGAGCCTTTTTTCCCCCTAATTTGCTCTAGGGGGTTTTTGACAAGAGGATACAAGGTAGTCCCTATATAGCCTGCCTGTCGTGAGATTTCACCAATCGCCAAAGCCTGAGTTTGAGAATTTTTTTTTTAGAAAAACAAGTTTTTTTTTGTGACTTGCTTGCTTATATTAAGCTTAGCCGGCTGAAGCCTCAAAGGTTACAAGGTCACGTACACATGCTGGAGTTACATGCCACTTCTCCAGTCGATGTGTATCAGAGACCTGTTTAGCTAATACAGTGGCTACTTTATTACACATTCTGCTAACAAAACAAAGGGAAAACTCAAGCAAGCCTTGGCTAAGTTCCACAATCTCCTGCAGGACATGGCTGATAATAGAACGTTGGGACTCCCTTCTCTTCCAAAGCTGTACTACCTCCAGGCAATCAGTCTCCAGCTGTACTCGTTGATAGCCAGCTTGTACAGCCATCCTGACACCATCACGACATGCTATAGCTTCCATGGTGCTTGCATCAAAGATCCGTTCATACCAGATGGCCTGTGCAAGCTTAAGATTTCCGGAATGGTCTCGAAGGGCGCACGACGTCGCCCCGTGATTAGCTGAATCAGAGAAGGCAGCGTCAGTGTTTACCTTCACCCAGCCCAGCGGCGGTGTCTGCCATCTCGGTTTCGTGCTCACAGCCGGGCTCTGGTCGGGTGGGCATGATAACTGCCAAAGATCAAAAGAAGTATCCTTGGCAGCTCGGTAGATGGACATCTTTAATTCTCCATGACGTCTCTGATTTCTCATAGTCCATAGCGCCCACATCGCGCACAGGATGATTGCCTTCACCTTCTCAGAACACAAATCAGTCAGGAGATCAGACGCCCATGTTTCAGGATGAAGATGAGGCAGCTTGACACCCGTTGCAATTCTGATCTAGCGCCACACCTCCTTGGCCACAGTACATTCAATCAGTACGTGCTTAATGGACTCCTCCTGAGCTCCACAAACTTCACAATACGGGATTGGCTCAATGTGTTTTTTCCACAAAATATGTCGAGTGGGGAGATATTCATGCAACACACGCCACCAAAACACACGCACTTTGGGTGGCACTGTGAGTCTCCATATTTTTTTCCAGACATCATCGCCTGAAGAGGCTGGGTCTTGCTGCCTGTTCCTTTCTCTCTTCCGATTGAAAAGGAGTTTGTAAGCAGATTTAACAGTGTAAATCCCTGATTTCTCCAGGTTCCAAGCCCAAAAGTCCCTTTCACCTCTAGCCCTTGGCATCCGTAGAATAGCACAAGCATTTACTGGAACGAACACCTGCTGGATCAGCGGTCCATTCCAACCACTAGAAGCAGTTAGAAGATCAGTAACTTGTTGAATCTCTTGGCCCTCACGTGGAGTGATTGGTACACCCCCAAAATGGTTTGCAATCCATCTATTTGTCCATATATTTGTGTTCTCTCCATCTACAATTCGCTTGATTAGACCATGTTGCAATGCTTCCCTTCCAGCAAGAATAGGACGACATGTGCTGCTGGCATGCTTCTTCTTGGTCGCCCTCATAAAATCAACATCATGAAAATATCGACCCTTCAGTACTTTTGCACACAAGGATTCTGGTCGTTCAATGAGTCGCCAGCCTTGTTTGCCCAACATAGCTAGATTAAAACATCTGAGATCACGGAAGCCCATTCCTCCTTCCTTTTTTGGGTCGTTTAGACGTTCCCAACTCATCCAATGCATATGTCTGTTGTCTGCAGAGCTGCCCCACCAGTAATTTGCCATGACCGATTTCATTTTCTTACAGGTGTTAATAGGTAACAAGAAGCAAGTCATAGAATAAGTTGGGACTGCTTGAGCCACAGACTTTAGAAGAATTTCTCTGCCAGCACAGCTAGCTGCCCTACCACACCAACCATCAATGCGACCTCGCACTTGGGAAGGTAGATATTCAAATGTGTCATTGAGATTTCTACCGACTTCAGTAGGAAGGCCAAGGTACTTTTCAGCCAAAGCCTCCTTATGAATATTAAGCCCTTGGGTCATTTCTGTTTTCATCTCCTGGGAACAATTTTGGCTGAAGAAAATTGCCGATTTTTCCCTATTGACCAACTGTCCAGAGCCCTGTTTAAAATAGCCCGCTATAGCCCCGCTATAGCTCCGCTTATAGCTTCGGAAAGACTCGCCGCTAAGCTATTTGCATTTCCGCTATAACACCGCTATTCACAACTACTCACCGCTATTTAGCGCTATAGCGCCGCTTATTTACCGTTATTTCATATTTCATTTGTTACTAATTTGGCATTTTGGTCGATTAAATTTTTATGAAACATGTTGTAATATCATATTGGTATTTGATAATGTTATTTAGACTTGTAAAACCCTATAAACGTATTTGTGTTCACCAAATATCATATTTGCCTTGTTTTGACATAAATTATTAGAGTTTTTCATAGTGTTTCTTATAAAACGCTATTCTGTCATAGCTCCGCTATAGCTTTATAGCTCCTAGAAAAAATGTGCCGCTATTTGCCATAGCCCGCTATTTAAAACTTGGGTCCGAGCCTTTGTTATACCACTCCAAAATCTCCAATAGCCGATCAGCCCCACTTTGCGATGCTTCTGTAAATACGATACAATCATCCGCAAAAAGAAGATGTGATATCCAGGGGGAGTGAATACTGACTCTGATACCCCTAGAGATATGCATTGGACCAACTGACTGCAGGAGACAAGACAATCCTTCTGAACACAGTAGAAACAAATAAGGTGAGATGGGATCACCTTGTCTGATTCTCCGAGATGGCCTGAAAACATCTGTTAATACACCATTAACTCTGATGGAGAACGTGACTGAAGTGACACATCTCATAATTAAATTAACAAACTCAGACTGAAAACCAAGCTGCAGCATTATACCATGCAAATAAGACCATTCGACTCGGTCATATGCTTTGGCCATGTCCAATTTCACCGCACATGCACCAGCTTTCCCTTTCCTTCTTTTCGGGTAGTGTATGCACTCATATGCAATGAGGACATTGTCGGTTATAAGCCTGCCAGGCACAAACGCACTTTGTTCCTTGGATATAATATCATCTAGAAATTCTCTTAACCTCATAGCAATGACTTTTGAGCAAATCTTGTAAAGAACATTGCATAAAGATATCGGACGAAATTCCTTCATCTCCTTGGGATTATTTGTCTTTGGTATTAGCACGACATTAGTCTGATTCAGACCGTTTGGCATATCACCCCCATTTAGAAAATTCAGGACTGCTTCTATTATATCTGGCCCCATGAGATCCCAATGTAGTTGGAAAAAGCCAGCTGTTAGACCATCCGGTCCAGGGGCCTTATTTGCCCTCATAAGAAAGACCACTCTCTCTATTTCAGTTGCCGTGAAGGGTCGACAGAGATGCTCATTCATATTTGCCATCACTTTCTGAGGCACATGTTCCAAAACCAGGTCTGGCTCTAGGTCGTCAGCAGCTGTGAAGAGATGTTTGTAAAATTCAGTTGCTATACTCTCTAGTTCCTCTTGTTCCACAGCCATCGAGCCATCCGCTCGTTGGAGCGATGAAATCTTGTTTCTTCTGGCACGTGCTTTCGACTTTGCTTGGAAAAAAGATGTATTGCGATCTCCTTCCTTTAGCCACTGCACCCGCGATCTTTGCCTCTCCGGATCTCCATCACTTCCTCTCTAGAGAGTGTTTCTGTTATCCTTGACATAAGCTGCCGCTCATGGCGAGATGGACCGGAGCCAATAAGACGGCCGCGTTCCAGTTCTAGTTCCTGCCTAAGATCTGCAAGTGTCTTCTTTACAGACCCAAAAATATCACGGTCCCATGATTTTAACTTCTCTTGCACAATATTCAGCTTAGAGCTTACTCCCGCTAGGCCACCTGCAGTTGCACTCTCAGCCCAGGAATCACGTTGCCACATATTCTCATATCGAAAATTTTTTTTTACGCGCTTACAAGTTGGGTCGGCGTTGTTTGTCCCGCGCTTACTATTCAACGAACAAGGAAACTTAGATTTTTTTTTTTTATAGAAAAACAAGATCGGTCGGCGTTGTTTGTCCCGCGCTTACTATTCAACGAACACGGAAACTTATCTCCGAAGAAAACGACGGAAACATATCTTTATCCATCTAAATAAAATCAAATTGATTCATGCCCCTATATAAATGCACTACCTCCGGTTTTTCCTAGGCGACTTCGGCGCAAGTGCATGAAATACGAAATACGGCAACAGCCCGGTATCGAAAAACTTCGGCTCCTCTCTCTCTCTCTCTCTCACACACACACACACAAAAAAAAAAAAAAAAACTCCAAGCGCAACCAAGACAAGAAGCAAACCATACATGCATGCTTAACTATATGGGTGCTTCGCTTGCACACTGGTGGTGTGAGTTAGTGCGTGAGTTTAGATACTATAAATTGTACTGGAAGAGTTGAGACATAAAAAAACTATATGGATGCTTCGATGTAAACTCTCAAAGAAGAAGATAACAGAAGTTAGGGTTTTAGTTTTTAGAAAAAAAAAGTGTGACGGTTGCATGTTGAATTCCAGTGTGACTTGAAGTTTTTACTTTATCTAAAAAAAAACTTTTTTTAAAAAAAAACAACTCTTGTCGTGTTGTTGACTTGGTCAAGTTTTATGATAGGTGCTTTGTTGTTAAAAGTTTGAAGTTTAGGTTTTCAAATTGGGGTGAAAATGGAAACATTTGAAAGATGTTTGACCTATCAGCAATTACATGCAACATACATTGCAGGAAAAACTTTTTAAAAGCTAAGATTATTATATTACATATATAGAATCACGAAATATTACAACATTATTTTCTTTCACAAAGTTGCTAAGGGAAGGAACTTTTTTTTTTTAATTTTGAAAAAAGATGGGACTATGATTGAAGGCGATGGGAACGCTTGTTGGCTCATCCTACTGAATACGGAGTACTAGACAAATTTGTTGGAAAAATTCACATCATAAAGTTGTCCTGTGTTGGTCGTGCGTGCTTGGGATGAGGAAGGAGTGACAGGAGTCACGGACGCGAGTGAGGAATAATAAAAAAAAAGAATAGTTATTTCCTCCTAATAACTAGTCGCAGGTGGGTAATTTTTGAGAGAAAAGTGAAAAGCAGGGGGTGAAAGCAGAAAAAATAAGTGAAAATTGCTTTTAACAAAAAAAAAAAAAAAAAAAAACCTTTGGCTTGAGTCTTTTGTTGACTTTTGACTTTTGCATAAAGCAAAAGAAGGTTGGAAAGCCCAAACATAGAATCCTTACTTTGATATTTGTAACAGATTTTGGTTTCCATCATTGTACTAATGTTATTTGCTAGTTTAATGAATAGCAGCAACGGCAAACTTCTTGGACTCTGTTATGTACTATCGTCGTTTCTTTCCATGACAGTGAGGTATATGAAATCTATCTATAACTCCTATATAGGAGCTCCTAGCTATTCTTAGGGAGTTCTCAAGCCTTTGATTGATCCTCATCACTAGCCACATGTAGGCTCCTGTTAGGCACGAAGAGGTAAAAAAATAATAATTAGCGGCGGCTCTTCCACTACCACTGGCCGCATGGGAGAAGACAGCGGCCTCTTCGCCTCCACCACGATAAATTCTCAGCCAGCGCCGTTACCCACCGAGGCCTATTCGTCTCCTCGCGGCCTCTTCCCTTACCAAATCTCTGCGACCGCACGCATCCTCTTCCATCACTCCCGCACGCATAAATCAGGAGAAGCCCCACCTCGGTCACCTCGGTCGCGGGAGAGGGAAGGAAGAGAGGAAGCAGCTGAAATCTCATGTTTGGTTCTGGAAATTGATGACACACTTGTTATGCTAATCCTTTACTCTAAGTGTGACTTGAGAGATAGGATTGCATGCATGACGTGAAGCATGATGATCATGAACATGGATGGTGATGATAGACATGATGGATCGTCAAGCTCGGTTGTCAGTTTGGAAAGAACCCGGAGATCAAGGCAAAGGTATAACTTGATAGGATTTTCTTTCGGAGATCAAGACACGATAGAGCGTGTGATCACATTATAGGATAGATGGCCGACTATCAAGAGGGGATGTCGCGACTAATCCTTTAGTGAAGTGCTTCTAGGTCCATTTGACTTGCATATTGCATATAGACCAGAGAGCACTAACTTCGTTCTTGCCTAATCGATCACGACATGCTAATATACATGATACTGAGATCATCTTTGACGTGTTGGCAACTTGTGGCAAGAGGCGAAGCAAGGTTGAAGCAAAGGCGACAACAAAATGAAGAAACACGCAGGAAGCGTCGACCGGACGCAGCGACCGGACGCTGGACCGGACGCCGCCTCCCCGACCGGAAAGCGCCCGGTCGGCCGAGTCCGGTCGGGATTCCGTAAGCATGTTTTTGGGCTCGATTTCGAGGATCGACCGGACGCTGGAATTGGAGGTTCCGGCCACCACCGGAAGCATCGACAGGACCCATGAAGGAAGTTGTCATTTGTGGGCCCGAGGGCGTTTATGCCGCTTCCGACCGGACGCATCGGCGGGCGGCGGATCGGACGCTCGACCGGACCTGCTGGTGCGTCCGGTCGGCGAGTCCGGTCAGTGCACAAAAATGCACCCACTAGTGGATTGCTCGTGGCTTGTGAATCCTTTCTAATGATTGTTTCATTGAGCTCCCACTGGGGATTTGGCACCACCCATTAAGCTTGTGGAACATCTAGTGAGTGTATCGCCACAACGGGGACTAGCGTGCCGGCAAGCACGTGAACCTCGGTGAAAAATCATTGTGTTATTTGTGTTGTGCTCGTTGGAGATTTCTCATTGTACACGGTGATTGGCTTCTACCTCTACACGTCGACATCGGTATATCGATCACTCTTTCTCTAGCATTTACATTGATATACTTGTGTAGCCTTGCTTAGGTTGTTTAGTTGTTTAGAGTAGTTTAGCTCCTAGTGATAGAATTAGTTAGCTTATCTTGCTCACCTAGGAGTAAACTAGCAACCTAGCACTTGTGTGGACTTAGAGATATTAGAATTGATATATTTAACTTGTGGCATGCATAGCTAGCTTGTAGCACCGCACATTTTGCTTCGCTATCTTATTTACTAACCGTCTTGTTAAGTGTTGTTTGTAGAATTTTTAATAGGCTATTCAACCCTCCCCTAGCCATTAGGAACTTTCAGCAGCGACGTCTGTGTAGCCACGCATGCCGACCCGCCCTCGCGGCTCGCGCCGGGGACGCCCGCCCGCCGCTCGGGAGAGGAGGCCGCCGGAGCTCGCGCCGACAGCTGGAGGGAGGGGGGCCACCGGAGCTCGCGCCCACCGCTGGAGAGGTGCGCCACCGGAGGTGCACCGCCACGTGAGGTTCGTGCGCCTCCACGCGCCACCGGAGCTCGGTGCTGCTCGCCACGCCTCGTACTTGCATGTCTGTCCTTTGCTTTTGTCCTTTGGTAATAACTGCTCTTCCACATTTGTCGTTTGCTCCCGTCTTTAACACCTGCTTGCTCAAAACTGTGGCAGGTCTGTGGCGAGCTGCGGCCGAATCGGACGCCACAAGGTGTGGCCGCCACGGACGCGCCGTGGCAGGGTGTAGTGCGGAACTAAACATATCAGTGCGACGACCACAGGTTCAGGTTGCTGCCGCTGCCGGAATATATGATGGTCGACGACCACAGGTCAAGTCAGGTTGCTGCTGGCATATATGATGGGCCCAGTGGCAAAAGCTGGCAAAAGAGACAGGCAACAAGCTAGAATTTGCACGCTTATTCTGGATGAGGCCGAGGTATATGGTGTGTAGCGGGATATAAACTCCTGAGGTCGTTGATGGCACTGCTGGGAGACAACGATGCAATTTTGTTGCAAAATGATTTATTGTGTAATTACAACTTCATGTGCTAGCTAGAACAACGGATGTAACAAACCATCCTTCTCTAGTTAATGGAAAACTTGGAAAGAAACCAAACCTGCCCATGTGTTTTTGTTTTGTACATCTTATTGTAAGGAACATATATAGTGATACAAACAATTAGCAGCTGACGAATCTCTCGATTAGTGTTCGCCATCCGCGCCTGCACCTTCTTGTTGATTTTGATTAAAGCAATGGCTGAACAGACCCAAGACCTGTGCCAGGACACCAAAGGCGGCTGCCAGCAAGCTCAAGACGGCTACGAGAAGGACGATGCGCCACGGTGGCGAAGCTGACGTAGGAGCCCCGACCTGGCTGCCGCCGGCGTATGGCATGGTGCCGTCGTCGTGCGGCAGGTTGCCGTCGTTCCCCGGCGGTTGCAAGTTGGGGCTGCTGGCGGATGACTTGACACTGCATGCATCCACATAAATCGTAAAAAGAGAAAAGGTTAATAATTAATTAATTACTTAACAGCGGGACACAAAAATAGTAAGCTTGTGTTCTTTCGCTTGTTTCCGCTACTAGGTTCACTTCAACCGTGATTTTTTTTAATTTATTTTGTGATCGGTCGTACGATTCAAATTCTCCTGTACCTGGTCCTGGTTGCGCTGGGGCAGAAGATGATGGCGTAGATGGTGTCGGCAGCGTCGCACGTGAAGACGGAGGCGGCGCCATCGTCGTAGGCGTAGCTGACCGCCCGCGGGCACGCGTTCTTGAAGAACTCTGAGTACGGCGACGGCTTGCAGGTGTCGGGGTTCCCATATTCGCCGGTGCAGCAGTACTGGGACGAGCCGAACGCCTGGCACGCGCTCTTGCACGCCACGACGCCGGCGCCGGCGCCGGCCTCGGACTTGACTTGCTGGTCGGCCGGGCACGCGCCGTTCAGGTCCACCGCGCACCCTGTCGGCGCGCAGCTGCCGTTGCCGCCAGGAGCTGCGCCCTGTGGGGCCACCAGCACAGGGATGTTGAAGCCATCGACGAGGCTGACGTCGTACACGTCCTTGCCGCCGGTTCCGTCGAGTGTGAATTCCGCGAGCGTGGCCGGCGGGGCCGGGCCGCCGCCGGCGCAGTCCTGGTTGCCTGAGCTGCAGTCGCCGGTGACGCAAGTGAACTTGCCCGTGGTGGCGTCGGTGGAGCACAGGGTACGGCCCCAGACTAGGCCAGACCACCCCGACGGCAGCGACACGGAGCGCGACTCCCCCGGTGCGAGCTCGAATCCTGTGGGGCACAACGCCGCGGCCGAACTTGCCGCGGCCCCGGAGAGGATCCCCGGCCACACTGTGTAGCTGCAGTGGTTGGTGATGGTCAACGACGACTTATTCGAACCAGCAGCTGTAGCACCTGATCATCGAGCAAATTCAAACAGGTCATTAAGGGGCAACTAAGCCACGGGCATACATGCATCGAAAAGATTAAGATAAACACATGGTAAACTTACCAGTAACAGAGACGGCAGCGCAGACCAATACTAGCGCAAGGGTTCGGCAGTCCGCCACCGATGACGCCAGAAACGCGACGGCGAGGTCCCTTCGGCAACGGCCGGCGCAGTCGATCTTGCCGCGAATCGCCGCGAGCAACTGTGAAGTCTGGAAGAAAACAACCAAAGCAATCTGAGAAAAAGATGATTTTTGTTTTTTGGTTTGATGAGCAAAAACCCCCGTTCGATTGCAATAGGGAAGAATAAATGCATAAACAGTAAGTTCATGGAAACTCATGGAAGCAAATCTATACTCCCTACAAGCTAAACGCCACAAGAGATTCCTCTCAACATACAAGATATATATCTAATTCAACCAACAACATACGCGTTTTTCAGTCTTCCCTTTTGGATCCCTCTACTGCTGCAACTATCGCTAGTGTCATATAATATATGCGATTTCAGTCCTGCTACTAGGGATGTGATCGGAGTCGATCGATCGAACAAACTGACGGTGATGGTCAGTAATGGATGGATGGATACATATATAGTCCAGGAACGACGGTGAATTATAATAAAAAAAAGAGTAAAAGAAAAAAGGATTAATCATCCTGATGCAAGTTTATGGTGGGAGCTAGGTGACTGACCGAGTCCTTGAGGTCGTTGAAGATGGCGATGGTGAGGTCGTAGAAGGCGTCTGAGGAGGCAGAGCAGCATGAGCATGAAGAAGGAGATGACGAATTTGACGGAGTACATCACCACCGGGGTTACGGGCGGTGCCCGGCCGTCGGCCACTCCTTGAGCACCGCCACTGCAGACCGACGGCCACAAGCTAGCAAAACAAGCGGACAGCATGAATAATTAGCTATCCATCGTCACGTAAACGAGGTTAATAGATTTTTTTTCGAGATCGGGGATATAGCCCGTTTTTCATTAAGCAGGAGGGAATGGTCAATAGACCTACACATAGTTGATACAACAGGTTTGTAGGTAATCCAAGGATTACCAACGCAACCCTAAAAACACGCATTTAAAGCAAGAAAGGCGAGGGGCGAGGACCCTCCACCTAACACCTCGCAAGCTAGGCCTAAAATAAAAGAAACTCAACACCTAGGTAGCCAGCAGTGAATGGAGCCAAAGACGAAACTACAACAGCGGCAAAGCATCCGCTAGAAATCCTGACGGCAAAGCATCCGCCAACGAACAGGGCGGCAAAGCATCCGCCAACGAACCCAAGGGCGGCAAAGCATCCACCAACAAACCAATATCCAACACTCCCGGCAGCTCAGAAGCCGCCCGAGAGGAGCCGACGACCGAACTTGGTGGCAAAGCGTCCACCGAAACTTAGAAGAGCACCTCGGCAGCAAAGCATCTGCCGGAACGACCGCGACGATGGCTGGACATCCACTAGCTAGACAAACCTAAAGGAGGAGGAGCGTGAAGCACATATAGGCACAAAGAAGAGAGCTAGTCGACCGGAGAGACCACGGAGGAGGGCAGCGCGCCATAGAGAAACTTCACTCCGGCGCCGATGACGAGGACATGAGACTCGAAGATGACGCCTTCAAGAAGGGGGTGAGACGCCAAAGGCGTCACCGTCGTCCGCCCGACTGCATCGCGGGGGCCTTCGCCCGAGCTCCATGCACGAAGTCACCAAGGGACGAACGAATCGTCGCCAACCACGCCACCACACGGCGTCGGGCCGACGCACATCCAGTCCGCCCGTCCACACCACCGCGATGCGAGACGGCGTGAGCAACGGCCACGCCTCCCAAAGCGCCACTCACCCCAAACCGCGAAGCTCCGCCAACCTTGCCCAAGCCCTTCGCTTTCGATGAAGGACGGCGCCGCCCGCGCCCGCCGCCGCAAGCACAACCAGCCCAAGTCGACGCCGTCGCAAGGGGGGGTGCGGGACGGGAGGCCGGGCCGGCGGTCGCCGGATCCGGGGCACGAGGGCCCGATCCGGCCGATCGCCGCCCGGGCGGCGCCACCCAATCTCCCCGCAGCCGCCATGCGGGTGTGGGGAGGCCGGCCGGCAGCCGGACCGAGCCACGAGGTCGAATCCGCGCGGCCACGCGCCAACCCGACGTCGGGCGGAGCCTGCCATGGCCGCCGCCATGGGCGCCGGCGACGTGAAAGGAAGGTGGGGAGGTAGGGAGCTGCGCCGGGTCGAGATCCAAAGCCACGGGGCCGGATCCGGCCGGCCGGCGCCTCCCCCGCCGCCAAGCTCGCCGGAGAGGAGTCGGTGGAGGGGGGGAACAGAGGGAGCGCGGGGAGGTGGAAGCAGGTGAAGGACGCGGCGGATCCGCCATTTGGGGTCGCCGCGCCGGGGCGCCGCCGCCGAGCGAGGGGGGCGACGGCGGCCGGGGGAGGGCGGGAGGGGGGGCTACGGGCGGCGCGGAGTGGGTCGCCCCGAAGTCGCTGCGAGGAAGGGGGGGGAAGGGGAAGATATGTTATCCGATACTAAAACAAATGGCAATACGAGGTTAATAGATGGAGGGTACAAGAGTGTGAAGCAAACGACGAACCTTGGATAATCATGCCGTTGTTGTTGGAGGCTTGCGGGGCCAAGCGGCCCAGCTTCAAGTCACAGCCCCGCTGTCGAGGAGGACGCCGTCGTCGGTGTTCGCCGCAGAATTGGTTTCGGGGAGAATTCCGACCATCTTCCCGGCCTCTTCTCTTCTCTTCGCCTCCATGTTCCCTACCGACGACGGGCGGGGTTCGTGAGAGGACTTGGGAAGGTTGCTGGGAGAGATGGTGGACGGAACAAGACCAGCTGATTTGGGAACGAGTTCAGAGGAGTATGCATGTATTTATAGAAGTCCTCCCTTCTGGTTACCTTGGCGCCAAAATGCAAGCCAAAATATGACCAATTAAAGAATTAAGAAGAAGCAAGGGAAAGGTACGTTCATGCCGTGCGTCTTGACTTTTTGTGACTTGCTGTTTCGTCTCCTTGGCGAGTTGCCGTTTTTTTCTTGGCTTCATGTTTATTACCACAGGAATCGGATTGGGAGAGGGAGGTAGCCAAATGGTGCAAGAAATTGTACGCTTGTCTCCTCGGCTCTTACCCTATGTTTAGATCCAAAATTTTGAGTCTAAACTTTGGCGAGTGCCAAAGATTCTTCGTCACATCACATCTTTTTGTCTCGTGCATGGAACATCAAATGTAGGCAAACGAAAAAAACTAATTGCACAGTTTGGATGTACTTTTGCGAGACGCAGTGTTTTGAGCCTAATTAGCTCATGGTAGGACATCAATTACTACAAACAAACAAAAAGTGTTACAATATACTTTCCATGCATTTCCCAAACTTTGAAAGAACTAAACACAACCTTTAGATATAGATTTTGATCCCAAGACGAGAATTTCAAAAAGCAAAACCTAGTTTGCAAAAAAAAATGTTTGATTTTACAACAGAAAAGTGTAGGATTCATCACAACACGTTCGAAACATGGCCTTATGAAATTGTGGATGTGTTTGGTGACTTATTCATTTTTTTTATTAAGAAAATTAGTAGGAAAGGATGATGAATACAATTTTGCATGTCAAACTGGTCTAGAGACACCAGTCACTACGACCTGCTAGAGGGAAGCGAGCACAAGCAGGGACGGAGCCAGCAGTAGGGCTGCCCGGGCTCTAGCCCTACCTACGAGCCGATAATCAAGGTTAATTACTGTAACAAAAACAAAAAATCACCATTAAATCTTCATACATAGCAAACCGGTTTTAGGTTTGGTCAGTAGAGGTTGGCATAGTTTTTCATATCACCAATTTTCCTTGTTATTGCTCAATAAAACAAATATCAAGTGTGAAGGGCATATTTGACTTTTCGACCACGTATTCACCTTTTTCAATCAAAACGGTGTTATATTATGTGCTTGTACTTGAGCTGGCGAGTGTTAACTAGAAACCGATCAAGGGGAGAGGAAAGGCCAGCGCACCACGCGTCACCGCGGCATTCGGAGGAGAATTTGAAGTGGGGTCCGAGACTCGTGCGTGCGGCGCGGGAAATCATGATGCATCCCGCAGGTCTGTGTCACAACACCTTGCTCTGTATTGATGTCGGGTCATGCAGTCGAAACTGCAGTCGCGAAAAATCCAACTATGCGAAAGGAATTTACTACAATACGCTAGCTATTCTATCACGCATGCACCAATCCTTCTCGCAGTGACAGAAAATTGTGCACGAGCAGTGGGTGGGCCGGATTACATTGGTGTGCACGACGCGGCGTTCCGATAAAACGGGGACAGACAAAACCGCTCGCCGTCGCGGCGCGGTTCCTGCTCCAAATCCTCTGACTCGACAGCTCGCAGCAGCATCTGCGAATACTGCAGTGGTCAAACTTTTACTGGTCAACAGCTTGCTTGCTTACATTCCAGATGATCAGTCTTGCAAGCTATACAAAAGATTTGCTAACTCAGTCATTTTTAGAGAGATATTCATGACAGCGTGCTGGTGCATTTGCAAAATGAGGAATGGAATCGTCTTTGATAATAAGCAGAAAAACTTGAATCTATGCAAGAGTGACCTCAAAGATGAGTTAGGCTTGGTTTATATCAAAGCCAAAGGAATTAGACGTGCCCTTATTGATAGCTGGAGACAGAACCTCATGTAATCTTATTTTTTGTTCTTTTTTCCTTGGGCATATTTGCCTTGTAATGATACGTAATGGCGCATCGACGACGAGCTTTTTTTAAAAAAAGAAAATATCCGTCGTCCTTGGTCCGTTCCTCGAATCGTTTCAATGGGCACGAATCTGAGTCAGCTGGAGATAAGTTTGTGTTCGATAAGGAAAGTAAACGCGTACATTAGCAACCTGTTTCAATGTGGCAAATACAAGGACCTGCGTGAGGTACTCAGGTAAAGATAATGAAGAAGTGGCCGCCAACGCAACAATTTGCTTGAAAATTGATAGAGAAGAAGATTGTGATAGTAGACGACAGTTTAGTCAAATCCATCCCAAATTCCGGTTTTTTCCCTCAAAAAAAAAAAAAAACCATCCAGGATTCCAGATAGCAAACCGTGATATATTCAGATCATCGATCCTCGATCCAGACCAGGATCACAAACCGCGATAGATTCGAGGAAAGCAAGGCGGGTGGCGGTGACTGGTGAGCAGAGCAGCATGACTTTTGCTGTCTGTCTATCCGGCGATGTTCCTGTTCTAGAAGGCAACAACAAGTTGTGGCAACAACAAGTTGTGCCTGTCTGTCTGTCTCTCTCTTTGTGGACTTTTAGAACGGCCATTTAAATCCTCTTCCTCTAACTTTATTTTTTGGACTAAGTTTCTTCTTTGGAGTATATATAAAAGTGATCATTTCAGTCTTTGAGCTCAGTTTCATTCATTAACTACTAATGTGAAAGGGGCTTGATTGTAATGCACTATGGTAGTTTGTGAATGAAATCGAGCCCAAAGTGCAAAGTTTGAGATCTAAATAAATGGTGAGTTTGATAGAGAAAATGCAGACGTGCAACGGTATTTTTGTTTTCTTCACATGGGCCCCACACGTTGAAGGAATGGACTCATCAAACGTGACCGTGGCCGTCCTTTTCACAATGGTCCCACATAAGCATACTATACAGTGTATAGAGTACCCAACCAAATCTCCGACTTGAAAGCCTCTAGAAAAATTTATTGGGACAGATTAGCACAAAAAAATTTTGTTGGGACAGAGCTAGGCTACAACACTTTTTTTTTTCGAAATCACGCATGTGCGTGTATTGGCTACAACACTTTTGTGAAGCAAAAACCGTCTATCTCTATGACTGAACTGAACAATAATATTATTGTTTCAGTTACACTGCACTGCCAGTGGTGAGAAGAATAAAGCAGGAAGACCAAGGCGGCAACCGATAATAAGATAGAAAAATAGACTAGTTGCCCTCTTGGCAACAAATTCAGCTTCGATTCAATCCCTGAATACTCCTGCCTAGTCCACAGCAAGCAAGCAAATAGCGTACGCATACTCGACTGACTCAGCGTAGGCAACAATATGCAGGTCAAGTTTGACACTGATCAGCTGACTCTGAGCAGCAGCTTCGCTGAATCAGTGCTTGGACGACAGACCATAGATATTTGCCAGGAAACCCGACTCGGCTGTCATCGTAGTCAGGACGGCGACGGGAACGACGACGATGTGCCTCGGCGACGGAAACGTACGACGGCGGCCGCACCGCCAGCGACGCCGCGGACGGGTCGCAAACATTCGTTGATGCTAGCTATCCTGGTTGGGCAAGGACAAACAACGTCCAGCATTGAAGCCAAGCAGCCTCGTAATAGCTCAGCAGAGAAATGGGAGGTTGTTTTTGTAGTTGTAGGTATCATATAGCACTCCTAGCTCGACTGCCATGTTAGGCTTTTTTTTTCTTTCTTTGCACCGATTTTGATCTAGCACGGAGTAGAATGGGTCGGTATAAGGAAGAACACAGGTTTTTTTTTTGGTTTTTAATATTAATAACAAGTAAATACTTTTTTAATATGGACATAAGAAACTTGCGATATATTGATGGGGTATATAAACACAAACTAGTTAAGAGAATTGACAAATCAATTGATCACATTCAAATTTGTAAGCCTACTCCAACATTGAGCATTTAAGCCTAAGAATAAGATTATTTATAATGAGTAGTTACAGGTGCAACTTCACAAAAGATAATTTGATAAAACATCAAAGTGACTGATACTGCATCTCTCGTGCTAATAATCTCTTGATTAGCTTTCGCCGGCCGCTGATGCTGCACCTTGGGTCCTGCGTTCCATTATGCATTTGAAGCAGCCGTACATGATAGTGAAGACTACTGCCAGCACAGACAGTGCTCCTCCGAGCACAGCCGGCCAGGCAGGGGACTGCTTGCCGCCGGTGTTGGCAATAACGGTGACGTTGATGTGCGGCATGTCCCCGGCCCCCGGTGGTGGCGGCGGCTGCGAATTCGGGCCGGACGACTTGGCACCACTGCAGCCCAACAAAATCGCAAAAGCATAAAAAGGGTACTTATTAATTTCAAGGCAAAAAAAAAAAAAATGGAGAACCTCAAACTCTAAAATTGGAGAACTTTGGCTCTCCTTTCTGGGCGGTTCTGGTGTATGAACAACAACTTTTGATATTTTTCAAAACTTTTTTATATATAAATCCAACTTAGAAGCAATGAAGCTGTGCTACCTAAACAAGCTGTTAAAATCTTTAGAGCTCTCTACGAACCACCCCTTCCTTACTTTTTTTAAGTTGGATTTCTAAAAAACTTTTAGAAAAAATGTCAAAAGTTAATGTTTATACAACACCAAAAAACTGTCCAAAATCCGGATTTTGGCAAGAGCAGGAAGAATGAGACAATTTATATCGAGCACTCAACTCACTCCGATTCAAAAGACGAACTACTATCGCCTAAAACTCAATTTCGCGGGAGCAAACTCATTTTGGTCCCTTCCATTTTTGGCTCCGTAAAATGTTTCAGTTTCTGTTGAACTTGCGTGCTCTACTACGCTTTGTGTGTGTGTGTGTTGGGGGGGGGGGGGTGGGGGATTCTTCTCTACAGTATGTGTCAAGTCACGCGAGGCGATGTATGTATACCTCGTCGTGCTGGGGCAGAAGATGATAGCGTAGGTGTTGTCGCCGCCGGCGCAGGTGGAGGTGGAGCCGGCGCCGTCGTATGCGTTGCTGTAGGCCCCCGGGCACGCCTTCTTGAACAGCTCCGAGTATGACGACGGCTTGCAGGTGTCGGGGTTCCCGTATGCACCCGTGCAGCAGTACTGGGGCGACCCGAACGCCTGGCACGCGCTCTTGCACGCCACGACGCCGGCGCCGGCGGCGGCCTCGGACTTGACGCGCAGCTCGTCCGGGCACGCGCCGTTGAGGTCCACCGCGCACCCCGTCGGCGCGCAGCTGCCGTTGCCGCCAGGAGCTGCGCCCTGTGGGGCCACCAGCACAGGGATGTTAAAGCCATCGACGAGGCTGACGTCGTACACGTCCTTGCCGCCGGGTCCGTCCGAGTGTGAATTCCGCGAGCGTGGCCGGCGGGGCCGGGCCGCCGCCGGCGCAGTCCTGCTTGCCCGAGCTGCAGTCGCCGGTGACGCAGGTGAACTTGGTCGTGGTGGCGTCGGTGGAGCACAGGGTACGGCCCCAGAGGCGGCCAGACCACCCCGACGGCAGGGACACGGAGCGCGACTCCCCCGGCGCGAGCTCGAATCCCGTGCTTTCCAGGGCCGGTGCCATCGAACCCGCCCCGGAGAGGATCCCTGGCCACACTGTGTAGCTGCAGTGGTTGGTGATGTTCAACGACGACTTATTCGAACCAGCAGCTGCAGCACCTGATCATCGAGCAAATTCAAACAGGTCATTAAGGGGCAACTAAGCCACGGGCATACATGCATCGATAAGATTAAGATAAACACCTGGTAAACTTACCAGTAACAGAGACGGCAGCGCAGACCAATACTAGCGCAAGGGTTCGGCAGTCCGCCACCGACGACGCCAGAAACGCGACGGCGAGGTCCCTTCGGCAACGGCCGGCTTGACGGATAGGAGCACGCTTGCCGGTTTGGGGCATGATGGACGACGTCCATTCCGTGACGGCCGGCTGACGACAGATCGAACAGCGCAGTGGCTAGTTAGAAAACACACAGTTAATTGGAAGAATTCTCGTGCAGGAAAAACAAGGAGTTGGAAGGTTTTGCTCACATTAGCGCCGGCCCGGATGAGCTCGCAGTCGATGTTGCCGCGAAACGCCGTGAGCATCAGTGAAGTCTGGAAGAAAACAACCAAAGCAAGCAGAGAAAAAGATGATTTTTTTTTTTTTTGTTTGATGAGCAAAAACCCCCGTTCGATTGCAATAGGGAAGAATAAATTCATAAACAGTAAATTCATGGAAACTCATGGAAGCAAATCTATACTCCCTACAAGCTAAACGCCACAAGAGATTTCTATCAACATACAAGATATATATCTAATTCAACCAACAACATACGCGTTTTCAGTCTTCCCTTTTGGATCCCTCTACTGCTGCAACTACCGCTAGTGTCATATAATATATGCGATTTCAGTCCTGCTACTAGGGATGTGATCGGACTCGATCGATCGAACAAACTGACGGTGATGGTCAGTAATGGATGGATGGATACATATATAGTCCAGGAACGACGGTGAATTATAATAAAAAAGAGTAAAAGCAAAAAGGATTAATCATCCCGATGCAAGTTTATGGTGGGAGCTAGGTGACTGACCGAGGCCTTGAGGTCGTTGAAGATGGCGATGGTGAGGTCGTATTGGCCGAGGAGGCAGAGCGGCTTGAGCATGAAGTAGGAGATGACGACTTTGACGGAGAACATCACCAGCAGGTTTACGGCGGTGCCCAGCTTCGTCAGCCACTCCTTGAGCACCGCCACTGCAGACCGACGAGCACAAGCTGGCAAAACAAGCGGACAGCATGAATAATTAGCTATCCATCGTCACGTAAACGAGGGTAATAGATGGAGGGTACAGTAGTGAAGCAAACGACGAACCTTGTCCTTGGATAATCATGCCGTTGTTGTTGGAGGCGCGCGGGGCCAGGGGGGCCAGCTTCAAGTCACAGCCGCTGTCGAGGAGGACGTCGTCGGTGTTCGCCGCAGAATTGGTTTCGGGGAGAATTCCGACCATCTTCCCTCTTCTCTTTCTCTTCGATCGCCTCGGAAGAGGGCACGGCTAGCTGCTTCCTTCTAGCCTCTGATTTATAAGCCCTGGGTCACTCGTGTGATGCTTTTATAAGTCCTCCGAAGTCAAACGCGGATGTCAAACGTGGAAAAGTCATCGTTCCTATGTGGCATCTGGATTGATTCATCGGTGCTAATTTGTGAAGTAGAGAAGATACTCCCTCCCGTTCCATATCTTTGCGATTGTTTTGACTCATATAAAGCTGTGTTTGACCTCTCGCCTTATTCAACATTTTTTAATAATTATTACCACCTTTGTTATGACTTATTACATCACTAAAGATATTGTAATGACATTTTGTTTGTTTTGTAATTTACATAAAAATTTTGAATAAGACGAAGCAATCAAACTGAGTTTATATGAGTCAAAAGAATTGCAAGTATTGTGGAACGGACGGAGTACATGCATGAACAAGTCTAAATACGAAAAAAGGCGACATTGTACATTGGATTGCTGATTGTACAAGTACTCCATTGGATTGCCGAACGAAAAAAGGTGTACGATTCCCAAATCAATCATGTTGGTCGTGTCGAAATAACGCTCCCAAATCAAGGTGTACGATTCTGAAAAAAATCACGCTCCCAACTACTCCCTCCGTCCCTAAATAGATGTCATTCTCGCCTAAGAAGTCAACGTTTTCAAATCGCCGGCAATTATATATTAAAATATATAAATATTTATGCTAAGTAATTAGTATCATTGAAAAGATCTTTACGTCTAGTTTTTTTAATAAATTTATCCGGAGATATAAATGTTGCACGTATTTTCTACAAACCTAGTCAAAGTTGAGAAAGTTTGACCGCACGCACCCCAAAAAAACGACATCTAAAAAAGGGACAGAGGGAGTACATTCTAGTCATACAAACTTGACCACCTCAACAAGAAGAAAAAGAAAGTAAGCTCAGGCTAGTCTTGCACTTTCACGAGCGCATGCTTCCACGTTTTCCCCTTGTCGTTTCACGAGCGCATGCTGGCACACCACAGCCGCCGCCGGTATCTTCTAGAAGATTGTGCGAAAAGGCTAGGGGTGGGGTGGGCCCCTCGTTGCCGGTACGTGGAAAGAGGGAGGAAAGTCAACCATGACTTTTTGTTTTTTTTTGCCATAAACAAGTCAAGCATGTTTTTTTTTTTTGTTTTTTTTTTTTTTTTTTGCCGGTACTCCACTGTCCTAGATTTTATCCTAGAAATGATGCCACGTGCCTGTTACGTGGATCGTACGTCAGCCACTCCCGATGAAGAGTGCTTGTTTCCACGTGCTTGTTTCCAGCGCCGGCTCGGCTCACGGCTCGTTGGATGGTCATGCCTATTAGATGTTTATCAGGTAGATAATTGCCAGTAGATCAAAAGCACTGGTATTGGATACATTAACGTCGCTCGTTGGATGCCATGTAAACTCGTTGTGTATCAGGTAGATAATTGCACATATAGCTGACTATTAGATGTTGCCTATGGCTACAAACAAATATTTTCCCTGGTATTGCCTTAGTCAGCTATATGTGCACATAATACTACAGGTAAACACTGCACCACATAATACTCGTTAGCTCATGCACCCAACAGCCGCCGCCGGTAATGACTTTTTTTGCGATAAACAAGTCAACCATGACTGAGGAGAGGAAGAGAAATAAAAAAACAATGGAAGAACAGGAAGGCCTCATTCTTTCAAACGCATGAGCTACGCTGCTGCCACCAAACCAATCTGATTCTCTCTCTGGATGCATGAGCTACGCTGCTGCCACCAAACCAATCTGATTCTCTCTCTGGGGACGTCTCCTCAAACCTTACCTAGCAACCAAATACTACTCGAGGTAAGTCTAAATCAAAGGGAGTCCACCCGACCGTTGCCCCTGGCGGCCGGGGTGTGCGACGCCGCCGCCCGCCGCCGGGCGGCCACCCAGCCCCGGCGCCCGCCACCACCTCCACCACCTCCCCTCCCCTCTCCCTCTCCCCTTCCCCGCCTCCTCGGAAGCCCACGCTGCCGTCCTTCCCAGGCGTGCGACGGTGCCCCCTGCGTGAGCTCGGGCGGCCATAGCCCGGCGTCCCGCGCCGCCTCCCCCCTCACGCCGGGGGGCCGGATCCGGGCGGGGCCGCGGCGGATCCGGCGGCCTGGCCCTCCCCCCCGCCGTCGAGCGCCCCGTGCAGCCGACCGCGCCGCCGAGCGCCCGGTCTTGGGACCCAGCATTGCCGGAGTCGAGTCTTCCGTGGCGGCCGCTTCCTCCGTCGCCCGTCGCCCTCCGTCGCGCCATGCCCGCGGTGGAGAGGCCGGTGGCGGTGGCCTCCCTCCCCTCGCGACGCAGCTTGCCGGCCGGGCCGGACGTCGCCCCGCGGTCGCTCTTGGGAACAGCGTCGCAGCGGTCGCCTGCGGAGCCACTACCGCCCGGGCGCGGTGTGGTGTCGCCTCCGGGGGCTCCCCGCCGTCCTCTACGCGGTCCCTCCAGGAGGGACTGAACTGCTTCATCTCCGTCGCCCACGGCTGCAGTTGCCGCCGAGCCGCCGAGCGAGAGGGCCGGCATGGCCGGGCTTTGGCGTCACGGACGGCTCGCTTCTCGCGTCGAAGATGTCCTCGACGAGGACGAGGTTAATTTGCGTCGGCGTTCTTGGCCCCGACGTTCTCCTCGTCCGACCATCTGCCCGACCTCGGCTCACCGTCTTCCCCTGTCCCCCATGCTGCGCCCTTCCTCCCCGGGAGTCGCTCGGGGGCGCGCAAAGCATCGTCGGTGGGCGGATGACGACGAAGACGCTCCCGGCGATGAGCTGCTCTCCTCTTCTCATGCCGTACCTTGAGGCCGCCCGTCGAGCCATAGAGATGCCGCCCTCGCACGCCCCTCGCGGCGGACGCCACGGTATGGAATCAAGCTCGCCTCGCCCGATCGCCTCCCCCCGGTGAGGCGACGTCGTCGTCGTCGTCGCCGCCGTCGAGTCAAGACCGGGCGGGTGGTGGTTCCTCGGTGGCACCCCTGCCGCCCGCGCGCGGCCCGCTTCTCGGCGTCTCGGTCCTCATCTAGTTGAGCGGGTGCCCGTGCACCAACGGCTCGCCAGCGTCTTCTTCGTGCGCCCGCCGGCCCCTCGACGCCTCACACCTCGGCGGCCGTGCCGGTCGACGCCGACGGCTTCACACGCTTGTTCAGAGCGCGTCGTCGGGGCGCCACCAAGCACCACCTCCGTCGCCGCCGGCGGCCTGTGCCGCCTCGCTCGTCGGCCTCCGCTTCAATTGTGCGGCGCGACCACATCGCCGCCCGGTGCGCCTCCTCGCCCCGCCGCCTTCTACGCCTTGGCACGGGGCACCGGGCCCGGGACTGCAAGCTCCATCACCTTCGTCGTCCACCTCTCGGCGCCTCTCTCCGGTCTCCCCGCGCCTACGCGCCCACACCTTGGGGCCGACAATGGTGACGGCGGCGGCGCGTCGGAGCCGAATGCGGCCCCCGATCCGTGTTGGAGCGATCCTCTGCCCGCCTCCCTCGGCCTCGGCGACGCTGGCGCCTGTCGGTGGTGCCCCTTCATCGTTGGCAAGGCACACGTCGTTGAGGGACGTCGGCCGTTGTCGCCCGTTCGTCGACGGCGGGCGCCGGGCGCAATCCGAGGATGGCCAGCCTCGGCGTCGACATGGCTGCACCTGAGTTTGAAGGTCGCCGCTGACAGCCGAGCTACGCCCGGATGCGCGCGATCCATTGGCGAGCGAGGCGCGTATGGCTGTCGAGCCTCCCACTCGGGGGGACCAATGTTGAGGAGACCGTGGCTGGTGCCGCGCGCTGGCCTCCCGCAGACGCCCGCTCTCCAAAGAACCGCCGGTGTCGGTGTCGGGTTGACTTCGGGTGGGAGCTAGTGGTGGCGAATTTGCGACCTCAAGCCCGCCGCCGTCGACGCTCGAGGAGGCCCCATTGATATTGAGGTACCGCCGGCTACCCGAGCCGCCGTCGCCGGCGTTTGAGGAGGCCCCATCCATATTGGAGATACCGCGACTACCTCGAGCCGCCTCCGGTGTCTCTCGAGGGCGTGGTTGTCACCGCCGCCCCGCGGGCCAGAGGTCCCGGACAGCGGGAGATCGAAGATGCGGTGTGTGTGCCACTCGCATCGCCACTGCTCAAGTCGGGGACCGCTGCGTCGCGGCGCGCACTCCAGCCTCCACCCACACACTGCGTCGTAGCGGTCGTATCGCGGCGCGACCGAGGGCGGCTAATGCGACTGCACAGGCGCAGGCGGTTCTGCTTCGGAAGCTAGGCGAGGAGGTCGACGCGGAGAAGCTCCGGTATCATTGAGGAGAGGGTCGTGGCCATCTTCAAGGGGGTATGCCGCCCGGGCTAAGCGGCGTCGTTTCGAGATTCTTCTCGATGGAGCCTTTGATCTCTCCGCCATGGACCTCAACACCGACGGACTTCGCCGCCGACGGAGGATAGCACGTTGTTCGGTGGATTGTTTAGTCGCAAATTGGTTAACATGTAATCCCAGTTCATGGATCCAGTAGTTGTTAGGTTTTCGTGATCGGTAATGGTTTGGTTACCGCTTGCGCCTTGTTGTTTGAACTTTATTCTTCTTAATGAAATACGCAAAGAACGGCGGCGTGTCGAAAAAAAAAAATTCTCTCTCGGGTCCCCGTCCGGCATTGGATCGGGTGTGTTGAAAATTGACGCTGCAGTGAGCTGAAAAGCACGGTAGCGGTTTTCGTTTGTTTGTGGTAAATATTATCCTACCATACGGTAAGTAGGTTCAAAAGAATCGTCTTGTAATATATATCTAAACTGTACAATTAGTTATTTTGTTTATCCATATTTTAGACTCAAAAATTTGTGTTTTGGTGCATTTAAACGGTAGCGGTTTTCGTTTGTTTGTGGTAAATATTATCCTACCATACGGTAAGTAGGCTCAAAAGAATCGTCTTGTAATATATATCTAAACTGTACAATTAGTTATTTTGTTTATCCATATTTTAGACTCCGAAAATTTGTGTTTTGGTGCATTTAATGATTCGATGTGATGGAAATTTTGAAAATTTTAGATAAAAGTTGGGGAAAAGAACGTGGCCGGGCATTCGCCATTGACCGGGGGTGGGGGTGCATTCGCAGACGTGGGAGGGCAGAGACAATGGTCCCCATGTGGCCGGCCATTGGTGACACGTGGCCGTCTGCCGTCTGGATTGGTTCATCGGTGCTAAGGGCAGCCGCAACGGTGGCATATGACAGTGGTAGCTCAAAAAGGAAAGCAAGCACAAGCAACATCTAAAGCAACTCAACGCACAATAGAGGCACAGCGCCCTTTTTGGTTCCCCTGTCTTTGCCCTCTTTTCTCTTCTCTTTGCATGTCAGCTTTTATCTTCTTTATTCTCTCACAAAACTAGTAGCTCCATGCTTTATGTCAGTGAAGCTATAACATCTCCTGCAAGAGAATATGACACACCTGCAAGCTCCAAGCAACATGAGTTGTCAACTTTTGTCAGGTGGGTAAATTTGGGGCAGCACGCCACGTAGGAGCGTTGGGGGTGGCCTAATTTGTTAAGTAGAGAAGAGACATGCATGAACCTGACATCAGATTGGTGGCACGTGGCCGTCTGGCGTCTAGAGTAGTTCCTTTCTTCGTAAGCAAGCAACGTACAATAGCGAAGTTATACGTATACTGTCGCATTTTTCTAATAAAGTAAGCATGCAACATTGCCTATCACTATCTCACTACTTATGTGCCCCAGGCGTGGCGAGCCCTTACGTCAGATGGAATCTCGTCCAACACGGTCTTCTAAAGTGACACGATTAGCTGCTGTTCCAAGATTTTTTTTGTTTTTGTTTTTGTTTTTGTTTTTGTTTTTTTGTTTACGTCAGATGCCGTGATAGGAAAGATGAGTGCAGAGGTCCATTTGGCATGGCCTATGACTATCACTATGTGCCCCAGGCGTGGCGAGCCCCTGGTGGACCAGTCCCAGTAACAGTAACAGGGTGGCTGCCTGACCGTGGTGCTAGGCCTTTCGTAGTTTCGTGTCTGACGAGCATACTCCGTGGTTTGTTTGACCCAGGCACCTAGCGATGCATCATGCATTTCGTCGAGATCGATCATTTGCCCTCCTCAAAGCTCAAATTGCTCCAAACTCAAGCTAAAGTTTAGGCACTTTCGTACGTAGATCGCTCGATCGATCAACATATATTCGTACCGGGTGTGTCTTTGCTCTTTGGCGCAGTTCAACTCTACATTTGAAGATCAGGACGTTTTGATGTATTTACCATTAACTAAATGCTCTTCTTAATTTGGCACCCACATGATTCAATCAGTGTAGCTCTCGCACAAAATTGAACGAATAAAACATGTGGTGACTACAAAACCACGCCAACCCAACAAAGCAAGTAGACTACAGAAATGCCCTGGGGGGCTCATTTCTGAGGCCGGCGTTGCGACATTTGTACGAGTACACCTGATGGGCTCGTTCTGATCCAGGCCGAAGCCGGCCTGACCAAAATAGCATGGCAAGTCCAGTACGATCTCACCAGCCCAGGCCTGCAATCGGGGTCAGTCCAACGCGGAGCCCATCTCTCTGTTACAGGACTGTCCGTATGTTTTGAAACTGGTAACACCGCTTTTTTCAGCTATCGTTGTTCTGTTCACTTTTTTTTTTGAGGGATTCAGTGGGGGAAAAAAACCCCACTTAATCTTTTTTTCATTGAATAAATAGATAAAGTTTACAATGCACTGAGGTGTGCTACAAAAATTTTGGAGCTTTCAAAGCTGAAACTAAAAAAAGAGAAAACTAGGGGATATTCTCCAACCACAATTTTAATTGGCCATCAAGGCTCGGTTTAGCTTTTGATACAAATCAAATCCAATTGATCTCGGAAGTCTCGGCTCCAATTTGCATAAGCACACTGCTTATTTTTCGAAAATGAGATCATTCCTCATATTCCAAATGGACCAGCAAGCTGTAATCATTATCTCCCCCTGAAGAAAGTTGCCCCAAAGTCAATTCTGGCTTGAATCAGCATGTCCAGTGGTGGAAGAGAGCAATTCAATTAATCCAAAGTACTATCCAGCAAGCTTCACTAAAAGGAAACTCAAAGAATAAATGCCAAATAGATGATTCTAAAAAAAAAAAAAAAACCAAGAGATTCTGTTCAATAAGAGACACTGTAGTTCTATCTCTCCTGCTTATTTGGTCTTGAGCTGTCAGGCACTCGTAAAGGACTTAGTTTGATCTTTGTATCAGATTTTTTTTTCATGTTGTACGGATGCTGATTGTTGGTCTAATGAATATACAACACTGTATTTTTTTTTTTCTTGTAGCAACAAAAAAAAAGTTGAACTGATGATCTGTGCATAGGCTTTTACAAGGCAGGGTTGAAAATGCCCCGGCCCCAGCTTGGGGACGATTAGCTGGAAGGCGTTGCGACATTTCTGCATTTTGCACCTCGTTTGAATGCAATTGTAGTTTGAATTCTTTGCGAGCAGATGCATTTGATACACATGAGCTTCTCGAATGCTTACGACATCTGAAACGTTGTCAACCTGTTAATGTTATTCCTATATATGATTTCAAGAAATACCGATGTCCGATGACAACGTTACGAAAGCTTTTCGAAGGTTTGGAGTCGATTGGAAACTTGTCAGCACAAAAACGTTTTTTTTTTTTTTTTTTTGACTGAAACTGGAGGGGCCGAGGCCCCTACAGGTGCTTTTTATTATTCATAAGAAACATAAAGAGTCCGAAGTACAAATAGAGGGCAGGCAACAGGAAAACGTTACCATCCTGTGGTTGCAACTCATGTCTTTGATCTTTGAATGATTCTGATTCCGTAAAATATTCTGAATGATCATAGCCAATATGTAGCCCTTGTAAGGTACTTGTAAGGTATTAGCCGAGCCGGAATGGCCTCTCTTGTACTTTTTTTAATCGTATCTTTTTAATACAATGATACACAATGCTCTCTTGTATTCAAGAAAAACAAACATTATCAATGATTATGCACACTAAAATTAGATACTCGGCTTGTTCTAACTATATTTGGCGGGCCATTAGTCGCCTGACACGTGGCAATGACATTGGCTGACATATGGTCCTATTGTAGGAGTATGTTGAGCATGGCGTCATCTGAGATGGACACGTGGCAGGATGGGGATATGCCGCGCACGTAGGGTGCAAAAAGGATTGTATGTGGCACCTACATCAGAATATATCGCTGTGCCCCATCAGATAACTACGGCTGAAAATTAATTGAAGCAGTTTGTGTGATGATTGTTTTACACATCCAACTGAAATAATCCTGGCATCCGTGTCTTGTCATGAAAACATAATGGATCATGTTTTTCCATTCGGGAAACCCATTTCCATTACCAAGAACGGAAATACACAACATTTTTAGAGCTTAATAGGGAAGCAAAAAGACGGATTGACAGAGTGCCAATATCTAGAGTACCAACTGCTCACTGTGCTCACTTGGAGCTCGAACCGACCTAGGACGACAAACCAGTTTCTCCACCTTGAGGCCAACCAACGATTACAAGTTCTCCAGCGACATTGCGCAAACAAAAGGATAACAACAAACTACTCAGAAAAACCCATGACCAGAGATGACAACTATCTATCATACCGCAGACCGCCTCCTTGGATCTTGACTTGGCCACTTGCTGTATGCTGGGCAATATGGAAATGACATAATCGATCATGTGACGCAATCTATCAATTCTTTTTAAGAAAATTAACTTCTATGGCGCGTGTTCTATGATGATAATAATATATGTACATATTTTGTTCTTTATAAATAAATGTTAATTTATGACGCAATCTCGTGTTTGAAAGCGGTTTGCCCGTCCATACTACTTTGTGCTACATCATAACCCACTCGGTTTTCGGCCAACAGGAGGCCTTTAATTGATGATCTCTGCATTCTCAAACTCAGGTAGTTTTTTATTTTTCACAGAGAAATAAAAACTCAGGTACTTTTTAACGGGGTTTTTTTAACATATGGCAGGGTTGAAAATGGCATGGCATACTCTGCTTGGGGACTACGTTTGTGGGTTGATGGTTGATGCTTTCAACTCTGTTTCCTGTGACTATTAGCTGGAAAGCTTTGTGTTGTAGTGTTACCATCTTGGCCGCTGATTTGTGTATCCTTTTACCGGAATTTTTGCAATTGCATACTAATTTAAGTTGTAGATTTGGTGGGGGCGTGAACAACATAATTTTGCTTATTAGTTCCACAATGTCGAACGCAAATGTTGGATTTCTTTGCTTGCATACTATGCATTTGATGCACATCAACTGCTGAAATGCTTTGGACAGGGCAAACGTTCTCAACCTGTAAATGTTGATATAAAAGGAGAAAATAAATTGTTTTTACAAGGCCTAATCCAAGGGCAGTTTGTTGTAAGGATTACGATGAATTCTCATTGGGTAGTTGGCTACCCCCGATGCTAAACTCCTTAGGGCAATCCCAATGAAAAAAACTAACACGCTTACCATAGCACAAGAAATCATCTATAGAAACCATTCTTCCAGTGGTAGTGTCTTGGTAATAATTGTTTTCTCTTTCTCCCAATTCCACCAATGAGGAGAGTTGCATTAATCTCATAGAAACTAGTGATTTCTCCCCAATGGCAAATTCATGGTTTCTTGTGCATTGGGTCAAGAGTAGACATGGTTTCTCTATAAAGAAACCATTTCTATGATTTGTGCTCTCTTTCCTCATTAATTAGGCTGCCACATCATTATTTTGCTTAGTTGTCAAGCTATTTAATAGAGATAGAAACTACTATTAATGCACCATTGGGATTCATTGTGAGGCACTCCCAATGAAGCATTAATGGTAGTTTCTATCTCTATTAAATAGCTTGCCAACTAAGCAAAATGGTGATGTGGCAGCCTAATTAATGAGGAAAGAGAACACAAATCATAGAAATGGTTTCTTCATGGAGAAACCATGTCTACTCTTGACCCAATGCATAAGAAACCATGAATTTGTTATTGGGGAGAAACCACTAGTTTCTATGAGGTTAATGTAACTCTCCTCATTGGTGGAATTAGGAGAGAGAAAGAGAAAACAATTATTACTCGAAGACACTACCACCGTGGGAGAATAGTTTCTATAGATGATTTCTTTTGCTATGGAAAACGTGTTAGTTTTTTCCATTAGACTGCCCTTAAGTCTCTCGCACCCGCCTCAAGCCATTGATCAGCTTCCGCCTTGATGATGAGCGGGAGATTCAATGACTGAAGCACTTGCCTCCCTGAAGCATATGGTGTTTGGGCTCTTCTTTTTTTTTTTCCTTCTTTTTTCAATTTTTTGTTTGTCTCAAAACGCTATCTGTAGTAGTTTTAGAGACATCTGTTACGGACATCTCTCAACCCACTAGCAGGAGTACACGTGTCATTCTGATGAGTCGTGGTTTCTTTTTTTCTCGAATTAATAGTTGGGGTAGTCTTTAAGCACGGTATGGTATAGTATGTGAACCCATTATAGCTAGCAGTACACATGGCTAGTGATGTATTCTGTTGCAGTTTTCGAAGACCACCGATTACATTGCAGGGGAGGTAGGATGGCTGCCGGAGGCTCTAGCGTCCGCCCTGCCACGTTTAGTTGGCAGAAATTTCTAACCTTTTTCCTACTTTCTCTCCATCACATTACGTTAAATACACCAAAAGACATATGTTTGAAGTATTAAATATAGATAAAAAAATAACTAATTACACATTTTAGATGTACATTGCGAGGCGATTCTTTTGAACCTAGTTACTCCATGGTAGGATGATATTTACCACTGACAAATGAAACGTCTGCACAATTAATGCGATGTGACATTCGGTTCCAAATATTTGCCAGGCCTTGTTTAGATGGCAAAAGTTTCTAACCTTTTTTCCATTTTCTCTCCATCACATCACATTAAATACACCAAAAGACATATGTTTGGAGTATGAAATGTAGGTAAAAAAAATAACTAATTACACAGTTTAGATGTACATTACGAGACAAATTCTTTTGAGCCTAGTTACTCCATGGTAGAATGATATTTACCACTAACAAACGAAACGTCTGCTACGATTATGCGATGTGACATTCGGTTCCAAATATTTGCCATCTAAAGACAGCACACTCGTCCAAACGTTGCGTGGACCGAACGGAACGCTGACGTGCGGCGGTCCAAATGTTGTCACTGTTCAACTCGAGTTCCGTCATCTCCCTACTCCGGCTGAAACCTCCCTGTGGGCCAGAAAATACGGCCCAACTTTATCATCAAAGCATTCTCGGCCTTTACAACCTTTGCTTGGCTGGCATGAGTCAAAGAAGATCCCATGAAATTCTTAGGCCTGCTCAATTGTGCTGAGAGCCTTGGGCTTGGGCCTAACTCCGGTGATAACAGGACGGGAGGTGAAATCATATCAATAAATTTGTATTTTTTTTGAGATTACATCAATAAATTTGTATTGAAAATTAATATAATACAAATATACATATATAACTTTTTTTTGAGATTACACAGTACAACGCAGACGCTTTAACACGCACGCACACTCACCCCTATGAACACACGCACGCAAACCCTACCCCTATGAGCACTTTCAAGGGGCGGTAGGTAAATCTTGAAGTTCAAGTCACCATCGACGCCTTATCGACGGGGACGTCGCCTACCACTTAATGCATAGCGCCGGAAAGTATTTTATAGAAAAAGGTTAAAATTAGGCTTTGAAGACTGCGTATTGTCTTAACGAATATCCTAAACTTTGATAATCTAACAAGTTTCTTTATGGATCTAGAAGGCGCTACCATACAAGTTCAGTGACTTAAGTATCAACATTCAAGAATTACGAACCAAGGTGTGGATCATAAATATCAAAATTCAGGTAGTACCAAATTCATTTACTCTTTTCTGAATCTCATAAAAATCCACACGGTTTCTAACCGCCAACACAAGGCTTTCATTTCCCTGCCTGCCGAAAATTCATTACAAGACACAGATCGAGGACATGTACCTTGAAACATGACCAAATTCTCATCTCAGGAATGTACTGTACATTCAGAATCGACCGATCGATAGACACACACTATAACTTGTTGCCATCACGATCATTATTCGTACACTCATCATTCATCACAGAATGAATATAACCAAAGCTCGCATCACAAATAGTACCCACCGACCTGGCTTACCTGGTTGTACGCCATGGGCATCCCATACCCTCCTCCATACGGCACGGCCATGGCGCCGTTGGCCGGGAACACGCTGCCACCGGCGACGACAAGGCCGTTGAACCCAGCAGGCTGTCCCTGCATGCCTCCCTGGCGGTACTGCGCCCACATCTGCTGCTCCTGCACAAGCAGCTTCTGCTTCCGCTCCATCTCCGCCATCTGCACGTACGACGGCGGTGGCACCGCCAGCGACGCCGCGAACGGGTCGCCCCCGGCCACCTGACGCACCGTGCTGCCGTCGGGGCCTGGAAGCATGAGCACAGGAGCGGGAGCCACCTGACGCCCCCGCCGAGCGGCAGCAGCGCCACGCTGCTCGCGCTCCCGGACACGGCCTGCGCCGCCACCTGCTGCCTCACGGCGCCCTGGTCGTACATCCCGCCCAGGAGCAGCGTGTCCATCCCACCGCCCAACGACGCCGTCTGCTTCGAGAGGTTGCTCGCCGTCTCCACCAGTACAAGCTCCCAGTCCGCCTTCCGGGATCCGCTGCCGGCGTCTGCCACGCTGAGGTCACCGCTGGCTCTGTGGCGTTGGCGTCGGATTCGGACGGGAACGTGACCCAGTTGTTGCCGTTCGTGGCCGGCGGCCCGGAGAAGAGCGCGAGCGCCAGCTTGTTTCCCTGCTCGTCCGCGGTTGCGGCCGGCTCTCTCAGGTCCACCAGAACGCTCTGATCCGCCGCCTCCTTCGCCGTCACCACCGCCAGACGCGTGGGTTCAGCGCCGTTGGAACGCGTTGGCGGCGCCGGGAGCGCCTTGACGCCGTTCATGTCCTCGACGTCGTCGCCGCGCGCGTTGACACCAGACTCGCGCGCCGATCGTGACCGCGGCGGAGAGGCCTCGGCGCGTCCCGCCCGGCCACGCTCCCTCAGGAACTGCTCCATGGTCTCGAGTAACTTGTCGTCGACGCGCAAGACGTCGGGGAAGTCAGACGAGCGCGCGACGCCGGCGACGTCGCACCATTCGTAGAAGGCGCGGAGCGCGTCCATCTGCTTGGCGGTGGCGACGTAGGTCTCGAAGGCCTTGACGCAGTCGGGGTAGTCCATGTCGAAGAAGCGGTCGAGGAGGAGCGCGAGGACGAGCGCCACGTCCTCGTAGACTTTGAAGCTGTCACGGAGCAGCGGGTGGAGCGCGGCGCGGATGACTCGGCTGGTCCCCCGCGCCGCCCGCGGGGCGGCAGGCGAGGAGGCGGTCGAGAAGGAGACGCAGGTGGCGCGCGCGGCCCAGGAGCGAGTCCGTGTCCATGTCGGCGGCCGCGGTAGCCGCCGTGTGCGGCGGTGGTCCGTTGAAGCGGGCTTCGTCGGCGGCGAAGCGCGGCGCGGGGAGGAGCAGGACGAGGAAGCGGACGCGGTCGAGGAGGTAGGTGGAGTAGGCGCGGACGAACGCGGAGTGGTCCCACGACGCCGTGTGCGCCTCGTCGCGGAAGTCGAGGAGCAGCGCGAGGACCGGCTCACCGGCGCGGCGGCCGGTGAGGGTGGGGCGGAGCAGCTCGTGGAGGAACGACGCCGACGACCGCGTGCCACCTCCGCCGTCAGCGCCCTCGGCGCCTTCGGTGTCGGCGGCGGCGAGGCGGTGCAGGAGCGCGAGGCACTTGGCTGCGACGACGTAGTCGCGTGTCTTGGAGAGGCGTCTGGCGATGGAGGCGACGCAGGCGGGTGCGGCGGAGGAAGCGAGGCGGAGCACCTCACGCGTGTGGCGCTCGTCCGGGGGGGCGCGTCGTCGTGGGAGGTGGCGCGCACGATGGCCACGTCGAGGTCGGGCGCCACGGTCGCCGTCACCCGCGCGATGCCGATCGTCGCGTGGTCCTTGACCGCACCCAACGCCTTGCGGATGGACATGACGTACGGCGGCGAGGGTGCGGGATGGGCGCCGGCCTCCTGCTGCTGCTGATGCTGCTGCTCCGCCTTGGGGATGGATGGGGAATGAGGGGTTTGGACTTTGGAGGAGAAACCGAAACGAACAAGACGACGACGAGACCACGCGGTTTGATGAGCACGAGAAGAAGACGACGAGCGGAAAGCGGGGACGGCAGTGATCGTCCGAGGTGGGGAGATGGACGGCCACGATGGGGTTGGAGACCCGGCTCGACTGGCCGGCCTCGAGACGGTCGTGACGCTGACACGGGGTCCCACCATTGTTACATCAGCGACAACACGGCACGACAGAGATGGGCACCGGAATTTTCGAGGGGAACGGAAACGGTGCGATGCGATGCGCGTTTCTCTTTTTCGTTTTTTTGTTCCGTGGGGAGGAAGAAGCTGAGCCCGGTGCCTTCGAGGGGAAGAACCAAAGACGCATCCCATCCATCCACGAGGCTCTATGGATGTACCCGTCACCATATATTCTCCTCCTCCCGTCCAAAAATAATAATCAGATTTTACATAGAGAAAAATTAACTTATACTGTATAAACTTATAATTACTTTATTATTTAAGTTGTGCATAAGTTTACAATATATTTATAGTAAGATAAACTATCAATCAAAGTTTATCTTGCCTTTTCCATATTCGAAACAATGTGAATTATGAGAGCTAAGGGAGCATAATAGGTATTCCAACACCTATCTTATTCCCTTCATATACAAGCAAATTGATTTACAACGAAGCAAACATTAAAAGAAGCATCAATTTAGACATTTAGTTTATTGTGCTTGAGGTAGCAAATTAAGGCTTTTGTGGAGTTTCACTCTCATTTCCAACGGGTGGAGATGAAATAAAAACCTATTTCGGACAATAGAGTTCCACTCTCTTTCCAATGTGTCATTAACCGTGCATGCTGGGTTTCTTACTTTCTTCAAGATGGAGCCATCTTCTCTTGCTCGTCTCTTATGATAATCCATATGTCAAGTTATTGTTTTTGTTGGTGTATCACCTTATTAAATGGAAGAACTTCTCACGGGAGAACTGGCCTCAATATCATCTTACTATTTGGAATTCTAATTATTATTATTACTCAACAAAAAGCTGAAAAGGCACTTATCATCAAACAAATAATTAAAACCTACTACTTGCCTTAACATCAAGCAAATGAACTTGCCAAGTCAACATGAAAAGTTCCGTGGAAAGGAACCTTGCATAGTGCCAAATTCAAGGGATCAATCAATTCAATAATATTAAAGCACAATGCGAGTATCTACTACTACTCCGTATCATGTTTCTTTTGGAGGTCAAAGTCCACACGACGTCCCTGCGAGAATCCTTCCGTTTCCTTTCTCTCTCCAAGACCCGTTCGTTCGCGCCGTCGAGTTTGGTTTGCTCCGGCCGGCTTGCATGGAAGTATATATTTTTTTTCTTTTTCTAATTATTATTACGCTGTCACACTCCTAAACCTAAAAAGGGTCGACCATATATATTTCAAAATAGATAAAATTGCTTATATAATGTTATAGACAAACACATTGCAGCCTATTAATAAAAATATTTACTGTTAAAATATGAAATAAATACAGAAAATTAAAAGAGCAAGTTCCATTACCACCAACCAACTAAGCTATATATGCTCAGTTAATGGGAACAAGGTAATAAAGGACTGTTTGCTACTGTTAGTTCACATACATACATAATACTTTGGGTCTGTCACTATTCGTCCCAACAATTAATCCTATTCAATTCATGGGGTATCCATCAGTGATAATGCAGCAGCTGTAAATAATCATTTTTCATTAATAATTATAAGAGACGATAAGTAGGGGGAAAAGAAGACAAGGAAAAAAAAAATAAAAATACTTGTCGCAAAGAAAAGAAAAAAAAAAAAGAAAAAGATGTTAGAGCTGCAGAAGGCATGGGCTCAATCTTAGAAGCCGGTCCGCAAAAGGCCCACATATCCTAGCCCACCACCAAAAACTACTCGTCCATTAAGAGGAAGGAATGCACACTAATCAACAACGAATTGGGCTCAAACTGTCCTCGATTCAGAGCCCGCTTCCCGTGTCAACAGCCGCCTTCTTCCTTACAGTTTTTTACCCGTTCAAAAACATTACTAACCCACAGCATTAGCAAGAACTTGTCTACTTTATCAAAAAAAAAAAAGCAAGGACTTGTCTACTCAAGTGACGAAATTAAAGCCCGACAGCTCACATGACAGGGTTATAAATAAAAAAGAATTTTTACGGCAACTAGTAGCATAAACTAAAGATCAACCCACCCTTAGTCTTACATGCTAGCAGATGTGTCTTAACAAGCACACTATTCTGCTCCCCGAGTTGCAACTCCAGCCAAGGCCAGTGGGAATAATTCTAGAAATGTATTGTGAAAGCTACCAATCAATTACAAAATGAAAATTAGTTGTTTTTCTTTGGTTCCTCGTCTAATAAAATTACGGTAAATCTCTTGCTGCCTCTCTAAAAAAAGTTACAACTAAAAATTTCAGAAGTAATGTGGAATTAACTTAGAAAAAGGATTATGAAAATTCAATTTTCTCTCGAGGTATTGAGAGTCTGTGTTCCTGAGCAGACCTTGTTGGAGCATGCACAAGGTGATATAGTTCCTCTTCTGCACATTAATTATTTAAGTACACTCTATTTCTCCTCGAAACCGAATCGGCATATTCAAACAAGGTTCTGCACATCATATTGGGGATTCCACAAGACTTATCCAAAGCATGGAAGCTCACCCGCCGGACTAGTAAGTCAAGTAGGAGGGCTTCACTCTAGCTAGTGGTTTTTTCTTCCTTTTTGACAATCAGGAACTGGACGAACTTAATTACCATTACCAACCATCTAAGATAAGTGAATGCGAATGGGTGAGCTACTACTCTTTATTCATCATTCCTTTAAAGTATGACCCAATCGAAGGAAAATTCAAAGACCTATCTACTAAAGGCTAAGTAACCACAACTTCAATTCCATGCTACTTTAGGATGATCTAAATAATGTTTAGCTATTTAACCTTCACACATAATTAAGTATCCTTTATTATAGAATTGAACGCAGACATGTCTCTGGTAAAAAATAATACTGGAATACTAAACAGTGACCTTATTCTCAAACAAAAAACTTAGATCACCCATGGTTATGTTGATACCGATTATTTATATCAAAACTTGAATTAACCGCAAGGCTTGAAACTTCTGTTATGGGTACATACTATATGCACTATATAGCTAGTGACATGCCAAGGCTAGGGTTCAGACTATTGTTTTCAAATAAAAAATTAAATTGAAAAATCACATAGGGACAGTACAACTAGTAGGGAAAAATTGATCTCCATTTTTATGTTCAAAGAACTTGACTTTGCTCTTTAAAAAGATGAACAAATTTTACACAAAATTGTGAACCCTAGCCAAGCTGAAACTTCTCTCTCTCTCTGTTGGGGTCTAGTTACTTGAGGCCATGTTAGTGATTGCCTGTTTTGGCGCATGTAGCTTCTCTCTCTGTTGGGGTCTAGTTACTTGAGGCCATGTTAGTGATTGCCCTGTTTTGGCACATGTAGCTTGCAAAATTAAAATTAGAAGAAAGTTTCCACAGGCTTCGGATGAACAAAACAAGGACTTTAGCCTAGTTAGATCTAAGATCGTCACATCAACAATTGGACCTCCTATCACTTTTTTTGCGTCAACTTGGGTGCTAGCAAATAAGAGGGGGTGGTTGGCAAGATGGACACCATAATATTTTTGGAATCTATCGTGAAACAAGTGGATAAATTATTTCCCACATATTTCTTTGCCTTTAATTTCTCCTTTCAACACGGATCTATATTTTTTTAGCTCAAATTTTAGATAATTATTAAGTATATAGCCTTAAGATCGATCCTAATACGATGGGATCGGAAATGGTAAAAATTGACATACACACCAACACTTGAAATGCAACAAAAAAAAGTTTGCATGGGAAAAACACTATAACTTTTGAAATGAACTTGCAACCCTTCAATTCAAGTTTAGGTTTCCCATTTTTCTCAAATTCGTGTCACGAACCGAGATTAGCATGAGAAAGCGTGTAAGGTTTGTGGGAAGGAGGAGACTCAATCTGTTTAGCACACTCAATGGTTATATATCTAGAAATTATTTGCTAGTATATATCTAGACACACTATGTCTACTAACATAGCAAAAAAATATATATCTAGGAGAATCCAAAACAACTTACAATTTGGAACAGAACGGAGGGATCAGTATTATGTGTGAAGCAATAATATTCCTAGGACGCTGAAGACAAGACAACATTCGATATTGTTCCTCCAAACAAACTCAGATATATATTCCTTGTTATCAACACGTACGTACCGTTATCTTCGTCCACTGCAACTACTAAATATTCTTTCTTCTTCAGTCACTATTGGTGTTGGAGATGTGCTTCCCACACAGCTAGCTGAAAGCATATGTACTTCGTACGGGAACACATTATATTCCAAAGGAACCGATGCTATATATATCGTCATCCAATGATCCAAAGAAGGTACATAGACGACATTTCAGTACATAAGCTAGTGCAGTTACGATGTGGAGGGCAGTCGATCGATCAATTGTACTGCCTGGCAACATGATGGATATGGATCGACGATCGATGGAGATCTGGTAGTATTCTGATGCGAGCTGATCGAGATACCTTAAAGAATGATACTATGTGTTTGCGTTATATGTTTGTCGATTGTCCTACACGCACGCACGCATGGGTTAAATCATTGAATTCTATCCCTCATCTATCGATAAGTAAGTATATCAGGAATCCAAAAAGAAAAGAAAAGGAAAACTATACATGCAAGCATATGGTGCAACTATTCTACTGTGTGTCTAGATCTTTCTCAGTAGTAGTAGTCACTCACTACTGTGTGTGTGTGGACACTACTGTGGAGAGGACTAGTATTACTGTATAGGATAGGAGATGAGAGGGGTGGGGGTATATATGTCTGTTGATGCATGAGGATTATGGGAGCATGAGTGCATGTGGATGGTGGCTTTATTCTCCCAAAGGGAAGAACAGGAGGGAGGACTGCATGCTGGATTGCTCTTAGCTTGCTGCTCCTGGGAGAGAGAGAGAGAGAGGCCGGGTGGGTTAGTAGGGCTCCCTAGGCCTTCGAGAAAGCAGCCCCAAGGAAAGGAAAGCAAAGCAAAGGTAGGCAACCCCCAAAGGCAAGCAGCGCAAAGTAGAGAGAATCAGATTCCCTCCATCAGCAGCTCCGAGTAACATGCGCATATCAAGATGAAGAATTCGGTCCAGATCTTGGACCATTCGCTCTCGCTTCCGAGACGATTCCAATTCCAACAATGGAGGCGCGGGCGCGGGCCACCAGCAGCAGCAGGAGGCGCCATTACCGATCCACCTTGCAGCTACCTCTTCTATAGCTACTCCTACTCCCAGTCCGTCCCAGACGACGACGACGACCATGACCCTTCTCCTTCCTTCGTCCTACCAGCTACCTAGATACCCAGCTGCATGCATGCGCTGGCATAGCTAGCTCCTAGTCCTCTCTCTCTACATTCTCTCTCATCTTCCATCTCTATATCGTACGCTGCTGCTTTGCAGCCTCGCTTCCTTTCGCTTTCCTGTACGTACCTGCACTTCTGCCGGCCTCGTGGTTTTGGGAACACCGTTGCACTCTGCATATATTGCTTCGTTCGAAGCATAATCCCCTCTCTTTCTCAGTGTCATTCCATCTCAAATTTCTATGTATAGTAGCTTATTAACTGATCCTGGGTGGCTTGCCCACATGCATGGTTTCATCAGTTCATCAGATAATAACAGGACAAATATATATAGCTACCGACCTACCCATTTCACACCGGCCGGCTGTCGGCGTCGGCCTCCTCGTCCTTCTCGCGCGCGCGCTCCTTCCATATATATAGATATATATAGGTATATATTGTCCTCGAATCATTCTAAGATCATCCACACATTGATATATGTGTGGCCTACCTAGCTGTGGCTTACGTGCCATATATCATATCATATATCTGCTAGCAGCTAGCAGATCCATCACAAACTCATGAACAATTCTCTTTCTTTTTCAGGACCCCCTCCTTTTCCTTTATTCTATGCCAGCAGTGCCATGCATCATGAGCATCTATCTTGTCCTTACATGTATAAACTATAATAAAGATATTATCTTAAGTCCTGTTCCTACCAGTAGTAGTGTATATGCATGGCGATTAGAGAGTAATACTAGTACATGAACTATCTACTTAGTCTACACCTATATATCATATGTATTACGTACCTGCAGTTAGTAAACATTTATGTGCTTGTAATTTGCAATGAGTTTTTAGAACATCTGCTACCTAGGTATATATCTATATATAGTCAATAAAGATCTCTCTCTCTCTCTCTCTCTCTCTCTCTCTCTCTCTCTCTCTACGCCTAGATATGTGCAGTGCATAGTTCGTGAAGATGGTCTTCATGGAACACAAAAAGACCTTTGGATTTCATCACGCTTGCTTTAGTACGTTCTATCACTGTAAAAAAGATGGTAAAGTAAAAGGTAAAAAACAAGCAAAAAGACACACACTTTTGAATGGGCCTCAGCTCGCTCTTTGACTACACCCCTTTTTCTGCACGAATAACGAGTAATTACCCGGCCGGCCGGCCGCCGCTATATCTGAATAAATATGCCACTATATAAATTAACTATATATGGGAGTATATATATAGCCTACGAATATTAATAAACTTATTTATGTGCTAGCTAGTATTGCATGCTAGCTAGCTTGGGAAACATGTGTAAGCATGAAATTAATGATTCTATGCGCTTCATATATTCTTAATTCTGACTCCTATATGATACAAATATATAGTATATAGTAAATGATAGTAAAGTTAATGAAGAGACATGCAACTTGGTTTTATTTACTTTGTCAATCCTGTTGCACCACTGCTCAAATTCACCAACCATGCAAACTCCCATTTACAGTCAAATGTACACTCGGTTGTTCATGCATGCATGTATGGAGATTGAGAGAGAAACTGTATATAAATTAATATACTATAAGGTTAAAAGGGGGAATAATTGACATATGATAGGTAGGTGTTTTCATGAACAAAATGATAACAGCAGTACACATTACTTCACCCCAAATGATCGACAGTAGTAGTAGTGAAACCTAACAAAGGGATCAGATAAAAAGAAGAAGAAGAAACATAAAACAAGAGTGACCATGCAAGCAGCTAATGAACTAGCAGCTGAAGATAATAATATTTGTGCATGATCCAATAACACACGGCTCGTCCGTATCCAAACCGAGCCTCTCCTCGCTCTCCAGTTCTTGTTGAAGCAAACATTTGCAAATGCATGCTACTAACCTTTTCTATATGATCACCACAGTACCATCGATCACACACTCTATCTCTAGCTAGTTGTAGGAACGAAGAACAGAGACCGATCAACGATCGATCGGCCGACATGATCGCAGCGCGTAGCTAGCTGGACCTGAATTGTTGTGAGCTCTCGATCGATCGATCGGCCATTACAAGAGATGGTTACCTGTTGCGGCATTGGTGGAATAGGAGGTGTAGCCACCAGCAGCAGCAGCGAGGTGGTGGTGGTGATCGCCATACATGCCTCTTGGTGCCGGGTAGTTCTCCCTCTTGGTGGCTGCTGCTTGTTGCATGACATGGAGCTGCTCTCCGGACGACCCATCTTCTCCGCCGCCTGCTCCGTTGCCGCCACGACCATGGCCATTATCACTGGTGTCTAGACCTAGCTGGAACATCCCTGGCGTCGCCATTGCCATAGCCAGAGGTGGCCCCAGCGGGCCCTGGTCCATCGCATGGAAGAACGGGAAGTTCTGCATCTGCTGCACCCGCCACTGCTCCAGCCCGGCCGGAGCACCGCCGCCGACCGAGTGCGAGTAGGCGTCAATGGAGCCGGGCTTCCCCATCGACGTTAACCCGGAGAAGCTGGAGCCGAGGCTCATGGCGTCGAAGTCAGCGAGGCGGAGCAGCGGTGGCAGCATGGACAGCCCGCCGCCGCCCAGCATGCCACCAGGGAGCGCGTTGGTCGTCGTCGCGGTGCAGGCAGCGGCCGACGACGCCGTGGACCCAGACGGAGGCTGCAGCGCGGCGGTAGCGGCCCCAGCCGACGCCGCAGTCCCAGCGCCAGCGGCAGCCGCCTGCTGCTGCTTGGGCTTGGCGCGCTTGGCGTGGCGACGGTACCCGCCGCCGACGGGCACGTTGCGGAGCGCGCCGCCGCGTGTCCAGTAGCGGCGGCAAGCCCGGCAGAAGTGGCGCGGCTGGGAGAGGGAGTAGTTGTTGAAGTAGCAGAACTTGGTGTTGGTGGAGTCGCAGCGCGGGCACTTGAGCCCCGGCTCCGGCAGCGGGATCCTCGCGAGGCGCGCGCGCTCCGCCATGGACATGGGCTTGGCGGCCCCCCAACCTGTCCCCCGCGCCACCGCAACCTCCTCCATCGGGAAGTGGTCCTCCCCACCCATGATTGATTGCTGGAGAAGCTCATGATTGGCGTCGCCGCCACCACCACCACCGCCGTTGGCCGCAACCTGCTGGTGCTGGTGGTGCGCTTGCTGCTGTTGCTGTTGATGATGCTACAAAATCGAAGCAAAGATGAGAATAAATGAATAAAGCATCCATCGATCGAGGAGGAAGAGGAATAAACCGGAAGATAGAATTTTATTCAAGCATGCAGCGGCGAAGTATATACTATACGAAGCTAAACTAGGTAGCAGATGATATTATATATAGTATATATGTATGGTGTAATCTTGGATCAGAATATTTAGCAAGCCCTAGGTAGATTTATTCTCTTCTTTTGAGCAGCTAGCTTGTATTAGTCAGTTGCAAATAGATATATATCGATGCTGCTGCAAGCCTGCAACTTTCTCCGGCCGGGCGGCTTTTGATTATTCCGTGCTACTAGCTTGTTCAAAAGAGAGTGAATAAAATCTTTGGGGAAAGAAAGAAAGAAAGAAAGGATGAAAGAAAGAGAAGAAGAGACCGAAGATTCAAATCGCGATAGAGAATTTGAAAGCACGAAAGAATTGAAAACGGCGGCCGGATTACCTGGTTATCGTTCCAGCTCGAGGAATCCAGGAAGGCAGGGGGGGAAGATCATGGTGGTGGTGGGTGCGGCGGCGGAGATAGATGCTATGCTATGCTGTCGTCGTCCCGCTCGCCCGGTGCGCGAGCTATGGATGGAAGGATCGGCCGGAGAAAAGAAAGCGTGTGTGAGTGCTTTGTGCGTGCTAGGGTTTGCCTCTATTGATCTCAGCTAGCGAGCAGCTGGGTGATGCGTGCGTGCTTTCCTTGCGGTTGCGGCTGGTCTCTGCGGATGGATGGTGGATGGTGCTGGGACTGGGACGGGGAGATAGTGGAGGTCGGGGCGGCCGGGGAGCTGAGCTGAGGGCGATGGCGACGGGGCCGGGGAATCAGCTGGCGAAGCGAAGGCGAAGGAGGAGACGGCGAGAGAAAAGAGAAAGGGAAGCTGAGACGGAGACAGGGATGATATCAGTGAGTGATGATGAGTGAGGCCAGGCAGGGCCGAGTATAGCGGGGGGCTCAGCTCAGCTCAGCTCAGGTGGGGCCCGCCTGCTGCCTCACTCAGCGAACGAGAGAGATGAGAAAAAGCATGGAAAAGTGGGCCTGCACCATTCTGTCTCTGTGTAGCCTTATTTTTGTGCTGCTCCTGCTTTTTTTTTCCTCTCTTTTCCGTGGTGCTCGTCACCGACCCGCCCCGGCCCATCTATGTGCGTGTACATGCATCCATCAGTCTCTTGTTAATTAGCTACACAAAAAAATCTAGCACATCTAATTGTGATGTGATGAGCCGGTGTTCCTGTACGTCTGATACATAACGCTAATGACAAGCCAGCTATTTTTTTAAACCCTAATAATAATCTATCTAAAAAACCAGAGGGCAAAATAACCAAACTATTCGTCTTAGCCTTAAACGGTTGTTAGCTCACTCTGGTTCAGCGGCGGAGCTAAAGCAAATTCGACCGATGCGCTTGCCTTGTCGGTGCAATTACATAGAAAATTTGATCACAAGCACTGATTTTTGGTTTTTTCTGGGTACGACCGCACCCACTAATCAGAACATAGATCCGCCCCTGCTCTGGTTGGCAAAATATAGTAGCTGCTTTGGGATAAAAGCAACAAATGACGACGAATATACCAAATTACCACGCCAATGGCAGTATGGCACCAAAGGAGCACCACAACACCTCCTAGATTTCAGTCATCTTAAATCCTACATGGCTCTTAGGTGCAATGATAAAGTTGGGGAGAGGGGAGGGGGGTGTCGTTCGTAGAAGGCTCTCAGGTCGCGCGAGGACCATATAAGGGCGTCCCCAACATCACTATACAAATCGCTAAAGACTAATAAATTGTAGTTTCATATTTCAGTATACTATTGATTTTAAATATTCAAATTTTCATGTATAGATTTAAAAATCTCTTGTTAATGTAGATGATATGATATGTAGGGATGAACTAAAATAATTATCTTTAGTTAAACACTTATTTTATACCATACCACATGTTTAGTATCAATATGCGTGGAATTTTGAGATGTCTTCTAAATTATGTATTTTATCTATTACCTATGTGGCTATGTGAACTATTGGTATATATGTGGGCTCATTATATATATTCCTTATTAGATGCTTAGACTGTGGCCTTAGGCATGGATTTTCATCAGCTCTACCAATGTGCATTAAGTGGCTATGCAATCAACCAAACATGGGCAAACAACACGCCACAGGTCTATATATCAACCGATACAAACGACCAAGTAGTCCCATAGTGTTTCACAAACAACACATGTGTAGGGAGTCATAGAACAATGCCAAGGATGTTTGTCACCTCTTATCTTGCATTGCCAAGGATGAGATATGCATGCATGCGTTAGACAATATATTTACGTCTACTCTCTTCAACAACCCTGACCTAAAATACAACACCAATTCATCTTTTGGGTAAGTGACCTAAAACACAAGACCATTCATACTTTGGGTAAGTGACCTAAAATACCTATTTTTGGTCTTCTCCAACAACAAGACCCAAATGACAACCCTTTCTGCAAATAGTGTTGAAAACGGACGGAAAATTTTCCGTTCCGACCCGTTCCGTTCTCTATTTTTGTCTGCCCGTTTCCGTATTTGTGGGATCCCGTTTTCGTATTTACGGAAGTAGAAATGGGGTTTTCCGTCCGTTTTCGAGGGATCCCGTTTTCACCGAAATTGACCCGTATTTATTCCGTTTTCATCCGTTTTTAATCTCCATAAGATATGTCTAAAAATTTATATGTTCATAAACATACTAATCTCTAATTATGCATGTTAACATGTTAATACATGGCATACCAGTGAATATTGGACTAATAACTTTGTGCGTGTATATTATTTTGTGACTTTGTTCATGTGTACTCGACAATATTTAATCGCGTTATTCTTTCGGCTTAACTTCCATATTGGTTCGTTTTCGTACTTCCGCGTAATCCGATTCCGTTTTCGTACTTGCATTTTCCGAACCCGATCCCGTTCCGCTAAAAAATATAGAAACAGAAGTAGAAATGATGTTTTTCTGTCCGCTCCGTCTGTTTTCGTCGCTATCTGCAAATGGGTCTACAGGAGAGAAGATACTCAGATTTGGGTTATGCCTCTCCTGGCACCAAAAATGGGTTTTACATATAGTTACTTTGTTGGAGGCAGCCATCACTAGCTATATATAGAACCAATTATGTTGTATCCCTTATTAGCTTCCTACATATATGCATATGGATCTCGGGGTCTTTTTTTTTTTTGCGTTGATAGAGAACACAAAGCTAAGAGTGAACTGCCTCCGTCCCCAAAAAATAAGTCTCATTCTCTTAAAGAAATTAAGGTTAACAGCACTTATCCTATAGTGAGATTTATTTTGGGACGTAGGTAGTTGTAGTAGATAGTTAGAGAGAGAGAAGAGGAGAGGTAGTGTAAGTTTTGAGGTGTTCATTGTTCGAACTTGGTTCATCAGTACTGGTTCTGTAGAGAAAACAAGAAAACAAACGTCTTTCAAAATTTTAGTTTATTATGCGATATATATTTGTGACTAATTAGCACGATTTACAAAGTTTCATTATCGCACTGAAGTTTTTTATTTCGTAAGGAAATTAATCAAAATTTTCTTCTAACTCTACACAAATAAGACAGATAAACATTACTTTTTTACGGGGTTTCAAATTTGTTTTTTTTTTTTTTAGGGGAAAAGTTTTTTAAATTTGTTGATGATTGTACGGTCATCAGGATGCCCCTTTTGTTGCCTGGCTGCCCCACGCACAGCAGGGAACAGTCAAAAAAGTAACGTGCTCAGACAAAGGCACAAAAGGCATAGAGAGCGGTTAGCGTGAGCAAGAAGCTTCATTGACACAGTCCTAATTTCATAATTGCCCTATGCAGTACTAACTGATACCCTACTTTATGCATGCAGCATAGTATCTCTCTCATGTGGAAGTACTCGGAGTACTAGTTGTTTTCAACAAGGTACCAGTGGCCAATTCTCGCATGCACATGTGTGCATGCATGCATGCAGCAAACATGCAGATACATATAGAATTGTGCTAAAACCTCCAAGGTAACAATACTAATGCCCTCTGCCTCTTATCCCAAGTATAGGTCCATATAGTATTATCCTAAATACTATCTATGTCTCCAAAAACTTAGAGTTAATATTTTTTGTTCTAAGTTAATTTCATGGAATTAGGAAAAGAAACTTAAAATTTGCTGAGCCCAAGTCATGATTTGGTGGGAAAACTCCTAGGATTCTTCACCCATGTAATATCACCGATAGGGATGAAGAACGAAAGATCTCCGTAAAATATATACCTTCGAAAATCCTGAAAAAAAAAAAAAAAAACACTCAAGACTCAAGGGAGCACTACAGGAGACGCGTCCTTTGCGAGTGCGCGCCGCACTCGGCAAATGCTTAGAAGCACTTTCGGCGAAGGCTTCGCCGAGTGCCGCGACTCGGCGACCCGCACTCGGCGAAGATTTACTCGGCGAAGCCATCTTCGCCGAGTGCCAAAATACCGCGGTCGGCGAAGAGTTCGCCGAAAGTGTCGTGTCAAACACTTCGGGCGAACCCGACGTCGACCGTTATATGGAAGGGGCTTTTGCGAGTGCCAAACGCCCGCACTCGGCAAAGATTTGAATATTTTTAAATCTTTGCCGAGTGCCGGATGTTGGCACTTCGGCAAATTATTTATTTTACGAAAAAACAAATAGACTTTGCCGAGTCTTTGTCATGGGAGGCACTCGGCAAAGTTATGGTCATTTTGCCGAGTGCCACCTTTTGCACTCGGCAAACCCGCCATTTTTCCTGCGGGTTACCCGGCTTTGCCGAGTCTGCCGCACTCGCAAAGCTGGGAATTTCATTTTTTTTTGTTTCTATTGCTTGTTGCTGCAAATCAACATATACATATACCACAAACATTCATATATACATCATAAACCACATAGATCACCGATTCACATATATAATCCACATATCTCACAAATTCACATATATAATCCACAAATACCACAAATTCACATATATAATCCACAAATACCACAAAATCCAACATGTCCAACAACCAAACGGAATCTAACATGTCCAACATCGAAACGAGATCCGTCACAAGTGCAACATATCCAACATCTAAAAATAAATCCATCACCACCACCTCAACTTGACGGCCCCGAACCGTGGCCTCCACAGTGCGAAGAGCCCTCACCTTGCCCCGGATACCACCCGTGCTGCGGCGCCGACTGAACGCCCACCCGCCCGTGGAGGGGCGTGTGGAAGCCTGTAAGTGTGGTTGCCGCGCGCGCCGAGGAGGAACGCCACCGCCACGTGTACCGTGCAGTCGGGCCGACCGGATAGGCCGGATGGGGTGGAGAAGGGCCACTGAGGAGTCGGGTTCGAACCCGCCGACCGTGGGCCGCACAAGTGTGAGGCGATCTCATTAGTACCTGCAGGTGAGCCGCACATGCCAAATAAATGAACAACAACATATACTCACCGGAGTCCTGTTCACGAGGAGGAACGGGAAACGGGGTGGAGCGGTAATGAGGGAGGCAACGGAGGCGTGGTCGCACCCGGGATCCGAGGCCCCGGAAGTAGCTCGCCACGTCCCGCAGCCGGGCGCACCGAGTGTTGCGTGATTGCCTCCAACTCCCGCCGATGCTAACCTTGTCTACGCATCCACGGGCTGTCCAAAAAACGTGGACAATCCCGAAACGTGATACGGTCGCAGATATGCAGAATGCGCATACCAACGCCCGTATCTCTTTCGGACGGGAGACGCCCTAACGGGGTCGCGCTTATGTAAGACAACTACAAGGACGGGGACGGACGTGATTCATACCTTACGGGTCGGTGGAGACGCGGTGCAGCAAGACCCGCCCACGAGGACGACGGGGGTCGCCGAGTCCCTCCGACAGGTCCTCCTACAAAAACAAGGCCAAAAAAAGTTAGTGTCCACTCAAATTTAAGAGCACCTCCCTCGCACGGGGAGATACCCAAAACCTGCAAAAAACATGGCACGAAGGCCAACAACCACATGCATATACCGAGAATGGGCACGAAGGCCACCAACCACCAATATGGGCACGAAGGCCACCAACCATCAATATGCGCCCGCGAAGGCCGCCAACCACCAATATAACAACCACCAATATGGGCACGAAGGCCACCAAACTATTTACTAACTACTAGTACTAACCCTACTAACTACTAGTACTAACCACTACTAGAAAGATAGGGCTTACCTTGGCCGTAGAAAGCGGCAAGAAAACAACGGTCGGCGGCGGCGGCGTCGATCACCACAGCGGCAACGGTCGGCGGCAGCGGCGTCGATCACCGCCGCAGCAGCACCGGTCGGCGACGGCGGGCGGCGACCGGTCCGAGAGAGCACTCTCTTCCTCCTCCTCCCCTTCCCCCTTCTTCCTCCTCCCTCTTCTTCCCTTCCTCCCTCTTCTTCCTCCTCCCTCTTCCTCTTCTTCCCTTCCCTTCCTCCCTCTTCCTCTTCTTCCCTTCCCCTTCCTCCCTCTTCCTCTTCTTCCCCTCCCTTCCTCCTTTGCGCACAAGGCCGGCCTTGGGTCCTCACTGCACAAGGCCGGCCGCAGCGGGCGGCCGGTCGGGCGGGCGGCATGAGCCGGGCAGGGCGGCTTGTAACGGCGCCCTCTCCGGCGTTGATTTGCGGGGCGGATCCGCCGAGGATGGGGCGGGCGTACGGCGCGGCGGGCGCACGGCGGGCAGGGCCGTCGGGGCGCGGGCGGGCGGCGGGCGGGGTCCGGCGCCAGCGGCGAGGTCCGGTCGGGGCGGGCGGCCGGATCCGGCGAACGGCGGGCGGCGGGGGCGAGGTCGGCGCTGGAATGGCGGCGGCGGCGGCGGCGGCGTGCGGCGTGGCGGGCGCGGGGGAAGAATGAGGAAAAATGGGTCCTCGGGCCCCGGATATTGGCTGGCTTTGCGAGTGCGGGGAAATGCGGCACTCGGCAAAGCTCCCTCATCGACCACAAAACCCCTACTTTGCCGAGTGCCACGCATCCGGCACTTTCGGCAAATCTTGTCTTTGCCGAGTGCCCCATACGGCACTTTCGGCAAACTATTTTTTTTTGTTTTTCGTCCCATTTTTTTTTTTTTCTTTGCGTTGGGACACTAATTACATGTCATGTTCAGAATTTGCAGGAGAATTTCATATTTGTTTTGCTATATTTCATGATTTATTTTTATTTTCTTGCATTTTCTTGGCGACTCAAATTTGAACTGCAGGTACATGAAATAATGGGACAGTGGTCATTCAAAAAAAATGTTATTCCACGATGTTTTGGCGTATGTTTAGGCTAAATCGAGGGGACTTCGCCTGAAATTTGAACATTTATGTCGGAACATGGCGAGTCCGCGTCTTGGGAAAAGGTGTTTTTAAAATCTATAAATTCCAAGCGAAGTTTAAAATTCACGAAACTTGGCGTGGTGTCTTGTCATCTCATGGGGGTCGCTGTGAAAAAATTTTAAAAAGTTTGAGCAAGTTGTGACGTCGGATAGCTAAAACCGGACATCTCCACACTTCATCATGTGATGAAGTGTGGAGATGTTCCGGGTTTTAGCCATCCGACGCATCAACTTGCTTGAAACTTTTTAAATTTTTTCCACAGCCTCCCATGAGATGACAAGACACCACGCCAAGTTTCGTGAATTTTAAACTTCGCTTTGGAATTTATAGATTTTAAAACACCTTTCCCCAAGACGTGACTCGTCATGTTCGGCACATAAATGTTCGAAATTTCAAAGTAGTCCCTCGGATTTAGCCTAAACATATGCCAAACATGGTGAATAACATTTTTGAATGAACACAGTCCATTATTTCATGTACCCGCTAGCTCAAATTTGGAGTCGCCAAGAAAATGCAAGAAAATAAAATAATTCATGAAATATAGCAAAAAGCGCGGAAATTCTCCCAAATTGTGAATATGACATGTAATTAGGGTACTAATGGCACACAAAAAAATATGGGACTAAAAAAAAAAAAAAAATTAACGGTTTGTCGAGTGTTTGATGTGGCACTAAGAAAGAGAGTATTTGCCGAAAGTGCTCGAGCTTGGCACTCTAAAGCCTGTCGCGCTTGCCGAGTGCCTAACGTGAGACACTTTCGCAAAGGTGACGGAGAGCGTCCGTTTGGTCCCCGTTATCCTTCGCCGAGTGTATTATTTTGCCGACGTACGGGCACTCTCGGCAAAAGTATTATTTTCCGAGTCCCGTGTTACCGGCGGCTAGGCACTTTCGGTAAAGACGGTTTTGCCGAAGTTTGAGATTGGCACTCCGGCAAAGGTGTTCGTTGTCGAAAGTGCGCGGATTTTGCCACTCGGCGAACCTCTTCGCACTCGGCAAAGACGCAGCGGTTTCTGTAGTGGAGATAGAGTTATTGGAGTATGGAACTGAATCTTCAATAAAAATCTAAAATGTTGGATATATAATGACTCCTAGCAAACCAAAACTTAAAATGACAAAATCTTAAGTCAAAGAGTCTCTCCTTTTCTCTGTCTCTTTAATCCTAACCAAAACTCTCAACCCCATAAAATGAAATTCAATACCCAAGTTGTGCCCACAACCAACCATATCTCCCGTATATATAGACATTTTGATTACTTCCCACATATTTATAACTAGGAGGATTGCTCGCTCGTTGTCGCTTGGGTATAAGGAAGGAATATAAATGGGTTAGGATGTTAATCACTAAGAATTAGGAGATGTACATGTATGCAGGAATATGATATTATATAGTGCAATGCTTAGTTGGACAACTTGCATGTTGCGATATTACATAGTGAGGCTTATATGTGATAGTGCATGGTCTAAGTGAATAGCTTGCATGGTGAGAGAAATAGCTAAGTGGATATTAATTGTTTATGATAGTGCATTGCCTAGGTAGATAGATTAAATGTTGAGAGAAATAGCTTAGTGGAGTTTGTTCTTATAGGAATAGTAGATCACTAAACCCTAAACCAAATAGTTAGTGTCGTAGTTTGCGACACCAAACCTTCGACAAAGTGGGGCTGGCACAAAAAAGTTTGGTGATCAAAATTGAAGCCACACTTGTGGCAAAGTTTGGCAAGAAAAAGTGTGGCACGCCGTGGCAGCAAACCAAACAGCTACCTCGTGCGACTCCACCTCCGATGATCTGTCCAAATTAAAAGACGACAAGAGTGGTATATCTTTGCAGAAAAAACCCGACGACCTAGAGATGCACGCAAGGGTTAATTGCTTCCTGAAGGTATAGACCCCATGGGCCATCACATATGTAATGTGATTAATTAACCCCACAAGAGCAGGCATCACAATCACCCTGCAATATGCATGTGAAGGAAATTGAACTATTATCTTTAATATGAAATAATGCTAGGGAACTATTTTGTCCGACGACAGTACAACTAACAGAGCTTAAAATGGCAATTTGCTAGGTAACCCAAGGTGGTACATGTGCTATCCTCAGAGGGCGCACAAAAACTTTTGTTCTGGTTGGCACGTACAGACATGCGTGCATATAGCTAGGCTCCATCGTCATGTTCATGCATGTTCATGTGTGGACATTCATGCTACTGATGGATCCACCATCATCATCATATATATGTCCATCTTTAAATCACTGTGCTCAAAACACCGTACCTGCAGTTTGATATGTTGCGCATCATTGAAAAGCGAGATGGAGATGATTGCTTCAAAGGTAAAGAAAGGTGTGTAGTGTAGTGACATATTATATAGATCATCATCAGTGAATTTCATTGGCGCGAGGCATAGTAGCGATCACCAGTGAATCATCCATCTATATCGCCTATCTATCTATCCATGTATCGATTGGACTGCTGCTGCCTGCGTTTGCGTTGCCTCCCTGGTCCCCTATAGCGACTAGAGGAAAGGAGAAGGGAGCCACACACACTTCCTGCTAGTTGCCGTCTACCTGCTTGCTCGGCAACCTCTATGTATATATATCGCCACAACTGTGTGTGTGGTGTCGTGTAAGATAGTACACATTACAGATAATTGTAAGTTGTTTTGTTCTAATCAAACTTCTATATAGTTCTAACCAAGTTTGTTGCTAGATAGTTTTAGCCTCTACTTATATCAATCTTATTTTATCTTTGGCTAGCGAGAAATAAAGAGTAGGTGATGGTTATATTTAAATAATAACCAATTAAACAAAATTTTGGAGGGTATTTTTTTTCCACACGGGAAACCTATTTCCATTAGCTTCTAACGGAAATACACAACATTCAGAGGTAGCAGGAGATAAGAAACTGGAATAGGGCAGAAACGCCAGAAAGAAAACAGCTGCACAGCAGCCTCCTAGCTTAACCGCTACCAAACATCCAAACGAAGGTAACTCTCAAACTCCATTAACCACCACCTTGGGAATTTTGGAGGGTATTTTTCGATTTTTTTCTCGATCGGGCCATTCACCCGTGTTTCATTAAGAGGTAGGAAAACCAAATCCAAATCAGAGACTAAAGTGAGTGGGCTAATCAAGCGTAGTGCGTGACGCCCATCTTCTTCAAAAGCACCTTCCTCGCCTCGAGCCTCGGCCTTGCCTCCCCCAATGCGCACTCTTCGCCGCTAGTCACGCACTACGCTTGGGAAGGAGGCCGTCGTCAGTCAGCAGCGGGCGTTCGCCCTCTCAAGAACGGCGTGGACAGGATCGGAGGATCCAACGGCTTCTTGAACGCTACCACAAAGTCTTCGACGCACACGGTTGGCGCAACGGTCTCGGCGTCGGCCGCGACGCCCCCGACCGGAGAGGTTAGCATCGAAGCCTGAACGCTGTCCACGCCAAGAAATGGATGGTCTTGGGTGTCCCCGGGCAGCACCACCTCCTGGTTGCAGGAGCCATCCACTGGGCGGTATGAGGCGGAGGTGAACTCCCTGAACCGAGGATGGGCACATAGTACGCGACACTGGAGCGGTGGTTGGAGATGAAGACGATCCAACAACGCGGCGCGCGTCCACCTTCGCGTCGGCCGAAGGCAGCTGCTCTCCACACACATGGGCGGATGGCGGGGCCCAAAGATTGCATCATGGTCAGCGGCCACGACCTCTCGCTGCCCACGGCCCAACTTCGTTGTGCACGCGAATCGTTACCATCTCGGGCTCGAAGGAATTGGCTCCCGATGGGAGGGCCTGCCCTCGACAAACAGCAACAATGGATCCACCCGCGGTGCTTTTCAGGGGCCGTGAGACGATTTGAATCTCGAAATCTTGTCCAATTTTGGGTGACCGAGTAGAGGTAGACACCGCTGGCAGAGTCAGCTGTTGACGTTGTGGCAACGTGGCGCGGAATCTCTCCCACGAAGACACGGTGCTCGCCCAGGAGCGTGGGTGTCCCAACCTGGGACCCGCGGGTCCGGAGGCTCCCGGGGCTGAGGTTGTTTCCATTGACGATGACTTGATGCCGTCGGCTGCCACGGGCCCGAGGGCCCATGGCGAACCGGTGCGACCGCCTTGGTCGCGGCGCGCGCCCGTCCATGAGCAGGCTGGGGACGGCGGCGATGAACACCATCCATGAGCAGGGTCGGGGCGGCGACGAGCGCCCGATGCTTGCAGCCTTGCGCGACGGTGACCGCACACCGCATCGGAGGCGGCTTTATCGGGGAGGCGGCACACCGTAAAGGACGCGGGTCCTCGCTAAGCGCTTGAAGCGCAGAGGCCCACGGTTCGATGGGACGGGGCGACGATGACGCCCATGGGAGCGCCACGGCGATACAAACGATGGCGGCGCCGACCCAGCGTGAAGCCATCCTCATCGACGCACGGGCCTCGGGCGTAGAGACCGACACGACGATGGGCGGTCCCAGCGAAGGTGAGCGCAGACGCGTTTCAGGCACTGGCGATCGACCGCCGCAAGTCCCGCCCGGTCTCCTTGAGGTCCGCCTCCCGCGACGGGCGACGGCGGGCCGACCTCGCGGCGCTGGCGTGGGGAACCAACGACGCCGCATGATCCATCTCGGCGCCGCACTCCGCCACTCGACGCCCATGGCGGCGGAGTTGATGGCCGAGTGCCCGTTCGAGCTAGGCCTCCGCCCGACGCCCGCGAAATGGGAGGCACCGGCGAGGCACGCGGGAGGTTGGTGGATCCACATCGTCGCCATGTCAATACATCGGAGACGATGATTTCATCCCACCGCATCGCTTTGATCTTCCCACGGACGACGGGATGAAGGGGTAAGCGCCGGGCGAGAGGGACATCCCGGGCCTTCCCCGGCGGTAGGGCCCCGAGCACCTGCGACGGCGTTGCGTTCTTGGCGTCATCCGCGACGGCAAAGACCAGCGGCGGTCGCCCGGTGTCGAAGGCGCCCGCCCGACGCACCGGCACCGCAGAAGAGGCTGTTGGCGGAGGCTCGACGATGGAGCTGTCAAGGCATCCCACAGGGGTGTCCTCAACGAATCCGGCTTGGGCTGCCGGTGCCGAGTGGCGGCGGCAGGCTCGGGCTGGCTTGGTACGAACGGAGGGCGAGCCGGGCGAGGAAGTCCCAGCCACGATGTGCCCACCAGAGAGTAGATCAGGCTCCGGGAGTGCAGATCTGGGCTTAGAATGGGGGGAGAGGGCTAGCATGCATGGCAGATCAACAGTGGAGGGTGGCACCTTCGCCGTCGCCTGAGAAGGGAAGGAGCGGGTCGGGGGTTCGCGGGGTCCATCCTCCTACTTCCGGTATTTTTCGTTCAAAATTTATATTCCTAACAATTAGAAAGGATATAAAAAGTCTTTTGGAGTTTCTCTCTTACATTGTTAGTGACAGTCACACCTGATGCTGCTGCTTCTAGGTAAGGTGCGAAGCAAAGTACACACGGTGTGCAGAAAACTCTATATATAATTAGCAGGTGTAGCTAGTGGACATTAGTTGGTAGCTATATAGATTATTAATCGGCGGCGAATAACAAGATGCTAGAATAATAAGCAATAACAAGCAAGCTGCGACGAGATGATGCTTTCAAGTTCATGGATCATGTGTTTTTACTTTAGATGGAAGCTTTAGTTTGACATGACACACACATGGTCTCGGCCCGGTCCAATGGTTTCTGTCGCGAGATGAACTTCCTTCTGTCACCACACGTACGGTTGCTGTCAGAATCTTGACTTAATTCTGCTGTCACTGCTATAGACGGTACCTAATTAGACCAGACCAAAACAATAGTACAGTATTAAAGCACTGTATATATTTTAAGTTTCCATAGTAACAATATATACCAGTAAATTTCGTAACTTTTGAATCAGTGGACGTTCATGATATGTATACTGAATTAGCCATGCATGCATAATGTGATTTTGACATCCTTAATGAAAAACTTGTAATCCCGATTCAGGATTTTTGCAGTGCATTTACATACGACGACTATACCTTTGCATTGTCGTCTAGGACGGTAATCTTCGGCGCCGACATGGCGCCGACCACCCCGTGGTGGGCCGGTCCACCAAGGCCCAACGCTGGCGCCGCCGCCACAAGGCGTCCTCCCTCACGCCGGCGACGAAGAAGACGATGACGCCGCCACCTCCTCGCGCCCCACCGCGACACCACCTCAACCCCAGCAGCTTCCGGGGGCTATAGAATGGACGGCCGGGGAGGTAGGTAGGCCCGGCGGTCGGCATGGTCGCCGGGCGGCTTAGGTGCGGTTGGTCGCGGTCCGAGCGGTTGGGCCAGGTCGTGGGCGGGGGCCATGGCCGATTTGGTGCTCGGAGCTCGGCTAGTGTTTTGGTCCACCGGAGTGGAAGAAGAAGAAGAGAGGGGAAGGGGAAGAAGGCGGCCTGGGCGGCGCCCTAGGGTTCGCCGTGGGGCCGCCGCGGGCGGAGGCCGGGGGCAGCGGCCGGGCGCTGGCGAGGAAGGAGACGGTGTCGTCGCGAGGAAGGAGACGGTGCGGGAGGAGAGGAGGAAGTGTGGTGGGCCGGCCTCTTTGGGCCTGACCTGGTCGGGCGTGATCGACCAGGTCGGCGCCTAGCACCCCCCCTTAGGATGCAGAGAGTGCGTGCAAGCTTGCCCCCAAGCCCATTACTTGTTTACCACTGGGCTGCTACCGGCCTGCCTCATGTGGGCTCATCACCTGGTTTGGTTGGCCCCATGGCCCATGACATAATGGTGATAGTGAAACATTAAGCAAAGTCATATGATATGATGCACCAAACCGGAGGATCACATGTTGACATCCATCATCATCGCACCTGCCGTGCCGACTGCCGACACGACACACATCCAGTCTACTCATCACACATCGACCGCTCGTCAAGTTACAATTCACAGTGATTGATATTTTGACAAATTTGAGAAGACCAACTCACAAATTTACAATAAAAAAAGAGGCTACTTTTTTTCTCTCACGACGAGTTGACATCCCAGGTGTACGGATGGTCGATCTAGTGGAATCTTATAATCTCATATAACTCTTATGTAGTATCAGATTATGGATTTTTCTTGTTGTTTCGTCATAAACAATCTTCTGGCTTACAATTAGAATCTTCTTAAACCTCTCTGGAGCAAGTCATCACTTTCTGGAATTCTGGAAAGATAAGACGTTTTGGCGTATGCATATAGCCTGAGGTCTTTTTCGAAAAACCATATGGTTCTTTATAGATCCTCTTACACATTATGTCGGATATTAAGGGAACACAATTCTTGCATCCAAAGGCATGCACGCCAACCGTAATTGACACACCGTACCATAGGACGATCAGTTGACACACCACAGGATCATTCGTCGCTTGGGAGCTGCCCATACGGCCATGCACCAACTTGACCTATTGCACGGACTTAAGATTACGGAAGAAGTTACTTTCTCATCAGAGTCCATGTCCCAAGCGTTAAAATATTTGCTGGATCTAGTGAGTTTCATGCACCGACCAACTTCACTGAATTTCATGAACGGCCAAACGAATTTGCTGCAGCGAACTAGAGTTTCATTTTCATTAACAACAGTTGTGTATCATTTCGTTAACAATAGTTGCATATATCATCTCATTAATTAACGAAGAAATTAAACAAGAACAGATAACAAAGGTAACTCTAGAGCAATTCAAGCGTGCAGAATTTGCCAAACAAAAGGTTAGTTTGTTCACAACATCCTTCTTTCTGCTTGCGAAATCGTACCATAATACCATGTAATGTCCTGTTTAGACTTTAGAGGGAGATGGAAACAGTAGTCAGGCAGATATCGACTCATCTAAGCCTACCAGAGCACCCTCCCCCCAAAAAAGGCGCGAGCAAAACACATTCCAATCAGCAAGTAGGAACAGGCTGGAGAGCAACGAGGATATCACATCATTATAGGCACCAGCAGCGAAAGCCTACAGGTAGTTCGGCAGGACCCAGATTGAGGTTGGTAGAAATAAATCAGGCAAAACTGGTGATCCTTCTCAAGTACTCCTGCTGTGCCAACAGGGTCTGCAACCTACAGTGCTAGCCAAACCATCTTGTTCTACTTTGGGTGGATGAACTGAAACAAGTACTTGATGTCATCACTTGCAGAACACTATCATGATGTCATGGTGGCGGTTGCTTTGATGCCTCATTGCCCTGCTCCTGCTGCTGCTGCTGCTGACGACCACCACCACCACCACCACCACCTTCTCCACCATCAGCCTTCTCCTGCAGCTGGTCCTTGAGGCCCTCCTGATACGTCTCCATGAAATTCTTCATCGCATCTGTGTACGTGGACGCGCGGGTCATGTATATCCGCCGCAGGGCAGGCTTCAGTGTCTCCGCCGCTAGCGGCGACAGCGAGATCCTCCAGAAAACTTGGCTCGCTGCTCGCTTTCTCCTTCTTGTCACTGCCAGAGCTGGGGCTGGCATTGGACGACTGCTCCTCCTCGTCCTCGGCTGCTGCCTTCTTGTAGTCGTTGGGCCTGAGGTCGGGACCAATGTCCCGGACCCATGACGCGCCATACAGCCGGGTGGCCTCCTTGAAAATGCACCAGTGGTCGTACCATGTGAGCTTGGGCCGCTTCTTGATGTGAGGAGGGTCAGGCAGTGACGACGGGAAGGCGATCTCCTTGAGGTCATACCGCACGTAGTCATACAGCTTCCTGCACACGACTCTGAACTTCATCTCCCTTTGCTTGCTCCCTTCTGCAGCAACTTGGACTCGATAGCGGCTTCAAGTAGGGGACACAGTGCTGAATTAATCTGTCGACAACAAACGAGCATTGGAAACGTGATCAGCAAATATGCTAGGTACTAAACCCTTTGCCCTCAGGTGAAGCTGCTGATAAAAGAGAGAAGGTGATGCCAACCGAAAACTGTAAACTAACAAGTTTGCAGGCTTCAGAGTTCAGACAGCCCACACACTGCTGCTCTGACGGCTAAGAAACTTTGCAGGCTTTGTGGTTGCTGGCTGCTCCATTCCGATGGGCCATGTGTCAAACTCATCTAGCTAGCAGGTTCTGCAGGCGCTACAGGAGCCCACATGCAAGATAAAAAACTCTTGTGCATACGTAGGTTATATGGATGATACAACTAGAACACATAAATGTTTGGAAAATTACAAAAAATTATAAAAAAATAACAGAGAATATCATTTAGCGCACACACACTGTCTATCCATACATTATGGCCTGACCTAGTATGACTTCTCTTATTAAACAAATGGGACAACAACAATACATAATCTGGAACCAAAAGCCTGATCTGTGACGGCAACAGGATGATTCTCTGTTGTGGTGACCATATGTTTCAGAAACAAAACACCAGGAGGCGAAGCAATTCCAGTCAGAAACGTTTCTGAATGGAGAGGACTAGCATTGTGCAAAAGGCCTCTGCCCAGCATCTAGAGATACGATGATGATAGGAAAAGATGTTCTGTTTGCTTTTATGATATATCTGATTATCTGAACCATTGAGAAGAAAGCATATTTGTCTTCAAAGTTACCTTGGCTGCCATATTAATACTTCAGATCGATCAGAAAGTAACTGGATACTTGCTCCAGCCTATCCATAAATGTACAGTGCTATTTGTTTATCAAACAATAGGTTTGACATCTTCTAAGAAATTCAGTCCAGCATTAGATATAGTCGTATTATATATGTAACTTTAGATGTGCTTAGAAGCATCTACACAAACCACATTTTAAGTCGATAAGTACTTTTCAAGTTTGGGGAAACAATGAAATCATTTTAATGGAAGATATTCTACACTTTGTTGAAGCGGACACCATTTATTAGCCATTAATTATATTCCTGGGCACTAATGAACTCTGCAAAACTGCCCAATATAAAAACACTATGAAATAGAAAATATCTAGATAAGGCACATGCACTTATTTTTTGGGACAAAGGAGTATACGGTGTGGTTTGAAGGTACAGTCCAATGAACAAAATTGATCTAAACAACCATATGCATTTTGTTTTAAAAAACCGAAGCAAATGAGCACCCTTGTGCCTCTGAGTATCAGCTGTCATTCTTGACGGTTCTACCTTAAATTTTTTAGGCATGCTTGGGGCACATGAATTAAAAAATCATTCGAATGGGGTAAACATTGTTTCTAGCTACTAAACCCTTTCGCACTCAGGATGAAGCTGTTGATAAAAAGAGAAGATAATGCCGACCGAGAACTGTAGAATAACAGTAAAACTAGTAAATGAGCTGCTACCTAGAATTAAAAAGTTTGCAGCCTTGGGACAGCCCCACACACTGCTGCTCTGTTTCGATAAAACTGTTCAACAAAATCGATGGTCTAAACAACCATATGCATTTTCTTTTGACAGCCCAAGCAAAATGAGCACCCTTGTGCCTCTGAGTATCAGCTGTCATTCTTTGTGGCACATGAATTCTTTGAACTGGGGAAAACATTGTTTCTGTATATGTGACCTACCACAAGTCTGCATTGCATCCTTTTAGCCATGATGATACCTATTGGATTGGACCAAATGCAGGTTTACCGAGTGACATTGTCAAAACTAAAAAAATTATGAGAAACTACCAGAAGGATCCGTGTCCAGGAAGTACGGCTGCAGACTGGCAGGAACTCAGCAAACATTTCAATTTAACACACTCGTGGGCAGGCCTGTTTGGGTAGCGAACAGGGCCGTGCCACAAACATTTCTTACTACTAACAAGCAAGGAGAAGGAGATTTAATGTCAGCTGGTGTGTGTGACTGTGACGGGCGCATCAGCACCACTTTACCATAAACAATGCATGAATTCAGAGGCATTGCATCGAACACCTAGACTGCAGCACATGGCATAACCAGGGGCGGCCGGAATAGCTTGAGTTTGGGTTCTCGGTTTCGCACAGCAGGAACACGAGAAGGGGTGGGCATACCTGGCGGGAGCTCGTCGCCGGCGAATGCCCCAAAGATCGAGACGGGCGGCGGCGGGCGCGCAGTCGCCACCGCCAGAGACGGGCGGCGGTCGGAAGTCGGAACAGAATCAATCAATCGTCCACGTCCACCTGGAGGATGGACTTGTCAAGTTGGGCCATATATAATAGTTTTTCACGAGTGCATCTATATTCCTGGGCCAAAACTTACGGGCCTTCGTCCACACTGATGGTTGTTGCCATCAAGCTCACTCGATGCAATCGTCGGGCTATATTGTTTTCAGCCTAGATTGCTTTTTGGCAGGTCAGCCCAGTAATGTTCGAATCTAATCCCTGGCCCAGTGAAAGCGGTACCTCAAAAAAAAGTTCTACTTTTTTTCGTGCACATAAAACAGTGTGGTTAAGTGCCATTTGGAGATAGATGCTGTAGAGATAGACCTGATCAAATCAGGCCAACATGTTAATCTAGTATGTAACCGAATGTCCCCTAAAAATATGGTTCTTAATTACCACACAAATAATATTTGGAAACGGTAAAAAGAAAAGAGCTTTTAGAGGCGGTTCATGAAACCACTACTACGTTACCCGATTGTTCCCTGCAAATTGATTCTCAGGTTTTTTTTTTATCATATATCAAATTACCCATTGAAAATCGGTTTACATTTGAAAATATATTCTCAAGAACGATTTACTTGAAGTGTTTAAAAACATAAAAATATTGATCTGCTCATAACAATTAGAGAAATAATCTCTGATCTTGCGTGAGGGGCTATAGAATGGTAGCGTGTCACGCCTCAAATCTCTAAGAATCTCCGAAACACTAAGCTAACGAATCTCAAGATTCATGAAGTTATCATAGACGCCTTGTTGTCAATGGACACGTCTAAAAGGCCAATTTTGTTAAATCCTTGAAAAAACAAGCATGTTTAGGTTATTTTAGCACTTAAACCGCACACTCGTCCCACCCTAATCCAAAAGTTTTGCAAATTATCCCACGTGCATCCCGTGATTCCCGTCCCATTGTCGTCGCCATCGCCGTTTCATTCATGTCTGAACATGCATTTACCTATCCTACGGGTGACACGTCCATTCAGTATTGAGAGCTACACATGTCGGTAACTTCATCTTAGAAAAAATATTGTATCTTTTTAGTTTTATGGTTTTTCATTTGAGGTCTTTAAGATGCTCAAAGGAATAATATAAAGTTTCATCAGCGGCATAATCCATACCTACTACAAAATTTTTGTTTCACGTTTCTTTCTGAGTTCGAACCAACTACGCACGCAAGTCTGGCATCGCCTCCGCCGTTTTTTTTTGCCCGCCCGTTCAATTTTTTTTTCTGTTTGTCTGGCTTTGTCCTCCTCGGTCTCACATTTCCTATGCCAATCTAATCAGACTAGGAGTGCAGACCCTCACGCCATGCACTCGCTTCTTTTCCGACATGGCAAGGCGCCGGTGGTGGCCTCCCCAACGGCACCGCCGATGTCGATGCTGTTCTTCCCGAGCGTGAAGGTGTTGCGCTTCGCGGGGACGTCTCGGCGGCCGAGAGGGACTCCCCAACTGCAGCACAGTTGCTCATTAAATTTGCTAGGTGCGTTTGCGTTTGCATGAAACCGTGACACATGCAAGCCGTCGGCGCCGCCATCACTTCATTAATCGCAACAACTGCCCATCACCTAGCGATGCCAAAACTAAGCATTCGCACGGCAAGAAGCCATGGCGGCGGATGGATGGCAACAAGGAAAAATAAATCAATCGATCAGCCAGAGGATGGAGTACCGATGCCGCGATGGAGGACGGAAGCCGCGACGAAGGATCGATAACGCGATACTGGGATGGAGGACGATGCCGTGATGGTGATGGATTTGCTCTCGTGCTCGGTCTGGCCACCAATGCCCCGATTTAAGAAGACAATTAGGTGTGTTTTTCAAACCTCTTTAGTTCAAATATTTGTACTAGCTATCCAAATTTTTGAAGAAGTAGTACAAATATTTAAACTAAAGAGGTTCGGAGGTGCACCTAAAGGTTACCCCTTTGCATCCTTAGCCTCGATGGGGTTTCAAGTTCCTACTTAGGGATCTGGCCCTCGTGAAATTGCCACGCAAAAAAGGCGCTAAGGGACGGTGCCAAGAGGGGAAAAGCGCCAAGGGAGGGAGGACATGCGCGGTGGAGGAGCACCTAAGTTACGCTGACGGAATTCTCCGAAGTGTAAATTTTAGGAGTTGTTAGAGAGGAGTTTTTTTTTATCTTTCTAAGAACCAAATTCCAGGAGCAAGCATGTGTAGGTTCCATGACAATGTACCCGCTCGGGTAACCGTTGGGAGCGATGGGGGCGACCCCGACGCCCCGCCGCCTCCTGCGCCGCCGGCCGCCACCTGCCTGCTCCCTCCTCCCCGTCAAACGCCTCCCGGATCCGGCCCCTCCGCTCCGCCCCTTCGGCGTGAAGGTGCGCCTCGTCGCCCGTCTCCCCCGGATGGAGGAGATCGGGCGCCGCGCCCGCCACCCGCGTTCCGCGGCCCGGCCGCCGCCGCCCGAGGTCGCGGCCTCCCTCGCCGCCTGGGGCCCCTCCCCGCCGTGCGGTCGCCGGCGGCACCGGCGGCCGGCCCCCCCCACCGTCACCCACCATCTCATCGCCCTCGCTGCGTTGCCGCTTTGGCGGGCGCCGCCGTTGTTCGGCCCGCGGCCGACGCCCCCCCGACGCCGGGCCTCATCACCGCCCGACCCGCGGGGCGGCCGCGACCCCGCCGCCCGTCGCCGAGCCGGGCGGAGCTCCCGCCTCGCCCGCCCTCCCTCGGGCCTTTCGTGGCGGGTCGGGCAGCAGCCGTTCCCCCCTTGCTGCCGCTCCCCTCCGCTCCGTCGTCCCCGTCGCCCCGTCATCCCGCAGCGGGCGCCGCGATACGCGGATGGTGCCCCCTCACGTGGACGGTCAGCGGGTGGTCGCCTCGCCGGCCTCGAGACCCGGCCCGGCCCGTGGCGGTTTCGGACCCGGGCGGTCGCCCGCCGCCCTGCTCGGCGTCCACCAAGCTGCTGCCGTCTTCTCCCCTCCTCCCGGCATTCGCGCGGGGGTGGCGCCGCCATCGGTATCGGCCTCGATGGCAGCCGTTAGGAACTGACCCAGCCGAGCCCACCGAGCGGTCGGCGCTGCTCGGGCCGGCGCCCGCCCGGCGACGCCGACGCCGACACGGTGGTGCCCGACGGCCGCGGCAGCCTCTTCCCCGGATGCGGCACCGTACTTCCGTCCGGCCGGAAGATCCAAGGCGACGCTGGCCGGGAGATAACTTCTCCGATTGCTTTCGGATGAGAGGACGTCGGCGTTGAGCCGGAGGCCCCACCGTCGCGCGGGCGCAGCGCCTCGCACTCCGTGCTGGGGTCGGGGCTGCTCCGACGGGCGCCATGCCGACTTCCGCCGCCGAGGGCCCGTCGTCTGCGTGGCGGGCCGCGCCCGCAACCGCCACGGCCGACGCCGCGGTCCCACGCCGCCTTCATCGTCGTCGGCGGGTGCGGGCGGTACCCGACGCGGTCGACGCGGTCTCAACGCCGCCCCCGCTGACCCTCTGGCGGCGCCTGCGGCCCGCCAGGGTGCCCGCGACCCCTGCGCCTCGGTCCACACCGATCACGCGTGTACCAAGACGTGATCGCGGCTTGGTCGTTGCCATCGTGCACCGCAGCCTGGTGGCCGGCGTGGCTACCTGGAGCCACGGCCTCTACCACCGCCGGCGGGGGCTCTTGTCGACGCAGATGGCTTCACCCTCGTCTCGAGGCGCAGGCGGGGCCGCCGCCATGCCCGCCCAACCTTCTTCGTCGACACCGGCTCCGTCCCCTTCTTCGCCGTCGACCTCTCGCTTCAACCGTCTAGCCGGGATCACATCGCCGCCCGGTGCTTGCTCTGACTCCCGCTGCCTCCCTCCGGGCCGAAGCACGGCACCGGGCGCGGGACTGCGGAGGGCTTCACCGTCACCCGCCTCCGCCGCCCCGGGTGGACCGTGTGTGAGGAGCCGCCCCACACCTTTCCGCCCGGATCGCCACGACGTCGACCCTCCGGTGGATGCCTAGGGGCCTTTGGGGCATCCGGGCCGCTTCGCGGCGCCCTTCTTCGTCCGGGACAGATACTCTGTCCCGCCCCATCAGCGTCGTCGGCCCCGAGGTTCGCGACACACACCTCCTTCCACTGGCCAAGCTCGCCGCGCTTGCTGTCCCGTGCCTCCTTACTGGACTCGCCCTCGGGGACTGGAGCCGGGAGGACCCTCGCCACGCGCCCGAGGCGCCACGAGAGTTGCATTGATCTGGTGGGCCGACCTCGTCGACGTTGAGTTGACGGCGCCTCTCCGTGACGCGCACTCCGCGCGGCACCAACCCCGCACTCGTCGATGGGCCCGGTGGGGGAGATGGCACCCAATGAGCTCGCGTTCACGACGCCGCTTCGGCTGCAGCCACCTACCTCCCCGACATTGGTCCCTGGGATCGTACCTGCCACGCTCGACGCAGGTACCGCCTCCACCCCCAGGACCCCGGCTGCTCCTTCTCCACCGGTGCGCGCCAATGACTGGTGGGGCGAACTCGTCCACGCGGAGTTTGCGGCCGCCTCGGGTCAGCCTTCGCCTAAGCGTTTCCGCCGCTCCGGTGCCTGCGCCGCAGCTCCTTCACCCGGCCCCGGTCACGCCTGACCCTGCGGCCGCACCTATCCTGCCGGATGTGCCGGTCACGGCTGATGCGCCGTCGTCGGATCGCCAGCCTCCTACGGAGGCCGCCATCACGGCGTTTGTTGACTCCTTCCGGCTACCCCTCGAGCAGCCGCTCGTCTCCTCGCTGCCTCATCTACGGACTTCTCAGATAGACGATTGGGTCCCTAGACGAAGCTCCCGTCTGGCGGCCAAATCGGTCTACGGGACCCGAGGGCCGGGCGGCGCGCTCAGCGCGTCCTGCTCAACAAGTGGGAGGGGGCGCCCAGACGGTGCCCGGCTCCTCCACACCCGATGACGCGGTGACCGAGCGGCCGCTTGACACTTCGGGGACACGCATCGGACTACAAACGCCAGGTTGTGCGGCGTCTTCTTCCCCGCGGCGCGGTGCTCGGCGGGGGGTGCTCGCCATGTCGCCGGTGACCACCGCCGGCCACGCCACCCGCCCCGCGCATTTAGTCGCCTCATTTAGTTTCCTTACCAGTTACACCACTCTAAGCTCCACCGTTATAGCCGGTGATTTGTGTTAGTGTGCCCCGCCTCGTGTGTTCCCGTGCACCTCGCTAGGGAACTCGCGAGGTTGTGCTTAAACTCCTTTTTCTCTTAATGCGAACGGGCCAAAGTGCCCGGTTTCAAAAAAAAAAAGGTTCCATGAAAAAAAGTGACTAGGAAACTACAAGCATGTGTAGGTTCCACCGCGGAAATGTGAATTGTTGCCAGCGGGTTACGATAATGGTTGTTGTGTTAAAAGAACCGGCTCTAAAAATATACTTTTAAGATTGGCTTGGTTCAAATTCAATAAACACTAAAATACATCTAAATTTCTGAATTTTGACGCCGTATTTCGAATCTTGATTTCCCACTAAATTTCAGAACCCAATAATCCACCTTTTCATTGAAAATAACTTCAAATGTTGAGAACAAATGTATGCATCCTTAGAATTCATTTATTGAACTTATTTTTATGGAACTTATTTCAAGAGTGTGTATATATATGTCTTATATAATGACGTTTTATTTGAAAAGTTTGGATCGCAACGTGACCATGTGGCCAGTGTCCACACTGGGATTTGCATGCATCAGCACCACTGCAGCACAGTTGCTCATTAGATTTGCTGGAAGTCGTTGAGCTTCAACTGGCCGTCAGCATCATCCTTCACCATGCCCTTGTTCTTGAGCACCCTCCAGTTCGCTGGCACCGGGTACTCGTCCTTGAGCGCTATTTGGAGATAGATGCTGTAGAGATAGACCTGATCAAATCAGGCCACATGCTAATCTAGTATGTCACCGAATGTCCCCAAAAAAATATGGTTACACTTATGTAATTACCACACAAATAATTTTTAGAGACGGTAAAAATGAGAGCGCTTTTTAGAGGCGGTTCATGAAACCACTACTACGTTACCCGATTGTTCCTTGCAAATTGAATTTTAGGGTGTTTTTATCATATATCAAATTTCCCCTCGAAAATAGGTTTTCATTTGAAAATATGTTTTCTAAGTACGTCGCCATCTGCCCTCATCGAGCCTGACCTAACTATGCACGGTGTCGATGCCGATGTGTTCTTCCTGAGCAAGAAGGCGCTGCACTTTGCGGGGGACACCTCGGTGGCCGAGAGGGACTCACAGCTCGCGGGCTTGATGCACGCCTGAAACCATGTCGTGCTGGCCACGGACACCGCCGTTGCGCCACGCTTGTACCTCCGTATCATCTACACGTCGGAGCACATGTCGCTAGAGGCCTTTGATTTTTCATAATTGTCAGTCTCACAATAGGTGGATGTAATAGTCTCGTGTGAGGTTAATAATTTATTGCACATATAATTATTAGCCTTGATATTATTAATGAAATAAAGTTGGTGCGGTTAAAATTAATAAAAGATGGCTAACTTTAGATGCTCACGCAATAATATGTCCCCTTCGGACAAAGACACGTTAACTATCGGCACAAGTACTGAACTCGCACCATGTTCGCTTTTAATTTAACAGCCAGTCATGATATAATGGTTGTCTCTCACAATAAAACAACATGAGTCGGCCTATCAGTCATAGAAACCATCAACCAAACACCCAATTATATGTCTTGGTGCAATTCATGTGAGTCCCATTGAGATGCATTGTTATATTTACTAGGCACAGGTACCAGACAATAATTGTACGTCCCCGTGTAACGCATGTTTTGACGCTTTAGAAAAATCATATCTCATGACATATACGTGTACTTTTGACGTACTCGATCCGTATAGCACATACGGCCGGCCGGCCGGCTACCGGCGTTAATTTATTTCGACGATATATAGTAGTATGCATGTAGTACAATACAATAAGCATAAAGCATCTGGGCTCATTAGATTTGCTGGAAGTCGTTGAGCTTCAACTGGCCGTCGGCATCATCCTTCACCATGCCCTTGTTCTCGAGCACCCTCCAGTTCGCCGGCACCGGGTACTCGTCCTGAGCGCGTCGGCGCCCTTGTTCGCCAGCGCCACGTCGCGCTCCACCTCTAGCTTAAACCCTCCGGCGCTGCCCTGCTCGCCGGCCACACCATGCAGGTAGCACTCGAGGTTGTGGAGCGTCTGCACCGTGCCGGGCCACTTGAGGTACGGCGACCGGCCGGTGTTGATGTTCAGCGTCACGGCCACGTCCACGTACCCCAGCGGCGGGGCTAGTGGTACGACGTCGCCGGCGTTCTTCACGTGGAGAGCCTTGAGGTCCTGGAAGGATTGGAACGCCGCCCTGAAGAAGCGCTCGCCGACGTGCGGGCACGCGAACACGATGGACGTCACCGGGCACGAGCTGCCTCCGGCGGCGGGTACGTTCACGCCGTTGCTGACGATGTCGACGGCGTTGAGGATGGAGAGCGCCGCGCCGAGGCTGTGGCCAGTGATGGTGATGCTCAGCTCCTCGTCCTTGTAGAGCTCCACCAGCCTCCTCACCTCCTCGAAGACCTGGTCCCTGGCGCTAGTCGTGTTGAACTTGGAGCCGGCGTGGCTGGACGTGTACATGGACAGGAAGCCCATGTGCACCGTCGCCAAGGGGTTGGCGGCGGCCTTGGAGCCGAGGACCGGCGCGGCGGGGACCGGCGTGAAGGTGAGGTCGTTCACCCACTCCAAGTTGTCCACGGTGCCGCGCCACGCCACGACGATGTCGCGCCTCCCCAGGGCTGCGGCGCCCTCGTCAGTGGCCACGGCGACGTACCCCATGAAGTTGGACTCCCTGACCACACGTCCTTGAGCGCCGCCAGCGGCCGCAGGAGGAAGGCGTCGGGGACTGGCTGCCCCGACGTGGCGTAGATGAACCTGGTGACCTCGTAGTGGCCGGCCGCCGCTGCGCCGGAGCTGGCCAGCAGGTCGGAGTAGCCGTATATGCAGGCGCCGGCGTGCGGGGAGCGCCGCTCCGTGTTGAACCCGTCGTAGGTGGCCTGGGCGAGCTCGCCGTAGGAGATGATGCTCTTGCGGAGGTCAAGGTCCAGCGGGTCCAGCAGGCCTTTCCAGGAGTTCTCGCCTTGCAGCTCGCGCCACCTCTTGGCGATGCTTCCATTTCCAGTGGATGCCATGGCTGCGCAGGGATGTACACTAGTGAGTCGTGTTGTTTGCGTTGCTTGGTTTGGTGCATCGATCAGCTTGGAATTCCTGTATTTATAGCCGCCGAAGCGACCATAGCCAGTGCCCATCCTGCCAGCCCTGGAGTGCTGGTCCTGCATGGTCTACCATACTCATTAGAATAATACCCCGAACCACACGTTGATATTATACTCTCTTAAAAGTAAATTTGTCAGCATATATGAGTTACAAATTATCAACTTGTTCTTACATTCATTCTTGACAAAATTGGTAGCACGACAAGGCTGGAAGTTAGTGAGATGACATGACTATTACTAACGAAAGATGTAGATATAGTTTGTGGAAGATAATGTGGATGGATCGTTTTTTCCTCCATTCTTGCAAAAATTGGTTGCATTAATGGGATGATGTGGCTACTAGTGAGAGATGATGTGGATACTTAGTGGAAGATGATGTGTACGTATGCCTATTCTAACCTCGATTCTTGTCCAAATTTGTTGCATTAAGTGTTTAGAAGTTAGTGAGATGACATGGCAATTAGTGAGAGATGACGTGGATATATAGTTGGAAGTCGGCCGCACCTCGCGCCCCTCGGAGCCCCGCCTAGCATCGGCGTGGAGGCACCCGGCGGCCGTGACGGATCGCCATGCCCCTCCATCAATCGCAGGTCGTCGCGCCATCTCGCAGCCCCGCCACGGCCACCATGTAATCAGTTTGGTATGGGGAAATGACATCACAACAGGAATTAACAGGTAAGGTGGATTAATTGCGTGCAAATTAGAAATGGGTGCGTGCTCCACGCGTGGCAATAAAAAAAATTCGGATCATTGTACGTGGATGTTGACATGATGCAGCATGCATATATAATATAATATAATATACTCCTATATATATATATATACATCCCTATCACCAACTATGTTTATGTACATGGTCGTAGTACGTGACAGCGGACCAACTCAAATATGCAGAAGCCAGTACGTGAGTGAAGACTGGCCACTTATGTAATCAGCTGTGTAGAGAGTAATCGAGATGATTGGTCCATAATCCTTTGACTCCTCGGTGAATAACGGACCCATGTAATCAAAGATCCATTACATATGCTGGCCAAAAAAATCCCGCACAAATCTTTTGTAATACTGTAACAGTGCTATTAATTCAATAAAAATCAGGTGGGGATTTTTTTCCTTGCAGTGTTTAAAAAAAAAAGAGAGGAAGAGAGTCCAGTTTAGGTCCCCTAACTTTTGCAACAGTATGATTTTAATCCCTTAATTCCAAGTTTAGGCAAAACACATCCCTCACTTTTCAAACGGTTCATATTACATCCCTAACCCTAATATAAGAGGTTTTGAGGATGATTTTGTTTTTTTTTCCTTTTTAATTTTTTTGGCTAATTTTTTGAAAAAAAAACATAATAAATCTATACCTAATAATAATAAAGAGGCAAAATTTCTGCTACCTAAAACTCAGGGGGCATAACTGCCTGACATCGGTGCCTTTATTAGCAAGAGGATGAGAAAAATAAATAGAAGAGAAGAAAGGGTTCAAGGTGGAAAAAATGCAAAGGGAAAGAAAAGGATTGAATTCGAAAAATTAGGGGAATCGTGATATTTGAGCTCACGTTTTTTAGGGGAGAAAAAGTTCAGCTCACGTGTTGGGCCTCCCGCTATTGGGCTGGAATATGTCGCGTGGACATGTGCGCTATTTGACTGGGTTGTGTCCTGGCAACTTTTTTTTTTTTTTTTTTTTCTAGTAGAACATCAAACATAAATGATGTAACTTTGAGAATTTTCAGATTTGGTGGCTCAGTCCTTCAGAGATGCTTATAGGGGTAGAGTTTGCATAACGTGTGTTCACAGGAGGGTGTGCGTGCGTGTCGTAGGTGTCTGTTGTAATGTATAATCTAAAAAAACGTAAATCATGTGAAAATTTATAGAAATAGAATAAAAAAATAAGGTTCTAAAAGAATAGAACAGAAAAATAATAACAAAATTATTTTTAACTCCTATACCTAAATGATGTGAAAAATTATGGAAATAGAATAGAACAATAAAATAATAACCATATTATTTTTAATTTTCTTTTGACTAGGTCTACAATTTACAAAAAAAAAAAAATGGCCCTAGAGCACAAATCACATAGGGCCCAGGTCATAATTATATATATCTACAAATATTGATACAAGCAAGCTTAGTACTCCTACAGGCGGCCTGCACAATCTCTTAAGCCGCTTACAAAAAATGTGTATATGGATGGCTCGACCCTACGCTTACTCTTGAATCAACGCGCAGAGGCGCTTCATTGCTTCTTGCGTCAAAAATGGGCATTAATAGGATGATTAGGATTCCATGGCTCGAAAGCCATGTCAGCTAGACGACAATGTGGCATTTACAAAGTTTGATGTCATGGAGCAGCCAAGCTCGACAACTAGGGCTCCAACTTTTGCAAGCTCATGGTCCTGCAATATGTGAAGCATCCCTTGGGCTATTGCCCACGATGATGCTCTATCTTGGACACTGCTCGTTAGCGGTGGATTAGGTGCGTGTTGGCATTCCGAGAAGGGAGTCCCTTCCAATCTCTTGTTTGATTAGATTGATACATCTCCGCTCCTTATATATAGAGGTTTACTTGACTCCTAAGCAAGCTATTTAACCCTAGCGGGTTATAGCCCCATAGGCCCAATAGGCTCGTGACCCTTCTAACACTATAATATATATGCCATTAGAGAAAGGCACCCAGAAGTCCTCCCAGAATGCCCAGTCAAACATGTTCAATTGGGATCTCAGGTTCCAAGAAACCTAAAAGATAAAAAATGAATGATGATGAGACATACAGTTAAAGGAGATAGTCGATCAAATTTAATAGGACTTATAATATATATGCCGTCAAAGAAAGCATCTCAAGGATAAAGATATATACACTAAAAATTTTAAGGAGAAGAAAAGTATAAGGCCATCATCATTTCTACTTAACGGACATTAGATTGATACAAATGACATGCTCACGATACAACGCACGCACACAAGGCAAGTTCGGCCTGGAAACAAAACAAAAAAGTGTGTTGCATGTTCCGATCACAGCAGCATGTTGATCCTCCTCCTACTACACAACTGAAAACGAAGATCGTGTTGCAATCATGCAGCTCCTACTACTTGTCAATCCTCATTCTCCTCTCCAAAGTCATAAAACTTTTCACCATCTGCATCCTCCTCCAGCTCTTCTTTCTCAGCCTCACAATCATGCAGCTCCTCCTCTTCTTCTTCATCAGCCTCGCAATCATGCAGCTCCTCCTCTTCTTCTTCATCAGCCTCGCAATCATGCAACTCCTCCTCTTTTTCCTCAGCCTCGGAATCATGCAACTCCTCCTCCTCCTCCTCCTGATCAGATTCAGGCTCGCTGATATCATAATCAGAATCCCATTGCTCAAAATCATTCCTAAATTCAACTTCGAGTACTGGTCCATTATTCTTGATCTTGTTCTGACGAAGTAGCACTGTCACTCCACAAACAAAGTCAACAAACAACCTAATCAACGTCCGGGTCTGAACCCAACAGGTCCCCTCAGTATTTCAGCACAGACACTGCTCTAGTCCTTAAAGAGACCCATAAAGGCTCCCCCTACAACTGAAACACTGCGATTCTTGAACAGGTCTTGCACCTCAGCACACCAACGAGCGAATCTTTTGGCTTCAGAAATTGTTATGATGAGCCTAAATAAGGCTGCTGCTATCTGATCCTTGGTGCAGTTCTTACGGTCTTGACATGGAAACTAACTACGCTAAACTCTCCATAAAACATGCACAACTCGCACTAGATCGAAGTTAATTGTAAAAATACTATTCTTTTTTTAAAAGAGAAATGCTATATTGTTTTAAGCCTTCCTGTAGGATCGCTGGACGCCTAGGGGGGGTGAATAGGCCTGTTTCAAAAATCAACTCAAAACTCTGTCAGTTTACCAAGCGGCACCGCCGCTTGTACTTAGCGGCACCGCCGCTCCGAGCGGCACTGCCGCTCCACTAAGCGGCACCGCCGCTCCTGCAGAAGAAGGTCAGCTCACAGTTCAAAATCTGTCCAATGAAAAGTAGATCGAGTAATTTTCCTTATTTCTTGGACAGGTATAGACTGCAGATCGAGAGCTGAAACAAGCAGATCGAGAGTATATAGATAGATCGGTCTCAAACCCTAAATCCTCTCAACAACAACAATATATATACAATGTAAAGTAAATCAAGCACACGGTGACACGGTGATTTATCCCGTGGTTCAGCTCGCCACCAAGGCTTGCCTAAGTCCACGTTGTTGAGGTTCCACAAAGGAATGAGCTCACCACAAAGGTTTGCCTCTTTGCCTCGTTCACAAGTCTAGGAACCGAATCCTAGAGATGTGAGGTAATGTATTAGATGCAAGAGGGTGTTACAAACCTCCCTAGGTTGCCACACAAGTTGGCAAGCTCAAGGGCGACGCACTAGCCGGCTAGGAGCAAGCTCCAAGAGTAAAAGACCACAACCGCCGGCCAAAGTGCGAACCAAGTGCCTCTAGAACGATGAAGATCAGTGGAGCTCCCTTCCAATCGAAGTTTGCAGCCCTCACACTCAAGAATCGATGGTGGAATCGATGGATTTGCTTGAGGGAGTGAGGAGCTTCAATGGAGGAGAGAGAGCTGAGCACTTGGGTCCTTTCTGTCGAAAGCGAGCAGAGGAGAAGAAAGGTTACCGTTGGGGGTAGAAAAGGAAAGTATAAATACTTCCCCTTCCAACGGTCAGAACACGAGCGGCAGTGCCGCTAATGTTCGAGCGGCACCGCCGCTCAGACTTAGTCAACTGAAGTGTAGAAAGGATTTGAATGGCTGACTAAGCTTGGAGCTGGAGGTTATGTGGTGTGAAAATGAGCACTTGGTTGCATGCTTTGATACAGTGGTTCTAATCCCTCTTAATAGTACGGGCGTGTCCTATACTCAAATTCAAAATGTAAAATGAATATAAACCTCCTTCCTTGAAGTACCAACATCAAATCGAATCGGGTACTCCTCCTTAAGGTTTGCAATGTCCTCTTTGCTTATTTCCTGCTTGTCAACTCGATAAATCTCATTAGTCCTCTATTTAGATTGTCATCAACGCCAAAACCCACATTAGAGGTTGATTGCACTTACACTTCCAAATAACCAGATTTTGGGCCTTTGAATGTGACACATGGTGTGTTATGTGTTGTCCGATCTCCTTCTAATTCCACCTTTCTTTTCTCCCACCTCGGAACTCCTCCTCTCTGTCTTGCTCAGCATTTTCTTCCACCTGCACCCGTCCTCTAAATATAGTAATATTTAGTGTAAATATGGATGTGGGTGTGATATGTGAATGAGAAAAAATTTGGTTATTAGGGGGGGATTAGAAATAACCGGTTGTTACATAGACATCTTCTTCTGAGAATTCTTGTGTCTCATCATTAAATCTGTTCGGCTGATTTAATAAGTCGGCTAATTCCGGCTGATTTAATAGTATTGTGTGAGAGAAAATAAGTCGAAACAAGCCAAAATAAGCCGAGAGAAGGCGCTGCTAGTGCAAAGGGAAAGAAAAGGTGGAAGAATATAAATTGAATTAAAAACATTAGGGGATTTGTGATGTAAAATTTCAGCTCAGATATTGAGCCTCCTGCTATTGGGCTAAAACATGTCGCCTGGACCTGTGCGCTATTTGAGTGGGTTGTGTCTTGGTCCCTTTTTTTTTTTTTTTTTTCTGGCAGAACATCAAACGTAGATGATGTGAAAAAAATTATAGAAATATAGGGAAAAAATAAAATAATAACAAAATTATTTTAACTCCTGTACGTAAATGATGTGAAAAATTATAGAAATAGAATAGAAAAATAAAATAATAACAAAATTGTTTAACTAAATAATAACAAAATGATGTGAAAAACAATGTCTCGTCAGCCACTTTCAAAAATTGTGTATCTGGATGGTTCAGCCCTACGCTTAGTCTTGCATCAACGCGCAGAGGAACTTCATTGCTTCTTGCGTCAGAAACCGGCATTGATAGGGCAATTAAGATTCCATGGCTCGAAAGGCACCTCACCTAGACGACAATGTGGCATTTACGAAGTCTGTTGCCATGGAGCAGCCAAGCTCGACAACTAGGGCTCCAACTTTTGCAAGCTCATGGTCCTGCCATATGTGAAGCACCCCATTGGGCTTTAGTATGAAGTTTTTTTGTTGTAGTTGTAGATCTATATTTTTTTTATAATTAATTAAATAATCCATAGCTTCAATCTATATGGTCCAATAGTAAAAACTTCATACTCTTTGGATCATGTATAACTTAGTAAAAAAATATTCAGATTTAACAAGTATATAAATCTTTTTTAAGGCCATACGGTTACATATCTCTCTTTGATTCTGCTTTTCATAAACTAAAAATTGGGCCTGGAGAGAAGAAACAGCATTTAGAATTGGGCCGATTAGGAGCAATTATGGTATGGGTCGGTGAAAGTAAAATGTAGGGAAAGAAACTCGTTTCCTAGTCCAGGTCCAGGTCCAGCTCAAGGATAAATAGAAGGATAAATAGAGCAGAAGCCGATCGGCGGCGCTCGTGTCGTCGTCGTCTCAAATCTTCCCTTTGGTCGTCGGCTTGTCTCCGTCATGGCGGAGTCCAAGGCGAAGAGGCCTACTTGGGCAGAGTATCAGGCGATGGAGAAGCGCTTGGACTCGATCAGTGACAAGATTACTAACCTCACCTGGAGGTTGAATTTGGAGAAGTTTCGAAGCTGCTTTGGCGACGGGGTCGTAGCACAGCTGTTTCCATCAAACACCAGTGGTTTCAGGGACCCGTCGGATGAGGAGTTGACAGTGATGGCCCGTTGTATGGATGTCGTTTATGAGTTTGAGAAGAGGAGGAGGCAGCTCGCTTATGAGTGTGAGAAGAATCAGCAGCTCGCGATTTCAGGCATCAGCGGCGAGTTGGACCCAGCGAAGAGGCTCAGGGATGAGGAGGAGCTGTGGTCGGAGGAAGAAGAAGACTCGGAGACGAAGCCGCGTCACATTAAGGAGATGGAAGAGGAGCTGTCGCGCTTACATCGTGAGTATCCGCGGCTACTCTCTGAGAATAGGGATCCTGATTTCTCAGGCATGACCGAGGCCGATCGAGCAGCGGAGGCGGACAGGCTCAGAGACGAAGCCTTCGAGAAGGCGAGCCGTCTCTGGCAGGCGGACGACATCGTCGGTGCTCTCGAGCTGCAAGGGCGGGCTTGCGTCCTCGACTTTGATCCCAAGCAGTGGGGCATCTACTGCAACCAGAGTCTCCTCTTCGCCGGCCGCCCCGATTTCGACCTCGCCGAGGAGTCGCCCATCGGTCCGATGAGGTTTACGAATAAAGTCTTCAAAGAGAAAGAAATGGAGCTCCATGATGCAGTGAACATCTTATCCGTCAAGATTGCCTCCTCGGATGTTGGCTTCCCTATCCAAGTCTATGGAACCGTCATTGCACGAGATTGCACCGACTACAAGCGTGTCTATCTCTTCCAGCGTGACCGTGAACATTGCCAACTCATCAACTCTAAGGTTATTTGATTACGACCACTTCTCCTTGCTAGGTCCTATCATATATATGAGATTAAGCTGTCACCTTTTCTTTGCAGGATGAACCATTGATCTTGACAGGCCCCAAGCGTGGTCTTTTATTGTTAGGTGAGAATTATGTTGAAACTGATCTGATGATCAAGGATCATCAAGGTCAGGACAGAGAACTCAGCAAAGGAGTCTTGACAATCGGTTGCGTAGCACCGCGTTCCCGGATAAATGTGAGGTTGATACTCTTTCTCTTGAGACCAGGCTAAGTACCGTGAAGATGGTGTATGCTTATGTGGTGTCTGCGGTGGAGGCAACTATTTCAATCCAAGTTGAAGAGGGAGATTTCTGTGGAAAAGTCACTGCCTGCACAACCAGCATCAAGAATTGGCTTGTGCTTTATGATAGCCAACTGGCAGATCACATGCCTGCTGCTGGTAATGGTCGTGGTGCTCTCAAGATGATGCGGCCTGTCATATCTGTCCGTTTTAGGGATAAGCTGATGATCAAGGCAAGGGTTCATGGTGGTAAAGCTGTTGGATTTAAAATTACACCGAGGATCTGTAATGGAGGTGGAGTTGAGTTCACTTTAGGTACCGCTAAGATGCGCCTCCGGGTTGCTTGGTCGATACTGGACCTGGTTGCACACAAGGAGCAGTGTTAGAAGAACCACATCTGATTTTTATGGGTGTTTTTCATCATGTCAATGACCCTTGGCAATCAGTTTTCATTTCTTTTTTTTCGAGATCACGCCCTTCGGCGCGTTTTTCATTCAATCAGTTTTCATTTCAAACATGTTTTCAACGGTGATTGACTGAGAAACATCTTCTAAAAATTATTTATTTGCACTTAAGAATTAGAAAAAAAATAGATGTCTGAATCTATGTAGTTGCTAGACCTGTCTGTGCAGGTCCAGTATACACTTCCTAGGTATTAAGGATCTCAGTGCAAGTATATCCAGTGTTGAGGTACGAATCTGTGTGCACTGAAGAAAAGAGGCAAAGGAAAAAAAAACAAACAAAACTGCAGAAACACAAGTTGACTGGAATATGCATGCAGAAATCTGATTGATCACCCTTGGGCTTTTGTTTTTCTATTTCTTATTTTCCTTGTGTGAGTTTGCCCTTATTGGATTGATCACACCCTTTGTATCCATCTTAGTCTTGCTCACAACCTTTGTGTAGACGATGTTTTGATAAGTGTCTTCAGTTGAATGATATTTTGCATATCCATCAATCATCTTCAACCTCATGCTTCTTCCTCCTCAACTCAGTACTCCTCCCCGCATTCCACTGGCGGTGCACCTACCTGCATCGCATCCGGTAGCAACCCGCGACCCCACAACTAGCTACACCCCATGGCTCCACAACCTTTCCCCACACCGACGGTGGCCATGGCACCTTTCTCCACCCTGGCCATGGTGGCCTTCCCCAACCCAGAAGACGCGGTCACACCAACCTCTGGTGTTGGATCCATGAAGTAAGAAGCGAGATGAACTTCCTCGACCTCCAGCAACTCATGTCTCATCGTTGTCTAATCGCGGCTGTCGCAACCCTCCCCCACGCCCCACCAGATTGGGCGGCACCCCCTACTCTATGCCTACTCCTGTCTCATCGCGGCTGCCACAACCCTCCCCCACTTCCCACCAGATCGGGCGACACCCCCTACTCCACGCCTTTTGGATCTAGCTGCGATGCTCCTCTACTATTCCACCGAAAGTGAGAGTGGCAGCAGAGCGTCTCTGCGCTCCCGACAGCAGCGGCCACAGACACACAAACACACATCCACAGCACAACGGATCACAGACACAAACCCAATAACAGAGAAATGAGCAAAGACACGCAGACCCAATATAACTCTAACAGGGACATGAAAGAGACAAGATAGCCTGCAACAATTATACGTGAATTCAGTGCCGATTATCCCAAATTTGACGATTAAGGAAGTCGACTAACAAAAAAAATTTTATCAAACACCTGCAAACTAGTGTTTCTGTTAATTAATTAGTTATATTGGTTGCTTGTATAGAATCATTTTTAATGAACATGTATAGAATGGTCGCTTGATGATTTCTAAAAATTGAAAAAATTGTTGCAAGGGGATCTTTTTTTAGCCCTAGAGCGAAAATTCGCCCAAGGGGATCGAACCCAGGACCCCTACTCCTGTTTCATCGCGGCTGCCGCACCCCCCCCACCAGATCGGGTGGCACCCCCTACTCCACGCCTTTTGGATCTAGCTCCGACGCTCCTCTCCTATTCCACCGAAAGTGAGAGTGGCAGCAGAGTGTCTTGGCCCTCCCGACAGTAGCGGCAACAGACACAAACACACAGTCGCAACACAACGGATCACAGACACAAACCCAATAATAGAGAAATGAGCACAGACAACCAGACCCAATATAACTCTATCAGGGACATGAAAGATACAAGATAGCCTGCTACAATTATACGTGAATTCAGGGTCCCAAATTTGACGATCAAGGAAGTCGACTAACAAAAAAAAATTATCAGACACCTGCAAACTAGTGTTTCTATTAATTAATTAGTTATATAGGTTGCTTGTATAGAATCATTTTTAATGAACTTGTATAGAATGGTCGCTTGATAATTTCTAAAAATTCATGCATCATATGTTGGGTTAAGCCAGATGTGAGGTGACGTGGAGAGGCTAGATGGCAGCTGCGAGGCGGGAGACTGATGTTTGAATCAAGTCGGAGCTTGTCAAGCAGTTGGCGCGGAGTGCGCGGTGGCCGCGCCCACGACGTGCCCACGTTCAGGCAGTTTATTTCAGCGTGTGTTTGTATCGGGTTTTAAACTTAGCGAGTGAGTTATCATGTGTTGTAAGCTATGGTATAAATAGCTGGATGTGTGAGGTGTAGAGAGCGCCTCTAATTCGATTGTAACCGCACTTTGTGTTGAACTTTGGAGCAGTGAAAGGGGCACTGTCGAACCCCTATCGACAGTTGCTAGTTCATCGTGTTCTTGCTGTTCTTGAGTTCGTTCTCCATTTCTAGGCTAGCCACCGTGTATATTGTGTGTGATTGTTGATCCTTGACCATCATCAGAAATATATAGCAACTCCCGGTGGCTTGTAACTGGGATCGATATAGGCCAAGCTTTTCCCCAGTGAAAAAATTGTTTTAGTGGCTCTCATCTCGCGCTCTCTTTGGATTCCCATTTCCGTGCTCAACCCCGAACCCCCACCCCCATCCAGACCCAGGAGACGTTACCAATGAGATGGGCCGATCACCATACCTATGCTTTTTGTACCTAGGGCGAGCAATGCGATTTTTTTAACCCCAGAGCTAAAATTCACCCCCGAGGGGGATCGAACCCAGGGGAGTGCCTCCAGCAATGCTACCACTACGATAGCAGGCCTTTGGTGGGATTGCAGTACATCAGTAAAGTCTTCTTTGTTTAACATGAAAGAAAACATTTGCTATGATAATGATGCAAACGTGTGTACGTTTTAGTGGTCAACGCAGTGCTCCAAAATGTTTTATCCCCGTCCACGTTGTGAAGCGACCGATGGATGTGGTTGCCTGGTTGGATAACGTCCGGACGCACACATTGGGCGTCCACGTTGTAAAAGGTTTGACCAGCACCTCATTGTCACTTCGTGCCAATGCGGTCAACAGTAATTTCCACTCTGCACACGATATGACAAGATACACTTGGTTCGGCACTGGAAAATTCTTGCATTTTAATTTTAATTCAGTAATAGCTATATAATTAAGAAAATATATCATTCAGTAAAAAGATCGCGGACATTGTTTTCATTTGTTATAGCTATATAATTAAGAAAATATTGTATTGGCATAGTCCGTGCATGAATGCAACAAGCACATCCATATCATTATTTACTATCAGTGGAACAAGTGATATATATCTAGTGCACGATTGATTAATTTACCGCGCGAGATTAACAAACGGAAATAAACGTGTACACTTGAAAGTTGAAACAACCACTATTTGTGGTTGAAGATGACAGTCTCGTACTCGCCGGCGTGGGCGGAGGAGTCGTCGTCCGCCGCGTCGTCGGCACCGGTGACCGGGAAGAAGAAGGGGTAGGTCTCATAGCGCGCCATGCAGCTACTGTAGAGCACGCGGCATCCCCTCCGGTACCGGCAGTAGTTAGGTAGCTCCGCCACCGCCTGCGCGACGCAGAGCCCGCAGTCAGCGGCGGTGATGTCCCTAGTACACCACCCAAGCCCATAAATGGTAGTCCCCTGCTCGGACCCACCAAACTTCGCCGTCTCTCTAACCAGTCCAGCGTTCGCTGGATCACCGGCCTCATCAGCAACCCTTGCCATGAGCTTCCTCTCGACGCGGTCGAACGCGGCGAGGTCGCCGGTGGCGTTCATGGTGTTGAGGAGGATGAGCGTGTACCCGGTGTCCGGGAGTCCGAGGAAGTTGGCGTCGTCGTAACGGAGGAAGCAGTAGTCGTACCACACCCTTGCGTCCGCCTGACCTTTACACGACGACGCCACCTGCCGCGCCGCCGCGGCGATGCAGAGCGCGCAGTCCGACGACGGGATGTCGCCCCGGCACTGTGCCAGGCCCCAGATCGTGGAGCTGCCGGTGCCGAACGTCGCCGTTGCGTAGTAGGTCGCTGAGGCGCGTGGGACGAGCGTGGCGAGCACCAAGCTGATGCTTGATTGGGTTTGCGCGCTAGTGAAGTTCTTGGCGCAGTACGTGCTCACCGGGTCCACGGCTGAGCTCCGGGGTGTGAATGTTAACGCCGCGGCCGCGGCGAGGAGCAGGTGGAGGAGCAGCGCTGGGGATGATGGAGCCATGCTGGTTTGTGTGGGGTTGTGGATGTCGTCTTCTTCCTCGCGATTGGTTTGTTTGCTTGCATGCAACATATATATGGGCGAGAGCGTCACACGAGGGTGCATGGCGATTGGTGGCGAGATATGCGCAGCGCAGCTAGCCATAGTTGACTGGATGGATGGATGGCGAGTGACGGAGACGACGACTAGGAGGATATGGGCATGGATGGGTCCAGTGTTCCAGTGGAGGGAAACGACGCTTTGGCACTGTGCGGAACACACCACATGCATGGCACAGGGCAGCTTGTGGATCGGAGATTCGGAGATAATGTCAACTAGAATATGTCGTCCATGCATATGCATAGCCAGCTAGCGAGTTTCTAGAGAAGGAAGACGAGTCGTCGCCTGCATGCCCTGGAGCAGCTTGCTTGGGTAGATGGACTGATGGACAGGCAGGCCGCAAACTTTGTCTTTGGACTCTTCTCATTTCTCTCAACCAAGACCAGCTCTAACTCCAAGAGAGAGGAGCTACTAGGTCTGGTCTAGTGGTCTACCTCTGTTGATCATTTTATACTCATTTGATTATGCATCGGAGATGAATGGATGGGATGATCGACCTGTTCTGCTGCGGGCTTTCCACGGTCCAGTGACTAATTCGCTATCTAACTAAAACGTTTCTTAAGAGAATTTGTATCTGAAATGTTTTCTACCAAAATCTGAATCCCTACCAATATATCGGGCCCTAAGGGTGCGTTTGGCACACAAAACCAGTTCTTATTCTTCTGAGAATCAGTAGAAACCGTGCCAAACAGCATACAGGTGAAATGTTTCCGGTAGACACGGTTCCAAGTGATTCATTTTTTTGTGCCTATGAATGTCAAACGCTCTGAAAATGTAGTTTTGCATTAATTCTGATTGTGCAACAAACGGTCTAGTGATTCTAGAGCAGGAAGACGAGTCGCCCATGCATACCTTGCAATAGCTTCATTTTAGGTAGATGGACATGCATATGCAGCATGCAAAATTTGGTTTTGGACTAGACTCTTCTTAACCAAGACTAACTCCAAGGGAGAGGGGAGAGGAGCTAGGTCATGCATGTCTGCTCATGATAATTTATTTCTTTATGCATCGATCATCGACGAATGTAAATGCACAGTGCATGTTACCTACGATCTATCGAGATGAATGGATCGTCGTAGGATGATGACCTGTTCTTCTTTATTTCCTCTGAAAAAAAAATGCAGACAACATCCCAATCCACAAGCAAGCTTCTTGTTGACAATGCAATATATAGACACACACATTTAGACTACTTGATCAGAATTAGTCATAAAAGCAAGCTTAACGTGCAATCTTTTGATCTTTCTATTGAAGACATGTCAGGTAGTGTTACTAGTCGTACCTTCTAGTAAAATGCCCGGGCAACAACAAAAGCAAACATGTCAAAAACCTTGGGTATCACCATGTTGAATAATTGTAGCGCTAGCTGTATACAGTACTGGCTGTATAGATCTTCATGTGATTGTTTCGCAAAAAAAAAAAAAAAAAAAGAAAAAAAGATCTTCATGTGATTAACTTATATATATATAACACATAAAGTTAGCATGCATGGCATTGGATTTTGGACCTGTTGACATGAGAGAAACTAGCAAGGGTCGGTCGGTGCAGCTTTTGTTGACCTGTGGGTGGGCAGCAGTCTTATTTGAGACTGACATGCAGTCATCACACAGCTAGTAGCTGAGGCCAATCGCAACGACATCATCAAAGATGACGATGGACACAATAATATAAATTAGCAAGTCGTTTGTTAGGTCGAGAAGCAGAACTCCCGGGCCGCACTCAGGCTCTCTGGGCAAAGAAGTGCATGCAGCATCACTGGCCGCCGGTCAACGCTTTCTTTCTTTTCTGGATGGACGACGACAACGTGCGTGCAGTGCCAACATGAGCCGACAGATGACAAACGAGTCTACGAGTATCATTCACCGGCGATGCAAAAAATGAATGGAGACATCAGTTTTTTATATATATATTTCGACCAGTCACTCAAAAATGAACTTGTGGACATTAATTAGTTTGTGTTGTACCACAGAGAGGAAGTAGAGTTTTTTTTTTTTGCTACTTCTACTTCCAAACACACAGAAACTCCCTAGTGTCCTCTTTTTTTTTTTTTGTGGTGAGCGGTTTGACCTAGTCCAATATCTAATGTCACAAATTTGGCCACTATTATCATCTCACAATAAAGCAATGTTCGCTCTTCTCTATTAATATATGCCTGGCATATTCGTGTCCCATTCATATTGATCAGATATTTCTAGAGTAGCTTAGGTGACTTGCTAGGCTTGTCACAGCAAGGTTTTAGGCTAGGATTACTAAGTGTGGCTATGATTGGAATTGAATAAAAAACATAAGAAAAGAAGATAAAGTTTGAGAATGAGATTAAACACACTTAGCTCAGATATTGAAAGAGCTTCCATGGCCAAAAAGGTTTCAAGACATAACATCTCTTCCATCCTCACATTCCATTCCAACAAGCAAACCAAAATTCAAAAGAGATGGATTAAAGAAAACCCAAGGAATGAGAGGGTGCTAGAGGCTGGTGATGAGATTTTCAACTTACTCTACATACGTACACCACTAGCAAGGGATTCAAAATCTGCTAGCATCCAAAACCACAAATTAGGTTTTTGGAGAAAGTCCAAGAAATAAGGTGATTTCTCTTGTATTGAACTCACCACATGAGATTGGAAGATGTTGATGAGGACCTTGAGAAGGTTTTTGTTGATGCTTCTCTTCCATTCCTTCCTTCCTTCCTTTCTCCAATATAATTCTTTCCTCAAATCCTTCTCTCTCTAGTTCTAGGGTTGTCCATCCTTGCCCTTGAGCGTAGAGAGAGGGAGGGAGGGAGAGTTGCAAACAAGTTGAGGGATGAGATAGTGAGTGAAGTGGAGTGGATTCAGATAGTGATGTACTCCACTTAGTGCTGACTGTGGGTCCAAGGGTTATAAATGGTAAATAGTTCATTTCCCACTTATCCTTATTGTGTTAGTAGCTTAATACTCCCCCTCCCCAAACGCACGTCACTCCTCCTCTTGGGGATGACTCGGGCGGACGCCTTAACCCTAGTGCCTCCACCTCCGGACCCCGTCCTCCCTACCTCGCAACTGCCCGGCGGGACGCCCGAAGGCTCGGACGAGCATGAGGAAGGCGGCGGCGGGGCTTTCTCCATCCCCAGCGCTTGTGTTGGCTGGCGAGGAGGCCTGGCTCACGGGCGGCGGCGACCGTTCCCGGCGGGCGGATCCACCTCCCCACCGGGCGGTGCGTCTTGGGAGTGCCGGATCCGGTGGCTCTCGCGTCGCCCAGCAACGCCCGGCATGGCAAGGCGGCTCTCCGTGGGCGCGGGCCGCGCGGTGGCCGCCTACGTGTCGGTGCACGGCGAGTCAACCCCCTCTCCCCTCCTCCTCCTCCGGTGTGTGTGGGGGTTGGGGATGGAGGTTTCTCCTCCCTCTCCCGGAGCGCACAAGGAGCTAGGATCGGGCGGATGGCGTTGTGTCCTTCCTGGAGGCGACGTCGATCATCTCTTCGTTGGCATGGAGGTCGGCCCTACCTTCCTTCCCTACCATTTGAGTGGGTGAAAACCCTTCCCAGCTTGGGATGGCATCGGTGACGCCGAGCCGATGTCGTGACCTTCCTAGAGGCAATGTTAGCCAATTCTGGTAGGGCCTTGGGCGTTCCTCCTCCCTATTGCCTTCATCCTCCCCCACCCCCCACACACACACCCAAAAAAAAAAGGAAAAAGCAGGTCACAGTTGGTGGTGGTTGCTGTGTGGTGCCTCGTTTCGACGTCCCAATCCGACCCGGCGGTGTTGACGGAGGCTTGTATTGTTGACTCAATCTAACCAAGCGGTGCTTCATGTTTTTTTTTTTTCATCCGCCTTGTTGTTAGTTGAGTTGTCTAAGTGGAGGCTAGTAGTGGTGTGAGTTGTTGTACCAAGTGATAGGTGGAGTGGAACACTCCCGTAAGCTGTATGGTTTTTTGGCTCAGTTTCCATTAAAAAAAAACGGGCGGACGCTTTCCTTTTTTGTTTGTCTAATAGAAATCACGGCAAGCTTTCGCCGTTCTTTCTTAAAAAAAAAAAGTTATCCTCACTGCCCAGAGTTCTATCGAAGGGTCCGGTAACTCCTGCAGACAGTCCGTTAATACTCTGTCTTTGCTGAATGAGTTATCCAGTTGGCATTCTACATGGCGTGGTCCAGATAAGTTATCCAAGGATACTTCTATCTATGATATGGTGTTGATGATGTCAATACTTCTTTGATGACATCCATGTCTTTGGTTGCACCAATCATCGCCAGCCTGATCATGTCCGGGGTCACTCAACGAGCATCTCGAGGTTCATACAAGATCGTGGTACCAGAGGTACTGTTAGGTGAACGAACGCCTAGGCCAAAGTCTTGAACAGAGGGTACCAATTGCTTGGTTCTCGGTCCAGTTCAGAACGGCTGTCGGGTCGTTACAGGATCTTGTATAGAAATTGAACCAATATAAACAGACAAAACAGGAACTACCATTTGTTGTTTGCCGATGTCAGCTCTTCATATACAGAAAGAGAATATAGTTCAGTGGAATGATTAGAATTGTGGTCACTTGACCACCAACTAAAGTGCAACAGCATGGCACTGGCTACAGGGCTCAAGAACATTAAACTCGACTGTTGAAGGAACTTTGGTCTTGACGTATGTTTGGACAGCCATCAGTGCTCTACGCGCTTCCACAAGTGCATCCTTCGTCATTGGCCAGCATTTGCCCATTTTGTTGACAGAGCATCTAGGCACACCATGAGTGGTGTCCAATGTGAGGCACTCGAGTGACATTGCAGACTCGAGAATATGACAGGTCAACTCAATCAAGCTCTTTGCAGATGAGAAAAGGGTGATACGAACACACTTGAGCTTGTCATTACGGTTCTCTGGCATCTTCCTCAGATCCGAGGCATCTTGAAAAACTGAGCGCTCCACAGGTACCGATGATACCTAAAGACGAAAAGTAAGCAAACTTGAATTAACGGATTCTGTGGGTCATCAGTTACCAATTTTTTGCAGGACCGATAATGACTTACATTCAAGATGAAAGTCTCCAGGAAAGGAGAAGCGTCAAAAAAGGATATCAGAGAAAAAACATCATTGGTCTTTCCACTAAGAGCAATACTCAAGAACTTGAGGTGGAGGAATTTGCTAGGCATTACCGGCGTATAAACCGTCTGCAAAAAGAGGGGAAAATTACTTTAGTTATATTCCACTGTATGCTTGCTGTAAAATCATTCTAAGAATGCATATTGTTCATAGAAAGTTCATACCTCTGCTTCTAAAAATAAGCTAAGAGTCTCGAGATTTGGCATGCTGGATGGAAGCTCAGTACGAGCATAAAAGACAGCACCACGACATAATCTATGATATTTTGTAACACGTGACGTTTCCAAAAGTGAGAGTTGTACACGGAGGTCTCCTGGTTCGCGAAACGTGGTAGCAGCCTCCGGACCATCGGCATGCAGCTCTCCGCGGCGTCCAGTACCACGAAAGCCAACTCCTCGAGCGGAAGGAAGAGGTCCATCCACTTGGGGAAGCGAAGAGAGGTCCCCTGGGGCAGCGCGACGACTTCCTCCACGATGGTCTCCAGCTGATCGTCGGTGGAGGCGACCATCTCCGCGAGATAGCTGAGGGCGCGCAGCGTGGGGAGGTTGGTCATCTCCCAGCCGTAGCGGAGGCGGCACTGGAGGACGAGGCGCTCCATGATGCGGGTGCCAGGGAGGGAGCAGACAACCACGATACGGACCGCGATCGGCTGATGCTGGAGGAAGTCCTCCGGGAACGCGCGGTCAAAGGTGCCCGCCAGCTGCAGCATCTCCAGGACGCTCCCGACCTCAAACGAAGGCAGCGCCGGCGCCGCCATCTTCTCCGGCGGGAGCTCTCGGCGAAACCCGCGGCGGTTGCTCTCGCCGCTGGTGAAACCCTCTCCTAAACCTCTCGATACACGGTAACAATGGATGTGTCTCGGGCGGGTGGTCGGGCGGGCGTTCAGCGATTGACTGCGCGGTATATATAGATGGGCCGGGGATGGGGTGGGCGGGTGGCCGGCGGGCGTTCGAATTTTCCAACGCCCGGATCGCGCCTTCGGTGGTTGTGTCGCCGCGGGCGCCGAACGCTGGGGGCCACCACGGAGGCAGCGTGGCCAATGTGGCCAGCGCCTCGGTCTCGGCCTCCATGTGAGCCGGCGGCGGCGGCGCTGCTGCTCGGCCTCCACCACCGGGTGGAAGTGGAACCCGAATGAGCTGTCCAAGCTCCGGATGATCTTTCGCACCAATCCAGAGGCACAAATTCTAGATCCTATAGCGAAGGAGGATTTATTATGAAATAAACGAGCCTCCGGCGTGACCATGTTCTACCATTTTCTATATGCGGGGGATTATAGAAGACTCAATCAGACGGTCACCCTCATGAACTACCCCACGACCCGACATATAGATGGCATCCGCACATAACTTATACCTAAGCACCATGCTTACATATAACTTACAACTTAACCCCCTTGAGAATAGAGCTAAGCTGTCCATTATCTCATGCATATAGTAATCAATAACTAAAACTATATCAAATATCAAACTAGAATATACTAAGAACATAAAAAGATAGTATAATAAAATAAATCATAATCATAATGAGAACTCGATAAAATTTATTACTGAATCTCCAAGTATGACAAATCTGAAACTAATAGATTGTCTAATACTCTAATCTCTCGAAGAACTAGAGCTCTCTAATCCTTTAATCTCGGAAACATTAGAACTAATCCCTCTTTCTAATTACAATGGATCTATACTGAATTCTGAATAATGAAGAATGAATTAGGGTTTCGTGGAGAGCTCGCCTCTTTATCTATAGTCCCCTAGGATGAATCTCAGCCCTCGGATCAAACCGACTTGATTGGACGGCTTAGATTGGATCTCTAGGTCGGTTGTGGAAAGGTTCTTGAAGCTGGACTCATGGGCCCTCTATAGCAGGCCGCCCTAGCCCCACATGGCCATGGGTGGGCCCCCGGCTTGTGCGAAGTTGTCTTCTTTCATCATTTAGGTCCCCTGAAATTTATATTAATGCCTTTGATTTGGTCATTTTCTTCTTTCTTATTTTTCTCCTCTTTTCAGCTCTTTTACGCTCTTTTCTCGATTTTCCCTACAAAACTATATATGCAACAAAACTCATGGAAATCATTAGAAATAATAATCTTTTATTAACAAGATTCTTGGTTAACGTGTATTTTATCACTATATTTTAGACTTTATCTACCGTCAACACGGGCGCACCTAGGGTGGCCCCTCTCGACCACCTTCGGCAGGTCGGTTCTTAGTTGGGCCTGGACCTGGGCCTTGGGGGTGCTTTGGTCCAATCTTGCCCCGAAGTATGGTTTTTTGTAAGGAAAAAGTCCGATTTCCCTCCCCATCTATCGCCGGGGTTCGATTTCCCTCCCCAAACCGTGAAAACCGGATAAAAACGCTCCCCTTTCTTTCGATACCGTTCACTTTTCCTTCTGGATGGTTTTGTGGGCGGTTTATTGACGTGGCAACGTGGGCCCCACAGAGAGATAAGGTGTGTGTTGCTCGCCTTGCCCATCGTCTTCTCCAATCAACCGATCGGAACAGAGGAAAGGGGAGGAAAGGAGGGGAGAGAGGAGAAAGGAGCAAGGCATGGGCGGTGGATTGCGGCGAGATGGACGAGAGGGAGCGGAGGGGAGCTCCGGCCCACCGCTGGTCGGGTTATGGGCTGAATGCACGGAATGGCGGCCTTGGTTGTCGGCGGCGCTAGCAAATGGGCGGAGTCGCGAGCACGGGCGCGGTTGCTAGGGACGGGCGGGTGGTGAGCGCGGCTCTGTCCCGAGGCGAGGCGAGCTGCATGCGTGGCGCGCGAACGCGACGCTGCCCTGCTTCGCGGGCGCGACGGGCGTGTCGGACTCCGGCGGCGCTTGATCGCGGTGCGGGTGCGGTGGCCGGCGCGTGGCGCCGCGGTGCTCGGTGCGGTGGCTGGCGCCGGCGTCTTGCTCCGGGCGGGAGGCGCGGCGGATGGAAGCTTGGCGAGTTGGCGTGCGCTGCGGCGTCGGGCGGTGGCGATCGCGTCGTAGCGGCTACTCGCGGCGGCGGCGGAGGTTTGCCCAACGCCGGGCGGGCGGCGGCGCTCAGCGGCGGGCAGCACGCGGCGGCTTGCCCGGCAGTAGCGGGCGACGTGGGCTCCAGCGCGCGGCGGCGCTGCGCGGCGGCCCTTGCCGGCGGGCGGCGGCGCTTCGGTAAGCGCCAGCTGCCCGGCGGCGGCGTCCGCTGGCCCGCCCGGCGCCCGGCTTCAGCGTCGCGGCGAGGCTTCCGCGGTCGGCGCGCGGACCAGGCTCGGCGCATGGCCAGAGAGCCCGCGCGTGGTCGGGAGCTCGTGCCCGCGGCCATGGAGCACCGGGCGGGCGCGCCGGGAGAGCCTCGCCACCACGGCCGGGCGAGCCTCGCCCCACGCGCGCGTCGCCCTTCGCCGTGGCCGCGCGCCCGCCCCACACCTTTGGAGCGCACGGGCTCGGGCGAGGGGCTTGAACACCCGTGTTTTTGCATCATTTTAAAATTCACTAAAAATTTGAACTTTTCGAATTACAACTAAAACTTGATTTATTTTCCGCTAAAAACCAAAACCCCCGTTTTTAAAAAACCTGCATTTCAAACTCTCACCATCTAGAAATAGGAAATCTTTGTTTGTTGCTTGAGGAGCTTTATGGTGACCAAGGATGCAAGGTAAGAACTAGATTTTATTTATGGAAGTTTAATATTGCATGAGAATGATTTACATTTTCTCGGGAATAAAATATCGAGACACATGTGTACCAAAAATACATTTGAATATTTTTTTACGAGCACAATAAATAATTATTCTCGACAATAAAAGTCATGGGAATATAAGTGTGCTTGTGAGAATATTTATAGAATATAAGTTACACATGAAATATCAAACTTAGGGAAAAGTGTGTACACACATATGTATATACCTACATATATTTGTATAAGTCTTCTTGCATAAATATTCCCTAAATACAAGTAGGGAGAATATGAGTCCAAGAGCCTATGCAAATAAATATAATAAATATATATATACATATATTTACACACGTAGGAGAGAAAGGGAAAATAGGAAAAGGAAAGGAAATTAGAAAAGGGCAATCAGGCTCATTCCTTCTCCTTCCCTCTTTCGGCCCGGCCCGGCCAGCTTCCCTCCTCCTTCCCTTCCCCTCCCTTTCCGCGAAGCGGGCCGCCAACACAACAGCCCAACACCGAGCCAGAGCAAGCCAAGCCAATCTCTCTCTCTCTCTCTCTCACCGACACCCGGACCCCACCATCGTCTTCCTCCTCCCCTCCCCTGTTTCTCGCGCATGCGGACACCCCCCGGGCCCCCTGCTCCCGCCGTACCAAGGCTGCCGTGCCCGGGGCGACTCACGCACGGTTGCCGCCTCCATCTCCCTGAGGAGCTACGCGACGGCCACCGCACCGTCCATGGAAACGGTGGCGGTCAACGCCAACAGCGGATGTCTAAGACAAAGCTCGTCCCGCCGGGGCGGTGACGACCGGCCATAGCGAGCCTTGCTCCACCGTGTATTTGTAGAAGAAGCCCACGCACATGGGGTGCCGACTCATCGGCCGGTAGCGGCAGCCATGGCGGAATTCGAGGCTCACGGTGGCGGACTTCACTCCCCACGTGGCGCGGGACCGGGCTCGGCGTCGTCGCGCCGGTGATGGGACGCCTCGGCCAACCGCCCACGGCCGGAGCACGAGGGACACGCGGGGGCCAGCTTGCACACGCCCGACGCCAGTTGGAGGCCACAGAGGTGCAGGTTTGGTCGGAAAAGATCTCCGGCCGACGAGGCCTCGCGGCGAGCCTATAAATACCGGTCCCCTAAGCGCTCGATCGACCTCGCCGGCCCCTCCACAAGCTCCGCAGCGGCCGGGAACGTGAGGTGCTCGCCTCCATCCTCTTCCTTCCCCCTCTCCTCCTCGCGGCGTTCCCATTTCCCCCAAACTGGAGCTCCGCGCCGTGGCTAGGTCAAGGAAGTCCGGGTCGATTCCGCGATAGGGCCAAATTGGTGAGTCCAATAGGTCTCCTACTTCCTCCTCTTTTCGATTCATCCCCTTTTTCCCATGCGCTGGTGCGGTGCGGTTCGAACCGTCTTGCGCCGCCGCCGAGGAGCCGCCGTGCCGCCGCGCCGTGGTAGACGTCCCCCTCTTTGCCTAAACCGGCACCACCATGTTCGGGCGGCGAAGGAGGTCTAACGGACCCACGGCGAGGTTGCGGGCAGGATGAAGCATCCCGACGAAACTCCGGCGGAAGCCGCCCGCTGAAGCGGTGGCGGACGGAACCGTCGGTGCCGTCGTCGTCACCCGACGAATGGCGTCAAGGCGTCGGCCGATCGGCGGCGCCACGTCGCCACTACCGTTCCCCACCAGAACGGCCGTTAGGGCAACACAGCCTAGACACGCGTGGCGCTGATGTGTCGGCCACCGCGGGCGTCCACGTGGACCACGCGGGCGCCACGTGTATGACCTTTTTTACGTATACGCCCGGTGTAATTGCTTCAAACCCGATAAGTGTACACAGTAACTTTAGAAACCCTAATTCCCGTGTCGAAAAAATTTTAAAATTTGTAAAATCATTATTCGATTTATAGAATTTTATCATGTAATTAGTTATATTTTATTACATGATAAAATTATATTATAATATTACCACGATGATTTAATTAGGGATTAATATTATAAAATCCATACCTCATGCATACTAACTCCGTTTTCGCGTGAAACGACTTCCATAATTCATCTAAAATCTAGTCCTATGCATCTAACCCCTTGCCACCATAATGTTCTATGTTTGTTTTATATGTCATAGTTCAAGCTAGGTTTATCGCCATCGTAGGTAGATTTCGACGATCGATTAGGAGCTTCCCGTTTGGGACAAAGCTAGGAGCGTTCGACGCCGGTGCCGATCAGTAAGAACATCCTGGCAAGTCCTTACCCCCTTAATCATGACCTTAATATGATGATGATAATAATAAATCGGATTAGTAAATAGTGGTGTGAGCCTGATAACGTAGCTATGGAGCTAAGCCGGATGACGTAATCATCCACGTTATCTATGCTCATACGTTGTGATCAAGAGAAACATGAGAATGCCTAATGAACCCTGACCAACAAAAGAGGTGAGTAGTGGTAGTCTGGTAGAGCCTAAATACCACGTCGGGAATCGCCGCGAGGGGTTCCTGCGGAGAGATACTCGCCTCCCCTAAGGACCGGTTCATAGACCTTCTACCTAGTATAATATTACGTACAGCCACACGCCGTTTATGGGGCGGCTTGATTCACACCCCGTTGGGTTGAGGTATAATTGGGATCCAAGGTGGCCGGAGTAGGCAAACGACCTATTGGGAGCAGATGTGGGGAGAGTGGCCCCATGTCCGGTTGGCGTGGATCTTTGAGTGGTCTTCCACGGAAGTGTTTAAGGCGTGGTGGCGCGGTGCTAGAGGCACATATTGATGATTTGAGATTGAGAGTGGTGTTGACAAGTATAGGTTGGGTAATTAGGTATTACCTGCAAAGCCGTGGGTGATTTGGTATCACCATATTGTCTAGGGTGATGCGTCATCTTAGGGTGGCGTGTTGTCCTTCCAACCCCTGAGAAGTCGTGGTGAAGATTATACCAATATACCTAGGGTAGCACCAAGCGGGGTACGGATCTCGTTAGGCCTGTCTAAGCCAAGTCGCGGTGGTAAGGGCAGTGTCTATCGTGTGGGGAAATTTGTACACCTCTGCAGAGTTAATTGAATCTATTCGAATAGCCACGTCCTTGGAATGGGCAAGTGCTAGGACGAACATCTATGATTAGATATACATTTTGATGATAACTAACCTGTGGTGTCATGACAGCGGTGATGACATGAGATAAACCGGGAACTAGCGAGCAGATTTTAGAGACTCGCTAGGGCCCAAACCCTTAATAATTACAACCCCCCGGTTGGGACTTGCCGAAAGTACGTTTGTACTCACCCTTCTATTTTACAGATATCGGCATATCCGGAGGTAAGGTCATTTGTCGAAGTAGGAGACCCACGACGTAGAAGTTTACAAGACGTTGCTTAGAGAAAGACGTAGAAGTCCGTGAATTCCATCCGCGCTCAAGTTGCCTCGTGGAATATGGAGTTGTGCCTGCACGGTCTAGCACTCTAGCGGCACCGCCCACGGATAAACCACCGCTTCACGGTTGGCTACTCGATCAATATAATCCAGTGGTGTCTTCAACACATTTGTAAGTACATCTATCCTATGTCAATATATGCTCGGAATAGTTCATCTATAATCGATTCCCATTGCGTGACTTCGATAACGTATTGGTAGCGTGATCCCGGGCGCCAATCGCGAGATTAAAAAGTCCCATTAAAAGTGGGGCGTGACACTCGCCCCCACCACATTTCTTTGCGAGGTGGGCCGCGGTGCGGGAGCTTGCCCCACGCCGCCACATGCGGGAGGTACAGCCGGCGCGGAGGAGCGCGGCGGCGGGCGAGGAGCCCGCGGTGGCGACAGCGGCTCGAAGGAAGGGAGGCGGTGGTGGCGTTAGGGGCGGGCCGGGGCCGCCGCCTTGCGCGAGGTGGACCACCACTGGACACCGCGTCGCCCGGTGAGGGTCCGCCGCAGAAGCGGGAGTAGGGCGGCACCGGGACGCGGCCACCGTGGCTCGCCGCCGCCGCCCACGAGCTGGACAGCGCCGCCGCGGGCGTGGCGAGCCGCCGGGAGCTGGACCGGTGCTCTCTCTCTCTCTCTCTCTCTCTCTGCCTCTGTGGGGCCGCGTTGCCACGTCGGTGAAACCACCCACAAAACCATCCGGGGGAGGAAAAGTGAAGCGGTATCGAAAGTTGGGAGCGTTTTTATCCGGTTTTACGGTTCGGGGAGGGAAATCGAACTTCGCCCGATAGATGGGGAGGGAAATCGGACTTTTTCTTTTTTGTAACGCCTTGGTAAAATTTGTGTTTGGCAATGTGCTTTCATCGTGGTTTAGCGTATTTTTCGCTTTATTCCGTGTAGGTTTGTAAATTTCTCTTATATTAGACATAAGTTGGGGGTATAAAATAATCCTTAATGACCGCCAATATATATTATGATGTAGTACCCCAACAATATTTGTGGACTGTAAATGTTCACATGAGCGTATGGACTGAATCAGAGTGACTGTATGGTGATATTGATCAATTTTACAAGCAAAATATCAAGAGGAAACAAAAAGATCAAGATTTTATATAGTTAAGAAGGTTGTTCTTGAGTGGATAGGTTCATTTTAGTCATAGCTGGTGCATTAACTTTGATAGACATATAGACTGTATGGTGATATTGATAAATTTTCCAAGCAAAACATTGTCATTGCATAATGACAAACTTTTACCGACTTCTATTTCCCTAGTCACAGGAAGATGTTGCTTGGCTGCTTCAGGGTATTGCATCTAGTTTGGCCCTTTCTGGCTTTCTTGCCAAAGGTGCAGAGCGTGGATAGGAAGATACAATTCAGAGAAAAAGTGATATACACCGTTATTTCAGTTCTAATTGGCATGTAGACGTGCCATAGCATCAACACGAACATTTTGAAGAGCGGTAGAAATGAATGTTTTGACAACTTCCCCTAAAGATCTCCAAGGCCTACTTAAGGGCTTATGCAGATTGTAAATTAGATGGTTAAGGCATGACATAAGTTTATTATGTCTTGTTATGCATAATTGTTTTTCAAATTATATACATGGTCATATACAATTGTGTGAAAGTTGAATTATGAAAAAAAAAAAAAAAACTTGCTTCGTTTGGTTGTTTTCATATGTATCCCTTTAAATGAAGCCGTGATGTTAGCATGCACACTATACTAGTTAAAAATAAGAAATACTAGGATGTATCACACTCAATGTTTTATTGTAGACCTTAATACTATGACTTTTTCTTTTTAGGTGTTGGGTGTGTGCGGGGGTAATACTTATAAATACTCCTTCCATGTTGCAAAAGGTGTCCATTTAGCTTTGTTCTAAGTTAATCTATCTTAAAGTTAACTAAGTTTATATATAAAAAAAATACCTGTGATACGAATAAGTTTATCATAAAAATTCATCAAATTTGGTGTCGTAAATGTTGTTTTTTATTAAAATTGGTCAAATTTAAGATTGATTGACTTAAGGACAAGTCAGATGAATGCTCTTTTTTGGGGAGTGTGAGGCCAGTCTGAGTGGTCATTACATATAAGCTTCACATGCATTAAATGAGATGTCATCTGAGTAAAATAAGAGCACTCACAATGCAAACTCTATCATAGTTTCTATCTTCATTTATTACCCTCTATTTATTATTTTTTTTGATGTGGCGCCGTATTATTAAAGAGAGAGAGGAAAACACAAGAAATCAAGTCTAACTAAGAAACAAAGTCTTCACGCAAAACCAAGACAATTGTGAGATTGACAAGTGGGTCATGTGACATCATGATACTCCTCCGTTCCACAATAGTTTGCAATTCTTTGACTCATATAAACTGTGTTTGACCTCTCGTCTTATTCAACTTTTTTAATAAATATTATCACTTTTTGTTATGACTTATTACATCACTAAAGATATTGTAATGACGTTTTGTTTGTTTTATAATTTACATAAAAAATTTGAATAAGACGAGCAGTCAAAACAGTTTTTATATGAGTCAAAGAATTACAAGTATTGTGGAACGGAGGGAGTAGAAAATTGTATCGTGGAAGGTAGTTTCTTGACACAAAGGCCCAGGACTATAGAAATCATGATAGTTTTAGCATTGTGAGTGCCCTAATAGCATGGCAAAAGAATTCTAGGGAGAGAGAGGATCATGAAAGTTTCATATATATTACTGTAAATGAGATGTCAATTGTCATCTCAGTAAAATGATAGCATGACAGAGAAATCTCAGACGTTGGAAACCAGGTGAAACGTGCAAGGTCTTTCCATGTCATTTTCGTTGTTTCCCTCGAGTGTGGCTCGGCGCACCATGGTGCCCGTTCTCCTACCATTCCACAGTCTGCTTTCGTGCAGGTAAACACTGCAACCAAAAAACCAAAAGCCTGATGCCGACACTATTGCGGAGTGAGCCAAGGGATGAGTGGCCACTCGCCAGCAGCCTATACTTTTATGTGAATGCAGAAGAATAAAATTACTACATAGTTTGCATTGCACATTTGATCATGCATTAACCTCTAAAACGGTAAAACAAAGATAAAACAATCTGCATTTTGAGAGAGAGTTTCATTCATCTGCACAAACTGCATTGAGAGAGTTTCATTCATCCAAAAGTTGTCACAACAGTCTTGGAAACTCCAGCCGAGACTAAGACACCATAAGAAAAACACTGAATCGTTCAAGTAAATAATTGTGGTCCCCTGACCACATAAAGTCATTTTTTTTTTTTTTTTGCGAAAAGGAAGGGTTTTCATTAAATAAGGAAAGTGATTACAACCCCTTTTACAGATACAACCTGGAAACAAAAAGAAATTGCAAACAAGGATACAAAAGGACCCAGATGCTAAATCCCTTGGTTTCCAGAAAGACCGGCGGTCTTCACGCCCCCGCACCGACGACGCCCGTGACGCTCGTCGCCTTCGCTCGCCGGAGATGTTGACGGAACGCCGCTATTGTTCTCCCCTTCTTCATCCCGTCGAGAAGTCGCCTCCCTGCCGCTCGCAGCGCTGGACCTCGAAGCAGCCAACCACCATCCACTTTCCTCCAAATCGAAGGTCGGACGCAACATTGAGAAGCTGCAACAGATCTCCGTTGAAAGAACATCAGCCGTCGGACCTCCCGATCTGGCCCTTCCCACACCTCCGGCGCGCACCCAACCACCTCAAAGCACAGCACCAACAAAAGCGAGCAAGGCAGCCAACAACTCCAACGCGAGAGAAGGAACGAAGAACCTGGGCGCCGCAATCTCCGAACGACGGACGGCTCCTGTACGGGCCTTCGACCAGCTTTGAAGCTCCAACTCGGTCTCCAAAACCGGCGAGGACCAACCCCACAAGCTCATCGTCATCCTCGGAGCGGAGGGACGGCGAGGTTGAGGAAGAGCCGGGGATTTTTATTCCACTGAAGCGCCGCCGCCCTCACCTTGCAAGCGGCGCCGGAAGCGAAACCCTAGAACTACAGGGACCTATTCTACATCGCCGCGGTTGGAGAACCACCGTTCCCCACCCTCCGATGGCCAAACGGCCATCGAAGGTGGAGGGGAACTGGCGGCCTCACGGGCGAAGACGCTGACCGCCTTTTCGCCCTCCCCTTATCGCCTCTCTCCTGTAGCGAAGGGAGAGGTTTGACGTGGACACCTACACATAAAGTCATAATTGTGGTCGCTTGACCACCTAAAGTGCAACAGCATGGCACTGGCTACAGGGCTCAAAGACATTGAACTCGACTGTTGAAGGAACTTTGGTCTTGACGTATGTTTGGACAGCCCTCAGTGCTCTACGCGCTTCCACAAGTGCATCCCTCGTCATTGGCCAGCATCTGCCATTTTTGTTGACAGAGCATCTAGGCACACCATGCGTCGTGTCCAATGTGAGGCACTCGAGTGACATTGCAGACTCGAGAATATGACAGATCAACTCAATCAAGCTCTTTGCAGATGAGAAAAGGGTGATTCGGACACACTTGAGCTTGATATTATGGTTCTCTGGCATTTTCCTCAGATCCGCGGGATCTTCAAAAACTGAGCGCTCCACATGTACCCATAATATCTAAAGATGAAAAATAAGCAAACTTGAATTAACGGATTGTGTCGTCAGTTACCAATGTTCTGAAAGGACGGATAATGACTTACATTCAAGATGAAAGTCTCCAGTAAAGGAGAAGCATCAAAAAGGATAACAGAGAAAAATAATCATAGGTCTTCCCACGAAGAGTAATAGTCAACAACTTGAGGTGGAGGAATTTGCTAGGCATTACCGGCGTATAAACCGTCTGCTTTTTAAAAAAAAAAAAAAAAAAAAAAAAAAAAAAAAAAAAAAAAAAAAAAAAAAGGGGAAATCTACTTTAATTACTGTATGTATGCTTGCTGTAAAATCATTCAAAGCATATTGCTCATAGAAAGTTCATACCTCATTTTCTGAAACTAAGCTAAGAGTCTCGAGATTTGGCATGCTGGATGGAAGCTCGGTACGAGCATAAAGGCAAGCACCAGGACATAATCTTGAATATTTTATAAAACGCGACGTTGAAAGTTTTTGTACATGGAGGTCTCCTGCAATGCAAACAGTAGATAGATTTGGAGCTTCGATCTCTAACACTTTCAGCCAAGGGTAAGCATTCACCTCAAGGTAGCTAAGTCGCTGCAGGCAAGGTATTTTCAAGCAAATAATCCCACTGCAACCCCTGATTATCAACAGCTCCAAAGAGAAAGAATTAGAAAGAAGACACTCTAGCTCAGTCTCGGTACTAGATACGTTACACAGCTGTATTCTTCTCAAGTTTCTCAAGGAACCAAGCCCGATTGTGGGATGAAAGTAGCAGCCAACAAGCTGAAGATCTCGGAGTGACTCTCCAATTTCATCAGATAAAAGTGAGCATGGAAAGTTGTACAGTGCATTCCTTCCATACAGAGAAATGATCACTTCTTCAATCCCTGGTTTAATAGTATTCGAAGCCAACGGTCAAGATCAAGATGACAGAAGCCTTGATTATTCTTATATGAATTAAACTTGACTGCCTTCACTCCAATGCCTGAGTGGTTTTGCAGAATGTGATCAACTATGCTGGTGATGTCCCTTTGTGTTTCCTCATTTCTGCACGTATTATCATTTAATAAGCCCAATGTTTGCCTACTGAAATCGAGGTTAGGGTGGCATCTCCAGGAGCGCAAAAGGCGTGAGACACACAGGCAGCTCGGCAGCATCTTGAATTGGCATTAAGGAATGTATATGACACAAGATATCCTGCATGCACATGTGTGGAGAAAAATCAACGGTGGAATTGTAAAGACAAGCACAATAATGTTATTTCTGTAAGGAAAACAATAGAACTGTAGAGAGTCACCTGATTGCACAAAGTAAACTGAATTACAGAGATGTGAAAGTTGGAATGTAAATTGTGAAAGTTGGAATGTAAATTGTGAAAAGTTTATTGAGCACTATATAAAAGTAAAACAATAATAGAACTGACTTGATTGCACAAAGTAAACTGAATTACATAGATGTGGGAGTTGGAATGTAATTTTTGAAAAGTTTATTGAGCACTATATAAAGAGTTTATAGGTGGATGTGGATTTATAAGATGCCAATATATGGTCCAGTGCAGATAAATATGAAATCTGTTATTTGCATGTCTCAGGCAGATTCTGCATATTTTGTGTCAACCAAAATGCAGGGAATGCCAAGATACATGAGGATCTAGACCAAGACAGTTTTTTCTCTTTAGAAGAGTAGAAGTCCAAAAAATAGTAGCATTATAAGATAAGTTCAAAAACTTCAAATTGCTCCCATCGGTCAACCAATTTGTGCAGATCAAGCAATCATGGTTCTAAATAGCCCAACTATAGCTGAAGCTATAGAGTTTTCAAAGACCTAACACTACGATATTGTCAATTTTTGCTATTGAAGCTAACAATAGGATATGGCCGACAAAAAAAATCGCTATTTGGGTTAGCCCAAACTTTTAAGCACTTGTCTGTGGGTCGAGGCTACTTCATTCTCTTCACAATGATGGCCCAAAAACTACAAACGATGCCAGTAACTCAAAGTCTTAGTCCTAATCAATCCCTAACCAAGCCACCATTCATCTCTAAAAACAGTTGCAGCATCCTATGAAAGCTTACTAGAGACGGCCATGGCCAGCGGTTTCATGAACTAGTTAGCCTCTACTTAAGATTACCAACATCACACATTGTGAACCATGGTTTCTTGTGGCGGCTGCAACATGAAGGCCACCAACATAACATGAACGAGAAAATATTTATTCTTCGTTCTGGATTAGTGCAATATATGTCTCTCTATTGTGTTCTTTACTTCAATATAAGCTATGTAATGAACCGTTGAAGGAATGCTTAGCTGTTTATTGTTGAGTGAATATATTGTTGATCATAGCTTTGACTATTTTGGTTGATGGAATGATTATGACGCTTATGCCCATGGAATTTCATTACTTCCATGTTTTTGCATAATTCAGTAAAAAAATTTCATGCTTGACAAAACCGCGTAATGACATAGCTCTACTATATCCCTGCTACAGCTTTTAGAGCTCCTAGATGAGACCACCGCTAAATGTCTTAGCCAACTATTCAAAACCTTGAGTAGTCATACTGAGCAATGTAAATCTTCCAACATCAATAATGTTGTACCTCTGGGAGATCTGATCTTGAGTATCCATTTATTTGGCCATCCAGAGAATGTTCATCATCATGTTGACAGGGTGACCCCTTTCTTTTTGCACATGAAGCAATAGATCCATCTGCAACACACCGTTCATGGTCACGAAAGAATGCACACAGAAATATAATTTTGTTTCATATTAAAATTAATCTTCTGTGCGAAAATTAGTTAATCCAACTAATCTTCAGCACAAGAATCAGAACGTCTGAAAGTTTAGAGGCCCCAAACTGTTTCCACATAATAAACACTAAAAAATGTGAACAAACTAGATTTTCGTTTATCTTTTGAAAAGAGTACAAACTCACCAAATCGTGCTAATTTTGTTCAAGAGTAAGGCTGTATTTGGATAGATCCCACACAGCTAAAATTTGGCTGCTAAAAATTAGCCCGTTTGGATCCAGCTAATAGTCTATTAGCTGGTTCCACTCAGCTAATGCATGTATACGAAGAAGCCCTAAGGCTATATGCTTAAATAAACAATGGGTAGGCTGCTCAGATCGATTTAGATGAACCTATTGGATTCAATTCTCATACAATATTCGATACAAGAAAAATATTATAAGGACCACGGACGAGATACTGCTACATACTACGGGTTTGGATCTTCCGTCGACGATTCCGCCGCCGCCGCTTCATGGACATAAGCCGATTCAGCTTCAGCATCCCCATGGCCTCGGATTGGGGATGGTGGCGCGTGTGGAGTAATTTTTTTTTAGACGGCGTGGGGATTAATTAAGGGCGGAGAAGTCCAGACTCGGGTGAGATGAGATGAGCTAGGCCTAGGCCCAGGCCTGCAAGGCCTGACGGTGTTTGGCAAAATTCCTCACCTGGGCCAGGCCCAGGCTGGTGCGCTACTCGCTTCCGCGGCCCGACCCCAGGTTGCTTTGCTTAGAGAATGTGTTCGGGTGAGATTTAGAGGATCCTAGAGCATTTCATCAAGAATCTTTTAAATTTTTATGACACTAGGAAGCTTTCAAGCAAACGTCTTGGCTTATTATTACTCTTTAAGGTTGTCACCTCTTAGAGAAGCAGGAGTCCTTGACGACCATATGTATAAATAAACAGTAGTAATGATACTATAAGAGGAAGGATTTAGACCTTAGTGACGTCAAGAGACCATATAGCTTAACTACAACGTCAAGTGCCCTTAAACAACCCTTATCCAGGCGTCGTCACATATAGTAAAGCACTCAACATGTGAGAGATCCAGCTTGTTGAGCTACGTGTGTACTCGAGAAATGGCACCAGGAGCCTCACTGCTGCTGGTTTGGCGTCAGACTTTGGAAGTACACACGAGCACTATACAATTAAATCATGATACAACAATAATACACGTGCTTCACAATTTGTAGAGCCAAACACCATACAGGCTCTACACCCATCATTTTCAAATACACTCCAATCATCTAGCAACATTTTTTATTTCGCAGATCAGATGCAATCCAACAACATCCAGTTAAAAAGCCACACATGGATATTATAATTTGTTGAATGCATAAAAATTATCGATGCCCCGAATATCAGGTCGGCGAACCGGATTAAACATGAAATATCATAATCAGAAGCTGATTCCTGTTGGATCAATTTAGTTGCCTCTTATTACATTACAAATGGAGCCAAGAGTGCACTCATATAGACCAACTCAAAACAAAAAAAAAAAAAAAAGAGGGGACTAATTTTTCATTGAAACAGCATAACATAACTGGCCAGCCACGCAGGCAATTCGAATAACTCCTTGACCTGCAAGGAAATGTAAGCATTAAGCACTAAAACTATATGCTGAGCAGTGTCAAACAGTGAGCACAGAAAATGTTACGTTTGTCTTTTAGCAGGTACTAGCAATAACTGATACGCAAGGAAATGTAAGCATTAATGATTAAGCACTAAAACCATATGCTGAGCAGTGTCAAACTGTGAGCACCGAAAATGTGACGTATGTCAAATGCAAGCATTAAGCACTAAAACTATATGCTGAACAGTGTCAAACAGTGAGCTCAGAAAATGTGACGTATGCCCTTTTCCCAGGTAGTAGCAATAACTGATACGCATAGAAAAAACTTCCAGTGCTACTAAAATCTGATACAGTTTGAGTTCCTAGGGCACAAGCTAAACCAGTACAAAACATGTCGCCCTACAGATTAAGATTCCCAGGGAGCATTTTGGCGGGAAAGAAAAGGTGTGTTAGCATCTTTCAGTAAGACTGTAGAGAATGATAGTTTCCCTAGGTTTCTAACAGTACTGAAAGCTTATGACATGGAAACTAAAAAGATTTAGGGTTCAAATCAGTGATGTCAGTGGCCGACTAGGAATTGTTTCATTAGCCAAGTTCTTATCTAGCATGTTGATATAACAGAAAATGTCAAAAAGCAAACACATACAATGTTAAACATGGATTTAGCAGTGACAAACATAAGGGATTGTTAAAAAGAGAGAGTACTCACATTGGATATTTCAATCATTTTCAAAGAAAAAAGGTTCCATACAGCCACATGTAGACTTTTGACAAGTAACAGGACTTGACATGGACAATGGCTTAGATCATCCATATGTTCTAAACGAACTCAACAGTCAATTAACTTCACATCTAATGGCAATGCTCATTTACATATTAAGAGTATATTAATTCTACCCATGAGCTTACCCAAAACCCATGTGTGGTTAGATACAGTAATTTCATCTAGATAATACAGTCAACCTTCTTAACCACAACAAGTTTCTCACTTGTGAAATTCTAGCATCCTAACATAAGAAACAACAGCTTCCAACAAGCCAGGAGCACAGATAATTTAGGTAAGGTTTCACTTGCTGATAATGTTGAGATTTTGCAAGATCTTACCTATTGGTTCCCAGTTCCAAAATTACAAGAAACCTTTTAAGCACCTTTTTACCATAAAGCATAGATCACTTACCATGTGAACAAAATCACAACCAACATGGAAAAATGCTTAATCCTCGACAGGTCCTCAAGAATATCAACAGCCAATTTAGCTTTTTTATCTAGTGCCACTACTAGTTGTTTGTTACTTCGCTAACAAGTTTGATCCTAACAAGGTTTACACATGTGCTATGGGTAGATACTAATAACATGTCAGATATGGTCAGATACAGTGTTATCCCTGTCCCTCAGACCTAAAGAAAGTGGACACTGCCACTCACCCCTTTGCTGTTTTCCCCTTCCTCCCTCTCTCTCACACACCGAGCCTCTGCCACATGCACTTCCACCCGGCCGCCACCTCCATGTCATGGACAACAACCAGCCCCTGCTGCAGCAGTAGCAAACCCAACATCAGTGGTCATCCAAGAGGCCCTCAATTGTTTTGTGCATCTCTCTTTCAGATTGCTGAGGTTGAGATGCTTCTGTCCAGTCCTCACCTCCCCTAGCTTCAGTTGTATGATCCATTTGTGATGAAATATCCTCTGTGATGAAGATTGTTTTTTTCAGTAGAAAGCTACAGGTACATTGCTAGGTCTCAACTGGGAAAGAGGGTGGGATAGCTTATGATGAATGTGGTTTACTCAAAGTGAATGGGATAGCTTTCTACTTGTACCAGTTAGTTCTGCCAGTATAGTGCGACATGCTTGCTTCAGTTTTGGATTATCTTACAACTGTTTTGAAATTTGAACATGGCTTGTGTTCCTAATTCTACCTGCTCTATTTTATATATCACACAAGTATGCTTCAATATTCCTAAACTATTTATTTGAAATATTCTTGAATTGTGGATGGCATGAGTTTGAATTATGATGTTGAAATAGAGATCGAAGAGAGGAGGATGGGGAGGGGAGGTGGAGTATATGCAAAAGGTAAGAGAAATGGGGGAAAAACATAGGCGAACTGCTGGAACAGCCATCCTCTAATTCCTCTATGTTTAGGGGGTTCCCTTGTAATCAGCTTTAGGGATTAGGGGAAAGGAGTGCTGTTTGAGATGCTCAACATGACTAACATACAAGCAATGGCTTAGGTCATCCATATGTCCTGAAGGACCTCAACAATCAATTAACTTCACATAATCACATCCAATTCCAATGCTCATATAGTCATACATATTGCAAGTTTAATTCTACACATGAGCTGCTATCTCAATTCTCACACCCAACAATACATGTGAGGTTAGACACAGTTATGTAATCTAAAGGACACAGTTTTTCATGAAATTCAGGCATGGAAACATAACAAAAAAATAGCTAGGACCACGGATAATGTAGGTAAGGATTCAGTTGCTGACCATGGTTGAGGTTCCACAATTAACCTTCTTATAGATTGCTTATCATGTGAACAAAAACACAAATAAACTACTATGGACAACTGATTAATCCTCTACAAGTCATCAAGGACATCAACAACCATAGTAGCCATTTATCTACTAGTGCCACTCACTGCTATTTATTTGCTACTTCGCTAACAAGTTTGATCCAACTAATATCCACACACATACTACTAGCAGATACTAATAAGGTGTCAGATATGGTGTCAGGCACAGCTATATAGAATTTGGGTCAATGCCACCCAAATGTATTTACTGGTTAAATTTTAGCTTTCCAACATAAATGAAAACAAAGACTAACCCATCAGACTTTGCTATAGGAGATGACTAACAACACTGAAGGAGGCATCGGTGTCAAAAATATACTGAAAACGGATCTACAGCACGTCAGCTCCAATGCCATGTTGCCCCGGCGCTGGATTGAAGCCACATTGACCCTAGACCATCCCTCTGTCGGTGCAATCTAGCATGGATATATGTACTGTTCCCAAGATATACTAAAGACTAAAGTGACAATAACATTAACCGCCCTGTTCGCTTGACCTCATCTATCAACCATGGTATTTTCTCTCACAACAAAACAGCAGGCTTATCAGCCGCAGAAACCAAATAGCTTTATTCATGGATATATGTGGTAGCATGCCCAACAGCCTAAGAAACACTGGTCCACTGGTGTTGGGAAATGAAACTAACTCCCGCATGATGGAAATCTCAAACATCGGTGCTACTCCAATCAGCAAATTCTAACAGCACTGGCATCAATCAAAGGTGTTATGAATTACGATCAATCAACAGGCTAGGCTAGGCTATAATAAGACCCAAAAAATAACTCACGGGGCATCACTAGCGTCAGTGGCATTGATCCCCAGAACGGATCGCGGAAACATCACCCCGCATGCATTCCCTAGCGTCATCGGCATCGCACACAAGCGTCAACCAGAGCGGGGCCCGAGATCTAGAACCCGACGGATCGGAAGGGGGCTCACCTGGTTCGTCAGTGCTTCTTGTAGGCCCTGTGCTCCTGGACGAACTTGGAGTTCTTGAGATCCTCCTCGGTGAAGTTGGCCGTCATCTTGGTGATGAGGAATCCGGTGATGGCGAAGCCCGTGAGGAAGGGCCAGTTCCGCCTCCACTCCCGGCGGAAGAAGACCGGCCACGGGTCGAACGTCTTCATCTTCTCGGCCTCCGGCCTCCGGCTGCTCGCGATCCCTCTCCTTCCTCCCTCCGACTCCTCCGGATTCGATCCTGGTGAGATTTGAGAAACGGATGGGGGCGAATGGGAATCTCCTTCGATCTCCTCTGCTCCTGCTGCAGTGCTAGGGTTAGGACTTGGATGGGCCGTGGTGGGTGGCAGGCTCGATCCTATGGCCTGTTGGGCCGGAAACAGACGCGATTTATTTTCCTTTCTGTTTCGTTAACGGCCCATTTGGATGCTTAGAAACGAATCAAGGAGTTCCTCATCCACGTGATAAATGCTGAAGTGTTTGTTTTGTTTGATTATTTTTTTTAGGAAATTTTGTTTGATTATACAATGATAAATAAGAACAAGGTAGACGAAGGAGCATGCAAGTAGGCAAGTGGCGACAACATCTAGTGTAGCCATGTTTTGTTGATGCAACAATGTACAAGAACACTTGTTGTCAAAAAAAAAAAAAAAATGTACAAGAACACTAGTTATATAAAGGGATGATACTAGATAAGAGATCACCGCAACAAAAGAAAACAAAATTGAATTTTAAAAAACATCGGTCGGAAAAAAAAAAAAAAAGATATTTGTTTGATTTTGTTCCTACCGGCCCAAAAAAATTGCGTTGCTTGCTGCGTCTAGAAGAAAACTCGATTGGTCAACGTGTTTTCTCAAATCAATTTTTTATTGTCTAAATTTTATTGGAAGAGCCTATCTTTCACCCACTATTCTAATGTTGATTTTGATGTGACAAGAAGAAAAGACAAGGCGTCATAGTCATACTTATTACGTTAAACAAGACAATAATAAAACATGTGAGTAGGGCTCACCGTAATAAAAGAAAGACCATCGGCCACGGGCTTCCACCTAGGGTTGAGCCAGCAGTTGGCGATTTGAACTAGATAGCCAGGAATCATGGTGGCAGCTTAGTCCTTCAAAGGTGCCCAAAGAGGTAGGGTTGAGCCAGCAGTTGGCGAAACACACAGCTGAACATGAGTTCTGATCCTTACCTCTTCGAAGATTATTTCCACTAGTAGTAGCATGTGATTTGACCTAGATAGCTAGGAATCATAGTGGCGGCTCAGTCCTTCGAAGGTGCTCATAGGGATAGGGTTGAGCCAGCAGTCGGCAAAACACACACCTGAACATCAGTTCCGATCCTTACCTCTTCCGAAGGTTATTTCTACTAGTAATAGCGTGTGATTTGACCTAGATAGCCAAGAATCGGTGGCGCAAGGGGCCAGCGAGCTGCCCTGGTGACCCTCCTAGCGATAAGACGATGAGGTCAATCAGAGATCAACCGATCGATGTGTTTTTGTCTCAATGATATATACGAGCATGAGGCGTGCAGTGCAGTGGTTCCTCGATCTTCTCCTAGCTTGCTGATATAGATACAAGCCAGCAGTAGATACTTGAAAAGGACCACTTGGACGAGATGAGCCGATGATAATAGAGCTCGATCGCGCGGGGGTGAGACAGCGATGCACCAATGCTCCTGCCACACGGTAGCCACTAGATGCAGCTCCGATCCTCCGTTCAAAAGGTACGGTGTCCAGTTGAAGCTTCGTTCAGCCGTCTCCAGACACTGTGCTATCCTGATGGCGAGGCTGCCGCTGGCTCACCGCGGGTCGCCGTCGAGCAGATATATGTGCGGCGGCGCGCGGAGTCTCTCCACTGCACTGTGGTCGCGGGCCGCGCCGGGCCGGGCTTGCTGGTTTCCGACGATCCAATATGCAACGCAGCAGCAGCTAAATTAATTAATTAAATGAGAAGCCTGCCACTTGCATGTTCAGAAATCAGAATGGAGATAATTAACCACAATCAGATGCGCCGCTGGCTTCAATTCTTGGTGTACAACGACTGTACATGCTTGGTTTGCATGCGCACCATATCGTTTTCTTATAAATATTTTTTTTTCGCAGACATGCGCCAATCATATTGAGAGGAAACGTTTTCTATTTTGATCAAGTGTGGCATGGTCATTATCCTTATTATAATATATAACAGACCCCTTCAATTTCTCTTTAAAATTACCTTCAATTTTTGTGTGCCAAACTAAACCCCGTCAACTGAACTAAAGGATGATCGAACCGGCAAAAAGCCAGACTGAATAATACGACATGCATATATGTTCCTTTGTCGACAGTTGTTCCCTATTCAGTATTCAGGGATCAGATCGGAGGCATCCGAAAAACACATGGTGAAATAAATTAGACCGGAATTGATTAATATATATACACTGACTGGTGCATATTATATATATAAATGATGATGGATCCGATCCATGAGTGCATATTATACACATCGTGCGTGCATGCATGCCACGCCCGCATGCATATATGTACCGCGTGTAGGATCGATGGATATCCTGTTTGAGCGATAAGCCGGCCGATGCTGTTTTTGTTCTGAGAAAACTTTGCTCGGCTGATGCTGATTTATATATGAGATAAGACACGTCATGCATCACGCACTAGAATACACGGAGCATATATATATATCCTATGATCTAGAAGTTTATTTATATTGTGAATTTACACAGAGGGTGCATCTGATACATTGCCTAAAAAATAAATGTATATCTACGTAGAGACGTCATCGTCTATCTACTATCTTATCCTCCACGACATAAATACACCTATGTCAGAAATGGAAAACGCAGAGTACAAAAAGAAAATAGAAGCTGTTGGATTTGGAGTCGGACTTTTTTTTTTTTTTTGACAGGGTTTTTGGAGTCGGACTTGATAACGTTTCATACATGAACATGTGTTCATGACCTCCAAGAAACTGCATGCGACGACGACGGTCCTCCGAAATTAATGGCCAGCCGGCGAGTTGTACGACGGCTACATGTACAGATCGATCAGGGAATGGAATTGTTGAAGTCTCTCGATCTAGCTAGCGAGGCACCACATCATAAAGCTATTTGGTTGTTGATGAGCAGCTAGCTATAACCTTCCAGGTGCTGGTGATGGCGATGTGTGCATGGTCCCCAGCCCAAGAAGCATACGACGTGTGGCTCTCGGGACTGTAGCCACAAACACCACGTAGCTGACAGCCAACTAAGCACCCCAGCCCCAACCTAAATTATTTTCCTTTTGTTGCTTTCACCCTGATGATCATGTTTGTGCTACACGCAAAAGTTTGTGGAGATCACCTTTTCCTTTTTCTTCTTCTTCTACTTCTTCTTCTTCTTCTTTTTTCCAAAACAAAACATATATATGTTGCATGGTGCAAGTTGTAGCTAGTCTTTAACTAGTAAAGGTACAAACCATGCAAATGCAAAACTCTAACGGTTTTGCATATTTGGGTTGACATTTGGTGTTGTTTGTCAAGTCTCAAAATAGAATGGAAAGCTAAAAATATGGCCATCTCAAGAGTTTTGCAATCTAGATTTAGCAAAACATAAATTGGTTGGCCCTTATGTTTGGCAGTTGAACCGAAGTCGCTCGTCGCCGCTCCTCTCGCGACCTTTTTCTCTCACGCGCTGAACGCCGCCGCCGATTCGTTGAACGCCGCCGCCAGTTCTCCCCTCCCGCACGGAGAAGTAGGTGGCAGGGCCGAGCACGGGAACAAAGCTACATCGGTGACTTGTCGTCTTCAACAGGTTCCTCCTCCATCTCATAGGTAGTTCAGCCGCGTAGCACTTGTTCTATCCCGGACATGAAGGAGGCACCGGAGAAGAGATTCAATGGTGTACCTGCCCTGATCCATGCAACAGAACCTCCAAAGGCACCGTCAATCCTCCAGGTCGGAGTGCTCGTCCATGCGCGAAGAAGAACGAGAGTGGGAGGAGGTCGCGCGCGATGAAAGTTCCGCCGCCGCGGGCTTTGCTTTTTCGCACGCGGGGAGCGATTGCAAAGCGAGGATATGGCTTGGCATATTTGGGAGTCCAGGGGAGGAATTACCAAATTTTCCAAAAATGCAAACTCGTTTGCACAACTATTGGAGACCTCTTTTATCAATTTTTGGCAAATTTCATGAATGCAAACCCTGTTTGCAAAATTGTTGGAGTTGCTCTAGATTTATATTAGGCCAATGTATATATGGATCTATTGTACTAACAACGAACTAATTAATTAGCAAAACTTGAGCCCTTAATGGATTGACTAACATTTAGCCAAAGCTCCAAAACTCTGTTTTAGTTAACTAGTCTATAGAACTCAAATATTAGCGCTAAGAACAACTCTAACAGTTCCCAAAATCCCTTCTCAATCTATTTTTTTTGGGGAAAAAGGTGAACAAACTCCTCTTCAACAGTTTCTAAAAACCCTTCATAATCTATTGATACTTAGAAAAACACCGGCACTTGTGTGCAAAAATGTGTGTCTTTGGGCATCGCGTATCCATCGGCCAATCTAGAGGTGAAAGGTTGTGAAAAAGAATAAAGAGTAGAAAAGGGTCCTGAAGTATAAGGGAGTTAGAAAAATATAAAAGTGGTTAGGATAATTTCAAAATAGTACACTCAACAAAGAAAAGTTGAGATGATGGAAGGAACAATGACGGTGGCCTTTGCCGAGTGTCCAACATCTGGCATGGGCATGGCTCTTCAAGCCTTTGCCGAGTGTCGGACTGCCAAGCACTTGGCAAAGCCTGAGTTTTTGCCGAGTGCCAGACTCCAGACACTCACAAAGCCCGACGCTTTGCCGAGTGCTATGACCATAGTGTTGTAAAACCGTCGAGTCTTTGAGTCAAACACTCGACAAAGAGGTGACGCCAAACACATGGTTTAACGATTGGGAGACACCGCCGAGTGCTGACGCCGTGCACTCGATAAAGAGTACATCTTTGCCGAAAGTGTGGGCCCGAAACACTTGTTAAAGTGAGCCTTTGCCGAGTGATGATATTTACGGAAAGTCCTCCCACTAGCCATCGACAAAGGTCTTCTTTGCTTAGAGTGCCCGATAGAAAACACTTCGGCCATGCTTTCATTTACTCGTGGTGGTAACCTAACGTTTTTTATGCAGAGGAGAAAACTCCTCCCTCTAAAATAATTTCTCAGTTTATTTATATTTCATTCTCTAAAATTTCCAGCCGATTTTCACGAATCTGGTAATTTTAAGAGCGGCAAAAAATAATTAATCTCGGAATTGAAAACCAAGGACAGAAAAAGGGTTGACCTAGATGCTTTTCATAGAAGAGGAAACAAGAGTTTTTTTTTTTTTTTTTTTTTTTTTGACAAGAAAAAAAGAAAGAGTTGATGTCCGCGTGGCCGCAGCTGTCTCTAGTACACGTAGCCGTTACGTTGCGCGCGGGCAGGCAATGACAGGTGGGCCCCTCCGCGCGGCGCACGCTACGCGGCCGCCCCGTGCTGGCCGAGCCAGCGCTGACTCAGCACCCCGCACCGCAGATATGAGGCCGCCGCCGCCCGCCGCTGCGGCGCCCGCGACACCAGCCCACCACCACCACCCATCGCGCTCGAATTTTACCCCACCTGCAGAAAAATCCAGTATTTAAACGCCGCTCGAATTTTCTTGAGAGGAGGAAGAGGAGAAGGAGAGGACAGAGCAGAGCAGAGGACCACCACCCGACCGGACCGGACGGTATCGTACGGGACCCGCGACAGAGAGAGGGAGGGAGGGAGGCAGAGGCGGAGGATCCGGAATCTCGCCGGCGTCAGGTGTGGTGATGCCGGTGGGGGAGGTGGCGACGCGGCCAGGAGGAGGAGGAGGAGGATGGTGCTGGGCGGCGGCATGGGCATGGCTCCTGCCGCCGTGGGAGGGGACGACGCCGTCGTCTTGCAGCTGGCCGCCGCCGACGGCGAGGAGACCGTCGTCACCGTCAACTGCCCTGACCAGGCTGGCCTTGGCTGCGACCTCTGCCGCACCATCCTCGAGTTCGGCCTCCGCATCACCCGCGGCGGTACGTCCCGTCCTTCCTCGCTTCTTTTCTCCTCTCTGCGATGAATTTCAAATCAACTGATCAAACCACGCTTCCATCACTGCGCGAAAATCGATCCCTCGTTTCGCCTGCGATTCACAGTCTCGGAAACTAGACTGAAGTTTCGATTTCCTCTCCACCTTCCGTTGCGGTGCGATTCCTACTGTTCGTTGTGGAGTTGCGTCAACAAAGATTTGTATCTTTCACTTGTCCCCTTTTCAGATTTCTCGTCTCATTGATTTGGGTGTACAGCTCACCGGTGACATATTTTTTTAAAAAGTTTTTCATCGTTATCTGTCTATTCTTGTTTTAGTTTCTACTTCTAGAACGGAAAGCCTCCATTTCCCTTTTATTTATATCTGCCAAGTTGCCACCAATCTTGCTACAGTTCATGTCGTCTCCTTAATCATTAGTACACCTCAGTCGACTCATTACTGATACCTGTGTTGACCGTGCCGTACTTGCCGACAATTTGTAGCTCTTCACTTGTGATAACAGTACATGCTTGTCCTTGATTCCTTTTGTGCTCCTACTAATTTTGCAGTTTTCAGAATTCTGCGAACCTGCAACCCTTCGTTGCTGTCGTCTAAAATTCGATTCTATTTGTCTGTCTGATGTGATTGTAGCAGACGTGTCTACGGATGGCCACTGGTGCTTCGTGGTGTTCTGGGTCGTGCCCCGCTCCTCGTCCATATCAAAATCCGGTGGGCGAGCCTCAAGAACCGGCTCATGTCCATGTGCCCGTCCTCCTACTCCATCCCGTTCTACCCGGACATCACCCAGCCAGGCCCCTCGCAGTTCTATCTCCTCAAGCTCTTGTCGCCAGACCGCAAAGGATTGCTGCATGGTAACTACATATGACCATCTAGTGTTAAGAAGCTTTTAACGTCTGCTCTGGGAATGAGATTGGAGTAGTACTAAGTGTGCCATGCCATCTGCAGATGTGACGCACATACTATCGGATTTGGAGCTTATAATCCACAGAGTTAAGGTGTCGACCACACCTGACGGGAGAGTTGTCGACCTCTTCTTTATCACTGATGGCATGTAAGGGCGTGACCATTTTCTTTCTGTTGCCTGGGGCATTAGCTTCAGTCTTTATGGGACTGCTTATCGCATTATCACACTGTCATTCAGAAATATGACTGGTCATCTTTTCTCTCTGAAGGGAACTGTTGCACAAAAAGGAAAGGCAAGAGGAGACTTGCTCGACGTTAATCGCTACCTTGGGTCCTTCCATAAGCTGCGAGGTTGTGTCAGCAGAAGGGTTCCAGCAGGGATTCTCTTCTCTTCCACCGAAAATTGCTGAGGAACTTTTCAGGGTGGAGCTAGCTGACAGCGAGATTTGCTCAAGTTCGCTTAGTGCAGAGTTGAAGAAGGTCCAGACGGCCACTATTAACTTTGATAATTCTCTGAGCCCTGCGCACACGCTAGTTCAAATTATCTGCGCTGATCAGAAGGGACTCATTTATGACATATTGAGGACGATGAAGGACTGCAACATTCAGGTATTTGGAGCTCTATGCATGATTGTACTTATATAAAGTTCAAATGACTTGTGCATATTATCTTATACCATGTTTTTCTGGTACTCTATTTCAGATATTTTACGGGCGGTTCAGATCAGACAAGAAAGGATCAGTCAGTAAAGGTTGTCGAGAGGTTGATCTTTTTGTTAAACAAGTAGATGGCAAAAAGGTTATGGATCCTGAGAAACAGGATGCTCTGCGGTCACGCCTCAGATCTGAGATGCTCCATCCTCTTAGGGTTATGATTGTCAGTCGTGGACCTGACACAGAACTCCCTTGTTGCCAACCCTGTTGAGCTCTCTGGGAAGGGACGGCCACGCGTATTCTATGATGCCACTCTTGCTTTGAAAGCGCTTGGGATCTGCATCTTCTCTGTAATAATTCTCAAACTCACTGAACTTACAAGGCAGCATAGCCAGTTCATTCGTGATGAGTTAGTATTTACCCTTTCTTTCATTACAGGCTGAAATTGGGAGACAAGCAGCATCCGAGCGCCAATGGGAGGTGTACAGGTTCCTCCTGGATGACAGCAAAGAGTTCCCCTTGGCAAACAGCCTCACTAACAGGAACCGTGTTGTCGATAGGGTAAGGAAGACACTGATGGGATGTTACAACTAAGACTCGGTGTGCACCTGTCTGCCAAGAATCCAAAGTTTGAAGGCAACTGATGCTGTCAGCTTCATCCAATGTACCCTGTAAATTATGTATCCCCAAATCATGGCCACTCCAGAATTCAAAATACAGTGAGCAATCTCAATGATAATCTTGTTGGCCAAACTGATACGTCTAGATTCTGTTGTCACTGCCCACTGTTGCCAAGGTAAAAGGCGATAGATCGTGGGATTTCAGAGCTAGCACAATCTATAACAAAGCAATGCAAGACTTTCCACAAATGATGCTGTCTGGAGTATGCATGGTCACGGGGATTGTTGAAATCAGAGTTTGCACAGACTGGAATGAATCTTCCTGCCATGGATCCTTTGTCTACATGTTGAGAAAGAAAGGAGAAAAAAAAGAGAGCATGTTTGGTGGGAGGTGCAAATCGTGGGAGCAATGATTGAGCTTTTGTTTGGTTCAGGGGGTGGATTACTGGATGCTGACACAGATACATGAACGAGCCGGTCTGTTGTGACTTATTTTTAGTGGAAATGTTGTTGTCTTCTCCCACATCTGCTTCGCCAGTCACCACCTCCTTGCCTTGTTGTTTTCCTGCCTCCTTCCTACCTTCCCTGTATGATTGCCGCTGGTAGTACTTTCTCTCAAATAGAAAAGAGTAATGTTAGGTTTGTCCCCTGTCTCCTCATGTAAGCACAATTTGTACTTGTTTGTAAGGATGCATATTTGTATGTACTCCATATGTTCAACTATTAGTACACAAAAGTACAATTGTTTGTGCAGAGCATACATGTTTAAGTTGGAAAGTAATCTGATGATGGATGCTGTTGTACCTGACTACACTGCACCACTATTCCACTACTACCCAGTGAGGTATTGTGGTTCAGAAATTTTGTTGTTTAATAATTTATCAAAAGAAGATCATAATGCTAGGACAGGCACCTGCATTATTGGTGTTTAATCATGGTCATTGAGAGCGTGCACAACACCCTGTCTCTGCGGTTTTCCATTCTCCACGTCCCAGTGTGTCCTTTTATTCCTTTTGATTTTGATCATCTTGCTTGCATTGCACATGGATGGCCGTCTAGACACATCTTGTACAATAGGGGCTCATGGTTTGGTTATCAGCTGAGCTCCTGCTGGACCTACTACACCCATGCCAGCCTCTGCCTAACTTGCTACAGTAGTAGTTTCAGTTGTCTATGTAGTATAATTAATGTAATAAGTAGATTATACAGGAGATGATAATTAATGTATGTATGTTTGTATGTATGATTGCAAGCTGTGGTTGTGCTAACGTCAGATGGGGAGGTCATATTTATTCAGGGAATTTCAGAGAGCCAAGGGTGTGGGAGGTGCAAAAGGAGGATATATATGACAAGATGATGGCCGTGCATCCAGGAGGTGGAGTGGAGGCCCAATTTGGGAAAGCGACTTGTGCGGCTGCTGGCTGATGGTTTTCAGAGGAATCAAGGAGATGGAATGGGAGTAGCCATCGTCGTTGCGTTGGTTGGTCGCTTCCTTGCCTCCAAAAGCCCAGGGGCAACTTGCCCAACTTGTTGCCAAAATATAGATTGGTGCCATGGAAGCAACACAACAACGGCCATGGATGATCCATGGAGGTCACTAGCTTAGCTAGGGCGGCGATACTATATCACCATATGCATTGCTGCTGTGACTGTCATGCTGTACACTATTCTGAAATTATCCCGGTCGGTTCTTGTTTAAAGAAGAGAATTAATTGATTAGGAATCATGATTACACGGAGTGATGAGCATGCATTATGAGCGTAATATATAACTTATAATCGTCGTTGTCTTGAATTGGTTTAATTATGAAGACATATTTGCTCAAACTAGCACTAGTCGTACTAAGGTGCTGTTTGGTTTCGAGGGACTAAAGTTTTTTTTAGTGCTAGGGACTTTAAAAAAAAAGTCCCTAAAAGAGAGTTTTTTAGGGACTAATAGAGGAAATGTCTCTCCAGTTTGGTTTGATAGGTACTAAAAGAAGAGATTTTCTTTTTAGTCCCAAGGACTAAAAACGTTCTAAACCAAATAACCTCTTAAACTGATTGGCAACTAATTTATTCATGCATTGCGCAAAAAAATAGTTTATTGATGCATGCTCGGTTCATCTGAAACATTATTATTATTTTCTTGCAAGACACGTGGTCTCGCAAATACTGTTGTGGACGTCATCCATGGATGGAGATGGAGGCACTGTGGCTGTGTGCTTGATACATGGGCCCGGCCCATGTTATAATCTCTGTAAGTATGATGACAGGCCCATGTGTGCAAAAAGGCAGGTACCTGAAAGCATTCCCCAAAAAACTCATAAAACATGGAGCAGACTAGAAGATTTGTTCGAATAGCTACTCGTAAGATTATTTTTTCAAATTATTTCTGGAAATTATTTTGATGGCTGACCATTTTTTTTTTTGAGCGGAATTCTGACTGACCAGGTGAGCAAGGAAGAATTCTTGGTTCTGCGTCAATGGGATCGAAAACATGGCACAGCAGCTCGGTCCAACATGCTTCAGGCCCATTGAATAATGCCAACGGGCTCTCTCAAATCGACCCTGGACCCGGAGTGGCCAGGATCACCAAAGCGCTCACTAGGCCAATGTACCTATTCCAAACATTTCAACGTCTAAGAGCAACTCCAGTCCATTTGAGCCCCTACCCTAAATTCTAGGGGCTTTAATAAAAAACCCAACTCCAATAGACCCCCTTAATGCGACCTCAAATTTTTAAAAAACCCCAAATTTTAGTTTGAGCCCCTAGATCTAGATTCCCCTATTTCCGTGGGTCCCACCTACTTTCCTCTTTTTCGTTCCCGTCGTCTCCACCCCGCGGGGAATCTCAAGACGCCGCCGCCTCGCCACCGCCGGCAGCGGCGCCAAGGGGGAGGCCGACTATAGCGGCGGAGTGGTGGGCGACTACGGCGGCGTCGGGACCTCGGGGGGAGGACCCCCGGGGGGCAAGGCCAACTAGGCGGGGACGACACAAAGAATGGCGACAACGGCGGGTGCAAAGAACGGAGGACGCCGGGGCGGGCGGAGGCGCTCCGCGGTGCCGCGAGGAGGGAGGAGCTCGACCGGTGCGCCGGGCCGAGGGGGCCGAAGCGCCCCGCGAGATGCTCGACGTCGCCTTCTCGCGCCAGGCGGAAGCCAGGAAGCCAAGATGAAGCCCGCCGTGCCAGTCTCTTGGCCTTCTTGGGGTAGATGGTTGCCGCACTAGTAGAAATGTGTACATCAATGACCATTCTATCATGACGCCGGGCAATTTTGGTCACGAACAGTCTCATGCGTGGACGAAATTTTTATGTTGGTCACAAGTCACAAGTGACGGAGCCGAGGCACGATGAATAGTGACTAAATGCTGAGCATCGTCATTAATGAACAACACAAATTCATCATCGATAATGTTGCTTGTTTGGCACACCAGAATGACGAACCGACTTGGTTAGAGATTAGATTTGGGCTGTGGGCCGACTTGACGTCTCCTTTTTTTTTTTTTTTTTTTTTTTTTTTGAGGCCACGTTGTGGATAGTTGACGTTGTTTGCCCAGGTCGAAGAAGTTTTGTTGCGGGCCGACGTGAGGACCTATTTATTTGGTGATTGTTTTTGCAAAAATTTTGCTCCAATGGAGCTTCGAACACGTGACCAGGAGACACACAGATAGCGGCATCAGCACTACACCAAACAATGTCTCTTGACAACTGCATGTACGTTTTTAATTTGTATACATTCAACATGTTAATCGGACGATGGATGACTTAGATGATTTGATTAGAGGTATTGGGCCCCTAAACCGATCATCGTCCTTATCGTGCGTGCCTGGCGGCGCTCCTGGACTGCACATCGCGCGGGCGCGGCCAGACGACGTGGGTGATCGGCGGCGTCCCGGCGGGTGATCGGCGGCGTCCCGGCGTTTGATCAGCGGCAGCAGACTTCTCCTCAGGTGCGGCAGAGTATCCCTCAAGCAGATCAGTAGTGCCGGCGCACGTGTCAACTACTTGTATGGTGATTTTCTTTTGGCATTGAATCCCTGAATTTTGATTGCTCTCCAAAACAAATCCTGCATTGGTTTACCTTTCCGGCCAGTTCCTAGTAGATTTTGATGTCAGCACACAAGCTGCAAACATACGCATGATTTAGCTCAGGTCTGAATTATATATTCAACAATTTTTATTGTATGTTATTATGTATATATATGTGTCTGATAAGGGCCACCACATAACTAATTCACTAACAGCTAGTGAGCTGCATTACTGAGCCCACAAATTGACATGAATTTTTTATATCATATTTATAGCATCACCAAAGTAAGTTGAGAACGAGATTACTGTATGTCATATGAATGAAATATTTTTGAAAAAATGCAGAGCAGGATTGTGCATGCTTGCGCGTGGAGCTGGCAGATCAACGCTTGGTGTGATCAGATTACAAGGTTTGATTGTTTTTTGAATCACAGTTACATATATGCTTGTGTCTGAATTGTGCTTTGAAGAGTTACATTTTTTTTTTGTCAAACCAGATGGATAGAAGTTGGATTTATGGGATTCAATTCACAACTGCATATAAGAAAGGAGTTGAACAGTTCATGGCATTCGTCAGTGAAAGATACCCCAAAGATAGTGACATACTTTGTCCGTGCAGGAAATGTCTTAATCATATTTCAAAGCCTCAGCATGTAGTAGAAGACCACATACACATTTTTGGAATGTCAGCTACATACACCAGGTGGATTCATCATGGGGAGACGGCAGATGTTGAAGTAGTCGAAAATTTGGAGCATGTGGGGCAAGGAAGTGATCATGACTTTGGGATACATGTGGATGTGGCCGATGACGATTATGATGAGGATCACGGAGTACCAGAGTTGATAGGAGATCTGTATGTTGCGGCAGAGGCTGATGGAGAAGAGCCAAGGTTTGCAAGAGTGCTTGAAGATGCGAAGAAGTCACTTAGCCCTGGTTCTAGTCATTCTAGTGATGGTGCCAATGACAACAACGATGACATGTCCTTAGACGATTAAGATGATGATTTTTAGTATGGATAGTTCAGTTTTATATATTTTTATATTTTTGGTTCTGGGATTTGCTTAAACATTATAGGTAGTTCAGTTGAGATTAATGTAACATACATTATTTTTTGTGGTCCGGCATTTTGGTTTGGGATTTGCTTAAACATTACAGGTAGTTCAGGTTGAGATTATTGTAACATACATTATTGTTATGGTCTGGTATTTTTCGGTTCTGTGATTTGCTTAAGCATTACAAGAAGACAACAGAACACTAATTGTAGTTCAGTTGAGAATATTGAGTTGCACAGAAAATTAGCTGCACAGCAGCACCATCCCTCGTGAACAGAGTTTAACTCCCTACAGGCATAACAGAAGATAATGAGAACACTAATTAGCATCCCTCGGTCTTCCTGGTGTTGCAGGTTGCACAGTAATTGTAAAACACTTTGAAAAAAACATCACACCATCACAGTAATTTAGGTCCAAGATGAACATGGCACATATATATAACTAAACTTGAGCTACTAGAGCTCCTGGGTTCACAAACCATCCAAAAAGACATCCAGGTGGCATCACTAGGTGTTCTAGATGCCATCAGATCATACTACAAGTTCTTCTAGATTACATTTACAACTATAGATAGGCTGGAAAACATGCAGTCTTGGAAGTGCTTAATTCTTCTTTGCTTCCTTCAGCTGCTTGTTCGGATCAGCAATGTCATTGCCGTGACACTGGATATCATATTCAGCTATCGAGTCTAAGTCCATTCTTCTCGACGAGGTCCACGCATCTTGTCCATCGCATCCTTCATCTTGTCCATCGCATCCCGCATCTTGTTACGGCCTTCCAGTGCCTCCGCCACCTTGTTCTCAAGACATTCCACTTTCGTTGCAGCTCAGCAACGAGCGACACCGTTCATCTTGCAGCAGTTGGCACTCTAATAAAACATGACAAAAATAAACATGTCAATTGCATGTACCGGGACAGTTCATAATCAGTAACCCAATACAAGGTAGCCGACAACTTTGGCTACTAGAGCATTCAAATATGCTGCTGTATGAGACAATAATTTTTCAAATATGATATGGAACAACATATCCCATCATTGGAACGAATAAATAAATACTTGAACAATAAGCTCAGCTTTGAAAGGAAAAGTTTCTATCCACATTTGTTCTAAAATTGACTCCAAACATTCTAAAACTTAGATCTCAAATGCTTAGATACTAGGACTATTAGACTCCTGCTAGTCAAATGGCAGTTCTATGTTTCCTTGAACATGTATCTTTTTAGTAATAAAAGACTCCCCTTTTCAGTTTCTGTCAGAATCAATATATAAATAGCCTACAATGTTGATAGCCAAGTAGGGAGTATATGAAATTAAAACATATGGTAGCAAACAACAATCTTTTCCAGTTCAATGTAGTTGTGGTTGTAGTTGCACATAGAGACATACAGTAGTACATACAGTAGTGCTAGTGGAGTAAGGACATGATATAACAATAACAGATAGATATGCATGACACAAAGACAATTAAAGCGTGTCCAGTAGTATAATTTATGGCTGTAAATTTTTTTTTTAGTTTGATCTGTTATGAAGTCTGAATTTTCAAGGAATGTAGTGATTGGCAAGCATGTGTCCCATGTCTGTTATATTGGTTTGACTTAGAAGCACTTCAAAATGATTTGGATATGCTTGAAGTCCCTCATCCTGATCCTACATCATTTCACTGCTTTATTCAGTTTCCATGGAAAATATCTGAGTAGTATGAATTGGGCTGGCCACATGCCGTAATTAATAGAGAATGAATTAGCTATTCATGTACTCTTGTACTGTTGTACAGCAAGACATAAGTAATAGCCTTCTGCTTAAGAAAATAGGTCACTTGATCATAGATTTATCATTTCTGTTTAAGAACATAGATCAAAACACTCAATAGTTTGAGATATAACAATAACTGTGCTTACTCCACTAGCACTACTGTATGCACTACTGTATGTCTCTATGTGGAACTACAACTACATTGAACTAGAGAAAATTGTTGTTTGCCTGCTGCTTATGTACTATCATGTAAAAATCAATGTACCACATTACTCTAGCCTGGACTTACAATCTGTATGACCCTAAATTACTTGAATCCCAAATTACTCCATCGACTTGTGTATGAGTCATCGACTGAACTGCAATCCCAAATTACTTGAGACCTTAAACCGTAATGTCACCTGAACAGCGCGGAGAAGGACGATGATGACTCGACGTTGGCGGCGGCCGGCGGCGGCGACCTGCGTAGGCCTCTTCTTGATGGCGGATGACCCAGTGACGTCGGCGGCGGCGAGCCTGTTCAGCCTTCTTCTTGATGGCGGACGACCCACGACTTCGGGATCCCTGCCTTCCCCATCGGGGCTATCGGGCGGTGATGGACCCAAAGTGGCCTTGTTCTACCGGTGTGGTTTGGTTGGTTAGTCTTGATTTGTTGTGAGAAAAAATACTGTTGGTTAGTTGGGTAATGGTCTTTGGTCTTGGTTTTCGTGAGAGGGAAAACACTATTGTCGGCCTGGTTCAACCAACCAGCCGAACAAGGCCGAGGGGTGTGGGGAGCGATGTGGAGATGGTTCTGGGGAGAGCGATGGCCTTTAATGGTCCTTATTTCATTCGTATAAATAAAATCACGGTACACAGTTAACAAACCCACATGTATGGCGCAATGGTAAACCCTACATGTTCGTTTTTTCAATTGATTATTTTTTCCTGCCATTTTTTCCCTGCTTTAACTAATTTTTTTGCCATATTTTTTTTTGCATATTTATAAATATGTCTCTCCAAATGGGTTCAAATTTTTTTTGGAATGTTTATGGACCTAAAGTATGATGTTGTGTGAGGTTATGCAATTTTTCGGACCAAGTTGACTATTTTTTATATTTATTTCATGCATTATGACATATTAATTCTAGAAAATGCCTAAGTTTGCTAAAAAAAACTATAAACTTGCATGGCCCCCACATTTTGGTGTACAATCATGAAAAAAAAGTTTCAATGCGTTCGACAAAAGACTTGATGTCTATACTCTAAAAAAGGCTCACACCTCTCTTATACACACTAGAGACTAAGCGAGAGATGTTCATAAACATGTGAGGTTTGTACTACCACTCTCTCCAAATGGGTTCAAATTTTTTTTTGGGATGTTTATGGACCTAAAGTATGATGTTGTGTGAGGTTATGCAATTTTTCGGGCCAAGTTGACTATTTTCTATATTTATTTCATGCATTATGACATATTAATTCTAGAAAATGCCTAAGCTTGCTAAAAAATCTATAAACTTCCATGGCCCCCACATTTTGGTGTACAATCATGACAAAAAAGTTTCAATGCGTTCTAACAAAGACTTGATGTCTATACTCTAAGAAGGCTCACACCTCTCTTATACACACTAGAGACTAAGCGAGAGATGCTCATAAACATGTGAGGTACTCTCTTCAAATGGGTTCAAATTTTTTTGGGATGTTTATGGACCCAAAGTATGATGTTGTGCGAGGTAATGCAATTTTCGGACCAAGTTGACTGTTTTTATATTTATTTCATGTATTATGACATATTAATTCTAGAAAATGCCTAAGCTAGCTAAGAAAATCTATAAACTTGCACTATCTCCAAATAGGTTCAATTATTTATTTGGATGATCATAAACCAAAATAATGTGTCTATTAACACAAACGGCAAATTAAAACATAGAGAAGAAGCAAAAAAAAAAAAAAAAGAAGCTTAATTCTATTTAAGAGGTTAGAGCCGCGTTCACAAAACAAATTTAGCCGCCAAAACTTCGCGGTATCCCGAAAAAAAAAAAAGACCGCCAACATCACAGATATTTTACCCATTTCCCCGCTTCTGGTCTCCCCCTCCCGTGGTCTCCCCTTTCCCCCGGATCCACTCCTCCCACCTCCCCCTATTTTCTCCAAACCGAGATTCGCCGCAGCCGCCACACAACCGCCATCGACGACGAGGTCGTCACACCTCCTTCCGACGGGACACAGACAAGGCCGGCGAGGAGCTGCGCTGCCCGCCGCCACACAACCGCACGGGAGCCGGCGAGGAGCTGCGTCGTCGCCACCATCATTCGGCGCCACCGGATTTGGTTCGTCGCCGCACTATCTCTCTCTGATCCATCTCTCTCTTCATCTTCGCTCATCCACAAGCTGCTGCTGCTCGCCCCTAGGCTACGGCAGCCACGCTGTGAGGTCCGTCCCCTGCTACCCACCTCTGTTTCTGTCTCTTCAGGCAAACAGGCACACCAAGTGCTCGATGCTTTGCCTCACTGTGATTAGTACCTACGGCAGCCACGCTGTGAGATGATTGCATTGTTTAGTATTAGCACCTCTAATTACATGCCATTAAAAGTTGAGAATCTTTACAATTCAGATTGGAGCGTAGAGTTCAGAGAACGAGAGTGAGACAGAAATGACAGTTCATAACCATGACACCATATATATATGATATATGGAACAATACAAAGGTAATTAAAAATTTTGGGAAACCTATCGAAGCTGATATGTGAGCTGACTACTGGGTAAAACTTGCACTTTGATCGATATTAGAAGGGCTTAGCACAAAAAAATTTGCACAATGAGACAGTGATAATGGATACCAGGTTTCTGTACCATCAGCTTGTGGAATTATCAAAATCTCTCTTGAAAACAACATAGTATTAGTATGCAGAAATCTTAGAGTGACATTTTTTTTCCTTGTAATTGCTTTATAGTTATTTCAGTTCCTCTTATGAACTCTTAGTTCCGAACTGATGCTCTGCAATGCAAGAAGAAAAAAACATATGATGCATGAAAGATATCCATGTTTCAACTTCTTGTGGTTTTCTCCCATGAAAAAAATGCATTGTTAATGAAAATTAGCTGGAGGAAAAATAAGAAGCATTGAAACAGACTAAATCTCTCCTTTATTGATACTGAAATAAGGTTCAAGAAATAGTTCAATCATTTCATGTAAATATTGAACTCGCTATAAAACAACCCAAGATAATTTCTTCCCTGGTATTAAAACAAACAACAGAGTATTGTGCATACAAAGCCGGGCTCATGCTATTCATCTTCCTATACTAGGCTTGCCCAGTGACCATGTGTTTGAAACTGCTGGTACCAGGTCTGCTTCCTCTCTGACCGCAATGGTGGCAACAAGGGGGCAGCGTAGCAACAGGGCTGCACAAGAAGAACAAGGTAACGATAACACTTCTGTATTTTATCTATTCTTGCATTATGTTGTCTTTTTAAGTAGTAGTTCAATTAGTAATCTGTTTTTGTAATTGTAATTATCTGAAATAGAAGAAGCAGCAATGGTTTGTGAAACCAATTGTAGTACAGTTAAGAAATCTGTGATGCTTTTTTATGTATAAACACTATGCATGGTCTGAACAAGAATGCAACTTACAATGTTATAGGTTGCACATAATGCATTTTCATTATTTAACATGTGATTTCAATCCACTAGATAACACTGATTGTAGCAGTTTCCAATGCATGTGTGTCGATAGGAAAATAGTAGTTCAGTACAGGCTTCATTTGGTATGTTCAGAGAATTTTTTTAGTCGCCAACTATTACCTACCCATAACCTATCACCACTTACTGATCTTCATCTGTCAATATTACCTCTTATCTCTTATCTATCATGCAAGTAGTATTAATTAGTACCCATTTGCACGTAGTTCCCTCCTATGTATTTTCTAATACACATAATTTGCTTCTTCCTGTAAGAACCGCCAAAAACTGATTATGAGAGAAGCCGGGATAGACGCGTGGCGGCCAATTTAAAGAGGATGGAAGAACTAAGACTGAAAACTCTATCTTCTGATTTTAATAAATCCATACCTGAATCTCAATGGAAGAAGGGGAAAATCAGCAAACAAGAAAACAAATAGTGAAGATTCGGATTCATCGGAGTATCTCCTTGACGATGAAGATCAAGGAGATACTGATGATGATGAAACTGAATCTGAAGAGCAGGCACAACCTTTGACAAATAAGGTGCTCCTTCTATCTTGAATGTAGTCGATGCGGAAATTTTGCATTGCATGTAATTTTAGTAATCTGCTCTGTAATATATGCTCTTGTTTTACATGCAGCTTCTTTCTTTTTTGCCTATTGTTGAATATGTGGTCCTCCATATTAATGAACATTAGTTACATGTTTCTTTTTAACAACAGCTTCCTAGAGGACTTACTAAGAAAATCCTCGCTTCAAAGAAGAAGAAAACAAGTCCCAACATGGCGCTAGGAGGTAGGGTCAGGAAGAGAGTGAGTATGTCTGACCCAGAAGCAACCATGATACCTCCTGGACCGAATACAAGATCATCAAAAAGGCATCAACCTTCAGTGACACATGGGCACAATGCACAGGAACAACTACCACAGAGCTCTTATTCAGCTGAAGAGAAAGATAATGGATCTGGAAGTAATCATGACACTACAGGTGCTGATGCACATGCTGAAGCTGGAGAGGAAGACACTCAAGGCAAGTTGTAGTTTATTTTTGAATCAAATATGAAATCTCTTTTGCTTATTCTATTTTTGTAAAATTCTCATATGCAAATCATATTTGTGTAGCTCTTGCACATCGAGCCCCAAGGAGACCCAGGCCACCAACAAAGGGAACACACCTGGATAGGATGACAAAAGCTATGGGAGGGAGAATGCCCATAGCTGTTGATGAAGGCAAAAATAGGCCTAATAATCCAGTTCAAGCTGCCAAGTTTGCATCAGAGTCTGGTGTCATCGTTCGGACTAAAGTTCCTGTCCTACCTCATTGGAAAGACTACAAGAGGGACGAAAAATTAAAGGAAAGCTTCGTGCAAGGCCTATCTGTAAGTGCATTACTATTTCTATTGTTAGTAACTTGTATACAGTTACTTGTATATAGTTTTAAATTATTTTTGAAATGTGGTATGCTGAACTGGAAGGAGAGAGATTTGTATTCAGTCCATGTTTTCAGCTTCATACCCTACTTGTACTCAGTCCATGTCTAACAATGTGCAATCAGCTGATTGAGTGTGCACTCCATTGTCTCACTTATACCCTGCTTCATACTCTGCTTGTTGACTGCTAGCTGCATGGACAAGATTCCTTTTGCTAATTGACTGCTAGTTACTTTCTAAGTATTTCCATTTGTGAATTTTGTCGGCATGGATGAGTTTATGTTGATTGCTAGCTGCATGGATGAGATTCCTTTAGCTAATTGACTGCTAGTTACTTTTGGTAATTGACTGCACGTACATGTGAGTCTCAGTCACTTTAAGTATTTCCATTTGTGAATTTTGTCTAGTGGTACCTTTCTCATTTGCTTTACTTCAATTTCTTTTTTGCATAGTCCCCGATAGATTTACTTATTATCAGTTAAATATTTTTCATTATAGCAATATTCAATTTTCAGTATAGAAATATAGAATACTGGAAGATAATCTAACAACCCTGTATTGCAACTTGTCTCACCACAATATAGAGTATATATCTGAAATGCATTACAGCCGTGAGGAATCATTTTGTCTCAACTTTGTATGTTTCCTATCTCTTGTATATATGCTTAACCAGATTTGACTATCTAAATATGTTATTGTGATATGAACAGGGGACGCTTGCTCATTAATACGCGGGACAAGCCAGTAGATGAAGCTTGCACCGATATCTTGCTTTCTGGCCAGTAAAAACAAGCAATAAGTTATCGGCTCAAGCAGTAGATACTTCAATGGCGTCGCAGCAAATGAAACCGACTTCTCCCGTTTCTAGCATGACTGATGAACAATGGAGGGCACTAGTGGCAAAGTGGTCTAATCCAAAGAACATGGTAAGGATATCTTATCATTTATTCTTCTTGCAAGTTCTGTGGCCAAATGATCGTATTCTGGGCCAATGATCTGATCTCACTTGTTCATTCTCATGTAGGAAACTTGTGGAAAGAACAAGCAGAATCGCAGTCGAGTCAAGTATCATGAAGCTACGGGCTCTCGCAGCTATGTGGCACACTTGCATGCATATGTAAGTAAATAGTACAGTATAGTACCTACACATTTGCACTCAATAACTTGATTTGCATTTGATCTGATACAACATTGCTGAAATTGATTAACTACCAAACAAAAGGAAAATAAGAAAAATGCGGAACCCAAAGAATGAACAAGCGAAGAATTAGATGTGGTGGAGGCGTTTGTGACCTGCCATACTAGCTCCAAAAATGGTCTTAGTTAACCAGCAAGCGAAGCAGTTGTAAGTCCTCACTTTTGTTATGTTGTGCCATGATCTACATTATTTGGATACTATGTCATCTATATTAAATGTTTTGGATTCTGTCTTTTCCTCCAAACTGTTCATAAATCAATATGGTCTTCTGCTCCAAACACTAATCCAAACATTTAGTATTCGACTTTAGGCGTGGCATGTTACACATATTTGCTATTGTCGACTTCCTAATGATGGCTCATTGTCTTTGTTTTCAGGCTACTATGGAGCCTTTAATGGCACAACTTTGTTGATGAAGGTGAGAGACACCAGTCTCAAAGCATGCAAGTTTCTAACAGAGCAAAATAGGAAGGAGATGGAGGAGAATAGGATGCTCCTCAGGCAGATCTTGAACCTCCAAGCTCCTCGTTCTAGTGCTGCTCCTCCTTCAACATGAAGGCTGCTGCTCAAGTGTTGCTGTGTTTGGCCTGCTCATTTTGGCTAGTCAGAAACTTAAGTTGCCTGTGGTGCCAAGTTTTTAGTATTTCCTGTTTTGTTTGTGCAAACTGATTTAAATGTGTGTTGTGAACTGAGTTTATGCTCAAGTGGTGGTGCTGGGCACTTAGTACAGTACTAGTTTTATTTGAACTATGAAATTATGTGGTTTTTGTACAACCAATTGCAAACTGCAAATAATTTATTTAGCTGCATTTCTATGACCAATATTATTCACATCACAACTGCATTCTGTGACCAAACTGATGCAGCCTGTGACCAATTCTGTGACCAATTAGTATTGACAAATCTATGACCAATTATACCCGGCCACATGGCAGATTCTAATTGGTCCACGTGGACTAATGAATGAGCAGGCGTAGCTGCCATGTAACGCGACACGTCATCGCCCACGCCGGCGCCCTACGTGGTGAACACCACCAGTTATGACGATACCCTAAAGCAATTGGTGACCAAAACATGGCGTCATAGGACGAACAGACGCCGTTAACGGCACCGTCAAGACGCGCTGTCGGGCGGTGATGGTGACGAACATGGGGGCATAAACATGACCAAAAACGGATCGTCAAAGAATGATTGCACATCTTTGACGATGGACATATCGTCATTGAAAGGAACAATATCTATGACCAAATTTGGTATTTCGTCACACATTAACAAATGTGACGCGACCCCAGTGACGATATGGTTTTGGTCACAAGGTCGTCACAGGTGAAACTATGTGGCGTTTCGACACATACAATGACCAAAGGTGAACGTCATCCATGAGCATATTTCTACTAGTGCCGGCGGTGGTGCCTCCCCACCCCGCCGCCTGGCCGAGCTTCCCGGGAGAGCCCTAACGATGTGCGCCGCCCGTCGGCTTCCGGTTGACGATGGCCCCTCCTTTCCTCCCTGCTCGCGCCGGCACCGGAGGAACAGGTCCGACCGTGGACGCTGGCGCGAGCCGTCCACCCACAGTGCCGCTACGCGATGGCGGTGCCACTCCCTAGCCCGACGACGCCCGGCGTGGATGCCGTGACGGACCGGCCGCTCGTTGCCGGCGGCCTGCCACCGAACCTCTCCAGTCCACCAGATTTGGGGGCTTTGCGGTTGGAGTTGACACACAAACTGAGCCAACAAAAAAGAAAAGATAAGCTCCCAAATTAGATTTGGGGACCCCGATTTGGGTGCCTCGCGGAGTTGCTCTAAGTCGGAAAAAAAACATTTCATCGTCTACAGGAAAGCTGTGTGATCTCACCAATTTCTCACCGAGGGACAAGCCTCCCGCAAGCTGCAGTTATTAGCAGGGATGGGTTATACCCACCATTAGGGTCGGACATGGGTATGGATCAATTTCAATAATGAATTGCTTAGTTTCGCTTTTCAGTACTCGCTTTGAGAGAAAAAAAAGAGACGTCTTCCGATTCTTTCCTTGTGTCACAATGTTACGCCCCTGCGTGTATGATTACATCTAATTAATTGGACACCAAAAGCGTCTTCTGATTCTTTTCTTCAGTGTCACGCGCAGTCACACCTCATATAATTGGTATGTCTGATCTGATCAAACCGAGCACCAAAAGCATTCTTGCCGTCCTGTCCATCTTTGTTTGACGAAAGCACTCGTATTCCTTGTGCACAAAGCGCGACTTCGTCTGATTCTTTTCTTGTGTCATGTCACTCATCCTCTGCCTATATAGGAGTATCTCTTTGTCAAGCTGAACGCCAAAAGCATCCATAATTGAGAACCCAACCAAGCTAGTAGCTACCGTACCTGATGATGGAGGTGGAGTCTGAGAATGCTGCTAGGAGTAGGAGCAGCAGCAGCTGGGTGGTGGACATGGAGGCGATGCTTGAGCACACCGAAGAGGACCTGTTGGTGGCGGAGATGGCGCGGTGGAACAGGTGTTCCATCTACCGAGTCCCTGAGCAGATGAAGCAGCAGACCAAGAGAGAGGCGTACCGGCCCCTGTTCGTGTCGTTTGGCCCCTTCCACCACGGCGACCCTAGGCTGGTGCCAGTGGAGGAGCACAAGCGCCGGGCGGTGCTGCACCTGTTGAAGCGGACCAGGAGGCCGCTCAGGGACTTCTTCGCCGCGATGGAGGAGGTGGTCGGCGAGCTGCTGGGCGCTTATGGCGACGACCTGGATGAACAATGGCGCAGCGGAGTGAGTGGCAGAGACCGGTTCCTTGAGGTCATGTTCACCGACGGATGCTTCCTGCTGGAGTTGATGAGGACGTACAAGCGCTTGGTCCAGGGCAAGACGATCAAGGACTACGCGATCAAGGACCCCGTCTTCAGCGTCCATGGTTTTTACTTCTTGCGTCCCAACATCCAGTCCGACCTTCTCCTGATGGAGAACCAGCTGCCTCTGCTCGTCCTGCAGAGGATTTTGGTTGTCCAGCGCGGCGTCTCATCGCCGGTATGTGCAGCATATATCATCGATCACTGCTCCTTTGTTGGCTTTTGCGTGTTTGTCTATAATATATATATATATGGTTTCCTTGGATCCTTATGTTTGATTTCAATGACAATCGCAGAGCGCTGAAGAAATCAACACAATGGTGCTCAATTTTCTGGGCTGGACACTCCACCCAGACATCCGCAGTCTGGCTATTCACCCCTTGGACTTGGTTCACAGGGGTTTGCGTGGCCTCCAGCCTCCATTCCCTAGCGAATTGGATCAGCGGAAGGTGGACCGCTACCGCGTGCTTTCTGCTGTGGAGCTCAGTGATGCAGGGATCTATTTCGAGGAGAACAAAGCCAGCCATAGCATCGACTTCGAAAATGGCGTGCTAAGAATGCCCCTTGTCAGGGTCGACGACGGATCAGAGAAAAACTTCCTCAACCTCATGGCGTTCGAGCTACTGCACGTCACTGCCGGGCACGATGTGACGGACTATCTCATCTTCATGGACAACATCATCAACTCCGAAAGAGATGTGGCGCTGCTGAGATCCAAAGGGCTCATCAAAGCTAAGCTGGGTAGCGACATAGAGGTGGCGGAGCTGTTCAATACCATCTCCAAGGGAGCAGTGATGAGCCCGTTCTCCAGGCTGTTGGATGTGCAGAGGAAGATGGACGAACACTGCAGGAAGCCATGGTACAGGTGGCGGGCGATCTTCGAACAAACCTACCTCAGCAGCCCCTTCGTGTTCATCTCGCTCCTCGCTGCTGTTGTTGTGGTCGTCGGCACCGTGCTGCAGGTCGTCTATGCTGCTGTGTCCTACTACGATAAGAGATAGCTATATCCGGCTAGAACATGGGAATCTTCTTTTATTTGAATAGCTTATCATGTACTCCTTCTGTTCTAAATTATAGTTCGTCGGTTTACTGCAGTGTTCATTCATCTTTGATACTATGTCTAGATAAGTAGTAAAAAATGAGGCTTTCACCTATATGCCATTATGTAAAATGTATTGAATCTGTGTGTCACTACAAATTTTGTTTAAACCTATATGCCATGATACTTTTTAACTTGCACCTCTATGCCATTCTGTTCGCATGCCGTCGAGAAGATAACAATTTCACAGCCCCGAGAAGTGGGTCCCACGCATAGAGAAGTCATCTTTGCCCCCGGATATAGAGAAGCCATCGCACGAAGTCATCTTTCCCTCTCGTCGCACCGAGCGCGCTCGCTCCTCCGTCCCGAGCCGAACCCTAGCTCCAGGACCGGCCGCCGGTGCTGCCTCCACCACCACAGCACCGCCCGTTGCCCCCTCCTCGCAGCGGATCTCGCAAGGGGGCCCGGGCAGGCGTCGAGGCCGCGCCCGGCGCCTCGTCGGGGGCCACGCCGGGCCTCGCCGAGCCAGCCTGCCCGCGCCCACGACGCCGGTGAAGCCAGGCCGTAGGTTACGTTGATTTGGTTCCCTATCCAGCCGGTATGGTTCTTCCTCTTCCCTGTGTCCACTAGCCCCTCTATTTTGATTTGGTTACGTTGAATGCATATGTGTTGAGTATGTGATGTTGTTCATACGTAGGATGGATTCAACGATAGTTACAACCTAGAATTTCGGATTCTTCATCCAAATGCCCCGGGGCCGGGTTTAGCTTTTAACAAAATTGTGGATGCCGACTTTATCAACTTCAAAGATTTGATTGATGAAGTTCTTTGAAAAGTATCCTCTTATGGGTGGTGATGTGTTGAGCCTTTCTTATTTCTCGCATGGATAGTAATGCCAACATCTTTGTCCGCTCTAACCAAGATGTACTTCAAATGTTTGTAAAACACAAGGTTTTGAAGCGATGCTTGTTGAGTGTTTCTTATCACGGCCCCGCTAGTGAGCCTCCCCGATGTCCCACGATTGGGAATTTGGTGATAGAGGCCAATCAATTGAAGCCCCATTCATTGATCCTAAACTAGCAGAACCTAGCTGCGAACACATGGTTGATTTAGGTCACATGCGTTTAGTTTTATGATTGAGTGATTGTGAGCGATCAACATTTTACTTCTATTTTTGTTTATCTTTTATGCTTCGGCTATGTTCACCGGCATACGTGGAGTGTGTCGAAGACGTATCTCGTGGTTCGTGTTGTAAAGGTGTGGAGATCGGAGATGGTAGCTGACGGCGAGGTGAAAGGGACAAAGAGGACGTGCCGTGCCGATGGACCGCGGAGGTGAAGGACGGACATGAGGCTTGGACCAAGGGACCGGATCGTTAGGTGGCTAGCCATGGTGGTGACATCCGGGACATCGGCGAATGCAAGAGGGCGTGGCGGGACCGCGTCGATCGGGGTCAAGACGGCGAGTGTGCGGCAGGAGCGGGGAGCTCGGATGACTTGGCGACTTCGAGGCGGTCAAGACGGCGATGACACGAAGTCGAGGATGTTTGGGGTTTGTCCTCAAAACCATCGGCGGAGGTTTACGGGTTTGGGCCTCAAAACTCGGGCAGACGTTCCGGTGGACGGAAGGACGACACGTGGCGGCATCACGGGAGATTGCGTGGAGCGATGCTACAGATGAGGAGGCGCGGTGGCCGTCGGATCGATAATTACCAGTCGACCAAAATAGCCCTAGGGTTAGAAGATCAACTCATGTATCTTAGGGGTAGTTTAGGCAGAGGAAATATTGGACTATTTAGTGGAGCCTTACCCCTTCATCCCTCTTGGCCTCTCATTTTACATTTTCTAGCTAGGGTTTTCACTTCCCGTGTGAGAGGTTCACCGATCTTTGTAGCAAACTTGAGTGGGCAAGGCTAGCCCTAAGTAGCCTGTCACATGGTGGCTTTTTGATTTAGCTTGAGTCTATTTGGTCCGTGCAGTAGTTTGTTCGTCGTTCTCAGTTTTTCCTCTTTCTCGTTCATGGCTGTGATTTGATTTTCCCAGAGTTTGGTTTGATCTTAGGCTGTGATTTTTGGGAATATGCTCGTAGCTAGGTGAATTTGACCTATGCGAAATTTGGGATCGAGCTGCTGTGATTTGGTGGAGTTCTCGATTTTTGGGCCGTTCTTTTTTCTGTCCGGTTTCGATGTGTGTCTTCTGGTGTGTGTTGGCACAGCAGCAGCGCTACCAGCGCCGGCAGATCATGCTATTGTCTATTATGTTGAATTGTAATGAATAACAGTTCAGATTAATAATAACTGTACCTGCTAGCCATTGGTCCTATTTCCATTTACAGTTCAGATTAATAATAATTGTACCTGCTAGCCATGTTTTGAGTTGGGTTCATTGGCATCCTTGCTGCAGATAGAATCATGACTGCAGTTAACTTGTTTTTTATTGATCTGACTTGCCTACATATCAAGTTCTTATAACTTGTTTTTATTGAAACTTTGCCTTCCTTCTGTCTCTTATTCTTTGCAGCAACCAAGACCTTCAAGTTCACAAGTATTGGACAAATATGATGAGCACCTTAACATGATCTAAATTATTTTGCAAAATAATGTGTAAGCATTTTTGGTGAACATGTTTCTGTGGGATATGTCAGACTGGAATGTTATTACTCTAAATTGCTGGAATGTTATTACAGTAAGCTCAATGAAACTTGACTGAATGTTCCCTCCATATCAAGTTTTTTTTTTTTTTTTCAAGAGCACGCTGTAGGCGCGTATTTCATTAAGCAGAAAGAGTTTGCGATACAAGATCGACCGGCAACACCGTTACCGATTTCGACCACCCTATTTCTACTGGACAAAACAACTTTGGATTACATTGGAAAGAAATTTCGACCACAAAAGCATGAGAACATCAAACTCTAATCAAGAGGCGGCTCAGTTTCCTGTTTCCCGCCATGGACCAAGCCTTGGCCTCCGTGAATATCCGCTCAGCGAGAACAAGAGGCTGTGCTTGCACCCTGTCAAAGGTTCGGGCGTTCCGCTCCTTCCAAAGCATCCAACCGACAAGGAAGAGGAGCGAATCGAAAGCCCCGCGCAAGTCTTTAGGAAACCGCTATGCGTGCCCACAGCCACCATTGAAACATGTCTTCCTCGTGCACCACAACAAAGCCTTGCAATTGTAATCCATATCAAGTTTCAAGTCGATCTGTGATGTTTCTTGAATGTTTGTGGACCTCGACGACAAGGCGATAGTGAAAAAATGCAAATATGGCTAGTCAGAATAGCCTTGACTCGTAATAACATAGTACTACATTCCTTTATGTTTGTTGCACTGAATCCTATATGCTTTTATTGGCTTACGATCTGCATGGGTGTAGAACCATTCTTGCCCCTTTAAGCTGTCTTAATCGACATGCTCCTTTTCAAAGGAAAAAACTAGCCATGTACTTGCATTTTTCGACTAGAATTCAGTGTGGGAACAAACATTCAGTCAAGCTGATAGTGAGAAAAATCACAGCAAGCTGTCATTCATGTATTGAGGTCAGAAAAATCTATTTATATACCACAATCCATATGCATTTAGTCAGTTCATGTTTCTGAACTGAACTTTGAGGCCAAAAAATAGCATCAGATTGAAACATAAAGGAACGACTGCATAAAGGAAGACATATTGAGAAAGAACTGAACTTTGAGGCCAAAAAAATAGCATCAGTTTCATGTCCAGACAGCTATTCAAACATAAAGAAAGACATATTGAGACATCATTCCAGTTTTGCATAATTTATAAAAAAAAAGACAAACACTAGTAGAGGGACTGTTACACAAATGCCTAAAACTATGGAACTGTAAATTGCCCACAAATGCTCTACAAGATCATCCCGTAGTCTCTCATGTGAAGATTTGTCTTCGATTTCGTCATGTATTTTCAAGAAGTCCTCTAGCACAAGTGGATCACGCCTTTGATAGTCCCTTGGTTCCAAGAGACCACGCCCTTCACGATGGTAGTTGAAATCATCTTGCTCATCTCGCTCATCCTCAATGATCATGTTGTGTAAGAGTACACAAGCTTGCATTATGTACCATAGATCTTCCTTACTCCACAACCTCGCAGGGACCCGCACCATTGCAAATCGAGCACGTAGTACACCAAATGCCCCTTTCGACATCTTTTTCGCAGCTTCTTGTTCCATTGTGAAGTGAATTTTCTTGTTCCCCTGTGGGCATTGAAAAGTTTTGACAAATGTTGCCCAGCCGGGTATATGCCATCAACAAGATAGTACCCCCATTGTGTACTTATTTCCGTTGACCATGTACTCCACTTGTGGCGCCGTCCCATAAGTCGGACTACGGAAGAGTGGAGAGCGGCGCAAAACGTTGATATCATTTAGAGAACCAGGAAGACCAAAGAATGCATGCGGATCCATAGATCTTGAGATGCAACAGACCTCAAGAATCATGGTCGGCCCATCTTCCTTGCCTTTATGCGCTCCTCTCCGAAGCTATCGGGCACTTATCCCATTTCCGGTGCATGCAATCAATGGAACCAAGCATACCCGGGAAGCCTCTTGCATTATTAATTTCCATGTAATCTAGGCGTGTCCGGGCATTGGGGGCCCTCGGATATTCTTCACCAAAGACATCGGAAAAGCTTTGACAAAATGTTTGAGACAATCAATGATGGTGCTCTCTCCCATTCTCACATACTCATCCAAGAAGTCATTTGAAACACCATAGGCAAGCATCCGAACAGCGGCAACAACCTTTCAGTATGGGAGAAGCGCCAAGAGCTCCAACATCGGGCTTCGACGGAAGTAGTCGTCATGAGACTCCCACTTGCATCCACTATCCGCGCAAAGAGAGCTCGGACATCCGAAACCTCCTTCTGAAATGATTCTCGGTGTATACACATTGGTCCGCGAAGTAGTCCGATGGATGGATGCGATCGTGACCTCCTCGAAATGTTCCGTGGCACTTTGCGGCGACCCGGCAGCGATCCACGAAACCTTTTCTTGCACTTGTTTCTCCTCGAGCCCTCAAGAAGACCGGCAATGATGACGAGGTCGTCATCAGATTCATCGCCCTCGCCCCACCGTCGACGACTAGTCCCAAACCTATTTGTTGACATCCCGAAATCAAAAAATATTCATTAGATTCTCGGTGCATATTGACACTTCATTTACACATTCAGAAACTTGTGTATGCTGTACACATTCAGCTGCAAAGGCCACATTCAATTCATTGAGTGTACTATAAACATTCAGTTCATAACTTTGCGGTTGTTGACATCCTGAAATCAAAAGTATTCATCCTTCAAGAAAAAAAAAGAGAATGATTAATCTAGAGGCAAAGCTATTTGTTGCTTTATAGTCTCTCTGAATTATTAGCTGAAAATAGTACATGTACAGAGTATACTACAACAGAAGGGCCTTGTTTACATTTTCCAATAGAACAGGCACTTCAATTTTCTTGACAGAAAAAATGACATTCATTTCAGCATATAAGGTGAACCATGACATTGTGCAACAGTTAATCAGTCGGAGTAGCATACAAGGGTAGTCTGAATCAAAAGTATTCATTTCAGCTACTGTGTCTAGTCTGAATCAACAAGCAACAAGGGTAGCATACCAATCTCGACACTGTTAAATAAGAGTATAACAGGCTCTATAGCTATTGTTTGTTTTTGCCAAGTAAACCCCAACCACTATTCATCTCATACTGTCATACATCTGACTCAAAGCAAGTCACTAATAATCTCCAGCCGGAGGCCTTAAATCATGTGAAATGCAACAGTTAATCAGTCACCAGAAAGTGGGAGCTTCATTTGAGGCTTGATCATGTCAGAAGTTCATGTTTGTATTTGAAAATTACAGATGAGATGGCCACTGTTATTATTCACATGGGTTGTGGTTCAACTTCAATAGCAGACACAAGATCCTTGTAAACTGGATCTTGCTCTCAACAACTAATAGCATTCCAGTTTCAGGAAGATGGAATAACACGCATGGATTATGACAGTAACCAGCAGTAGAGTAAGCTGCCATGCTGATTCTTGTTGCCAATGCTTGGAACATGACGATGCGATTCAGTAGAACAATCTCAGTAAGACATTAAAGTACACACTTTCGTGCAGATGACGCCACAAATGGGTTTGCTACAACAGAGAACAAGGATGTGGGTACCTCACCAACGCCACGAGCTTGGAGGACGCCTCGGCGGCTCCCGCCCTGCCGACCTCCCGCCAGAGGGGAGGCGGCGGTCAGGGGCGGCGGGTGCGGGCGGCGCGCTGGCAGGGCTCTTGCGCCGGATCAGGCACGGCTCGCGGGCAGGGTGTTGGAGAAGGCGGCGCGCAGGCGGGGGGTGCCGGAGCAGGCGGCGAACGGGCGTGCGTAACGCAGCGGCGGCAGGCGGCGGGTAGGAGAAGGCCGCGCGGCGCCGGCCAGGAGAACGGAATTTAGGGGCTTTTTTCATTCACGGTTGGAGTTGGGCTCCACCCGAGCCCCCAAACTTTACAGGCCGACCTCCAAATTGGATGGATGGGGGTTGATTTCGGGCTTCGGTTGGAGTTGTTTTAGAGGCAATAAAAATCTTGGGTTAGGAGGTTTCTCCGAGATCGGTAAGAATCTCTTCCTTTTTAATGGAATACGATTGGGGGGCCTATCTCTCTTCGATCTCGTTTTTGTTGGGCTTCGGCATAGGCATAGTTGCCAGACCACCTTGACTGCTTTAGAGGATACCTCAGAGGGGCTGTTTGCTTCCCAGTTCCCACTGCAGGCCAACCGACATTGAAATTAACCTGCCCATACACCATGTCATTTGTTTTAGGGGAAGGTCAGCTTACAAATGCGTCAACGTTATAAAAACAGAAAAAGAAAAATTAAGGCACCCTAGCTAGCACCTGGAAAGGTCATGCTAGCTAGGACCTCATTGGACCCGAGCAATGCAGGCCTGGTCCAAACCAATGCATCGGGCTTTAGCTCGGCCTGCAGCCTTCGCTGGATAGAATCTAGATAGCAGTAC